>CM062819.1:948342607-949601265 GCA_031772625.1 Pinus tabuliformis
ATTGTTTTAAGTAGAGGATTGAGTCTTGAAGTTTAGATGTTCTATTTCCTTTCATGATTTCAATTTGAGTTTATTAGATGCATCCGCTTACTCTTGTATCAAAATCCTATACTACAATTTAAAAAACATTACTCTCTGAATTCATAGAAGCCACATACTGTGTACAATATTTAAATAAGAGGACTTGCCTGGGTTGATGATTAATGTGGGTAATTATGAGTTTTAAAAGGCACCTTTTATCAGCCAACATCTGGGAGGAAGATTTATAAAGAAAAGGAAATGAAATTACTCACTATCCTTTCCAAAAATTAACCTTCAATTTAGCAACTGCTTAACTCCAATATAGCAAAGGCCATCAATTACACTCATGAAGAGATTATATTTCAGTGATGCTTATGGACAGTAAGACAACACGCCTACATACCCTTATGTGTGGTCTATTTTCAAACAAAGATCTTACTAACAATGGATCATGTGATCAAGTGAAATAGTGATAATGTCAATGATGAAGTGAGTGATCGAGTAAAATATGAACTGTGATTGATCTTCAATTATATGGTTGTGATCTTACTTCCCTCTTCTGCAACTAATTGTTGAACAATTCCAGACAGATAAGTATTCCTAAATGTATATATGAATTGTATTGAATTATTACTAATTTTTTTATGGTTTATTTCATGGCTGAATTAATTTTTAGGTTGCCTCTCTAATTGGAATTTATGGATTCATGAATAATGGGATGGTTGTGTGCATTTAGGTTGCATAAATATATAGTTTCATGGGTGGTAAACTGAAGTACCACATCCTCAAAGTGAACAGAAGTTACATGCATGGACAAATACCATGTAGCTATGTTTGACATGAAAGCCTTGAAAATTTATCTCATATAAAATAGGAGAACTAACTTAAATAGCAAGTTCTCAAAATCCAACCAAAATGATTGTGTGAAGCTCTACCCACAACTAAAAATGACATGCACCTATAAATGGAACCAACATGATGGAATATGGCACATACAAATCTAGGGATCGAAATGCCCTTAATGCACATTAGATGTCCAATGATCCAAATGACATCTGAACACATTCACCAAGAGCTTTAGTAGGTAGAAATCGACATATGTAGAGCATCTAGCTTGGTGGGCATTAGGCTTTGTGAGAAAGAGTGAGTAGATCACAGAGTATTAGCTTATTTCAGTCTTTACAGAAAATTTAAGTAATTTTTAGTTAAGAATCATACAAGTTTTAAAGTAAATTCTACTAATTTTCATAATTTAAGGGCGGTTTCACTGATTGAGAAATAGAGAATGAATAAAAGGAATAGGATCTTACTGAGGATGACATCTAGAGCATCATTTTTATTCCATTAGAATCTAGTGAGGTGCACAGTATTCTCATAACAACCCTAGTGATCACAATGTTAGACATTTTGAACATCTAAGTGTTTGGTCAATTTAGAGTGTCCTAAATTGCTATATTAATTATCAATCCAGGAGTTGTAAACTGTTGAAGTGAGGCGCACTATATATGCAAGATAACCGATTTCTTAATTTTTGTCATTTTTGATTTTTAGTTTGTTTTTGGGTTTATCTTTGTTGATTCCTTAATGTGAGATGGCAATTCTAAAAGTCAAGTATGGATATAAGTGTTCAAGGCAATGGTGTCCTTTAAAATGATTTCCAAGCTTCAAAATTTTCAAAAAGGTTTTAAAACATGCAATGATGAAATTAATTCCTAAAAGAGAATGAAAATGTGCCACTATTCTAATTAAATAAACAGTGAGCTAGGGACCATGAAACCCAGTACCCTTGTTGCTGTATAAATATAAAAGAAACTGAACTCAAAGAAATCCAAAAACTGCAAGCAAAGTAAACTAAAATCACATTACATCAACTCATATTCTGACCCCTCACCATTCGACTCGCTCTGGCTTTCAGAGTTAATCATAAACAATTTGAGCAATCTGATATCTAATTTGCAGAAAATAAAACTAATATTAAACTACACACTCATACTTCAATCCCTCACCATTCATCTTGCTCTGGCTTTTGGAGGTAACTGAAAATGACATGAGAAATTCAATAACTAACTTGCAGAAGAATAAACTAATATCAAACTACACATTCATACTTCAATCCCTCACCATTCATCTCGCTCTGGCTTTCGGAGGTAACTGAAAATGACATGAGTAATTTAATATCTATCTTGCAGAAGAGTAAATGAGCAAAACTGAAATAAATAAAACAGTGCTGGAACTAAGAACTAAGAAAAATGAATCAGCAGAAGGAAAAGAATAATTCCATGTCATTACTCATTTTAAAACTATGTGTAAATGCCCGGGCTGCCTATTGTAATATGAAACAAAGACACTGATCAGTTAACAACATTAGAAAGCATAAAAACTATGGACAACAATCAACGTGAATACCATAAGCAGTGCAATATATACAAGTAAATGATTATGGCATAAGGAATGTAAAGAAATAAAGCATGAAACTATACAACAATTAACAAAACCTCGGTGTGTACAGGGGCCCTCTGCACAACCTCGGGCAGTCAGCAATCAACCACGAATTGAGCTTATAAATAGAGTCTTCTCATGTATTGAAATGCAGTCATAACATAGAAATAAATTCACGGCATAGTGGGCTCGTTAACAATCAAAATTACATTACAAAGGCTAGCTACTATGCGTATTATAACGATTTATTTATAACAGAGGATGACATAACTACTTTCCTAAAATCTGTGCTAATAAAAGACACGTGAACAACCACGTCCAGGAATCTAGCATTATGGCAGTCGTGAAGATTAAATCTAAGGAGGGTGGCTGTTGGATTCGGTTCATGGAGCATTCCACAGGTGTTAACATGTCTCCTGAGATTTAGGAACGGCCACGCAAGTCTTCATGTGGTGAAAAACAGAGTTCTATCACCGTAGGACTCTTAGGGTTACCATCGCTTGACTATCTTTGACCACAACCTTCTTTGATGGATTCGGCTGAACCAATAGGACACGGTCCATGCCCACGTCATTTGCAACTTGCCCATGTGGCTGGATTTGCCTGAAGACACCTGTAACATAGACTTTAACAAAAAAGGCTGCTGACAGTTGAACTAGTTGCAGAAAGTGACAAGATTCCGCAGCTGAATGAGCAAAAATCTAACTCAAATAGCAGACACAAAACATAGTTAGGAAACCACTTTATATGCTCTTTTAAAACTAATATGCAATGATTTGAAAGCTTAGGAGGTCCATGTAAATGGAAAAAGGCTAGAAAGGTGTATAGGGAAGATGCAAGTTTGGGGCTCAACATACCCCCACTGTGAAGGTGTTACATGTCCTCATGCAACCAAAATTTTGATCATCCTCCCTTTAGTCCATGTGCTCTGGAGCTTCTGCCAGTACATCCAGTCCTCTTCTCCTCTTCCTTGGTACTACTACCATCCTCGGCTTCCTCATCAAACATTTGAATTTGAGACTGATCAATTCCCTACTCAACTTCCTGCACTTTTTCTTTAATTTCATGTTCTTTTTCTGCCGTATTCCGAGATGTAACATAGTGTTGTCATGAATGATCTTGTCCACTTTGCTTTTCTCCTTTAATGCTTCATTTTTTTGTTTAATGTGTCTGTTTAAGACCTCCAATTCAAACACTTCTTGTTTCAATGATTGGCTTTGTGCTTCTTGTGTTGTGTGAGGCAGAGTGGATGACATGCTTGGACCTGTAGCTGTCTTCTCTAAGGATTCTAGACAATCATACACCTCTTGCTGATTTGGGTTTATTTCGGGTGTTTTCCTTGGGCTGACCCCAAAGTCCTGTTGAGGAGGACTGATTTCTAACTCTGGCCGAGAAGGACTCATATCATCATCTGGAGGACTGGTTTCAATATTTGGCTGAAGATGAGGTGGGCTACAGCCAGCTGGAAGTTTCTCCGGTGTTTCCCCACCCAAGTCAATAAAGTGGGGGCCTTTTATTTGTGCTTTCCTCCACTTTCCTCTAAGCCTGTTACTTCTTCTTAAAGGCTGTGGGCTAGTACTCTCTTCTTCCATACTCTATTTTCCCTTTTTTTTCTTCTTGGCTATAGCTACTTGTTTTCGAAGATGCACTAGTCTTTCAGACAACACTTGATGGTCTTCTTCTAAAGAAGGTTCTGGTGAATGGTAGACATCCTCTATGTTTCTTTTCCCTTTCAATTTTCTCTATTTTCTATTCTTGGTTCATTCCTCCCTCTCTTTTTGATCTACTTATTTGGTTTTGCTAATAGGAGGGTCTTGAATTATTGCACTTTTCTCTTTTCTCCTACTCCTTCTTGGTGTACTGCTTTCAGGTGCCTCGAATGGCTCTTGAAAGTAGTTTCTCACCAAATATCGTTCCCAGGTATCTCTATTTTTCTTCAATTGGTCCTCAATTAAAATTCTCACAAGCCCATGGTGATACAAATGAGGTTCTATGTCTTCTATGTTCTTTTGGACTGTTGTGCACATCTTTTTCAAGCTCAGCAATAAAAACTAGGGTAGATTAAGGGTTTGGTTCTCTAAAAAGTTCATCAATAACCGAGTATGATACATGTACATTGCCCTAAAATGACCTTCACAAGTAATGAACTTTTGAATGATTAACAGTAAGTTGGCCCACTCCTCTTTTAAAGCATGAACAGGAATTCCTCTTGTGAATACGGTTACATCCATACCTAGGTTGCGTAATGTGACTCTCCAAGCCTACTCGTCCAAACTCTTGTTCTTGAACCATCGGTCACCTTCTTGGGGCAAGTCGGTAGCAGCTGCTATCGATGCTTTGGTGACTGTGAACTTAAGGTTCCTAATTTCCACCACCTGGCCGTTAAAAGACCTTGCAAAAGCTTTTTTTATCTCCTTATTGTGGCCCTTAAATTTTTGAATGAAACGTAGCCATTTTGCCTTCCTCAGTAAGTCTTTCACTTGAGGGTATCCTTCTAAGAAATTGGGCCCTTCCGGTTTTGCCCTCAATAACCGACCCATCCTTTCTTCTGTTTGAAATTCGTCTGCATGTGAGGGGTTTAGCAGAGGTAAGACGGCTAGGTTACGGGGTTTATAGAGAAGAACACAATGGCTGAAAATGGAAACTGGAGAATAGGTAACAGGAGTGTTCAGGGACTGTAAGCGGAAAACAAAGGACAGGCAGCCGAGGTGAGTTCATGAAGTGGAGTGGAGACGTATGTGAACGAGGTGGTAATGTAGCCATGGCTTCAATAAAATGGCAGGGGAGTGAAGTGAACCCGGCAGAATTTTTAAACTAAACGGTTGCAGAGGAGATGTTAACACGTTTATGAAATGGCTGTCGAAATTATGCGGTGGAGAGGAGTCGTCATTAAATCAGTCATATCCCATGATTACAGGTGGAGTGAGAAAGTGCAGTTAAATACGAGTTAAACCCGAGAATTAATCATGAGACCATTTAGAGAATAAATGCATGGTTCGTGGAGGAATGTCATGGAATGGTTATGGAGCTATCATAGCAATCATTGCATATAGTGGAGCTTATGGTTTAATAACTATGAAAAATTGTGCTTTTGATTGCTATTTGAAAGAAATTTTTACTCATACCTTGGAATCTTTGCCATTTGTTGTCCATTAACCGCTCCTTATTGATGCTTTTAGATGCTCCATGTCTCCATAATATGTCCTCGGTCATACCTACATTTGCTTTCATGATTATTGAATTAACATCTTGACTGTCAATTTGAAAATAGAGTGGTGGCTGCGGAAACTGCTTCTGGCTGCGGAAACTGATTCCAGCTACGGAAACTGACACAACAACCACTTGGCTGAATGAAGATGGATAGATAATAACTAACTGAATGAAAATGGTCATGAAAGAGACTTTTATTGATGAAATGGAATGAAATGGATGAAATGGAGTGGGATGAAATGGAGTGGAGTGAAATGAAAATGAAATGGAGTGGAATGAAAACGAAATGAAGTGAAGTGAAAATGGGAGAGAAAGAGAGATCTTTTTTTTTTTTGGAAAATATAGGGTGTCAGGTGTTCCTGATTTTCACTCTATATTTTCTGTATAAGACTACCAATCAATGATTGGTTTTCAGGCTTATACAAATTAATTTTTTTTTTTTTTTTTAACAGAAAGGAACAAAGGTTAGGCTGGTGGAGAAGAAGGATTCTTCTTCACCAACCTTATTGCAGAATTCTCTTGAAACAATTTGACAAATTCCTCTTTTGAGAGTGGCTTATGATAAATCTTTAATCTGTGGCCATTCACAATAAGAGGAGTTTGAAATTCATCAATGGTCTTGATTCTTACTGCTCCATTGCTAAAGTCTTTCTCAATCTCATATGGCCCAAGCCAATGAGTCTGAAATTTACCTTTGAAGTCTTTAAACTTGGAATCAAATAGTAATGCCCAATCTCCCTCTTGTAACTTTTTCTCTTTGATGTAATTGTCATGCCACTTAGCTCTTTGATGTTGAACTAGATCAGTTTTTAGGATTACTTCTTGTTTGATCTCATCTAGCTCATTCAACTGCTCCATTCTGTGCTTTTGGGCTTCTGATAGATCCATCCCCAACTGAACTGCCATCTTGAAAGTTTTGACTTGAAACTCAATGGGGAGCAGGACTTCTTTCCCACAAACAAGTTCATAGGGAGAATGTCCTGTTGTATTCCTCCATGTAGTTCTGTAGGCCCATAAGGCTTCAAGAAGTCTTTCTGCCCAATCTCTTCTGTGTAGATGAACAGTTTTGGTGATGATTCCTTCAATAACTTTGTTTGTAGACTCCACTTGGCCATTTGCTTACGGATGGTAAGGAGTAGGATTTTTGTGCTTGATTTTATATTCTTCCATCAGCTTCTCCACCATATTGGATGTGAATTGACTTCCCTAATCTGTCACAATTTCTCTTGGGACACCAAAGCGAGTAAAAATATCCTCATAAAGAAAACTAACAACTGAATTTTCAGTAGCAGAAAGTAATGCTTTGGCTTCTACCCATTTAGTGACATAATCAGTACATACCAATATATACTTCTTTTGTTTAGATGGTGGATTAATAGGTCCAATGAAATCTAAAGCCCATTTTTCAAAGGGTTCGATAAGTACCTGTGGTTGTAATGGCATTTCATTTGAAGGAGTCGGTTTCCCTACTCTTTGGCAGCTGTCACACCTTTTGACATATTCTTTTGTATCTTTGAAGAGGGAAGGCCAATGATATCCTAAATAAAGGATTTTATAGGCCGTCCTTTTGTCAGCAAAGTGTCCGCCGCATGGTTCGTCATGGCATGCCTTGAGGATGTCAGGCATTTCATCTTCCCTAACACATCTTCTGATCACAAAATCTGGCCCTGTTTTAAACAATTCGTTATAAATCCATGAATATTTTGAACTCTCCTGAATAATCTTTCTTCTTTCACTAGGAAATAAATGTGGAGGTAGTTTCCCTGTAACCAAATAGTTAGCAATATATGCATACCAAGGAGTCTTAGTAGTTACTGCAAATAAATATTCATCTGGAAACTTATCCTCTACAAGAGAATCTCCTTTAGTATTTTGGATCCTAGACAAAAAATCAGCTACTGTATTTTGTTTCCCTAGTCTATCCAACACAGTAATATTGAATTCCTGTAAAAGTAAGAGCCATCTTGTAACTTTGCCATTAGTAACAGGTTTGTTCATTAGATATCTAATCACAAAATGATCAGTATGGACAAAAGTTTCATAGCCTATTATATAATGTCTAAACTTATTGATTGCATGAACAACAGCTAAGAATTCTTTTTCAGTCACAGTATATTTCAACTCAGTGGGAGTCAAATTTTTACTGGTATAGTAAATGGCATAAGGAACTAAATCCTTTTGACCCAACATAGCTCCTAGAGCTGTATCTGAAGCATCTGTAGAAATATGGAAAGGAAATTTCCAATTTGGCCCTCTCAAGATGGGTGCTTTAGATGTTCTTGTTTTCAAAGTTTCAATGCTAATTGACAATCAGGATCCCGTTTGAATTCACAGTCTTTTGTAAGCAATTTGAAGAGTGGAGATGCTATTTTAGTGAAGTTCTCTATAAATCTTATATAGTACCCAGTAAATCCCAGAAAACTTCTAACATCTTTTTGACAATTTGGAATAGGCAACTTGGAGATGACTTCAACTTTTGATCTGTCAACTTTAATCCCATCCCCTAAAATGTGATGTCCTAAAACAATACCTTCAGTAAACATCATAAAGAATTTTTCATAACTCAATGAAAGGTTTGTTTCTTTACATCTTATAAGGACTTTTTCCAAATTCTCTAATGCCTCTTCAAATGAATTACCATAAACTGTAAAATCATCCATATAAACCTCTACACAATCATGGATTAGATCATAAAAGATTCCTAGTACTGCTCTTTGAAATGTTGTGGGTGCATTACATAATCCAAAAGGAAGCACTTGGTAAGCAAAAGTTCCCCATGGACAGGTAAATGTGGTCTTATCTTGATCTTCAGGTGCTACCTGAATTTGATTATAGCCACTAAAACCATCCAAAAATGAAAAGTACTTTTTGCCTGCTAGAGTATCTAATACCTGATCGATAAAGGGCAAAGGAAAGTGATCCTTCAAAGTTGCTTTATTCAATTCCCTGTAATCAATGCATACTCTCCATTTACCATTCTTTTTAGGTACTATAACCAAAGGAGAAACCCATCGGCTATTTGAAATTGGATAAATGAAGTTTACATTGAGTAGTTTTTGGAGCTCCTCTTTCACTATCTCCCTAAGGTTTGGATTCATCCTTCTGTGAGGTTGTCTGATTGGTATACTATTTTCCTCGATGTAGATGTGATGAATGCAAGTCTTAGGGTCAACACCTTTCATATCAGTATACTCCCATGCAAATGCAGTAGAACGTTTTTGCAAGATTTTGGTTAGCTCTTCCTGTTGTGATTTTTCCAAGTTTTTGTTGATAATCAATGTTTTACCTGGAAAAATCTCAATGGCGGAACTACCAAACTCTTCCATAGAGTAAAGAGACATTTGTCTAGATGATAGATACTCAATGTCAGAATCTAACTGAAATTGTGTGTGGTCATATTCTGAAGATAGTTCAAAATTTTCTAATGTGTTCAGAATTTGACTATCTTCACTGATTTTTCAAATGGTAAAGACAGGTTGTATAGTGTCCTCATCATCGACCCATTCATTATCTCCTACTTCTGTAATTACTTTTGCTAGAGGATACAAATTGAATTTCTTTGTCGAACTACCATCAGAAATGTACATATCCCCAGATCTACAACTAATGAAAGCATCAGCTGTGGCTAGCCAAGGTCTTCCTAAGATGAGTGGGTGCCCTCCTAGATTACTCTTGGGAGTCAAAATCATGAAATCTACTGGATATTCCCAAGAGTCTAAGGAGACTGAAATGTCTTCTAATACACCATATGGTTTGATAATTGATCGATCTGCAAGTTGCAGTAGAGTAGGTGTAAAAAGAAGATTAGGAAGTTTTAGCTGTTCCATAGTCTGTCTACTCATAATGTTGATAGCAGCCCCTAAATCAATCAAAGTATTTGGAATTTCTACCCCATTGATATGTGTCTTGACAATTGGACTACCGGAATCTACATACTTCTGCATGGTAATTTTTCCCATCATGATATCTGCAATTTTTCCTACCAAGTGGATTCTTCTTGTATCTCTTGGTTTCCTTCCTAGTCTTTTGAGACTCAACTCCTTTATTGTTTTTGCTAGAATAGGAATCTCTCTAATGGCTTGTAGCAAGGGAATCTTGATACAAACATTCTTTAATTCATCTAGGAAATCACAATCAGGCAACAAGATTTGTTTTTCCACTCCTTTGTCAATTTGTAATCTTTCAGGAAAAGGAGGTGTGGATGAAGATGCAGGTTGCTCAACTATATGAGTTGTGGGGGTTGACTCTTTTTCTTTTTCTTTTTGAGTGCTTGGGTTTTGAAGAAATACTTCAGAACCTTTATTGGCTTCAAGAGAATATTCCTCAGAAATACTTTGCTTTTGAGCATCTATAGAAGGCTTTTCTAAAACTCTACCAGATCTGAGTTGTACATCATTTAGAGGAGCAATCATATAGGTAGTAAATTGTTGTCCTTCTACCATGTAAGCATTTTGAGGATTTTTATTATTGGGATTTGGCAATGTCTGGGATGGTAGTTGATTTGTCTTCTGTTGGAATGGAAGCAAGAGTTGAGAATTTGGATTTTGTTGAAAAGGTTGTTGTTGTTGTGGAAATGGCAATGAAAGTTGTGGATTTTGATTTGGAAGTTGTGGAGCTTGTTTATTTTGAAAAGATGGAGGATATTGATAAAATTGAGAAAATCTCCCATAAGGATTTTGCATACCTTATACCCATGATTGAAATGGATTTTGAGGTTGGGACCAAGGTTGTTGCCAAGGATTCCAGTTTGGTGGGGGTTGAAAGTTCATGGGGTTGTTAAACCCTTGATTTTGTTGCCCCTGCCAAGGTCTCCTTGAATCAAAGCAGAGAGACTCAATTGAATTTCGATCTTCTTGAAAGACAACTTTGAGCCCAGGAATTGAAGGACAATCCTTGGTCTCATGGCTTTCTGAGCAAATCATGCATGTTTCTACAACTTTTGCATCCAAGGGGCATTCTCTTAGAGCATGTTTCTTCCTACAGTTTGGACAAAATATGGCCAAAGCTTCAGCTTCAGCTTTCTACTTGTTTTGTATTTTAAGGGTGTCTAGTTGCTCACTAAGGCTCCCTAAAATATCAGTTTTGAATTCATCAAGCATGTTGCCAATGTCAGCCCTACTTACTGATCCAATTGTAGATTTGTTTGCTCTAATGAGAGAAGGATCTCTAGGCCCTTTTTCGGTTTTAGATTTTCCCCTTGAGAGATGGACACATAGTTCTTCTATATCATGAAGTGGAAGTTGAGAAATATATCCCTTTCCCATCATGTTTAAAATATCTATCCATTCATCTCTAATGGCTTTTAATAGAAGGGATTTCAAGGTCTCCTCATCTAAGTTACTCATTTTTGCTCTTTTCAGGTTGTATTGAAATCTTTCAAGTAAATCCTCCAAGTTTTCATCTTCTTTTTCACCATTTTAAATACCTCATCCTTATGGTTGGTGGGCATGCAATAGTCCAGGTATCTATCCAAAAATGTTTGTTTCATATCATTCCAAGTCCTAATAGATTGAGTGACTAATCCCATGAACCATTTCAGAGTAACTCCCTTCAATGTTGAAGGAAAAAATTTGAGTTTTTGAGAGTCTTCCATATAATCATAAGTTCGGCACACGACTTCAAACTCAAATAGAAATGTTTCAGGATCCTCACTTCGCAACCCATAAAAGTTTGGGAGGACAGATGGTGAGATGTTTTTCATTGTTGTATGAGATTCCTCATCAACTATAGGAAATCCAAATGAGTTATCTCCATCCCTATTTCCCCCATTGTTGCCTCTACCTCCTCCATTGTTTCCTCTTCCTCTACCTCTACCTCTACCTCCTCCTCCAAATCCGTTGACTACTTCCTCTATCATGATAGTTTCCTCAGAGATTTCAGAGTCCTCTGGTTCTTATACTAATGGCGAACGAGGAGGACTTTCTCCCTCTTCTTCTTCAGGTGACTCTACTTCCTTGATTACAATTTGTTCTCCTGTAGAAGTAAAGAAAGGTTCTTTTCATAAGTCAGATTCGGTGGATAGTGTGGGAGAGTCTTTGAATTTAGCTGTTTCCCCTTGAATTCCAAGAATCCTAAGGCTGGAAGTGTGAGTTGGAGATGATGGAGGTGTATCTTGTCTATGCCTTGAAGTAGATGGAGTTGTAAAAATCGAACTCTTGGCCCTAGCTATAAACCTTCCCCTAGAATCTCTTGCTCTATGCATGTCATTTTTTTATATATTTTATTTTCAAGTCAGGCTAATAATTCTCTTTCTGATCTTCCAGATCACACTAGGTGCAAGAAGAGAGCATAATCAAGAAATTATTGAACCAATAACTCTCTTTTCTGATCCTCTAGATCACACTAGGTGCAAGAGGAGAGCATACTTTGAGAAGTTATCATTTTTTACCTTCCTTGAAATTTTCCTATTTTTTTTTTTTTAAGAAATTGGCTACCTAGTTTCACTTCCCCGGTAATGGTGCCAGAATGTTTGGTCAATTTCGAGTGTCCTAAATTGCTATATTAATTTTCAATCCGAGTCGTAAACTGCTGAAGTGAGGCGCACTATATATGCAAGATAACCAATTTCTTAATTTTTTTCATTTTTGATTTTTAGTTTGTTTTTGAGTTTATCTTCGTTGATTCCCTAATGTGAGATTGGAATTCTAAAAGTCAAGTTTGGATATAAGTGTTCAAGGAAATGGTGTCCTTTAAAATGATTTCCAAGCTTCAAAATTTTTAAAAAGGTTTTAAAACATGCAATGATGAAATTAATTCCTAAAAGAGAATGAAAATGTGCCACTATTCTAATTAAATAAACAGTGAGCTAGTGACCATGAAACCCAGTATCCTTGCTGCTGTATAAATATAAAAGAAACTAAACTCAAAGAAATCCAAAAACTGCTAGAAAAGTCAACTAAAATCACATTACATCAACTCATATTCTGACCCCTCACCATTTGACTCGCTCTGGCTTTCAGAGGTAATCATAAACAATTTGAGCAATCTGATATCTAATTTGCAGAAAACAAAACTAATATTAAACTACACACTCATACTTCAATCCCTCACCATTCGTCTCGCTCTGGCTTTCGGAGGTAATTGAAAATGACATGGAAATTCAATAACTAACTTCCAGAAGAATAAACTAATATCAAACTACGCATTCATACTTCAATCCCTCACCATTCGTCTCGCTCTGGCTTTCGGAGGTAACTGAAAATGACATGAGTAATTTAATATCTATCTTGCAGAAGAGTAAATGAGCAAAACTGAAATAAATAAAACAATGTTGGAACTAAGAACTAAGAAAAATGAATCAGCAGAAGGACAAGAATAATTCCATGTCATTAGTCATTATAAAACTATGTGTAAATGCCCGAGCTGCCTATTGTAATTTGAAACAAAGACACTGATCAGTTAACAGCATTAGAAAGCATAAAAACTATGGACAACAATCAACGTGAATACCATAAGCAATGCAATATATACAAGTAAATGATTATGGCATAAGGAACGTAAAGAAATAAAGCATGAAACTATACAGCAATTAACAAAACCTCGGTGTGTACAGGAGCCCTCTACACAACCTCGGGTAGTCAGCAATCAACCATGAATTGAGCTTATAAACAGAGTCTTCTCATGTATTAAAATGCATTCATAACATAGAAATAAAGTCACGACATAGTGGGCTCGTTAACAATCAAAATTACATTACAAAGGCTAGCTACTATGCGTATGAGAACGCTTTATTTAGAATAGAGGATGACATAACTACTTTCCTAAAATCTGCTCTGATAAAAGACACGTGAACAACCACGTCCAGGAATCTAGCATTATGGAAGCTGTGAAGATTAAATCTAAGGAGGGTGGCTGTTGGATTCGGTTCATGGAGCAGTCCACAGGTGTTAACACATCTCCTGAGATTTAGGAATGACCACGCAAGTCTTCACATGGTGAAAAACAGAGTTCTGTCACTATAGGACTCTTAGGTTGACCACTGCTTGACTATCTTTGATCATGGCCTTCTTTGATGGATTCGGCTAAACCAATAGGACACGGTCCATGTCCACATCATTTGCAACTTTCCCATGTGGCCGGATTTTCCTAAAGACACTTGTAACATAGACTTTAACAAAAAGGTTGTGGAAAGTTGAACTGGCTGCGGAAAGTGACAAGATTCCGCAGCTGAATGAGAAAAAATCTAACTCAAATAGCAAACACAAAACATAGTTAGGAAACCACTTTATATGCTCCTTTTAAACTAATATGCAATGATTTGGCAGCTTAGGAGGTCCAGGTAAATGGAAAAAGGCTAGAAAGGTGTATAGGGAAGATGCAAGTTTGGGGCTCAACACTAAGCCTCTCATTTGGGTCTTTTGCCTCTACTTCTTTATTACGATAAATGGTCTCCCAAATTCATCAAATGCCAATTCGATACCTGCAAATAGTAACAAAGTGGGGCTCAGAGATTAAAGCATAAACTTAAAAGCAAGGATGAAAAAATTAGTGAATTTTGAACCAGAGATCTGAGGTGTGTGTACTCCTCCCTATGTGGAAGAAGACTAAAAGTGGGGTGAAAATGTAGTGAGGTTAGAAATGAAACATACCTGCACACCATTGATGGACTCCTCCCTGAGGTGTGTGCACTCTCCCTGTGTGGAAGAAGATTGAAAGTGGGGTGGAAATGCAGCGAGGTTAGAAATGAAACTTACCTGAGCATCATTAATGGACTAAAGATCCAATGGTGGGGTTCCATATCAGTCTGCTACTGGTAAAATCTTAATTGAGAACACTCTTCAATCTCGTTTTCTCTCCTGCCCTATGAAAAGTGAAAATTTGCTACTCGTTTTCCCTCCTCCCCATGAAAAGTGAAAATATACTACTTGTTTTAATCTCGTTTTCCCTCCCAGTGAAAAGTGAAAATGTGCCACTCATTTTCCCTCCGCACTGTGAAAAGTGAAAATATACTACTTGTTTTAGAATGTAAATGAAGATTGGATCTGGGAGGGCTTTGTTACATCAAAATTAACGCTGAATTTTTTCAAAAATGTTAAAATTTTTCGCTCTAAAAAATAATAAATACAATATTTCTAGATTATAGAGTAGATGTCTAGGTGTAATGTAAGTATGTAAACAATTATACATATGGGCTTAGTTAAATAATAATAGTAATAATAATAATAAAAGTCAAAAGTATGGGGATGAGCGCAAAAATCTAAATGTTGGGTTAGTTAATAATAAAAATATTAAAATTCAATTTGTTATATTTTGATTTTGTTATTTACTTGTGAATAGGTTTTGTTACGATACCATGAGCCAATACCATGGCTTATCAATACCTCAAGCCCAAAAACCATAACTTATTTCAGGACCAAAATATTTTATCTGACAAGATTATTAACCATGGATATTCAACCCCCACTTTACAATGGATATTATTAACTTGTAAAAATTTGGCTTTGTTATAATACCATGGGCCAATACTATGGTTTACAAACATATTTATTTCATAATCAAAATATTTTATAACAATATGAAAATATTCTTAACCATGGATATTATTAACTTGTAAATAGACTTTGTTACAATACCATGGGCCAATACCATGGCTTATCAATACCACATGCCCAAAAAACATAACTTATTTCAAAATCAAAATATTTTATAAGAATATGACAGGATTCTTAATCATCGATATTCATCCATGCTTTGTCATTGATATTATGAACTTGTGAATAGGCTTTGTTACAATAGCATGGGCTAATACCATGGCTTATCAATACCACATGCCAAAAAAATCATATCTTATTTCACAATCTAAAAATATTCTTAACCATTGATATTCACACCCACTTTACCATGGATATTATTAACTTGTAAATAGGCTTTGTTACAATACCATGGACCAATACCATGGCTTATCGATACCACATGCCCAAAAACCATAACTTATTTCACAATAAAAATATTTTAAGTTAATTTAATTTCATAACATTTTTTATTTGAAGCTATTAGGAAAAGGGTTGTAATTAGATTTGAGATATATATAAACCCTCTATCCTAACGACTACTAAAATTATTCCCATATAAATTAAATTAAGGTTTTAAATAAAAATGAGAATACTTCTATATTTAAAGATGTGAAATTTATCTAATACAAATATTAGTAAGAACCAACATAGATCTATCTTGACTAAGGATCCAAGTGATGATAGCAGGCAAAGTGAAGGGAAGAGAGGGGGAGGGAGATAGTGACAAAGATGAGAGAGAGAGAGAGAGAGAGAGAGTGATGGGGGGAGACAGAGAGGAGGTAGGAAGCGAGAGAGGGAAGAGGGAGAAGAAGGGGGGGGGGGGGGGGGGATATGGAGTTGGAGGGGGAGAGAGAGAAGAAGAGGGGGGGTAGAGAGATATGGAGTTGGAGTGGGAGAGAGAGATATGGAGTTGGAGAGGGAGAGAGAGGGAGGAAAGAACTATGGCATAGGGACATAGAGGTGGAGAAAGAGAGAGAGTGACAAGGGATAGATGGATAGAGAGAGAGGGACAGAAGAGAGGAGGGAAGAGAGAGAATAGGTGGGGATATAGATAGGGAGAGAAAGGAAAGAGAGAGAGAGGGAGGCATGGAGATGGAGGGGGGAGAGAGAGAGAGTGATGGGGGGGGGGGGGGGGGGACAGAGGGAGGTGAGAGAGAAAGGGAGAGAGAGGACTAAGAGAGAGGAGAGAGAGATGAAGTTGGAGGGGGAGAGAGAGGGAAGGAAGACAAAGGACATAGAGGTAGAAATGTGGAGAGAGAGATGGAGTGACAAGGGAGCGATGGAGAGAGGAGAGATAAAGGGGAGGAGAGAGAGGCAAAGAGGAAGAGGGAGGGAGAGAGAGATAGATATGGAGAGAGAGTGTGTATGTTTGGGGGGTGAGATAGAGAGATGGAATAAGAAAGAGACACATAGATACAAATATAGATATTATATAGTATTATATAGTATTATATAACTAACCTAGATCCATCTTAACCTAGATCTATGAAGTGCCAAAAAAGATGTTTGCACATTCGAGAGATTGGATCCCTCTCGGCATTTGATAGATCAGGTTAAGATGGCTCTAGGATGGTTTAATAAGTTTTTTGTTGTATTTGACAAAATAACACTTTTTTTATGGTTGTGTTTGAAAATAGTGTTTCCATACTTGGTGTGTTTATCATAATAATAATAATCTAATTTTAATTTAATTTGAAACTTACATTTTTTATGCAATGATTTTGTTGTTAGTTTATATAGATAGACATGTTATACTTTTGGAATTTGAAAAGGAAACATGTGCTCTTAACTTGGTTGTATTGAAAACGTTTAAGTATAAGAAAGAAACATGCCCTCTTAACTTGGTTGTATTAAAAACATAAATGTTCTTGTATACTAGGTGGGTGCAAAAAAGAGAAAGTATATGGTAAGTGGATTAAATAGTTAAAAACAAGTGTTAGTTATGGAGAAAGTTACAAAAATATAAAAATAGACTATATTGGGTTACAATATCACGATTTTGGGACATCTAAAGTTTAAGGTACATTTTATGGAGGTGTAGTCTAAGCCCTTATGTGTAGGGCACATCTTATGGGTATCTTGGACTTTTGGTTGTGTTAGTGGTGTCAACTAGAGGTGGAGAGTCCAACCAATGAGTAGGAAAAGTTGTTCATTTACAAGGTTAGCATCAATCAAGTATTTTTCCTCTCTACCCAACTCTAAGATGAGGAGTGTGCATAATGGACTTACTATTGTAACAAATTGCAAATATTTGATTATCTTTAAGTTCAAGGGCTTGAAGTGATTGCATCAACCTTCAAATATTTAAAAGAACTATGTGTTTTCCATTAAACCCTTGTGGTCAAGGAGATGCAAAAGGGGAAGGCCTTATGCCTATTTTTAAGGGGTTGTAATGACCCTCATCTTGTGGTAAGTATATAGATATGATGATAATGGAACTGATCTTAGTTAATTCATGTATATATTGTGAATATTTTCCTATCACCTTGCATTGTATAAATATGATAAATATTTTGTGCTTACCCTGATGTACATGTTGATGTTCCACTTGCATGATTATGAGAAACACTTCTCAGTTATCCTTGTGTACATGGGGAAGATCATAATTACTCTATGCCCACAAATATAATAGTGAATAGTGTCTAACTGAATCAAAACCCTAACCATAGACCCAATCTCCACTGATGAGGCTTCAACCAACGGTCCTTCCTTAAGGTAACCACTTATCATTATTGATGACACAATTTTCTAACTCAATGAACCTTGTATTAACTAGGGGGAGTTAGATGGAGCCTCAATGACTCCAAGGTGAGTGTAATAAACAAAGTTCAACATATACCATAATAACCTATACATGTGTCTTTATACCAGGGGCATGATACAAGTATAAGGAACTCTATCAGTGGGGGGGGGGGGGTTAAAGAGCATATAGCTTGACTCATATAATTGAAAGAGAAAAAATAATTCAACCCAAGACATAAGAAGAGACTCACAAACACTCATAGGCATAATATTTACAGGCCTTGATGCATTCAATGAGGGTAGAGAGATATTTTGAAACCTATTAGCACACATGAATGGATTTTTCTCCTCCCTCACACCTTTTCGATTCTAGAACAAACCTAGGAAGAGGGCAAATGACAAATGGGGAGAAAATGCAAGGCAAAATGGAAGGAAAGGGAAAATCTAGTTATCCAAGCCCTAACTAACTAGAAGGATGGAGTGAGAAGTAGAAATAGAAGAGAAATTGGGATAAGGAGAAGAGGAAGCAAAAGAGCACAGTGAGAGGAGAGTAAGGGAGAAGGAACTAAGAGTGAACAAGATGAGGAGAGGGCAATCGGAGGCAAGGAAGTCACTGGGTAACTACTCGAAGGGTGTTGTTGCAAGGAGGGTGTCACACTTGGACATCATGGGGTTTGCACCACGAGGATAACAAACTGAATTCAGATGTCAGAGGTAAGCCTCCTGACAAGTGGTATAAATGAAATATGTACACCAACATTTAATTTGTTAATCCAGGTAAGTAAACTTAGAGGCATAGCACAATATATGCCAGAATACGACCTCAGGGATCTATCAAGTAAAAACCAAACTCTTGCAAGAAATTCAAAAGGAGCATCATTCAGGAAAAATAAACAAGACTCTTTAAAGCAAAGTAAACACACTCTGGGAATATACTTCTGGCTCCTCTTCTGGGTTGAGTTGACTCCTATAGTAAGTCTTCCTCAATTGTCCAAGGGACAAGGGAATGTAGGCCCCATTCAAAAGAAAGTGATTCAAGAAAGAAAGAATGTGAAACCTCTTAAAACATTATTGCTATGTTGCAAACATGAATTTAAACTAGAAATCACACAACAACTTCATTCCAACTAATGTAAGGAAATAATTGAATGCTTTAAGAAGAATCAAAATAATAATGCACTGCTTCTCTTAAAGAAAATTTAGTTCTTTAGTTGTAAGAGAAATATGCAATAAGAACCAATATATAATTCATTTTGTTTACCCTGATCTTATTAAATACTCCCTTATAATATATGCAACATTTAATTATAATGAAGAATTATGTGAGTGTTCTGTCAACAAGATTCACGATATTTCCTTATGCCGATCTGAGCATCTGCTTGCAAAAGTGCAAGAATAAATGTTTTCTTGCAACAGTGCAGGAATAAATGTTTACCTGCAATAGTGCAGGAATAAATGTTTTTCTGCAAAAGTGCAGGAATCTGTCTCATAGAATATTCAAAGGAAATTATGAGTATATGTCCAGTTAAGTTAACCAGAATTCTTGCCCAGCAATTATTTCACCATTACATTCTGGAAATAAACTTTGTTACACAGCAATGAGATCATGGTAGATCTTTGTAAGAATAAATAAGAGACACAGTTAAAACATTCACCATTTACTTTAGTTCAACCTTTATGAAAATACATCCAAAAGAATTGATATTAAACTTAAATAACCACAATGGTAAAATAAATATTTTGGAATGAAATTGAAAATGAAATGACTGAAGGAAGAGTTATGAAATGAAATTGTGAAATTATCTAAGATCACACTCACACCAAGCAAACTAAAATGCAGCAAATGAAAGTTAAGAGGATTGGGGCAACGTACTAGTTGGTGGGCCCAACCATCCAGCTCATTTCCCTTGCAGCAATTTAAATCACAATATTAGAAAATTATAGAGAAACCAAATTACTCAGAAGTGATTGCCAAATAAACTCATTTTAGAGTAGAAACTAGAATTCAGAATTTAATGCCAAGGAAATTCATTTTAGAAGTCTTGTTACAGATTCATTAAATAATGCAGTGCTGGCTCCAATGGTCTCCTCTAGGGATCATCCCACTGGTGTGCAACTCCTCCTTCCCTGCAATAAAGATCTAATTCCCTGTTCTGCAAATGAAATATAATTTACAAACTACAAACTGCCATCCTCTCCCACCTATGTAGCTCCTCCCTTTTATATTGGTTTTTACATGATAGTTTCTTTAGCAAATAACGTGGGGATAGAATCCCAATTGATATTCATCAATAGAATATCAATACAACCATTTTTCCATTGAAGGAATAAAGATCTAGCATGAATTTCCCAAGTCTGGCCGTTGTCTACGCTTGTGGAAAAATCAGTTTTTTTAACAAAATGCCTCCAAAGAATTCTATGTATCTCCTTAACCATTGCGAAGTTCGAAAAAATGTGTGGAGGAAATCTAGATTGTTATATTTTCAACAATAACCTCTCTCATAATTTTTTGGTTTAGATCCATTGCCTCAGAAATCGTGCCTGAAAATGATTGTTTGAAATCTAAGATGCTAAAATTCTGGAAAAACAGTTTATTTTTAAAAAACTACCTCAAAGACCATTATGTAACTTTTAGACCATTACGAATTTTAGAAATCGGTTTGACGGTTTTTTAATTTTCTATACTGGGACCAAAACCCATGTTCTAGAATTTCTTCATTCGCCTTCACGTGCATAGAAAATGAGGCAGAAGTTGGCAGTTTGGAATCTGCTACGAATTTGGGGCTGAGGCATTAATTACTGCCTAAACATAAATCCGCACAACCTGGTGTATCTTAGCTTATGTGGAAGTGTTCAAACACCATTTTGAACAAAAACCTCTTTCATATTTCCCTATCGATGTGTCAATGTATGAAAGCCCCAAATTAGTGCAGGCATGTTGGTGTAGGCAAAGGTGGTGCAAGAATGTTCGTGCAGGCACAACTGGTATAGGAACTGTTACTTCAGGAATGTTAACACCTGACACAAAAGAGCCTGACATTAATTATATTTTCACATCAAATTAACAAAACAAGAAGAGTTCATAGATCAACAATTGTCAGCTCTAAATGCCTCTAAATGATAACTTAATAATGTGTAAAATGAATAATAATGATTATAGAAACTTAGTACGGACATAAAATTATTTAGGTAAATCATGAAAATTTGGACAAAATGGAGGCTCAACACTCCCCCATGCTGACCTTCTTGCATGTCCTCATGCAAGCCAAACCATAGGACCATAAAAACATGGAAGAAGGCAAGGGAAGTGTTTTAAAGATCAAATTGTGATTTCCAACAAAAGTGTCATAAAAAAAATCTTAGCAAGGAAATATGAAGATATCATGGTATGCCATCATTTAAAGTATTCATCAAGTCTACAACATTTTTATTACTGTGACAACTAAAACCATGTTACAACACTTATGAAAATATCGAGCATAGGAATGATATAATTACAACAAGATCAAGTATAGGAAAGCAATGCTTTGTACCATAAATTATGGAAAATGAATACTGCACCTTTATGATAGACATCACATACTTTTTATCCTATTTGAATTGAATTGCGTGCTTGCCATAGATTTCAGAGCTCTTATTTCTGTCTAGAGTCTTATTAACAATCATGATAAAAATCAAATCTTTGTTGAAAAGGCGCAATTTCAAGAAAACTACCATAAGATTCCTTCACCTAATACAACAATCCTGTACCTAGGTCACATAGTGCTTATTTAGAGGCAGCCACAATAAATACACATTATTGTCAATCAATCACCTGGTGAGTAATCATCGCTAAGTAATTCATCACTCTAAATACCATAAAAATTGAGTGAGTTATGATACCAGAAAAAGGGAGATAAAAATATAACAAAACGACACCTTCCTGGACCAATAAACAAATTGAACACTCTAAATTTATTGTCATGCAAAGGCGAAAGTAAATTTCTCCTTAATCTAGTACAAAGAATTGCCTTCACTAAGGGTACCACATCATTAAAGATTCCTAATTTTGGAAAGATAGAACTCAAAGCATCATGCTCAAAGAATCTTAAAACCATTATCCAAGAAATAAAATGATTAGTTTTAGGGAAAGATAGAGATAACCAAGTAAATCATAGTATGCAATTAACTTTATTACCACAGACATGGCCCTGCTACCCGCAGGTGTTTATAACCTCGGTAGGGATGTCTTTTAACCCAGTGAAATCCCTGTGTCTCACTTACTAGATATAGATTCAGAGTTATCTTATTTAATTTTAAAAATTAGATGAAGGCCACTATCCTGGCTTGGTAACCAGCTAATGGCAGTACCACTCACAAGAAATAACACGGATGAGCAGGTCATCTCATGATGAGACCTCTTGTCTTCTAGATTTTCAGCTGAAAGCCATTACTCTGGCTTGGTGACCAGCAACAGTAATGTCATGCATGTTAGGTCTCATGATCATGGTAGGTCGGCTCATCACGAGACCTCCTATCCTCCCCTAAATATTTTATAAATTCTGATTGTGATTAACCTTAAAGGTTACTTAATAAGTGGGGAGATAGATCTACTCCTTAAGAGTACGAGATGACGTGAAATGTTTTTAATGACTAATCATTACTGGCTAGTTCCTCTACCTTAAAGACTTATTAAAAATATCCCAGATAATGACTGAAAGATTCTTTAAGTTAATAATTCTAGCATTCTCATGAATAGCTTATTATGATCTTTACAAGAGTGGTCCACCATAGGGGGCTCTCCAATAGTACCTTCTCAGGGAAACTGAAAATATATATCTCATATGACAACTTCATTAGAGTGGTTAATCATGGTTACTTTTGAAAAATCATGAGGTATTAGAGTGAATCATACTCAACAAGATTTGTCACAGATGTGTGTGTTAAAAACTGATGTGGATCAAAAGTGGTTTCAGTGGCTATGCTTTGAAAGTCAAAACCCTAATTGCATTGTTGTAACAACTTTATTCATGGAATTTCTTTATTCTTCTACCCTACTCTACCCTAAGAAGCAGAAGACTCCCTTTTAAGTATAGGAGGACTTCCAATGCAACCAAGTGTGCAACAAAATGTTGATTATACTCACATTTAGTTTTAAAGAATAAACTTCAAGACATATCAAAGCATGAGAAACCAATTGCTTCAATTGATACAGTACCAAGAGTTTCCAAATGATGAGGAAATAAGGTGGCTTGATGACTACTTGAAACCATAATTCAATGAAATCCACATATGTATGATTCTCCAACTGATGCAAGTCTTCCACAGTTTGATAGTCACTCTCTTGGAGGCACAAAGAATCTGGTGAAAGATGAAAGATAAATCCCTCAAATTCAGGCTCAAATATTTGATTTCCAAATTGACAAGAATGGTTGAGAGAGATTCTAAGGTTTTGATCTTCAACAACATTTGGAGAAAAAGTTCCAATGAAATATTTCTCCTTTAGTGGTCTTTGAATGATAACTTCCTGGGGTGAATGTTCAGCAGTAATGGGGAGAGTTTCCAAATTCATTCCCTTTCCAAACATGGAAGATGTACTTTTTTGTTCAACATGGGAATCAACTGGAAGAATAGGTTGTTCCAACTGCTGTGCAATCTCATGGTTTAGATTAGGGTTTATGATATGGTTTGGGGTAGGGTTTTGGTTAATGTTGGACTAAGGCTTGTGTTTGGGTTGGGATTAGGGTTTGGACAAGGTTTAGGTCTAGGGCATTGACAAGCGTATGGACTAGGGTTAGGGTACAGATTAGGGTTTGAATGAGATCTAGGGTATGGATAATGATAAGGAGTAGGGTAAGGATTAGGATAAGGGGTAGGGTATGGATTGACGCTAGGGTAAGGTTGCACATGCGGCTGAGACCATGGGGGAGGATAACTTAATGGTGCATTAGAAAGGAATTGTGGTTGTTGTTGGTGCACATATGATTGAATTTGCATGAGAGATTTCCCTAGAGATAAGGATCCAAATGATTCTTGAGGCCATGGAGATATCTGGTTCAAGGATAAGGGCCAAGGAGAGGGCCCCTGTGACCATGCAATAGGATATTCGATTGGAGGAGGATTAAAAGTTTGCCATGAAATTGCAGGATTATAAACATGTTGAGAAACCTGCTTAGGAAAATAAGCATTATTCCAAGTATCAAATAATAAGGGGTTTTGAGTTATACCTGGTAGTCGATTTGACTCCTTACTTGATTTCCTAAGTACCTTTAGTAATCCTGGTAGTAATGGGCAACATTCCGTTAGATGATCCTCTTCACAAATTTTGCAAATTTTTAGGTTACTAAGTGGACACTTTCCAAGGAGGTGTTTCTTTCTACAGTTGGCACAAAAGATAAGCGGTGGGTTTTCATCCTGCTCCCACTCTTCCTGCAAATCATCCAATTTCGAAATTAAAGATTTAATGATATCATTTTTATGTTCAATCAAAATATTAAAATTTTCAATTGTTAATTCTTCATTGGATGAATTGTATGTCTCTGTAGCAGCATAAAGATTCCTCATTAGATGATTCCTCCAAATACCATTTTCCTGTTTTTAGCAAGCCAACTGGTACATTTGTTAGCACATGAATGGTGTATATGTAGGGTGGGGGGTTCTTTCAACACCTGAAAAACTCAAAAGATCAATTGCAGTAAAAAGAACAAACCAAGATTATAAACTAAGGAAAGCACACTTGCGGAAATTAAATAACCTCTATTGCAAAAAAAATAACACACTTTGTAGTAAAAGAAATTGCTCATAAAAACTCAATTGCAGTAAATCAAGCATCACACTTTGCAGAAAGAAAAAATACTCATAAAAACCAAATTGCAGTAAAAGAAACAAATCAGGCATCACAATTTGCAGTAAAGGAAATCACTCATTTGCAGAAAGGAAAACCTTGCTTGTGAGCTCTCTGGGAATGTCATCTAGTATGCTTCAGTAAACAAGGGGAATCTTGTTAATCTAGAAATTCAATTGCGAAGGAAAGGGAAAAGCATGACAAATCATTGAGGCTTTATCCTACAATGCCTCCCCAACAACGGCGCCAAAATGTCGAATGGTATAAATGCAATATTTACACCAACATTTAATTTGTCAATCTGGGTAAGTAAACTTAGAGGCATAACACAATATATGCCAGAATACGACCTCAGGGATCTATTAAATAAAAGCAAAACTCTTGCAAGAAATTCAAAAGGAGCATCATTCAAGACAAATAAACAAAACTCTTTAAAGGAAAGTAAACGCACTCCAGGAATCTACTTCTGGCTCCTCTTCTGGGTTGAGTTGACTCCTCTAGTAAGTCTTCCTCAATTGTCCAGGGGACAAGGGAGTGTAGGCCCCATTCAAAAGAAAGCGATTCAAGAAATAAAGAATGTGAAACATCTTAACACATTATTAATATGTTGCAAACATGAATTTAAACTATAAATCACACAACAAATTCATTCCAACTAATCTAAGGAAATAATTGAATGCTTTAAGAAGAATCAAAATAATAATGCACTGCTTCTCTTAAAGAAAATTTAGTACTTTAGTTGTAAGAGAAATATGCAATAAGAACCAATATATAATTCATGTTGTTTACCCTGATCATATTAAATACTCCCTTATAATATATGCAACATTTAATTATAATGAAGAATTATGTGAGCGTTCTATCAACAAGATTCACAATCTTTACTTATGCTGATCGGAGCATCTGCTTGCAAAAGTGCAGGAATAAATATTTTCCTGCAACAGTGCAGGAATAAATGTTTTTCTGCAAAAGTGCAGGAATATGTCTCATATAATATTTAAAGGAAACTATGAGTATATGTTCATTTAAGTTAACCAGAATTCTTGCTCAGCAATTATTTCACCATTGCATTCTGGAAATAAACTTTTTTACGCAGTAATGAGATCAGGGTAGGTCTTTGTAGGAATAAATAAGAGATGTAGTTAAAACATTCATCGTTTACTTTAGTTCAACCTTTATGAAAATACATCCAAAAGAATTGATATTAAACTTAAATAACCATAATATTAAAATACAGATTTTGGAATGAAATGATTGAAAGAAGAGCTATGAAATGAAATTGTGAAATTATCTAAGATCACACTCACACCAAGCAAACTAAAATGCAGCAAATGAAAGTTAAGAGGTTTGGGGCGACGGATTGGCTAGTGGGCCCAACCATCCAGCTCATTGCCCTTGCAGAAATTTAAATCACAATATTAGAACATTATAGAGAAACCAAATTACTTAGAAGTGATTGCCAAATAAACTCATTTTAGAGTAGAAACTAGAATTCAGAATTTAATGCCAAGGAAATTCATTTTAGAAGTCTTGTTACAGATTCATTAAATAATGCAGTGCTGGCTCCAATGGTCTCCTCTAGGGATCATCCCACTGGTGTGCAACTCCTCCTTCCCTGCAATAAAGATCTAATTCCCTTTTCTGCAAATGAAATACAATTTACAAACTACAAACTACCATCCTCTCCCACCTACGTAGCTCCCCTCTTTTATATTGGTTTTTACATGACAGTTTCTTTAGCAAATAGCGTGGCGATTGAATCCATATTGATATTCAACAATAGAATATTAGTACAACCATTTTCCCATTGACGGAATGAAGATCTGGCACGAATTTCCCAAGTCTGGCCATTTTCTACACTTCTGGAAAAATCAATTTTTCTAACAAAATGTCTCCAAAGAATTCTATGTATCTCCTTAACCATTACAAATTTCAGAAAACTGTTTAGAGGCAATCTAGCTTGTTATATTTTCAACAATAACCTCTATCAGAATTTCTGGTTTAGATCCATTGCCTCAGAAATCATGCCTGAAAATGATTGTTTGAAATCTGAGATGCTAAAATTCTGGACAAATAGTTTATTTCTAGAAAATTGCCTCAAATACCGTTATGTAACTTTTATACCATTATGAATTTTAGAAATAGGTTTGAGGCTTTGTCAATTTTCTATATTGGGACCAAAACCCATGTTCTATAATTTCTTCATTCACCTTCACGTGCATGGAAAACAAGGCAAAAGTTGGAAATTTGGAAACTACTACGAATTTGGGGCTGAGGCATTAATTATTGCCTAAACTTAAATCCATATGACCTGGGTGTATCTTAGCTTATGTGTAAGTGTTCAAACACCATTTTGAACAAAAACCTCTTTCATATTTCCCTATAGATGTGTCAATGTATGAAAGCCCCAAATTAGTGCAGGCATGTTGGTGCAGGCAGAGTTGGTGCAGGAATGTTGGTGCAGGCACAACTGGTATAGGAACTGCTACTACAGGAATGTTAACACCTACCACAAAAGAGCCTGACATTAATGATATTTTCACATTAAATTAACAAAACAAGAAGAGTTCATAGATTAACCACTGTCAGCTCTAAATGCCTCTAAATGATAACTTAATAATGCGTAAAACGAATAATAATGATTATAGACACTTAGTACAGACATAAACTTATTTAGGTAAATCATGAAAATTTGGACAAAATGGAGGCTCAACACCTCCATCATGTTGTTGAATTGTACATTTGACATTTACTGCATCAAACTACGACTTCTCTGCATCTAATTAACAATCAAGTTCTCGGGTCTAGTGCAATGGGAAAATCATTACCATGAATCTCTTTAGAGAACTACAATTTCCCAAAGATATTATAGTCATATATTTATTGGTTAGTTTTACAGTCCAATATTCAAGAACCTTACAGTCATGCTTGTGGCTTAGCCACCCTCTAACTAATGCGATAAAAACACCTAGTAATATTTTCACACTGAACACTATACAATAAATTTAACCCTAATATCTTAGTGAAGAAAAAGTAACTAGATAGACTCTAAAAGGGTTTTTGGATTAACTATTAGTGAAACTCATTGTAGTTAGGTGTGCCAATGTGTGCTGAGTGTTAGTGAGTGCTAGGGAAACACATGGGAGCACTAGGTCAAAATGCATGGAAATGAATGAATAAGAGTGTGTGACAAGGAGATTCAATGAGTTCCAGGTGTGGTAAGAGGGGAGTGACATGGTATGCTAAGCAACACTAAATCATTCTAGCATGACAAATAGACATGCAGCCAATATGTTCTAGGTGTGCAAAATAGTGCTAGGAAGTGTTAAGGAGCATTAGGGAAACACAATGGAACACTAGGTGAAAATAATGCATGAAAATGGATTAAGAGTTTGTGACAGGAAGTGTCAGTGATTTCAAGGTGTGCTAAGGAGGGAGTGACAAGGTATGATAGGTAGTTCAAAGGTATTCTAGAGGCTAGGGAAACATGCCAAGATGTGCGAGGTGCTAAAGTGTGCCAATGCATGCCAGATAGAGTTATGGAGTTTCAGGGAAAAACAAGGGAGCACTAGTTTCAAATGCATGGAAATGAATGAATAAGAGTTCGTGACAGGGATTGTTAGCGAATTATAGGTGTGCTAAGGAGGGAGTGAAAAGGTATGATGGGTAGTTCCAAGGAATGCTAGAGTGCCAGGGTGACAAGCCAAGATGTGCCAAGTCCTAGGGTGTGACAATGTGTGTCAGGGAGTGCCATGAGAACACAAGGGAGAACTAGTTAAAAATGCATGGAAATGAATGGATACGAGTGTGTGATAGGGAGTGTTAGCAAGTTCCAATTGTGTTAAGGAGGGAGTGTCAAGGTTATATGCTAGGAAGTGCCAAGGCATGCTAGAGTGTCAGGGCATGCTAGGGAATGGTAGGGTCTATTAGGGAGTGACAAATCATGCCAACAAATGCAGGGGATGATAATGTGTGCCATGTAGTTCCAATGCATTGTTATATGTGCTAGATGTTATGGCATGGGAAGATGTAAACTATGTTGCTTAGTTGTTTTATGGGCATGGTTGTATGTGAGCCTTGACATGGTAACTTATTAAGTGGGATGAGTTAATATTGGACATGAGAAGCCTAAGATGAGTTATAGGCCATTAGGGGAACAATGCATAGTCTAGTTGTAGTAAATGTAACTTGGTAAAGTTGTAGTCGAGGCAGGACTTGGCTAGGTTCCTAAGTCTAAAAGAAGATAAGGGTAGTTATGAGGGCATGATAATTAAAGATTTCCATGGCTTGCCAATGAATGAAGAGGTGTGTTGACATATGCTAGAGAGTGTTAATGCATATCGAGGAGTGTTCAGGAGTGTCAAGGAATGATAAGGGAGAACTAGGTCAAAGTGCATGGAAATGAATGAATAAGAGATTATGCCAAGGAGTGTCAGTGAATTCTAGGTGTCCCATGGATGAAATGTGTTAGGAGAATTTCATATTAGGACTTGTAGGAGGAAAGCCTACAATTATGATAAGAGGATGGAAAAAACAATTTCAGACAAAGGGAGACTTTGGTCTAGGCACAACATTATTTTTTCAATGACTTGGTTGGGTTCCCAAGTCACAAAAAAAGTAAGGCTATCTATGAGGGCATGAAAAATAGGGAGTGCCAAGGTGCGCAGGGAATTTTAGGAAGTGCTAACACATGTTAGAAAGTTCCAAGGAATGCTAGGCATGTGAAGACATGCCAAGTGCTAAGGCATGTCAAGCTGTGCTAGGTTCTAGGATGTGGCACCGACACATGCTAGGGATTGCCAAGGAAACACAAGGGAGGACTTGTTTCAATTACATGTAAATGAATGAATGTGTGTGTGTGATAGGGAGTGTTAACAAGTTATAGGTGTGCTAAGGAGGGAGTGACAACATATGATAAGTAGTTCCAATAGACGATAGAGTGCTACGAAATACTGCTAAGATGTGACAAGTGCCATGGTGTGCCACTGTGTGCCAAGGAGTGTTAGGGAGTGCTAGGGAAACATAAGGGAGAACTAGGTCATAATGAATGGAAATGAAGGAATAAGAGCTTGTGGCATGGAGTGTCAGTGAATTCCAAGTGTGTTAAGGAGGAGCTACAAGTCGTGCTTGGCAATGCTAAGGAATTCTAGAGTTATAGGGTGACACCCAGCCAAGATGTGCCAATCTGTGCAAGGAAGTGTTAGCTAGGAGTTCTGGGGAAACACAAGGGAGAACTCAGAACTATGTCAAAATGAATGGAAATGAATAAATAAGATTTTTTGATTAGAAGTTTCAGTGAGTTCCAGGTGTGTTAAGGACAAAGTGACAAGGTATGCTAGGAAGTGTTAAGGCATGCTAGAGGCTAGGGTGACATGCCAAGATGTCATAGGTGCTAGGGTGTAACAACATGTGTCAAGGAGTGATAAGGAGTGCTAGGGAAACACAAGGGAGAAATAGGTAAAAATGCATGGAAATGAATGAATAAGGGTTTGTGACCAAGAGTGTCAGCAATCTCTAGGTGTGCTAAGGAGAGAGTGACAAGGTATACTATGAAGTGCTAAGGAATGCTAGAGTGTTAGGGTGGTAGGCCAGGATGTGTTAGGTGCTAGGGTGAGCTAGGGAGTGTTAGGGGGTGTCAGGGAAACATCAAGAAACACTAGGTCAAAATGCATGGAAATGAACGAATAAGAGTGTGTGAGAGGGAGTTTCAATGAGTTCTAGGTGTGTTAAGGAGGGAGTAACGAGGTTATATGCCAGGTAATGCCAAGGTATACTAAACTACCGAGGCATGTAAGGAAGTTCCACGGTGTGCTAGGGAGTGTCAAAGCATGCCAAGGAATGTAGGGGATGTTAACGCATGCCACATAGTGCCAAGGCATTCTAAGACATGCTAGGTGCTATGGCATGTCAAGATGTAAATTGTGTTTCTTAATTGTTTTAGACCACAGTTGGACGTGATGAGCCTTGTCTTGGTAACTTGTTAAGTGGGATGAGTTGAGATTGTACATGAGTACCCTAAGATGAGTTACAGGTAGTTCTTAGGTGAATAAGGCATATGTTGAATTTCCATGACACATGAGAATCCAGGTTTGGCCTTAGAATCTTTGATGCAAACACAATAAAGTGCCACAACACATCTATTATGCAGAATGAAATCTGCCATGAAAGAAAAAGAAATGGATTAAATGCACAGAGTTTAGGGTGTGCCACATCTTCATATGTTAATGCTTATTATTGTGATATATAATAATATGTCTGGTGTAAGACTCCTCTGGAGATTTCTATCCAACAACAACATCTCTGTGGTAAAAGGTGTATTGTTAGAGGTTGCTCCATCAAAAATAGAAACTAAAATGGGTAGCAATACCATAAATTATTACGAATAGATTTGTCCAGTGGGTTGTTCACATAAATCAAACCACAAGAAATCTCCTATACAGACAAACAAACAGACAATTGAACATATTTTGATATCTAAATTCCCATAAATACAACATTTAAGTAATCTATAGGAAACTCATCCAACCATCCTTTGACATAGAATCCATTGTACCAGAGAAAGCCTTCGCAATCGAAATTCAATAAACTAACAGATGATTGTTCACAAAACTGGTGTTTATGATTTCAGGTACCCAACAAATTTAGCAACCCCACCAAAACAGAGCATAGATTTCAATGCTATCAAACCCTAGGTCTTAGTTTCAAATATTTAGGGTGCCTTCATATACATGTTTATCGCATCACAAGTATCAATTTTGATTTTTTTTTCCTTCCAACTAGCCAAAAAACAAAGAAAAGAGGTTGAAGATACAAGGGCAAGGGAAATATGGAAATATTCCTATGGTGCATTGATGAAGACATCAAATGATTGAGAGGTTGAAAGGTTCAATCTTTATTACATTTGGTTTTTGTATCAACTGTAAGAAAAAATTAATAATTTTTGTAAATTGTGCAAGGACCATATGATCGATCCTCTTACCTCCATTGAGAAGAGTTGTTGAGGTGCATTTCCGTGAAAGATTTGCAGAGAGCTTTCAATATTGTCGCTCATATCCTTCAAATACTTAAGTCATTCTCCCCGCCTATTCAAACAAAAAATCCAAAACAAATTATGGATCAATTGGGAAGATCATTTGAACGAATCCACTGATCTCCATCGGCATACCTGAGAAATCTCCTTGGAATGTAATACAGTGACATGCTCTGCTTTGTTGGCATTCTTTTGTGAAAAATGGTGGCAAAGAAGATGATCAATTGTAATCTTAAACTCTTCTTTTACTTTTTTTTACATTGATTTGTTATCAAAATCTCCCATGTGCTCTGCTTTGTTGGCCTTCTTTTGCGAAAAATGGTGGGAAAGAAGATGATCAATTGTAATATTAAACTCTTCTTTTACTTTTTTTTACACTTCTTTGTTCTCAAACTCCCCCATCCTGCTTCCAAACATATAGAAACCCAAGTAAAATAACAATCTTAGTTTGAACTTTTATTTATATTTGATGGGCGGTATGGTGTCCAACTACGTTGAAATAGAATAGAGAATCAGTCTTATTTCCTGGTCGCAATGTCATCCGCTAGCTAAGTGTTTAACTTTGCCTTTTTAGATGCTACACATTTATTCAATTATATGACATTTTTTATATTTAGTAATAGTGACATTATTTAATTGACTTAAATCTCATTCTCATCCTTGAGCACTTAAATAAAAGTAAGATTAAGGATACTTTGAGAAATGTGGACTCCATTAAAGATAGATTATAATTTATTTTCTTTATATATCCAATAGCATTATTAATTTATATTATTAATTATAAATTTTATTTAGAGTGGATATATTTATCATATTATTTAAACAATAATATTTTGTGATTTATGGTGTTTTTTTAATCATTTTTTTTAAAGAAGTTTTTCTAGTTCAAAGACATGTAATGAGTTAATTTGAGTGGCTGAGTGTTGTAGATTACAAGTAGGAGGTTGTGGTATTAAGTCCCTTGGATATCATCCTCATAGTTTAGATATTATTTTAGGAATGAGGAAAATTATTTGGTGAATTTTATATACATTTATATAGAAAAAAGATATATATTTTTTTTTAACATAATCGGTTACTTTTGTATTATAAAACTCAGAAGCATAATTCTAGTACATAGATATCGGAGGTTTGGGCGAAGAGGATCAAAACCGGGTGCGCAGACCCATTTTCCTCGATTCTGCCTTTATGATGACTGATATTGAAGAGAAGACGGCTATATTGCCTAACAAAAGCACCACCTAACCAACAGAATTTACAGACCATAATTTTTAAGGAAGTTTCTGTGTGACCGAATCATCCGGGATGGGATCTTTCCTGGCACTAGCTTTAGTAGAGGCCTCAGCTTGATAGCTCTGGGAAAGGGCTCTGATCTGCTCTATGGCTTCCTCCATGTGGCTGCACCTTCCTTTCAGATTTTCAATCTCTTCCTTCTGCTTTTCCAGTTTCTTCTGCTTCGAACGGCTATCAGCTTCATAGTCTTCCTTCAGATCATTAAAATGCTTGACAAATCTGTTAATCATGATTGTGTGAGTTCTGCACATTGTGCACTCTCTGTTGAAGAGCCTGTCTATTGGAATGTTAGCTGGCTCCTGAGCGTTCGGCTGGTCTTGTTGGTCCGCCATGTTGCTAGAGTTGAGAGATTCTGAAATATGAGAAGAGAGGTGGAAGACTGGGAGAAAGGGAATGTCGGGAGGAGATGCGATATTATAGAGGAGGTAGAACAGAGATGTAAGGAGTGGAAAGCGCTGAGGAATGAAGTGGATGGGCAGCGAGGAAATACCAGAGGCTCTGCAACTATCAAGGAACAAAAAGTCAGCTGTAAATAAAACGATAGAGCATAAAACAACAGTTACCAGGAGCGAGGGGCGGGGCTCTAGATCCCGATGAGAGATGGAGACTTCAAAATGATGCCATCGCTTGATGAGATCACAATGGAGATGCCTTGCTATGCCACGAACTGTGAAGTTACAGAGGACCAAACTGCAATATATAGAAACAGAGAGGATCCGCAGATGCTTGAACCGGATCTGAGAGGATCTGTTCTTGGGAGGGGAGAGATCCTCTGAAATGATTTGGCTGCGGTCGGGGAGCATGCGGAGGGGATGGGCACGATCACGCATCCTGAGAATGACTGTGCTAATCAGGTGATGATTCATGATGAGACAGAACTCCATGATGTGAGCCAGATCCTGAGGGCGGTTTATTTTCCTTTGGTACCAGATTAGGCAGAAGGGAGATTCGGGAAAGGACCAGATACGGAGGGGATGGTGCCTGAGGTGACTGGTGTTCTGGGGTGGGGGGATGGGGAAGGCCTGATTAGGGAATATCTTTCTCATAAACTGTGTCATTCTCCTTGACCTGACCTGTTTGTCTGCCTGTAGCTTTATTCGCTTGTTCATCTGCCTCCATGTTGTTTCCTCTTAGAATGTGCTTGAAGGTGACTCCGCTGAGACTCCTGATGTTTTCCATTATCCTACCTTTGATGCTGTTTAAGGCCGCTTGTTTGAAATCTTTCCCTGATGTCATGGCCGCTATGATGATAGCAGAATCGCCAATGATAAGAAGGTTTTTTAGGCCGAGATTTCTGGCAATAGAGGTCCCCAGAAGGAGGCTGTATGCCTCTGCCTTATTATTTGACATGGTGCCTAGACCCCATTCAAATGTAACTATGGTTTTTCCTTGAGAGTCTCTGATGATTCCACCAGCTCCCGCTTGGCCCGGGTTGTTCTTTGATGCCCCATCAAAATGGAGGGTGGGTCTCCTTTGTTTTTGTATCCAATTTTTGACTTCTTCCTTAGTCCCTCTCAACTTCCAGTCCAAGTTTCCGCTCCCTGTGCTTGCTTTTTTCTGAATTCTCGTTTCATAATTGAATTTGCTGATCCACTCTTTTACACTTGCATCTATCAGTTCCAAGTCTGCCTGGGTTATACCATTTGCTTCGATGATCTCTGAAATGAGTGCAATCGTTTTAGCCAGGGCGCTAGAGATACTTGGCTTCTTGTTGTCGAATATGCACTTGTTTCTGGCGATCCAAATCTGCCAGCAGAGATTTGAGGGAATACTATTCCATATCCTTTTAGCTAGGTTCTTGCTTTTGTTGGATTGTGGGAAACTATTTCCCCAACTTTTCTGAAGGAGAGTGATCTGGTTGGGGAGATCACCAATGCTTAGAGGGCTGGTGATGAGTTTCCAGCAAGATCTTGCAAAGGGGCATTCTATAAAAAGATGGTTACTACTTTCCTCCGCCTCCCTGCACATGCAGCAGATTGAGGGGCCATGAATGCCCTTCTTCCTGAGGTTTTCCGCGGTGAGAATTTTGCCATGCAGAAGGGTCCAATTGAAAAGCTTTACCTTTGGCAGGCATTCAGTTCTCCAAGCTGCTTTATGAAGTGGCCAGTTGTTTATTGCTGAGGCATTTTGAAGTGCTTTGTAGCCCTCTTTGACCGTGTAGCTGCCCCCATTAGGGTCCCAAACAAACTTGTCATCCGACATTCTGTTTGTGGGGGCTGAGCCTATGAGCGAAGTCTTAAGATCGACCCAGAGGTTCTTGAGATCATTGGGGAGAGTGAAAGATCTCCAGCCTATCCAACAGTTCCGATCCCAGAGAGAGATATCATAAAGAGTTTTTAGATTTGCCTCTGCCATCCACCGTTGCAGGGGCCTGAATTTAGGGAGCATTACCCTAGCCTCCGAGCCCATTATTCTATCCTCCCATATACTGATATCTCTACCACTGCCCGGAGCTCTTGAGATACAGGATTTGAATTGAGGGAGAGTCTTTTTGATCAGCTTCCAAACAGGTGTACACTGTCTGTCAATGATGGTTTCTGAGAGGATATTGTTGTTGGCCCCATTCAGATATTTCCTCTTGATGACCTCTGTCCACCAGGCTCCTCTCTCGTTGAGAATTCTCCATACCAATTTGTAGCCCATAGCCATGTTTGCTAGTCTTGGTATTCTAATTCCGAGCCCTCCTTTTTCTAAGGGAAGAATGACCTTGTCCCACTTTACCAAGCTGAATTTTTTAGTGTCTTGCTTTCCTCCTTGCCACAGAAAGCTTCTAATAATCAGCTCCATGTGCTTATGGATGCTTGCCGAGGTGAGAGTAGTAGCAAATTGATAGATTGGAAGGGCTGAAAGTATGGCCTTTATGAGAATTGTTCTGCCCGCCAAGTTAAGCCAATACACTCCCCAGCTCTGAAGCTTCCCTCTCAATTTCTCAATTAGCTTAGCCCAAATCTCAGCTTTGATTGTTTCCTTGGCTAATGGAAGCCCCAAGTACATAAAATGGGACCAGTTTCCTTGGGCAGGGATTTCCATGATTATGGAGATTCTCTGGGTTATGTTTCTTGGGACATTCCAGGTGTAGATCATGCACTTGTTGTTGTTTAGTTTACCTCCAGAGGCTTGGAGAAAGAGGTCCAATGTTTTCTTGAACCTCCGGGCCATAAGGCTTGAGGCACCACCAATTAACAGAGTATCGTCTGCAAAAAGGGAGTGATTAATCCCCTTGGTTCCTCGGACTATATCTACCCCTGTTATTTCCTTTGACTTGCGCTTGTTCTCCAGATGCAAGCTTAGAGTTTCAGCCATGATAATGTAGAGAAAGGGTGATAGCGGGCACCCTTGCCTCAGGCCTCTTGAACTTTTGAAGGCATTGCAGGGCCTACCATTAATGAGGGGAGCTGTCCAATTGGAGGAAATGCATTCCATGACCCTGCTGATGAAGAACTCTGAGATGCCAAATTTCTTTAGAACTGCCTGAAGGAATGAATGGTTAACCCGGTCAAAGGCGTTCGCCATGTCAAGCTTGATGATCATGCCCCTTTCCTTTCTAGATATGCTGTTTTGGATTGCCTCCTGGATGAGAATGACATTGTCCGTTATATGTCTCCTAGGGACAAAGCCTCCTTGATTCTCGGATATGAGGGAAGGGAGGGTTTTTTTAAGCCTGTTCGCCAAGATCTTAGTGATGATTTTGTAGGAAACATTACACAGGGATATAGGGCGGAATCTATCAAATGTTTGAGGATTTGGGTCTTTAGGGATAAGAGCTAGATGGGAGGATTTGATGCTGCTGCCCATTTTGCATTTTGTGAAGAAATTTTTTGTCATTCTGATATAATCCTTCTTGATAATTTCCCAATGGGTTCTGTAAAAGGCCACTGTGAAACCATCAGGGCCTGGAGCCTTGTCCAAAGGCATGCTGTGGATTGACCATTCTATCTCCTCCGTTGTGATCTCCTTGTCTAACTCTGCATTTTGGGCTTCTGAGATCTTGTTCTCAATTATATTGAGGAAATCCGGGTTTTCCAAGTAATGGGGATCAGCTGTTAAAAGAGTTTGAAAATGTCGAGACGCTGCTTCCTTGATTTCCACTTGCTCTGCTAAGACTCTTCCCTCCACTGTTATTTTTCCAATGTTGTTCCCTGCTCGCCTTAGTTTGAGGCTGTTATGAAAAAAAGAGGTATTTTTATCTCCTGATTTGAGCCAAAGGCATCGTGATTTCTGCCTTTGCTCTTCCTCTTCCATTCGGTTCTGTTTGTACAGCTCCTTATACAGTTCATTTTCTGTCCTTAGGTCTTCTTCTGTGTCTTGGCCTCTTTCTTTTTCTTGGTTCCACTGTGCTAGTTTCATTTGAAGATCGGTTTTTTTTTTCGCTTCCTCTATTGCGTATTTTCTTGCCCATTGCTTGATGGCTGTCCGGAGGAGCTTGAGCTTTGTTTCCCAGATGTAGTGCGGGGAGCCCGAGATTTCTATTGCCCAGTTATCCTTTACCAAGTTTCTGAAATCTTCGCTGCTGTCCCATGCTCTGTTATACTTAAAGGGAATCGGTCCCATATTTTCCCCTTTGACCAAATGCAGTGCCACTGGTTTATGGTCTGATATATAGCCTTGTATAATTGTGCTTTGAGTCCTTGGGAAGTTAGCCACGATTCTTTCTTGTACCAAGATACGGTCCAGCCTCTCTTTTATGTTATTTTTACCTGTTCTCTTGTTTGACCAAGTGAAACGCCCATTCTGTGGTGGGATGTCAACGAGACTGTGAGCTTGGATGATTTTTTCTAATGCATCTCTTGAGGGGTCTGCAAAGAAATTCCCTCCCATCTTCTCATCCGCATTCCTTATTAAATTCAAATCTCCTCCCAGGAAGATATTCCTACCCTGGGCAGTCATTAGATCTGAGGTGATTGACTCCCAGCAAGAGGCTTTTTCTCTAAAGTGGGGGGGAGCGTAGACATTATATATTGTGTATTCTTCTGTCATGGTTATGTTTTGCATATCTAGTCTTATCCACCATCTATTCTTCCTGCGGTCTTTGAGTTTCCATTTGTTTTTGTCCCAAATTGCTCCTATTCCTCCTGAAGCACCCACTGCGCTCAGTGCTATTCCTTCATAACTTCTGCTTCTTTTCATGCTGTTTTGAAATTCTTGTTCAGTGATTTTGGTCTCCTGGAGTAGTAGAAAGTCTGGATGTTCTGATTTAAGAAGGTCACGGACTGCGTTAGCTTTTAGGGAGGAGCCCATCCCCCTACAATTCCAAGAGACCAAATTCATCATCTACATTGTTTATTGTACGCCCCGCTTTTCTCTTTCATCTTCTCTCCACTTCCTTTGGTCTTATCTAGATATGTATCCATTGGCTGTTGGGTCCCTGTGGCCATTTCTTTTGCAGCATTCTCATCCCTTATCTCTTTGTTCGATTTCCTTCCAACTTTTCTGGGAGGGTCGGTGGATGTGTTGTTTTCCTTTGACTTGTTCCTTGTTAGGATTCTTTCAACAATTGGTGGAGGTGAGGTCTGAGGGGGAGAGGGAGGAGATGCCTTGGGGCCTCTCGGGGAGGGGGGAGGGGATGGGGTTTCCTCTGCAGATAGAGTTTTGAAAGGATTGGAGGAAGAGGGGAAGGAAGGGCCAGATCCAGAGGGATGGGAGGGGGGGATGGGAGTTTCAGATGGGGGCTTTGTGAAAGTTCCTGGGGGGGGGTTTGATTTCTTCTTCTTGACTATTTCCCATGCTTCTTCAGGAGCTTCAACATTGTTATCAGAATCTATTGATTTAGATTTACTACATCTATTAGCAAAATGCCCATATTCGTGACATACCTTGCACTTGAAAGGCAGCTGCTCATAGTCCACTTGCTGTATGTGCGTCCACTGGTCAACTTTAAGTTTGATTGCTTCCGGTAACCCTTTCCCCAGATCAACTTCTACACATATCCGAGCACATGCGTGCATGTTCTCCTTTGGTTCCGATCTATCGATATATTTCCCAACGGCGTTCCCTATAGCTTTCACCGATTCATCTCCCCAGCAGTGGAGAGGCAGATGGGGAAGACGAACCCAAACAGGGACAGCATTGGGAACATCCATCTCAGGATCAAAGTCAGGGGTCCATCTGTTAAGGTAAAGGCCTCTGGTATCCATAAAGTAGGGGCCGTTTCTGAAGATGAGATTACGATCTTCCACTGATTCGAAGAGGAAGGTGAAAAATCCCCTCCCACAGAACCTTATTTCTATCTTTCCTTGAACCATCGAGTTCCAGTTCCTTTCTACCCAACGTTGGACTGTGCGGGGAGAAGGCCATAGTCCCGTGAACTGGCCTACCAAGCCACGATCTGCCAAGGCAACTGCGGCTCTCCTCGGGAGGGCGGGAGGGAGCGAGACTTCCGGGATTTCATCAAGTTTTTTGATAAACTTTGAGGCTGTAGGACGTATTTTCTCCGAGGTGTTCTCATGGATGAGCGAGGCAAAAGTCTTCTCCAGATCTTCCTGTTCCTGAATGGGTGGATCCATTGCGGGTTAGGTCAGCAGCGCAGAAGGCGCTCCAGCGGAGGTCCAGAGGGAGGGGAGGGCAGAAGGCCCCAGAGGAAAACAAGGCAGGAGGCCCCAGGTTAGAAGAGAGGACAACAGAGGGAGGATGCGGCCTAGCAGCAGCGCTGCCAGGCGCAGGCACGCAGAGGAGTCAGGTCAGAAGCGCAGCAGGGCGCGGGATCGCCAGAGCGCGCAGCCTCTTGATCGAGTTAACATATATAGAAAAAAGATATTATTATAAAGAGAACACTCTATTGATATGAGATTTATATTTTCTTTATTATACTCTTAAATGATATTATAAAATAATGGTTCCAATGCTTTCTGAGAAAAGATGGAGCTTTGCTGCTTTCACACTTTTCTTCGACAACAGGTAAAGTTTGTGTACTCTCTTTCTTTTTCCCAAGGGTTTTCACTGTCTCAACTGTCAGATAGTGGGTCATGTCAACAATTAATTCTATCCCACCAGAGTTTTGAATGGAAGTTGATATTATTGATTATGAGCTCAATCATGTCCAGAGGATGCATTCAAATCCCAGGATGAATTTACAGGTTACACTTCATTGTCTTGACAGATCATCTCCAACCAAATCACGATGTGTTTCCAAAATGGATGGTGTTCCAAGGTAGATATTTAATCTGAGCATGAGTTGTCCAAGGTTGTTTTCATTTCGAGCAAAGATAGTAGTGCAAAAGAGCTAAGCTCTCATTCTAGCTTTGAGGTAGTAGTTATCCCTAAGTCTCAACCAAACTCCCTTTCATTTAATCCTTTTAAGCCTCTTTTGGTCCCCCATGGTTCGAGAGCTTTGCCTAAGCCAAAGTTCTATGTTAGAGTGAAACAAGATAAGTTTTCAATGGTCATTGGTAAGGATATCAAGTTCGAGGACATCCCAAACTTGTTAGAAACTACTTTGGTAGGAAGATTTTATGGTAAGACAATGCAAAAGGCATCTCTCATGGCATGGGTTTTGGACAATTGGATGTCAGCCATGGGTTATATGTCAATTTTCCATGGATTTGTTCACAGTTGGATATTCTTTCAATTTTGGTTGAGGGGGGACTATAATAAGATCAAGGAGGTAGAATGGGATTGGGGGCCATCAAGCCTAGTCTTGGAAACATGGATGGTGGATTGTGATCTTGCTCTCAAACATATCTCAGTGCAACGAATTTGGGCTATATTGTCTTCTAGATAGAGGAGGCCCTTCACATTATTGGCAAGAAGTTTGGTAGATTTATTTCTTTGGACCCTAATTGGTATGTTTAAATTAATATGCATTGATCCTCGATGGAATTGCGGCTAGAGCAACATTTGAGCAGGTGTCCTCTAGTCTGTCGATCTATGAAGATACGAAGCTATATCTAGACAAGGACATCAAACTGAAGTGACAAGAGGTCAATGAAAAATTTGTAGGCACTTTTGAGGAAGACCTTGAAGAGTGTCAGGTGTACGTGAACATTCACAAGTCTAGCTTGTACTAGATTGCATGTAGATACCTTGCATTCCCATGTGTGGACATGATACACTGGATCATCTCTCACACTGATCCCGAGACAATGACCTTGAGCAGTGTCAGTGGGACGAAGCTTCCAACCTTATGGGAACGAGATTACGATGAGATGTATTAGATGGCAGAGCCTGTGACTTTCATGAATCCTCCATTCATCTTGTGCAACAACAAAGCTAACTCCAAAGACATTCTGAAGGATTGGGTAAAGGAGCCACCTCGATTCAGGATGACACCCAACTATATCTACAAGATGAAGATACTAAGGAAGGCATACCAACACTTAGTCATATTCACATGTCGATTGTGTGGCCAAAAAAGCACTAAAACCTTTCCACAGAGTTGGGTGATCGCACTGGACCAACTGGCTAGAGAAGGAAAACCATGTAACTGGTATGGCATATTGCCTCATATTGAATGCAGCTTTAGAGAATAATCACATGGCTGTCTGAGCATTTTGTCACCCTAGTGTATAAGATGATATTCAAACAAGATCCACCCTGCATGTCATATTGGTATGCCTCATTTTCTGGCACTTTCATCCGAATGTTTAGTGTGGAGAAACCTCCACATGTTCTGCCCAAGTTTGCCTTGGATGTACTTGTCATGTAGGAAGTAGCATATCACATCTCAGCATGATTGAAAACTAGATTTCAGTGGAAGAAGAAGGTACCTTGGCCCACTCTTCTATTGCGGATAGGGTTATATGAGATTCGAAGTATCAAGCAAGTGGATTTCGAAGCAGAATATATGAAGAAGTACCTGTTCGACCTCCGAATCTTCAATCCGTATGATCCACATTTCATTGTGAAGGATCACTACACGAGAGTTCATTTTAACTGGATCCATGGGGCAATTCATTGGGTTGAGGAGGACTCATGGAGGTATTGCTACAATTCCTCCAGACCCAATGAACAAGTCAGCTTCGCTGTGGAGTGGTTAGTGAAGCAACATGAAACAACATCATGGAGACAACCAATGGTAGCAGTAGCAGTAGCAGAGGCAACAGAGCCAAGAATACCTATGCATGACAAAGGGAAGAGGAATATTGTCGATCGAATGGAAGAGGAGAAAATCTGCAAGTTTCAAGCAGATCCACTTGTACAACAAGAAACTATGGCTATTCAGGCAAATAAGCAGCAATGTGACAAGCGAATCGTGCGAAGGCAGAGGGATAAGAAGAGAATGGAAGAAGTAGAGGAGTTGCATGAGATGAGGGAGAAACTCCAAAAAGAACAAGAGATGTGCAAATAGGATAGGGAAGAACAATAGCAGTAGATACAATAGGGGGCACAACATGTGCAGCTAGATGAAGCAGCTCCGGTACAAGTAGTTGATTCATCTTAACAGCTGGCATCAGGTGAAAATGGTGAACCATCATAGGAGCGAGACTTCGCTCATGTGATAGAACAAGAAATTCAACAGTTGGATGCAGACATGGAGCAACAAGAGTTGGACCAGGACACCTACCTCATGCCTCACCAAAAAGAGGTTGACTCACCCACTTCAATGCATCCATATGAAGAGAAAGCCTCAAATTACTAAGGAGGCACTGAGATCCTTGGTGGTCAACCGGAAGGAGAGATGCACAACATCACTTTTGATGAATCACATCATAGAGTTGTGTAGTATCACAGAGTACCACCTCTGGAGGATCAAACATCTCCTGTGAAAGTAGAGGAGTGAGTGAACATGACTGATGTGCACAAGCATCCAATTGCCTTGGCTGATGCAACCAGAGTGTATGCCGAAGCCACTAGATCAAGTGTTAACTTTATGATAGTTGAGAATGAGCGAATGGAAAAGGAACTCCAAGTGGCTAAGCAAGGAGGAGGCTTAGTGGTAATGTCTGCCCGAGCTGAACTGAAGAAGCACATATTAGATGAATTATTGTCCCTTGACATAGTTATGCGAGCATTGTACTCCAAGTTTGGTATCGTTCACAAGGCAGTCGTCCATCTCAACAGATGGCAGCAACAATGCACTAGAAGAGAACGCATCTTGATGAATGTGCATGTTATTGTTGATAACATATAAACATGGATGTTGAAGTATAAGGGAGCCTCACTTCACTTGCCAAAGATGATGAGGGCCAATGTGGTTGAGCTGCAAGCCCATATCTAGAGTCAGATTCGTAACTATGAGGACCTCTCATAACTCATCACTAGCATATAAGCTTCCCATGCACAAGTATCCAAGAGCATGGATGTTGTGGTGCACACACATGCGATCCCATCACTTGGGACTCTCACCTAGGAAAATACCAAGAAGTAGGTCTCACTAGAGATTGACTCGCACTTCGATGAGTTGATGCACATTGCCACTAGCCTAGTATCAGTGCAGAAATCATGCGCAAGTATGTTGTTGGTTTGGCCACATTGAAGACAATGATGTGCATGATTTTAGACGAGTTGGACAAAGGAGCCCGAGCAGTGTACTCAAATGCTATGGAGGCAAGGTTCAGGTTTCATACAGATGTCACAGCAGAACACATGGACACCATCAAGGACTACAGATCTTGGCATCAATATGTTACTATTGATCAACATGAGCATGTCGAGCAGTTGGACTTCTATAGTTGTCTAAGTCAGAGTGATGTATAGTTTGGCTTGCTCAAGCCATTTTTGTTCACATGGGTACATGTGCATCATAATTTTAAGTCGTGTCAAGTGTAAGTCAAGTGTCAATAGTGGATGTAATATTTGTAGAGTAGGGGAAGAGTCATGAGGGTAGCTGAATGGTCATAAAGGGGAATGTTAAGGGTCACCCTACCCTTTGCTATAAATAGTCCCTCATAACTCATTGTATAGGCTTTTTGTCAACTAATCTTCTAATAAGAATATCTTGGAAAGAGCTTGGACAATATTGTAACATGCCTTGGCTTCTCCACTACAAGGAGCTAGTTCATCTCTTTGGAGGATTAGGTGGGTGTGGCTATAACGTTCTAGTGTTGGGGCTAGTAGGTTTACATGGATGTATTGTATGATTGGAACTTACACTTTTTTATATAATAAGAGCCAACACATTTTCATGAATATGTTGTTATTGTAGTTGCACTATTCTGGTTGTTGTAGTCATGTATGTTGTTTAACTTACATAGTTGTGTATGAACTACTTTGTGTGTAGTTGTATGAATCTTTGTTGCAAATGTGCTGTTGGGTTAACCATCAGTTTGGATTGTCAGCTGACCTACTTTCCAACTTGTGATGCATCTTCGATCATGTGTTCCCTTTCCAGCTGAGTACTATTATGGTTTGCCAAGAGGCGCACTCATCCCAATCCACATGTGTTAGAACCTCTCATGCACCTTCCTTCACTCACTGCAGCGGTCACACCCTTGCTACTCACCAAGTTATCTTACTTTCCTCTGTGCGACATAGTGGTCAAGGCATAACTTTATGACCCACTGTTGGGACTCCTACACCAAACAATCTGAGGTCTAACTGGGACTTCTTACTGGGGAGACCCCCTTGACATGTTTGCGGGTCCAACACCGTCAACAAATTCCTTTGTCAAAAACTGAGTGGAAAATCCTCCTTGGCACACAGTTGCATCCCTTCTTTGATAGGAGATCTGCCACTTGATTCTACTCTCTATAGACATTATTAGAGGCCAGTCTTTGAAAGGTATTCATCAAAGATATTATGCATTGAATCCCAAAAGTAAGGGAAGGTGGTCCAAATTTTGTTCTCAATTGTACCTAATCTAGGATCATCTTGGAATCTCCAAACACAGGTAAATCTTCAATTGCAAGACAATTAGCACATAGAAGAGCCCCAAAGAGTATGATTAGCTCAACTCTATTATTTGACCCTGTGCCACAATACCAACTAAAATGGAATGTGTTGTCTGGATTCAAAACCAAATGTTTCCCACTTCCACAAACCTCATTGATGGATGCAAATAAAAAATAAAGTATGACCATAGCTCTATGAGTCAAAAATGTCTTCTAGGTTGTTCCTCCTTCATTAGTCATATCTCCATAAAATATGCAAATATCTTTAAATATGCATCTCTAGTATCTAGTTTTGTTTTTTCAAAAATATTCTCATTCCTGCTTCTCCATATGCCCCAAAAGATATAGAAAGGCAAGGAACGATATGTATTGAGTGAGACATCTCTAAATGGAAACCATGTTCTAGATTACATGTATTTTAAGTGTTTGAAGAACCCCACTCTATACCAAGATCACAAAAGGACATGTTAGAAATATATGTTCCATGTCTTCTAAATCTTTTTTGCATAAAGAGCATCTTCCAAGATCCTGAAAGCTTCTTTTATGGATATTATCCCAAGTTAAAAAATTATTGTGGACCACCAGCCACATAAAACATTTTAATTTGAGAGGTATATCCCATCTCTACGTGATATGAAACTGTTGTGCTATACAAAAACCCCACCATTTCAAATTTTTAATCTTAGTCTAAAGATGCTAAATAAGAAATAGGTCTCCTTTAGGATATAAAATTCAATAAAACTTTTTGAGTAAAAATAGATTTTCCATACTTTTCATATAGAAGTTGCTTTATGAGTGTTTGGAACCGCTCACGCAAATCGCAATTGCTTAAGGCCAATGAACATCCATTTGAAAAGTTGCGATGTGATCAAAGTCATCTCAAATTCCTCATCGCAAAGTTTTAAATTGAAATGATCCATTTATAAACATGTGATGTGATATAACTATCGCATTTCACATATTGTTAATCCTAAGGAATAAGTTATGGCATTTCATTGAAACCTTGGGATGCGATAAGGCTATCACATATCACATATCGTCAATCCATAGGAAAACATTGAAATCACTTCGTTGAAAATTTGCAATGCGATATAACTATCGTGATCACATATTGCATATCACGCTCCCAATAGGAGCAAGTGATTGTTGGAAATAATACTGAGAGGGGGGGGGTGAATCAGTATTATCAGATCAAATAAAACTTTTCAATTTCATACTCAGAAACATATACGCGACTTCATATAAGTGAACCCGCGTGTACACGCGACTGTGTCTAATGCAACTAGCGTATACCCAGAGATCTTATAATTCAGTTAGCTTAATCTTCAGTAAATGCATCAGAACATTATTAAGCAATTTAACAGTAAACAGGCGCAGTATAACAGAACAGAACATCACACAAGAGCCACACACATGAACACCATGATATAAGGTGGAAACCCAATGTGGGTGAAAACCACCTGCTGCAATTCGTCTCTTTCTTCTTTAATGAGAAACTTCTTTTACAATGTACTGGTGCAGTCCTTTACCAGTACGCAGGCTACAACCTGCAGAGGGCTACAACCCTCTCTCGTTTTCCAACTACTTCTGGAAGGGAGTTACAACCCCCTCAGCTCTTGTACTAGCTGATCCATTTACTAGTACGTAGGTGCTGACCCTACAACCTTCAGGGACCACGTTTCATCAATTTTCAGACTGGATCCAAGAGTACAAAGCAAACATTACCGCAATACAATCATCAACTTATACTTGCATCATAATTCATTAAACAACCCAATACCGAATCACTGAAACCTTGTCATCAAGAACACAGAACCCAAACCAGAATCCAGAACTCTGCAACAACCACCAGAATCAGCAGCAACCTGAAATATTAACCCTTATCATGCATACGCTACTTCACTGTACCAAAACCGCGTGTATACGCACTTTCTCCAAAGGCAACCCGCGTGCAGATCTAGAAATGATTACTTCTGCCTTCGCTGTCAGATCCGACCCTTACCAAGCGTCCCGAACAGATAACCAGCAATACCAGATCCTCTCACTGCGTCAGACACTCACAATCCATACTTCTTTGCCTAGTGATCTTCTCCTTATATAGCCTTAGGCCTTGTTCAATACCAAGAGCCAAAACCATAGAAACACAATACCATCAACCTCGAAACTAGGGATCAACACGTCCGTCAAGACATTATGGTCCAAAACCATAGGCACAACTTCCAAGGTCTAACTACCATAGACCAAAGGTACTTTTCACATGTACGCGCTTTTACTGAAGCCAACCTGCGTGTACACACGGATTCTCCTTGCTGAACCTGCGTATATCTCTTTCTTGTCCTGCTGTACTGAGATCTGTCCTCTGATCAAGTTGCCATCACCTGTACCAACCTCTGAGCACCTGTACCAACCTCTGAGTGAGTTGCCATCAAGGACAACACTTGAAACATAATGCCAACAATCTCCCCCTTTGGACTTGATGGCAACCACCACACCAAGTCACTCTCCCCCTTTGACATCAAGGGCAAAGGGCGTACCAAGATATGCTCTTCTTTGGTATACCTTCTACTGTCCATACTGCTGTCCATACTCCCCCTGAGTACATGCTGAAGTTTCTGATTTGACTCCCCCTTTGTATATGCCAAAGTGTACCAATCTATCCACGCTCCCCTTGAGAAGATGCAAGTTCTAAGACCAGCCATTCAGATCTGTATCATAAGCATCAGCCTGCAATACCATTCCTTTGATCAAACAACAAGATGTATCATCAACTTGTAACCATAGTGCCAACAATGAATTATTTGAAGAATATTCTCCCCCTGAGTGTGAGCCAACCATGTCTGAACCATTTCCTGAGTCTGTTCTGCTCCCCCTGAGCCTGAGCCAACCATGACTGAACCTGGGTCTGTTCTGCTGCCCTTTCTCCATATACGCGACTTTGCAGCCTGTAACTCGCGTATATACGCGACTTGTCTTCATTATATCAGCGTATGCAGGATGGAATACTGAATTTCATCACTTTCAGATTCCCCTGTGTCTGTTATGTCAGCTGACTGAGTTATCCCACACCTTTCTGTCTCTGTCTTCTTCAATTCCTGCAACTGTGATGATGTATGGTCCCCTTGTCTTGAATTTTGAAATCTGCTCCTGCATTCCCTTGCTTTATGCCCATAGTTGTTGCATGTATAACACCTTATATTTTTCATGTTCCTTCTATCACAATCAATTTCTTTGTGTCCATATGCATTACAGGCAAAGCAATACCCTCTGAAATACCTGGGATGCGATGATCTTTCTTGAACCATTCTACTTCTGCATCTGGCTGCAACATGTCCAAGATTATGACATACATAACATTCAACATTATTCAGCGGAGGAAATAATCGTCTGTCACGTCCATAGTTAGGAGTAAAGGATCTTCCTTGAGGAATTTCTTTCCTTGGTTGTTCCTTGAGCATTTCAGATTTCTCATTAGAGTTTCTTGCCTCACCTTGTGAACTAGATTCACCTTCAACATATTCATGAAAACCAAGACCAGTCTTGATAGCAGGAGATCTTTGACTATTAAGAATATCATCCAAGACTTTAGAACTATCTTGAAATCGTAAGAGCTTATCCTTTTCTTCTAGTTTACCTTTCAAGATATTTACCTCAACTTGATGTTTTTCTTCCTTTTTCAGATACTGCTTCCTTAGGTCTTCTTCAACTTTTCTCCCTTCTTCCACTTGTCGCTTTAGTTTGATCACTTCATGTTTTTGATCTTCAAGATCTTCTTTTAGAGAGAGGATCTTTGATTCAAGTCTCTGAATAGTTGTGCTCTGATCTTTTGCTATATCCTGCAATTTCTCCCTTACCCTGGTTTCTGTCTCCAATTGTTCCTTTAATTTGGCAACTTCTTCAGTTTCTGCATTCTTCTCTTCATGTGCCATGAGACTTTTAATATCCTCGCTATTATTGGATGAAGCATTCTTCTTCTTATGTGCCATGAGACTTCTAATATCTTCACTATCATTTAATGTACTTTTAATATGGGTATAATAGCTTCTACCATCTTCTTCATATATCTTTCCTTTGTTATGAGGACATCTAGCAGCATAGTGACCAACTCTACCACATAGAAAACATTTGAAAGGTAGCTTATCTTTGAACCGTCCAGTTCCCCGTTCAAGATTCTTGACAAAATTTACCTCATCTTCTTCCTCTGACACTTCGAATGCGGCCTCTGGTGGTACCTCTTGTCGCATTTCAAAAGTAGTTAAGATCCCGTGAAGCTGTGACATGGTAATTTTCTGCACATTCTCCTTTTCTTCTATGGCAGATACTTTAGAATCAAATTTAGTAGACAGAGATCTCAAAACCTTTTGAACTAAGACAACTTCCTCAAATTCTTCACCCAGATCCCTCATACAATTCATAATCTCATCCATAGGCAGGAAATAATTAGCTATGCTTTCATTACTTCGCATCTTAAGAGTTTCATACCGGATTCTGAGAGTTTGAAGCTTTGCTATTTTTACCTGATCATCTCCTTCGTAGCTTGTAACGATTTTGTCCCATATTTCCTTAGCTGATTTGAAATGCATGATCTTCATAAATTCTGATTGAGTCAAAGTACTCAATAGGACAGTAACTACTTTGGCATTGAGCTCATATTGCTTTTTCTCTGCTGGATCTGTAGGAGTTGCTGATGGGAATTTGTATCCTCCTTCTACGATTCCCCAAGCTTCTGCTCCAAGAGACTGTAGATATGCAGTGGTTCTTATCTTCCAGTGAGTAAAATTGTTCCCGTCAAAGACTGGTGGCCTGATGCGTGCCTCTCTTTCTGGATTAGCCATTTTGATGGATCTTTTCCTTCAAGCGATCAAGCTTCTTCTGAAGGTCCTGCTCTGATACCAATTGTTGGAAATAATACTGAGAGGGGGGGGGGGGGTGAATCAGTATTATCAGATCAGATAAAACTTTTCAATTTCATACTCAGAAACATATACGCGACTTCATATAAGTGAACCCGCGTGTACACGCGACTGTGTCTAATGCAACTAGCGTATACCCAAAGATCTTATAATTCAGTTAGCTTAATCTTCAGTAAATGCATCAGAACATTATTAAGCAATTTAACAGTAAACAGGCGCAGTATAACAGAACAGAACATCACACAAGAGCCACACACATGAACACCATGATATAAGGTGGAAACCCAATGTGGGTGAAAACCACCTGCTGCAATTCGTCTCTTTCTTCTTTAATGAGAAACTTCTTTTACAATGTACTGGTGCAGTCCTTTACCAGTACGCAGGCTACAACCTGCAGAGGGCTACAACCCTCTCTCGTTTTCCAACTACTTCTGGAAGGGAGTTACAACCCCCTCAGCTCTTGTACTAGCTGATCCATTTACTAGTACGTAGGTGCTGACCCTACAACCTTCAGGGACCACGTTTCATCAATTTTCAGACTGGATCCAAGAGTACAAAGCAAACATTACCGCAATACAATCATCAACTTATACTTGCATCATAATTCATTAAACAACCCAATACCAAATCACTGAAACCTTGTCATCAAGAACACAGAACCCAAACCAGAATCCAGAACTCTGCAACAACCACCAGAATCAGCAGCAACCTGAAATATTAACCCTTATCATGCATACGCTACTTCACTGTACCAAAACCGCGTGTATACGCACTTTCTCCAAAGGCAACCCGCGTGCAGATCTAGAAATGATTACTTCTGCCTTCGCTGTCAGATCCGACCCTTACCAAGCGTCCCGAACAGATAACCAGCAATACCAGATCCTCTCACTGCGTCAAACACTCACAATCCATACTTCTTTGCCTAGTGATCTTCTCCTTATATAGCCTTAGGCCTTGTTCAATACCAAGAGCCAAAACCATAGAAACACAATACCATCAACCTCGAAACTAGGGATCAACACGTCCGTCGAGACATTATGGTCCAAAACCATAGGCACAACTTCCAAGGTCTAACTACCACGGACCAAAGGTACTTTTCACATGTACGCGCTTTTACTGAAGCCAACCTGCGTGTACACGCGGATTCTCCTTGCTGAACCTGCGTATATCTCTTTCTTGTCCTGCTGTACTGAGATCTGTCCTCTGATCAAGTTGCCATCACCTGTACCAACCTTTGAGCACCTGTACCAACCTCTGAGTGAGTTGCCATCAAGGACAACACTTGAAACATAATGCCAACAATCTCCCCCTTTGGACTTGATGGCAACCACCACACCAAGTCACTCTCCCCCTTTGACATCAAGGGCAAAGGGCGTACCAAGATATGCTCTTCTTTGGTATACCTTCTACTGTCCATACTGCTGTCCATACTCCCCCTGAGTACATGTTGAAGTTTCTGATTTGACTCCCCCTTTGTATATGCCAAAGTGTACCAATCTATCCACGCTCCCCTTGAGCAGATGCAAGTTCTAAGACCAGCCATTCAGATCTGTATCATAAGCATCAGCCTGCAATACCATTCCTTTGATCAAACAACAAGATGTATCATCAACTTGTAACCATAGTGCCAACAATGAATTATTTGAAGAATATTCTCCCCCTGAGTGTGAGCCAACCATGTCTGAACCATTTCCTGAGTCTGTTCTGCTCCCCCTGAGCCTGAGCCAACCATGACTGAACCTCGGTCTGTTCTGCTGCCCTTTCTCCATATACGCGACTTTGCAGCCTGTAACTCGCGTATATACGCGACTTGTCTTCATTATATCAGCGTATGCAGGATGGAATACTGAATTTCATCACTTTCAGATTCCCTTGTGTCTGTTATGTCAGCTGACTGAGTTATCCCACACCTTTCTGTCTCTGTCTTCTTCAATTCCTGCAACTGTGATGATGTATGGCCCCCTTGTCTTGAATTTTGAAATCTGCTCCTGCATTCCCTTGCTTTATGCCCATAGTTGTTGCATGTATAACACCTTATATTTTTCATGTTCCTTCTATCACAATCAATTGCTTTGTGTCCATATGCATTACAGGCAAAGCAATACCCTCTGAAATACCTGGGATGCGATGATCTTTCTTGAACCATTCTACTTCTGCATCTGGCTGCAACATGTCCAAGATTATGACATACATAACATTCAACATTATTCAGCGGAGGAAATAATCGTCTGTCACGTCCATAGTTAGGAGTAAAGGATCTTCCTTGAGGAATTTCTTTCCTTGGTTGTTCCTTGAGCATTTCAGATTTCTCATTAGAGTTTCTTGCCTCACCTTGTGAACTAGATTCACCTTCAACATATTCATGAAAACCAAGACCAGTCTTGATAGCAGGAGATCTTTGACTATTAAGAATATCATCCAAGACTTTAGAACTATCTTGAAATCGTAAGAGCTTATCCTTTTCTTCTAGTTTACCTTTCAAGATATTTACCTCAACTTGATGTTTTTCTTCCTTTTTCAGATACTGCTTCCTTAGGTCTTCTTCAACTTTTCTCCCTTCTTCCACTTGTCACTTTAGTTTGATCACTTCATGTTTTTGATCTTCAAGATCTTCTTTTAGAGAGAGGATCTTTGATTCAAGTCTCTGAATAGTTGTGCTCTGATCTTTTGCTATATCCTGCAATTTCTCCCTTACCCTGGTTTCTGTCTCCAATTGTTCCTTTAATTTGGCAACTTCTTCAGTTTCTGCATTCTTCTCTTCATGTGCCATGAGACTTTTAATATCCTCGCTATTATTGGATGAAGCATTCTTCTTCTTATGTGCCATGAGACTTCTAATATCTTCACTATCATTTAATGTACTTTTAATATGGGTATAATAGCTTCTACCATCTTCTTCATATATCTTTCCTTTGTTATGAGGACATCTAGCAGCATAGTGACCAACTCTACCACATAGAAAACATTTGAAAGGTAGCTTATCTTTGAACCGTCCAGTTCCCCGTTCAAGATTCTTGACAAAATTTACCTCATCTTCTTCCTCTGACACTTCGAATGCGGCCTCTGGTGGTACCTCTTGTCGCATTTCAAAAGCAGTTAAGATCCCGTGAAGCTGTGACATGGTAATTTTCTGCACATTCTCCTTTTCTTCTATGGCAGATACTTTAGAATCAAATTTAGTAGACAGAGATCTCAAAACCTTTTGAACTAAGACAACTTCCTCAAATTCTTCACCCAGATCCCTCATACAATTCACAATCTCATCCATACGCAGGAAATAATTAGCTATGCTTTCATTACTTCGCATCTTAAGAGTTTCATACCGGATTCTGAGAGTTTGAAGCTTTGCTATTTTTACCTGATCATCTCCTTCGTAGCTTGTAACGATTTTGTCCCATATTTCCTTAGCTGATTTGAAATGCATGATCTTCATAAATTCTGATTGAGTCAAAGTACTCAATAGGACAGTAACTACTTTGGCATTGAGCTCATATTGCTTTTTCTCTGCTGGATCTGTAGGAGTTGCTGATGGGAATTTGTATCCTCCTTCTACGATTCCCCAAGCTTCTGCTCCAAGAGACTGTAGATATGCAGTGGTTCTTATCTTCCAGTGAGTAAAATTGTTCCCGTCAAAGACTGGTGGCCTGATGCGTGCCTCTCTTTCTGGATTAGCCATTTTGATGGATCTTTTCCTTCAAGCGATCAAGCTTCTTCTGAAGGTCCTGCTCTGATACCAATTGTTGGAAATAATACTGAGAGGGGGGGGGGGGGTGAATCAGTATTATCAGATCAGATAAAACTTTTCAATTTCATACTCAGAAACATATACGCGACTTCATATAAGTGAACCCGCGTGTACACGCGACTGTGTCTAATGCAACTAGCGTATACCCAGAGATCTTATAATTCAGTTAGCTTAATCTTCAGTAAATGCATCAGAACATTATTAAGCAATTTAACAGTAAACAGGCGCAGTATAACAGAACAGAACATCACACAAGAGCCACACACATGAACACCATGATATAAGGTGGAAACCCAATGTGGGTGAAAACCACCTGCTGCAATTCGTCTCTTTCTTCTTTAATGAGAAACTTCTTTTACAATGTACTGGTGCAGTCCTTTACCAGTACGCAGGCTACAACCTGCAGAGGGCTACAACCCTCTCTCGTTTTCCAACTACTTCTGGAAGGGAGTTACAACCCCCTCAGCTCTTGTACTAGCTGATCCATTTACTAGTACGTAGGTGCTGACCCTACAACCTTCAGGGACCACGTTTCATCAATTTTCAGACTGGATCCAAGAGTACAAAGCAAACATTACCGCAATACAATCATCAACTTATACTTGCATCATAATTCATTAAACAACCCAATACCGAATCACTGAAACCTTGTCATCAAGAACACAGAACCCAAACCAGAATCCAGAACTCTGCAACAACCACCAGAATCAGCAACAACCTGAAATATTATCCCTTATCATGCATACGCTACTTCACTGTACCAAAACCGCGTGTATACGCACTTTCTCCAAAGGCAACCCGCGTGCAGATCTAGAAATGATTACTTCTGCCTTCGCTGTCAGATCCGACCCTTACCAAGCGTCCCGAATAGATAACCAGCAATACCAGATCCTCTCACTGCGTCAGACACTCACAATCCATACTTCTTTGCCTAGTGATCTTCTCCTTATATAGCCTTAGGCCTTGTTCAATACCAAGAGCCAAAACCATAGAAACACAATACCATCAACCTCGAAACTAGGGATCAACACGTCCGTCGAGACATTATGGTCCAAAACCATAGGCACAACTTCCAAGGTCTAACTACCACGGACCAAAGGTACTTTTCACATGTACGCGCTTTTACTGAAGCCAACCTGCGTGTACACGCGGATTCTCCTTGCTGAACCTGCGTATATCTCTTTCTTGTCCTGCTGTACTGAGATCTGTCCTCTGATCAAGTTGCCATCACCTGTACCAACCTCTGAGCACCTGTACCAACCTCTGAGTGAGTTGCCATCAAGGACAACACTTGAAACATAATGCCAATAGTGATATATTGTTAGGGTCCCACCCTAACCCCCTTATTTATGTAATGGGATCACGTCATAGTCAAGAGTCAATAAAGCCCATATTAATAATTGTAAGTGGTTAACCCACAATTAATGACAGGACCACAGTTAGTTGCAAATGGGACGTAGTATTAGATAGATGGTATTAATAAAACCCACAGTATTGATCCATGGTATTGCATGTATGAGTCATATATAAAGGATAGAGACTCCCTGCGAGGAGCATCGTGTCTTATTTTGTAATCGAGCTCTGCTCTATCGGAGGTTGCCCCCTCGAAGAGGCAAGTGAACATTACTCTCTGAATAATAAAATCATTGTTGTTCTGTGTTCTGGGTATCTTCTCTTCGCATATTCTATATTTGGGTATCATTTTGTAGGTTAAGAGCATAACAAGTGGTACCAGAGCACTTTCCAGGGCCGGTGGGATCTCCATTTCTTAGCATTTTTTTTTGGCTAGAGACGTGTTCCGGCGTCTTTAAACCACGAGATCTGTTGTTGAGCGCATAAACTTGCGGATTTGGGGAGGCATGCACGCAGGAAATATAAGAGGTGGTCACGTATGTTGGACTCCCTTGTAACCCCTGTGGGTACCCCTTCGAGTAGTAGCGCATTAGACAGAACCGCGCACGGACTGTCTTCCACGTACCCTCCGGGTATATCGGAAGACCCCTAGGCTCCCTTGAAACCTTGCCATAAGATAAACCGTCGGCTGTCTTGCGACTACAGTACACCGAGAACAACACTTGGAGAGATTACTCGCTCGTACGATAGGGTAGTCGGGTTGTATTGCTAAGGGTATGGTTGATCCTCCTTAGTTAGAGCCCTGAAACATTGGGCCGAGTACTACTGCCAGACCCTTATGTATATTGCGATCTGTAGCACCTGATACTCCTCAAGACCATAGTTCCCTTTTCTATCAGGGGATCACACATCATCTCTTCCAGATCCGCTTGTGCAAAGGGGTGCAGCAGCAGGAGACATCAGTCCTACAGTCTCGAGTTCGCAGATCAGCCATTCTGATCTATTAGATCCATCAGATCAGCAACAACAGTCTGTTCCGCCGCCCAGAGCTATCCGATCCACCATTCAGATATCTCAGATCCACTAGATCAGAATCGTTGTGAAGGGTTCCTATACCGGGGTATAATTTTCGCAGGACTTTTGGCCACATTGACATTTTGAGGAATTGGTGATCTAGCCCATCAGAATCAGGACGACGAGCTAAGCACAGTGGTACCATTCAATTCTTAGTGAAAATTTTTTAGGCGGTCCCATCTTTAAAAAAAAATCAGGTTGGTGTATGGTAGAAACTAGAGCTCAAGTGATGGCCAATGAAAGGATGGAAAAACTTGAAGAATCCATGCAAACTGTCCACGTTCAGCTTAACCGACTAAGTAGCCTGGTCGAGGGCATGATCTAGAAGGGCAAGGAGCAAGCCCACGAGGAGGTGTATAATGGCAATGGACACAATGAGGGTGAGTCTAGCCACTCTCCTCACGTCTGGCACACCCACCAACAACCCCATCAGCGACCTCCCAAGTTGGATATGCATAAATTTGACGGTTCTCACCTGTCGGCATGGATAGCCCAAATGGAGCAGTATTTCAATCTGAATCACATCTTAGATGATGAGACTCAGCTTATGGTGGGGAGCATGTACTTGGACAATGAAAGGTGGCAATGGTGGGAATGGCATCAACGTTGCAATGGACCTTTTAGGACTTGGACCAAATTCACAAAAGCTCTTCAAGACCGCTTTGACCAGGAATCTTCTTTTTTGGGTTGTCTTACTAAGCTCCGACAGACTGGTACAGTGGATGAATATATTACAGCTTTTGAAGCCTTAGCCTTCCGCACTTGGGTTCTCTCAGATGTGTTCTACATGGAATGTTTTATCAGTGGTCTTAAAGAAGCTATCAAAGCCCAAGTCCTACTGCACCACCCTCCCACATGGACGGAGGCTTGCAAGTTAGCTTGTAATGTGGAACGTGCACTAGCAGCCCAATATAGTCGCCAAAATTTCTCCGCTAAAGGTCGTCCCCCACAGGCTCACAACACGACTCAAAAACTTAAGGTCCAAAAGGTGTCACCTGCGGAAATGGCCGAAAGAAGAAAGCAAGGCCTATGTTACTACTGTGATGAAAAATACTCCCCAGGTCATAAATGCAAGGAGCCAAATTTTTTTCAAATTGATGCCACTGACTACAGCTCAAAAGGACAATGTCTCTGATGAACAAGTTATTTCGTTGCATGCTTTGGCAGGGATTTCTTCCCCTCAAACTCTCAAAATCAGAGGTTTTATTAAACATCGCCCAGTAGTAGTCTTGATTGATAGTGGAAGTACACATAATTTCATCCATCAAAAAGTCGCAGAATTAGTGCATTGTTTTGTACGAGCAGTTTCTAACTTCCAAGTCCAAATTGCGGATGGAGGCACAATGAAATGTGAAGGCCACTGTGAAAATGTCAAACTTCAAATGGGGGATTATCAGTTGAAAACCCACATGTTTGCCATACACATGGGGGGTTGTGACATTGTCCTCGGCGCTGAATGGCTCCGCACTCTTGGGCCAATCACAATGGATTTCCAGGAGTTATATATGAGTTTTAAGCAGAACAACTACACACATACCCTCCGTGGACTCCAGGCGGGAGCCCCCTCTATCATCAGCTCGCATAGGATGGAAAAATTGTTAAAAAAGGGCAATCATGGAGTTGTAGCTCAATTTAATGCCATCCAGGCAGTCGAAACCAAGCCTCTGCCAATTAATCCTGAGATGCAACAGATTTTAAATAACCATCTGCTGGTCTTTGACAATCCTCATGAGCTTCCACCCTCGCGAGGGGAACATGATCATAGCATCACCTTCGTTCCAGGGGCCCAACCCCCAAATGTGCGCCCATACAGATATCCATTCACCCAAAAGAATGAAATAGAAAAAATAATCAAGGAACTTTTGGAAGTAGGTGTCATTCGTCCCAGCATTAGTCCTTATTCATCCCCAGTGGTCATGGTGCTAAAGAAAGATGGGGAGTGGCGGATGTGTCCCGACTTCAGGGCCCTCAATAAGTTGATAGTCAAAGATAAATTTCCCATCTCGGTGGTTGACGATTTTCTGGATGAACTCAATGGGGCTCAATTCTTCACTAAGCTGGATCTTCGCTCAGGCTACCACCAAATTCGCATGAAGGAAGTCGACATTCCCAAGACTGCTTTCAGAACTCATGAAGGCCATTATGAGTTCCTGGTCATGCCATTTGGTCTTTGTAATGCCCCCTCTACTTTTCAGAGCCTTATGAACCACATTCTCAAACCATATCTCAGGAAATTTGTCCTTGTCTTCTTCGATGACATCCTCATCTATAGTTGCACTTGGGCTGCACATCTTCAGCATGTAGATCTACTCTTGCAACTGCTCCGCAAGCATAAATTATTTGTCAAGATGTCCAAGTGTTCGTTTGGCATGGCAGAAGTTGAGTATTTGGGCCACATTGTGGGGCGTGAAGGTGTCAAGGTGGACCCCAAAAAGATCCAAGAAATGCAGGAATGGCCTCAACCTAAGACGTTGAAGAGCTTGAGAGGATTTTTGGGTCTCACAGGCTATTATCGTAAATTTGTCCGCAACTATGGTCGCATAGCAAAGCCCCTCACCCAACTCCTAAAGAAAAATTCATTCTTTTGGAATGAGGAAGCACAATAGGCCTTTACAGCTCTAAAATATGCCATGTGTTCCACTCCAGTCTTAGCACTACCTGACTTCACCAAATCTTTTGTCATTGAATGTGATGCTTCGGGTACAGGTATTTGGGCGGTCTTAATGCAGGAAGGGCGACCTTTGGCCTTCACAAGCCAACAACTAAGTGGGAGGAATCTGGGCCAATCTACCTATGAGAAGGAAATGATGGCCATCTTACATGCAGTCGAGACCTGGTGACCTTACTTATTGGGGCGACGTTTCCAAATCCGCACAGATCATCACAGTCTTAAATATTTTTTGGAGCAACGCCTATCCTCCCCACAACAAAATAAATAGCTCGCCAAAATGCTGGGATATGATTATGAGATCATTTACAAGAAAGGGAAAGACAATAGTGTAGCAGATGCATTATCTCGCCAATTTGAGGAGGAAAGTACTCTGCTAGCAATTTCCGTCCCCATTCCAGAATGGATTGAAGAGGCTTGCAGGGAATGGTTTTCACACCCCGGGCTCTGCCAACTCATTTCTCAATTGCAGGTAGATCCAAATTCCACCAAGGGCTACTCGTGGCAGGTTGATATTCTTCGCTACAGGGACCGAGTCGTAATATCACCAACATCCACCCTCAAAAATCGCATTTTGGCAGAATTGCACTCATCTCCCATTGCAGGACATTCGGGCTTTCAGAAGACGTATGCTCGCACCAGAAGATAATTTTTTTGGACAGGCATGAAAAAGGACATCCTTACTTTCGTAGCAGAATGTGATGTCTGTCAACGCCACAAAGGGGAAACCGTCAACACACCAGGCACATTACAACCATTTCCCATTTCGGCATCAATTTGGACGGAGGTTTCTATGGATTTCATTACAGGTCTTCCAAAGTTAGGGAACAAGTCAGTCATCATGGTGGTTGTGGACCGACTGTCGAAGTATGCTCATTTCTGCACCCTACCCCACCCGTTTACACCAACTTTGGTCGCTCAATCTTTCATGGATCAGATCTTCAAATTGCATGGCATGCCCACTTCTATTGTGTCCGACTGCGACCCGATCTTCACTAGTAATTTTTGGCAGGAACTCTTCAAGATATAAGGCAATCAACTAAAACTCAGTACTTCCTATCATCCGCAAACAGATGGTCAAACCGAAGCCATCAACAAATGTCTAGAATCCTACCTTAGGTGTTTCACTTCAGAAAAGCAACACCATTGGGTATAGTGGTTACCTCTGGCTGAATGGTGGTATAACACCAACTATCATGCCACCACCAAAATGACTCCCTATGAAGCAGTATATGGTCAACCCTGCCTTCACCTACTTCGTATCTCAAGGGGTGCTCAAAAGTACAAGCAGTGGATCAACTCCTACAACACCGCGCAACCATGCTCGCCCATCTTAGAGAGAATCTTCATCAAGCTCAGAACTGCATGAAGCAATAGGTAGACCAGCATCGCTCAGAGCACCAATTTCAAGAAGGGGATCAGGTCGTTTTACGGCTACAACCATATAAGCAAACATCACTCAAAGACAAGGGGTGTCAGAAACTATCTCCCAAATTCTACGGACCATATCAAGTACTTCAGCGCATTGGAGAAGTGGCTTACAAGTTGGCCTTGCCACCTACTACAAAAATCCATCCAGTTTTCCATGTCTCATGCCTCAAGAAAGTGATTGGGAGTAATTGCAGAATTCAGACCAGTCTACCTGAATTGGACGAAGAAGGGTCCATCTAGCTTCAACCCAAACAGGTCCTAGACACATGAGACAAGCAACTACGCGGCCGCATGATTAAGGAAGTCCTCGTCAAATGGAAAGACACCTCTATGGAAGATGCAACTTGGGAACTAGCCACTATTCTTCAGCAGTTTCCGCAGCTTTAGCCTTGAGGACAAGGCTAGTCTTAAAGGGGAGGGCATGTCAGCAGTTTCCGCAGCTTCAGCCTTGAGGACAAGGCTAGTCTTAAGGGGGAGGGCATGTTAGGGTCCCACCCTAACCCCCTTATTTATGTAATGGGATCACGTCATAGTCAAGAGTCAATAAAGCCCATATTAATAATTGTAAGTGGTTAACCCGCAATTAATGACGGGACCACAGTTAGTTGCAAATGGGCCGTAGTATTAGATAGATGGTATTAATAAAACCCATGGTATTGATCCGTGGTATTGCATGTATGAGTCATATATAAAGGATAGGGACTCCCTGCGAGGAGCATCGTGTCTTATTTTGTAATTGAGCTCTGCTCTATCGGAGGTTGCCCCCTCGAAGAGGTAAGTGAACATTACTCTCTGAATAATAAAATCATTGTTGTTCTGTGTTCTGGGTATCTTCTCTTCACATATTCTGTGTTTGGGTATCGTTTTGCAGGTTAAGAGCATAACATATATACTGTGAAGACTCGCAATATAGTGTTAAATCAATTATAAAGGAAAACATGATTTACAAAGAAAAAACATGATTTTCCAAGTTTGGAAAGGAACCCGCCAACTCTACGTGCTAGCTCATCACTCATCGCAATCACAACAATACAAATAATTCTTTGAACATAGCACTTGTAACTCTCGATTTGCAATATGCGATGGCTCTACAAGTATTAAAATAATACAATCACTAATCGTAAAATCACAGAGTTATGGCACCTGCTTTAAAAGGACCGTTGGAAAACTTGCGATGCAATATATATATACATATATTAATTCAGCATTAAAGCTTCATGTGGCGAAGATGGTAAAGCATTAAGAGGCACTTATGGTTACAATCCTTTAAGGATTTCATCCTTTATGACTATGTACAATATGAGATCTTTTGCATCTAATGCATATACATTGATTTTAGTCTATAATTAGTTTTATTGACTGCTCTCAAATTTTTTCGCCTATCACGCTCCTCATTCTCATTTTGCAGTGTAAATCTAGAATCACGCAGTTAGTTAAGATGTCTAAGAAAGCTCGAAAGACAAAGGCTCGCCTTACAGTGGAAGAAGGACAAGGAAAATTGGTGTTACTCTAAGATACTACTTGTCAAGGCTTAGGTAAGATCTTGTGGGAAGGCATATATGCTTTGCTTGAAAATGAAAATTCAAAGGAGATAGAAGAAGAAGCAACAACTGATGAAAATGATGAATCAGAAAACACACTTAATGATTTGGCAGCTCTTTCCTCCATCGAATAGCAGCCCGTGCAAAGGTTTTACCATATAATGATATGGTAATATGGGTAATTGAGAGCATTAACATAACAAACAAAGCTTTCTTCACATCTGATGGAAGGATGTTTGGATCCTTCAAACCTAAAGACATCAAGAGAGAGTATCACTTGTCAAATCCCCAACGACACTACAACAAATCATTCCTAGAAGATTTTTCCAAGGAGAATAAGATAGAATCAAACCCTATCAAGCAATGGAGGCACTTTCCTAATAAGCACAAACATGAATCATCTGTTATGTATTTTGTGGACTCTTTAGTGTCTCCATATTGTTATGTTGCTGCTATGATGTGTAGACTCTTTGGAAGCCCCAATTCTGCTAGATTTTCTATTGAAATGGTTCCATTGATAGAAGCAACAATAAACTCCTTGTGATGGATTGGGCAACTATCCTATCGCATAATGGCTAGTCAAATACTAGATTATAGAAAGAACAAATATGTCACTACCCAAACTCTGCCCCCATTCTAAATGAGTGCTTACATAGTTGGCACAATTTGTTTCAATTCCGACTTTCCCATCTTAGGTTGGAAATGGATTGTTCAGGATCCAACCCCCATTCATATTTACCATAAATACTTATGGAAGTCTGAATGCAAGAATTATTTATACATGATTTTACATGGTTTCATCCTACCCGTCCATCAAGCTATCTTTAATAAACCTACTCCTCGACTGCCTGATGAGGCTAGCATTGATTTAACCTCAATCGACAACTAGTTCAAGGAAGATAGGTTCATCTATGTTAGGGTTTTTAGCAGCACTACAGATCGTTGTGTCCTTCCACTTTACATTCTAGATAAGCTATTAGCCAAGGAAGTAGCCTACCAAATAGTGGAAAAAGGAATGTCTAGAAATCTTAAAGACTCCAAGAAATAGTTGTGGCCTCCCTTTCCTCTTCGCTGTGGCACCTACTCATTGCATGATTTTAAACATGCCGAGAAAGAAGAAAAAAAGACAAAGGATCTGAGTCTAGCTGTTATCCCTAAAAGACAATATGACCCAAATAAGGTTGCTTTCATTTCACCACTCAAATGAAAGTTAATAAATTCATGCACGAGGAAGATGAGTTTGATGACTTATTTTCTTTAGCAGAGTTATTCTCAACAGTAAGTCATCTAGAAAAATTCAAATTGGGTTTTGAGAAAATGGACAAATTCATTGAATACAGGACACAGAGGTTACTGATAGTACTTCTGTATTTATTAAATTCTACACCAATCATTAAGAAAGCAGATCACAACAAAGAGCAGGTTATAGAAAAGATTTATGGAGAAGTTGAAACAAGTGATAAGGCGAGTGAACCACTAAGAACTGATGTTCACATTGATCCCATATTGATTAAAGAATGGGAGCAATTTGATCAACAGATCAAAAATCAAAATGATCCTTAAAACATTATCACATCAGTGCCTCCCAGAACAAAATGGCCCATTATTCCTAATATTGTGATTGAAGAGACACCCGACAAAGACACAACTAAGAAAGAGATATAAATAATCCTTGAAAATCCTTCAGGAGAGATTACATTGAACATTGAGGAAATTCCACCCTTGGATGTGTTTTATAGCCCAAAACACAAGGTTGTAGTCAAGAGGCAGAGCAAAAAGAGGAAAATAGACCAAATATCATCCAAAACTCCTCAATCTGAATTTATGAATGTCATATGGAAAGATTCAGAGGTCAATCCTTCTAAGGATTTGACCAAGTTATCTCAATTTTGAGGGGCATTCACAGCTGCTACAATTGATAAAGCAACTGAAGTTAATCAATTGATCAAAGAAAATGATCAAAAGATTAATCAACTTGAAGAATAGTCGACAACAAAGCATCAAAAGATTAATCAGCTTGAGGAATAGTTAACAATATAGAAAGAAAAGAGTGAGCAGCTTGAAGAACAATTAAACCTAGAAAAACATAAAATTGACCAGCAGGCCATTCAAAGACAACAAAAACTGTCTCATGAGCTTGAGCAGCTTAAATCGACACATTAGCAAGAGATTAAATCTAAAGAAGAGCAAATCACATAGTTACAACTCTCTATAGAACAATTCAAATATTATCCCAAGGTTGAAGAGTTTAAGAAGGAAGCCTTAGAGGCAAATAAGGCTTTATCTCAACAGTTGAATCTACTCTACCATAAAAGATATCTTATTGATCCATTATGCATCACAACGACATCACTGATTGACCAAGTAGTCAATACCAGGTTAGAATTTGAAGATGTGGATGATAAAGTCACAAAGTATCTCTCTTGGCAAAGCATAGAAGATGGAAGAGCTGCTAAATTACCTAAAATTGAAGAGTCTCATAAAGAGATTGTTTTTGGAATGGGAAACATAGTTGATAAAAGCAGAAAGAGCTACCTCCAGGGTCAGGGCTATAATGAATAATGTTATTGAGCTAGTGAATGATAACTTATATGGTGCCAATTTAATTTCTGATTGTTCCCCAAGAAATCTTCCAAAGGCGAAAGTTTTAGAGAAGCAGTGGAAGCAAGATTTGGACACCAAGGAGGAGAAGCTCAATAGAGTACAAATTCTTAACTAGGATTCACATTACTACTTTGTGGTCAAGCCACATAGCCAACATATGACTATCAAGTGCCTTGTTGATGTCGTTGATCGCATGATGCCCAAGCTCTCAGATGCCACATACACAGGACAATTACACTCTAGGATGAGTGATCCTCCAGAAATCCAAACCATGCACTCGATTTGTTGGTTGAAGATAGATGAGAAAACATATATGCGATGAATCTCTTCAAAGGTTATTGCGATTCTATTTTTGAAATTCAAATCCCACATTTTGATGAAGGTAGTTCCAACAACTCTCAACAATTTTTATGGACAGTTTGTTTTTAATTTTACTATAAAGACCCTTTCATGTCATTTTAGAAATGGTCCTCAATTTGTATAAAATTAGACTTGAGAAGTTTTCACTTCTGCACTTCTTAATTTATTTTTATATGTCGTGGATCGAGGTTCAGACTTGTTGTGAAAGAGCTTCATAAACACTTGCATTTTTGTATCTTCAGAATAAGAAGATTGAACCATATTGTTACTTGCATAATGAGACCCAAATGCATATGGTACTTCTATCATTGTTCTTTTGGTCTTGTTTTATGTAATTAGCATTCCATTGATTTGTTATTGTTGATATATTCTCATGTTTCAAACAACTCTATATTATTTCACTTTTAAATGATCTAGAATTGTTATATTGTATACATATGTCAATGATAAATATTAGTATGTTATACGATATGTTTTCACATTACTTTGTTTAATTTCTTATTCAAAGTAATCATCATTTAAATGCATCTTTTTATAGATAAGTGAATAATCTATATTATCATTTTCTGCTGGGAATAATCAAGAGTCAGATTATTATGAGATCACCCAGGTTATATAGATATATCTGTATATTTTAGAGCTTATAATTTAAACCACCTACTCATCCTTTTATACATTTAAAACACCCATTCATAAAATCATACTTTATTTGGAAACTAGTCCCATAATATCCAGTTGGAGCCACCATACCAAACAGAGAATGAACTGCACTAAGTTCTGGACCGGGTGGTTATCCCCCAATGTTGGTGCTACGATTTTTGAGGAATCAACATTTTTGGCGCTAGAAGGAGGGCTGACTATGAATGGTGAGTAAATCAAAATCTATAGGCCATTCAAAGAGTAAAACTCCCTCATCATCACCTCCAACTTCCCCTTCACATTCTAATCTCCTATTCCTAAGCAAGAAGTTGAAAAGAAAAATACAAAGCCCACTACTGAAACCATAAACAAGTTGGATAGTTCTTCCCCTAAACCTCCTGAAGTACAATCTTTTATTCATAAACTCTAGGGGATTTCAATATCCCAAGAAGAGTCTGAGTTATCCCAAGGCAATGTTACTTCCCAATATATCCCATCACAACCGCTTACTAGGGCAAAGAGTGAAAAGGTTGGCATTCCACCAGTCAAAAAAGGGCTAGAAAGACACCATCAGAATCTAACAGTGAGACTTTTTCCTCATCATCGTCCATTCCATCCATACCATTGCAAGGTCATACATCCATTTCCCAACTTCAGATCATAGTCCAAATAGGTACATGAGCTTCAACATCCTCTACCCATTCACACTCAACTACTTCGTCACGCTCTTCTACTAATAGCTCAACAATGGCCAATAATCAACCTCAACCAAGGCCATGAACCAGCCCAGGAGCTGTCATAATTCCTGCACCTTTGACCCAATTGCCAGCTCATCCTGAAAAATGGCTACCTAAATTTAATCCCGACAATGGCCTATTAGTGGAAGAACATATAAACAATTTCATGTTATTGATTAACTTGAATGGAATAATGGAAGAAGATGTCGTTGTTAGACTATTTCCATACACTCTACAAGGAGCAGCAAGGTCATGGTACTTTTCGTTACCACCAAGTTCTATAAATAGCTGGGATGCTTTCCAACAACAATTTCTAACTAAGTTTGGAGATGATAGGTCTACAACAAATTTTATTAATGACCTCTCCAACCTGAAATCCGAATCAAAAGAACCCATTAAGGACTTCAACTCACGCTTCAATAAGTTGTTGAATAAATACCTTTGGAATCCAAGCCTAGTGAGGAGGTCTGAAATGAATGGTACATTTCTACTCTACCTTCAAACATAGTTATCTTCATTGATGGGGTTGCCAAACCAACATTAGCAGAAAATATGAAGGAATCAATAGCTATTGAAAAACATATCCTTTCTTTGGAAAAGAAAAACACTCTAGAAGAAAGCAAATCCAAGAAAGTTACCTTTAGAGGTGATTCGAAGAAGAAAGCAACCAAGGATCCATATGACATGGAAGGCTTACAAAAAGTTCTTAAAACTATGTCTAATCAAACAGTTGAAATAAAATAGAAGGTAGTTGAAACTTCTACGAAAAGAACATTTAGGATCTTTAAAAGAAATCAACCAACTGATCCTAAACCACCTAATGGTATATCTAATGCAGAACCTAACATGGATAATGATGAAGAAGAAGATATAGTTTTATCATCTAAAGAAACAGAAGAAGATGAAACAGTTGAATGTCATGGAATGTGGGACTTTATCCTACTCAACTCTGATAATGAAAGTGAATAGGAAGCTCTACCAGTAAACACTAGAAGTAAAAGTATAATAGAGCCTAATCAATCAAATCAAAAGAAGAAAAACTCAAATCCTGTTACTAAAGAGAAAGTTCCCACAAATAAAGCTCCAGTTGTGTCTCCCCACAATCAACCATCTTTGTCCAACCATACCTCATCATATAAAATGCTAGTAATTTTAGATTCCATGGATTATAACATAGTGGAAGATATGAAGAAGACTCGAGCAAATATTTCTCTACATGAACATAGCAAGATCAAGCATCAACAAAAGTTGTTGCTTAAAGAATTAAATGTAGTACCTTCTTCTCCTCTTCCAACTAGTGTATTATCAAAGGCTGCTAGAGGATCAAGTAAGCCACCATCTGATAAGGTGGATGCTACCGATGCTATTTTAATTGGGGATAGATCAAATTCTCATACTCCTCCTTTTCTCTTGACTTATGAGATCTACAATAGAAATTTTCATAACTGCTTGATTGATTCAGGGGCTTCATCAAACATAATTCCAACATCAATTTGCTCCAAGTTAAATATTGAACCCCAAAAGTCTATAGTTCATATTGTCTAATTGGATTGAACTAAGTTTCAAGTTTTAGGAGAAATAAATTTAGTTACTATCAAATTATCTTCTGATCCCATGGTTTTCCAAATAATTGGTATATTAATTGCCGACATCATTGAGTTTTATGGTTTGATCCTTAGCAGAGATTGGTCTGAAAAACTTCATGGTTATATTTCAATTGATTGGTTTCACATGTGGCTTCCCTATAATGGGAAACCAAATCAAATCAGAGTTGATCATGAAAGAAATTTGACTCACACAGTAACTGAATTTTAAGAATAAAATCAACCTGTAGCCTTCAATACTAACATTCTTGGAAACTATTCAGCTGAATCATTTTTTGGGAATTTCAATGCTCAACAATCTCCTTTTCCTGTTAATAGTGTCATATCACGAATCTAAAATTTCTCCTGTACCAATACTTCTAAGTGTGTTAGTGTTGTAGATGAACTTGTAGATAAACCTGTAAATAAGCATTTATTTTGGTCTTTGTATTTTGATGGATCTAAATCTAATGACAGTGTAGAAGCAGGATGTATTTTAGTCAGTCCTGAAGGAGAAAAAACAATGTTATCATGTAGATTAGAATTTGAGTGTACCAACAATATTGCAGAACATGAAGCATTGATTCAAGGTCTCTATAAAGAAATAGGCTTGAATATCCAATATTTGACAGTATTTGGTGATTTCCAAATTGTCATTAAGTAAGTGAGAAATACTATCCATTGTCTTTGTGGGGCATATGAAACATTATCAATCACTTTTTCAAGATCTGATAACTCATTTTCTGGCATTTGACATTTCTCCTATTCCTAGATCACAAAATGCAGCAGTGGATCTCCTGGCAAATGTTTCTTTTAAACTCCTTCCATCCGAGGATTATAGTCCAGATAGATTTTCTATTGAATTAATTTTTCGGCCATCTGTCCCAAATAATGTCACCAATTGGTGTGTGTTCAATCATGATGAGGATATCTTAAATTTCTTGACATCTGAAGGATCTTATGACGATCAAATTATTGATGAAAGCGATCATGATCTTCAATTAAAGCAGAGACTCAATGAAAATCCTATTCCTAAATCTGTGGTCAAGCTAGAAGATATTTATGATATTAAGGATAGATTCAAAAAGGTCACTAATGCAAAACTTCAAAGTTCAACTTTAAGGTTTGAATTAGTAAATCTCAACACTGATGCCAAACCACAAAATGTCAATCTAGGACTTGGACTTTCATCAGATTATTGAAGAAATACAAAAATGTTTTTGCTTCGAATTATGAAGATCTGAAAACTTATGATACCTCTATCATTCAAAACATAATTCTAATGATTTCTAATGAGAAAATTGTACAAAAAAAACTAAGGAAAATTCACCCAAATCTTGAAAGTCAAATCAAAGCAGAATTGAATAAACTCCTTAAATCCAAAATAATGTTTCCTGTCAGATATTCTAAATGGGTCTCAAATTTAGTACCTTTTAGGAAAAAGAATGGTGATATTAGGATTTGCATAGATTTTAGGAGTCTCAACAAAGTGTGTCAAAAATATAATTTCCCATTACCAACAATGGAGCAGATACTTCAATCAGTGGCTGGCTCAGAGTTAATGTCTTTTCTTGATGTTTTTTCAGGATACAATCAGATCCTAGTACATCCAGACGAAATATTAAAGACTACATTCAGAACCAAATGGGGAACATATGCTTACTAGAAAATTCCTTTGGGTTTGATAATTGTTGGAGCTACTTTCCAATGAGCCATGGATATAGCCTTCAAAGGTTTGATCAATAGAACGATCATTGTTTACTTATATCATAACTGTTAATTCTAAGAAAAAGAGAAATCATCTGAATGATTTAAAGCAAATCTTTGAACGTTGCAAAAAATATGGTATTTCCTTAAATCCAAAGAAATCATTCTTTGCTCTTAATGAAGGTAAACTTTTAGGGTTTATTGTATCCAAAAATGGCATATACATTGATCCTGACAGGATAAAAGAAATTTCTGATATCCCTTTGCCACAAAATAAGAAATCTATGCAATCGTTTTTAGGAGAAATAAATTTTGTGAAAAGATTTGTTCCTGATTTTTCTCATATTGTTTTACCCTTGCAATCCATGATTAAGAAAAATCTAGTCTTCAAATGGGGACATAACGAAAATGAGGCTTTTGACTCGATCAAACAGTGATCATTAATGCTCCAAATTTTTATAGTCATTTTATTTTGTATACTTTGGCCACTGAAACATCTTATGTTGTTGTTTTAGCACAAATCAACGATTAACAAGTAGAAGAACCCATATCTTTCTTTAGTTCTAATTTGCAGGGTGTTGAGCTTAATTATTCTGAAGTCGAGAAACAAGCCTTCGTTGTGTTTAAGTCTGTTAAACATTTTAGACCTTTCCTCTTAAAAACACATACAAAAGTGATAGTCCCATTTTCTACAGTGAGGCAATTGCTAATTCAAAGAGAAGTAGGAGAGAAAAGAGCTAATTGGGTAACAGCTTTACAAGAATATGACATTGATATTAAACCAGTGAAAATTGTTAGAGGGCAAGGTTTTTGTAGGTTATTGGCAGGAGCTTCCAATATACCAAATCATGAAGATTCAGGTAGTACTGCACAAGTAAATGAGATAAGTATAATTGATTCTGAATATCAATATGCTGATTTGATTTTTTACTTAAAAAATGGATATGCTACTCGTGAATTCAGCCACAAAAACAAACGTGCTTTGAGGTTGAAAGCCAAACAAGATTGAAATTGTTGATGATGTGTTATTCAGGAGAAATTATGACTCTGTTCTATTAATATGCCTTGAAAAATATGAAGCTCAAAAGGTTTTATAGGAATTGCATGATGGCCCAGTAGGTGGACATTTTGGAGGAGACACTACAACACACAAGATATTGCATGTTGGGTATTGCTAGTTGACTTTATTAAAAGATACCCATGATTACGTGAGGAAATGTAAGATATGCCAAACTACTAGCAGGAGACAAAGGAAACCAGCCTTTCCTTTACAACTAGTTAACATTGAGAAACCATTTGAACAATGGGGGTTTGATATTATAGGAGAGATCGTTCTACATTCTTCCAAGCAACACATACATCCTCATAGCCACTAACTACTTCACAAAGTGGGTAGAATCAATTCCACTAAAGGTAGCCAATTCTAATGCAATTATCGAATTTATTGATCAGTTCATCATTACAAGGTTTGGTTTACCTAATGCGCTTATCTTTGACAATGTATCTTATTTTTCTGGAAATAATATAGTTGAATTTTTTCTTAAGAGAGGTTTTAAGTTAAAATACTCTGCAAATTGTTATCCTCAAGGGAATGGCTTGGCCGAGTCAACTAACAAAAATCTCATCAAGATTATTAAAAGAATTATTGATTAAAACCAAAAGAATTGGCATAAATCTTTAAAATTTTCATTATGGGTAGATTGTATAACTCAGAAGGCATCAATAGGTACTACTCATTTTAACTTAGTATATGAGAAAGAAGTTGTAATTCCACCAAATTTATCCCTCCCATCTCTAGCCATAGTAGAATTCATTGAAGAAACTCCTTCTTCCTCGATTCAATTAAGGTTTGATCAAATTATTAAATTGGATGAGGAAAGAGAAAAGACCAAAATTACTCATGCTAAACATCAGAAAGTCATTAAATCTTCTTTGGATGCAAGTTCAACCGGCTCCAAAACGTCACAGGTTGGTGATCTTGTTTTAAAGTGGGACAAATCACATGAAGAAAAATGCAAGCATACCAAATTTCAAAATATGTGGCTTGGACCATTTCAAGTTGTTGAAAATATAGGCTCATCAAAATTTTTACTACAAGATTTATCAGGAAAGAGAGATTCTCTTCCTATGAATGGACTTATCCTAAAGAAATTCTTTCCCTAAGGAGGTAACTCCTTCTTATCTGTACATATTTATTATGCAATTTTTGTTTCCTTTTAAAAATAATGTTGTAAATAATAATCATTTGCTTTTTATTGTTTTGAAAAGCTCTTTGAAAGAATATTGTGACTACTTGCTTTTAAAAAGTAGAAACTTTCAAGGAAATGATTACAGTTTTGGAAATTAGATAAAAAACATGAAACTCTGAAATCCTCTTTAAATTTGTGAAATCTTTCAAACCTTGAAAACATAGTAAATAGTTTTGAGTTTTATCTGTTGAGAAAGGTTATTTATAAAAAGGTAAACACTTTCTCCAACTAAGCATCTTCAACTCTATAATTGTCATCCATAAACTCTTAGGGAGTCAAGCATTCACCCCATCCACTAGGTTTATGATTTTTTAGAGTGTAATTATAAAATACATCTAATTTAAAAGATAAGAGGTCTCATTACAAGCTTTCTTACCATGATCATAGGGAACTAATTAATTTGAAATTACCAATAGTACATACCCAAACAGGGTAATGGATTATAATCAAAAGACAAGGGGTCTCATCATTATCCAACTTGTTTAGTTTAATTACAATCATTGAATGCATTGTCATCTTCTGGCTACCAAACCAGGGCAATTGCTTTTAATCAAATAAAATAATAAATATATATATATATATATCTTTCTGAATTTATCTTTAAAATATTATACTCTTAGATGGATGGGACAATGAATAATTGATGGTTAAAAGATAACCCTGTCAAGACTATAGATGTTTGTTGGTAGCAGTGGCACTACTTGTGAGAAAAGAGTAAATTTAAAAGCTAAGTTGGAGGAGCCCCCTACTTTATCTTTAGCAACCAATCAAAGCTTGAAGAAACCAAAAAATGCTTAATTTATAATGAGGGTTTGTAAAAGAAATTGTAAAATTGATATGTTTGTTTTATCCAAAGTAATTTTTTTTATCTAACCAATTCCAAGATAGTTACCTTTTCCTCAATTGATTCTACTTAAGAAAGTGTTAGAAATTTCATTATTTTATTCAGAGATAACCGGTTCTTCCAGTGAATCACCAATTGCTATGCTATACAACAACCCCACCATTTCCAATTTTTAATCTTAGTCTAAAGATGCTAAATAAGAAATAGGTCCCCTTTAGGATATAAAAAGCAATAAAACTTTTTGAGTAAAAATAGATTTTCCATACTTTTCACATAAAAGTTTCTTTATGAGTGTTTGGAACCGCTCATCGGAAATCGCAATTGCTTAAGACCAATGAACATCCATTTGAGATGTTGCGATGCGATCAAAGTAACCTCAGATTCCTCATTACAAAGTTTTAAATTGAAATGATCCATTTATAAACATGCAATGTGATATAACTATCATATTTGGCATATCGTTAATCATAAGGAATAAGTTATGGCATTTCGTTGAAACCTTGCAATGTGATAAGGCTATCACATATCGCATATCACCAATCCATAGGAAAACATTGAAACCACTCCGTTGAAACTTTGCGATGTGATATAACTATTGTGATCGTATATTGTATATCACGCTCCCAATAGGAGCAAGTAATATATACTATGAAGACTCACGATATAGTGTTAAATCAATTATAAAGGAAAACATGATTTACGAAGGAAAAACATGATTTTCCAAGTTTGAAAAGGAACCCGCCAACTCTACGTGTGAGCTCATCACTCATCGTAATTGCAACAATACAAATAATTCTTTCAAACATAGCGCTTGTAACTCTTGATTTGCAATATGCGATGGCTCTACAAGTATTAAAATAATACAATCGCTAATAAAAAAATCGAAGAGTTATGGCACCTGTTCTAAAAGGACCATTGGAAAACTTGCGATGCGATATATATTAATTCGGCATTAAAGTTTCACATCATGAGGATATGGTAAAGAATTAAGAGGCATTTATGATTACAATCCTTTAATGATTTCATCCTTTGTGACTATGTACAATATGAGATCTTTTGCATCTAATGCGCATACACTGATTTTAGTCTGTAATTAGTTGTATTGGCTGCTCTCAAAGTTTTTCGCCTATCATGCTCCTCTTTCTCATTTTGCAGTGTAAATCCAGAATCACGCAGTCAGTCAAGATGTCTAAGAAAGCTCGAAAGACAAAGGCTCCCCTTACAATGGAAGAAGGAAAAGGAAAATTGGTGTTAATCTCAGATACTACCTATCAAGGCTTTGGTAAGATCTTATGGGAAGGCACATATGCTTTGCTTGAAACTAAAAATCTAAAGGAGATAGAAGTAGAAGTAACAACTGATGGAATTGTTGAATCAAAAAACATGCTCAATGATTTGGCCAGCTCTTTCCTCACGGCCCGTGCAAAGCTTTCACCATATAATGATATGGTAAGATGGGTAATCGAGAGAATTAACAAAACGACATAGCTTTCTTCACAACTGATGGAAGGATGTTTGGATCCTTCAAACTTGAAGATGTCAAGAGAATGCATCACTTGCCAGATCTCTAACGACACTACAACAAATCATTCCTGGAAGCTTTCGCCAAGGAGAATCAGATTGAATCAGACCCTATCAAGCAATGGAGACACTTTCCTAACAAGCACAAACATGAATCATATGGTATGTATTTTCTGGACTCTTTAGTGTCTCCATATTGTTATGCTACTGCTATGATGTGTAGGCTCTTTGGAAGCCCCAATTCTTCTCAATTTTCTATTGAAATGGTTCCATTGATAGAAGTAGTGATAAACTCCTTTGTGATGGGTTAGGAAACTATCCTATTGGATAAAATGGCTAGTCAAATACTAGATTATAGAAAGAATATATATGTCACTACCTAAATTGTGCCCCCATTCTATATGAGTGCTTACATAGTTGACACAGTTTGTTTCAGTTTCGACTTTCCCATCTTAGGTTGGAAATGGACTACTCAGGATCCAACCCCCATTCATATTTACCATAAATACTTATGGAAGTGTGAATACAAGAATCATTTATATAGGATTTTACATGGTTTCATCCTACCCGTCCATCAAGCTATCTTTAATAAACCTACTCCTTAGCTGTCTGACGAGGCTAGCATTGATTTAACCTCAATCGGAGCTGGTTCTGGGAAGATAGGTTCACCTATGTTAGGGTTTTTGGCAGCATTACAGATCCTCATGTCCTTCCAATTTACATTCCATATAGGCTATTAGCCAGGGAAGTAGCCTACTGGATAGTGGAAAAAGGGATGTCTAGAAATCTTAAAGACTCCAAGAAACAGTTGTGGCCTCCCTTTCCTCTTCACTGAGGCACCTACTCATTGCATGAATTTAAGCATGCCGAGAGAGAAGAAAACAAGACAAAGGATCTGAGTCTAGCTATTATCCCTAAAAGAAAATATGACCCAAATGAGGTTGCTTTCAATTTCACCACTCAGATGAAAGTTAATAAATTCATGCATGAGGAAGATGAGTTTGAACACTTATTTGCTTCAACAAAGTTATTCTCAACACTAAGTCATCTGGAAAATTCAAATTGGGTGCTGAGAAAATGGACAAATTCATTGAATGCAGGACAAGGAGGTTACTGACAGTACATCTGGATTTATTAAATACTACACCAATCATTTAGCAAGTAGAGCACTACGGAGAGCAGGTTATAGAAAATATTTTTGGAGAAGTTGAAACAAGTGATAAGGCTAGTGAACCACTAAGAACTGATGTTCACATTGATTCCATATTGATTAAAGAATGGGAGAAATTTGGTCAACAGATCAAAAGTCAGAATGATCCTCAAAACATTATCACATCAGCACCTCCTAGAACACAACGACCCATTATTCCTGATATTGTGATTGAAGAGACACCCAACAAAAACACAGCTAAAAAAGAGATAGAAATAATCCCTGAAAATCCTTCGGGAAAGATTACATTGAATATTGAGGAAATTCCACCCTTGGATGTGTTGTATAGCCCAAAACACAGGGTTGTAGTCAAGAGGCAGAGCAAAAAGAGGAAAATAGACCAAAAATCATCCACACCTCTTCAATCTGAATTTATGAATGTCATATGAAAAGATTCAGAGGTCAATCCTTCTAAGGATTTGACCAAGTTATCTCAATTTGCAGGGGCATACACAGCTACTACAATTGATAAAGAAACTGAAGTTAATCAATTGATCAAATAGAAGGATCAAAAGATTAATAATCTTGAATAATAGTTGGCAGTAGAGGATCAAAAGATTAATTGGCTTGCGGAACAATTAACAGTAGAGAAACAGAAGAGTGAGCAGCTTAAAGAACAATTAAACCTAGAAAAACGAAAAATTGACCAACAGGCCATTCAAAGACAACAACAATTGTCTCAAGAGCTTGAGCAGCTTAAATTGTCACATAAGCAAGAGATTAAATCTAAAGAAGAGAAAATCACATAGTTACAACTCTCTATAGAAGAATTCAAAGATTATCCCAAGGTTGAAGAGTTTAAGAAGGAAGCCTTAGAGGCAAATAAGGCTTTATCTCAACAGTTGAATCTACTCTGCCAGAAAATATCTCTTATTGATCCATTATGCATCACAAAGACATCAATGATTTACCAAGTAGTCAATACCAGGTTAGAATTTGAAGATGCGGATGATAAAGTCATAGATTATCTCTCCTGGCAAAGCATAGAAGATGGAGGAGTTGCTAAAGTACCTAAAAGTGAAGAGTCTCATAAAGAGATTGTTTTCAAAATGGGAAACACAGTTGATAAAAGCAGAAAGAGCTACCTCTAGGGCCAGGGCTATAATGAATAATGTTATTGAGCTAGTGAATGATAACTTATATGGTGCCAATTTAATTTCTGATTGTTCCCTAGGAAATATTCCAAAGGTGAAAGTTTTAGAGCAGAAATGGAAGCAAGATTTGGACACCAAGGAGGAGGAGCTCAACAGAGTACAAAGTCTTAACTGGGATGCGCATTGGTCCTTTGTGGTCAAACCACACAGCCAACAGATGACTATCAAGTTCCTTGTTGATGCCGTTGATCACATGACACCCGAGCTCTCAGATGCCACATACACAGGACAATTACACTCTAGGATGAGTCATCCTCCAGAAATCAAACCATGCTCTTGATTTTTTGATTGAAGATACAAGAGAAACATAGATGAGATGAATATCTTCAAATGTTATCATGATTCTATTTTTGAAATTCAAATCCCATGTTTTCATGAAGGCAGTTCCAACAACTCTCAGCAATTTTTATGGACAATTTGTTTTTAATTTTACTATAAAGACCCTTTCATGTCATTTTAGAAAGGTTCCTCAATTTGTATAAAACTAGACTTTAGAAGTTTTTACTTCTACACTTCTTAATTTATTTTTATAAGCCGTGGATTGAGGTTCAAACTTGTTGTTAAAGAGCTTTACAAAGACTTGCATTTTTGTATCTTCTTGGAGTTTTCAGAATAAGAATATTGAAATATATTGTTACTTGCATAACGAAACCCAAATGCATATGGTACTTCTATCGTTTTTCTTTTTGTATTCTTTTATGTAATTAGCATTCCATTGATTTGTTATTATTGATATATTCTCATGTTTGAAACAACTCTATATTATTTCACTTTTGAATGATTTAGAATTGTTATATTGTATACATATGTCAATGATAAATATTAGTATGTTATGCGATATGTTTTCACATTACCTTTTTTAATTTATTATTCAAAGTAATCATCATTTAAATGCATCTTTCTGTAGATATGTGAATAATCTATATTATCATTTGTCTACTAGGAATAATCAAGAATCACATTATTATGAGATCACCCAGGTTATATAGATATATCTATATATTTTAGAGCTTATAGATTAAACCACCTATCATCTTTTTATACCTTTAAAACACCCATTCATCAAATCATACTTTATTGGGAAACTGGTCCCATAATATCCAGCTAGTGCCACCATACCAAATGGAGAAGAAGCTGCACTACGGTCTGGACCGGGTCGTTATCCCCCAATGTTGGTGCTATGCTTTTTGAGCCATCAACAAAAACCAAAAAACATTATCATTCAATCCGTATCCATGATAAATATGTTTATAAATCTCTTTAACCGAGATCTGCTCATTGTACATAACACCTTCCCATTTTAGCTTTTATTTCTTCTCAGTGAATTTTAAACCTCTTAGACTTAACTATGTTGTGATACATGCCCATTCCACAAATAGATCCTATGGAAATCCAAGTTCAAATGCATTAAGTGAATAACTTGTAACAGAAGAAGATCCTCAATCACAAGAGATTTACTTCATAAAGTAAAGCCTTTTCTTATGTAAATGCTCAAGGATGCGAATAGAAAGAGTATGTATTCCCTCCACTCCTTTGATATCATCTAGTCCTATTGCTATCCTATTCCCCCTTCCAACCTCCCATCTTAGATTTCATATTAGCCAATATTTGTTTCTCATCATGCTTCTCCATATATAAGATGCCACCTTCTTCTTTGGAGCCGCCTCTTTAATCCATTCCTTAAGCTATCTATTTTTTAGATATTTCTCTTTAATAGCCTATCACCAAATACCTTTTCCCTGGAAACTTTTCCATAATTTCTTGACAATTAAAGCCTTACTAAAACATTATGTTTCCTTTATACCCCACCCTCAATCATTCTCATGTCTTGCAAGCACCTCTAAATAGACCAAAAGTGTCTTATTTGTTGATTTAAGCCTAGCCCAAAGGCACCTAGCTATAAGAGCGTCAATTATTTTGGTCTAAAGATACTGAGGGGTGGAATATACTAAGGTTTGAACCATCTAATTGCAATGAAATCACCTCCTCCCCATCTGTCATGAAATGCTTTGAAGATGTCAATTGTTTAGGGTTTTGACAAAGAGTGCAAGAAGTAGGTTACCATGAGCATATCATAGGTATATTTTCCCTCACCTTGAAGGAAGACAAGATCACCATTGCAGGGACTGATTTCATGTTTTTAGTGGATTCCATCTCTCAAGCTACAAGCATACCAAACCATGGTGAAAACTAGTTCAAAGGAATGAACCTAGACCTAGAAGAGTACAAATCCTACTTTAAATCACAATACAAAGGAGCTCACTCACATGTTTTCCCATTCAGATAATTTTTGGAGAGATATGCACCATTGATGAAGGTTGTCATGAAGTTCTTCACATGTGAGGGAAGATTTTCTAGGCTATATCAATACCACATAAGACTACTCATGCACTTTACAACTCCCAAGTCTCTAAATTTGTCCAGCTACTTGTATACGAGCCTAACCAAAATGTCTAAAAGGGTGCAATTGAAAGGAAAAGTGCATTATCCCAGCCTCTTTCACCATAGCCTAATAAAGGTTATAGTACTCCATTAGTTAAAAGAGAAGAACATAACATGGGACACCTTCATTGAGGCAGCCTTGAAAACGCATATAACCACTTCAACAAGCCAACGCCAAACCATGTCATTACAACCAATGGAGGTGTGGTCATTAAGAAAACATAATGAGCCTAAATTTTCCAAAACCCACTTAAGCCTATCTATCTAGCCTAAAATCCTTTACATTCTAGTCATGTCTTAGCTATGATTTCATAGAGAGAGCCCTCTCTAGTTTGGTAGGGATAACTACCGAACTAAAAGCTTGGTCTGTGGTTACCTCCATCAATCTCCTCATCATCCTGAGACATTGTGGAGGATAACAGAGGGCATGACAACTAGTGAGTGCCGAGGTGTTCTATTGAATGTAAGCTTCCCAAGTCATGGAAAAATATAATGCTAGATGTGAGGTCATGACTGCCAAGGTGTGTTAGGGAATGCTAGGGCATGCTAACTTGTGCGAGATAGTACGAAGACATGTGAAACAAGCTAAGATGTGCCAAGTGCTAAGGCATGACAAGATGTACAAGGGTGTGAAAATGCATACCAGGGACTGTCAAGGAAATAGAAGAGGGGAAAAAGTTTAACTACAAGGAAAGGAGCACATAATAGGGTTAATAAGTCATCAATTTACCTTTTCCATGAGGGGCATGCTAGGCACACCAACACTAGGTTCCAATAGATGCCAAGTTCCAAGTGTAAATGCATTCTAAGTGCCAAATCTTCCTTCGTTTATTCTCATCTAGTTTCCAATAATTGATCTCAAATAAATTTAATATTAATCCATGCCAAAGAATACCAAGTCATATGCACGCATGCAAAACATGCTTATAATACTTTCCAAGTGCCAACACGTTCCAAGTACCTATGTTCTTTAGGGAGTGTGATGCATGCTATGAAGTGGCAGAGAATATCGAAGAGTGCTAAGGTGTGCTAGAGAGTGCCAATGCATGATGAGGAGTGTTAGGGAGTACTAGGAAAACACAAGGGAGCACTAGGTCATAATGCATGGAAGTGAATGAATATGAGGGTGTGTCAGGGAGTGTCAATAAGTGCTAGCTCTCATGCCAAGAAGGGAGTGACAAGGTATGCTAAGCATGGGTAAGGCATGCTAGGGAATATTAGGGAATGTAAAGAAGTGCTAGAGTGTGCTAGGTAGTTTTGGGGTGTGCTAACATGTGCCAAATAGTGCCTAGGCATGCCAAGTGCTACGACATGCTAGGATGTGCAGGGTGCCAGAGTATGCCAATATGCTTCAAGGAGTTTCAAGGCAACACGAGGATTAATCAAGCTAAAATACAAGGAAATAAACACATAAGAGGGTTAATAAGTCGAGACTTTACCTTTGTCAAAAGGGGCATGCTAGGCATACTAATAATATGTTCCAATACAAGCCAAGTGCCAATGTGTGCGAAGTGCTAATGTTTGTCAATGCAATATTATGCCAAGGTGTTCTAGGGAATGCTAGGGACTACAGGGCATGTCAACACATGATAGGGGAGTGTTATGCTATGCTAGGGGATGCCAACATGTGCTTGGGCGTCCTACGCATGGCAATATGTTCTAGGTACAAATATGTTCCAAGACATGCAAGGTGCCAAGGAATGTTAGTGTATTGTTCCAAAGCATGTTAAGGTGTGCCATGAGTGTTGAGGAGTGCTAGGTCTCTCTCATTGATAGAATTGGCAGAGCTTGATTATGTATTAAATAATATAGTTCCTACACATGCTAGTGGAACTTTATTTAAAGGAAATTTTCTTGATAATAAACCCAATAGAGATTAATCATGTGTTGAGTCATAGGAAACCTATATTCTTATGACTTGAGGGAAATGATACACAATAATTACTTCTTAACAAATTGACTAACTATTATAACCACTATGACCTTGGACACATAATGAAAAAGACTCCACAAGAATGGTCTTAAATCATTATATTTTGACAAAAAATATAGCAATAGGTAAATAGCGTCATCAAAAAATAATGGGAAATGATCAATGATGACGAACATTTCTTGACCATCACCAAAAGTAACCAAAAATATAATTGGTGAGGGTAAATAAAATATCATCACTAGAAGTGTCACAAAAGAGAGAATTAGTGATGGGTCTTTAATGCCCCTCACCAAAAGTGTCACCAAAGAGAGAATTAGTGATGGGCCTTTAAAAACCCTCACCAAAAGTGTCATTGAAAATGGCTTTGGTGACAAACATTAAAGGATCATCACTATATACACTTACAACAACGATTTTTTAAAGACCGTCACCATATGTGACATTGGTGAAGGACCTTACAGGTCAGTCACAGGCATGAAGTGTCATCAAAAAATCATTGGAATGATAAATGATGATGAACATTTATTGACCATCACCAAAAGTAACCAAAAAGATCATTAGTGACAGTTAATAAAATATTGTCACTAGAAATGTCACCAAAGAGAGAATTAGTGATGGGCCTTTAATGACCCTCACCAAAAGTGTCACCACAGAGAGAATTAGTGACGGGCCTTTAACGATCCTCACCAAAAGTGTCATTGAAAATGGATTTAGTGACAAACCTTAAAGTACTATCACTATATACACTTACAATAATGCTTTCTTAAATACCTTCACCATATGTGATATTGGTGATAGACCTTAAAGGTTCGTCATAGGCATGACCCTCACCAATGACCTTTTTTATTGTAGTGTGAATTCTGTAACTTGAGCAGCTGAGAGAGCCGGAATAGAGTATTTTTGTGATTCAATAGGTGCATGTATAGGGGGAGTGGTATTTAGGGTTGTACACACATCCAAGACTTCATCCGTCTGTGTTGGATACTTTATTTTTTTGAACAAATTTTGGAAAATATGCTTGGAAAGAAGTTGTAGAGAAGAAATGGCTAGATTTGCTAGATGCAACCACGAGAAGTTGAGAAGCAATAGAGAAATTAAAAATAAATTACAATAGAACTCGTGAAGCCATGAAATAAGGAAGTGCATTCGAAATTTTGAAAATATCGAAGACGATAAGGATAAAAGCACCAAATGTTATCAAGGTGGACCCAATCAAGAAAAGGATCAAGGAATATGCATGTTGGTTAGGTTGGACCAAATCAAGTGAGAGAGATTTATAAAAAGTGATAAAGATGAATAAATCGGGCTGCTGATAGTTAGGCTGATGGATTGAAGAATGCTAGAGTTTTATTGATATAGATCTGTGTAGTGGCCCAAATTGAGTCTGTGTTCTTTCTATTAAATTCTATTGCATCACTATAATGTAATAAATTTCATAGTTATAAATATCTCGTAAGCATGTGCAAATCTCTGATGTAATGTTTTGGTTAATGAATAAAGGCGTTATTGTGGGTGTGACATGTCATTTTGTCACATTCACTCAAATGGCCTAGAAACTATATCAATCAATATCATTGACAAGCCTCAAGTGTTACTTCTCCAAAAAGTCCATGAATTTTGAGCTTATCAACTTAAAAATTCATTTTTGTGCCCATCACACGTGTTCTTCTATGCCACTTGCAATGGTTTCATGTTGCATAACTGGGAACCTACAATGACCAACACATGGTTCCTTTGCTGCAGGTGCAATGGTTCTAAAATTTCAAGGAAAAAAAAATAGTTACGAAACTTCTCTTTCGAGAAGATTCTAAGGTGGTTTCAACCATTTACTATTGATTGAGATATCGAATTCCTACTCTAGAGGTCTTATCTCTTATCCCTTGAGCTTATCCTCCCTCATAAGTGGATCTAAGTCCTAGATTGATAAAACCCAAACTACCCTATTTACCCTATAAATTCATTGCCTCCCATAGAGTCTGGGTTGGCTTTTGGAAACTCTTAGTTATGCCTTGATGTTGTTGCTTTTTACCTAAGGATCCATTACCATCCTTGAGTTGAGTTGCAAGATTCCTTTGTGGCTAAGGAAGGACAAGTTTTGCGGGAGACATATACATAGTCAAGGATTGAAAAAGGGTTGTAATCTTCTCCTACATTTCATTAATACAAAAAGATTTGTTTTCCTATACTTGTGCCTATTTTATGATTATGTATTTCAATGCCCTCTTGACTCATTTATTAGAGATATCAATATATCTTATGTATATATTGTAGTTATCTTGCTTGTTGTAACTATTTTGTGGGCCCCATTTATATTAATTGGAGATGGAGCTAAAATTTACAAGACAAGAGAAGAGGAGGAGTTGCATTGGATTCCAAGTAGGCTTCCTCCTCCATTTTCTAATTTCTCTAAGGAAAACACAAGTTTTTTGTTCTTGTTGTTTCTAGATTAGACCACTAGATATAGGGGATTCGCTTATGTTTGCAGAAGAGAATTTTCCACATAACAACTTGGCAACTCCACTGGGGATAAAACACAAAATATCTAGTATGGTAATGGATCCTTAGGTAAAAAGAAACAAAATTAGGTCATGTCTTTTTATTGGAATCAATTGAAAAAACCTTGTCTCCCTTCTTACATGTGCTTCCAAATTAGTGTGAAGGCTTATGATAAAACCATTTATTGCACTGTTATAGATGAGGGAGCTTATGTTAGCATTCTATCCTTGACTACTTGGAAAGATATAGGTTGCCCTCATCTTTTTTCTGTTGTTTCGAATCTATTGGCCTTCAACAGAATAACCTCTGAACATTTAGGGACCCTTCCTTAGTTTCCTATTACTTTGGAAGCGAAAACTATCTGTATTTATGTTTTGGTAGTTCAAGGTCTCTTGGTTTTCAATTTACTCCTTGGGAAAGACTATGTTATGCCATGAACATTGTCATGACCACACTCTTTCGAGTGATGTGTTCCCCACATGATGAAAAAGTTGTGACTATTGATCAACTTTCATTTGTTGGTCGTGATTTGACTTCCAATCATATGAATTCCCTAAATGTTCGAAATATGCAAGAGGTATCTCCCCTGCCATAGGTCAATTATGTGACAACCTCTCTGATGCCCGTACCTACTTGTGAAGATGATACTTTCACTATTTGCTCAACTTATTTTGACTTAGATCCAGTAGGTGATATGTTAAATCATTTAGTAGGGGCATTGGAGCCTGATATTTCCATTGGATCCTTTGATACCTTCTAGAGCATTGTCCTTCCATTTGATGAGAACCTCTTGGAAACCATGGCCCCCTGGAGGTCATGATCAAGGCACCCAGATTGGTGTTCCTTTTCTTGTGTCGAGCTCGTAAAAAAATGAAACAAGGTCTCAGAGCAAAGTTCTTTTCTTGTGTCCACCTTGTTAAAAAATGAGACAAGGTCCCTTGAGCATAGTTATTTTCCTACATCAGGCCCATTAAAAAAAGAAACAAATCCCCTTCCAATTCGAGTATTTTATTAGATCTCGTAAATTTCAAGTTAATTCTTTCACTTTATCTTGTAAATGAACCTTCATTCCATCTGCCTATTAGTAAGCAATAGTCTACTTAGGTGAATGACATGAAGCTTGGGGGGCATGTGCCTAGTATTTCATTATTATATTGGGGGCATGAAAATCAATCTCAAGCATAGGTTTCCTCTATTTCAAGATTGTGTAAAAATGAAACCAATTTTAAGGATAGTTTTCCATTGTTTCAAGCTTGTGTAAAAATGAAACCATTCACATCTTACCCCTCGTGATTTCCATTTTTTGTCATCCCGTTTCTGCCTGATGAGCCTTGGTTTTCTCATTCCATTGTCACCATGTGCTTGGCTGATCATATGCTTTCACTTGTTTTTTTACCCTTGCAATTACGTGTTTTGAGTAGTTCCATCATGAACAGAACTAGTTGCTACCCTTTATACTACTCATTCCTCCAGGAGGATTCCTCTTTGAGCTCTTTTCAAACTCCCTAAACATGAAAATATTACCAAGCACTTGTCTTTTTGAACTTGTTAAAGTAAATGAAAAGATGTCTACCCAGTATAAGTTTAACCCTTTTCCAAACTTGGTAGAATATTTACAAAAAATGAATACTTTAGTCAAACATGACTAAAAGGTTCTCCCAAGTATTGTTTTATTCCTTTTCAAATTCACAAGGCTAAATTTACAAAAAAGGAACCTTTTTGAGTTTCCTTTTTTGACTATTTTTCAAACTCTCTAAATATGAAAAAGGGGTCGAGTTATGCCTTTGTTGGACATAAAATTATTAAACGTCGATGGACTCATCAAGCATGATGAGACCAAACCACTCCTTCTCAATGTTCATTAAAATTATTTAAAAGGATCCATCTGATGGATGAACTTATAGATCAAGCATATGTTATCCTCCTCAGCTTTGTAAAACATAAAGAGGTATTGGCCAAATATGGTTGGGAAATTGGGAAAACTGGGCTTCATACTTATTAATGAAAGCGAGTCACTCTTGAACATGACACTCTCTCACTTCTTCTTAATGACTTATTTGGGTTGGGGAATCCTCTTGTCTCTCTTCTGATTACACCTTCACCCTGGGTATTTGAGTCAATGTGGACAACTCCATTCAATGTCGCCGATATGTTCAAGAGAAATTCCACCCTTAGTTGACATATGCTAGAATACCCTTGAGCCTTGCTTCATGTCTTCCTCTCTTGAACAAAATTTCTATCATTACATTTTGTCTCAAATCTTGATACTTGTTTTGTGTTGTTGATGGGGGATACATCAAGGCCCTCCTGCGATGGGTCGCTCCCTGTCGACATAAACACATTATCTAGGAAGTTGAATTAGAACCTCCCCTTTAGTTCCTTGGAGCTTGCATACCTCAATGGCAGCTTTACTCCCTTTCGAGGATAGGTTCTTGTCATTAGCCTTCGACCGAGAGATTCTGTTTGATGTTTGACTTCATCTCATTTATTCACAATGCATATATTATATTGTAGTACCTTGAGGGTCATTATCATTATCGGTGATTCCTCTCGCATCTATTAACAAATTACATATTTGGTCCGTAATCATATGGTGTATACCATGTTCGAATCCAACTCATTTATTCACATGGTTAGACTTGTACTATCGAGTGACAAGGTATAATACCCTGAATCTAGTTTCATACATCCAAGTTGCACATTCAACTTTCAGACCAGATCACAAAATATGATGGCTACGATCATTCAGAAAGTCATCCAAGCATAGGTCCATTGTTCTTCATCACTGGACGTGGCTTTGATCATTGTACATGTAATATTGTCTTATAGGCTGAGTATGGGTATGCCTACCTCAAAAATGATATCATGATGATTATGTATTGTAACAAATAATGATCTTAGCCAATCGTTTCTTGATTCGTACTTATCTGATCCAAATTTATGAAGGAACAAAATTAAATACAGATATAATGGAAACAAATATATACAATGAAAACAAAACTTCAATTCATTAATAACAAGGCACTGAAAATTGTTTACATGCAGAATGGAAATAAATTGGCTCAGGCAATGGTTTCTTATCTATGAGAAGAGATGTGGTGGCTACATGCCTTGTGAACTATCTTACAATGAAGCTTGAAGGCCTATTTATTATTAAGAAATAATGGAAAACCCTAAAAATCCAAAAAACTAACCCTAGGAGATGAAGCGCCAAAAGTTTGTGGGCCCCATTGGGGTAAATTGGTACATCAACTTCCTGAGGTCATAAATTTGGCATATGATCTTTGTTTGACACAAACAATACCTCATTAGAAATATATATTTGAGGACTACAAATTTTTATTGCAAACTCCTATTATGGATTTTGATTTTTCCAGATTTACAAAAAAATGTCATTTAGTGCCTCAAAATGGCTCTGAAAGTTCACGACCCAAAAAGCTACCCAAAATAGTAAACCATGCTACAATTAAGGAAACTGAAAGAAACAATGATGGGGGTCCAAGTGGAATATGTGAGTGGCCACCTGATCCATAGCTGAATGTTAGTTTTTTTATGCTAATTTCAACTTTAGATTTAAAAACGAATGCTTGACCATTGCTTCATGTGCATAGTTTTCTTAGGTGTTTGAGAATCAAAACAGTTAAATTTATATCAACTTTTATGTGACAGTCATAAGAAAAATAGCATGAAAGACAAGTTTTGAATAGTAGAAAGTAAATGAATAGAAAACCATCAAGAAAAACACTTAATCCAGCATTTTGATAAAGTAGTTCGCCCCTCCTGGGATACATCTCCTTAGTCCATATTCCATGGCTTGGGCCTTTATATTTGCTCAAAATGGAAAAATGGTACAATTTAAAATGCTCTAAAACTCCTGAAACCTAGTTCAATGAAATGAGATCATCCAAAAACCCCTAAGATGACTCTCTAATCTCCTCAATTGGACTCTCGCTGATCTAGGCTTGACCTCCTCCTCTAGTGGCCCTAGGCTTCCTTAAAATTCATCATGGAGAAATCACATACATAATTGCCTCTCTACCTCTGCAACCTATTCCATTGTGTTCAAAGGCTCTCAATCATCTAGGAACACCTTTTTTTGATCCTCATTTGGTTGAATTTTTCCAAAGATATGAGAGAAACAGTTTTCCCTAGAAAGCCTCCACTAAAACTAGGGGAACTCTAGATAACTCTGCCAACTGTGGAAGTGGTGCCAAAATTGGCAAAATCTGCCAAGCCAACTATTAGACTAACTGACCGTTAATTCCTCTCTGGTCACATGGTAACGATGGGTTTAGTGGAAGGTTATGTGGCATTAAATGCCAGAGGTTTCATTCGGCGGTCTTCCGGCATGGTCACATACATGTTTTGTGCCGACAATTTTGATAATAGCCACGATGGCAGGTCATTGTGAAGGGGGCCGGGGTCTAGCCCTAGCCCATGGACACACCCATGGGTGGTTACCGAGGTTGGAGCTAAGCCCCGACCCTAACCACAAATGCCACGATACTCAACCTTTAATAATAAACAAAACCCACCATATGTTAAGACTCAAAGGAATGACATAATAATTAATTCATGAAGATTGTTGAGAGAAGGTCAAGGGGTAAAGCCCTAGGGCCTCATAGAAATTTTGGTCCATACACTAATTTTCCATTCGACCTATGGGAGGGACACATGGCAGCCTTCAGGCTTGCCACGTGTCACCTTTCCATGGTTCTTCCACAACCAATCATAAGGCGCCACATTACCAAGCTGCAAACCAATCAAACAGTGACACTTGGCAACCCTCATTGGGAATTGACCCTGTTGACCTGCACAGTCACCTTCCCTGTCATCTACCACGTCAGTAGTATGGACTAATGACTGGGCAATACCTGCAATTTTTTTCACTATTTGGTGAAACGGTCAACAAGCTCTAACTTCCTCGTATGAACTCTGTTTTGAGTGATATGAGTTGCATTGGGATTGTATCACTGAGATGGACGTGGTAATTTAGGTTTTTAGTGATTCTAGACACTTTGATTTTTGGGCAAATTTTTGTCTCTAATCCAAATTTTGATCACTCCTTCCCACTGATGGGATTTTGGACCCACAAAATCTTGTTATCTGATGATATATGAATACTCTTCTCTTTCCAAAGTTCTATCAACTGATTATACTTGAAAAGTCTCCATGACAACCACTTTGGTACACTGACATGCCTTGCATTGAAAATGGCTATGTCCCTCAACCATTGTTCTCCTTTTGCTACTAACCCAACCCAACACTTGTTGGACACTTTATGGCTGAAAAATAACTTTTTTGCACCACATCGATCCCTCAGTGCTTGGAAAAATGATATAATCTGATAGCCTTCCCACTAAGAATCTTGGTGTCAACACATACAATGGTCTACAATGGCTGTAATTTTTTTTGCATCTCGTCCACTTTCGCTTCTTGCATCTATCATCCTCTAGTTCAACATGCTACTCATGTCATGATTCAGAATGAAGGCTATGCATGAGCATATTGCTCAATAATGGACCTTCCAAAATCCTACAACATCTTGTCACCAATACAACCATTAAATGGAAAAACAACATATTATGCAAGAAATGCAAATCGAAACCTCTTCTTTTGCTCCTTCAAAGCAAAAATTGTCACATCATGTAACATTGCCATGTACTCTTTCATCTTGGTGAAAAAACCATCGACTAACACAAGTCGACAAAACATCATCAACTAAACATAAGTCGACAAAACATACTTCTTCAAGAAACTGACTTAACTTGATATCCAAACATAAGCATGTAGAACAACTTGACGATTCTTTGCATAAACAACAAGAATTTCACATCTTATGCAATAATCCATCAACATCTCCCTTTCCTCTTTGGAGATAAAATCAACTCTTCCAAGTCGATATGACATACATGTGACAACAATCGACATAAGTCAACACTTATGCATGTATCCAAACACAGTGAAACTAGCAACAATTCCACTATTCACACACATACAAACTCTCATATATGTGTACAATTCTTCAACTCTCCCTCAAGTACAAACACAAGTACAATAAGAAAAAAAACATGTATGGGTATATAAAGAGTTGAATTGACAAATTTGCTGCAAATGAAGTGAGTAACATACCCCACTTTCACACACATTCCTAGAGAAAATATGCAACATCAAGAATGCATTCAAAATAAATGCATCCACATACAAATTTGTAACTCCAAATTGCCTTCTTTGCTGCATTTAAATGAGTTAAACAGAACTCCACTTTCAACATCTTGCATCATACAAGTTGCAACATACTTTCAACAGAAAAGTGATGCATTCATAAGGCAAAGAAATTCATTTTTAAGGCAAAGAATTTCATCTATCAACAAAAGAAATGCAAGCCGTATTTGGATAAGAAATAAAACCACCTCTTACCAAACCATTTCCATGGAACTTCTTTCAGTTGCACATCATCTCGTGAATCATCTTGACCCACATGAATTATGGAATCTCCTTTTCCATTCTTGCCAAAGTCTCTCTGCACCTTCTTCAAATGTCATGGATGACTTGTTGGATGCAAAGTCCAACAGTTGTCTACAAGATGACCGTGCTAATGGAAATGAGTGCAAAATAATTGCATCTTCTTTGCAACATGGTTTCCATTATCAAATGGACCTCTGGTTTTCTGTCTCTTTTATTTTGAAAGTTTCCTACGTATGGTTGTCCTCTTCCAACACCTCGAAACAGTATGGTTATTCAAACCACAAAAAGAACATGTAAACTCTCTCCAATTCTTATGTGAAGATTTACCATGTTTATCATAATCAAAATAAACTTGATTAAAGTCAGATTTATACCTTGCAAATTCACCTTTGTCACCTTCTTGAGGAGGTGAATTTGATGAGATAGTGGCTCTCTTCGGGATACCAACAATGGTTTCAATGACCTTAGAGCTTTCAACATTCTCTTGTTTGCCATTTCCACTAGTTGCATGCTTATGAGCATATTCTTGCAAAGTGGGTATAAAAATTTTGCATTCCTCATGAATAAAAACTTCACAAGCTAGAGGGTATGAACATGTAATGAAATTTCCTCTTGGAACACCTTCATGTGCCTCCTTGGATTTGGAGCATTCTCCATCATGTTTTCCATAACCAAGACCCAATTACCTAGGCCTTTCCTAAATAACAATTGGCTCAACTATTGCTTATGCATGTGTGCCTAACTCTTTACCTTCATGACCCATCATCATCAATAATTTGGACCCTATTCCTCTAGTTTGTCTTTCAAAAGCACCAAAACATTCATTTTGAGAGGAAATTGAAGATAAACTTGAATTTCATACCTCATGTTCATGCACATACATGGCTAGGGTTTACTTGGCATCATAGAGAAATCTCCTTCTCATGCATCTTTTCAAGATGCTCTCGCTTCTCCTCCTTCATGGGCATAAACTCCTCTTGAAGTATAGTGTTATCCTTCCTATATTAAATCACCTCTTGCACCATATCTATCATGATGAAAAACTCTCATAACATCTCTTCATCAAAGAATCTTGCTAAGGAAGAGAGATTAGAGACATCACTCATTGAAGCTGCCATCACAAAAAATTGCACACTGCTAATTCTTCTTGCATAAATCTCAAGAAATCAAGAAAAGACAACTTTTATCTGATACCAACTTGATCCGTAGCTGAATGTTAGTTTTTTTTTGCAAATTTCAACTTCAGAATTAAAAACAAATGATTGTCCATTGCTTCATGTGCATAGGTTTTCTTAAGTGTTTATGAATCAAAACAATTAAATTTATGTCAAGTTTTATGCAACATTCAAAAGAAAAATAGCATGAAAGACAAGTGCTGAACAACAACAAGTAAACAAACAACAAACCATCAAGAAAAACACTTAACCCATTGTTTTGATAAAGGAGTTCACCCCTCCTAGGCTACATCTGCTTGGTCCAACTTCCATGGCTTGGGCCTCTGTATTTGCTCAAAATAAAAAAAAGTACAGTTTACAATGCTCTACAACTCCTGAAACCTACTTCAATGGACTGATAACATCCAAAAACCCCTAAGATGACTCTCCAAGCTCCTCAATTGGACTCTGGCTAATCTAGGCTTGACCTCCTCCTCTAGTGGCCCTAGGATTCCATAAACTTCAACGTGGAGAAATAACGTACAGAAGTGCCTTTCTACCTCTGCAACATATTCCATTGTGTTCAAAGCCTCTCAATCATCTAGGAACACCCTCTTCTGATCCTCATTTGGTCGAATTTTGCTAAAGATATGAGAGAAACAGTTTTCCCTACAAAACCTCCACTAAAACTAGAGGAACTATAAATAATTCCACCAAATGTGGAAGTGGTGTAGAAATTTGCGAAATATGCCAAGCTAACTGTCATCATAACTGACTATTAATTCTACTCTGGTCACATGGCAATGACAGGTTATGTGACATTAAATGCTAGAGGTTGCTTTCAGTGGTCTTCCGACATGGCCACATATGTGGTTTGTGCCGTCAGTTTCAGTAACGACCACGGTAGTGGGTCATTGAAAAGGGGGCTGGGGTCTATCCCTAGCCCACAGTCACACTTGCAGGTGGTGACCAAGGCTAGGGCTAGGCCCTGGCCCTAACCCCAAATGGCACAACGCTCAACCTTTAATAATAAACGAAACCCACCATATGTTAAAACTCAAAGGAATGGTGGAATAGTTAAGTTGTGGAGATTGTGGAGAGGAGGTTGCGAGCTCAAACCCCGATGCCTCATAAAAATTTTACTCCATATGCTCATTTTCCATTAGGCTTGTGGGAGGGACATGTGGCAGCCTCTAGGTTTGCCATGTGTCACCTTCCTATTGGTTCTTCCATAACCAATCATAAGGCACCATATCACCAAGCTGCAAACCGATCAAATAGTGACACTTGGCGAGCCCTCATGAGGCGTTAACCCCATTGACCTACATAGTCACCTTTCCTATCATCTGGAATAACAGTAGTGCGGATTGCTGACTTGGCAGTACCTACAAAGTTTTCTGTTATTTGGTGAAACAATCAATGGGCTCTAACTTCCTCATACGAACTCCATTTTGAGTGAAATGAGTTGCGTTGGGATTGTATCACTGAGACGAACCCAATTGTTTAGGTTTTGAGAAATTCCAAAAACTTTTATTTTTGAGCAAAGTTTTGCCTCTAATCCAAATTTCAATCACCACCAATATCCACCTGGATCAATCTTTCCCCCTTCGGAAGAAATGGTCCCCATTGTTTTGAGTGCCTCCATGATATGGGGAAAATTTTGCTAAACTTGGTCTCTAGTGAGCCACTTTCTTTGGTGCAGGAGTTGGCCAAATTTGACAACCTGATATAGTTGGATGTTCTGTTCAAGAGTGTTCTTGATCTGCATGTACAAGATCTGATCAATTGTGGACTGTTCCATGCAATCTAGGTTTAGATCTGTTTGTGTGCATTGTTATCCAATGTGTGATGTGTCCCGTAATGGTGGAATGTATGGTTGAAGGTGGTCCACATTGAATATTGAGTGCATTACAAGGAACGGGGGAATGGCAAGATCAAAATCATTGTCTCCCACAACCTTTTTTATGGTGTAAGGCCCATATCAGAGTGTTCTGAGCTTCCGATGTGCTTCGATAAGGCATTCTTTTTGCAAATGCAACCAAACTTTGTTGCCCCTCTTGAAACTTGTGTGACACTAATGTTGATCATGTCATTGTTTGTACTTAGCATTGGACTTATCCAAGATTTCATGCATCTACAAGTGGATGTGTTGGATGCATTCAATAAAATAGGTTTAATTATCAACCTCAGACTGTACATGTGTGGATTCTATTTGTGTAGTTGCATGAGGCGTGGAAACATCAATCAAACACAATGCTTGACAACCTAGACCCACTTGAAAATGATTGCAACCAATCGAGCTATGGAGAGCTATGTTATATTTGTGTTACACATAAGGAAGGCTCTCATCCCACGTTCATGGATGTTTGAAGTTGTAATTGCATAAGATGTGCACTATCATCTTGTTGTCGATCTCTATCTGGCCATAAATTTAGAAATGTCTTGTAGCTACCGCAACATCCTCCAAAATTTTGTCTTACACTCAAATTTTGGAGCCTTCATTGGTCTTTTTCATTGTTGATGCAAACACTAGAGCTCATTTCATGAGCTTTCTCATAGTTCTTTGGTCCCTTTTGCATGTTGGGTTAATTGTCATATTTTGGCATGTTTGAGTGTCATACCATGTTTGCGAGCCTTTTCGGATGGTTTTAAAGGTCATTCCTTTTTTATATGAGTTTTACCAACCATGTAAACATCTATCGCATCCATACACAAAGTCTTGAGCACTGTCGCACAAGTGTCGTCACGATCGTCCAACAGCCTATCTTAAGTGTCGAACTCATTGTATTTTTTCATGAGGCAGTCACACGGAGGGAAATGATTTGTTTACATGTTTCGATGATATATCTTGTTGTGTAACTATGCTAAGTATGTGATCACAGTCAAGGTTCATCATAGTTCATCATCCATCCCACACTTAGCCATTTTCCTAAAATCTTTTCAACCGAGTAACTTAGCTTCATTGGGATCTAACTGAGCTATGCACTGTGCAGTCTCAGCCCTCTAATCTATGAAATTTCTCCTTGTAAATGTGTAATACGCAGTCCCTATCCTCCAGGGTTGTTTCTATGTGCAATTCCTAAGCCCGTCTCCCAATATTGACCTCCAGAATTGCATAGTTGTGTCTCCCAGTCTGCCTTGAACTGCGAACATCACATCTTCAACCCTCAAGATTTTTCCTTGCCTACTGGAACTATGCAATGCAAAAAATCATAACCTCCCTTGGCACCCAAAACTACAAATATTCTTCTCCCAGTGTCCTTTTCCTTAGCTGAACCCCACTGCCTCCAGAAATTGTGCAGTTCTTTCCTTCAAGCCTCTCTGAGTTGTACATTGTGCAGTATCAACTACTCAGTCCCTCAGTGGATATTGCACATTTTTTTTCCCTTAGTGGTGATTTCACATTATTTTTCCCTCAGTGGGAACTATGCAATTCCCCACCCCCTCCCCCTACCTAGTGGGCACTAAGAAAAAATTTTCCACACTGGGGATTGCATAGAAATTTCCATCAGTCTAGCCTAAGTTGTGCATTGCGTAGTCTTAGTGATCAAGCTTCAGCCTTGGATTCTTGAACTTCACAAATGCGCAATTACTTGGCCTTCTCTTCTGATATGTCACCCAGTCCCGGTCTAGTTCATGAATCATAATGCTCTATCTTAGGCTAATTGTTTTCAGACTAATTTCATATCATCATGAGTGAGTTTCTGATGTAGGTACTCTCTTACACCATGAAAATATGATGAAGAATTAGATGCAGAAGGGGAACATGGAGAAAGATATATTTGTAGTTGAAATATGCAAGCTCACCTATCAAAGCAAAGCAAACAAACACTAACTAGCGACCACAAATCAAGGCTTAGATAATCAAGGACTCCCATCATCAAGCCATGAGGATATGGAAGACAAAGTTTTCTCAAGAAGAAATCAAAGAAACAATAAAAACAATGGCTTGACATTTCCACATCATCAAACAATCCATGTCAGCAGTGTCATGTCAAGTTGTGTCATGAGTTGTCATATGCCACATCACTATTGTGAACCATGTATATTGTATTCAAATGTATTGTAAAGCGGAATTCCAAAGGACACACATGAATATGAAGAGTCATGTCAGTTGAAAATTCATAGAAAGTTTAACAGTCATGAGGGTAGTCAAAGAGTCACAAGGGGAAAGTGTCACCCCTTGGTTATATATACCCCCTCATTGTATAAGAAAATACTTTTCACCTTCGCTCCTCTTACAAGGCATTAGAGAGATTAGTTAGTTCTTTGAGGAGCAAGGAGTGGCTCTAATATCCCACTATTGGGGCTAGTGATGTACATTGTAAACATGTGTCTTGGAACTTTTTCTTAATGATAGAAGCCTTTTAAGGCTAGCACATTCTTAATCCATGGACTATGAATGTTTGTAAGACTATTATGTGGACGTTTGAATTTCATGTTTCCTTTCACATGTACTAATATAGTTGAACTATTTAGGTTATTTTAGTGCTTATATTATTGAGAATGTAATGTAATGGTTGTTATTTTTGTCCCATCCTTGTGAACTATTATGTTGGATACTAGTCAATCTTCCTTTTTTTTGTTTGTAATGACATTCACATCCATTGTGGACTATTCCGCTAGATGTTAGATGAATCCTTTTGATTCATGTGTGTAAATCCCTGGATGGTACTATTACCTCTAGAGGCTCACTTCCCCCACACCCCCCCCTTTGCAATAGAAGAACCTTGACACATTTGCAACTTCACACTCACGAGGCACACCTCCCTTGCTTTTCAAAAATACCAGTCCATCCCTCTCCCATGTTAAAAGTTAGAGACAAGGAATATCTTTGAGATATATGGAAAACGGGCCTATATTATGGACAAGATTCTTACACCAAACTGTATGAGGTCAAATTGGGACTTCACATCAGGGAGACCCCTTTGGTTGATAGATTTCCACCACTGTCAACAAAATTTCACTAGAAGGAGGGCCAGGTGATAGGATTTTCCCATTAATTTTGGATTGAGTCACTTATTTAAAATGTCTCTTCCCCAAATCATAATCCCGGGATTTTTTTCTAAAGAGCCTAATTTTACCATCCATGAAGAAGTTATTCATAACTTGTTTGAATTTAAGTTCGATAGTGAGGGTGAATCAACTTTTCATTAGCATCTATTTTAGGTTTTCTGTCTTTGTCTTTCTAACAAAATATATTGCAAAGATTTCATGGCTAGATTACTCACCCTTACATTCAAAGGTAATGTTAATCGATGGTGTCATACATTATCCATTGCTTCTATCCATTCATTCGACCATATTTCCAAGAAGCTTCATAAATCGTTCGATAGGTATAACTACTGAGATGTTTGTAGAAGAATCAATCTTTTAAGAATGAATTCTGATGAATCAGTTAATGATTTTTCTGACAATTCCTTCACCTCTGTTATGAAATTCTTGGAAAACATCTGAATTGGGATTTCTTGAAACAAGAGTTTGAGTGCTAGGTTCTTTTCTCTTCATATGGTGAACCTAAACCCCTTTATTTTCCTACTTCCCCAACTCTTGCAAATCATTAGACACTTCAAATTTTAGAGTAAATTACTTCCCATTTTGTTCTTTGTCCTCCTTTTCGAGTCCCATTGTGGGTGCCTCCTTGCAGTGGTTGTAAAATTGGAAAATCTGTGAATCAAATCTCCAATCCATCTTCTCATTCTTCTTCCACTTTTCATGATTCAGATTCAATGGAGAAAAGTCCAGAATGGCTCATGAAGCCTATGATGACGACTGATTCCTCTATTTCTCAAGATGTTTTCACTATTCACAACTCTATTCTCCAAGCTAATCTTGATTTATTTCATCCTCTATCATCCACATGCCATGACTCTTCGTACCATGATCCGCTCGGCCCGTCTGCTCCACTAGCTATTTTTCCACACTCTCTTGGTTTTCAAGGTGTTATTCCAAATTGCAAGAAGCTACAAGGAAGTCACATTACATAGGAAGAGGATTAGAAAGGTGAAGATGATTTCAATATTTCCTCTCTTTTTCAGAATCTTCCATGTTAAAACAATGTGTTTTCTTTCTTTGATGATTCTTAATCTGCTAATATCAGTAGAGAATCCTAATGCAATAAATTCTTTCAATCAACCCCAAGCCTTGGGTAGTAATCATTCCAATGATGATGACTATATTTCCCTATGCCATGACGAATGCCCACGAACATCATATGATCTTTCAGTTTCTCATGAATATTTTAATTTAGATCTAGAATCTAGTTCAATCAAAGAAGATGTTCATAGAGAAACTTCCTCTTCACCTCACTATCCATTGTGTCCTATTGTTTTCAATGCATCTACTTGTGACGAAGATACTCCATGCTCTTCAGTGTCTTCATATGATGAGTTATCCCCTTTATTGACACAAGATGGTGAGATTGTCCATGATAAAATTGAAAACAATCAAATCATAGAGTACCCTTCCCAACCCTCACCATATCTTCTCCTACATGAAGATAAATCTGTAAATCAGCTTGCTCATGAGATCTCACTGATTCATTTATCTTTCAATTTGTGATTCGAAGAGTCTTCTAACTTGAGAAATCTAGTTGTTGAAGTTGAAAAATATGGTAAAATATGTGACAAAGATGGATGATATCCAATGAGCAGCAGTCTTACTAAAAACAACAATAGCAACTATCCTCAAACCATGCATGATCTGGTTCAGGATTCAAAATGCAATTTTACAATCCTGAAAATTTCTGGGACCCGCCAGGGAGTCGAGGCACTTCAAATTTTGTTGATGGTTATGTCGAGATCTTCCGACTCTAGTAAGCACCTTGAATTAAGTCAATATGGTTTCTCTCACATAATTTGTCTCTCTACATGGTTTCACTCGATGTAAATTTCCTTGTTTTGTAGCGGCTACAACCACCCTCCAAAATTTTGCCTTAGCTTCCTTTTGAAGCCTCCTTACCAACCTTTCACAGCAACATGTCTTTTTTTGTGAAGTACACAAGCTTCAATGACTTTCTTGCAGAATGATTGTTGGGTCAAGAAAAATGTATATTTTCTCCTCATTATTTGCTTTATTTCATATTTATATTTACATTATTATCTCTATTTATGAACTGAAATAAAGGAAATTATAGTTAATGTTGGATGAAAGCACTTCGTAACAATTTAGACAAATTTGGCACTGGAAACTAACTTTTTACTATCCTTGTGTGCAGAAGATGCAAATTGGTCAATTGTTGTTCAGTTGACAGAGCAGCACCAAGCGGTAAAAGGGAAAGACAACGTTCGACATAGGCAAGGCAGTGAGAGACCAGGTAGACCAATACTATTTCATGATAGGATCAGACTATGTATTACGAAATCCTCAAGATCCCCTGATCCTGAGAATTCACTTTTATCTAGTTTTCTCTCTTATTGTTATATATAAGGTCGAAAGGAAAATGAAGTTAAGTTCAAACTTATGTAACGTGTAATCATTCTTTTTGAGACATATCCTATTGTTATCTCAGTAATGTTGTAATCTAGTTAGTCATATTAATGAAAGACTGTGTTTGACCTTCACATATATTCTGAGTATTCCTTAGTGGAGGCTTCTGGTGACTTTGGGCCCGGTCAAGAGAAGTTCTACTGCTTCTTTGTGTTATAATATTTCCATTTGAATATTTATTTATTGTTAATATTAAGTTAATATTATTTCGCTTATTGTGAGGATTGACGATTCCAATTCATATTTTTGTTCATTTCGATTTATATTTAGCTGTGTGATGTATTTGAATAATGCTTTGATTTGATTGGTTATATTAGTTTTAGAATAGATCGCTATTCCTTTTTGAGTTATGATACCATAGATCTTCAAGATAGTGTCAGTTAATTCCATGGTCTACTAACAGAAACAATTATTGCTTAGAATCCATTTATCGTATTCGCTAATTGTTGTTCAATTGAGAATTTTCATTCAATCGAGATTGTTGTTCAATTGAGAATTGTCATTCAATCAAGATTGTTGTTCAAATAGGAATCTCTGTTCAATTCTGATTTGCAATATATTAACATTATTGTTCAGTTGTTAAAGTTCTCTTTCTTGATCGAGTGAATTAGCTTTAATTCCATTTGAATATTGCCAAGTGTGATTCTTTGCAATTGCATTCAAATTCATTTAATCTTGGAATAAGTAGGCGAAATTACAAAGTGTGTTAAGAGTTATTTCAAAGCTATTTTTCCCTTAGTTATTTCTTTAAGAGTTGTTTTAATTAAGTTGAAAAGATAGTTATTAGTGATTGCAATGATTTACCTTTCGCTAACCTTTGAATTCATTGCATAGATTGTGCTAACACTCTTGAGATAAAAATACTTACCTCAAGTAGACAATTAATGTAGGAATTAAGATTACTTAAAAAAAGACATCTTAGTGAACCAACATTTTGGTGCCATTGTCAGGGAGAGTGTTTCAAGTGATCTCCTTTTATTTTTATGTGAAATAATTGGGTTTTAAAAATGAAAGGTAAGAACCTGCATACCTAGCAAGTAAAGTTCTTGCTTACCAGCCCACTTTTCAGCAAATGCTTCGAGGTTAAATAGGAATTGGTTTTTATGAATGACTAGGAATAGAAAGATAGAAAAAGAGAAGAATCCCCCACCTAAACTTGCAAAACCCAAAGGATCGGTGAACCTTTAGAGAACGACCTTTATAGACAAAATCGTAAGAAAAGTAGAGTCTCAAGCGTGAGTAGGATTCCAGGCAATACCAGGAAAAAGTTCTACTGTTATCCCTCAAGCAGCAGGCTCACCATCTGTAGCTTACACTAAGATTCAAAGCCAAGTTGGGGGATCAGAATAAAGTCTTCAAGCTACAATAATTTTACATTATGATCCTCTATAAGAGGGAAAATCTTGTAACTTAAGAGAAGGAAAAGGAGAAACCAGTGGGATTGCTAAGGTAGAACCACAGCTGTCTGAACAAGGATCTCATGTGATCCCAGATCTAGGTAGTGCTACAAAGCCAGCTCGGGTTGCTAATCCTCCACTTACTCAAGAAGCACCCCTTGAAGTCCCCAAAGATTATTGGCACATCTTTGTTCAAATGGCAGATCAACCACCTCAAGGTCAAACCTTGACATTAGACTACCCCATAGTCAATGAAGTGGCCAATGCCCCCATGAAGGCTATTCCTCTGTAGAGCATCCCAACTTTCCATGGGATGATCACAGAGGATCCTGATGCTTTCCTGTTTGAGTTTGATGTCCTTTGTAGAGGGTATGACTACACCACTAACACCTAAAGCTAAAACTGTTCCCTTCCACTCTGAAAGGAGCAGCATTAAGATGGTTTATGGGTCTAGGGGGTGAACTATTAATTCTTGGGACGAGATGAAAACCTCCTTCCTCAAAAGATACCAGGAATTTTGTAAGATTAGGGAATTGAAATATGAAATTTTTAAGATGACTACAAAATATAATGAAACATTAGAAGAATATGTAGAACAATTTAATTATAATTTGCAGAGGTCTCCACACACTGCCTTACCAAAAGAAGTCCTAAGAGCTATCTTAATTAAAGTAATGAAATAGGAACGGGTAGAAACTCTAAACTTAATGGGAAAAGGATATATTTATCAATAAGATTATGATGAAATCATTTGCTTGTGTATTAGGTGTTCATGAGGAAGCAGATGTACAGGAGCAAGAAGCTGACATCCCATGAGCAGGGGAAGCAAACACACAGTGGAGGCGTAACACGGATGGAAATCAGTAACCTCCAGGAAGATTTTAATATGGATATCCTGGGCACTCTCACTACGCAGCTGGATATCTTACAGGCTAAACAAAAACAAAAGTTAGCAGAACAAAACTTGGCCATCTTCTGTCCATGTTGTCGAAAGATGCATAACCAACAGGACTGCCCATTAGACATGGTGTAGACATGCGCTATCTATACTAAAGAGCATGCCACTGAATAACATCCATCATTACTGAGGCTGAAAGGAGTATTCAAGGAAGCAGAAGAAGAAACAGAGCTGGTATATCATATGAACCAGTGTCGACAGTGGCCGTCTAAACCTATAGGTATGACACAATATGCATCCCAATTCTTTCATTCTTCATAGTTTAATTAGCAACAGAACCTTGGGACAACATGTGATGGCTAATCACCCAACCCAAGTTGGAAAACCCCGCAATTCCCTATGACATCCTGGCCAACACAATCTTTTCCAGGAAATGGCTAGCCAAATTCTCCTTTTACTCTTGTTTGGAAGGGCAATCCCTATCAATCCCAGTGTGTTGCTGGGAAAAGTATCTATTCAGAATGCCCCTATCCCACTCTAAGGTGTGACAGTGCCTTAGCAACAAACAAGGAAAACTATTTTCGTATTCTTCTTTATGAAATGTAAACGAAGAGGAAGGATGTAACTAACCTGTGTCTTTCGCTAGTTTGTTGATCCAATCGCTCTCCTCTTTGTTCACTTCCCGCTGCCTGCTCCCTTACTGGCCCAGCTTCACCAAGTTCCTGCAAGATCACAGAAGAGGAAAACTACCCAAAAACATAGATTTACATTCATAAATAGCTTAGGATCAGATTTAAGCTAAACATGCAAATATAACAAAGCATCATTGATATACAAGCATATAGGAGAAACTCAAATAGTTTTATTGATATGATAAGAAAGTCCAAGAGGAGATACAACCAAGTGAGTCCCGATCCAACATCTACCTCCCAGCAAAGCAATCCCTTCCTCACCTCCAACAAAGCATAAATCACCCAATGCACTAATCTCAATCTCAAACCAACAGCAATTCTCTGCAAAGTACAAAATTCCAGCCTTTGGATCTCTGGGATGAGGGATCCATATATAGATGTAAGCAGAGAGGATGAGTCAGCTTATGTTTTGACTTGTGGCTTCTCTTTGTCAGTTCTTGCTTCCACTTGGAGACTGAGAGCCTCTTACTCATCACTGGTCGAATTCAGTGAGGCAAGTGTCATTGGAGAAGATTCTGCAAGCTTCCATTGTCTTTCCACCTCGCGGAATGTCACTGCCATTTGTCATTTCCCGCTCAGCGCACCTTGGTAGTGCATTCGCCTGCGTTGCAGCACACCTAGCTAGTGTACTGGGGTGCTTTGCAACGCAGGCAGCTAGTGGAGCCTCTGAATTGATCCTGATTTGACTAGTTTTGAGCAGTTTTTGGTGGAGAACTTCTGGGAGAAGTTGTCATTGGTTGACCTTGTTCCTTTAGGGGCAAGAACAACATTTTTAGGGACTTTGGATCCCTTGGATTATGGACATTTCATGCTCAATGCTGTAAGGCACAAAAATGTCTATAACAGTTGCCCCCTAAAGTATGAGGCCGTTTATCGGGTGAAATGCTTTATTAGGAGGATACGAAGTTCTTTCAATGCTGGGAGGAGACCTGTAATAAGATACAATACAATACATTATTTTCATACTATTTTCATGATCTAGCTGAGGCGGGCATTCCCATGCTCAGCTTTATAAGTTCATTTTTATGTACATAGGACAGACAATCGTCTGATGGTAGACTGATGATTCTGATGAAATCATCATCCTTTTGGTAGGATGATTATCTGTGCTGCACTGCTGTACATGTCAATGTCTTTATTTTTCCTGAATACATATCGCAGCCCGGATGGATGAAACTAGATCTGGGGTCTTCAATCTCGTCCAATCTTCACTCTAAGTACAAGTCGATCCATGTGAGAAATGTTCTGAAGTTGAACATGGAAATACATCGCTTGATTACCAGTCAATGATGTAAACTGTTAACAAGCGCGAGAGGAATCACCGATAATGATAATGACCCTCAAGGTACTGCAGTACAATTCACGTGGTGCGAATAAAGGACTTGGCGTCGAACACCACGCAAAATCTTTCGGTCGAAGGTCATTGATGTATACCTGTCGCCGGAAGTGAGAAACTTGCCATTGAGGCATGCAAGCTTCAAAGTACTGAAGGGGGTGTTCCTAGATCAACTTCTTGGATAATGAGCTGATGTCGACAAGAAGCAATCCGTCAAAGGAGGGCCTTGATGTATCCCACATCAATGACACGGAACAGAGCAAATGATTTTGATGGAGGTGAAAACGATCTGATGATATATGGTTCAGGGTGGCGGTCATGAAAGAATGAAGTATAATGTATAGTAGTGGATGGGACACGATTGACTTCTCTGGATGACTTCTCTTGAAAATATCGGCGACACTTGTATGATGGATTGGTAGCATTTACCCCAAAGGTGGATGGTATGGTGAAACCATGGTGATGTGACCGGTGAATGAAACAACCCAACCCGACTCAGGCACGGAGTGGAAGTGTCATGTTCAAGAGCGACTTGCTACCAATAAAGGTTCTTTGAGTTTCTCCCAATTTTTCCCCAGTCATTGCTGACCAGTACCTCTTTATTTTTGTCAAGCCTGAGGAGGATAACATATGCTTGTTCTATAATTTGCCCTTCGGGCAAACCCATCGCTATGTTTTAACGAGCCTAGCGATAGTGAAACTCGTTCTTGTCTAAAGACAAGTTTGTCGCTATTGATGTTTTTTAACGAGTCTAACGACAAAGATAACTCGGTCCTTTTCATCTTTAGAGAGTCTGAAAAGGTACGTAAAGATAACTCTGGGAGTCCTTTTTCGTCATCTAATCCCTTAAGTCCGAAAAAGTATAAAACAATATAGAAGGGATGAATTTTCGATAGTTTTAACGAGCCGAACAATACAAGCGCTCGATCTTTTTGTGCAATAATCCCTCAGGTCCAAAAAGATTAAAATCTAGAGGAGGGATAGCACTTCCGGTCGCTTTAACGAGCTGGGGGGCCAAAACTCGGCAATCTTTTCATATTTTACGAGTCAGATGAAAAGAGCTTAAAGAAGACTCGTCTTTTGAGGAACGAGTGATAAAATGGGTAGCAGCTGATTCCAGGTAAGGGTTGGAATTTTCCAAGCACGGCAGTGTCACAAGGATGGCTACTGAAATCACTCTTCGCAGCTGTTCCTCAAAATGGGTAAACAATCAAATGGAGGTGAATGATTGGCCAATGGAAAAGTGGAGGTGACGGTGCAAACACGACCAAGGCTTTAATGGCTGATAATGTTACATTCACGGTGGTTATTTACCGGAGGATAGTTCATTTTTTAACGAGCTTAAACGCGGATTGAAACACTTGCTCGATCTTATGTTTATTTTTTAACGAGCATGAACTATGTGCTAAAACTGCTCGATAATCCAGTCATATGATAAGAATGTCTCATATAAGATGCCATTTTTTATGGAGCTTGCGCCTTACAAAGCTTTGCCCCGCATCCTTTCGTTATGCAAGTTCGGAAACGACTAATCCTACGAGTTTAAAGGGTTAGAGGTCCTAAAAAATTAAAAAATAAATAGCCGCCCCTTGCTTGCACTCCAAAAGGTTTGCATGCCCCCAGGTATAAAGTACGATTTCAAGGTTACCCCTCAATTTGCAAATAAAACATTTGTTCTATCAGGAAAGGCCTACCTCTTTCAGGTTATCCAAAGATTGTCTCATTTGCGCAGCAAACAAAACACTTCTTCGGCGATGTCTACCGAGATAAACAAAGGTAAGCAGCGCCGACCCAGCTTACATAACTTTGACAAAAGAATCTTATTCTAGAATAACCCTCTTCCAGCATGGGTGGGGTACAGACTAGTCATATTCTCCCACGGAAACCTACCCTATACCCAAAGTTTTCCTGCCGAAGCAGACCAGGACGCATGCCCCTTGGGTTCCAGTCATATCCCTCCGAATTACTCGCGCTCATCGGGAGGACGGACCATGGGTTGAGACATTTCTTGCGTGAAGAGACCATTTAGGGATGGTATATGACTATTTGCGATGCGTGATTCGAGAAATGAAAGCTGGTCCACGAGCTTGACCACTCTTCCTTCATGCGGAAAACACATTACTCTAAAGAGTGAGGAGACGATGGCTCCCATGCAATATATATAGTATCGTCCAAGGAGTAGGTTGTAATCCAAGGGTCCTTGAACGACCATCACGTTCATTTGAACGGTCTTCCCTTTCAGTGTTATGGGCACATTGGGGAGGATCCCTAAAGGTCGACTGGTTCCTTTATCAAAGCCTGTCAGATTTCTCATCTCAGGCAAAAGCGATGGCGAACCAAGCGCTTTCCAAGCAGTAGAGGAAAGGATACTCACAGAAGCCCCTTCATCAATGATGGTACCAGCCATGACCATTCTATATATTTGGACGATAATTCTGAATGGTATGCTTGCTGGTAAACGGGGTCTGCCTAGTTGATTCCAGTCGAAGGAGACAACTAGGTTGCTTGGAGGTGGGACCGAGTAGACGGCCGGGTACGGCTCTGACGAACTTCCTTCCTGCAGTAAAGGAATGGGTAGATTGCCCCCTTGTTCGTCGGAGTCTGTGTTGATGAAGAGAATTTGGACGGTGTCATCCTTGTTCTCTTCAGTGACTGTATCATTCGAAGATAAAACCTCTGAAGGCAATACCGGGTCAACTGCCGCCTCGACCTTTTGACTTTCGTCTGGTATGGATTCAGATGGTTCATCCTCAATGATAGATGCTTCAGCTGACCACCTGAGCGGGCCAGCTGGATTCTCAACTAACGAAGGACTCGGCAAGAGTTTTTTATATCCAGGAGGAAGTCGTAACGGTGAAACCGGACGATCATCCAAAACTCTTTTAGCTTCGTCTAAGAAGGGACAATGGTGGAGGGCATGGTCGCCTTCGCACAATCTATAGGGAGGTCTAGCTCTCCCTTTTTGTCCTGGAACTTCACTTTCGCTAGTTGACGGTGTACTTTCAACATGGCCATCAGAGGTTGACGACACCAGATTGTGCAAATGGGGAGACCAGTCCCTTAGTATCCGAGGGATGCAAGGACAATCTCTGTGAAAGTAGTCTCCCTTGCAAATGACACATGGTGATTTAGGCCTAGTCGGTGCTGTGTGTGGATTTTCATTAGACGACACTTGTTTTCCCTTATTTGCCTTTGGCTCCTTCTTCTTTTTCTCTTTCTTCTTCTTTTCCTTCTTCTCCTTAGGAACTTGGTTTTTAGCTTTACCAGTCCCGTCAGACAAAGAGGAAGGAAGAGAGGAAGAATTAGAGGAAGTAGAAGGTGGGTGGGAAACTCTGGATTCGTCTAATTGCTGATTCGACTGTTCAGGAATAGTGGTGTTCTGAATGACATTGGTTGAGAAGAGCCAGACTGGCAAGCCAATTGTCAGTCCTGGAAGCGACAATGTGGCCATATGGGGCGCACCAACATCTCCCCAAGAGGAGAAGGGACTAGGATTTCCACCAAGGGGAATTCCTTGGTTGGTAGGTGTTGAGCCTCAAACTTGCACTCATTTACCCATCCTCCCAATAGCCTTTTCCTACTCATTTCCTTCTTTTATCATCATTTCCTTCATCAACTTGTTCAATTCATTGCATTATAGGACTTTTTAACATGATTTGCTAATTGTGCTAATGATTGACTGTTGGTTTAGATTTTTGGTTTAAGTGCTACAATTCCGCAGCTTATACAGGATTTCCGCAGCCAATCTCTGATTCCACAGCCGATCCCAGATTCCGTAGCCATTTTCTTGTTTGCTATGCTCCAGGTGTCCTCCAGAGGAAAGAGCCACATGGGCAAGTTTGTATGACTGTGTACATGGTGCGTGTGCTGTCAGCTCAGCCAAACTGGCCGTCTACACCCCTGGTCAACGCGGAGGTAACTCTGGTCAAACGGCAAGGTTACAAACGGTGGCACAGCTCTGCGTGTTCAGGTGGAGCACGGAACTCACAGCTGGCCTCTTCTTTAGCCACAAAGACTGCTGGGGACAAGAATCCAACAGCGGATTTATCATCCACGATGACCGTTTCCTAAATCCATGCACGGTGCTGCTGAACGTGTCTTTTGCATAGCTCTTAGTTAGCTTAGTTTACGCACAGAACAGTTTGTGTTCCTGTTATAAATAAAGCGTTTGCACACGCTGATTAGTTAGTTTTTGGAAGTTAGTCTTTTGCTGTTGTTAAACTCTGTTTCAAGACTCTTTTATATAGCGTTTACGCTCCCCACTGTATTTTATTATGTGTTGATTTAATACCAAGAAGACAGTTATGTTCTTACCTGCGTAGCTGATCTTTTTAATTGGTTGAAGTGGATGGAGGGCCCCTGTCTGCTACAACCATTGTACAGTAGCTTTTAAATTTATTTTCCTGCATTCCTTTTTTCTAATTTACCATGTATATTAATGTACAGTTTGATTTCTGCAATTTTGATTTCTTTTGACATGTATATTAATGTACAGTTTGAATTATGCTGCTTTACGTTTCTGTACTTTTCATGACTGATCAGTGTGTGTTTTTGCAGCTTTGTTAGGAGCCCGGGACAGTGTGCTTTTCCTTCTTTTTATCACTAGTGGCATTTGAAGTTGTCTTATCTCAACTGCTGACTTTTGCTAGTTCCTTGCTTAGTTAGTTTCCTTGCCTAGTTTACTTTATCAGGTTTTGTCAAGTTGCTAATCTCTTGATGGTTCTTTTTATCACAATTCACTAACTTTTATAGGACCAAAACATCATTTAATTGCAGCTTGGTTTATTTAGTTTTAGACTCATATTGCTAATTCACTCCTAACTCTTTTTCACATGATCAACTTAGCTAAAGGCAGAATGTTAAGGGAGAATTAAGTAGTGTGATTTGTCACTTAATTTTTGCATTGCTTTTAGAGAAGTTAGAGTAGTGTTCTTGCTTTCAATTGAGTTAAGTAGATGTCATTTTCATTCTTATCAGCAGTAGAGGTATTGGACTAGTGCCATTGGTCTTTTTGTTTGATGCTTTATTTTCATTTGAAGCTCTAATTTCATTCCAAGTTATTGTTCAAGTTTTCTCTTTAAATTTCAAGAAGCATTTAGAAATCGCCACATACACACACATTCACTCACTTGTTTATAACTTCATCACATCACATTAGGGAGATAAGTCAAACATGAACTAAAAACGACAAAAAGAACTAGGAAAGGCTGCTTAAGTATATATTGTACACTTCACTTCATCAGCTTACGAGCCCCGGGTTGACAATTTATGATAGCAATTTAGACAACACTAAATTGACCAAACATTTTGGCGCCGTTGCCGGGGAAGTGAAATTAGGTAGCCAATTTCTAAAAAAAAAATTAAGAAAATTTCAAGAAAGGGAAATTGATAACCTCTCAAAGTATGCTCTCCTCTTGCACCTAGAGTGATCTGGAGGATCAGAAAAGAGAAAGTTATTGGTTTAATAGTTTCTTAAGTATGCTCTCTTCTTGCACCTAGAGTGACCTGGAAGATCAGAAAGAGAATTATTAGCCTGACTTGAAGAAAAATAAAAAAATGACATGCATAGAGCTAGAGATTCTAGGGGAAGGTTTTTAGCTAGAGCCAAGAGTTCGATTTTTACAAGTCCATCTACTTCAAGGAATAGACAAGAGACACCTCCCTCATCTCCAACTGACACTCCTAGCCCTAGGATTCCTGGAATTCAAGAGGCAAGAATTGACTCTCCCACACCTTCTATTGAATTTGAATCAGAAAGAGATCCTTTCCTTCCTTCTACAGAAAGACCAATTGTAATTGAAGAAGTAGAATCATCTGAAGAAGAGGGAGAAATTCCTTCTCATTCACCCTTTGTAGAAGAACCAGAAGACTCTGAAGTCTCTAGGGAAACCATTATGACAGAGGAAGGAGGTGGTAGAGGTAGAGGTAGAGGAGGAGGAGGAGGAAACAATGGAGGAGGTAGAGGTCACATTGGAGGAGATAGAGATGGGGATAACTCATTTGGGTTTCCTATCGTCGATGAGGACTCCCGAGCTACTATGAAAAACATATCACCATCTGTCCTCCCAAACTTCCATGGGTTAAGAACTGAGGACCCTGAAACATTTCTATTCGAGTTTGAAGTCGTGTGTCGAACTTATAACTATCTGGATGACTCTCAAAAACTCAAATTGTTCCCTTCAACATTGAAAGGACAAGCTTTGAAATGGTTCATGGGGTTACTCACTCAATCCATTAGGTCTTGGAATGATATGAAACAGACATTTTTGGATAGGTACCTGGACTATTGTATGCTTGCCAATCACAAGGATGAGGTATTTAAAATGGTACAAAGAGAAGATGAGAACTTAGAGGATTTACTTGAAAGATTTCAATATAATCTGAAAAGAGCAAAAATGAGTAACTTGGATGAGGAGACCTTGAAAGCCCTCCTATTAAAAGCCATTAGAGATGAATGGATAGATATTCTGAACATGATGGGGAAAGGAGATATATCTCAACTTTCACTCAATGATATAGCAGAGCTATGTATCCATCTCTCAAGGGGCAAATCAAAAACTCAAAAAGGGCCTAGAGAACCTTCTCTCCTTAGAGCAAATAAATCTGCAACTGGATCAGTAAGTAGGGCTGAGATCGGCAATATGCTTGATGAATTCAAAACTGACATCTTAGGGAGTCTTATTGAACAATTAGACACCCTTAAGATTCACAATAAACAGAAAGCAGAAGCCGAGGCTTTGGCCATCTTTTGCCCGAAATGTAGGAAGAAACATGCTTTAAGGGAATGTCCCTTGGATGCACAAGTTGTAGAAACATGTGTAATTTGCTCAGAAAATCATGAAACCAAGGATTGTCCTTCAATCCCTGGGCTCAAAGCAGTCTTTCAAGAAGATCCAAATACACTTGAATCTCTCTGTTTTGTTGCAAGGAGACCTTGGCAAGGGCAACAAAATCAAGGGTTTAACAACTCTATGAATTTTCAACCCCAACCAAATTGGAATCCTTGGCAACAACCTTGGTCCCAACCTCAAAATCCTTTTCAATCATGGATGCAAAGCATGCAAAATCCTTATGGGAGATTTGCTCAATTCTATCAATATCCTCCATCTTTTCAAAACCAGCAAGCTCCACAACTTCCAAATCAAAGTCCACAACTATCATTGCCATTCCCTCAACAACAACAACCTTCTCCACAAAATCAAAATTCTCAACTCTTGCTTCCATCCCAACAGAAGTCAAATCAACTTCCTTCTCAGCCATTGCCAAACCCCAATAATAGGAACCCTCAAAATGCTTACATGATGGAAGGTCAACCATTCCCTACCTATATGATTGTTCCTCTCAATGAAGTACAACTCAGATCAGGTAGAATCCTAGATCAACCTTCTATAAATGTTCAACAGCCAAGCATTTCTGAGGAAGAGTCTCTTAAAGCCAATAAGGGTTCTGAAGCATCTCTTCAAAACCCAAACACTCAAAAAGAAAAAGAAAAAGAATCAACCCCCACAACTCCCATAGTTGAACAACCTACATCTTTGGCCACACCTCCTTTTCCTGAAAGGTTACAAATCGATAAAGGAGTGGAAAAACAAATTTGGTTGCCTGACTATAATTTTCTAGATGAATTGAAGAATGTTTGTATCAAGATTCCCTTATTACAAGCCATTAAAGAGATTCCCATTCTAGCAAAAACAATAAAGGAGTTGAGCCTTAAAAGACCAGGAAGGAAACCAAGAGATACCAGAAGGATCCACCTGGTAGGGAAAATTGCAGACATCATGATGGGAAAGATTACTATGCAGAAATATGTAGATCCCGGTAGTCCAATTGTCAAAACACATATCAATGGGGTAGAAATACCAAATACTTTGATTGATTTAGGGGCTGCTATCAACATTATGAGTAAACAGACCATGGACCAGTTAAAACTTCCTAACCTTCTCTTTACACCTACTTTACTGTAACTTGCAGATCGATCAATCATTAAACCTGATGGTGTATTGGAAGACATTCCAGTCTCCCTAGACTCTTGGGAATATCCAGTTGATTTTATGATTTTAACTCCCAAGAACAATCTAGGAGGACATCCTCTTATTTTAGGAAGACCTTGGATAGCCACAGCTGATGCTTTTATAAGTTGTAGGTCTGGGGATATGTATATTTCTGATGGAAATTCAACAAAGAAGTTCAATCTGTATCCTCCAGCGAAAGCAATTACAGAAATAGGAGATAATGAGTGGGTTTATGATGAAGATACTATGCAACCTGTCTTTACCATTTCTGGGATTAGTGAAGATAGTCAAATTCTGAACACATTAGAAAATTTTGAACCATCTTCAGAATATGACTCTACACAATTTCAGTTGGATTCTGACATAGAGTGTCTATCATCTAGACAAATGTCTCTTTTCTCTATGGAAGAATTTGGTAGTTCTGCCATTGAGATCTTTCCAGGAAAAACATTAAATATCAATAAAAACTTGGAAAAATCACAACAGGAGGAACTAACCAAAATCTTGCAAAAACATTCTACTGCATTTGCATGGGAGTATACTGACATGAAAGGTATTGATCCTAAGACTTGCATTCATCACATCTACATTGAGGAAAACAGTAGACCAATCAGACAACCTCAAAGAAGGATGAATCCAAACCTTAGGGAGATAGTGAAAGAAGAGCTCCAAAAGTTACTCAATGTAAACTTCATTTACCCCATTTCAGATAGCCGATGGGTTTCTCCTTTGGTTATAGTACCTAAAAAGAATGGTAAATGGAGGGTTTGCATTGATTACAGGGAATTGAAAAAAGCAACCTTGAAAGATCACTTTCCTTTGCCCTTTATTGATCAAGTATTAGATACTTTAGCAGGCAAAAAGTATTTCTCATTTTTGGATGGTTTTAGTGGTTACAATCAAATTCAGGTAGCACCTGAAGATCAGGACAAAACCACATTTACTTGTCCATGGGGAACTTTTGCTTACCGAGTACTTCCTTTTGGATTATGTAATGCACCCGTAACATTTCAAAGGGCAGTATTAGGAATCTTTTCCGATCTAATTCATGATTGTGTAGAGGTCTACATGGATGATTTCACAGTTTATGGTAACACATTTGAAGAAGCATTAGAAAATTTGGAAAAATTCCTAATTAGATGTAAAGAAACAAATCTTTCATTAAGTCATGAAAAATGTTTTATGATGTTTACTGAAGGGATTGTTTTAGGACATCATATTTCAGGAGATGGAATTAAAGTTGATAGATCAAAAGTTGAAGTCATCTCCAAGTTACCTATTCCAAGTTGTCAGAAAGATGTTAGAAGTTTTCTTGGGTTTACTGGATATTATAGAAGATTTATTGAAAATTTCACCAAGATAGCATCTCCGCTCTTCAAATTACTTACAAAAGACTGTGAATTCAAATGGGATCCTGAATGTCAATCTGCATTTGAAACTTTAAAGACTAGAATATCTGAAGCACCCATTTTGAGAGGGCCAAATTGGAAACTCCCTTTCCACATTTCTACTGATGCTTCAGATACAGCTCTAGGAGCTGTCTTGGGACAAAAGGATTTGGTCCCTTATGCCATTTACTACACCAGTAAAAATTTGACTCCCACTGAGCTAAATTATACTGTGACTGAAAAAGAGTTCTTAGCCGTTGTTCATGCAATCAACAAGTTTAGACATTATATAACCGGCTATGAAACTTTTGTCCATACTGATCATTCTGCAATTAGATATCTTATGAACAAACCTGTTACTAATGGCAGAGTTACAATATGGCTTTTACTTTTACAAGAATTCAATATTACTGTGTTAGATAGACCAGGGAAACAAAACACAGTAGCTGATTTCTTGTCTAGAATCCAAAATACTAACGAAGATTCTCCTGTAGAGGATAAGTTTCCAAATGAATACTTGTTTGTAGTAACTACTAAAACTCCTTGGTATGCAGATATTGCCAACTATTTAGTTACAGGGAAGCTACCTCCACACTTATTTCCTAATGAGAAAAGGAAAATCATCCAGGAGAGTTCACATTATTCTTGGATTTCTAATGAATTGTTCAAAACAGGGCCAGATTGTATGATCAGAAGATGTGTTCGGGAAGATGAAATGCCTGACATCCTTAAGGCATGTCATGATGAACCGTGCGGCGGACACTTTGCTGACAAGAGGACGGCCTATAAAATCCTTTCTTTAGGATATTATTGGCCTTCTCTCTTCAAAGATGCAAAGCAATATGTTAGAAGGTGTGACAGCTGCCAAAGAGTTGGGAGACCAACTCCTTCAAATGAAATGCCACTACAGCCACAGGTATGCATCGAACCCTTTGAGAAATGGGCTCTAGATTTCGTTGGACGTATTAATCCACCATCTAAGAAAAAGAAGTATATATTGGTTTGCACTGATTATGTTACTAAGTGGGTAGAAGCCAAGGCATTGCCTTCTGCCACTGAAAATTCAGTTGTTCAATTTCTTTTTGAGGATATTTTTACTCGTTTTGGTATCCGAAGAGAAATTGTGACAGATCAGGGAAGTCAATTTGCATCTAAATTGATGGAGAAGCTGATGGAAGAATACAAAATCAAGCACAGAACATCTACTCCATACCATCCGCAAGAAAATAGTCAAGTGGAATCTACAAATAAAGTTCTTGAAAGCATCATCACCAAAACTATTCATCTCCACGAAAGAGATTGGGCAAAAAGGCTTCCTGAAGCCTTATGGGCCTATAGAACTACATGGAGAAACACAACAGGACATTCTCCCTATGAACTTGTTTATGGGAAAGAAGTCCTGCTCCCCATTGAGTTTCAAATCAAGACCTTCAAGATGGCAGTTCAGTTGGGGATGAGTTTATCAGAAGCCCAAAAGCACAGAATGGACCAGCTAAATGAGCTAGATGAAATAAGACAAGATGCAATTCTAAGGACCGATCTAGTTCAGCACCAAAGAACTAAGTGGCATGATCGACACATCAAAGAAAGAAAGTTTCAGAAGGGAGATTGGGCACTATTGTTTGATTCCAAGTTTAAGGACTTCAAAGGAAAATTTCAAACTCATTGGCTTGGGCCATATGAGATTGATGAAGTCTTTAACAATGGAGCAGTTCGAGTGAAGACCATTGATGAGCTTCAGACTCCTCTCATTGTGAATGGCCACCGATTGAAAGTCTACCACAAGCCACTCTCAAAGGAGGAATTTGTTAAAATGTTCCAAGAAGATTCTGCAATGAGGCTGGTGGAGAAGAATTCTTCTCCTCCATCAGCCTAGTCTTTGTTTCTTTCAGTTAAAAAAAAAAAAAAAAAAAAAAAAGTCTCTTGTATAAGCCTGAAAACCAATCTTGGATTGGCGGTCTTATGCAGAAAATATAAAGTGAAAATCAGGGTCACCTGACACTTTATATTTTCCAAAAAAAAAAAAAAAATCTCTCTCTTTCTCTTTCCATCTCATCCGCCATTTTGTCCATCTCATCCGCCATTTCATCCATCTCATCATCTCCATTCCACTTCATTTTTCTTCCAGTTCATTCATTCCATCTCATTTCCACCAATAAAGTCCCTCTTAGGACTATTCCATTCAGTTAAGTTTGTTCTAATCATCTTTGTGCAGGCAGAAAAGTGTTGTTGCAGTTTCCGCAGCTCATACCAAGTTTCCGCAGCTCATACACTCTATCTCTGCAATCAAAGCAATTCTGTTTCAAAAAGGAAATTTTACAGTCAGAGGTATCATCATCAAAGAGCAGCAAGGATACATAGCACCTACAAGGCCAGAAAGCAATCAAAAGTTAGCCACCATAATCAACAAAGGGATCAAACGTATGAAGGTATATTCCAAATTTTTAACCAACAGTTTAATGTCATTTATGCATGGTTTTCAAATCGTGGTAGGAGTCACTTAATGCAATGATTGACAAGATTATCCCACTCCTCGTCCATTCCTCGTCCACGATCACGCCTAATCCACCTCATCACCCTCCTAACGGTCCCTTAATTACTATTGATTCACACTTAATACGAGCTGCTCTTCCATTAACTACTCGTACCTCAGTGACGTATACCAGTGTACTACGGCTCTACATATGATCATTTCCGCAGCCAAGTGTATGTAGCCACCCGACGCTTACGGATTTGGCCGTTGCTTCATCTATTCATATCTCCATTTCCCGCATGCATAAACTCATTGCCGTATTGCTCTCTACTCTCTCATACCACCGTTTCCATTCTCATTTTCATATACCACTCTCGTTTTTACTGTAAATCTCTCTCTGTTCTTTTTCCTCACTTCTCTGTTCAAAACCCCGATCACAAGTTCTGCACCATACCGTTTATTACATTACGGTTACTCTGTTATAACCGTAATTCCTCTGTTTTCCCCGTGAGCATTCTCCTCAAGCGTCCATATACCACTGTTAGAGCTTCAAGTAAAACTGAGAGCCGAAAATGGGGAAATTGTTAAGAGCAGAACCGGAGGGTTCGAAATTTTTAGAGGGTTACCCACAGATAAAGGAAGCACTGCAGAAAGCCAAATGGTTGAAGTTCATCCAGAAATTTAAAGAGTACAATAAAGAGGTGACAAAGGCATTTGCCCGGTCATTTAATGGAAATACCGTGGAGGTAGGAGACCTGCAGTTCACCATAACAGAGAGCACCTTGGCCACAGCAACCGATTTGCCTCAAAAAGGAGAACACTGGTTCAAAAACAGAAAAGTTGAAGATCAAGAGTGGAAAAATATGCTCAAGAATCCAGGTATGGATACCTCCATTTTCACTAAGGGAATCCCTGTACGTGTCATTAAGGAAGAGTGGACTTCATTACTGTTGCTTGTTCAAAAATTTTTAACATGTGAAGGCCGCTTCGGTGTCATGTATGTATACCATGCAAGAATCATGATGCACTTTATGGATGACCATGCTATCAACCTACCTTATTTCTTGTTAGCTAGTCTAAAGAAGATGAGTGACACTGTTCAGAAACACGTGGGAAACATTGAACCCCACTTGTCTCATCATGGACTCATTAGAATTTTAATTGAGGAGCAGTTGAAAATTAAAAGTGATACGTGGGAGAAGTTTCTAGTTAGAAACCATTTTCAAGAGGTAGCTGAAGCCTCTAGCAGCTCGCCTAGGATACCAAAGAGAAGTAGGAGAAGAGGGAAAGAAATTACTGCCCAAGAGACTGCTGAAGAAACTGTTCAAGAAACTACCCAAGAAATTGCTCAAGAAGAAAGGAAAAAGGGAGGCAGAACTAAAAGACAAAAGAGGGATAAAGGGAAAGCCATTGTGCAAGAGTCATACCCTTCACCTGAGCCCTCAATTGAAGAAGACTCCCAAACACTAGCTGATAGGCTTGCTCAACTCCATGCTACTGCCCTCTCAAAGAAGAAACAAAAGCAAAAACAAAGTACCTTGCAAAAGCAAAAGAGCACTAGTGCCGTGAGAAGGAGCAGCAGACTAAAAAGGAAAATGAGGGTCACTGAAGACAAACAGCCACATTTTATTGACTTGGGAGGAAGTACACCTGAAAAGGTTGCTACCCAGCTTGATTTTGAATCAAGTTCCCCACGTATTGAGGTCACTCCTCCACGAGAAGAAAGCCCATTTCAGCAAGATCCTCAAACAGAGTTTGAATATGAACCAAGTCCAAGAAGATCACCTGACATTGACCCTGACCAACAGAAGGTGTACAATTATTTGGAAACCTTAGAGCAATCAGCTGCCGGTCCTAGCACTATCTTGCCTCTTGATCAACAGGTTCAATCTCTAAAACAAGAAGTGTTCGAGCTAGAAGTCCTGAATCGCCATATTAAACAGGAAAATGAAGCATTGAGAGAACAGAGCAAGGTGGACAAAATTGTCCACGACAACACAATGCTTCACTTGGGTCTTTGGCAGAAAATGAATAGGAAATTGAAGAGGAAATGCAAGAAATTGAGCAGGGCCTTGATTAACTTGAAATTTAGGTGTTTGGTTAGAAAACCAAGAACAAATTTGGCAGCAAGAAGAAAAAGGAGAAGGTTGGATGTCTTGGCAGAGGCATCTGAGCATATGGACTGAAAAATCATGACAAAGTTTTGGTTGCATAAGGACATGCAACACCTTCACAGTGGGGGTATGTTGAGCCTCAAACTTGCACTCATTTACCCATCCTCCCAATAGCCTTTTCCTACTCATTTCCTTCTTTTATCATCATTTCCTTCATCAACTTGTTCAATTCATTGCATTATAGGACTTTTTAACATGATTTGCTAATTGTGCTAATGATTGACTGTTGGTTTAGATTTTTGGTTTAAGTGCTGCAATTCCGCAGCTTATACAGGATTTCCGCAGCCGATCTTTGATTCCGCAGCCGATCCCAGATTCTGCAGCCATTTTCTTGTTTGCTATGCTCCAGGTGTCCTCCAGAGGAAAGAGCCACATGGGCAAGTTTGTATGACTGTGTACATGGTGCGTGTGCTGTCAGCTCAGCCAAACTGGCCGTCTACACCCCTGGTCAACACGGAGGTAACTCTGGTCAAACGGCAAGGTTACAAACAGTGGCACGGCTCTGCGTGTTCAGGTGGAGCACGGAACTCACAGCTGGCCTCTTCTTTAGCCACGAAGACTGCAGGGGACAAGAATCCAACAACGGATTTATCATCCACGATGACTGTTTCCTAAATCCGTGCACGATGCTGCTGAACGTGTCTTTTGCATAGCTCTTAGTTAGCTTAGTTTACGCACAGAACAGTTTGTGTTCCTGTTATAAATAAAGCGTTTGCACACGCTGATTAGTTAGTTTTTGGAAGTTAGTCTTTTGCTGTTGTTAAACTCTGTTTCAAGACTCTTTTATATAGCGTTTACGCTCCCCACTGTATTTTATTATGTGCTGATTTAATACCAAGAAGACAGTTCTGTTCTTACCTGCGTAACTGATCTTTTTAATTGGTTGAAGTGGATGGAGGGCCCTTGTCTGCTACAACCATTGTACAGTAGCTTTTAAATTTATTTTCCTGCATTCCTTTTTTCTAATTTACCATGTATATTAATGTACAGTTTGATTTCTGCAATTTTGATTTCTTTTGACATGTATATTAATGTACAGTTTGAATTATGCTGCTTTACGTTTCTGTACTTTTCATGACTGATCAGTGTGTGTTTTTTGCAGCTTTGTTAGGAGCCCGGGACAGTGTGCTTTTCCTTCTTTTTATCACTAGTGGCATTTGAAGTTGTCTTATCTAAACTGCTGACTTTTGCTAGTTCCTTGCTTAGTTAGTTTCCTTGCCTAGTTTACTTTATCAGGTTTTGTCAAGTTGCTAATCTCTTGATGGTTCTTTTTATCACAATTCACTAACTTTTATAGGACCAAAACATCATTTAATTGCAGCTTGGTTTATTTAGTTTTAGACTCATATTGCTAATTCACTCCTAACTCTTTTTCACATGATCAACTTAGCTAAAGGCAGAATGTTAAGGGAGAATTAAGTAGTGTGATTTGTCACTTAATTTTTGCATTGCTTTTAGAGAAGTTAGAGTAGTGTTCTTGCTTTCAATTGAGTTAAGTAGATGTCATTTTCATTCTTATCAGCAGTAGAGGTATTGGACTAGTGCCATTGGTCTTTTTGTTTGATGCTTTATTTTCATTTGAAGCTCTAATTTCATTCCAAGTTATTGTTCAAGTTTTCTCTTTAAATTTCAAGAAGCATTTAGAAATCGCCACATACGCACACATTCACTCACTTACACACATTCACTCACTTGTTTATAACTTCATCACATCACATTAGGGAGATAAGTCAAACATGAACTAAAAACGACAAAAAGAACTAGGAAAGGCTGCTTAAGTATATATTGTACACTTCACTTCATCAGCTTACGAGCCCCGGGTTGACAATTTATGATAGCAATTTAGACAACACTAAATTGACCAAACAGTAGGCTCCATTTTTCTCAACCTAAAGATCAACGTAGGGAAAAAGGGGTATGAATATTCCGTTTAAAATAAATTTTAACGACGCTTGGACACAACTTGTTTTTTCAATTTTAAAGAGTCGAGAAAAAACAAAAGATGACTCTAGTCTCCTTCGATTTTTAATGAGCCTGAAGTGACAAGTGCTCAGATGGACCTTTTCTGTTAAGGAGTCTGAAAAGGAACAAAAGGGACTGCTCTAGAGTTCTAGGTAGAGGGTGTGCCAAACCAATAGCAAAACCGCAGAATACTTTTTAAGGTACGGGTGGTCAATCTTCCCGAATGCTATGTTCAGTGCATTGCGATTAGTAGGGCGGCCGACACGGCTTCCTATGGATAAAGGTTTTATGCCTATAGGGGTCTCCCAATATATACTCGACGGTACGTGGGAGCACAATCCGTACTGGCACTTATTGTCTCTAAGGAGGAATCACCCAACCATCAGTGAGGCCAATAGTTACCAGGTTTTACGACGCCGGAACACGTCTCTAGCCTAGACCTCTATGTTGTGCGTTAAGTTACAAAGCGTTGTTAAGTTCATTCAATTTATTTTAGGTTGATCTTTCTTAGAAGTTTGCCTTTTTGGATCACCACGAGATGTAGATACAATTCCTAAATGCAGTCTAAAGATGATAAGCAAGCTTTTATCTCTTTTCAACAATGAAAATCCTAGCTACAAGGGGAAACGAAAGACACAATATTTTCTCAAAGAGCATAGAGCACACTGTAAATGCACTTTTCCTAAATCAAATCATGCAAACTGTCAAAATGCAAATGCACATATGCATGTATTTGTTTTCACTTTCTTAATATTGATGCCTAAAAAGAAAGTTGTTGTACAAATTTGAATTCGATTTCAAGTGAAAAACACAAACAAGCTTCTTTTTCGAAATCAACAAAGTAGAGACGATTACGACACTTTATGATTTTGAAATAAACACTTGTTTCGACACTAGAAATTCATAAATTCAAACCAAAAGACAAAAGTAAAAGCATAATCAACTGTCAACAGCAAACAAACTCACTCCTAAGATCAAAACGACACTTACGACAGGTCTAGATCTAAGGGCGACAGTATGACTAGTTTACTTTTGTAATGGGAAACTGCAAATGATGTAACAAATACAAAAAAACAAATACAGTTTCTTTTATACAACTGAGGCGGAATTAAGGCAAAGAAAAGGGGTTTTCAGATAGGTACACACACTGATAACAGGCTACAAAAATCAGAGATAAAACTGAACAAAAAGAAGCAAAGAACCACAGCTGCACAGGGCAAAGGTTGATCAACGCACCTGGTGCACAGAGAAACTGAATTGCAGTGCACGTAGCCCTCTCGGGACCTGCGTTGAAATGCAGAACCTCTTCACAGAGCCTGCGCTGAAGCAGAAACGAGAATTGTCTCCGAGTTCTGGGTCACGGTTTGCAGTTTAATCTACAGTTTTTGGCCGAATAAAAGCTATCAATAAGGTACAATTAGAGGGATGATTTAAAGGAGGACTAAGAGCTATCACAAAAGGGGTGTCAGATCATTTGTGAGTCAACTGTTTAGATCATAAATAGGCCCAGTGAATGGACTAGAGTAGCAGATCTCTACTTTTCATTTGTAAATGGCAAATGCAGTTCGATTCTCCACTCCTGAGTTTATGAGATGAAACAGCAATAGAAACACAAATAAACTAACTAGATACGATCCCCAGCGGAGTCGCCAATTTGTTGTTGGGAAAAGTATCTATTCAGAATGCCCCTATCCCACTCTAAGGTGTGACAGTGCCTTAGCAACAAACAAGGAAAACTATTTTCGTATTCTTCTTTATGAAATGTAAACGAAGAGGAAGGATGTAACTAACCTGTGTCTTTCGCTAGTTTGTTGATCCAATCGCTCTCCTCTTTGTTCGCTTCCCGCTGCCTGCTCCCTTACTGGCCCAGCTTCACCAAGTTCCTGCAAGATCACAGAAGAGGAAAACTACCCAAAAACATAGATTTACATTCATAAATAGCTTAGGATCAGATATAAGCTAAACATGCAAATATAACAAAGCATCATTGATATACAAGCATATAGGAGAAACTCAAATAGTTTTATTGATATGATAAGAAAGTCCAAGAGGAGATACAACCAAGTGAGTCCCGATCCAACATCTACCTCCCAGCAAAGGAATCCCTTCCTCACCTCCAACAAAGCATAAATCACCCAATGCACTAATCTCAATCTCAAACCAACAGCAATTCTCTGCATACAAAATTCCAGCCTTTGGATCTCTGGGATGAGGGATCCATATATAGATGTAAGCAGAGAGGATGAGTCAGCTTATGTTTTGACTTGTGGCTTCTCTCTGTCAGTTCTTGCTTCCATTTGGAGACTGAGAGCCTCTTACTCATCACTGGTCGAATTCAGTGAGGCAAGTGTCATTGGAGAAGATTCTGGAAGCTTCCATTGTCTTTCCACCTCGCGGAATGTCACTGCCATTTGTCATTTCCCGCTCAGCGCACCTTGGCAGTGCATTCACCTGTGTTGCAACGCACCTAGCTAGTGTACTGGGGTGCTTTGCAATGCAGGTAGTTAGTGGAGCCTCTGAATTGATCCTGATTTGACTAGTTTTGAGCAGTTTTTGGTGGAGAACTTCTGGGAGAAGCTGTCATTGGTTGACCTTGTTCCTTTAGGGGCAGGAACAACATTTTTAGGGACTTTGGATCCCTTGGATTATGGAAATTTCATGCTCAATGTTGTAAGGCACAAAAATGTCTATAACACAGTGGCCTACCTCTACCTCTCAAAATCTGAATTGGTCTACAAATTGGCAGTGACCTCTGGGGATATCTAACGCACCTATGAGGGTAGGTCCTCAGCCTCAACCTGCACTATGAGCACCTTATACATTACGGAAAAATCCCCAACCTCTTCTGCGGCCTCAATGTCTAGCTCAACCGAATCCAAATCCTAATAATAGACCAGTTCAATTGGTGTAGATGATTGAAAGCTCAGATTATGAGGTTGAGCAAAAAGAATGTAATGAACTTAGGTTGAGGTCAGGTCGTATCATCACACCTGAGGAAAATAGGGATCAACCTTCAATCGAAATCGAAACCCCACCTATACATATACCACCACTTGTAATTAATACCGAACTAAAACAAGGAGAAGAGACAGATCATCATGAAGATCCTGAAAAAATGACAACCACTTCTCCCCGATTCCCCAAAAGGTTAGCGATACCTAAATATATTGTTTATCCAAATTTAAATCTTGTAGGGGAACTGAAAAATATTTTTATTAAAATCTCTATCCTCTAGGCCATTCAAGACATACCCATCTATGCCAAAACAATTAAAGAGCTATGTGTAAAGAAGCCTGCGAGGAAAGGAAAAACCTCACGCACCATTCACATTGTAGGAACTTTGTCTGATTTACTCTTGGGAGGGGAAACTCCAATAAAGTATGAAGATACTAGAAACCCTATAATGACAACTCATATATATGGCCGCTCTTTACCCAATACTTTAGTTGATCTAGGTGCAACCATTAATATTTTAACAATAGAAACATGTCAAGCATTTGGTATTACATCCTTGGAACCAACCACCACTCTATTAGAATTTTTTGATCGTTCAGTGGTAAGGGCAGAAGGAACCTTAAAGGATATCACAGTTTCTGTTGATTCGTGGGAATATCGAGTAGATTTTCTTATCATAAATCCAAAGACTATATTAGACAGGAACCCTCTGATTCTAGGCCGACCTTGGCTTGCGATAGTTGATGCTTATATTGGCTACCAAGAAGGTAGCATGACTATTGCAAAGGGGGATGCTATATAGAATCTTGTGTTATATCCTCCTTCCAAGCCAAGTCTGCCCATTGTAAAAATATGTAAACAACCAGTTGTGTACCTGGAGGAAAGCATCTGTTCACCACTCACGGTAGTAGAGGAACTAGAATTTAAATATCAAACTGAATATGACATTATTAATAACTTTATGAATCAGCCTGCTAATGTGAGACATGTAAAGTTTCAAATACTGAAATGAATCTTGGATAATGATGCCATGGAGGATCCTCTGAAGGATACCGACGATCAACATATTTAGACGACTGTTGTTCATAACAGCAAACCAGTAGAGATAGAACCTAGAAAAATCCTAAATATTAATGATTGTTTTGATAGCGATCAGCAGCAAGCACTGATCATACAGGTCCCACAAAAATATAAAGGGGATTTTGAATGGGATTATTCTGATATGAAAGGAATAGACCCACAACTATGTACACAACACATCTATACTAAGAAGGATGCTCGACCCATCCAGCAGCCTCAATGCAGATTGAACCCACCTCTCAAGGACATTGTGAAAGAAGAGTTACAGAAGTTGTTGGATGTAAAATTTATTTATCCTATCTCAGACAGTAAATGGGTATCTCCATTAGTGTTCGCCCACAAGAAAAATGGTAAGTGGTGTATATGTGTAGACTATAGGGATCTGAACAAGGCAACACAGAAAAATCATTTCCCCCTCCATTCATCAATCAGGCCCTTGATACTTTGGAAGGGAAGCAGTTATTTTACTTTCTAAATGGTTTCAGTGGCTACAATTAGATTCATATCGCCCTTGAAGAACAGGACAAAAAAAAAGCTTCACCTGTCCATGGGGTACATTCATGTACAGAGTATTACCATTTGGCTTGTGTAATGCCCTAGCTACATTCTAGAGAGCTATACTCACATCTTTGTTGATTTAATAAATGAAGGACTTGAGGTGTATTGGATGACTTTACTCCATATGGGATGACTTCGACCAAGCATTGAAAACAATAGAAAAAGTCTTGGAATGATGCATTGATACCAGGTTATGTTTAAGCAATGTCAAGTGCCACATGATGATGACCGAGGGCGTAATCTTGGGACACTAAATCTTTGTAGTAGGAATACAGATAGACCCAGCAAAAATTCAGGTAATTCTTGTACTACCTACCCCGTGCACTCAGACAGAGGTACATAGCTTCTTAGGATATGTAGGCTATTATCGTAGGTTTATTAAAAACTTTTCACAAATTTTTGCACCTCTATATGCTTTAACTGGAAATGTTGATTTAGTTGGTCTAACAAATGTGACACAACTTTTACAAGTTTAAAGAAACTAGTCTCAACAACACCAGTATTGTGTGGACCAATCTGGGAGTTACATTTTCACATATCCACGAGCGCATTAGATGTAGCTATAGGTGTTGTCCTTGGCCAAGAGGAGGACAAGAAACCCTATGCTATATATTATATTAGCAAAAATCTCACTTTTGCAGAATTTAATTATACAATGATAGAAAAAGAAATTTTAGCTGTTATTTATGTAATAAACAAATATAAACACTATATAACTAGCTATCCAGTCTTTCTGTGTAGTAATCACTCTACCATTTAGTATTTAGCTAATAAACCTATCACAAATGTTTTAGTAACATGATGGCTATTGATTTCGCAGGAGTTCAAGATTACTATTAAGGATCGTCCGGGGAAGGAAAACCCAGTTGCTGACTTTTGATCACGGATTCCGAAGGTGAATGATCCACTGGCAGTAGACAACCAATTTCTGGATGAACATCTATTTTCTATGGTAGTCAAAATGACATGGTACACGGATGTGGTGAATTATCTGGTAGTCGGGAAGTTACCCAGGCATTTGACAACAAGAGAGAGGAAGTTGATCGTTCAACGCAGTGCACGATTCTCTTGGATAGGAGGATATATTTTTCATACAGGGGCCGACATGTGTATACGCATATGCATTCATGAGGATGAAATTCATGACATACTGAAAGCTTTCCATGACGAGCCCTGCAAGGGACATTTTGTAGATCAAAGGACAGGGCATAAGGTATTACAGATGGGCTATTATTGGTCCACATTTCTTAAGGATGCTAAGAAATATTCCCAGGCTTGTGATAGCTGTCAGAGGATAGGCAGGCCTAGCTAATGTGATGAAATGGCTTTGCAACCTCAGTTAGTCATAGAACCCTTCGAAAGGTGGGTTGTAGACTTCATTGACCCATTCCATCCGCCATCCAATCAGAAGGTCTACATACTGGTTGCCATAGATTATGTCACAAAATGGGTGGAAAGAATAGATTCACCAAGCACCACAAAGGAAGTTGTGATTAACTTCCTTTTTGTGTTGTTTGTGCGATATGGGTTACCACGCAAAGTGATAACAGATGGGGGAGGGAAATTCACAAGACATAAGATTACTGCCACTCTAATGAGGAATCATCATATTATGCATAGGATCACTTCCCCATATCACCTGCAAGCGAACGGGCACGTCGAAAGAACCAATAAGGTCATTGACGCAATTTTGATCAAGATAATCTCAACACACCAATGAGACTAGGCTGCTAGACTGCTGGAGGCCTTGTGAGCCTATCACACGACTTGGAGAAATACTACTAGATACTCTCCATACCAGCTCGTGTTTAGAAAAGAACCTATTTTTCTGATCGAATTTGAAATAGAGACTCTAAGGATGGCCCAGGAAGTAGGGCTGGATCTAACAGAAGCCTAGACCATGTGACTCCAGTAGATTAACAAACTAGATGAGTTCAACTGCTTGCTTTGCAACAGACTAAAATTATTCAACAAAAAAGGGAAAAATGGCATGATGGCCTTGTCAAGAAGAAAATGTTTCAAAAAGTGATTGGGCACTACTTTATGATTCCAGATTCCAAGATTTCCCAGGCAAGTTGCAAACAAGATGGCTCAACCCTTATGAGATTCAAGAAGTGCATAAGAATGGTACTCTTACCTTGGTTACCATTGACAGATTTGGCCACTATTTTAAGGTGAATGGACATCGAGTACACCTCTATCACAAACCGCTCACCAAGGAGTTTTTCTGCGAGCATGTATGCGAGGAACCCTCCATGCAAATTTTAGCTGTGGGAAGTGATGACCTAGCAGCTTTTCTTTCAAAAAATTGAGATCTCATTAGAAATTATAAATAATGTATATACTCTTTTCAATTGATTGCAATTAAGAGTAGACATTACCATGTAAATATGAGAATTTTTATTGCTTGATAAGTGTTGTTCAAACGATTGAACGATTGTCATTCAATCGATTGAACAACACATTTTTTATTTCTTTTATTTTGTCGTTCAATCGATTGAACAACACATTTTTTGTTTCTTTGGGTTTTCCATTCAAACAAATGAACGATTGCCATTCAACCGATTGAACAACACATTTTTTTGTTTCTATGATTTTTTCGTTCAAACGATTGAACAATTTTCATTCAATCAATTGAACAACACATTTTTTGTTTCTTTGATTTTTTCATTCAAACGATTGAACAATTTCCATTCAATCGATTGAACAACACATTTTTTGTTTCTTTGATTTTGTCGTTCAAACGATTGAATGATTGCCATTCAATCGATTGAACAACACATTTTTTGTTTCTTTGATTTTTCCATTCAAACGATTGAACGATTTTTGTTCAATTGATTGAACAACACATTTTTTGTTTCTTTTATTTTGTCGTTCAAACGATTGAATGATTTCCATTCAATTGATTGAACAACACATTTTTTGTTTCTTTTATTTTGCCATTCAAACAATTGAACGATTGTCGTTCAATCGATTGAACAACACTTTTTTGTTTCTTTAATTTTGTCATTCAAATGATTAAATGATTGTCGTTCAATCGAATGAACAACACTTTTTTTGCAATTTTTTCTACTGTTCAATTGATTGAACAACATTTCTGTTTGCAATTTTTGCTGTTCAAACAATTGAACAATTGTTGTTCAATCGATTGAACAACCCTTTTTATCTTTTTAATAGAATAAATTGTGATTTTTTCTTAATGATCATGATGTCATCTTTTCTTTGTCTCTTTTTTGTATTGTAAATAAACATCATTTGAATGGATTTGTGCTTGATGTATGAAAAAAACAGTAATAACAATATCATTATTACTCATGAAGATGTTTGATGGTTATCTTTGTTCCAAAGCTGATATGGTGTATCTTTATAATGACTAACTAAACATCTCTTTTCTGGACACATAAATGATTCATTATTTTCAAACAATGTCGGCTTATGTTTTTACGCTGTCAATTGGATAAATCTCATTAACATGATGATATGGGGATAAGATTATAAACTTTCAATGGAACATTTTTACTTCTTACACCATCCCTAATTATTAAGGAGAAAATGAGCCTCCCTCTCTTTACTAAATAAAAATTCCACTAGAGAAATGGACATAATGAGATGAGAAAAAGAATCAAACATTGTCTTAAAAAGGATAGGGTGTCTCATCACGAGCCAACTTACCATGATCATCAGGATCTAACAAGTGACATTCCAATTTTTCTACCAAACCAAGGTAATGACCTTCTTGATGCTTAAAACTGTCAGAAGGGTAGGGTGTCTCATCACGAGCCAACCTGATCACTTTTTTATATTCTAGTGAATGGCATTATGGTTATCTGGTCACCATGCCAGCATAGTGGTCTCTTTATGACAAGAAAAAAAGAAGAACCATATACATTCTAAAAGGAGGACTCTGGCTCATTTGTGGGGTTAGAAAGCAACCATGTCGAGGCTATGAATGCCTACTGGCAGCAACGACTTTGCTTATGGTATTGAGGTATCATCTTACACTGCCAAATGTTCTCTAAGCTCTTATCACCTATGGATTTGCTTCTAAAGGGAATTTTCCATTTGAACAACATTCTTACAAGCTGATCTGCATGGTAAATTTATATCATATATTCATTATATTATTCTAAATTGTCCAATCACTTTACGTCCATTATTAATATATACCGTCGATTATGTATTTGTCATTAATACCAATTCCAACGAAAATATTTTGACATAATGTATTAAATTTTTTTTTTTTTTAATTTCTTTTTGGACATTTCCCATCCAATGGCGTGTCTCGCTTTGTTGAAATATGACAACAAGAATATTCCAATTTAATTTGTCCTTGAATTAAATTTTGAATTAAAATCAAATTTAGTCTTAACAGCTACTTGTAAATGATTAATTAATTTATTTTAAATTAATTAGTTGGAGAAATTCAAGTTAGAAGTCTTTCTGAAGTCATGCAAGAGTTATCCCTTAAATTAGGGAGATAAGATTAAGTTATATTTGAGTTGTAATTAGTTAACTCAGTTTACTGAGTTAAGTCTAGTTAAATTAGTTCCAAATTGTTTGAGGAACTAATAGTGAGTTAACAGTCAGTTGATGCGTTAATGCACTCAACTAGTGCTACTCCAGTTAACTAAAGATTCCCTCATCAAAAACTCATGTATGTCTATTCTGAGAAAGGCCCGGTGGAAATTAATGTTCAAGGACAATGTACTATCAGTTGCATGTGTTTTCTCATGGAGAAAACTCATGCATGCACTCAAATATTTATCCTTGAGGATTGCGCAATTTTGTAGGATGAGTTTTCCACTTGGTAAAAGGAAAATCATCCACAAGGAACAACGCAAGGAAATAGGAGCTTGGAGAGTAGAGAGGAAGGCTAGAAAGAAGCCAAGATTGCCTGTGAGCATCTGTGAGGATTATACTGAGAGTTGGCTAGCTATGAGAGCTAAGGCTTTGTATAATTCCTATGTATTTCCACCATGTATGATAATACAATAGTGTGGGGTTTTTAGCTGAGGCTTTCCCCAAACTATTTTCATGTGTATTATGCCATTGATTCTTCTTCTTCTGGTTATATTGTTCAGCTTGATCTTTAAGCTTCCACAAATTGATAGTAGAAGTAGGTTATAGTATTCTGCTTTGATTTATATTACATTATCGGGTTAACCTACACAGGTTTTCTACATGGTATCAAAACTATGAACAATATTCTGAGAAGAGAATTTGAAGTTTGAAGTTTGGGGTTGCAGGTGCAAATCGAATTCATATCATACTTCAAAGTTGGCCAATGTCGTTCTATGACTCGAGACTTGAGTATGCCTTGGAACGTAGCTCGAATTACAATCCACAGAAAGACAAAATGGAAGTTGTATTAGAAGACAATGGCTTGAAGGAATTCATTAATCAAGAAATCCCAAAGCCAGCTTCAACTAATGCACAAGAGTTGGCTGAGTGGAAGAAGTGTGTGGCGAAGGTGAGACAGATCATCCTTGAGGGAGTTTGAGACCATATTGTCTCGAGTCTCCATGGGAAGGATACTCCATTTTCAATGTGGAAGACATTGAAGGACCTCTACCAGAACAGTAGCAACTAAAGGAAATTGGTGCTCAAGGATAAGCTTTGAAGAATCAAGATGGAGAAGGGCGATTCTATTTCCACATATTTGAACAAGCTCACCACCTATAGAGATGAGCTTGATAGTGTGGGAATAACTACTACCAATGATGATATGGTGAGCTTCACTCTCCTTGGCCTTCCAAAGAGTTGGAATATCTACCAAGACTCTGTGAATGGAAGGGAGAAACTGTCAGATTGGGAACGACTGTGGTCAGATCTTATGTAGGAGGAGATTAGGAGGAGCACACGAGATGGTTCTTCATACAAGAATTATGATGAAGAAAATATGGCCTTAGCAAGTAAGGCAAGGAAAGGGAAGGGGAAGGCTTCCCATTTCAAATCAAATTCTTCTCATGGAGGGAAGAAGGGTGACCTGTCTAAAGTAATATGCTTTAGATGTCACAAGATAGGGCATTATGCAACTAATTTCCCATCAAAGAAGTTCATAAAGGGATCCTTGAAAGGATCAGAAGGTGAGTCATTAGCCTCTCAGTTCGAAATGGACTTTACCCTCATCACATGCATGGTGTCATCAATGATGGGTTTTGTCTGGTATCTTGATAGTGGAGCCTCATTCCAAATAACCAGTGATAAAAATTTATTCAGTGCCTTGGAGGAGAAAGACCTCAAGCTGCGCATAGAGATGGGTGATGACAGAAGGTATAGTGTTTCAGGAGTGGGCACGGTTGCTTTTCAGAGGGAGCATGGAGCTCATCTCACCTTGATAGATGTGATGTATGTTCCTGGAATGAATAAAAACATGGTATTGGGAATGATGTTGGAGGAAAAAGGCTATGATGTTGTCTTCAGTAAAGGAAAGGTATTCCTAAGACACATAGCCACGGGTCATACCAAGAGGATAGGGATTCGGGTGAAGAATATCTATAAACTAGAGGTAGATGATTGTGCAGCATTGAGTACGAAAGAAGAATTGGTGCAAAGCTAAGACATTGGCAAGTTGTGCCATAGGTGATTGGGCCATTTTCATCATGGGGCTTTGAAGATAATGCAACAAATATCAACAAGACTTCCTAAAGGTAAACTTGAGAAAGTTGACACATGCAAAGGTTGTACCTTGGGAAAGTACACCAAGTCTTCCTTTCATGATCGAGATAGTCAAGCAGAGGCTATCTTAGAGCAAGTTCATAGTGATTTGTGTGGACCATTCTCGATGGCATCCACAGTGAAGCAAAGGTATTATGTGATTTTCATTGATGACTATTCTCATAAATGTTGGATTTATTTCATGCAAAAGAAGGACCAAAATTTCACAAATTTTTGTGAGTTTAGAGATTTGGTCGAGAAAGAGTCAGGGAAGAAGATCAAGGCCTTGATAAGTGACAATGGTGGTGAATATGTCTCTCAAGATTTTAAGGACTTTTGTGTAGAAAAAGGAATTAAATGAGAGTTGATGAAACCTCATAACCCACAACAGAATGGGGTGGCCAAGAGGAAGAATAGAACTATTGTAGGGGCATCATGGGCAATGCTTCATGACCAAGGCCTACCACTTCACTTGTGGGCTGAGGCATGCAACACAAATATCTATTTACAAAATAGAAGCCTGCATCGCATACTTGGGATGAAGACACTAGAGGAAGCTTTCTCTAGTAAGAAACCAAATGTGGGTCACTTCAGGATATTTGGCTCATCGGTATATTGCCATGTGACAAAGGATGCACGGAAGAAGCTTGAGCTAACAATAGAGTTGGGGATATTTGTGGGGTACACTGGTACACCTCACAACTATTGGGTTTACTTGCCTACTATTCAGAGGACAATGGTTTGCAAAGATGTCAAGTTTGATGAGCAGAAGGCCATGCGAGTTTCCCTTGAGAGGGAGCTCCAACTATAGGCTATGGAGGAACTATTGGTTCCTAAGGAGGAGGAGCCTCAGACTGATGTGGAGTAGCTGCATGAAGAGGTTCCAGGAGTGGAGACATCCACTCAAGCAGTGTCTTCTAGAGATGGAAGAAAGCGCACAAGAGAAGTTGACATATTGTTGAGGGATGCGAGAGAGAATGTGGGAGCACCATATTCTAAGCACAGACAGAGGAGGTCACCTGAGAGGTACACTAGATACATTTCCCTTGTTGGGGAATGTGTTGAGATTGAGTCATCTTCCTTTGAGGAAGCAGTGCAACATCTGATTTGGTTTGATGCTATGGTGGAGGAATATGACTCCATAGTTTGTAACAGTGTTTGGGACGTGGTCCCAAGACCAGAGAACAAGTCAGTTGTGAGTTCCTATTGGATTTACAAGGTAAAGCAAGCTGCTGATGGTAGTGTGGAGAAGCATAAGGCAAGATTTGTTTCCCGTGGCTTTTCACAATTCAAGAGAATCATGTTGTTGCAGTATATTTTGACAGAGGAGCAAGATGCTGACATTTTGACAAAGGCATTCTCAAAGTGTAAATTCGAGTTCCATAGAGACAGGATCAGGGTGGAAAATAATCCCTTTCTTGTTGAGAGGGAGTGTTGAAATATGGAAATAAGAATATTCCAATTTATTTTTTCTTTGAATTAAATTGTGAATTAAAATCGAATTTAGTCTTAACAACTACTTGGAAATAATTAATTAATTTATTCTAAATTAATTAGTTGGAGAAATTCAAGTTAGAAGTATTTATGAAGTCATGCAAGAGTTATCCCTTAAATTAAGGAGATAAGATTGAGTTATATTTGAGTTGTAATTAGTTAACTGAGTTTATTGAGTTAAGTCCAGTTAAATTAGTTCCAAACTATTTGAGGAACTAATAGTGAGTTAACAGTTAGTTGATGCATTAATGCACTCAAGTAATGCTACTCCAATTAACCAAAGATTCCCTCATCAGAAACTCATGCATGTCTATTTTGAGAAAGACCCAGTTGAGATTAATGTTCAAGGATAGTGTACTATCAATTTCATGTGTTTTCTCATGGAGAAAACTCATGCATGCAGTCAAGGATTTATCCTTGAGGATTGCACAATTTTGTAGGATGAGTTTTCCACTTGGTAAAAGGAAAATCATCCACAAGGAACAGGGCAAGGAAATATGAGCTCGGAGGGTAGATAGGAAGGTTGGAGAGAAGCCAAGATTTCCTATGAGCATCTGTGAGGATTGTATTGAGAGCTAGCTAGCTGTGAGAGCTAAGGCTTTGTATAATTCCTATGTATTTCCACCATGTATGATAATACAATAGTGTGGGGTTTTTAGCTGAGGCTTTCCCCAAAGTATTTTCATGTGTATCATGCCATTGATTCTTCTTCTTCTTCTGGTTATATTGTTCAGCTTGATCTTTAAGCTTCTGAAAATTGATAGTAGAAGTAGGTTATAGTATTATGCTTTGATTTATATTTCATTATCGGGTTAACCTACACAAATTTTCTACATGCTTTAATTGTTTTATTGATTAACAAACTATTTTTAGAATTGGTTGCCCACATTTATGTCTTGTTAATGCTTTCACTTGCTTTTCAAATGTTGAAAGGATGTGGACACCCTTTTCTAGTCAGTAGGGGATGGCCTACGTATGAATGACATGTGTGACAATTAAGAGCAATTGTGCAATAATCATTTGAATTAACTTCCGGGGAAGGACTCAATGATGATTATGAATGACTAATAATTAGCAAGTATTTTTGATTGGGGTAAGGATGGCATCCATTATGGATGGCATGAATACTCATGATTATGCATCAAGTATGGTTGATGGGACCAATGCCTTAACTAAATATGATATTAAATCCCAAAATATCGTCATTTCTCTATTAATTGTTGTAACATTTTCTGCTACTGTTCTGAATTGTGGAAGTGTAAAGAAATTGCATACAAGCGAACTAGTTACAGGTACAACAACCATGGGAGGAAGATCTATCAGGAATGAACCACCAGTACTTATGGTATCAGATCAAGCTCATGCAATTCTCGAGCGTGCATGATGGCTGCAATATCTGAATAGGTTGTAGGATTTTCATGAGGGGCTGACGTTGGAATTTTTGCAGAATTTGTAGAACGGTAGCACCACAGTCAGAGGCAAAAGTATAACCATTTCTAAAGCAGTCATAACCAAAGTCACTGGACTTTCAGCTGAAGGAAGGAAATGGATAGAAAAACATGTCCTTTTGCACAATGTGTTTGAAGTATTTCAAGATCCAGGAGAGCAGCTGGTGCGGACAGGAAAAGGGATCCATCCTTCGACGTTAAGGCAACCATGGAAAGAATTGGCCATCATCGTGAAAAGATACATTACTTGCGACGGTCGGCATGATGTGGTAAAGCCCCGTCAACTGAAACTTCTAGCCATTTTAAAAGAGAAAATGGCAGTTAATTTTCCATTTTACTTGGATTCATATTACATGATGTCGCCTATCAAGTTAGGACAATCAAAGACCCACACAAAGTAATCAACCATCACCGATTGATTAAATTAATCATTATGAATGAACTGTCCCAACAGAAGTTTACTTGGGATAATGTTATAAATCCTACCTTGGCTCCAACCCTAGAAAACATAGTAATAGAGCAACAAGGGCCAAGAACCCTAGGTCTGAGAAAAACACTAAAAATAAAGAATTCCTCCATGCCCCCGAACCCAACAAAGTGTAGGCACTCTGTGTGAGTGAAAGCCCAGTGAAGCATCCCAATTTAAGCAGATGAGGCTATACCATCCCACACACCACCTACATGTTTGAACAATTCTCCTTTGCAAGACTGTGAGGATGAAGTGGCTAGGGTATTAGAAAATATGGGGATATTTGGAGAAGGTAGAGAAAAATCCGGGAATGCTAAGGAATAGAATTGCGCACCCCCAACTAATCTACCCCTGCTGATAGCCCTAGTTGTGAGTAAAACCTGCCATGCATTGATTTCGTGGAAGAACAGAGGGAACCAATTCCTTCTATGGAAAAACCTCTTGAAGTGGAGACACATGAAGAAGATATCACTAACGGAGGAAATCGGGCAACAGACACCGGTCCAGTGGACCCCCCAGCTAAAGAAAACCCTGTAAATGAAACCCTAGTAGATGAAAATCAACCAGGTAACACTATTTTTTCTAAGTCCCCTAAGGACGAGGCCTACCCAGAAGAAAATCCGGAGAATGACAATTGTTCAGGAGACACCATTGTATTGGGGTCTCCTGAAAGAGAAATCCATGATAAGGTAGAATTAGAAGATGCAACTCCCTCGAGAGATACAGTTCCAGACGGAACACTCCCTGATGTTGACACATTACCATCTATATAGGAACCAGAGGATAATGCAGTTAACCCATCACCGGTTGGAAGTCCCAGGATAAAGAAGTCCTACAGGGACAGGCTCAGAAAAACACTTAAGAAGTATAGGAAACAAAAGCAAATAATTGGGCAACTAAGGTAGTGGTTAAAGGAGGCCATTAGAGCCAAGAATTTGAAAGTAGAAAAAGAGACCATAGGCACACAGACAAAACATTGTTCTGGAAGGAATGCTGAGACCCAAACTGAGGATCTTTTGGCTTTTCCAAAGGAAGCTCAAACAGAGTCATGCCGCGTAGAAGACGCTAAAATGAAAACCAAGGACCCTTGTGTTTTCTCACAAGAGACCCAAACGGACCATCCTACCATGGATAATGTTGTTCAAACAGATGCTAAGGAGGACATTCCAACTAGTCATTACATGATTTGAGAGGTAGCTAAAGCTACTATTCAGACCAATCCCATGGAGACCCAAGAAGCAGAAACCCAAACCGAAGAAACGTCTGCTTATATTCCCTTAATTAGGGAAGCATTTATTAGTAGACTGCGGAATGAATTACTACAGGCACAACAAGAATTAGCCCAGTACAAGGAGGAGGTAGTTCCCCTAAAGATACGTCAAGAATTAAAGAAACAGTTTGCGACACTAACCATAACTGAGGATGAAACCTTTTCTCAATTCAGGGATAAATAGAAAAAGGTTAAGAAAGCATAGGAGAAATTATAGAAGGCTCAAGAGCAGTTGGAAAATATATGCTCTCTCCATTCAGACACCTTTTCATGTAGAGCCCCTGCTACGAATTATGCCCTCTACCTCCTAGAAAGGTTCCTACTGCTAAAAATCAAAGTTGTCAAGGCTGGTAAGCTTGTGGAAATTAAAACCACCCCAGATTTTGTCAAATGTTTTAGAGAACAGAATGAATAGGTACAATGCCTCCTTTGTGAGTTATATATGCACAACTTATTTCCGGAAGATGACAAGGACAATAACCCTGGCCCCTTTATAGGGGATGTGCAACTCCATGCATTTCTCTCTTTCACCACTAATCAACTCAAGTGGGCCAAGGCCCACAATAACTTTAGGAGGTGTGAAGAAGGAATTTCCCAATGCGTGAGAGGAGAACCAACCAAACCCCTACATCTCTTGATTAAACATAATCAATTCATGAAACGAGCTGCTGTTATAGGCCAATTGGGGTCATTCCATACAGATTTTATACAAGCTAGAAAGTAATATTTCCAAGAGATTAAGGAGGAAGCCTTGTCTGCAGCTAGACAAAGGTGGTAAGCCTCTAGCATTACTATTAGAAATCAAGAACTATTTGGATATCGAAACATTGAATCTGCCTCCTCTCTTTTCTAAAAATACAGTAATATGATTTTGACTATGGGACCTGAATTGATAGGATGTTGGTATAGGACTCCATCATATGGTAGCCTCTAGATAAGTATCATTGTGATTACACCTTGAAGGATTAGGATGTTACCCAGGATTTTATTATAATGAAGAAGAAAAATGGCTTTAGATATTATAAGGAGCAGGTATATTCTGCCTACTCCCTAACTCAGCTACACATCAACTATTTAATTGCATGAGGACATGCAACAAGGTACAATAGGGAGTATGTTGGGTTAAGAAAAATATTTTCTCCTCAGTAGTTTCTTTATTTCGTATTTAGATTTACACGTTTATCTCTATTTATGAATTGAAATAAAGGAAATTACAGTTAAATTTGGATGAAAGAACTTGGTAAAAATTTAGATAAATTTGGCACTGGACGCTGACTTTTTACTATCCTTGTGTGCAGAAGATGCAAATTGGTCAATTGTCGTTCAGTTGACAGAGTAGCACCAAGCGGTAAAAGGGAAAGACAACGTTCGACATAGGCAAGGCAGTGAGAGACTAGGCAGACCAATACTATTTCATGATAGGATCATATTATGTATTGCGAAATCCTCAAGATCCCCTGATCCTGAGAATTCACTTTTATCTAGTTTTCTCTCTTATTGTTATATATAAGGATGAAAGGCAAACGAAGTTTAGTTCAGACTTATGTAATGTATAATCATTATTTTTGAGACATATCCTATTGTTATCTCAGTAATGCTATAATCTGGTTACTCATATTAATGAAAGACTACGTTTGATCTTCACTTATATTCTGAGTATTCCTTAGCAGAGGCTTCTGGCGACTTTGGGCCCGGTCAAGAGAAGTTCTACTGCTTCCTTGTGTTATAATATTTCCATTTGAATATTTATTGATTTTTAATATTCAGTTAATATTATTTCAGTTATTGTGAGGATTGACGATTCAAATTCATATTTCTGTTCATTTCGATTTATATTTAGCCGCGTGATGTATCAGAATAATGCTTTGATTTGATTGGTTATATTAGTTTCATAATAGATTGTTGTTCCTTCTGATTTATGATACCATATATCTTTGAGATAGTGTCAATTAATTTCCATGGTCTGCTGACAGAAGTAGTGGTTTCTTAGAAGTCATTTATCATATTTGTTGATTGTTGTTCAACTGAGAATTGTCGTTCAATCGAGAATGTTGTTCAATTGAGAATTGACGTTCAATCGAGATTACTGTTCAATTAGGATTTGTTGTTTAATTCTTATTTGTGATAGATTAACATTGTTGTTCAATCATTAAAGTTCTCTTTCTTGATCGAGTGAGTTAGCTTTAATTCCATTTGAAGAATTCCAAGCATGATGCTTTGCATTCGCATTCAGATTCATTTAATCTTGGAATAAGTAGGCAAAATTGTAGAGTGTATGAGTTCTTTCAAAGTTATTTTTCCCTTAGTTATTTCCTTAAGATTTGTGTGACTTAAGTTGAAAAGATAGTTATTAGTGATTGCAACGATTTACCTTTAGCTAATCTCTGAATTGATTGCATAGATTGTGTTGACACTCTTAAGATAAAAAGACTTACCTTGGGTAGACAATTAATGTAGGAATTAAGATTGCTTAACAAAAGACATCATAGTGAACCAATAGTGACAGCCTGTCCATCAAAGCTTGTTGCATCCCCCTCATAGGTTGTTTCACCGGACTTGGTCCAACTACAGGCTAAGCAGCTACCTTAAGAAATTGCACAATTCTAGAGGAGAACCAACCTTCCCTCCAAAAATTGTGCAATTATGTCTGGCAGTCTACTGGGCTCCAGAATTGCGCAAATCTTCTTGTCACTGTTCACTAGAAAAATTGCGCAATTCCTCCCAACAAGACTGCTCATCCTAGAAATTGTGCAATTCTAGGCAATAGTCAGCTACTCTACCCAAAAATTACGCAATCCCTCTGGGCAGCCAGCCCAACTCCCTCCCAGAAATGCACATTTTTTCCTCCTAGCTGAGCAGACTGTTACATGTGTAGTTGAGTTGACCGGTTCCCTCTGGGACCGAGAAAAACTGATTTGCATGCATGGGCTGCTTCTCCCAAAGCAACATGCGAAGGCATCCCTTGATTCATGGATCTACTTTTAGCAACTGGAGGTTGCATGAAAGGATCATTTCAGAAACCTCCCACCAAGTGTCACTCTTCCTAGATTTGTGGCATGCGCGTCACATCTTTGATTTTATTAAATCTCATGAACCAGATACTACAGAGAACTTTCCTTGCATCGAACTTGTATCTCTTGCATCCCACATTGCATCTAGGAGTCACTGGCACATTCATCTCAGTTGTCTTGGCATAAGCCTGATGTTCATGACTTGCACTGCATTTCTGTTGCTTTTTGTGTTTCACATTGTGTGAGTGTTGTCTTCTTGATTTCAGTGAGCACTTGCTGTCATTTTGATACATACTAGCTTGTACTAGCACCATCTTAGTTTTTGTTAACATCTCACTGCTATCGCATGCATGAAACTATTTTTTCATGCACAGTCGCCGTTTCGGCGACTCACTTCACACACATGCATGCATTCCCATTTTTTGAATCCTCTGCTTGTTGTTTTCATGAATGATCATTCACTTTTGTTTCCACTCATCTCATCATGCATTCAGACTTCTCATGTTTTCAGTCGCCCGTCGGCTAGACTGGGCTACCTTGTCCTAGACTGTGCCTTGCTCGGCTAGCACTACGTATTTCAGGAAGTGAAGGCTCTACTTTCCCTCCAAAAATTGTAAAAATCTAGCCAGGAACTGATCTCTAGGCTTGCATTGTGAAATTTTTAGAGGCAGTGTTCTCTTGGCCCTAGAAACTGCACAATGCAGTTTACTAGTTGCATGTCACTATTGATTGAAATTGTGCATTGTGTGGTTTTAATCCTCAGCAGGCCAAGTTGGACTATGCATTGCACAGTTCTAGGAGTCAGTCAGCTGCCTGATAGCTTAGACTATGCCTTGCGCAGTTTTGGCAGTCAGTTTCCTGACCTCTCGGTAGAAATTGCACAACCTTCATGATCAATAACACATGTATGTTGCAAGTCAGTTCTCAAGTTCGTTTTGGTTTTCAATTGACATATTGCTTTCCATGAGTGTTTCCATATCTCTAGGTATCACAAGCATTCATCTACCTCTCAATATCATAAGCATAATGGTTTCCAGGAGGGCACAGTCAAGGACATTGTTTAGAGCAAAACGGGGGGTTGCAGCTAAGCAAGTGTCTATGAGCTTGCCTACCTGTGAAGACATGAAGTTGTTCATAGATAAGAAAATCAAGATAATATGGAAGTATCATCGTAGCGAGTGACACAATCACAATGGTAGAAGGAAGCACACTTGCACACAATGGAAGCAAGAGGAAGGTTGTTGACAATGTAGAGGCGAAGCAAAGCTACAAATCCAAAGTAGATCCACTCATGATGAATGAAGCTTTGGAGATTGAGGCTATGAGGTGGTGACACAACAAGACGATCGCATAAGAATAGAGGAAGGGACTAAGAAGGAGTTGCATGTATTGAAGCAACAACTCAAGGAAGAACATGAGCTGCATAGATGAGAGAATGATTTGTAGCAGGAACAGGTATAGCAGAGGGTGCAACATGCATAGACAAATGAAACTATGCCCGTACAAGTTATAGATTCATCCCAGTAGCTAGCACAGAGCAGACAAGGTGAGCAGTGTTGTTGATCGCATGCAAGGGAATGCAACACCATGCATGTCCTTGTGCACACGCATGCGATCCCACCCATTCAGCACACTCACTGAGGTGAAGACAAGAAGAAAATCTGACTGGAATTGAACATGTACTTTGATGAGTTGCTGCACATGGCCAGTAGCACATGCTTGGAGAGCATTGTAGAAACTATGCATCAACATTTTGCTATTCCAATCACACCCGGATGATCATGCACATGCTATCAGGCGAGTTGGATAGAGGAGCCATATTAGTTCACCCGGATTCAACAAAGGCAAGAGTTCGTTTCAACAATATGTCACCATTGAGTGCACGGAAACCATCACGGACAACCAAGATTGGAATCAGCTCACCACCTTCGACCATCATAGGCATGTCAAAGAGTTGGTCTCACCACAATGGTCTGAATGTCAGTGATGTCTTGCAAGTTGCATGGCTTTCTCAAGCCATTTTGTCTCACATGGGCACATGTGCATTGTATTGTAACATCTTGTCAGGTGGAAGTTCAAGTGTTAATAGTTGGATGTAACAGTCATAAAGTAGATGAAGAGTCATGAGGGTAGATGAACTGTCACAAAGGGGAATGTCAAGGGTCACCCCACCCTTTGCTATAAATAGAACCTCATAACTCATTGTAAGGGATTTTGTTTAGCCAATCTTCCGATAGGACTATCTTAGATAGAGCTTGGACAATATTGTAATGAGCCTTGGCTTCTCCGCTGCGCAGAGCTAGTACATCTCTTTGGAGGAGTAGGTGGTTGTGGCTGTAACGTTTCACTGTGGGAACTAGTGGTTAGACATGGATTTATTGTATGATTGGAACTTACACTTCTTAATATAATAGAGCTAGCATGTTTCATGCATATGTTGTATTGTATTCTATGCCATCTGGTTTACTCTAAATGATATATGTATTTGTTTGCTTACGCATGCATGTATGGACTATTATGTATATGTATGAATCTTTCTGAAATGTGTTGTTGGTTTAACCATCACTTTGGATTGCTCGCTAACTTGCTTTCCAACTTGTGATGCATCTTCACTTGTGTGTTCCCTTCCAAGCCGTGTACTATTACAGGTTTCCAAGGGGCACACTCACTTCACCCTTAGTGTTTTAGAACCTCTCATGCACCTTCCTTGACTTATTGCAGTTGTCACACCCTTGCTACCAACAGAGACATCTTGCTTGCCTCTGTACGAAATCGTGGTCAAGGCATTACCATACAACCCACTGCCGGGACTCCTACACCAAGTGGTCTAAGGTCTAATTGGGACTTCTTACCAGGAAATCCCCTTACATGTTGGTGGGTCCAGCACCATTAACACCTTGTGAAAAATATTCGGTATTTTGGGTGTGACCTTTCAAATTTTCAAGATTTTACCTCTGACTGAGTTCAAGAATCTGTTACAATTCATTCATCTTCATGCAAATCTCTTGCATCAAATTTAGGTTGGGAATGTGCATCTCTCATAGAGCCATGGAATTGCGTAATTGATCATTCCAAGGAATATATTTGCCCGAATGAATCATGCTTATCAAGTTTATCCCTTAATGGTCAACTCCTAGGTCTTCTTTCAAATTTGATGTTGCAAATCTGTCCTCTATTCACACCAGAAATCCTCTTGAGTGATATGAATGCAAAAGTTGTCTCATGAATCAAGTTCTTCTTCATTCGCCATGTCCCAACTAGTCTCATGTATTTATGGTGATGCCATCCTTTTTAAACTCTTTTGATGACTACAATGCCTGTACAATTTATCACCAGTTATAGGAAAATGGATTTTCATATTTGGCTAACAAGGAACTCGGTTCGATTGTTTAGAGCATTTGTAAGACTGTACAAATTGATTTTTCTTCGTTTGTTGCAAGTTGGGAATCTGATGATTCAATAAGATCATATGGTCATTCTTCTTTCCTTGATGACTGTCATTCAACTTATCATTTTCCCAATAACACATCTAGAGACAGTGGTTTTACATATACTAACCTTCATCGTTCAATATCTCACTCTTTAGATTTGTGTCGAATAGTTGAAACACATCAGCCTTCGTTGATAGTTATGTCAGGTCCTCAATGCCTCGACGTGACTGTTGAAAATGATAAGATCTATTTTCCCCTACACAATTCTTGTTGTATTCCCACGCTTCTAATTTAATACTCATCTTTTAAAATATTTCAAGAGGGTTGTCACGAATTGTACGATCCAATTGCTAAATGGTTGGAACAATCTTACCTGGAAAGATCTGTCGCAAACAACAAGTTTCGATCTTCCATTGCACTTGTTAAAGGGTTTAGTGTGGATGGAGACACATCAATGAGAAGCTTTCAAGGTTTGTTGAAAGATGGGATTCATTGGAAAGGTAAGAATGCAAGTTGGATGAAAGTAGTGATTGTGGCACAACTTTCTACCCACACACAAGACCTTCCTTTTCTTGTGCAAGTTATTCAAGTTCTTATCTTTTATGTTGTACATTTCTTTATATCTGTTTTAACTATTCGTATTTGTGTGAATGTAGGTCAGGAAAAAATACAATAGCTTCAATGGAAATTTCATTATACATGAACTTGACCTTCTAGCTATTAGGTTAGGAGTAGGATTAACTGCATCCTAGTTTTCCCTCTCTTGTACTCATTCAACACTTGTTCCATGTAGTCTATCCTCGTGTTCTAATTTTGATTCTACATCATGTTTTCTTTAGCCGTTTTGTTCTCCTGTCTTCTGGTTTTGTTTCCTTATTGTGTGTTTTCACTATTTTCATCTTCTATTCTTTCTTGTTGAGTTTCTCCTCTTGTTTTCATCATGTGAATAAGTGTTGTTCCTAGACATGTTGTGGCTTCTTAGTATGTGTGTGGCCAAATTATAGAGTCTTGTGGCACTTCAACATTTGGCTAACCTTTTTCCCATCTTCCTTGTGTTGGTTACATCTTTTGGCTGATGAAGTTTTGATGGAAAATATGATCCATACATAAGGAGAGGTTTGGCCCAACTATGAACCCATGTCTAGTCGAAAAAGCTCATGCCTATATTCAGTTTTTTCTGCTTTGGTGTTCTCAAAATTATCAAACTAGTAGAAATGGAGAAGGGGAAAATGTAAATGAGAAAACCTAAATCAGAGGTTTCCATATGCTTCTCTGAAGGGAAATACTCTTCTTCTCTCAATAAGTTAAGATCCCTCTTCTAACCCAAAATAAATAAGTGCTAATGCATATTCATCTTTAAATAAATAAATAAAGGTGAAAGAAGAGAAAGGATTCTTGTGCAGAGAGGTGAAGGAAGAAACTTTGTCTGGGTACTTTCTAGGCTTGTTGGTGGTGGAGAAATGTTTTTGTTCCTACACAACTCCATTGGGGTAATTTCCAGGCCCACTAGCAGTGGAGAAACTTCAGAGATAAAATATTATACTTTGAAAATCTTAAGCTCGCGAGCTGCACTTCCCTTCCCAACTCGAAACATTATGATTATGCTGAATATTATGTTGTGTTTGACTGAGAAGGTATAGAGGGGACCATGTATGTTTATGGGATAAGTGGGAAGGCCAAGCTAATATGCACGATGAATCAATACTCCCTCAAGAGCCAAGGCTCTACACAAAAGAAGTCAACCAAGACAGAGAAGATGGAGTTCATAATTAGTGTGTCACCAAATGTTGTAGTTGCTGCAACATGCTCCAAAATTTTGGATTACACTCAAATTTTGGAGCCTTCCTTGGTCTCTTTCATTGTTTTTGAAAACACTAAATATCATTTCATGAGATTTCTCGCAATTCTTTGGTCCCTTTTGCATGTTGGGTTAACTGTCGCCTTTTGGCATGTTTGACTGTCGCACAATGTTCACGATCCTTTTCTAATGGTTTCAAAGGTTGGAATTTTTGTATATGAGTTGTCCCAACCATGTAAACATCTGTCACATCCATACACAAAGTCTTGAGCACTGTCGCACAAGTGTCATCATGGTCGTCGTAAAGCCTATCTTAAGTGTCGCGCTTGTTGTATTTTGTCATGATGTAGTCAAACATAGGGAAATGATTTGTTTAGATGTTTCAATGATCTATGTTGTCATGTTGTTAAGGTATGATAAGTATGTGATCATATTCAAGGTTCATCACAGTTCATCACCCATCACACACACAACCATTTTCCAAAAATATTCCCGATCGAGCAACTTAGCTTCACCAAGCTTTGACTGAACTGTGCACTGCACAGTCTCAACCCTATGAGCTATGACCTTACTGCTTGGAACTACGAAATTCACGGTTCCTATCTGTTAGGTAGTGAAGACCCTGCGTAACGGTTCTGGGACCCAAAGTCTACAATTGTGGTGAAAAGTATGGTAAATACTTCGCGAAGTGCGCGGAGCGTGAATTGTAATGAGTCAAGTCAAAGGGTTGACCATCCAAAAATAATGTAAAATCATAGGAAGTGAGTCGGCATGCCCATGGTCTGTGGACCATGGGAATGTATAAATAGAGCAAGGCTCTATGGATAGAATTTTTTTTGAGAATTCTATGTCTTAGATCTTGGTATTATGGTTGTGTGAAGATAGTATTTTCTGCGTCTGTAAATCCGAGTCAAGGGTGTTGGTAGATAGATAAAGGCTCTATAGCTGTGTTTGCAAATGCCTAGGAGAGTCTGTAGCTATGTTTATGGACCCCTGTAGCTGAGTGCGCAGGGCATATCTGGTTGTATTGGTGAAATATTTTAGTAAAGATAAAGGGGTTTCTGAAGTATCGCAGATCTATTGTGTTCTGATTTATGCATCTGTTATATGAGTTTATATCTTTTTTATAATTGCGCACACTGGGTTTTATTGTTAAATGTTTGATTAAAGACTATAATCAGAAGATCAGATCTATAATTAAGAATAAAGTACCCCTGCATGATCTTCGCGAAATCCCTATAATAATCCAGAGTAGCGCAAGGCCACCGAATGGTGCGCGACCCCTCCAGACCACATCAAGACATCCCAAGGGTGCGAAACTTGGTTCCAGCACCCTCCCTTGCTACCTCAGGTGAGACCTCAGTCCGCGCTCTGCAGAATGTTGCTGAAAGGTCTAGTAGCTGCAGGATTTGTTTGTCTAATAACTCTTCCAAACCTGGGTCAGGCCCCAATAAGCCAACAAATGGTTCCATTGTCGAGACTGGGATCTACCTAAGGGATGTCTGATGTTGGAACACTAGAACTGTACAAAGAAAGAGATTGAAGATTGGCTGGATCATAAGCTTCACGAGTTCGTTGTACAAGAAAATAGAAATCTGCAAATATCTGAGGAAAGGTGGTTGGATCACTACATATAGATGAAAATCCACGAGATCTTTTTCGCGTCCTTCTCAATAGAGTTGTATGAGTGGATTGTGAGGCTAGCTGACAGTGCGGGAAGGTGCAGACTTGATCACCTAATAGTGTTGACTCCAGAGCTGGTGCGCATGCTAGAAGCATCTGAGGATAAGATCGTGTTGTGTCTGAAGCATGATTATTTAGAGGTCTTTGTCTCAGCTAGATGTATACCCCAGGAATATTGTACACCCCTCCATGTGGGGGGGTGTGGGGGGGACTTCCCCCCCCCCGGGGCTCCGGGGGGACAAATCTCCCCTAGCTGGGGGGTCTGGGGACCAGTGGTCCCCTGATGGGGGTTTCGGGGGTAGCACCCTCGAAGCTAAAAACAAATGTAAAATTGCCTTGTCAAAGTATAGGAATTTCCAGTCAATCTAGGCCGTTCATTAGGTGGATGATCTGATGGTAGAATTTATGTTTAGTTTAGGGTTTTTTTTCCCTAGAAGGCAACCCCTCTCTTTGTATGAGGGTATTGTATTAAGGCTGTTAAATATGTGTGTATTCTCAGAGTGAGAAATAGAAAGGTGAGATTGTGAGAGAAAATAGAGGATATTATAGCGAATCTACTGTAGGTTGTGTCTCTTCATTTGGCTAGATAACAGAAAGGAAGGACTGGCTATTTAGGGTGGACATAGCCCAAACTAGGTGAACCGCGTATATTTGTGTCTCTCTAGTTTTATGTGTTTGTGTTTTCCACATATTATATGTCTTGCATTTCTCTGTCATATATAATTTTTCTAACAGATCGTGAGGGAAGTAGATCATTGGCTAGATCGAGTAATAGGAGGGTTCATCACTGAGTTCGCAATAGGCACCACTGTAAGTTACAACGAAGCAAAAAGGCGTTTTCTCCAAGGACTGCGGGGTAAGTACATCAAATCATTGAATACTTGGATTAAAATATTGTTATGTGAGAAATGGGTTATGCGAATCCATTGATGTCTGGGGTAATGCAGAGTGGGAGAGGTTACCAAGGGACCGAAGGATTAGAAAACAGTCCCCTAATTTCACAGTCGCTTGCTGTGTTCTCTCTGAGGAGTGCAGTCTGGTTGATAAGCTAGCACATTCCACTATTACCACACCCACCCACACCATCAATCACCTCACCTACATCAACCACATCTCCACCTACCCCACCCCTACCACCTCCAAGGGTTGGAATGGAGAATGCGATCAAGTTCCTATATTTAAGGGCATGGGAAATGAAGCACCAGATCAGTTCTAGTTCGTGGTGAAGGTAGTATGGGAAGCCCAAGGAATTATGGATGATAACCTTAAAAAGGCCACTTTGGTGAGTGCACTATAGGATTGCGCACTGATGTGGTATATAAAATACTCTAGCAATCACCCGAATGTGGGAATAGTGGCGATTCAGGATGCATTGAACAAAGAATTTAGCTGACCAAAATAAGAAACGCAGTCAATCATTGGGTTCAAGGAGATCGCAATGATGCTTGTTGAAACCCGTGGGATCTGGATCAGAGATTGAAAAGTACGATCCGTGAGGTGAATATGACACTAACGGATGTGCAGCACTACGCGTGGTTCATGGCGTCAATGACACCACATCTTAGGATGGCGCTATCACAGCAAAAGATCTCAACCCAAGTTGAAGTATTAGAGACAGCAATGAGGTTGCATGAAACTCCAATACAGGATCCGGGGTTGGGAGTTCAACAAATCCATGTGCAACTACAAAATCTAAGGTTAGAAATGCAAAGTTTGAAACAAGATAAAGCACCCTGTTCAGAAGCACGCGCAGAGGTATGGTGCATAAAATGTAAAGGCCAAGGCCATGATAAGGATCATTGTCCAATATTCGCAAACTATCAGGAAAGAGGGGGACCAATGCCATTGCGACCAGAGGCACAAGTAGGGTCGAGCACGATGCCCTTGCTCTAGTGCACAATTTGTCAGGTGGGACGAAAGCACCACATAAACAACTATCATCTATTGCTAAAACTGATACAAACCCCTCAGCAGCTATTTTGCAATTTTTGTAGATCGATGGGCCATGACGAACGCAATTGCTGAAGTTATGAGTTGCTGATGGAATGGAAAATTGCTTATAGGATGTAGACTAAGGCGTGAGGTCAGGACCCGAATACAATGATCATGAGGGGCAGATTACAGGGACGCAAATGGGGACAAGGAGGAATTGGACCTGGACAAGGTCGGTGACAATTAATCTGCTAGAATTGTGGAGCACCTAGGCACTATGCAGGATTGCATGAACCTAACTAGGACATGCTACCTGTACTATTACCAATTCAATCATGATGCAGTAGATTGCCCCACACTAATTACACAAATGCAGGAAAAGGGGTGCTCCAGGCTACTCCCACTCAGATGATGAAGGCGGAACTGCGCAAGGAGGATCCTAACGTGAACATGATGCTTAGAAGTAGTGCGACTACTAGAGAAGATAAGGGGAAGCAACCTGAGGAGGATGCCTAGGTATGAAAGGACCCTACAAAGCAACCTAAATTTGATTTGGAGTGCGTGAAGGAAACATTTATGGAAGCTAAGAAGAGCTTCGCAAAGCCTTCTACTTCGGGTAGCAAGGATCAGATTGAGCCAGAGTTGGATACTTCTATGTTAACTACCTTCTTAGAGACATGCATGAAGCTACTACGGGACACTAGAGCAGTGAAGGGATTGCAAGAATTGATAACCAGATGTGCAGGGTCCAGTGAATCACGCATAATCAGGAAGCTAGGCAAGCATGCTTTATGCACAGGGCGGGAGATGCAATTGACTGCCTAGATTGGTGACTATGAGATGGATCAAGTCGTTCTGGACTTGGGGTCAGATGCGAATGTCCTACCTAAACAGACATGGGAATGCATGGGTAGGCCCACATTATAATGGTCTCCTATTGAATTACAGATGGCGAACCAGCAAAATATCGTGCTCATGGGGAGACTACAAGGAGTCACAGTAGATATCGAAGGCGCGAGCACACAAACTAACTTTGAGGTAATAGAAATTGTGGATGACAGTAACCCTTACCCAGCACTATTAGGGATAGACTAGGCTACGAACATGAATGGTGTCATTAATCTAAAATACTAAAAGATGATATTTGAGAAAAATTCTATGCCCATAGTCATTCCACTCGATCCGGCCAAAGGTGTTAGAGCTTATATTGACCTCAAGCTGAATTGAATCAATTCTAGGGTAACAACAAACCAAGCATAACCTAGTAGCTAGCCCTACCAAGTTGGGATAGGGCTCTCTCCTTTATGGATCTCAGTCAAAATGACTGGATCAAATAGGGATTTTAGGATAGGTATAGTAGCTCAAAGGATTTTGATTTTTTTGGATTAGATGGAGCTGGGCAATTTTAGGTCTGAGAAATTAGGTCAAAATGCAGGGTGTTCTATGTGGAAAGCTAGGCATAGGCTTTAGCATTTGAGATTTAGTGATGTGAGATGTCTAAGACTAGTGAGGAGCTGAAGAGGGCATGTGACAAGCATGAATCCTACTCAAACAACAAAAATCATATAGTACTGAATGATTTCTAAGGTAGAGCACTCCAAACAATGGGTTCTACCTATCTATCTTGATATCATTCAATTAGAAGCAGTGAAATAGATAATCGCATAGATAAAACACATTAATAACTGATAAAAAAGAAGAAACTATGTTAAAACACCATACCACAAGAATCCCATAAAAATAGCTGCAAATCCTTCTTGATTTCCTTGCCAAACTACTTACAATGGTGTACAATGTAGCTCAGAGCATCCAAGTGAGTCAAACCCTTGCCAATGACAAATAAAATACATAATATACACCTCAAAATCACTCATCCTGACCATCAGGGGTTGAATCCATGACAAGACGGGCAGTTTCAACCATTTTGCAACTAAGAACTGGAATATAGGTAGTCAAACAACTTGCCTTTATAAGCATGGAAACTGATTCATTAACCTCAAAACCACCTCTAAATAATGAATCTAACTTCTAAGAATTTTTTACCATTACATTTACATTCCATGTCATCAATTACATCAGTGAAATCATCCATGAGGAGAGAGAAAGTGAATTTACAGTGAAAATAGGTGAAATTTGGATTTTTTGGGCAAATTGGTTAAAAGCGCAGCACCGCTTTCAGGTCACGTATGGAGGCCTTCCCGACATCCAAATTGAATAGCTCATTGGAAAGGTATTCAAGTCTAGTTTCTGTAACACCTGGAATATTTGAATTTGGAGTTCAGTTTCCCCCTCAAAACTGGAATCTCCCAAGACTGCTTCTGTGTATCCAAAAAGAGGCAGAAAGGTCATTTTTTGGTAGGTTTTGGACCTTTTGGTGACCCAGATTTGCTCCAAAACTTATGCAACTTTCCAAGGTGTATGTTCTCATCATGTTGAATCCAAAAATACAAAATTTTTCTCCATCTGACGCTCCAGGAAAAAGCGCAGCGCCGGTGGCACTACGCTTCTGAGCCAGTTTTCTGTGTTGAAAAATTCAAAATTTGAAAAATGCAAAAAAAATCTCCAAAACTTGCCCAAATTTGGCATGCGACATCACCATCAACTTCTTTTATGGGCTAGTGAGGCTTCAGCTAATATTTCTGACCTATCTTGCTCTTTCTTGCCCTCTAAGGCTCTCCACAACCTAGCTTTTAGCTTCTTAATCCTCATATTGCAAATTTTGTTGCAGGTCATGTAATGGTAGGCCATGTGTAGGAGTATATTATTATCCCTGTTGGCCCTCTCAATCAGCCCTTCAAGATGTATGTTGACCCTCTCAAGCCATTTTTCCCTATCATTCTCAATTTCTTGCTCAATAGGAGTAAACTTGACATGAGCCTCTTTAGCCATTTGCTTGTTTGCTTTGATCATTTGCAGCTCCATGAGGACTTGCTTGTCACTCAATTGTTTGTTTTCCTAATCTAAATATTTGATGATGAACCTGGCTCTCTCTAAGTTGTCTATTAAAGCTTGTATTTGGGCTTCTTTCTCCTAAATAATGACATCTTTGACAGTTTCCTTCTTTTGTGATTTTGCCTCCCTTATGAGGCTTTCTTTGTTGCCTGTGCCTCTCCATAGAACTGTCACTAAACGTCCCCTCTTCATATCCAAGATCACCATCTCTATCCATGTTTCCCTTGGCTTGCACAATGTGATGATGTATGGATTGTATGGATGGTGCTATGGGTAATGGTTTGGAGGAATGTCATGGGAAAAATGTATGGGTGAGGGAGTTTGGAAAAATGTATGTGTGAGGGGGATTTGGGGAGAAATAACAAGTGGATAGGGTAGGAAAAAAATAGTAGATATGAGGGTCTTATTTCATGAGGTAAATTGTAGAAAAACTAGGGTTTTCCCTAGAAACTAGGGTTTTGATGTTGGAGATGAAAAACCACAAAAACTTGATATAAAAACCCTAAACCACAAGAGATATTAGTGTACTTACTTGCAAAAGAGAGAAAATTGAAGAATTGTGGTGAAATTTGGTGATTTGAGGTGATTTTGGGCTCTATTGGGCAAAGTGCAACACCTCCTACAGGAGCACAATGCCGGCCTTAAAGCACGGAGCTAGTTGGTTTTTGCACTAAAAATTTTGCCTCAAAGTGCAACGCCACCTTCTCAAAGCGCAGTTCCTTTTGAAGGAAAATTGTGGAGGTCTTCTCGGTGTCCAAATTGGGCTTGGGATAGCTCGTTGGAAAGCTTGTCAAGTCTACTTTCGAGAAAATCTTGAATGTTTCAATTTGGAGTTCATTTTCCCTTTCAAAAGCTCAATCTCCGAAGACTGGTCAAAATGTGCAGAATGAGGCTGCCAAAATGCAGAGTGCTGTTGCAATCAACTTTTGAAGGTCTTCCTCAACTCTAAATTGAGCTCACAATAGCTCATTGGAAATATATTTGTGTATAATTATCATGTGACTCATCAAGAAAGTAATTTGGTCATTCCATCCAAGAGAAAAATTGATTTTACCATGGTCACTCCAGAGGTGCATCAACCCTCCTGAGGCAAATGATGTTTTCGACATTTCTCCCAAACCATGAAACCTGTGTAAAAATTGAAGGAGGTTTTTTCTTCTTAGGTCTATTATGGAGAAAAACCTCTCTCACGTTTGTCAAATTCATCTTTTATTGCTCAGAAACACAGTTTTAAGAAAAATCGTCCCTTATGTGTGGTGAATGACTTGTTCCTTGGAATGACTTCTTGACAAATGATGAAGACCTAATGTTTGATGATATGAAATGGCCTCATACCTTTTGATATCCCTTATGCCTACTCTACTTAGATACCTCTGATCCCATAGACAACCCTAGCTCAGTGGGGGAGGAATTTAGGGTTTTAGTGCTTGTTTCTCTTTTGCTTTTGTAGGTGAATTGATGCTCATGATGAGTTGATTTTTGTAGTGGCAGGTGCTTGGCAACATCATCATATGCTTAGGATAAGCTATGAACCAATATTACATATGAAAACATAAAATTACATCATTAATGGAGATAAAAACAAAATACCTTGTTTTCACCTCAAAACAATTTTTGAGGTGAGAACTACCTTAAGCTTTCAAAATGATAAATTATGGCTTTTCTAATCATTATTGGCCTCCTCATGTCCTTGTTGATCATTATTGGCATATAATTATTGGATTTGACCATGGTGGGACCCTAAAACCTAATGAGACTGAACCTTAAGACCTAATGAAATGAATTGCAAAGTGAACATGAGCCATGACTAAAATATATGGAAAAGGATCAACAAGTACAGATCATGAGGGAAAATTTGAATAAAACCCTACCATTAGTGAATCCATGACCTAATGGAATGCAAACTCATCAATATGGGACTCCTACTATGAAATGAAAAGGAGTAAATTTTGATCACTGATGGAAGTGTAAAGACATTGACACTAACAGAAGCACACGCTACATTGAACCTGTACGCGATGAGGAGAGTGAGGAGGACTTGGATCATATCTACTAGATCACAGCGCAAGATTAGGATCAGGTGAATTTGACAATGGACAAAAGAATATCATGGGAACGTGATAGTTCTTATACATCAGACTCCGATGAAGAGATTGAGCGATGGCAGAATTGATTTCATGAGGTAACAATGCTAAATTGTAATATGATGACTAGATCACTATGCTGTGTAATGATAGAAGCAAGGAAGCGGCCAGCCAAGGAGGGTGCAATGAAAGTGGAGGAACCAGTAGAGAACGCGAACCGGTGAGTTTGAAAGAAAAGCAGGGTACACAAACAGGGTCGTCGAGTGCAACAACTGCACAATGATGGAGTATACACCAAAAGACTACGGGAAAGTGGCACAACTTTAGGGAGCAGATGCACGGTCAGAGTGTAAGACAGAAGGGGGTGAGAATCCATCAACAACATAGGGTGCATGGTGTGCTAACGCCTAACCGCATATGAAGCAAAAATCCGAATTCACCGCATCAATATAGCCCACCAGCTGTCCGTAACAAAACTTGAAGAAAAGCAGGAGGGCGCACGAATAGCCTAAGATGATCCACTGGGACTCTGCGGATGCCAAAGAGGCGATGGACCTATGACAAGAGGGAGGTGCAGGTGCGCTTCTTAATCGTAGGACAAGTGGGAACCCAAAATGGGTGCGGTAGCATCACGCTATGTGAAACCAATGACAAATGGGCAAAGCAAAGAAGGTAACACGGGATTTTAGGTAAAGGAATCAAACAAGGCATCACACAAGTAGGCCGTGTGAATCTACACATAAGGATACTGAGCCTAGCTAGGCCTACCCCAACAAGAAGACGAGCCGCGACTCTGCTATCATGGCTGTGACCGCACCATCAGAGGAGTGTACCCCATATAGCAGCACCTAAGGAGCTAAAAATTACGAAGGCACTTGAAAGGTTCCCATAGCCCGGGCTAGCAGGGATGATGAGACATCATACCTGGGGTACAACCACCTAACTAGTTGTGGAAAGCATAGTCTTAGTGCCCCCCGCAATTGAAAGAAGGTGTGAGACTATAAACAAGTCTGCAGAAGGTCGACGCGGAAAGAAGGTTCTGCGCAGGGCCAGTTGGATAGCACGACCGTGGCTACGCCAAAAGGGTTGTGTTGCCACATGGAAAGGTTGGCAGATGACCATTAATGCCACTATTCCTGACAAGAAGTTCCAGCTATGACAGAGAGGAGTAGGCGGTGGGTCATTAAGATAGAAGTTCTGAGATAGATATGAAAGGATTTTCCGCCTAGAAGATATCAATGACCAGGAAGTGGAGGGAAGGGATATATTCAAATTTGCATGCTTTTATAACACCCTCTAGACAACACTAGGAAAGGTGAGATCTGAACCAGTGACGACCAGAAAACACCCTACTATTAGGCGCCCCATGAGTACCATGGCGGGAACTTGAGCACGGTTTGCGGAAGAGTTGCATCCAACCTAGGAAGAGCTAGATGAAGTGGTTGTGGTCCCTGAGGTTCCAAAGTCCCCACACACACCGCGACCCCAGAAAAACAAGTAGATGATGGGGCCAGTTAGGGTATCGCCGAGGTTCAGTAAAATTTTAGCAGCCGAAAAGGGCAAAGCTGTCACCACCGAACCCGACGAGGACGACGAAGATTTGAAAAACTTGATTGCTCAGATTGAAGCACAAGATGAGGATGAAGAGGATGTGTTCCAAATACCTTCATTACCCCCATATGTCTCTCCATGGAATGGGACAACCAAAATACCGAAGGACCTGGACACTGCAAAGAGTTTTCTACAGATCCCGCTTCTTCCGAATGAGATAAGGTTTGATGGGTTGCTGCTAGGCCAAGTACCAAGTATCAAGTTCGAATATTGGGATCTAGCAGACAGCAAAAACTTCTCCCAATTGGCTGTAGAAAATTTACTACCATAGAAATGGTTATTAAGTGTGGAAAAGGTGGGCTTACTCAATCTGAGGTGGTTACCCCACTATCACCTCGTGACCATCACCATATTTGTGATTTGATAGTTGCTCTGTCTGATACATGATGGGTATCTCTAGTTGGAAGAGTCGACTCCGATCACAGATGATTTAGTACACCGGATTATGCACCTGCCTGTTAAAGGGAATGACCCCACAGACATAGCTAGGACAAGTAGCGATGTGGGCCTTGCACAAACAATGAAGGCTAAATATAAGCTGGAAAAAGGAAAGTGTGGGTATGTAATTGCAAGCATCAATGACCGCGGGGTTCGAGTCGCCACCCAACTACTAGCCAGTAAACTCATGAGGAAATGTCATGCAGATGAGGTGCCAGCCCCTGTTATTGCGCTTGCGGAGCAGTTTGCTGAAGGAGTCCAATTCAAATGGGCGCAATTCTTATGTTACGAATTTCTGACAAATTGTAAGGAAGCACAAGAGAGAGGTAAGAATTTCCATTATGCATGGTTGCTACTATCAATCCTTCTGGTTGCAAGTGAATTGTTGTAGGGTAGCCAGTTTCCCAGCATTGAGCACAACCTACCTGAAGCAGTTTGGTTTATCTCGCTCTAGGCTACAAAGGATGCCATGAGGGTCTGGGAGATGAAGGTATTCTGGATATTCATGGAAGCGAGTATCCGAACATGGATCGCTCATAGACCATGGATGTCCCCAATAGTCTACAACAATTTCCAAAGCACGGCCGAGTTCGAAGCAGACATGCACAACCCCTATATCCAGCTGCGAAAGATCCCAAGCGAATATGGGTCAAGCTCCCATTCATTACAACAGATGGTGAAATTTATGAAGTATTGAAGGCATGGCCTTCGGAATGGCACACCCTAGACAGAACCACATTAGGAAAGATGGCAGCACAACAACGAAAGAAGGAAATCCAGCAGTGACTCAGTAAACTGGCAGAAAGGACAGGGACAAAAGGCTGCTTCACTACAAGAGGCGACCCAGGAAGTAATTGCCAAAGAAAACCTAGAGGATCAGGAAATGTCCTTGGAACAGGACAGCCAGAAGGAATCAGAGACATAATAACACACCGATTTTACCACAACAGTGACCCAAGGCAAAAGGCTGCGCAACAAGGAATCGCCACATGCACGGAAGAAGTCTAAAACAGCTAAGACTTTGGAGAAAGAATTTCTTAACAGCAGTGAACTAGCACGCAATGTCACTTCCAGTGCCTGGGAGGAGCTAATGATAGAGCAGACAACTATGTTGGGGGAGCTCAAAGTGCAGCTGCAGGCATTACAAGTGCGACCCTCAGTTGGGATGTTCCCAAACCTAGGAGATGAAACAACCGCAACCGAGTAGATGGTGTGTAGTCACACAATGAACACTTTAGTGTTTCCAGCTGGCGCTGTCTTAATCAAAGCTGAGGGTGACATGTGAAGTTGTGGGTTGAATTTAACTGCCCTACCTCACGAAACCCTTTACCAACTGCAAGATGGTGTAACCACCGAGTTATGTGCCAGGGAAGGCCATGCACTCAAAATCTTAATGGAGCATAAGGCAAGTCTAGAGCATATCAGCCTATAGCGTGATGACTTGGTCACCCACAACTAGGAAGTGGAGCAGGCCATGGCGGAGGCTTGTAGTAAAATACCAGAGTTGGTTGTCCCAGTGGAACTTCCAATAATGGACAAGATCCATTACATGGTTGTCGGATTTTGTACGGCACATGGAGGCCACGAAGGTTCAGTGGGAGTTAAATTTGAAAATCATGGACTAAGACTGAAGGCGCAACCACCCACACCCCCAGAAGTTCAAGAGCAGTGCCACAGTAAAATTGAAGCAGGGTTGGAAGTCATAAAGCGCATGGTCCAAGATTGCTTGTGATTGTTGGATCAGTCCCTATTTACACTCACATCTCTATAGGACGACCCAATGCTACAACAAGTGGAAACAGAAATGCGAGAGTTATAGCAGGTGTATGACAAAGTCTGGGGGATTGTACAAAAAGTTTCCATCACACAACGACTGTCCCAAATGGGGGAGGACTAGGCTCTCAAGGCATAGGTTGACGTGGCTCAACAGAAGGAAGTCATACTTAAAGAACGCATCCAGCCTTGGTTGGATGAGGCATTTGCAGTCTCTTACATGATCGAGGGAATGTTATCACACATGCAGGCAGCATCTGAACCTAAGCAAGAAATGGAATCATATACTGATACATCAGTGGCTCATGTAGAACGGATAAAGCAGCCAGTGGATGATTTTGTTGTGAGGGTAAGTGACGCACAGAAGTTGTTGGATGACCTCCATGCAAAGATGGCCACACCATCTGAGTGACTTAGGACGAGTCACATTGGTTGTATTGGGGGCCTGTTGGGTAGCGAAGGCCCCGCATAATGGTTTTGGGACCCAAAGTCCACAATTTTGGGAAAAGTATGGTAAAGACTCCATGAAGTGTGCATAGCATGAATTGTAATGATTTAAGTCAAAGGGTTGACCGGCAAAAAATATTTTAAAATAATAGGAAGTGAGTTAGCCTGCCCATGGTCCATGGATCATGGGAATGTATAAATAGAGCAAGGCTTTATGGATAGAAGTCAGTTTTTTGAGAAGTCTGTGTCTTGGATCTTGGTATTATGGTTGTGTGAAGGCAGTATTTTATACGTCTGTAAGTCCAAGTCAAGGGTGTTGGTAGATAGATAAAGGCTCTGTAATTGTGTTCGTAAAGGCCTGGGAGTGTCTGCAACTGTGTGCATGGACCATTGCAGCTGAGTGCGCAGGGAAAATATGGTTGTATTAGTGAAAGATTTTAATAAAGATAAAGGGGTTTCTGAAGTATCGCAGATCTATTGTGTTCTGATTTATGCATCTGTTATATGAGTTTATATCTTTTTTATAATTGCGCTCATTGGGTTTTATTGTTAAATGTTTTCTTAAATACTGTAATCAGAAGATTAGATCCATGATTAAGAAGAAAGTACCCCCGCGTGGATCTTCGTGAAAGCCCTATAATAATCCAGAGAAACACGAGGCCACAGAATGGTACACGAACCCTCCAGACCACATCAATACATCCCAAGGGTGCAGAAACCTGGTTCCAGCACCCTCCCCTACTACCTCAGGTGAGACCTCAGTCCGTGTTTCACGGACTATTGTTGAAAGGGCCAGTAGCTGCGGGATTTGTTTGGCTAATAAATCTTTCGAACCTGGGTCAGGCCCCAATAAGCCAACACTGTCCTCCAGGGTTTTTTCAGATTTACTATCCAACTTGGTTCATTTCTGCTTTGGAACATATACATATGCATCACATCCAAATACCCTCAGATGTGAAAGAGAGGGTTTCGTACTAGTCCATACCTCTTGCGAAGTATTATTATCCAACGCTGATGAAGGTGATATGTTGACCAGGTAACATGCTGCCTCCACCACCTCTGCCCAGAATTCCTATCCTAACCCGGCACCACTGAGAATTCTTCTTGCCCTTTCCATCAAAATCTTGTTCATTCTTTCTACAACTCCATTTTGCTGAGGTGTATATGGAGTACAATAAACCGGTGAAGGTTCATATTCCTGTAGCTGTAAATTTATCTGTTGAACAGTGTACCAAGACAGAAGAAGAGGAAGAGGACATGTCCTATGTTCCATATGCAAGTGCAATTGGTAGCTAGATGTATGTGATGGTCTGTACTAGACCAGACATTGCACAGGCAGTGGGAGTATTAAGCAGGTTTATGTCAAAACTAGGGAAGGAGCACTGGACAGTAGCGAAGCAAGTTTTCAAGTATTTACATGGCACTAGTGATTATGGTTTGTGCTACCGAGGAAGACCAAGGTTGGAAAAAGTGTTGGATATTCATGGCTTTTGTTGATGCAAACTGAGCTGGAGATCTGGATCAAAGAAGATCTACAAGTGGGTATGTGTTTAACCTATTTGGAGGTGCAGTCAGTTGAATGAGTAAGAAACAATTTGTAGTGGCACTATCAACTACAGAGGTAGAATACATGGCAGCCACTCATGCAAGCAAGGAAGCAGTTTGGTTGTAGAGATTGTGTTCAAATATGGGGTTAGTACAGGGATCTATAAGGATAGACTGTGACAACCAAAGTGCAATTTTCTTGGCAAAGAACCCTGCATATCATTCAAAGACAAAGAACATTTATGTTCAGTATCACTTTGTGAGGGATATGATAGAAGAAAAAAAGGTGTTGCTGGTAAAGGTGGATAGTTTGAAGAATACTATAAATGCAATGACAAAATCTGTGAGCTCTAAGAAGTTCTCTTGGTGTAGAGAAACAATGGGCGTTGCAGGGCTGGATAAATGACTAAGCTCTCTTGTGGCCCCCTGTGGAAAGAAAACAACAAGTGGGAGAATGTTGGGTTGTGTTATATTCTTTCCACGACTAGCCCACGTAGTTAATCGAGGGGTTAGAAGGGGGGCGGAGCCCATGCTTCATTGTGTCGATTACATAGTGGGGGGAGTCACAGGGGGTTTGAGGGGTGCAGGTAACCCCACTCTATGGGGTCTGGGGTAGCGCCCCGGAAAATTTTGGTTTTGGACCCTATGTTAGGTTGGGTGGAGCTACCTATGGTTTTTTGCATGATTTTCACACAAATTCCTGAGCACAACTCCCAATATTAACCTCCAGAATTGTGCAGTTATGTCTCCTAGTCTACCTTGAACTATACACTTCACATCTTCAACCTTCAATATTTTCCCTTACCTACTAGAATTTCACAATCCGTAGAAGTTGAGCCTCCCTTGGCACCCAAAATTGTGCAGATGCTTCTCCTAGTGTCATTTCCCTCAGCCAGACCCCATTGCCTCCAAAAACTGTGTAGTTCTATCCTTCAAGCCTCCTTGAATTGTGCATTATGCAGTCTCAGCTGCCCAGTCCCACTTGCCTCCTGAAACTACGTATTTTTTCTTTACAGGGCCCCATCATGTAGCCTCCATTGCCTTCTTGAACTACACAACTTTTTCCCTCATTGGGGACTATGCATTTTTTTCCCTTAGTAGGCACTACACAATTTTTTTTCTCAGTGGGCACTACGCAATGCTTTCCCCGAGTGGGCACTGCACAAATCTTTCCCTCAGTGGGGACTACACAGAAATTTCCCCTAGTCTAGCATAAGTTGCACACTGTGCAATCTCAGTGATCAATATTGACCCTTGTATTCTTGAACTATGCAATTGCACAGTCACTGGGCTTTCTCTCCTAACCTGTCACCCAATCGAGACCTAGTTCATGAATCCAAATGCTTGATCTTAGGCTAAAGGTTTTTAAACTGATTTCATCTCATCATGAGTGAGTTGTAGATGCCAATACTCTCTTACACCATGACAGGATGATGAAGAAGGAGATGCAGAAGCAGAGCATGCATAAATACATATTTGCAGTTGCTCAGTTGAAACATATAAGCTCATCTATCAAAGCAAAGTAAAGGGACACTAACTAGTGACCACAACTCAAGGCTTAAGATCATCAAGGACTCCCATAATCAAGCCATGAGGAAATGGAAGACAAAGTGTTTCCAAGAACACATCAAAGATATAACAACATCTGAGGCTTGTTTTACCACATCATGAAGCAGTCCATGTCAGCAGTTTCATGTCAAGTTGTTTCATGAGTTGTCATATGCCACATCACTATTGTGGACCATGTATATGGTATTCAAACATATTGTAAAGTGGAAGTCCAAAGGACACACATGAATATGTTAGGCCCCTATACTACTAGTGTAACCCCTTATTGTTATTAGTACAACCCACTTATTATATTGATGTATCCATGTAGTGCCCATATTTTTACTAATGTGCCCCATAGAAGCCCACTATTGTTATTATTGTGCCCTTACATTATTATTGTTATGTCGGCTCTGATTATGTTATGACCCCTTAGACTCCTATATATAGAAAGGAGGTCTTTTCATTTGTATCATCCAAGAATTGTTCATTCATGTAATGTAAAGGAGGTTGCCCCTCGAAGAGGCTGAATTCTAAGGCATTGATCTATCTTTTCTATATTTTCTTGAGCTGGTTTCATAACATTTGGTATCAAAGCTTTGGATTCTAGGGTTTCGCTACCCCAAACAGGTCATCATGCCATTTTCGCTATAGATTCTTTTCTGCGATTGTAAAAAAAACCCATTTGAGAAGAAATCGCACTGAACCTCGGGTCCGAATTTCAAAGCTTTTCGCGCTATATTTGCGGAGATATGATCTGAGGAAGTTGGTCTTTTTGCAGACTCCTGAATTGCATTCCAAATAGGTGACCTAGGGAAAATAGTCATAACTTTATCTCTGAGCAATGGATTGAAATATTGTAAGGAGGTATAGAAAGAGGACAGACTTTAGTTTCTTGTATATCTTTTTCGGAGCCAAAGGTTGAAAAATTGACACGTGGCACTTCATACAAGTTCGCTCTTCGGGAAAGGTCTATAATCAGGTCATCTTGGGAGATTGTGCATAACTCTTTTTTGGAGAATCCAATTTGGATCAGACTAGTGGCATTGGAAAGAGGACAAAGAGGGCTACTAAAGGTAACAATTTTAGAACTTAAATATCCGTAAGTACAGAGTTACAGTCATTTCAAGATCGAGGTCCTAAAATCAAGAAAAAGCAAGATGAGGAAGTTTGATGGCAAGGATCCAGTAAATTGGATACTTCAGATGGAGCAATATTTTGATCTACATGGTGTACCACTGTTACAAAAGGTATGTATTGCATCTTCATATTTAGAACCGGATCAATTTTTATGGTATAAAGGGTTGTGTTCTCGTAAACAACTTGTTACATGGTCAATTCTCACGGAGGAAATGATAGCACATTATGAGGATACAAAGAGCAACACCTTCTTTAGAGAAACACCACAACAATTGGAAAGAGTAAAAGGGCTTTGTGACATATTTGAAAGTAAAATTATGGCAACAAGGAAGTCTACCCCTCACAACTTTAAAGATGGACGTGTTGTTTCTCCTATCCTTCCACAACCTACAAGGGTTACACCACAACAATTGGAAGAAAAAAGAGAAAAAGGGATTTGTTACAATTGTGACAGCAAATGCACTAAAGGTCATAAGTGTGCTAAGAAGAAATTATTTTACATAGAGTATGAATAGGAGGAAGAAAAGGATCAAGAAACATCAAAAGAAGAGGATATATGCCAGGACCCGACCCCAGAGAAAGAAGAAATGAATCAGAACATATCTTGTAAACTATTGGCAAGAATGACCACTCCTCAAACTCTCAAGATAGAAGGACAAATCAAGAAGAAAAAGGTGCAAGAAGTGAAAGATCACATCACGAACCAGCCATATCTTGTAATTCACTGGTTGGAATTACCACTCCTCAAACTATCAAGATAGAAGGACATATCAAGAAGAAAAATGCTCAAGAAGTGAAAGATCACATCGAGCGTCAAGAAATGAATCCGACCATATCTTGTAAAGGATTGGAAGAAATTACCACTCCTCAAACTCTAAAGATAGAAGGGCATATCAAGAAGAAAAAGGTTCAAGCGGTGAAAGATCACATCGAGCATCAACAACAAGTTCTCCAACTTTTAAAGGATAACGCCACTTCGGTGAAAAATCAAATGAAACAATAGGTAGATCAACATCATAGTGAAAAATGTTTTGATGTAGGCGATTGGGTATTTTTACTGCTACATCTAAAGCAAGCTATTTATGAGAAGGAAATGTTGGCAATACTACATGCACTTAAAAAATGGTGACCTTACCGAATGGGAAGACTCTTCAAGGATGAGGATGTGAAAGCATTGTTTTGTGCTATTTCTATTATCCAACCAGATTAGATAACCAAAGCAAGGGATGAATGGAAGAAGTACAAAGAAGTATGGCCACTTATTCAAAAGTTGCAAAAGATCCCAATTCAAACAATATTGCCAGATATTGAAAAGGAAGGAAAAATCATATTGGAACCTGGAGCAGTCACAGAAACAAGAACCTGACAGCTACGAAATCGATCAATTTCAGAGTATCTCATCAAGTGGAGGAACTTACCCACTGAAGATTCCACATGGGAGGACAAGAATTTTATACAGAAGCATCAAGAACTACTTAAGCGTTGAGGACAATGCTTTTTGAAGGAGAGGGGCATGTTAGGCCCCTATACTACTAGTGTAACCCCTTATTGTTATTAGTACATCCCACTTATTATATTGATGTACCCATGTGGTGCCCATATTGTTACTAATGTGCCCCATAGAAGCCCACTATTGTTATTATTGTACCCTTACATTATTATTGTTATGTCGGCTCTAATTATGTTATGACCCCTTAGACTCCTATATATAGAAAGGAGGTCTTTTCATTTGTATCATCCAAGAATTGTTCATTCATGTAATGTAAAGGAGGTTGCCCCCTCGAAGAGGCTGAATTCTAAGGCGTTGATCTATCTTTTCTATCTTTTCTTGAGCTGGTTTCATAACAGAATATGAAGAGTCATGTAAGTTGAAAGTCAAAGGAAGTTAAAAAATCATGAGGGTAGTCAAAGAGTCACAAGGGGGAAGCATCACCCCTTTGTTATATATCCCCCCTCATTGTATGAGAAAAATAATTTTCACCTTGGATCCTCCCACAAGGCATTAGAAGATCAACTAGTTCTTTGAGGAGCAAGGAGTGGCTCCAATATCCCACTATTGGGGCTAGTTATGTAAATAGTAAACATGTGCCTTGGAAGTTTTTCTTAATGAAAGAAGCCTTTTAAGGCCAACACATTCTTCAAGCATGGACTATGAATGTTTGTAAGACTATTCTGTGGACAATTTTATTTCATGTTTGCTTTCACATGTATTAAGATAGTTGATGTGTTTAGGTTATTATAGTGCTTATATTATTGAGAGTGTGTTGTAATGGTTGTTATTGTTGTCCCTTCCTTGTGGAATATTCCGCAGGATACTAGACAAATATTCCTTGTTTGTTGGTTGTAACGACCGTCGCATCTATTGTGGACTATTATGTTGAATGTTAGGCGAATATTTTTGGTTCATGTGTGTCTCTCCTTGGCTAGTACTATTAGCTTTCACTTAGAGGCCCACTTTTATCACCCCCCCGCCTTATAGTAGAATAACCTTGACACAGTTGCAACTACACACACATCAGACACACCTCCCTTGCTTTTTGAAGACACCATTCCATCCCTCTCTTGTGGTGACAATTAGAGATAAGGCATACCTTTGAGGTATATGGTAACTGTGATGATATTCTAGATGGGGCTCCTACACCAAATCCTATGAGGTATAATTGGGACTTCACATCAGGGAGACCCCCTTGGTTGAAGGATTTCTAGCACCGTCAATAGGATGGAATGTAGTCAACTTGGTGAGCTTAGTTTCCAACAATGTCCAGAGGCTCGACCAAAATGTGCTCAGAAACCTTCTATCTCAATCTGATATAATGGTCTGCGGGATTCCAAAATGTATGTATATTTGTTCAAAGAAGATTTCCGTAGTGTCCTCTGCTGTGATGCTCTTCTTGCAAGCCGATAGTATGGCCATCTTAGAAAATATATCCATGACCACAAATAGATAGTCACTACCATGCTTATTAGAAGGGAGGCCTGATAAATAGTCCATGGAGATGAATTCCCAGGGCTGGCTAGGAGTAGGAAGAGGAGTGTATAGGCCTTGCTTCTTGATGGTCGGCTTTGAGATGACATCATCAGTTCTAGATCTAATATATTTTCCAATGTCCTGTAAAAGGTTTAGCCAATAAAAATAATTTTGTAGTGTGACCACAGTTTTCTCCACGCCAAGGTGTCTTGTGACCCAACTATAGTACACCTCCCAAATCAATTTGGCACACTCACTTGAAGGAACACAAATGTGGCCTAGGTAGCATAATAATGTGTCATAGAGGTGGAAATGTGGACCTTTGTTGCCATCCACTAGCATCTGGTAAGTGGTGGCAAACTTTGGATCACTCTTGTACAATTTCGACCATCTAGAGGTCTCATAGCTACAAGAGTTGAGAAAAATAGTTAGTGTTGCAATTGGGGGCCAATTGAGGGCCAATTGAGGCAATATGCAACACTGTTGGTGTTTCCCTTCTTATACTTAATGTTAAAGTGGAATTTTTTCATATATGGAGACCACTTCAGATGGTGTTCATTCTGCAACTTCCCTTGTATCTATATGAACTGAAGAGGTCAATGATCTGTGTGGATGATCATTTCCTTCCCTAGAATGTAATGTTTCCATTGCCAACAAGCCTGCATGATGGAATACATTTCTTTATCATAGGTGGGGTACTTTTGAATTCTATCATAAAGTTTCTCACTATGATAGGCCATTGGATTCCCTTGTTGGGTGAGAAATACACAAATAGCATAGTCGGAGGCATCTGCCTTGATTCAAAATGGTTGTTACAGGTCTAGACATGTGAGTACAGGTGCAGAGTAAAGGCAGTGATTTAGCTCAATGAACACCTTCTATTGGGACTCATACTAGAGAAAATTTTCTTTCGCACCACCCTTGGTAACATGAATCAAAGGCCAAGTGATATGGGAGAATCCCGACATGAACCTCCGATAAAAATTGGCAAGGCCCAAAAAGTTATGAAGCTCTATGACAGTGTTCAGGGCTAGCCAATCCTAAATGACTTGGATCTTAGTCGGATCCACATGTACACCTTGCTCATCTATTATGTAACCTATATATTAGACCTGGTCCATGCCAAAGGTACATTTTTCGAGGCTAGCACATAGTTTTTGTTGCCGCATGGTTTAAAGGACTTATCGAATGTGTTGCAAGTGCTCTTCCCAACTCTTGTTTAAGATAATAATGTTGTCTAGATATACAACCAAAAATAAGTTGTTGAAGGACTGGAAGATGTCATCTATCAAGCTCATAAAAGTAGAGCGAAAATTTTTAGCTTGAAAGTCATGACCAACCATTCAAAAAGGCCCTCCTTAGATATGAAGGTGGTATTCCATACATATGTGGGATCTATTGTAACCTGGTTATAACCAAACTTCATATCAATATTGTTGAAATAATTTCCCCCCTTGAGCTGGTCAAGGAGGTCGTCAATCTGCGGGATTGGATACCTATTCCTGATAGTGATTTTTTTTAGTGCCCGATAAATAATACATAGCCTCTAGGTCCAATCCTTCTTCTGTAAAAGTACAATCAGGTTCCCACAAGGTGAGAAACTTGGTTAGACATGCCCTTTTTTCAGTAGCTCCTGGATTTTTCGCTTGATCTCTTGATTTTCCATAATGGAGCAATGCTATATCAACCCATTGGGTAGAGATTCTATTGGGGTCATATCGATCAAATGCTTCAACTGACCTTATCCAACTACTTCTACTACGTGGAGGAACCTTTCCTAAGGGCCATGGATGTGGCCATGATATTCTCCTTACTTTGAGAGAGAATAAAAAAGAAAACAAATTTCCCGGTCTAAGAGATGATCTTATTGTATTGCTTGGTAGATATCAAAGATATGGAAATGGGCGGGGCTACCTATAGTATTTTGTATAACTTATTACCCAAAGTAATGATAATAATGCGAGGCCTAGAATCATGTACATCATGATGCTTCCACAAGTATGGTTGGCCTAGTAATACATCACAAAATTCAAGAGGAGAAACATCACACAGTACCTCATGTGTGAAGGGCTTGTTGCTATAGGAAATGTGACACTGCTAGCTAACACAATGATCTTGTCCTTGGTGTAGCCACCCAATAGTGTATGGCAAGGGTGTGGTGTGGTTGGTAGGCCCAAATAATTCATGACCTCTACTAAAAATTATGTTCTTTTGGCTCCCGTGGTGAATAATGAACTACAACAAGTAACCCTTCACCCACATCTATGGGTGGAAGAGACTCTCCCCCTCCTCTGGATATTTGAGCTCAACATTTTAGACCTTTGTGGTGGAAATTATCTCACTGGATTCAGCATCAATAACCTAATTCCCCTTGTCATTCCCCTTGTCAGTTTCTAGCTCCAAATCAGAACATGCATCAGATTCTAAATCTTTCAACTTGACCACCAGTGAATGCTTAGCGTGACACTCATTTTTGTTGTGAGTGGGGTTTTTGTGGAACTCACACCACTTTCTAGTGTCCTTCTTTGTCTTCGTGGTGCCATTATTTGCTTTCATATTTGATGGGTTGTCCTAGGTTGCTCAACCTTAAATCTATCCTTTATTCTACAATTTTGGGGCATTCTTGCCCTTCTTCTGATTCACAGATCCAAAGTCTCGCTTCTTTTGTTTAAAATTTTGTTTAATCTTAGCAGCATATGTATATGTTGCACCAAGCAATTAGATGTCAAATAACTCCATTCCTTCTTGAATGTATCTATGTAGATAGCCATAGTACTTGAGCACTAGATTTCGCTTAGTCTTTGTTACCTAATTGTGTGCGTAGAGTGTGAAAAGCATTTGTGAGCTCATGCACCTCTTGGTCCCTATGTTGTCATAGTGTGGTTCACTGTATGTACTTGTTCTCATACCTCCCCATAGGGTAATATTTTTCTTTGATAGCATCCTTGAAAGAGTTCAAGAGGGCGATTGTAAACATAATAGCTTCTTCGAAGATTTTCTCGTAGTAATTTTCCCACCAGTCCTTAACATGGGGGGCATCCTTGAGCAGTGCAAAAGTAATCTTCTCCCTATCAGAGAAAATATGGATTGAAAAATAACCTTCTAGTAAGTTCAACCATTTATCTACACCATCTACATCTATTTGACCTTCGAATATAGGATATTGAAGTTCACTTGTACCTTGAAGGGGGCAGTTCCTTTGAAGTGACTATTGGATAAAGATGCATCATCGGTGGGCATCCACCTAAGGATCTAGGAAACATTTTCCATCATCGCGTAGGATTTTCCACTCGAGGGATTCTTCGAGTAATATTTTGAAAGGATATCCTACTCCCTCATCTTTCTTTTCATTTTCCATGGGAGGTTGTTAGGGTCAGCGAGGCTAGCCTTGCAAATGTTCAAGAACCCGACCTCGTTGGAGACACGCATAGAAAAATAGAGAAAGAGAAGACCATGTTGATATGATTGATCTAGATTTATGAAGGAACAAAACAAAATATAGATATAACAGAAAAATAGATACACAATGAAAACATAACTTCAATTCATTAATAACAAGTTACTAAAAATTGTTTACATACATAATGGAAATAAACTAGCTCAGGTGATGGTAGCTTATCTCTGAAAATAGATATGGAAGGTACATGCCTTATAAACTATGTTACAATGAGGCTCGAAGGCCTATTTTTTATTGAGAAATAATGGAAAACCATAAACATACAAAAACCTAACGCTAGGAGATGAAGCACCAAAAGTCTACGGGCCCCGTTGGGGTAAATTAGTACATCAACTTCACGGGGTTGTAAATTTGGCATATGATCTTTTTTTGATGCATACAATACCTAATTAGAAAGATCTATATGAGGACTACAACTTTTGACTGAAAACTCTTGTCGCAAGCAATAGATTTTCCTGTTTTCTTAAAAAATGTCATTTAGGGCCTCAAAATGGCTCTAGAAGTTCAAGAATCTGCCAAAAATAGTAAAATGTGCCATAATTAAGGAAACTGAAAGAAACAATGGTGGTTCCAAGTGGAATGGGCGGGTGGCCACCAATATCCACCTAGATCATTGTCACAAATTAAAGCACTTTAATCTTGAGGCACAACTTCTGACTTTGTACTTTAGGGGGGCAATATATTTTAGTTCATTTTTTCATATTCACTCAAATGGACAAGAAATTGGATCAATCAATATAATTTACACCTTGTCATTCTCCCTTCTCAAGCCTCAAGCATTAATTCTCTAAAAATTCCAATAATTTTGGGTCCATTGCACCCTGTCTTCTATGCCACCTGCAATGGTTATATGTTGCCACATAACAACGACAATGATCTATGATTTGATAAGTGATCATTATGTTCCCCCCTTTAAAATTTTAAATATCTTTTGCATGATTATTTTACTATCTTTAGTTATGAATGTTGAATCTGCATATCAATTTTGTTGTGTTGGTTAATGAGATGTTCATGATGAATGTGTAATATGACGTTTCAAGCTTCTTCACCATCATTCTAGATCCCTTATCTCCCTTTATATTCTGGAATGACTTGGGTGAGATGGTCCTTTTTCCAAAAGGGATTGAAAATACTGGCAATAAGATAAACTACGATGGTATCTTTTGTTGGAAACCTAAGGTTGAACCCTGGGTCTATGATGTTTAAATTTTACACCAACAAATGGTTTCATTCCCAGGACCCATGGAAATTTTAGAAGGGATCTAGATCATGGTGTTAAGGATTATTAGTGGATACATTTAGGATTGGTGGCATGAGAATATTGATCACTTTTTTTGGCAACAAGCTCAGCTATGAAAAAAGAATTTAGATTGGGTAAAGGAATATGTTTTGTATGCAAAACCTCTTTGTGATCAATAAAAAAAATTGATGCAAGCTTCCTAAAGAATTGTGGAATTAGTTGAGGAGGCTACAAGATAAATCTAGAGAAGTGAATCATATTAGACATTGTAGAACATGGACTGTGAATGATTTAGTTGGGTTGCAATGGTTAGGCACTAAACTCACAAGAGCTATTGATTTTTGGTTCTATGCAACCCTACAAGGGTACATTATTGAGTTAGTGGTTGAGAAGCATCAATCCTTTTCTAAGGCTGAGGAAGTATTTAAATATGGGCTGCAAGGTAGACTTTTGAAAGAGATTCCATTGTGGATCAAAATTCTAATGGTTGAAAAAAATTTGTTGTTGTTCCAAGAAAATTGGAAGGCCATGTAAAACACTTAGTTTTGGGGGTCAAATTTAGGGGGACGAACATTGTGCAGTTGCAGAAGATGAGGGGTTGTGGTAATGAATCAAGAGGACATGCGAACGGCACAAGACTTTAGAGCAATACAGAGGGAAAAAGATAATGAGTGGAGGGAGATAAAGTTGAGGGAAATTAGGGTAAGAAGAAGAGAATTACAGAAGAATGGAGAAGTAATGACAAGTCCAGTGTTACAGAGAGAACAAATGGATAGTCCAAAGTTGTCAGGGAAAGGTGAAAGTGAAGGATGTCCTTCTGGAGAAATAGGAGGCACCAATGGAAGTGTTATGGGAAGTTCAAATTAAAAATATGGACCCCACCCAGTGTCAGGAGGATTTCAAATGACCGAACCGGTCAACCAAACGATTACGATGAATTATGAGCACACTCTAGTAGATGATGACATGCCTTTTATAATGAAGGGATTATTATTTGAAGATGAATCCATCCCTGTTAATGGCAGTCTGTAAGCTAGTGGCACAAGTAATCCTCTCCCTAACCTTCCCCTAGTACCATATCAAGATCTTGGTAATTTCTTTTCTAAATTGTGTAAGACTTTAAAATTTCAGAACGTTCACTTTAGATACACAACAGGTATTTCTAGTCGAAAAAATAGTTCTAATAGTATTTTTTAGACAATTTTAGGTAGTTATTCTCATTCGGGTTCCCAAGGATTTGTAATAGTTAAGCCAAGGTAAAAAACCATGGTCAGAAATATCGTAAGATCATTAACCCACTATCCAAAATTTTTAGAATGGGGTGGTGAAGATGCTGAGTATGATTGTTACTTATGCAAAGCCATTTGGAGACCAAGAACAACTCTTGATGCCACTAAGATCATTAAATTTTAGACAAATTTGTGAGACTAGGCTCTACACTGGTTCATTAAATGGTATGAATTGAATCAAAACCCCACCATGGATAAAGTTAAACAACATTTCCTTAAAGAGTTTAAACTTCCTTAGTCCAATCAACAAGGTTTACCAAAATTGTTGCATATTAGACAAAGAGAAGGTGAATCTACTTGGAAATGTATGCAATAGTTTAAATATGCTATTAGTATTTTTTCTTATCCAATCGATCCCCATCACCAAAGAGATTGCTTTATTAAATCTTTGTTTCCCATGAACATAATTCCCTTGTCACAATAAAATATTAACATATTGCAGGATGATTTATAGGAGGCAATGAAAATTGAAGCAATGGTGGGATACCCTCACAAATACAGACTAGGTAATGCTTCTACCAACCCTACTATTATGGGACTTCAAAATCAAATTTCTAGTTTGACAAAGAGATTGAAGGGTCTTAGTCTGTGTGACCGATGAGGCCTGAAGTATGGTGCACAAATTTTCAAGTTGAGGGACATCATGTCAAAATATGTCGACGACTAAGGGGTTTGGGATCATATAGTATGCCTATGGCCCCCCTCTTCCACCACATAGTGTTGGGGTTGCACAAATTTCCTCAAAATTCCATTTCAAGGGCACAATGAGTATCGGGAATTTCCTAATCACCAAGGTATTTCTATAAATAATTATTATGAAATTTGCAGATCTTATGGTCATTCGTCACGTTTATGTCCCATTTTGCAGAAATACTCCAATGTTCCAAACAATCTATTTTGTGATTATTATGGATCTCCTACGCACCACATGGATCAATGTATATCTTTGGATGCTTTGGTTGATCATCTTGATTATACAACATTTAGGGTCAATGAAACTCCTCGTGGTCGAAGAGGAGGTGCTACAATGGGAGGGAGGACTGGAGGAAGAGGTCTAATCAGATGTTATAATTGTGATCAAGAGGGTCATGTTGCAAGAGATTGTTCGATGCTAATGAGGCCTTGGTGTTCGCATTGCTGGATAAATACACATGCCATTGATGATTTTCTAGAACTCATTACTCGGCGGGAGGAGAATAATTAAGTAAAATGAGGGAATTTGATCAATGCAAAACCATGAGAACCTGAGCCATATGTGTAGCCTAAAATCAATATTGTTACTCAGGGAGGAGAAAGAAATGGAGATGATGTTGGGACTCCTCAATAGCCTACTATTCTAAATCATGTATCACCTAAAAGATCCTATGATTCTAATCAATAGAATGAATATTATAAGGATGCGACTAAAATATTTAGATAATTGGTTTCCTCTCATAGCCCTTGTGTAGAGAAACGGGAATAAGTGCAGGCTAAGAGTCCCATATTTTCATAAGAAACTGTTAAAAAATATGAAATTATAGTCAAATTATAGTTTGGACAGATCACTTGATGGAGATAATTATTGCATTTAATTCCTCTTTTTGATAGGACCAAAATAGACCTAAATATCACTTAAATCGAATAATGGAAAGTATACTTAGGAAGAAAAGACCATGTGTGCTCATTTATCAAGGTAGGCCCTAAAGCAAAGTGGACCACCTTGAAAGGCTATAAATACAAGTGCCCTCTACCTCATTTAGACCCAATGATGAGACACTCTTCTATATTTTTTTTGGATCACATAGGTCTAAGGCTCGCAACGGAGGATCCGGTTCGCTCTGTGGTCCAATTATAGGGTCAAAAGCTCACATTTCTGATTTAGTGTTTTGGGCCCCAATCACATGCACATAACATGAATAATTCGACTATGGTCACTTGCATAGAAGATAATCCATGTGAATGGAGCCTTCCAGTTGTATGGACAACTCTCCATCCATGCAACTAGGGGTTTATGGTTTCCGCATTCCAGATTTGACCCCATTCAATTGCATGTTAGGCTTAAGGGTGTGAATGGGAAATCTATAGTCACTCACATGACACCTCCTTTGTGTGACCAAGATCTAACATATGAATTATCATTCTTCTAAATATTTCGCACAATGAACATAGGGTTTGATAGTTGACTGCAAATAGTGATAGTGCATTATAGTCTTCAGAATCAGAGTTTTGAGCATATACATTGTTGGGCTCATTTCATTGATGTTCTATTTGCTTTGTTGGTTAGTTGCATAGATGAATATATGGATCATTGTACTCTCTTTTACTGGATTATTTGATGACAATCTAAGAAGAATAACTTTCAATGGTTTTCCCCATAGTGTGTTTTTCCTTGCTCTCCAACCAATCCTAGTGTCTCTATGTGTGAATGATTTTCTTCTATGGTTCCTTTATGTTCTGTTGCATTGATGATGATGATATGGTTGTTTCCACATAGTTGCATATGATGATTAATAATGGTGTAAATATGAATAATGTTTTGATTTTTTGGGGTGAACTTAATGTGTTAATGAAGAAATGCAATTATCAAAGCAAAGACAAATATATCCCTATGAAACATTAACATGGTATTAGAGTTGGACTAAAGAAGATTCATGGATATCACCCCCATGGAGACACCTTTAATGGAAGCAAGAGAAGATGGAGGAGACCTAAAATAATTCTAAGGTTTGAAGATAACCTTAGGCAAATTATGTATTAGGGTTTGATGGATATTATGAGGTTAGGGTTTGAGAGAAACCCTAGTTTATGGAAAGGATATGAGATATAAAATATAGCATGGTCAATGTGAAGATGCTTAATCACTTGTGACATATTTGATGAAGTTGTAGATGGGATAGTCTCTAGTAGGTATGGTTGATAAAGTTGGTTGAAATATTGAAGGAAACATTGTTATATGGACAATGGACAATGATGACTCTTGAAGGTCGGTTCAAGAGGGAGAGGATCACCTCTCATTGAAGATAAGTACCTCTTGACTTATGATGTTCCTTTAAGTCTTTAATTTTTTTTAGACTTATAGATATGATTATTGTTTTGATCATTAATTATAGTTCCTACATGTATATTTGTATGTAATAAGGTGATCCTTCTTGATGATCATTTGATATGTAGGAACGAAAAGATAGAGATGCAAAAGATAAGGAGGCACCCGATGAAAAGATGACTAAGTGATACATGCCACCTATGTCAAATAAAGGATGCACATATATTTGAATACTACAAGGTATGCATGGTACATTGTTTCAATGTTATGGCAAGGTAAGTCCTAAGGTATGATGAGGATTTCCCCTAAAATAGTTCATGCATGCATATTAAAGTGATTTTAATTCATGATTCTTATGATGAAATGGTGCACTTGATGTTAAACAAGTATCTTAGATAATGAAATTCTTGATTCTATGAGGCTACTTAATATTGATCTTTGATATATTGGTATACTTGATCATCTATCATTTTTTGATATCTTGATTCCATAAAATGCTATTACCTTGATTCTAGTAGATTGTAAGTTGGTACTATTGATATTGTTTGTGAAATGCATGGCAGCCACAATGATAGAAGTGTAACAATGAGATTGATATTAAGGATATTTTTTGATGACCAAGGCCATTCTTTGATTTTCTTAGTAATTATGGCATATGGTAAATTGAATTCCTTGACTTGATGGATTGATTTATGTGACAAAGAAGTAATGTTTTGATCATGACTCTTCAAGCATACTCCTATTATCTATTTGACACTAACCCTTGATGAAATATTAATGTCATGATGTAATGGTGAAGTAGCTAATGCTAACATATATGACCATGATGAATGTGTCTGGCTTTATGATATAACAGATCTGCTGATGTATGACGACATTATAGAAAAGTTGATGGCATGAATGAAGATGACTAAAGTAGATTCCCATTTAGAGGGAGAATCTATCCATAATATCTCTTCTCCTATTGTCATTTACATTATATGTATATTCTTTATTGTTGAAGTATGATTTATGGGAATGAATAAAAAAACATATGACATTGGTGATCTGCAAAAAAGTTCATATCTAAGAAGAGAAAGTCTTCCCATACCCTAAACCTCAGTCGCACAGAATCAAGTTCATAGGTGCGACTGTAGCCTTTCAACTGTACGAAAGTAAGGTCAAGGGTGTGACTATAGTCTCCCAACTACTTGCAAGAAGACCTATGGGTGAGATTATGCCTACTGGACACAAAAATGAAGTTTTGTGCATGAAGTCAGATGTTCACCCGAAGGATGTCAGTCCTACAGATGTGGAGTAGACATCATAAATATCCGTGAGCTAGAAAGGTTGAATGTTTACTATGATATGAATATATATACTGAACTTGTGTTTGCAGGTGATGGGGACATGCATACAAATATGTCATTATGTTTAAATTTTGTGCTACAAGAGTTTGACATGATTTCAATGATTAATATAGGTTAGCAATGCTTGGAGTTTTGACATGATGCTTGATAATGAATTAGAACTTTGACTTAATGTTGTGATATGTTCTAGACTATAGATCTCTCTATGATAGAAAAATTGGAAATTGACTTGATGACTATTGATTTGATTTTATGACTGATGATTTGCCTTTATGAGAACGATATATGAACTTCCAATGACTAATATTGGTATTCGATAATGGTTTTTTTATTGGTCTCCTCGTTCTTAGAACATTGCTTGAAGTATTAACAGTTGTGATTCAGCATAAAGCTATCTCCATGAAAGGTTGGAACTTGCATGACTTATCCTTAGTGTATGCATTTTCATCTAGTGACCTATATTATGATCAGAGGATGGCCTAATGAATTTTGGATTGATATTTCTTATGACAACTTGTTGGCATGAAAATATATGAAGTCATTACTTGATGAGAGCTATACCTGTCACCTAGTCTAAAGAATCTGATACTGTGTTATTGTGATGATATTTATATTGATTCTGATCTTGCATTTAAACTTTGATAAGTTGAATTAGTTTATTTTATTTTACAATATTGTGAGTCTGAGAATATTGGTTTGGAAAAGTATTATGTTTGCAGAGAGCACTATATGAAGCAAGCTCCCTAATCCAGATATGTTCGCATTGATAGTTATCTGGTGAAGCCAAGATGATGTGTTGATTCAAACCTCTACTTCAGAAGCGTTCCAAGGTATGACTTTGATTTTGACTTTAGTTTTATATATTGAAGGTCTATTCTTGACAAGAAATGAGACTCTGATGATCTAAGTAAGAGGGAGATGGCTTTTGAATCTCAAAATATTGAATCATGGAATGTTGAATCAATTTCTGAAGTTGGGAAAAGAAAATCTATATTGTGAAGCTATTGAAGAAGTATTGGAAAGTGGAAATGAAAATCCTTGGACACTTCGATTGAATTTCAAGAAGTTGTGAAGAGATATTTTTGAACCTGACTTGGAAACTGACAGTTTATTAAAGCATTGATGTTATGTTTTGAACATACATTAGTATATATACATGATGTGCATAGAACCAGAGTTGATTCATGATTGAGCCGCTTCATTCACATTGATTTGTTTCCTAAGATCCTTAAAATTAATTGCATGGGACAATCCTCCTATGATATGTGACTACTTGGGTGTATTAATGATTATTAGGATCATTATTGATGAGGTGAGCACATTTGGATGATGCCTTAGTATGAGATTATGATATCTTGGATGAGAGGTCCATAGCATGACTGGGGTTGAGTATGATGTTACTAGCATGACTAGCCATGTGGTAGGATGAAGAAGCTCCGTGGAGAGCCATCTGAGTAGGATCTGGATATGACATGGATACATTATGATGAAAAAAAGTGGGAATCGATTGGCAGAGGATCCCACATATAGCTAGGAATGAGATACCTTCATATATTGAGACAATGTTGTTGTACGAGACAAGCTTAGGCTTGTGATTAGCACCTCCTTGAGAGGGAGGATGAAAATGGTATAATTTTTGTGATATATATGATTATTTATGTTCTAACATGATATTTTATTTGATTTCCTATAGGAACAAGATACAAATGCTATTGAGACATGATGATTAACAGATATGAGCACAATGGTATGTTTTTGATCTACCGAGAGAAGGAATAATTGAGAACACTGAGCCACCTCTTCCTCCCCTGTTTGAGCTCATGGGGTGTGGAATTGAGATAGAGGGATCCTGGGGTTGAGGGGACTCTGGAAGATAGGGTACCACCCCTATCTGTTACCCATATGGTTGGAGAAGTAGCTCACCCTATATTGGTCTTTGCAAAGTATACCCCAGTTGGCATCATACCCAGAAGCAGGGCTTGTTGGGATTGTCCCTCATCATCTAGCGAATGTGTTGAGTAGGCTTGGAGGCATGTGATCCTTACCTCTTGGTAAGTTGGATATCTTGTCCAAGCTCGAATTATGATGTAGGTGTGATACCACATGATTATTGAGGGTCATTGTTGGCAACATTAGTAGGCAATAGGATGGGTTGAGTAGTAGCTCCCCTATATCACCTATTTCTCAATACGGGGTCATAATAGTAGCTCCCCCATGAGATTATGAGTTGAGATTGAGCTCCCTGATGTGATTCCAGTTTGATATGTGCTCCCTAATGATATGATCTTTGATTACGATGTGGAACTTAGATCTGACTCCTTGTCAATATTTTCAGGTTGTAGTCCATTGAATGACATTTCGGGTAGTAGCCCAATGACAGAAATTCTGGGTAGTAGCTCACTAACAGAGATTCCAGGTATTATCCCACTGATAGAGATTCTGGGTAGTAGTGTTGGGTTGTGTTATATTCTTTCCATGACTAGCCCATGTAGTTAACTGGGAGGTTAGAAGGGGGGCGGAGCCCCCCCTTCATTGTGCTGATTGCATAGCGGGGGGAGTCACAGGGGGTTTGAGGGGTGTAGGTAACCCCACTCTAAGGGTCTGAGGCAATGTGCCGGAAAATTTTGGTTTTGGACCCTATGTTAGGTTGGGTGGACCTACCTATGGTTTTGTGCATGATTTTCACACATGGTTTTGGATGTGATGGTTTTCGGTCCATGGTTTTGGCCACGATGGTTTTGGACATGATGGTTTTTGGTCCATGCTATTGGATTATTTGGCATGTATAAATATGTATTGTAACATTGAAAGGAACATAATGAAAAATCCCACTGGTAGTGTCAGTTTTGGATCCAGGGGAAAATCTCTATGTATACGTGTTTTATGTGTTATGCTCTCGCATTGTTTATTTTCTGTGTTTTAGAATTCAGATACAAGTAATTTACGTACAAGGTTAAAACCTACATTTGGTATCGGAGCTGTTTTGGCTTCAAGGGGATGCCTTTGTTGTTGAGGGGTTTCACTCTGGCCTGTGGTTGACCCCATTCAGTGGGAGATCTACAGGATCAATTCTGGTGGTGAAAGAAGATGGCGAGAAGTGGAAAGATAGAGATCGAGAAATTTAATGCGTAGAGTTTTGAGTTTTGGAAACTCAATATGAAGGATCTGTTGGTGGATAAAGATCAGTGGATCGCAGTAGATCTAGGTACTAAACCAATGGGAGTGTCTGATGAAGAATAGAAGAAGTTGGATCAGAAGGAAAAGAGCACAATACAATTGTGTGTCTCAGATTCAGTATTGCTGAATGTACCAAGGGAAGCTACAGTGAAGGCTTTGTGGGACAAGTTAGGGACTTTGTACCAATCTAACTCTCTGGTGAATAAACTGTTCCTACAAAAAAATCTGTATAACCTGAGGAGGAAAGATGGAGACTCAGTGACAAAGCATTTGAATGCATTCAATATTGCGGTAATTCAGTGATCGTCTGTTGATATCAAAATTTCAGATGAAGATAAGTGCATTAGTTTGTTGTGTTCTTTACTAGATTCATGGGATAGTCTGGTTATTGCAATAGGTAGCAATGCAACTGCCTTGCAGTTTGATGAAATAGTCTTATGCTTGTTGACGAAGGAAATGAGAAGGAAAAATATGGAGAGCTAGAATGATGATGCCTTGCCTATACGAGGATGGTCCCAAAATAGAAACAAAAATAAGTCATCGAGTGGGAGATCTAAATCTCCAGGAAAACCTGTAAAGGTGGTGTGTTGGAAATGCGGAAAGCAATGGCACTACAAAAAGGATTGTAAATCTAATGCTCCTGATAAAGGAAAGGTATCTGATGATGCTCCTTCTACAGAGGCAAAAACCACCTCAAATGAAGGTGGGGATGTGTACTTGGCTTCTTCAAGTACACATGTAGATCATGAGGCATGGTTGATTGACTCAAGTGCATCCTTTCACTTCACTCCCCATAGAGAGTGGTTCTGCGAGTATGAAAAACATGATGGTGGTGATGTCTTCTTGGGGGATGGCAGGAAGGATAGAATCATTGGTCGAAGAAAAGTAAAGTTGAAGTTGCAAGGTGGAAGGGTTAGAACACTTCCAGGTGTTCTGCATATTCCTGCATTAGCCAAAAATCTGATTTCTATAAGCAAGCTGGATGATGTAGGTGTAAAAACAGTGTTTGAGAAGGATACCTGCAAGATGGTTCAGGGGGCACTGATATTGATGCAAGGAGTTTTAATTGGAACTCTATACAAGCTTCAAGGTAGCACTGTTGTTTATGGGTGCAACAGTTTCATGGTTCTGTTATGGCCACCAACAACCCCCCTCCTTATTTAGTATTAGCAATAACACTAGGTAAGTGGAAACCCTTAGCAAAAAATTCAAAAAATTCAATTAAAACTCATGTATTCTACTCCTTAAGAAAACATTGCATCGCGCGAAGAAGATAGGACATTTCCTTGTGAGTAAAATGATAAACTGCGAGAGTGTGACGCGAATCCCATCACATCGCATGCATTAAGAGACGCTCATATTCAAAAACCTTAAAAAATTGCAGATGGCCGATATGTGACATCGCATATCGCAATATCGCATAAAAAAACACATAACCATTTAACGATTGTAACAATCTGCGATCTTGCGATAACGCGATACTGCGATCTGCGATCTTGCAATCGCACGATACGAAAATATGCGATTCTGTGATAAACGTGATCGAGCAACCTTGCGATAACACATCTTGATGATTCTGCGATAACACGATACTGCGATGACGCGATGCTGCGATGCAAATCGCAGAAACTGTCCATCGCAGATTTTCTCCGGCTCAACATTCAAGAAAAAGCTGTCCATAAACCAAAAATTGGATACGCGCTTTAATGGAAATTAATGAATGATACGCCAAATGTTAATGAAAGACAGTTTTGTGTTTTTTGAAGAGTTAGTTCATGTCAGGTGGCATGTTTTTGTACATCCGTAGAGCTCAGAGCTTTCTTGTCAATTTTTATTATCATTACTCTCTCCTCATGTGTGAACTGCAGGAACAAAAAATAGAAACGACATGAAGCAATGTGTAGGAAGCGATTAAGGAAAAGGGTAAAGCTCCAAAGATCGGAAACATAGAAGAAATTCCCTCATGAACGGATACCGCATGCACAAGAGCCGCAAATTCCAGAGCGCTGCTGAACTATCCATTACAGATCTGTCAGTCAGAGCCATGGTTGAATGAGTAGTTGAACAATGCTGATATCAACAGGCGATTTAACGCTCAAGGTCAGAAGCTCACGAAAGCAGTATGTTTACAAAATTTTGAAGCTTATACCCGGTGAAGGAAAAGGCACTAAAGGCGAAAAACGCACCAGAAAGGCCCAGATCAAAGAACGAAGGCAGTTTCCGATGCGTGATTAGCGCCTAGCGCTAATTGCGCATCGCTGAGAAAATTGCTCAAAAAGCAAAGTCCCTAACTGCTTAGTCACTCGTAAGCCCAGAAAACGCAAGAAAGCAAAGGCATAGGCAATTTGAGGGTTAACCAAGTGGAATTTGGGTTATTACTAAGCATACACAGTAAATCCACATAGCCAGAAGATGATTCTCAAGTATATCTTCTATTTTGCTGAAAAGATGGTGCCAGCTCTTGCCATTTCTGTTTGCTTAGCTCAACCAGAAGTGGAAGATAGTCAGCCAACTCTACCCAGGCAAATATTGAATGCTCGCAACATTAAGGAGAAAATGCAGAAATAGTTAGATATTAGATTTAATTTTTAGAAATAGTTTTGCTTAGAAAAATGGCAGTCATTTAAACTGTACCCTGAATCTGTGTAATTAAGTTATTTAGTTAGTAGTATTTAAACCCTTCTCATGCATTTAGAGAAGGGTCCAGAAATTTATCAGAAACTTGTCCTCAGAACATGCACTTTTGCACCCTCAGAGGAGGTTTTGGTGAATGAATGGATCAAGATTTGTTGATGTTTGCATTTGATATCTGCTACTGATGTTGCACTTCTGTACTCTTAGTAGATGTTAGAGCAAGGAGAGATAAATCATTATTACTTGAAGCTTATGAGTAGGACCAGTCATAAATGGTACTTTTATCTCTTGACCATTTGTGCTTATATGTTAAAGTGATATACAGTTTTTAGTTGTTTATATGTTATTGCATGAATGCTTGAGTTACCATTTGGCACTTTTGTACGGTGGTAGCTATTTATTTATGTGTAATGTATGAATAGCTTATTATGCGATATGCTGTTCACAACTGTTTTTCCTAACTGTTTATGCGAAATAGTTCATCTTAATTGATTTCCTTTCTTATAATCACTGAATGATGTTTATTGCCAGTTGTTATTTGAAATCTCTTTAGATTGCATAATAGAAGAATTACATCTCAGGTTAGCATAGATTAGATGTGTTGTTTTTATTAGATTGCAATAGCATAGAATTAGATTAAAGTTTGAATTAGAATAGCTTAGATAGGAACTGTTAGATCAGCAACATCCAATTCTACACACACACACCCATAGATTGGGAAACTGGTCCCATTATCCCTAGTCGGACCCATTATACCAAACGGATAAGGAGCTGCCAACCAAGGTCCAGACTGTTAGCGCTTGGAATTCACCTAGGCTGAGATAGACAAACTCTCAAGGCTACATCAAACCATTTCACCTCGTAGCTAGCCCTACGAGGTATGAGAAGGCTCTCTCGGGTCAGATTCGATAGATCTTTCAATATGATTAGGCTGACCAATTAATAATAAAGATTTTAAGCTAGTAAATTGATAAGGGGGTTGATTTAATGATTTTTGGGGTTTTTGGTGGCAATTGGTGGAAGTGCAATTCAAGGTGCGGGGATTGAGCACAGTTTTCACAGGGGGATCTAAGGGGAAAGGTAGGAATGAGTGCTGATGCCTTAATCTGAGATGGATGATCAGATATGATAGAGGAGAAGCTAAAGAGGGCAAACACACAATTCGAATCCTCTCTAGACAGTAGAAAACATTAAAATTGAACAAACTAAAAAGCTGAGCATGTCAAAACATGAGTTCAAACTTTACCACTTCATCTGTCCAATTTGAAGCAAAAGAGAGATGTGGAATACATAAACAAAACTTGCAAGAACATGTAGAGAACACACCATCAACACAAAAATCCACAAGAATCCACAATGATGTCTGCAAAACCCTGGCCTTCCTTTTCCTTAAATTGCAGAGATAGATGTACAATATACAATGAAAGCTTTCTTCCACCAGAGTCCAACCATCAAAATGAGAAGGAGAGAGCATAATATAGACCATTTAGACCATATAACTCCTTTCCCCACCTCTAGGGGTCGAGCTCAGCTTTCTAGGAGCAGTTTGAACAAATTCTAAACTAAGAACTAGAAAATAGGCAGCCAAACAACTTGCCTCTATTACTTAGCTAACTCATCCATGCATTAATTTTTCACTTTTTACATCATGGAAGCTTCTAGAAGGGTAAAGAAAGATAAAATCTACCAAAGTGCCATGAAAATATTACATTTATCCATCATCTACAAGTAAAAATAGTCAACCATAGTCAAAACAGTGTTTTTTGACCAAAAATGTGAATTCTGGCAAATCTGGAAGTTCTGGTCTGGAAGTTCTGGTCGCGCCCCTTCACAGCTGTTTTTGAGTGGGTTTCACTGGTCCAAATCAGGTGCAAGATGGCTCATTGGAAAGCTTGGCCTGTCTACTTTCCATCCCCAGTGGAATTTCTGAATTTGGTGTTGATTTGACCCCTCAAAAACCATTTCTCCCAAGGTCACTTTCTGCAACTCAAAAAGTGGGCAGAAAGTCATTTTTTTGATGTATTTTGAGCTTTTGGAGGCTCAAAACTCAAAACCAGGCTTCTCCCAAGCATTGGTAATTTTTCTTTTTGCATGCCCTTTCCAAAAATGCCAAGTTTTCAAAATTCCGAGCAGTCCTCCAAAATGGTCTCACCCGGGGTGAGACCAAACCGTGGGCAAAACCTGTAATTTTACCAAAAATTTCCAAAATGCTCCAAAATTCTCAAAATTTTCACATTTTGATGCTAGATCAAGGCTGATCAGTACCATGATGAGTGAGGGAGGCTTCAGCCAAGATACGGAGTGGGTTTGTCCTTTTCTTCCTCTTCCGGGCCTTAGACAGCTTCCTTTGGAGAATTTTCATTTTAGCCTTGCAAACATGTAACCTCTATGATGAACACCTTTTCCACCCTTACGAGGCCTCTACTGTGTCTCAACCTCTGTAGAAGAAGACCGGTCATCACCTTGCTCATTAGTCTCATTGGTTGACATGGTGTTATTGAGCAAGGTGGAATAAACAAGTCAAAATGACCGCTGCCCTGCCTGCAAAATGTTGTGAAGTATGCTGTTTTCAAGGGGAAACATCATGAGGGATATGTTAGGGGAGGGAATTTACAATATAGGAAAGGGAAAAAATATATATATAAGCAGGTAATTCTGAAGAAAAACATCACATAATGCTAAACATGTCATTCCATCTCTCACCATTTGCAAATCAATACTTTATTTAGGGAAACTGTGATTTTTAATCACCAAGGGAAAGGACAATGAAAATCATCATGATGGAGGGGAGGATGTCATAAGCATAGGGGGATAAGGCAGCATCATCTATATACAAGTAACAGGCAGCTCATTTCAATTTGTTTTGAATGTCATTGAGGAGCATACTCTGTTTTTCATAATTTCAAAATGACCATTTGATGCTTTGGGAAACAGGGATTTAGGGTTTCTGATTGTAAGAGGAAGGGAAGGGGTTGTTGTGATCATTTTACAGTGGAAGGGAGAGGGGATTGTATCATAGGAATGAGGGAAAATAGAGGATATTAGGGATTAGGTTTAGGGGGGATAATGGAACCCATCAACAAAGTCTGCTGCCAATCAATTTTTGTAACAGCAATTCATTTAAAACAGAGGCAGCCTTATTTTTTCATTTGCCATGAGTAATTAGGGTTTCACTGTGTGATTTGATCATAGGGAGGGATATTCAATTGCCTAGGGAGTTTAACTGAAGGGACAAGCAATTGAATTAGGGTTTACATAGGGAATTAGGTAGGGGAAAAAACAGAGTTTTGAGAAGGGGAAAAAGATACCATGTTACTGCAAACCCTAACCACAGCAAGTCTGATTTCTTTGATGTCTATGCAAATGAAATTTTGTCATGACCTTATTGAGCTTTGAAGTCTTTGACATATACACGAGATGACCCTTTTCCTTTGTTTTTTCTGAGGCTATGCAAAATGGCAAATTTCACTGTTTTTACAATTTTTTGAGTGCATGCCTTGTCATCACTTTTTTATTTGTTTTTTATAATGTTTCTTTTCATTCTTTTGCTGTACATTTACATAGGCATTTTGCTGTGTTACTAGTGCTTAGGGTTTGATCATTATACATGGGGAAAAGGTAGGGTTTATAGGGTTTGAAAGGACTAGGGTTTGCAAATGATTTAGGGGTAGGATTTGTATAATTGACTTGCAAATGAGATCAATAAGTTTGACATGTTAACATATGCAATTTGTATGGGGAAAATAAAAGGAGGGACAAAGGGAAAAATTTCCTTGAAAAATAACAAACTGTCACACATATTGCTTGCAAAAACAACTATTCATTTAACCTATTTCTTTATGGATTTCTTGCACAAAATTTATGATCATTACCTTCCTTTCCAATCCCAACACCATCATCAAACATGTGAATGAGGCATACCTTAATAACTTGAGAGAATTTGAGGGTGATTTCAGCGTTTGAGTGATTTTTTAGGGCAAACAGAAGTTCTGGTCGCGCACGGGCTCAGACTGGTCGCGCCCCTGTAACTGGTCGCGCCTGTGTTATTTAACACTGCGCGTTGGCCTGTAACTGGTCGCGCGCACCCAGATGGTCGCGCACGGTCTCAGACTGGTCGCGCGCACCTTTAACACTTGTGCTTTGTAGAAACTTGCCCGAATTTGCTCCTTTCGCCTCTAACACATATTTTTGGACTTTCAAATGCACAATAAGAGTGAATTGAGAGGGAAATTAGCTTTTATAGGGTCACTTTTAAAAAAAAATTAACTTTAGAACCCACTTTCTAATGTTTTCAACTTGCTTTGCTTTTTAACACTGTTTAGAGTCTTTTTGTCCTGAAATGAGCTCTCTTGATGCATTTGACTCCGTTCTTTTTGCAAGTTGACCACCTGATGGACTGTAGTGAAGGAACCAGGGTTGTTGCCGGCACTTTTACAAATTTTTTGAAAATTTCTTTATTTTTACAAATTCCTCATGACCTTGGATTTAAAAACAGGGTTTTTTAAATCCAAGGCATAAAGTGAGCTGTAGCTGAAGAAAATGATAATGAAACATATATACAAAATTCCTTCCGGCTTGCTGGGCACTTACTGACCATGACTCATTACCTTGAAATGATTTTGACTCAAAACCCTAGACCTAAGACCATGGGATCTCAAGACAAAAAATAAGAACAAGCATGACTCAATTACATTGTTGTATGACCTGATCCAGCAAAGCCAAGAAGGGAACAAAGACCAGCTCCTCCATTCAGTGTTATGGCATGCCTAGCGGGATGCAAGACTGACACTGATGAGACACCTATAAATGCATATGCAAAGAGTTATTGATCACTGATGGAGGGCTCAAGACCGACACTAACACGGACCAGGCGGGTATCCCCCTTGTTGTCAACCTGATTTTCGGGGCTTCAACATATTTGGCGCTAGAAGAAGGGCCTAAACTATGAATGGCAAGTAAATCCAAATCTGAATACCATTCTGAGAGTAAATCGCCCTCATCATCTCCCCCGACTTCCCCATTACATTTAAATCCAGAGTCAGAAGTCGCTCGAGTATCAACCACTGCTACACACCCTGATATTTCAGACCGATCTACCATTGAACCTCCTAAAGTTAAATCCCTGATTCACAAACTTCAGCGATTTTCCATTTCTCCTCAGAGGTCTGATAAATCTTAAGGCAGCGTGACTTCGCAGTACAATCTTGCTCATCCCCTGACCAGGCTAAAGAGTGAAAAGTTTGGCGTCCAGCCAACCGAATTACCTCTTCCCACCAGGAAAAGAGTGAGGAAATCACCGCAAGAGTCTGACAGTGAGACTCTTTCGTCTGCATCATCCATCTCAACTACTTCACCGCGAAGTCAACCATCCACACCTTCACTCCAGATCATCGTTCATCCATCCACTGGAAACCCCCACAACCCCTCTTCAATCATCTATGATCATAGTATCCTCATCCTCCCAGCCACAGGGATCATCTTTTGCACTTTCCTCTGTTAGCAGTTCAACAATGGCCCAATCTCCATGGAACAACCTTGGGGCAGTCTTAATTCCTGCACCCTTGAGTCAAATACCGGCCCATCCTGAGAAATGGCTGCCTAAATTCAATCCCGAGGCAGGCATGCTAGCAGAAGAGCACATAAACAACTTCATGCTTGCCATTAATCTCACTGGAGTTACTAATGAAGATGTTGTTGTTCGGATTTTTCCCTATACACTGCAAGGGACAGCCGGGTCATGGTACTTTTCATTACCCTCTGGATCCATCACAAGTTGGGACATCTTCCAGGACCAATTCCTAACCAAGTTTGGTGATGATAGATCAACGACAACGTTAATCAATGACCTATCCAATCTTAAAGCCGAAGCTAGAGAGCCTATTAAGGATTTTAATTTACGGTTCAACAAAATTTTCAATAAAATTCCTACTGCTTCCTAGCCCAGCGAAGAAGTACGATGTGAATGGTATATTACCACTCTACCGTCGAACATAGCCATCTTCGTGGACAGGGCGAATAAAATAACCTTAGCTGATAATATGAAAGAGGCGATAGCAGTAGAGAAACGAATAATAGCCCTGGAAAAGAGATCCGCGATAGAGGAACGTAAGTCCAAAAAAGTCACCTTCAAGGAAGACTCCAAGAAGAAACAAGCAAACGATCCTTTTGATTTGGAAGGATTGTAGAAAGTTCTAAAGACCATGTCTAATGAGATGGTCGACATAAAAAAGCAAGTAGTAGAAACTTCTTCGAAAAAGCCCTACCAAGCTTTTAAAAGAGGTCCTTCAACGGATGCAAAGCCACCCAATGCCATTTGAAATGCTGAATCCGAGGAAGAGGAAGAAGAAATTTCCACTGAAGGGTAGACCGATGACAAAGAAGTCGTGGAATTACAAGGAATGTGGGATTTCATCCTCCCATAAGAGGAATATCAGGAAGTATTTCCAGTTAGCACACGAAGCAAAAATTAGCTTGATCCTCCCCAAACTACCCCTAAGCCGAAGAGCGCAAGATTTGCAACAAAGGATAAAGTCGCAACAAAGAAAAAAACATCTAAAGTGACTCAAACTAGCCCAGTCCAAGCATATGAAACGACTCCATCGAAAACACTGATAGTGTCGGATGAAATGGACTACAATATTATTGATGACATGAAGAAGACTAGGGCTAACATCACCCTTTACGAACTGAGCAAGTTGAAACATCAATAGAAGATAATGATGAAAGAATTACATGTCATGCCAGCTGCACCTTTGCCTGCCATTGTACTTTCTCAAGCTTCCCATAACATGGGAAGACCTCCAACTAATGTGATCAATAAGATTGATCCAAATGACATCGCCTTAAGTGGAGGAAGATCAAGATCTCACACTCCCCCGTTTCTCCTTACTTATGAAATCTTCAATAAAAATGTGCACAATTGTTTGGTAGATTCTGGTGCTTCATCAAACATTTTACCCAAATATATATGTGCCAAATTAAATGTTCAACCACAGAAATCCGCAGTGCACATAGTTCAGCTAGATCGATCTCAAGTCGAAGTGATTGGCGAACTAAATCAAGTAACCATAAGATTGTCATCCAACTCGAAGGTATGTCAGGTTATTGACATTCTAGTTGCTGATATCCCAGAATTCTATGGCTTAATTCTTAGCAGGGATTGGTCAGAAAAAATCCATGGATACTTCGCAACCGATTGGTCGCACATGTGGTTGCCCCACAACGGTAAACCGAATCAAATAAAAGTTGAACGAGAGCTACACCAGAAGTACATAGTAACGGAGTTAGAGGGAGAAAATGAACCAGTATCGTATAACAGTAGCATTATTGGCAATTACTCAGTAGATTCTTTCCTCGGCAATTTCAATGCTCATGCGTCACCCTATTTAGAACACTCTGTTTTGTCCCAAGTCGAAAAGTTTTCTCGAACTGATAGTTTGAAATGTATTAATTTTTTAGATAAACCTGTAAATAAATCTATGTTTTGGAAATTATTTTTTGATGGCTCTAGATCTAACGAAGGAGCAGGAGCAGGATGCGTTCTGATTAGTCCAGAAGGAGAAAAAATCATGCTCACATGCAGACTCGAATTCGATTGCACAAACAATACAGCAGAATACGAGGCTTTGGTTCAAGGCCTATACAAAGCAATCGGGTTAGACGTCAAGTATCTTCAAGTCTTTGGAGACTCCGAGATTGTGGTTAAACAGGTACGTAACACTATACATTGCTTATCAGGTCACTTAAAACACTATCAATCCTTAGTACAAGATCTGACTGACCATTTCATAGCGTTTAATATTTCTTCAATCCCCAGACTCCAAAAAGCAAGTGCAGACCTTTTGACTAACGTAGCTTCTAAGCTTATTCCATCCGAAGATTTTAGTCCAGATAGATTCTCAATAGAATTAATCTTTAGACCGTCCATTCTTGATAACATCACAAATTGGAGAGTATTCAATGGCGATCCTGATATCGTAAATTTCCTCACATCTGAAGGATCCTACTCCAATCAAATAATTGATGAAGACCAGCACGATCAACAATTGCAACAAAATAGCACTAATAATGCTATACCTAAGTTGGTAGTCAAGTTAGAAGACTTATATGATTTGAAAGATCGGTTTAAGAGGTCTACCAATTCAAAACTCTACAGTTCAACCTTGAACTACGAATTAGTAAACGTAGGGACCGATGCTAAACCACAAAACATTAATCTAGGCCTCGACCTAACCCCTGAAGATAAACTAGTGTATATTCATCTTTTGAGACAATATAAAAATGTTTTTGCCTGGAATTATGATGAGCTGAAAACATACGACACTTCTATCATTCAGCATACTATTCCCATGATCGATAATGAAAAACCTGTCCAACAAAAGCTGAGAAAGATCCACCCCAATTTAGAAAATCAGATAAAAACTGATCTCAATAAGTTACTGAAAGCCAAGATAATCTTTCCCATCAGACATTCCAAATGGGTCTCCAATATGGCACCCGTTAGAAAGAAAAACGGAGATATTAGGATTTGCATTGACTTTCGGAACCTTAACAAAGCCTGTCAAAAAGACAATTTTCCTCTTCCACCTATGGAGCAGATACTGCAGGCAATGGCAAGCTCAGAATTAATGTCTTTCTTGGATGGATTTTCAGGATACAATCAAGTGTTGGTACATCCTGATGATCAGTTGAAAACCACATTCAAAACTAAATGGGGCACATACACATATCGGAAGATGCCATTTGGTTTGATTAATGCTGGTGCCACATTTCAGAGAGCCATGGACATTGCATTCAAAGGGTTAGTCAATAAATCTGTAGTAATTTATTTGGATGATATAACAGTGTACTCCAAGAAGCGAAGCGACCATCTCAAAGACCTGAAACAAATCTTCCAACGGTGTTTAAGGTATGGAATTTCACTTAACCCAAAGAAATCTTTTTTCGCACTAAGTGAAGGGAAACTTCTAGGATTCATAGTGTCAAAATCCGGTATTCACATTGATCCCGACAGAATCAAAGAAATTTGTGAAATATCCCTACCTCATAACAAAAAAGCCATGCAATCTTTCCTTGGTCAAATCAATTTTGTAAAGAGATTCGTTTCAGATTTTTCACAAATCGTGTCTCCTTTGCAAACCATGATTAAAAAGAATTCAAATTTTAAATGGGGTCAAGATGAACATGAAGCATTCAACCTAATCAAGCAAGCTATTATTAGTGCTCCATCTTTAGCAACCCCGAATTTTTCAGAACCTTTTATTTTATACACATTTGCCTCAGATAAGTCATATGCTGCGATTCTAACTCAAGCAAATCAAGAAAAAGCAGAAGCTCCAATTTCGTTTTTTAGCTCAAATTTACAGGGTGCTGAACTCAATTATTCAGATGTGGAGAAACAAGCTTATGCTGTTTTCAAAGCGGTCAAATACTTCAGACCTTTCTTACTTAAAACCCATACTAAGATCATAGTACCATTCCCGGCGGTAAGGAATCTTCTAGTACAGAAGGATGTGGGTGAGAAAAGGGCCAATTGGGTTATTGCCTTACAGGAATATGACCTTGAGATCAAACCAACAAACATCGTAAGAGGTCAAGGCTTCTGCAAAATGCTGGCCGGAGCATCGCAAATTTTTGAAATTCCATCTGAGGAGGTACAAATGTGTGAGGTAAGCCTAAATGATGCAGAATCATTATATGCTGATATCATTTATTATCTTAAGAATGGGTATGCTCCTTCACACCTTCATCACACTAAGAAAAGAGCTCTAAGATTGAAAGCTAAACAATATCAGCTCATAAATGATATTCTTTTTAGAAAAAATTATGATTTTGTTCTTCTTAGGTGTCTTGAGAAAGCTGAAGCTGAAAAAGTTTTGCAGGAACTCCACGATGGGCCAACAGACGGACACTACGTTGGAGATACTACTGCACATAAAATCTTACGCGCAGGGTATTACTGGCCCATGCTATTCAAAGACTCGCACAGTTACGTGAGAAGATGTCAATTCTGCCAAACTACTGCTGGAAGACAGAAGAAGCCATCCCTGCCACTACAGGCAGTAAACATCGAGCAACCCTTCAGTCAGTGGGGCTTGGACATAATAGGTGAGATCGTTCCTCACTCTTCTAAGCAGCATAAATACATCCTCACGGCAACAAATTATTTTACTAAATGGGTAGAAGCAGTTCCACTCAAGACAGCTAATTCTAAAAATATTATTGAGTTCATAAATCAATTTATAATCACTAGGTTTGAATTGCCATCCGCTTTAATGTTTGATAATGCATCATACTTTTCTAGAAATACAATGACTGAATTTGCACTTAAAAGAGCATTCAAACTTAAATAATCGGCCAATTACTATCTGCAAGGTAATGGGCTAGCTAAGTCAACAAATAAAAACCTAATCAGGATTATTAAAAGAACAGTTGACCAAAATTAAAAGAATTGGCACAAGGCTTTGATATATGCTTTATGGGCAGATAGGATAATGCAAAAAGCTTCAATCGGCACTTCTCCCTTTAATTTAGTTTATGGGAAAGAAGTGGTTCTTCCAACTCACTTAGCCATTCCCTCTTTGTCTTTAGTACAATACATTGATGAAGTACCCACTTCCTCCTTACAGCTGAGACAAATGGAAATAATTAAATTAGAAGAACAACGAGAACAAGCTAAGAAAACGCATGCTCATCATCAAGCGCTAGTAAAATCCTCTTTTGATTCAAACATAATGACTAGAAAAGATTTCCAGATGGGAGATTTAGTTTTAAAGTGGGACAAGGCTCATGAAGAAAAGGGCAAACATACAAAATTTCAAAGGGTGTGGCTTGGTCCTTTTCATATTGTTGAATTCATAGGTTCATCAACATTTGTGTTACAGGATTTAGCAGGTAAGAGGGATCCTTTGCCTGTTAATGGACAAATTCTCAAGAAATATTTTCCATTGAAGATTATTCTTCTATTTTTGTAGAATAGTTTTTCTTTTCATAATAAAACCAGTTGTGCGTGGTTACATTAGGTATTTACGAAAAAGACACCAATTCTCTTTCAGATTTTGAGCTTTTCGCTTGTATAAATAGCAAATATTTTGGAAAATTGATCTTTATTATTGACAGATACAGTTAAAAACTTTAGGCTAGATATGATACTAGTTTCAACTTCAAAAAATTTGATGAAAGCAACCTTTAGTGAAGAAATTGTTTTATCTCAGTACAATGAAAGGTATCAATAACAAAATAAAGATTCTCTGTAGAACAGTTGTTTCCAAAAAAACTCTATTATTGTCGTCCAGAGCCATCTTAAGGAAACAATGACTTCCTCCCTGCTAAGGAAAATCGCAGCTTTCAGAGGAATAATCCAAGGATACAATATATCTTGAAGAAAAAGAGGTCTCGTCATGATCCAGCTTATCATGATCACGGATATTATAACTTGCTGAATTTGCCAATACTGTCTACCACAACAAGGCAATGACTCAAGATTGTTGCAATTAAAAGACAAGGGGTCTCATCACGAGCCAGCTTGTTCAACAAAGTTATGAATCGAGTGAGTGACTGTGTCATAATTTGGCTACCAAACCAAGACATTGTTCTTTAAGAATAAAAAGAAAATCAAAGCAATAAGTGTGGATATGGATTTTTTTTCTTTGAAACTTGGAGGTCACCTTAAGTAGGATACAGGATCATTGCTGGGTAACAGGTAACCCTGTCGAGGCTATAAATGCCTGCTAGCAGCAGAGGTTCTACCTACGACAAATGAGCATATTTAAAACTGGTTTACAGAGGAGACTTTATTTTATCTTTACAAGACCAAGTAATGGCTGATGTAAATACAAGGACTAGCCTGAGGAAGCAAATAATTAGAATAGAAAGAGGTTGAAACAAAATATCATTAATAGTTTAAAGCATAATATACTCTGTCTTTCCATAACAAAGTTTAATTTTCTGAAAAAATTTCTGTTTTGGAAGTTTGAAAAATTCAATAGAAAAACAGAGATAACTGGTTCTTCCAAGTGAATCGCCAATTGTTGTGGCCACCAACAACCCCCCTCCTTATTTAGTATTAGCAATAACACTAGGTAAGTGGGGACCCTTAGTAAAAAATTCAAAAAATTCAATTAAAACTCATGTATTCTACTCCTTAAGAAAACATCCCATCGTGCGAAGAAGATAGGACATTTCCTTGTGAGTAAAATGATAAACTGCAAGAGTGCGACGCGAATTCCATTACATCGCATGCATTAAGAAACGCTCATATTCGAAAACCTTAAAAAATCGCCGATGGCCGATATGCGACATCGCATATCGCAATATCGCATAAAAAAACACGTAACCATTTAACGATTGTAACAATCTGCGATCTTGTGATAACACGATACTGCGATTTGCGATCTTGCAATCGCATGATACGACAATCTGCGATTCTGCGATAAACGTGATCGGGCAACCCTGCGATAACACATCTTGATGATTCTGCGATAATGCGATATTGCGATGATGCGATGTTGTGATGCGAATCGCAGAAACTATCCATCGCAGATTTTCTCCGACTCAACATTCAAGAAAAAGCTATCCATAAACCAAAAATTGGATACGCGCTTTAATGGAAATTAATGAATGATACACCAAGCATTAATGAAAGATAGTTTTGTGCTTTTCGAAGAGTTAGTTCATGTTAGGTGGCATGTTTTTGTACATCCGTAGAGCTCAGAGCTTTCTTGTAAATTTTTATTATCATTACTCTCTCCTCATGTGTGAACTGCAGGAACAAAAAAGAGAAACGACATGAAGAAAAGTGCAGGAAGCAATTAAGGAAAAGGGTAAAGCTCCAAAGATCGGAAATAGAGAAGAAATGCCCTCATGAACAGATACCGCATGCACAAGAGCCGCAAATTCCAGAGCGCTGCTGAACTATCCATTATAGATCTGTCAGTCAGAGCCATGGTTGAATGAGTAGTTGAATAATGCTGATATCAATAGGCGATTTAACGCTCAATGTCAGAAGCTCACGAAAGCAATATGTTTACAAAATTTTGAAGCTTATACCTGGTGAAGGAAAAGGCGCTAAAGGCGAAAAATGCACCAGAAAGGCTTGGATCAAAGAACGGAGGCAGTTACCGATGCGCGATTAGCGCCTAGTGCTAATCGCGCATCGCTGAGAAAATTGCTCAAAAAGCAAAGTCCCTAACTGCTTAGTCACTCATAAGCCTAGAAAATGCAAGAAAGCAAAGGCAGAGGAAATTTGAGGGTTAACCAAGTGGAATTTGGGTTATTACTGAGCATACATAGTAAATCCACATAGCCAGAAGATGATTCTCAAGTATATCTTCTATTTTGCTGAAAAGATGGTGCCAGCTCTTGCCATTTCTATTTTCTTAGCTCAACCAAAAGTGAAAGACAGTCAGCCGACTCTACCCAGGCAAATATTGAATGCTTGCAACATTAAGGAGCAAATGCAGAAATAGTTAGATATTAGATTTGATTTTTAGAAATAGTTTTGCTTAGAAAAAGGGCGGTCATTTAAACCGTACCCTAAATCTGTGTAATTAATTTATTTAGTTAGTAGTATTTAAACCCTTCTCATGCATTTAGAGAAGGGTCCAAAAATTTATCAAAAACTTGTCCTCAGAACATGCACTTTTGCACCCTCAGAGGAGGTTTTGGTGAATGAATGGATCAAGATTTGTTGATGTTTGCATTTGATATCTTCTACTGATGTTGCACTTCTGTACTCTTAGTAGATGTTAGAGCAAGGAGAGATAAATCATTATTACTTGAAGCTTATGAGTAGGACCAGTCATAAATGGTACTTTTATCTCTTGACCATTTCTGCTTATATGTTAAAGTGATATACAGTTTTTAGTTGTTTATATGTTATTGCATGAATGCTTGAGTTACCATTTGGCACTTTTGTACGGTGGTAGCTATTTATTTATGTGTAATGCATGAATAGCTTATTATGCGATATGCTGTTCACAACTATTTTGCCTAAATTTTTATGCGAAATAGTTCATCTTAATTGATTTTCTTTCTTATAATCGTTGAATGATCTTTATTACCAATTGTTATTTGAAATCTCTTTAGATCTTATAATAGAAGAATTACATCCTGGGTTAGCATAGATTAGATGTGCTATTTTTATTAGATTACAATAGCATAGAATTAGATTAAAGTTTGAATTAGAATAGCTTAGATAGGAACTGTTAGATCAGCGACATCCAATTCTACACACACACACCCATAGATTGGGAAACTGGTCCCATTATCCCCAGTCAGACCTGCTATACCAAACGGATAAGGAGCTGCCACCCAAGGTCCGGACCGGGCGGGTATCCCCCTTGTTGTCGACTCGATTTTTGGGGCTTAAACAGGTTCCTGAAAGTGGAGCAGAAAATCTAGTGGTCTCTAGAGAGAAGACCATGTTGTGGCATCAAAGGCTTGAACATATTGGAGAGAAGGGCCTTTGAATACTTCATGGTAAAGGTATGGTAGAAGGTATGAGTAATAGCTCTCTAGATTTTGATTTCTGTGAAAACTGTGTATATGGGAAGCAGAATCAGGTGAGTTTCCCCTCTAGTGGCAAGAGGGCGAAACAAATATTAGAGCATGTGCACAGTGATGTGTTTGGACATATGAAGGTTCCATCACTGGGTAAGTCTATGTACTATGTATCATTTATAGATGACTTCTCAAGGAATACATGGATATTTTTATTTAAGAAGAAATCTGAAGTCTTTGACAGGTTTAAAGAATTTAAGGCTCTCATGGAAAACCAGATAGAGAAGAAGATAAAGGTGCCAAGGTCAGATAACGATGGAGAGTTTTGCAGTAAGGATTTTGAAGAATTCTGTTAGAAGTGTGGCAAAGCACAGAAGAAGACTACTCCATATACACCTCAACAAAATGGAGTTGCAGAAAGAATGCACAAGACATTGATGGAAAGGGAAAGAATCATGCTTAGTGGTGTTGGGTTAGGATAGGAATTATGGGCAGAGGCAGTGGAGACAACATGTTACCTGGTCAACAGATCACCTTCATCAACGTTGGAGGATAAGAATCCACAAGAGGTGTGGACTGGTAATAAACCTTCTCTTTCACATTTAAGGGTATTTGGATGTGATGCATATGTACATGTTCCAAAGGAGAAATGAACCAAGTTGGATAAAAAATCTGAAAAGTGCATCTTTGTTGGGTATAAGGATAGTTTAAAGGGTTATAAGCTTGGAACCTAGTAACAAGGAAAGTTGTGTACATCCGAGATGTGGTGTTCAGAGAGGTAAAATATGTTATTAAACATGAAGTGCAACCAAAGGAACCTGAGAAGATAGAGTTTGAGCTTAAGGAGGAAGAATCAGACTCTACAACAGAGAAGGAATCAGAAGATGAAGAGCCACAAACTCTAGGTGTGAGAAGATCAGTTCGAGAAAGAAGGAAACCAGAAAGGTATAGTCCATCTACTTTCTGTTCAAATTTTGCGTTATCTATTACTGATGATGATCCCAGAACTATGAAGGAAGCAGTAGATTAAGAGGATGGAAAACTATGGAAAGAGGCCATGGTTGATGAAATGGTATCTTTGCACAAAAATGAGGCTTGGGATCTGGTGGAGTTGCCGATTAGAAGGAAACCCATTGGCAGTAAATGGGTGTCCAAGAAGAAGACAAATGCGGAAGGAAAGGTGGAGAAATACAAAGCTTGTTTGGTAGCAAAAGGTTATTCCCAGGTGTCAGGAATTGATTTTGGTGATATTCTTTCTCCTGTTGCCAAGGTAACTTCTATTAGATTACTTTTATCTGTTGTTGCTGCTTTTGATTTGAGGTAGAACAGATGGATGTGAAGACAACATTTCTTCATGGGTATCTGGAAGAGGAGATATACATGAAGCAACCTAAAGGCTTTGCAGTGAAGGGTAAGAATGAACTGGTATGCAAGTTAAAGAAGTCTCTGTATGGGTTAAAATAGTCACCAAGGACTTGGTATCAAAAATTTGATACATTTATACAGGGACATGGCTTCACCAGAAAAAAAGCAGATCACTGTGTGTATTTTAAATTAATTGGTGACTGTGTGATTTCTCTGGTCTTGTATGTGGATGATATGTTGCTAGTTGGAAATGACAAAGAAATTATCCGAGATTTGAAGACCCAATTTTCCTCCAAATTTGACATGAAAGATCTTGGTGCTGCAAACTATATTTTGGTCACAGAAATTAAAAGAGATTGGACAAAGAGGAAGCTCTGGTTAAACCAGAGGAAGTATGTTGAGATAATATTGAGAGGTTTAATATGCAGGATAGTAAACCGGTCAAGGTTCCTATTCCTGTAGGTGTAAAGTTATATGTTGAACAGTGTCCCAAGACACAAGAAGAGGAAGAGGATATGTCCCGTGTTCCATATGAAAGTGCAATCGGTATCCTGATGTATGTGATGCTATGTACTAGACCAGACATTGCACATGCAGTGGGAGTATTGAGCAGGTTTGTGTCAAAACCAGGGAAGGAGCATTGGACAACAGTGAAGCGGATTTTCAGGTACTTGCATGGCACCAGTGATTATGGTTTGTGCTACCAAGGAAGACTAGTATTGGACAGAGTTTTGGATATCCATGGTTTTGTTGATACAGACTGGGCTGGAGATCTAGATCAGAGAAGATCTACAAGAGGGTATGTGGTTAACCTATTTGTAGGTGTAGTCAGTTGGATGAGTAAGAAATAATCTATAGTGGCATTATCAACTACAAAGGTAGAATACATAGTAGCCACTCATGCAAGCAAGGAAGTAGTTTGATTGCAGAGATTGTGTTCAAGTATGGGGTTAGTACAGGGAGCTATAAGGATAAACTGTGACAACCAAAGTGCAATTTTCTTGGCAAATAAGCTTGCTTACCATTCAAAGACAAAGAACATTGGTGTTCAGTATCACTTTGTGAGGGATATGATAGAAGACAAAAAGGTGTTGCTGGTAAAGGTGGACACTTTGAAGAATACTTCAGATGCATTGACAAAATATGTGAGCTCTAAGAAGTTCTCTTGGTGTAGAGAAATAATGGGCATTGCAGGGCTGGATAAATGAGTAAGCTCTCTTGTGGCCCCCTATGGAAAGAAAATAACAAGTGGGAGAATGTTGGGTTATGTTATATTCTTTCCACGACTAGCCCATGTAGTTAACTGGGGGGGTTAGAGGGGGTCTAAGCCCCCCCTTCGTTGCACCGATTGCATAGTAGGGGGAGTCACAGGGGGTTTTAGGGGTGCAAGTAACCCCACTCTATGGGGTCTAGGGTAGCACCTTGAAAAATTTTGGTTTTGGACCCTATGTTAGGTTGGGTGGACCTACCTATGGTTTTGTGCATAATTTTTGCACATGGTTTTGGACACGACGGTTTTCAGTCCATGGTATTGGATGCTTCGGCATGTATAAATATGTACTGTAACAGTGAAAGGAACATAATGAAAAATCAAGCTGGTAGTCTCGATTCTTGGATCTAGGGGAAAATCTCTGTGTATATGTGTTTTATGTGTTATGCTCTCACATTGTTTATTTTACGTGTTTTAGAATTCGTATGTAGGTAATTTCTGTACGAGGTTAAAACCTACAAGTAGCCCAATGAATAGAGGGTGGTAGCTTAGGCTCCCCTCCGATGAAAAATTCTTCTAGATTCGATAATATTCAGCATATGAGTAGGGACAATCAAGAGATAATCAATAATTAGAAAGAGATGAATTCAAATGATCATTAATGATACGATATGATGAGACACTTGAGATTGGATATGATTTCATGACACGATATGATGTAGGTGGAATTCTCCCTAGTTTAGAGGGAATGTTAAAAATATGAAACTGCAGTCAAATTCCACATTGGACAATTAACTTTATGGATATAATGATTGCACTAAATTCCTCTTTTCGAGAGGACCAAAATTGACCTATATATCACTCAAATCAGATAAGGGAAAGTATACTTATGAAGAAAATCCCACATGTTCTCATTTGTCAAGGTCAACCCTAAAGAAAAATGGACCACCTTGAAAGGCTATAAATACAAGTGCCCTCTACCTCATTTGGACATAATGATGAGACACTCTTCTATATTTTTTTTTTTCTCACATAAGTCAGAGGCTCATTCGTGGAGGATCAAGTTCATTTTGAGGTGAAACTGCAGGGTCTGAAGCTCACATCTATGATTTATGGTTTTAGGCCCCAATCACAGACATAGAACATGAAGGATTCGAGTGTAGTCAAATGCACAGAGGCTCATCCATACGACTAGAGCCTTCTAGTCAAATGGAAAAATCTCCATGCATGTGACTAGGGGTTTAGGTTTTCCGCAGTGTAGATCTGACCCCAATCACTTGAATGCCAGGATTAAGGGAGTGACTGGGAAAGCTATAGCCACTCACATGACAGGTCCTCTATGCGATCGAGATATAAAAGATGAAATCTTAGTCTTTTGAATATTTCGATCAGTGACCGCAGGGTTCGACAGTTGATTGCAAATAGTGAAATTTCATTACAGTCTTTAGAATCATATTTTTGAGCATATACATTGTTTGGTTCATTTCATGGATGTTGTAGTTCTTTTTTTGGTTACTTACATAGATGAAGACATGGATCATTGTATTCTGTTTTGCTAAATTATTTGATGACAATCTAAGAAGAAGAATTTGCAAGCGTTCCACATAGTTAGTTTCTCCCTGGTGTCTGACTAATACTGGTGTCTCTATGTATGAATGTTTTTCTTATATTTTTCCTTGATGTTCTACTACATTGATCACAATGATATTCTTATTTATACATAGTTTCATATGATGATGAATAATGATATAAATATGAATAATGTTATGATGTTTTGGGTTGAGCTTAATGTGTTAATGAATAAATACAGTTATGAAAGAAAAGAAAAATATAGCTCTATGAAAAATTAACAGAAACATCTCAAACTATTCTAGAGTGGCTCTAGTTATTCTTGTAAATTATGAACAATGAGAAGTTGACTCGCTAGTTGAAATTGTGCAAGATGATCCATTCTTAGAGAAGACTGTTTTTGATAATTTATCTGAAAGACATTCTAGAAGAGTTCAAAGAAATAAGAAGAGAAAAGGAAGGGAATTTTAGGTGGATGCTAAAATTGTAGGGTATTAGAGTAGAGTTTTTATGCTCAATCTGGGGTCGGATGTGAATATTTTTCCAAGGAAAAGTTTGGAGGTGTTGAGGAGGCCAAAGCTAGTTTTTTCTTTGATTCAACTATGAATGGAAAACCAATACTACATCTTTCCTATTGGCTGATCGGAAGATGTTGAAGTTGATATTGCAGGTGTCAAAACCTACACAGACTTTAAAGAGATATATATTATGGGTGATAAAGATTCGTATTAGCCTTGTTGGGAATTAATTGGGTGTTTGAGAACTATGTAGCTATTGATTTAAAGATGGAAACTATGACCTTCAAAGTAGATGGAGTCTAGGTCATACAACCTTTAGACCCCTATCAAGGTCTGAGATTTACAAAACATGTAGATGATGTGGAGGAGTCTAATCTATTGGACCAATTGTATTGGATTCCTACTGGGAAAAGGGAAGAATACATCAATCCAATGACAATTTGTTCTATTAGTTGGAGAAGCATTCAATTTACTTAGGTTGGGTCAGGTGTTGCGATGGATGACTGGCAACAAGAATATCATGAGATGCATTCTTGGAACTATGCAACTATTCAATGTATTCGATGGATTGATACTAAGGTATGAGAATATCCTACTTTTAATGGTAATAAATTTGTTATAAAGTTTCTTAAAGAAGTTGATTCCAAGATTGAAGAAGGTAAAAAGACCCCTTTGATGGATGTTTCCTTACATATGACCCCTATGAGATGGTTGGGAGCCCATCAAAACCACCTCCAAGATTGGGAAACTGCTAATTTTTCCATGTTGTGTAGAGTTTCTACTCCAAAGAATCCCTTCTGTATAATTCCTATATATGATGGATACACTAGTCCACAAAACATGTACAAAACTAAAATTTTGTCTGGTCAAAAATTGTCTTACGAGCTGTGATGCGACCACACCAGTTCATTAATACACAAAATAAAGAGATTTTAGAAACAATTACTTTCTTTTTCATAAAATGTATTGCCTTCACTACTACTTATCCATCAATGTTGCCAAGAGACTAGTTTTTACTTTTCTTACTCAAACTTTGTATATGGAAACCATTTCTTTTTGTGATATAGATTTATTGAGAAAATGGTGATGTATTTACAAAATAAAAGTGATATCTCACTAACACTCAAGGAAATTCTAATACTTTTTGATGATGCTTACCAAAATTCAGCTGAGGCCATTCTCACAATGAAAAATGAAGATGAGACACTTGATTCTTCTCTTGACAACTAATAAGTCCTTGATGAAGACGTTGGAATGGATGAATATTTTATTGATGTAATCCCTTAGGACTTTGATGCAATGAAAATGGCAGAGTTTTGAAAGATGATGACTTGAATAGCCTAGACTCTATTTATGGTGGTGTTGTTACTTCAAAGTGGCCTGACAATGAGGTTTGTGTGTCATTTACAATAATATAAATTAAGTCACCACTTCTATTTTTAGTATTTACATATGGATAGTACTTTTCATATCATGTGATATTTTGTAAAACCTTATTAAAATAATGTTTTATTTTCAGGAGATGGGTTATGGTGAATTGGTGTTTGAGCACGATAAGGATTTATTAAGTGAAAAAACAATTGATTTTTCGTTTCTAGGGATGGGCGTATCATCCAACATCAAATTCTTGGGTTGGTCCTGATCATTGGAAATATTGGAGAGTTGAAGGTCAATGTATTAACTCCTTGTGGATATTTCTTACCATGAACATCATTTAATTTAATCAAGTTCTCTGAATAGGAATCTTCGATGGTTGGTTCATGCCATATTGTTCTGATGTACAACAAAGTTATGATGTTGGGTTGAAGCATCTTCAAATGAAAATAAACCAAAGTGAAGAAAATGAGAACCATTTTTAATTGATTTTTTGAATCGTCTTGACACTAAAATTGGTGCTACCTTTTCTCCACCTAAAAATCAGCAGTCATTGTGATTTCCCTAGAGTATCTCCCTTGGGAAAACTACTCCTCCATAAGACTGTCACTAGCAACAAAAGTAGCTTGTAAAGTTATTCTTATTATCTTTTGTAATGGTAAACACATTTTCCTTGGAGTACAAGTACTACTGCTGAATTTTAGTCTTGTATATTGCACTCATGATTCAGCATATCATTATGCTATGTTGCACTGAATTTCAACAAATGGGGAATGGGGATATGGAGGTCTTGGGGATGAGTTTCTGTAATGGGAGAAGGGAGCAGAAAAGTCCCAGTGGATTTTGTAGGGGATAAAACCAATAAAATATTAAGCAAAGAAAAAATAGAAAAAATATTGATTTGCTCATTCATATAAAAAATGTGGACTTGGTGATGCATCAATCTTACAAATGCTTTCTTACAATTGTTCTAAATTTGTATATTTGAAACAACAAGGGATGGCCAACATGTAGAATAAAGCCTCAAAGTTAGTTGAAACTTTTTAGTGTTTAGTTTATGTTAGAAACTTTTTTTTATTTATTTAACCCATAAAAGGGGCGCTTTCCTTTCATCCCCCCACTCCATGCTACATAACCACGATACAAATTTATGTTTTCACTAGTCATGAAACGAGACTTGTGTTCTACATTCATCTTGTTATGTTTCGTGTTTGTAGTGTATTGGGAGGCAAGAAAGAAGAGTGTATTGTAAGTGTCCTTTTATATTTTCTTTTATGATTAGTTTTGGGCATTAAGTATCTATTTTTTTTATGTTACCTTGGATGGAAATCTTACAGTACTTTGTGTCTTATAATTTAATTAACCAGAGTATTAACATTATACTGAGAACTAATTTATCCTTTGTTTCAGATGCTTCTATTGAAGATAACAATAGTTTTGAACCATCAGCTACGTGGGGAAATGAGGATGGGTTTGAGCCTAATTGAGATTATGTACAAAGTGATATTGAGGAGGAATTTTCAAATGAAAAAATGGTTTCTCAACCTCAAAAGTTTTGATTTTGCAATCACATTATTTTTATAAAGCACTTATTCTAATTTCTAACAACTATTTTCTCTTAGTGACTCTTAATACCTTTCAAGCTTTACTTTCTACTATATATCCTTTATAGAAGTTGAAGGAAATTGAAGAGAGAGAAATATTAGAAATATATTTTTTTGAGATAGAAAAGTAATGATTGATATTGTGAATGAAAGAAAATGGATTTCATCGAAACGTGTTTAATGTTTAATTTTGAATTATGGGATAATAATATCATATCCTTATGTTGCCCTTGTTTATTTTCGTATTCTAACAGTTGTTGCTGGTGGAATTAATTTTATTTTTGTTAGATGATAGTTTTTTTCGTCATTGTTTCGATTCCAATCATAAACATATTTTGGTCTTGTTACCGCTCAAACTAGCAGGGGTCCTAAGAGTGGATTTTAAAGGGAAACTACGAGGTTAAGGGCAACAATGGTGTGATAGCCCATTATCACATCATCTAAGTCTCCCTATAGTTTATGGACTTCCACCGATGGGAGGACACCTGGTATAAAGGGGAATCACTAGATGATTAGGCCAATAAGAGTAAAGGGAGTGATTCCTAAGGCCTACTCACAAGAGAGACTCAATTGCATGTCACACTTATTTTGGAAGCAAGGTGGTGGGCTCTCTAGGAAGGGCAAGAAGATCCTTAGGGCTATGATTTGAGAGTATGCTTTTTCAAGATGGTTCATGGACATAGAGATCTTTATGGAGATTTGGGTTTTATGTGATATTTGTGAAATTGGCATTAATAGGTTGTGGGACCACACAAGGCTAAGCAGGCCTCAAACTAGGTCAAGGGTATGGAATTGATAAACCAAGGAGGGGCTTGACCTAATTGTCAAAGAGAAGAGGATTAATGAAAAATATTCTTGAAATAAAGTTCAATGATCCAAACGAGGTCACTAGCCAAGGGAAACTTAGGACAAGAGATGATCCTTGGGCTAGGGCTTGCAATATCTAGAGATCCCATCATCAGAATTTTATGAAATTTTGAGAGACTCTAGAGGACACACCAGAACAGTTATTAGTATGAGATCAAATTCTTTTGATGGCCAAATCATGAGAAAAGTGATTCCCTAGGTGACCTATGGAGGCTAGGCCTAGAAAAAGAGGAGAAGGTGAGAAAAATGAGCTTTGAAATTGATCACCTATGGAGGATTAGTGCCTTTTCCTTTGGGAGAGATGGAGTCAAGGATAATTTATGGTTTGTAAAGATCTCACCCAATCAAGAAGACCTTAAAACAAGTTTCCATGGCATTAGGGCATAAGAGAAGCTACTTCAAAGACTTTATACTTCGATTTGCAATAATTGATGACTTACTGAGATGTATTTATCACAAATTATCTCTAGGAACATTCTCCCACTCATACATGGCCCATGACATGATGCAACGCTATAAAAAAATCACAACTTCCACTAATTTTGATAGAAAAGAAGTAAATTTCAGACTTGTATAGTGAAAATGCCAACAACATTCATGTGACAAAGTAAATAACAATAATAAGAATGAAAAGAGCACTTACATGTACAAAATAATATATCCAATTATCAAATTATGCCAATAATGAAGCTCCAAGACAAGAGAGAGATATCCAAACATCAAAATTCATCCATAACATCCAAACTCATCCTCCAAAAGGAATAACGAAAATCTCACAAGAGAAAATAACCTAATCCAAGTGATGATGAATGAGAGAGAATGCCTCTCTTCTATTTATAAAATCCTATACGGGATTCAAATAGCCTAATTTTGATTAATAATTCCCCTCGAATAAAATAATGTGCATAATAACAATACTTTTTGGTGACAAAAGCACCAAAATAGCTCAATAACATAAGAATAAGCCTCTCAAGAGGGCAGAATGATCAATATAATGAGTGGTTGGACCTTTAAGGAGGCCTAATGAAGTCTAACGGGTGCTATGATGTAGAATTGGACTCCAAACATAGTGGAAAAGGGGTTGGTCCCTTGTTTTCCAAGCAACGACATGTAATTCTTCCAAGTGGGTGTGGGGGAACAAGGACATCCTACTAGGTCTCCAAGCAGATTAAAAAGGCCTTTAGACCATCTGTATGGGCTATGATGATAACACAATCCCTTCCTCTATAGCGAGAGATATCCTCTGTACCATAGAACATCTTCCAAGTGTTTGGTGCATGTGTGGAGCCAACTAGGCATGGTGGACTAGGTACATCATCCTCCTCTAAAGGTGGAACATGAACAATCAACAAGTAGTGTTGGGGATCTGTTATCACTCAGGTTGTCCCTAAAGCTCCTTAAAGGGATACGACCGAGGTAACCACAAACCAATCTTTGGACTGCAGGTCCTAGCCTACCTGCAGTCAGAGAGGGCTCTCTCTTTATGATTTAGCTTTGTTGAAGATGATATTAGGCTAGTTATTGAGTTCAAGGGGTTTTGTTTATGTTTGGTGGGAAGGAGGATGTTTTCAAGTAGAGAGGCAATGCATAGTATGGTAAGTTTCAAACCATTGGGAATGGAGTCATGGAGTAGGACTACTGGTGCATTTTATTGGTCACAAGAGGAATGAGGAGCAAGGTAGCTGCTTGTGAAACAACACTTAAGTTTAAAAGGATAGAATGAGGGCTAAGGAATGAGAGGCAACAAAGAATTTCTCACTCAGCTTAACAGAGGGAAGATGAATGAGCTCTATCTAGGAGCAGCTAAGAATTCTTAAACAACAGTCATTCATATGTGAAATAGATCAAACATGAGCCATAAAGGAATTCATATTTATGCCTAAATCAAGAGGAAAACATTAAGAAGCCGCAGAAACTGAGCATAGAGTGCAGCTAAGCAAATTCTAGACCAATCTTTTGTTCTGTGACTTGAGAATGTATGAAATTGAAATAATAGAGGTGAGAAACACTTATTGATCCATATAGCAGCACATGAATTCCATCATTCACTCTTCAACCATTAAAAACACTTCAAACAATCCATACTCCAAGCTTTAAGCAGTCTTTGGTTAAAGAAATCATATCAGATACAGAGCGAGTCTCTAGAGGAGTCATACAACCAACCAACCCTTAAAACAGTGCAGAGGATGGTATATAAAGAAAAATAGCTACAGAATTCCCTTGAACAGCTGTCAAGGGGGAAAAATATCTCAAAAATATCTCTGACAATAGATCAAAAGAGATCTGTACAGTCAATGTCATTGATCCTAATCTATGTTGGAAATAAATGCATGAAATAACATAAAACGGCTGCGCATGAGGGAGCAGCCTCATCAAAATGGTTCTTTAGGGATGCACATGGTCCTGCAGCTTCAAAAATGGACTGAAAGAGTGCCTTGATCCACGAGCTGTCCTCTGTGTGATAACTGCATAATTAAGGAAGTAGCACTGCTCCAAAATGCGACTAGGACCATTGTACTTGTCATAAATCTGCGTTGAAATCCTTTAATCTGCCTTCAAGTGGTCCTGTTGCCTTAAATGGCCAAAATCTGTGAGTTGGTGAGCCATTACAGCTCAATGATGCTTTGCTATAACTACTGGGGCCTTTCTGCCTTCATCTACTTTGAATCCGCAATACTGATACTGTCTGTCGCTTTCCCGATACCCTTTGACATGCACTTGAGCCTTCTCTTTCCTCTGATACATTTTACGCTGTCAAATCGCCCCTTTTCTACATTTTAATGCAAAATTAACTGCTGCAAAGGTTCCCGTGGCCTTTGCAATGCTATCGGCGCTCTGGCCGATCAAAACTAGCCTTAAACGTTTTTGAAAAGTGGTGCAAACAAGAGGAAAAAGTGTTGCCAACTGTGCCGAGGCCGAGACTGGCCCCCTGGAGCAAAACCGGGCTTGGAGCAATCCTAAATGGCTTAAGGATGTATGATTTCCCTTATTGGTTGTGGTGGGTGGGAGCGCTGCACACAAACCTTAAACAATGGCCATTTTATCATAATATGAAAATGCTCTCAAAACACTGCGAAATTGTGAAAATTTGGGGCTTAAGTGGACACTGTAGCAATCATTAAATCCTGGCCGTTGGATCCGGCGCAGGCCGATCCAACGACCCAGATCTCATCGCAATATCGCATCGGGGCGAACCATTGGTCCCAAAACATAGTGCCTCCGAAATGCTGCGGACGCGAAATGCTATAGGCTCCTTCTTGAGGGATTTCGGGTCCGGCCCATTGGCGATGTCATATCGGCGGACTTACAAAAATTTGGTTTGCGGACCCGAAATGCTTATTGTGCTGCGTTTTTCATTATTTCGGCTCCGCCAGTCGGAGCGATACATGGGTAGTGCAGCGATTAAATCAGGGCCATTGATCTGGGGGTTCGATCCGATGGCTGGCGCTAAGTTGCATGTTCGCAGTCGGTGGGACCGGGGGGAAACATATGTGCGATCGCCGAAATAGCTGCAGACCCGAAATGCTATAGGCCCATTTTTTATGGAGATCGGGTCCGAACCATCGGAACCCATCCTATCGGCGGATTTGCATTTGAAACGGGTCCAACGGACCCGAAATCCCTTTCAAAACTGCCCTTTATAAATTATCGGCTCCGGAATATCAGAGCCACCCTTTTCGCTGCGCACGGGGCCCTTACGGACCCGAAAACCTTATAAACTTGCCCTTATAATATTTCGGCTCCGCTAGTCAGAGCCAAACACAAGGGGTGACCGCCGATCAAACATGGGCCGTTGATCTAGGAGGGCGATCCGACGGTCGGCGCTAAGTCACATTTCGCTATCGGCAGGGATATGGGAGCGTCCAAATAGAATCGCTGAAACACCATCGGACCCGAAAAGCTATATAGGCCCTTTATTATTTGAAATCGGGTCCGGCCCGGGGCTTTCGGCAATGCACCATAGAGTTAACACATTTTATCGCCCGACCTCCGACAGCGATATCGCGTCGGAGGGAGGGCACCTGCCTTCGGAGAAATGCCAAATATGTTTGTTACATGCCACTTTCCCCTCCCGATAGCGAAATCGCATCGAAGGGGGAACAAATAGAGCCTTTTCTCATCGTAGCATGCATTTTATTAAAATTCAAAGATAAATGAATTCGGAGGGGTGATGAAAGTGCTTTGAATGGATCTCTAGGGCATCGGAAGGGGTCTGATGGCCCGAAAAGGAGGATTTTTCACTTTTTTGAAGGTTTTTACATGGTTTGAGTATTCTTATGCCTTGGAAGGAGTCCAAAGGCACTTAGGAGGAAAGTGATGTGGTTTTGAGAGGGGTTTAGTGGGCAAAAGGGGTTTCATGCCTTCTAAAGGTAAACCAAGGTAAAAGGGGTGATTTTTTAAACATGTGAAGGAGAATTATGCAAAGGAATGAGTCCTTATGCATTTGGAAGATAGTTAGGGGGGTGATGAAGGGTTCTATGCATCGGAAAGGGTCCAAAATGCATGAGAAGATGGTTTGAGGGGAGAAGTGAGGATTCTTGCTGAGTTTCAGATAAACTTAGCAATTTCCAAGGATGTATATGGTTATTTTCAACCAGGGGGAGGGATAAATATATAGGGGAGTTATATACATAGTTTTAGTAGGGGAAGGGGAAATAGATAGGGAGTTACATAATAAAGTTAGTAGTTAATATGATAATGATGAGAAAAAGCGCTAAGAATGATGTCTTAGGCTATCAATGGGGGAAAATGACTGATAGAAGAAGTGTGAACATTCCTTTAGTGAAGCAGATCTTCACCAAGGCAGATGATATGGAGAATGATGAAATTAAGAGGTATCAAGCAGATCTTGACCTCTTTAGGGGAAGTTAGTGAGTGATTTGGGGAAAGAGGAGGAAGGGGAAGTTAGACATGCCTCGCTTGAAGTCCTCCAACTGAACAACTGCCTTCAACTTGTGATATGATAGATATAACACTTGACAATATGAAATGGATCACAAGCCATGATTCTGCAACCACAAAGCTACCTACCCGACCTACTCACCTAGCATTTTCTCTTCTTTTTGGTTTGGGTGCACTTGAACTAGAATACCCAGCTTTTTGTTCTTTTCTTCTTGTTGTCCTCCTATCTACAACTACACTTATTGCATCCAGGGGCTCAGATTAAGCTGTTGAGCACCCTTGTTTCTCTACCTATCTACAAATCTGCCAAGATTAAGCTGTTTGGACAGATAGTTATTCTCTATATTCTACAACAAGAAATTGAAACCTAGGGAGGCCAAGATTAAGCTGTTTGGCCTACCCTTAACTGAAAACTGATCAAAATGGATTACTTATCAAAACTTGGAACACAGCAGTAGCATTAAAACTGGCACACCTTCATGGATACTTCTCTGGTCATCTGTAGCAAATATGGAGCATTGCAGCATGCATAGTACGACATATTTGGCATGTAAAAAAGTCGATCATGAAAGATGACTAACCTGCTGCAGCAGGAGGCTAACAGGATCCATGAAGTGCTCTCTGTTTTGGTGGAGGTCCATGGCTCTCAATGCTCACCCTACAAAGTACCAATGTGGCCCTCTAGAGGGCTAGAACATCATATAGGGATACCAAGCCCCAAATGGATACAATCCTACATAAGATCTGATGTGTCCCCTTGCCTTCCAATGTAGCAAATCATTAGAATAATCAAGTAAAATATATTACAAGTCATGGGATCAATGGGGAACTTCATGATAGCATGCTCTTCAATAGTGGGCTTTGCAATCTACAAGTGTCTCCAAGCTCAATAGGGGGGTTAATCAAGGACCCCATTTAGGTGGTTTCAGCCTTTAAAGGTGGTGACCTGTCCATGGTACATCCCTAAAGTGGTAGGTGACAAATGATATAATAATGGAATGGAGTGGGGATTAAGGGACTCATCCAAATCACATGTTATGGTACAAGGGTAGCTATAATAGAGGAAGTCGCATGTAGGTATGTGAGTGTAGGAGGGAGAAAATAATGGTACATGAGTTACCCCCATTATCACTCCTCTGGATCTCCAAGCCTGAGGAAGAGTCCATCTAAGGTAACCACAGACCAATCTTTTGACTTGGTAGCTAGCCCTACTAAGCTAGAGAGGGCTCTTTCTAAGGGATCACGGCTAAGAGGGCTGGATAGATTAGGGTTTTAGGCTAGATGTAAAGTGCAGAGGATTTTTTGATTTGATTTTGTTTAGGTAGTCACTAGGATGAGTGAATTTGGTCAGAGAATGAACTAGGTCAGGGAAAAGTGAATCTGAATTGCATACATCTGATGGGGCAAGGTAGGTAAGGTACTTTAAAGTTCATAGTATAGGGATGAGATGGTTTAGACTAGTGAGATGCTAAAAAGAGCATGAGGGTCATGAATTCTTTTTAAACTGAAGAAATGAAACAATATATGATGATTTTCCCAAAATAGAGGATATAAAGATTATTTTTTCTTATCACAGCTTGAAAATCAAACACAATTAGAGTGAAATGGATCATGAAAGGAACAAAAAATTCACACATATAAAAATAAAGAAGAAACAAGATCAAAATACCATGCCACAGGAATCCCACCAAAATAGCTACAACATCATCTAATATATTCCATGCCAAAGTCTGAAAGCTATTACAACATCCAAGATAGTCCAACATATACAATGACTAAGAAAATACATAATATAGGCCTCAAACAAACTCATCCTAGCCTCAGGGGTAGAACCCATGAGAGGAGGAGCAGTTGAAAGAAAGGCTGAACTGACAGCTAGAGTATAGGGTGGTCAAAGTGACTCATCCCTAACTTTAGCAAACCGATTCATTACAAGTCATGTAGGCCATTTAATTAATGTATTTACCCTAGATAACAGTAAAAAAACATAATAATTACATCATCCTTATCAATTAAATCAGTAAAACATAAATTTCCCATAGGTGAAAATTAATTTGTAGAGAAATAATGAAAATTGGGGAAGACTGTCAAACACGACCTCTCTTTGTCAAATGCACCCTCCTAGTGTCAAACGCGCCCTGGAAGTTCAAGACTATTTTTGGGTGCCTTATCAGTGTCCAAATGTTCTCCAAGATATCTCATTGGAAAGCCCTTCAAGTCTATTTTCCAGATATGTCTTCATTTTTCTATTCGGATCTCATTTTCTTTGTCAAAAATGCAATCTCTCAAGACTAGTAAACGCACAGCGCCCAAGCTAGAAATGAGGCAGAAAGGTGGTTTTTTGGTGGTTTTTGACCTTTTTGGCTGACTTGTTTGTCTCCAAATGCTTAGCAAATGCATAGGGTGCATGTCCTCATCACTATGAATCCAAACATGCTAGACGTTTTCTCATCCTAGGCCCCAAAAAAGAGCACAACACCCTAGGTGCTGCATGTTTTACCCATTGACTATGCTAAAAATAACTCAAAAAACACAGTAATTCACAAGTTACAAAATTTGCTTCAAAACTTGTCAAAATTGGTGGGATGACAATTGATCATGTGTTTAAGGCATGGAGTGATGCCTTGGCAAGAATTTATAGCTCCTTTTCTCCTCTTGCTTGGTCAAGGCTTCAATCTTCTCTTGTGCAGCTTTGAATTTTCAGAGCCAAACCCTAGGGAGGTGATGAAATGGAATGTAGGTGTAGAGAGTATGGAATGGTGTGAGGAAATTGAGGAGATCGAAATGGGGATGCGTGATATGAGGGAGGTGGCAAGTTGTAGTTTTGAAATGTAGGAATGGTAGTGGTAAGCCAGGAAATGGAATTTAGGGATGGGATTATGTTACTAGGCTTTTGAATTTAGTAAGACACCAAAACACAATAAAACACTGTATAAATCAATTGTCGAGGAGAGGAGTGATGTGATTTCAACCTACTTGTGGTGTTGGAGCATGTTGGTGACACATTTTGAAGTTTGGAGAGGATGTTGTGCTCTATGGGCTACCTTTGTAAGTTTCTTGTCAAACGCGCCCTCTCTTTATAGGTGCACAATGCCCTTAGGAAATGCACAAAAAATTCAGGAAAACACGCAACACTCTGGTCAAATGCACCCTCCAACTTGAAGGTTGATTTTGATAGCCTTCCTAGTGTCCAAATTGATGCTAGGATAGCTCATTGGAAATTTTATCCTATCTAGCTTCCAAATCTACCTTCAGTTTCCCAAATAGGCTTGATTTGACCCTCCAAAAGTTGATTCTCCCAAGACTGGCACAAACGTGCAAAATGAGGGTGCAAAATTGAAGTGTGATCTTGAAAGAAACTTTTTAAGGTCTTCATTAACTCCCAATTGACCTCATGATAGATCATTGGAAATATATTTCTTCCTAGTTATCATTTGACTCATCAAGCAAGTCATTTGGACACTCCATCTAGGAGAAAATTTGATTTTCCCAAGGTCACTCCAGAAGTGCAACAGTTGTATTTTTGTCATTTCTCCAAAACCATAACACCTATGTAAACATTGAAGGAGGTTTTTCATCCTTGTACTATTATGGAAAAAACCCTCTGTCACTTTTGTAAAATTCATCTTTGTTTGGTTGGAAACATACTTGGAAGAAAAATTGGCCCTATGTGTGGCAAATGATTTGTCCCTTTGCTGTGACTTCTTGAAAAATGATGGAGGAATGATGTTTATGAGTTGGAATGGCATCATAATTTCTAAAATGACCTCCCTTAGGCCTCCTCTGCTCAAATGTATTTGATTCCATAGCCAACCCTAGCTCTGTGGGAGAGGAAATCAAAGTATAGTGCTTGTGGAAAATGATGATTTGGATACCCTTGGGAAAAGACAACTCCCTTTAGCATTCACTTAACATTTTGAAACATTACCCTTTCACTTGAATATTTCCTTTGACAATTTGATCTTTTAATGGTCTTTGAGAACTCTTTGAATTTGACTTTCTTTAATGAAGTTAGCATATAGAGATTGAGTTGGGAATTTAGGAACAATAACTATTACATATAGTGAACAGAAAATTACATGATGAAATAAGAATTTCTCTTTATAAATCATCTTCACATGGTGAAGAGATGTTATTTGATCACCCTTTACTTTCCGGTCTTATGCAATGGAATGGAGTTTTATTGGAACCTTGGAAACCCTAATGACCTAATGGGACCTTGAATGACCAGGCTCTAGGTGGACCTGACTGACATAAGACATGATGACATGAGCCTTTAAAATGAATGTATGCTCAGCAAGACACATGAATGTGGGCCAACAAATATTGATGTTTTGAGAAGGTCTTTGGAGTTTGAACTTGGGCTACCATTGTTGAAATGTGGCAACAATAATATTCCAATTTAATTTGTCCTTGAATTAAATTGTGAGTTAAAATCGAATCTAGTCTTAGCAGCTACTTGGAAATAATTAATTAAGTTATTTTGACTTAATTAGTAGGAGAAATTCAAGTTATAAGTCTTTCTGAGGTCATGCAAGAGTTATCCCTTAAATTAAGGAGATAAGATTGAGTTATATTTGAGTTTTAATTAGTTAACTCAGTTTACTGAGTTAAGTCCAGTTAAATTAGTTTCAAACTATTTGAGGAACTAATAGAGAGTTAACAGTTAGTTGATGCATGCATGCACTCAACTAGTGTACTCCAGTTAACTGAAGATTCCCTCATCAGAAACTCATGCATGTCTATTCTAAGAAAGACCCAGTTGAGATTAAAGACAAGGACAATGTACTATCATTTGAACCTATTTTATTATAAAGAAAACTCATGCATGCAGAAGGAAAAATTCCTTGAGGATTGCATAGTTCTGACAGTGTGTGAGATCAGGTGATCATCCACTAGGTAGATGAGTTTTCCACTTGGTTGAAGGAGAATCATCCCAGAGGAACAACACAAGGAAATAGGAGCTTGGAGGGCAGAGAGGAAGGCTGGAGAGAAGCCAAGATTGCCTGTGAGAATCTATGAGGATTGTACTGAGAGCTAGGTAGCTGTGAGAGCTAAGGCTTTGTATAATTCCTATGTATTTCCACCTTGTATGATAATAGATATAGTGGGGTTTTTAGCTGAGGCTTTCCCCAAAGTATTTTCATGTGTATTGTGTAATTTATTCTTGTTCTTATGGTTATATTGTTCAGCTCGATCTTTAAGCTTCCAAAAATTGATAGTAGAAGTAGGTTATAGTATTATGCTTTGGTTATATTGCATTATCGGGTTAACCTACAGTCATATTTTCTACATGCTCTCAAAGCGAGATTTGCAGAGAATTTTCTACATGGTATCAGAGCCAAGTTTACCAGAGCTATGAACAGTATACTAAGAAGAGAATTCAAAGTTTGAAGTTTGGGGTTGCCGGTGCAAATCGAATTCATATCATACATCAAGGTTGGCCAATGGTGTTCTATGGCTTGAGACTCGAGTATGCATTCAAAGGTAGCTCGAATTACATAGCATGGAAAGATAGAATGTAGGCTATATTAGAATACAATGGCTTGAAGGAATTCAGTGATCAAGAAATCCAAAAGCTAGCTTCAACTAATGCACAAGAGTTGGCTGAGTGGAAGAAGTGTGTGGCAAAGGTGAGACGAATCATCCTTGAGAGAGTTTGAGACCATATTGTCTTGAGTCTCCATGGGAAGGATACTCCATATTCAATTTGGAAGACATTGAAGGACCTCTACCAGAACAGTAGCAACAAGAGGATGTTATGCTCTTAACCTGCAAAGTAATACCCAAGCACAGAATATGCGAAGAAAAGACACCCAGAACACAAAATATGCGAAGAAAAGATACCCAGAACACAGAATAGCAATGATTTTATTATTCAAAGAGCAATGTTCACATGCCTCTTCGAGGGGGCAACCTCCAATAGAGCAGAGCTCGATTACAAAATAAGACACGATACTCCTCGCAGGGAGTCTCTATCCTTTATATATGACTCCTACATGCAATACCACGGGCCAATACCGTGGGTTTTATTAATACCATCTATCTAATACTACTGCCCATTTGCAACTAACTGTGGTCCCGTCATTAATTGCAGGTTAACCACTTACAAATATTAATATGGGCTTTATTGACTCTAGACTATGACGTGATCCCATGACATAAATAAGGGGGTTAGGGTGGGACCCTAACAGAGGAAATTGGCGCTCAAGGATAAGCTTCGAAGAATCAAGATGGAGAAGGGTGATACTGTTTCCACATATCTAAACAAGCTCGCCACCTACAAACATGAGCTTGGCAATGTGGGAATATTTACTGCCGATGATGATATGGTGAGCCTTGCTCTCCTTGGCCTTCCAAAGAGTTGGAATAGCTACCAGGACTATGTGAATGGAAGGGAGAAATTGTCGAATTAGGAACGACTGTGGTCGGATCTTATGCTGGAGGAGATCAGAAGGAGCACACGAGATGGTTCTTCATCCAAGGATGATGATGAAGAAAATATGGCCTTAGCAAGTAAGGCAAGGAAAGGAAAGGGGAAGGCTTCCCATTCCAAATTGAATTCTTCTCATGGAGGGAAGAAGGGTGGCAAGTCTAAAGTGAGATGCTTTAATTGTCATGAGATGGGGCATTATGCAACTAATTTCCCATCAAAGAAGTCCAAGAAGGGATCCTCAGAAGGATTGGAAGGTGAGGAATTAGCCCCTCAATTCGAAATGGACTTTACCATCATCACATGCATGGTGTCATCGATGATGGGTTGTGTTTGGTATATTGATAATGGAGCCTCATTCCACATGACCGGCTATAAAAGTTTATTCATTGTCTTGGAGGAGAAAGACCTCAAGATGCGCATAGAGATGGGTGATGACGAAAGGTATAGTGTTTCAGAGTGGACATGGTTTCTTTTCAGAGGGAGCATGGAGGTCCTATCACCTTGAAAGATGTGAATTATGTGCTTGGACTAAAGAAGAACTTGGTATCAGTCGTGATGTTGGAGGAAAAAGGCTACGATGTTGTCTTCAGTAAAGGAAATGCATTCCTAAGGCACATAGCCACGGGTTAGACCAAGAGGCTAGGGATTCGGGTGAAGAATCTCTATAAAATAGAGGTAGATGATTTTGCAGCATTGAGTACGAAAGCAGAATTGGTGTAAAGCCAAGACATTGGTGAGTTTTTGTACAAGCAATTGGGCCATTTGCATCATGGGGCTTTGAAGATAATGCAACAGATATCTACAGGACTTCCCAAAGGTAAACCTGAGCATGTTGACACATGCAAAGGTTGTACCTTGGGAAAGCACATGAAGTCTTCCTTTCATGATCAAGACAGTCGAGCGAAGGCTATCTTAGAGTGAGTTCATACTAATGTGTGTGGACCATTCTCGATGGCATCCACAACAAGAAAAAGGTATTATGTGATTTTCATTGATGATTATTCTCGTAAATGCTGGATTTATTTCATGCAAAAGAAGGAACAAACCTTCACAAAGTTCTATGAGTTCAAAGCTTTGGTCGAGAAAGGGTTAGGGAAGAATATCAAGTCCTTGAGAAGTGACAATGGTGGAGAATATGTCTCTTAAGAGTTTAAGGACTTTTTTGCAGTGGAAGGAATTAAAAAAGAGTTGACGGCACCTCATAACCCACAGCGGAATGGTGTGGCCGAGAGGAAGAACAAAACTATTGCAGGGGCAACACGGGCAATGTTGCATGACCAAGGCCTACCACTTCACTTGTGGGTTGAGGCATGCAACGCAACGGTGTATTTGCAGAATAGAAGCCTGCATCGCATACCTGGGATGAAGACACCAGAGGAAGCCTTCTCCAATAAGAGACTACACGTGGGTCACTTCAGGATATTTGGCTCATCGGTATATTTCCATGTGACAAAGGATGCACAGAAGAAGGTTGAGCTGACAGCAAAGTTGGGGATACTTTTGGGGTACACTGATACACCTCACAACTATCAAGTGTACTTACCTACTAGTTGAAGGACAGTGGTTCACATAGATCTCAAGTTTGATGAGAAAAAGGCCATGTGAGTTTCCCTTGAGAGGGAGCTCCAACTACAGGATGTGGAGGAACTGTTGGTTCCTAAGGAGGATGAGACTCAGACTGATGTGGAGCAGCCACATGGAGAGGTTCTAGTAGTGGAGATATCCACTCAAGCAGAGTCTTCCAGAGATGGATGGAAACACACAAGAGAAGCTGACAGATTGTTGGAGTATGCGAGAGATAATGTGGGAGCACCATTTTCTCAGCACAGACATAGGAGGTCACCTGAGAGGTACACTGGATACATGGCCTTTGTTGGGGAATATGTTGAGACCAAGCCATCTTCCTTTGAGGAAGTAGTGCAACAGCCGATTTGGGTTAATGCTATGGTGGAGGAGTATGACTCCATATTTTGTAATAGTGTTTGGGACGTGGTTCCGCGACCGGAGAACAAGTCAATTGTGAGTTCCCATTGGCTTTACAAGGTAAATAAAGTTGCTAATGATGGGAGGATCATGTTGCTGCAGTCTATTTCGACAGAGAAGCAAGATGCTGACATTTTGAAAAAGGCATTGTCAAAGTGTAAATTCAAGTTCCATAGAGACAGGATTAGGGTGGCAGATAAGCCCTTTCTTGTTGAGAGGGAGTGTTGAAATGTGGCAACAAGAATATTCCAATTTAATTTGTCCTTGAATTAAATTGTGAATTAAAATCAAATTAATTCTTAACATCTACTTGGAAATAATTAATTAAGCTATTTTGACTTAATTAGTTGGAGAAATTCAAGTTAGAAGTCTTTCTGAAGTCATGCAAGAGCTATCCATTAAATTAAGGAGATAAGCCTTAAATTAAGGAGATAAGATTGAGTTATATTTGAGTTATAATTAGTTAACTCAATTTACTGAGTTAAGTCCAGTTAAATTAGTTCCAAACTATTTGAGAGACTAATAGAGAGTTAACAGTCAATTGATGCATGCATGCACTCAACTAGTGTACTCCAGTTAACTGAAGATTCCCTAATCAGAAACTCGCGCATGTCTATTCTGAGAAAGACCCAGTTGAGATAAAAGACAAGGATAATGTACTATCAGTTGCATGTGTTTTCTTATAAAGAAATCTCATGCATGAAGAACGAATAAGTCCTTGAGGATTGTGAAATTCTGAAAGTGTGTGAGATCAGGTGATCATCCACTAGGTAGATGAGTTTTCCACTTGGTTGAAGGAGAATCATCCTAGAGGAACAACGCAAGGAAATAGGAGCTTGGAGGGTAGAGAGGAAGGCTTGAGAGAAGCCAAGATTTCCTGTGAGCATCTATGAGGATTGTACTGAGAGCTGGGTAGCTGTGAGAGCTAAGGCTTTGTATAATTCCTATGTGTTTCCACCTTGTATGATAATACAGATAGTGGGGTTTTTAGAAGAGGCTTTCCCCAAAGTATTTTCATGTGTATCGTGTGATTGGTTCTTCTTGTTATTTTTATATTCTTCAACTCAATCTTTAAGCTTCCACAAATTGATAGTAGAAGTAGGTTATAGTATTCTGCTTTGGTTATATTGCATTATCGTGTTAACCTACAGCAGATTTTAAGCATGGTATCAGAGGGAAGTTTGTAGAGAATCTGCAGAATTTCTACAACCATCAGTGAGTAAATTTTGACATGATGATCTAGGTGGAATGATAAAAATTTCAAATGGGACACTAATATGATATAAAACGAGAGTTTTGATCACTGATGGAAGTATGCAAATACTGACTCTAACATCAGCCTTATTTGGGGATGACAGCTCCTTGGGGGTGTCAAGAACATCATAGACCAAGTTCCTATCCATATGGGCCGACACGGTCAAACAAAAAATAAAACTAAAATGCATGAGTAAATGCTGACAACTCAAATGACACAAACTGACTCAAAACTGACTCAAAACTAACTGAAAAAATGCTTAGAATTGAGCTTATTCAACAAAAACTAATCTAACCGATCCATTCACGATCTGATCAAGCGAAATGGAACAACCAATGCAACCATGTAAGCATTTTGGCTACTATTTGAATTCTCTACAAGTGCTTGCTTATGAGTAAGAAGAGAGAACAAGAGAGAACCACTGAAAGGAAACTCCCATGAAATCTTGAAATCGGATTGAATCTTGATGAAATTTCCAAGCATGAGCCCTTGGCTGACCTCAAAAATGCTTCAAAAGGATCTTCATGGGAATACATATTGATTTCCAGCACATATAATACATCATTGTTCTGCTCTAGGTAGTCTTCATACCTTGATTTTAAAATTTTCCCAAGACCCGTGATTTCTTCCCTTGATGACTACAGCAAGTTGACAAAAGGATCCTGAAACTCATGAATGACTATTTTTTCTTGATGATCAACAACAAAATAAGAATCTTCTCCATTACTATCCTGATATTACTGCAAATATTCAAATGATCTTTGTAATGAGACTCCTGTTGAAAATGACAAAGAAACTGACTATCGGATCAAGTTTATATCAACACTCTTTTCAGGCTCACCATTAGCTAATGGAGATGTTCTTTCATTGTAGATATCATCCAACACATAAGCTATAGGGTCATGAAAAACTTGAAAAGACTGCTGCAACATATTTTCCATTGGTTCTAATGAGAATGCATGACTTTTTGTAGGTTGATCATCCTTTGCTTTAGAGATATTATGAAAAATTTCCTTTAAAAACTGAAATTCTTCAAAACATAATGGTTTAGAATCATTTTGCATCATTTGATTATATGTTTTAGCTTCGAAGCCTTCATCTGCATTTGAAATTCAATGGAACTCGGTGGCTACAAATCTAGAGCTAAGGAGGATTCTACGTCACAAATGATTTCCTCAACCATTTCAGGAGAAGGTTTATCATTTATAGTGTTGACCACTCGCTTATCTACTTTCTTATAGTTTTCTCTTATTTTTGCAAACAAGGAGAAACACAAGGGTAAGGAGTTTTGATCAAGAATTTCACTATCCTTTTGATGGTCAAGATCGAAAGTTAATGACTGTTGATTTCTGCTTACATCAAAGTTGTCTCTGATGAACTGAAATGAAGTAAAATAGAGAGGCAAAGATCCTTCACTTACTTCCAAATTTTATGCACTTTCCTCCTCATTGCTATAGCTAATATGCATTGGTTGATTACTGTTTCAAGCTACTGAAACTGAACTTCATCCTCTCGTAAACCAGCTGTTGATTGGTCTACAAGATTAGTTTCTATTTGGAGAACATAATCATCGTCATGCTAATCAAACTTTGGAAAATCATCACATGTAATGTCATCAAACATACACATTAGATCAGCATATTGTTTCTCCTCGGATTGATCTATAAATCCATTTTCTGATCTATGGTAGCTAGGATTAGCAGGAAAGTGCTTAAGGCCAACAACTTTTTCTTATTCTGGGATAAGTGTGTCATGGTGATATTGAATAGAAAATTCATCTCTCATGGTGATATTTTTCATCATTTTCTCCACTTCACTCACCAAAATGTCGAGCTTTACCTTTGAAGAGGTTAGGTGCTCTGCATCTATGTTCTCCCTCTTTTCTTCCTTCAACTTTTCCATTTTGATCAGCAAATTAGCCTCTACATCTGCTGCACTGTTTTGTATCTCTTCAAGTGTTGCAAGGTTCCTTTATCTCAGCTAAAACTCCATTTCTGGATCAAAGGCATCTGGGTAATGTAAGAGAGTTAAGCCATGAGGAGGTCTTATATTGGCAAGTATCAAACAATAGACTTGATTGAATATGGCATAAAACTATTGTACCATCTCCCTTGGTTGTCTTTTTAGCTAGTCATACTTTTCTAGAATCAGGAAAGGATTTTATTTAACCACCCACTTGTCAAGGAAAACTTTGGTAAACCGCGGGAAATCTAAGATGCTTGTAGCTGGTAGGTTTTTAAACCAACTCTTAACTTTGCCTTACAAAGAAAGAGAAAACAGCCTAATACTAACATCCTCTTCATCAACTTCAAAAAGGTCAAGGAAATTTTCAAAATTATGCATATGTCTCTCAGCAGTGATGTTGTCACATTCACCATCAAACCTTGGCAAATATAGGTAATGACTTTCAAGGAAATCATGGAGTATAGGAGGTAAGATGAGTGGTTTGTATCTATCTGGAATTTTACAAGGTGTAGGAGTATGTATAGAAGCTGTACGATCAGCCTTGATCTCTTGAGGTTCATCAATTTGAAGATGGTCATCATAAGATTCAGAAAAGGGTCTAGACCAAGATCAAAGGTGTATGGTGGATTTGTATTCACAACCTTCAATGGAGAGGAATCCAGTGGAGGTCCATGATCTTTTATCAAAAATAATATACCTTGGAAAACTTTTTGGTAATTCTTAGGAAAAGAGAAGAGATATTTCATGATAAACAACATGATGTCTTGAATAGAAGTCCAAGTTGAGTACCTAATCTTCCCATGTTGTCCTTTCATATTTCTTGGCAAGGTTCATCCTCCAGTGGAGTCTTTGCATTTGATTTCGAAACTAATTTGGAGTCACCAGGTGAATGATTTCAGCCTTCATGTGCCCGATCATTTTCCGCCATCAGCAATCAGATCTAAACATTTTCATACACCCAAAGAAAATAAATCTTTCGTTCCCCGGTAACGGTGCTAGTATGTTATCACTCCTCTGGATCTCCAAGGCTGAGGAAGAGTCCAACTGAGGTAACCATAGACCAATATTTTGACTTGGTAGCTAGCCCTACCAAACCAGAGAGCGCTCTCTCCAAGGGTTCACAGCTAAGAGGGCTAGATAGATTAGGGTTTTATGCTAGATGTAAAGTGCAAAGGGTTGTTTGATTTGATTTTGATTAGATAGTCACTAGGATTAGTGAATTTGGTCAGAGTATGAACTAGATCAGGGAAAATTAAATCTGAATTGCAGACATCTGATGGGGCAAGGTAGGCAAGGTACTTTAAACTTCATAGTATAGTGATTAGATGGTTTATACTAGTGAGATGCTAAAAAGAGCATGAGGGTCATGAATTATTTTTAAACTAAAGAAATGAAACAATATATGATGATTTCCAAAACAGAGCATACAAAGATGAATTCTGCTCATCACACCTTGAAAATCAAACACAATTAGAGTGAAATGGATCATGAAAGGAACAAAACATTCACACATATGAAACTGAAGATGAAACAAGAAAATACCATGCCACAAGAATCCCACCAAAAAAGTTGTAACTTCATCTAATATATTCCATGCCAAAGTCTAAAAGCTATTAAAACATCCAAGAGAGTCCAACCTATAAAATGACTAAGAAAATACATAATATAGGCCTCAAACCAACTCATCCTAGCCTCAGGGGTCAAACTCATGAGAGGAGGAATAGTTGCAGGAAAGGCTAAAATGATAGATAGAGCATAGGGTGGTCAAAGTGAGTCATCCCTAGCTTTAGTATTTACCCTAGATAATAGTAAAAAAAACATAATACTTACATCATCCTTATCAATTACGTCAGTAAAACATCAATTTACCATAGGTGAAAATCAGTTTGGAGAGAAACATTGAAAATTGGGTGAGACTATCAAATGCGCCCTCTCTTTGTCAAACACGCCCTCTCAGTGTCAAATGAACCCTTGAATTTTAGGACTGCTTTTGGTTGCCTTTCTGGTGTCCAAATTTGCTCCAAGATAGCTCGTTGGAAATCCCTTCAAGTCTAATTTCCATATATGTCTTTGGTTTTCAATTTTGATCTCATTTTCCCTATGAAAAACACAATCTCCCAAGACTGGTAAATGTGCAACACCCAAGCTAGAAATGAGGCAGAAAGGTGGTTTCTTGGTGGTTTTTGACCTTTTTGGTTGGCTTGTTTGTCTCTGAATTCTTAGCAAATGCATAGGGTACATGTCCTCATCACTTTGAATCCAAATATGCTAGCCTTTTGCTCATCATATGCCCCAAAAAAGAGTGCAACACCCTAGGTGCTACGTGTTTAACCCTTTGATTGTGCTAAAAATGCCTCAAAAAACACAACAATTCACAAGTTACAAAATTTGCTTCAAAACTTGTCAAAATTGGTGGGATGACAGTTGATCATGTGTTTGTGGCATGGAGTGATGCCTCAACAAGAATTTCTAGCTCCTTTTCTCCTCTTGCTTGGTCAAGGCTTCAATCTTTTCTTTTGTAGCTTTGAATTCTTGGAGTCAAACCCTAGGGAGGTGATGAAATGGAATGTAATAGTGTGAGCAAATTGAGGAGATGGAAATGGGGATGTGTGATATGAGGGAGGTGGAAAGGGGTGGTTTTGAAATGTAGGAATGGTAGTGGGAAGCTAGGAAATGGAATTTAGGGATTGGATTATGTTACTATGGTTTTGAATTTAGTAAGAAACCAAAACACAATGAAGCACCATATAAATCAACTATGGAGGAGAGGAGTGATGTGATTTCAACCTACTTGTGGTGCTAGAGCATGTTGGTGACACATTTTGAAGTTTGGAGAGGATGTTGTGCTCTGTGGGATACCTCTAGAAGATTCTGGTCAAATGCGCCCTCTCTTTACAGGTGTGTAGTGCCCTTAGTAAATGCTCAAAAATTACAGGCAAACACGTAGCACTCTAGTCAAACGCGCCCTCCAAGTTTAGAATGTGCCCTCCAACTTGAAGATTAATTTTTAATTCCTTCCTAGTGTCAAAATTTAGCATAGGGTAGCTGATTCGAAATATTGTCCTATCTAGTTTCCAAACCTACCTTCAATTTTCAAAATGGACTTGATTTGGCCCTCCAAAAGTTGATTCTCCCAAGACTAGTCAAAACGTGCAGAATGAGGGTGCAAAAATGAAGTGTGATCTTGAAAGAAACTTTTGAAGGTATTCCTCAACTCCAAATTGAGCTCATGATAGTGCATTGAAAATATCTTTCTTCCTAGTTATCATTTGACTCATCAAGAAAGTCATTTGAACACTCCATCTAGGAGAGAAATTTATTTTCCCAAGGTCACTCCAGAAGTGCAACAACTCCCTTGTATCAACTATAGTTTTTTCATTTATCCAAAACCATAACACCTGTGTAAAAAATGAAGGAGGTTTTTCATCCTTGCACTATTATGGACAAAAAACTCTCTCACTTTTGTAAAATTAATCTCTATTTGGTTGGAAACATACTTGGAAGAAAAACTGGCCCTATGTGTGGCAAATGATTTGTCCCTTTGGTGTGACTTCTTGAAAAATGATGGAGGCATGATGTTTATGAGTTGGAATGGCCTCATACTTTCTGAAATGACCTCCTTTAGGCCTCCTCTACTAAAATGTCTCTGATTATGATTCCATAGCGAACCCTAGTTCTATGGGAGAGAAAATTAAGGTTTAGTGCTTATGGAAAATGATGATTTGGATACCCTTGGGAAAAGACAACTCCCTTTGGCATTCACTTAACTTTTTGAAACATTACCCTTTCACTTTAATATTTCCTCTGACAAATTTATCTTTTGATGGTCTTTGAGAACTCCTTGAATTTGAATTTTCTTTAATAAAGTTGTGTGGCATATAGAGATTGAGTTGGAAGCTTAGGAACAATACTTATTACATATAGTGAACATAAAATTACATGATGAAATAATCATTTCTCTTTACAAATCATCTTCGCATGTGAAGAGATGTTATTTGATCACCCTTTACTTGTTCGTCTTATTCAATGGAATGGAGTTTTATTGGAACCTTGGAAACCCTAATGACCTAATGGGACATTGAATGACCAGGCTCCAGGTGGACTTAAATAACATAAGACATGATGACATGAGCCTTTAAAATGAATGTATTATCAGCAAAACACATGAAGGTGGGCCAGAAAATATTGATTTTTTGCGAGGGGCTTTGGAGTTTGAACTTAGGCTACCATCAGTGAGTAAATTTTTACATGATGACCTAGGTGAAATGATAAAAATTTCAAATGGGACACTAATATGATATAAAAGAGGAGTTGTGATCACTGATGGCAGTATGAAAATACTGACTCTAACAACCGCGACCTTTGTTTTCCCACCCTTTTTCATATTCCTTTCACCTTTGATTGATTTTTCTTCATAACTTCTCGAGGCTCCACGAGATGAGAGCATGATGTGTAGTGTATAGCAGTGGATACCCCCTTAAGGTGGGGCAGTTCATCACCCACTAGGGTTTGGCACAATCATGGGTTCCTTAATGATGGAAGGGGCTCATCTAGGGCCCATAGGAACTAGGGTGATGGCCATGGATAAGGAGTAGGTCTCATGTTTGGCTTTTTCCCACAAACTAAATTTGTATGTCTCGAAAATATTTTGCATCTTGTGGTACACTTCCTATTGAGTGTGGCCAAATTATTTTTTTCTTTTATTTTTATCTATATCAACCTCTGGGGCTTCATTCTAGGCCAGACCAAAGGTGTAGACAAGGGGAGGGGGAGGCTAACCCTATGTGGACCCAATGGAAATATGTGGACTTGGATGGGAAAAAAGATGAATGGGGCTAAAATGAATGGAAGGGGAGTGATGTAGGCAATATCGAGAAGCAGGACCACACAACCAAAATCAGGATTTCCCATGTTGTATCAACCCTAAAGATAATGGCTATGAAAGGAGATCCTATGAGAATAGGATACAAGGGTAACCAAAAAATCGAGAAATGTAGACAAGAATACAAACCTAACATATTCTTTCTATCAAATCCCCTCACCAATCGATGTTCAAAAGTGCCCATGACAAGTAAGGAAAAGTACTTAATTATACCAATGAAAACCCATACCTTTGGGTTCGGGAGGTGTACCTTCCAACATATAATCATGAAAAGTGATCGAAGGACCACATGGCTAGCTTAGGTGGTAGAGACAATGGCACATTGAGCTATTTTGTCGCTACCAGATGAGGACCATCTAGGAGAAAAATGTTGGGTGTGGAGCCTGATTATCTTTTGTATTCAAAGGTACCACCGCATTGGACCCTAGTTTGAAATGGGGCAGCAACACCACCCATAAAATATTCGCTGCAGGGGGGTCCAGGGGGGCGGATGTGACCTTTTAGGAGCCCCCCCCTGGCAGGGGGTTTCGGGGGCAGTGCCCCCGAAGCTAAGAATATATGTAAAATTGCCTTGTAAAATGTTGTAATTTCATATTCAAGTTGGGCCATTCATTAGGTGGAGATCTAACGATAGAAGTTATATTTAATTTAGGGATTTTGCCGTAGAAGGCAACCCCTTGCTATATATGAGGGAATTGTATTGCATCTAAGTACATCTGTATTCTGAGTGAGGAAGAGAGAGGAGATTGATAGCAAAGAGGGAGTTACAATGGATCTGCTGTAGGTTGTATCTGTGTCTCTCTTGTTTTATGCATTTTTTGTGTTTATATTTATACAATATTTTATGTTTTCCATTGCTCTGTAATATATAATTTTCTAACAATTGGTATCAGAGCCGAAGGCCTACTTGGCTGATAAACTCACATGAGAGACGGGTTCCTGGTTCGATTGGGAGCAATGGCGGAAGATGGTAGGTTTAGGGTCAAAAAATTCAACGGCCAAAACTACCAACTGTGGAAAATGCAAATGGAAGATTATCTGTATCAGAGAGATCTATACCTACCATTGAGCGGAAAGACAAAGAAGTCGATGAGTATGACAGACATAGAATAGAATATTCTCGAAAGAAAGGCACTTAGAACAATACGGCTGTGCCTAGCGGCGTTGGTAGTGTTTAATATTTTAAAGGAAATGAAAACAGAGAGTTTAATGTTGACATTGGCCAAACTATATGAAAGACCCTCAGAATCAAATAAGGTATTTCTTATGAAGCATTTATTTAATATGAAGATGTCAGAAGGTGAATTTGTTGTTGATCATTTAAATTATTTTAATACAGTTACAAGTCAGTTAAGTTCTGTAGGGGTAAATTTTGATGATGAAGTTAGGGATCTTTTATTTCTGTGCCCATTGCCAGAAAGCTGGAATGGTTTAGTTATGGCCATTAGTAACTTTGTCTCTAGATCTAGTACTTTAAAGTTTGATGATGTTGTCAGTGCAATCCTTAGCGAGGAAATGCAACAGAAAAGCTCCGGTGAGACATCAAGTAATTCTTTGACTACAGAGACTACGGGAAGAAAAATGGAAAGAGGAAAGAGCCTTGGATATCACAATAATTCAAGAAAAGGTAGATCCAAGTCCAGATTGGGAATAGTGTGCTAGAAATGTGGGAAGAAAGGACACCTGAAGAAAGACTGCAAGTCTCAAAAGGGAAAAGAAGGAGATGCGTAGCAAGAAAACAATCATGAAGCGAATGTGACAGGTGATGTGTTGCAAGATGCTTTGATTATTTCTTTAGAAAATATTATTGATGCCTGGGTGGTAGATTTAGGGGCCTCATTCAATGCCAGACCTGATAGGAAACATTTTCATGATTATGTTCAAGGAGATTTTGGACAGGTTCGTTTGGGTGATGATAAACCCTGTAAAATCATTGGAATGGGTACAGTTTTCATAAAACAGCAAAATGGAAATTAGTGTCTATTGAAGGAGGTAAGGCATGTTCTAAATCTGAAGAAAAATATTATTTCAATAGGGCAGTTGGGAGGTGAAGGTTGCTTAACTACTTTTACAGATAAAACCTGCAAGGTCACTAAAGGATCCCTGGTAATAGCAAAAGGAGGAAAGGTTGGTACATTGTATTTATGCAATGGTATTTCTAATTATGTTAATGCTTTAACCTCTACAAGAGAAGATACGACATTGTGGCACCATAGACTCGGGCACATGAGTGAGAAGGGGATGTAGATTCTTCACTCAAGAAATTTGTTGCCAAGCTTGAAGCATGTTGATTTAAAATTCTATGAGAATTGCGTTTATGGAAAACAGAAGAGAGTCGGATTCCTTAGAGTTGGGAAGGAAAAGAAAATTGAAAAATTAGAGCTTGTGCACACATATGTATGGGTACATGCTCAGGTATCATCTCTTGGTGGCTCTCGTTATTATGTTACATTTATTGATGATGCAACCAGAAAAACATGGATTTATTATATTCGAAATAAATCTAATGTATTTGATACTTCCAAGAAATGGAAAGCTTTGGTTGAAAATGAGACAGGAAAAAGGTTGAAGTGTCTCAGATTAGACAATGGAGGTGAATATTGCAGCAAAGAGTTTGATAGGTACTATTCTGAGAATGGAATTCGCAGAGAGAAGACAGTTCTAAGAACACCACAAGAAAATGGTGTGTCAGAAAGGATGAACGGGACAATCATGGAGCATGCAAGGTGCATGAGATTGCATGCAGGGTTTCCTTTACAATTTTGGGCAGATGTTGTAGATATTGTTGTTTATCTAATAAACAGAGGGCCTTCAAATTCCTTGGATGGTGGTATTCCAAAGGAGGCATGGACAGGTAAAAAGGTAAACTACTCCTTTTTAAATACTTTTGGTTGTGAGGCCTTTTTCCACATTAATAAAGAAAATAGAACAAAGCTTGAGGCAAAATCAAAGAAATGTACCTTTATTGGATATGGTGTTAATGATTTTGGTTATCACTTTTATGATTATGAAAAACACAAAATCATTAGGAGCAGAGATGTCATATTCAATGAAAAGGTTTTGTATAAGGATCAGCTGTAGGAAAAGAAACAGGAAAAAGAGAACATAGAATACACAGTGCTTGACGAGATCACAAAAAAATTGATGGTGCCTGAAAATCATAATGATCAAGAGCCTTAACAACAACCACAACAGCAACAAGCACTTCAAACACCTGAAATTGGTGTTAGAAGATCTGCTAGGATGAGTAGACCCCCGGAACGATACTCTCCTTCATTATATTATGTATTGTATACTAAATCTAGTGAACCATAATGCTATGAAGAAGCAGTGTAGGTAGAAACTGTTGAAAATAATACTGAGAGGGGGGGTGAATCAATATTATTAGGTCAATTATTTTTCATTTCACAATTAGATTTGCATACACTACTTCAGTTAGTGAAAACAATGTATATACACAACTACAGATAAGGAAATTCGCGTATAACTAGCAGACTTGTAATTTAATTTATTCTTCTGGTGTTGATCATTAATCTATGTGTCAGAACCATATAAACAGTAACCAGGTATAGTAAAAATAGATCAGACAGTCACACACAAGAACACATGATATAAGGTGGAAACCCAATGTGGGTGAAAACCACTTGCTGCAATTAGTCTCTATCTTCTTTCAATTAGAAACTTCTTTTTACAATGGATCTGTACTGGTGCAGTCTTATACCAGTACACAAGCTTCTACCTGCAGAAGGCTACAACCTTCTCTCATTATCCAGCTTCTCCTGGAAGGGAGCTACAACCCCCTTAGTTCTTGTACTAGCTGAGGTACTAGTATGTAGGTGCTGACCTATAGAAGGCTACAACCTTCTCTTTTCTTCCAGGGACCACGTTTCATTAATTTTTAGACTGGATCCATGAATAACATCAATCAAACATCAAGTATATCTGCATCAACCAATCTCCTTTGCACCAAACAAACTGAATCAAATAGTCACTTCTCTGAATGTTATACCCAGAAAATAGTAACAGTAACCAGACACCAATTCTGAACCCAGAACACTACAGAAATAAACAAAAGTAGCTAAAACATATTTCAAGAGATGTACGCTACTTCAATATGTAGAAACCTGCGTGCATACACTTTTGTATTAAGGACAACCAGCATATACGTTGTTTTGATTTACTGAACCAGTATGTATATGCGCCTCTAATGTGTCAAACCTACTTACAAATCTTTAAAAGATAATTCACTCTTTCAAATATTCAGACATCAGTTATACCCAGATTATCGGATCAGGTCATGCACCAAATATAACATATCAAAATCACACAAAGATACTACTATTCAAGACTTGAGTTTTGACCCATCAATAGAACTTATCCATCTTCTTGCACTCAGGCTCCTCCTTGATTCAGATTCAGCTATGCACCATAAACCAATCACCAGTATTCTAGATCTTGCTCTTCATAAGATATTCAATACTTGAGTTGATATCTTTGCCAAATGATCTCCTCCTTTTTATAGTCTTAGGCCTTACTCAAACCATGGTCCAAAACCATAGAGAACCAATACTAGGGACCCAATACTTGGGTTTAATACTTCAGACGCAATACCAAGGTCCAAAACCATAGGTACAAATACCATGGACCTAAAAATAAGTTTTCCCACATGTACGCGCTTTTTCGTGCATGAAAGTGCGTGCATATGCATACGCAACTTTTGATCGGCAATATCGCGTGTATATGTGACTTCATCAAAGGAAACCTGCGTATACCTCACTTTCTTTCATTCTGAGAGCCTGAACAGTGATCTGCCATCTGAATGAGTTGCCATCAAGGACAACACCTATGTCATAGCACCAAACCTGTGTCATAACGCCAACAATCTCCCCCTTTGGACTTGATGGAAACCCCAAGTCACTCAAATTCATTCTCCCCCTTTGACATCAAGGGCAAAGGGTTATGCTCCCCTTGAGTTCATGCTGAAATCTCTGCTCTGCTATGCTATTCATGCTCCCCCTAATTGTAGGCAAGGTCTGCAAGAAGATGTTCTACAAGAAGATACATAACTTTATACATCATAAGTGACATTCCTACCACCAAAGACTCATACATACATCCATCTCCCAACCAAGTGGGAATTGACTCATCCACCCAACCAAGTGGGGATACACCAAAAGGTTACACAAGATAAAACATGAACAATACATTATCCATCCTAGGCATAGTGGGGAAACCAAAGTAGGTTGTTACATGACCTTGATAAGAAAAGAAATACATGACATAGAGATGAAATATCTACAACCAGACTATGATAGTTATCAACAACTATCATCAGCAGCATCTGTCAATCATCATTTAGACCAGCAACCATGATTTCCTTCTGCACCTGTTCCCCCTGAACCAAAACACTGAGGTCATGAACTAAGATCTTGTAGGATAATGCCAACAATACATTATTAGAAGAATATATATGCTCCCCCTGAATCTGTGCCAGATGGTATCTGTCAGACCCATATTAGACTCCTTTCATCCTGAGCCTGGCCCACTGTTTGTCTTCAAACCAACATATACGCAACTATACCCATGTAAACTGGCGTATGTACGTAGATCCTCCTCATGAAACTCGCATACACCCACTTTTCTCTGAAACAAACAAGTTTCAACAACAAGATGATGCATCGACTACTCCCAACTTTGTCTGAGGTATTCAAATGTTTCCCTAGGCAGAGGTTTGGTGAGTATATCAGCAACTTGTTCCTTGGAGGGAACATACTCTAATTTAACCTTTTTTTCAAGCTCTTGTTCCCAGAGAAAGTGATATTTGATAGGTATGTGCTTTCTCTTTGAATGCATGACGGGATTCTTTGAAATACTGATTGCACTTGTATTATCACAAAAAATGGAGATAGGTGGAGTACAAGTGATTTGCATGTATTCTGTGCAGCAAGATGCAGCAACTACATATTCTTCTTTAGCTGTAGATAATGCAATTGAACTTTGTTTCTTGCTGAACCAAGATACTAATCTAGGACCCATGAAGAATGCACCACCACTAGTGCTTTTTCTGTCATCCACGCTTCCTGCCCAATTTGCATCTGTATATGCATGAAGTGTGAGATCTGTACCTCTAGGATACCATAAGCCATAGTTTTGAGTTCCTTGAAGATACTTGAAAATTCTCTTAACTGCCTGAAGATGAGCTTCCTTTGGATTTGCCGTAAACCTTCCAACTATTCCCACTGCATGCATGATGTCTGGTCGAGTACCTGTTAGATAGAGCAGACTACCAATCATGGATCTATAGGTTGGTTGATGCACTACTGCTGATTCATCATTTGCGCTGAGGTTGAATCCTGTTACCATAGGGGTACATACTGGTTTCGAATCCTCCATCCCATATTTCTTCAAGATCTACCTGAGATACTTGGTTTGTGATAGGAAAATACCGTCTTTGTTTTGTTGGACTTGTAAACCAAGAAAATATGTGATCTCACCAAGCATGGACATTTCAAATTCTTTTTGCATCACCAAGGCAAAGTTTTGACTCATGTCTTCTTCATTGCTGCCAAAGATGATATCATCAACATATACAACAAGTATTAGCAACTTATCATTGTCAATTTTTATATATAGATTGTTGTCTGTTGATCCTTTTGTAAAATCTTGTTGATGGAGGTACTTATCCAAACGATAATACCAAGCCCTTGGAGCCTATTTAAGGCCATAGAGGGCCTTTTTGAGTCTACATACAAGTTTTTGATCATTTCCAAGGATAAATCCATCTAGTTGCTCAATATACACTTCTTCATCCAAGTCTCCATTTAGAAAATCAGACTTCACGTCCATTTGAAATACTTTGAACTTCTGAAAGCTTGAAAGAGCAAGGAACATTCTTATGGCCTCAAGTCTAGAAACTGGTGCAAAAGTTTCTTCAAAGTCTATGCCTTCTTGTTGAACATACCCTTTACAAACAAGTCTTTCCTTGTTTCTAATAACATCTCCGTTTTCATTCAGTTTGTTTTTTAATATTCATTTTGTGCCTATTACATTTTTATCATTTGGTCTAGGAACCAACTCCCAAGTGTTATTCTTTTCAATCTGCTCCAGTTCTTCATTCATGGCCTTGACCCAACATTCATCTTTGCATGCTTCACTTAAATTTTCTGGTTCAGTGGAGGAGAGCAATGCTAGGTAGCTTGAAGCTTCTGAAATAGTTCTTCTTGTTTGTACACCTGCCTCTTTCTGCCCCAAAATTTGAGTTTCTGGATGATTCTTCTGAACATACTTGGATGGAGTCTTTTCTTCTATCCTTATCTATTCTTCTGGTGCCTCATGGGTTTCTTCTTCATCATGAGTCTGATTTTTTGCTGAAGGATAGTCCTCATCATCTTCGAAATCTTCAAATTTTACTTGCATAGGAATGTTTCCTTCTTCATCAACCACTACATCAATACTTTCAACAATTTTTCCAAGTCTTTTATTGTAACACTTATATGCTCTGCTGTGAGGAGAGTAACCAAGAAGAATGCCTTCAAATGCTCTAGGTTCAAACTTACCAAGGTTTTCATCAGTCTTTTTGATGTAACATTTTCTTCCAAAAATTTTGAAGTATTTTACTGTGGGAGTCTTACCATACCAAATTTCATGAGGAGTTCGAGTGTTGTTTACCTGGACGTTTGTCTTGTTGAGAATAGTAACTATAGAAAATGCAGCTTCACCCCAGAAGGTTGCGGGAGTTCTAGACTCATCAAGCATAGCATGAGCCATTTTTTGAACCATTTTGTTCATCCTTTCCACTACTCCATTTTTCTGAGGAGTCCTTGCAGTAGAGAATTCCCTTCTTGTTCCATGTTCTTCACAAAAATTGAAAAATTCATCCGAGGTAAATTCCCCACCTCTATCAGACCTGAGGCATTTGATTCTGCGATCTAATTCATTTTCAACCAAGGCTTTAATGCTTTAAATTTTTCAAAAGCTTCGTCTTTATGCTTCATAAGTCCTATCCAACACATCTTGGAAAAGTCGTCAATGAACAACATAAAGTATTCTTCTCCTCAAGGTGACATTTTCCTAAAGGGACCACATACATCAGTATGGACAAGTTCAAGTGGCCTACTAGCTGATCCTTCCTTCTCAAGGAAATTAGTTCTAGTTTGCTTCCCAAACTAACATGATTTTCATATTGTATTGTCTGGAATTATGATGTCAAGGAGATCACGAACCACCTGATATTTGCATTCTTTCCTTATCTAAGAGAAGCTTAGATGCCCCAACCTTCTGTGCCATAGCCAATGTTCATGATTCTTGCTTAGATAGCATTGTTGTTGTCCTCCCTTGAGTATATATAAATTATTTGGTGTTCTTATGCCTTTGATCATTGTTTCTCCTATATCAAGCTCACGAACAATACATCCATTTGATCGAAATATTACCTCATTTCCTTGATCACACATTTGACTGACACTTAATAGATTATGCTTTAAACCATCAACATACATAACATTCCCAGCTTTAACCTTTTCTTTCAAAAGAACATAACCTTTACCTTTTATGAATGCAGGGGTGTCATTTCCAAATGAGACCTTATTTTCCTTTCCTAAGGCACTATATGATTGAAGTTTTTTTTTATCACCTGTCATATGTTTCAAGCATCCACTGTCGATGTACCACTAGTTTTCCTACCCTTTCGTATATAAGGCTATGCCACATCTTTCTAGTTGCGGTTCTTTCTTCCTCCATGTTTTGGGGCTCAATGAAGCTTGCTCCTTCTGAGTTGTTTGCCGAAACCTACTCCTGCATTCAGAATCTTTATGACCAAAGTTGTTACAAATAGAACATTCTATTTTATTTTCAAGAGTAGAAAAGTTATTGTAGGTTCTTTTCATGATTCCAGTCACACTCTTTTGATTTCATGCTTCTCTGGTCATGATGGAATTGTAGGCAACACATTGAGCTTCTTTATGTCCAAAGTTATGATAAGAGAAACATTGACCATAGCAGAAATTCCTGCGATCATCAAACCTTCCGTCTAGGCGATTGTAATAGCCATCCGTTCTTGAGGCAAATTGAGAACGATTTACCTGCGGTTGGTTGTAGCTTCTGTTTTGAAGTAGATTGCCCTTGATTTACTTGGTGATTTCTATTCATTCTTGAAGTAAATTGTCCCTGATTTACTTGATGATCTTCATTCTGCCTTTGTTGTCGATTATCAACCTGTTCACTTCTCCTTGCTGCTTCAAGATAACTTTTGGAGGTAGATGGCTTCTGTGCTTGATATGTTTCTTCAGTATACCCAAGACTAGTCTTGATTTGAGGAGAACACTGCACTTTGATAATCTCATCTAAAGTTTCAGATCATTTAGCAAATCTAAGATTAAGAGATTTTGTTTTCTCAATGTCTTTTCTAAGGCCCAAAATTTCACATTCTAACTTTTCATTGTGTTTTTCCCTTTCAGCAAGTTGGAATGTTAGAGTATCTATAATCATATTCTTTTCTTCTAAATAAATTTTGAGTTTAGAAATTTCTTCATAAAGACCTTCTTCATCTATAGCATCCAAGAAATCATCATCTTCAAAAGCCATCAAAAGTCTATAATCATTACCTTGTTCATCTTCATCACTATTTGAAAATCCATCACTGTCTTCATGTGTGTAATAGCTCTTCTTACTTACATTCTATTTTCTGTTCCATCTAACTGGTTCCTTACCTTTGTCAAGTTTATCTTTATGAGGACACTTGGTAGCATAGTGACTGACTCTTCCACAAGAAAAACATTTGAAAGGGAGCTTACCTCTGAATCTTCCAGAACGCCATTGAAGGTTCTTGACAAAATTTGATTCTGCCTCTTCTTCTGACATATGTCCTGAGTCATTATAATCTCCTCTTCCTGAGGCTTTGAATGCGGCTTCTCTCTTGTCTGATGGTCCCCCTTTTCTCATTTCATAAGCGGTTAGGATTCCATGTCACTATGACATGGTAATGCTCTGTAGATTCTGTTTTTCTTCTATGGCAGAAACTTTTGATTCAAACTTAGAAGACAAATATCTTAGAACCTTTTCAACCAAAACAACTTCTTTTATTTCTTCACCCAAGTTTTTCATACAATTAACAATCTCATCTATATGTAGGAAATAGTTAGCCACACTCTCAGCATTGTGCATTCTGAGATTTTCATAATGAATTCTGAGAGTTTGTAGTTTTGCTCATTTTACCTGATCATCTCCTTCATAGCTTAGAACGATCTTGTCCCATATTTCTTTTGCAGTTTTGAGCTGCATAACCCTAACGAATTCTGATTGAGATAGACTCCCTAATAGAGTATTGACAGCCTTTGCATTTGCTTCATACTGCTTCTTACCAGCCATATCTGTAGCAGTTGCTAATGGAAATGTGTATCCTGTTTCCACGATATCCCAGACTTCTGTACCAAGAGATTGAAGATAGGTTGTGATTCTTACCTTCCAATAGACAAAGTTGCTTCCATCAAAAATTGGTGGCCTGATCGATGCTTCTTTCTCGTAGTTGCTCATGATGATAGATCTTCCTTCAAGCGATCAAGCTTCTTCTGAAGGACCGGCTATGATACCAATTGTTGAAAATAATACTGAGATGGGGGGTGAATCAGTATTATTAGGTCAATTATTTTTCATTTCACAATCAGATTTGCATACGCCACTTCAGTTAGTGAAAACAGCGTATATACGCAACTACAGTTAAGGAAATTTGTGTATAACTTGCAGACTTGTAATTTAATTTATTCTTCTAATGTTGATCATTAATCTGTGTGTCAGAACCATATAAACAGTAACCAGGAACAGTAAAAATAGATCAGACAGTCACATACAAGAACACATGATATAAGGTGGAAACCCAATGTGGATGAAAACCACCTGTTGCAATTTGTCTCTATCTTCTTTCAATTAGAAACTTATTTTTAAAATGGATCTATATGGGTGTAGCCTTATACTAGTAAACAAGCTTCTAGCCGCAGAAGGCTACAACCTTCTCTCGTTCTCCAGCTTCTCCTGGAAGGGAGCTACAACCCCCTTAGCTCTTGTACTAGATGAGGTACTAGTACGCAGGTGCTGACATACAGAAGGATACAACCTTCTCTTTTCTTCCAAGGACCACATTTCATAAATTTTCATATTGGATCCATGAATAACATCAATCAAACATCAAGTATATCTGCATCAACCAATCTCCTTTGCACCAAACAAACTGAATCAAATAGTCACTTCTCTGAATGTTGTACCCAGAAAATAGTAACAGTAACCAGACACCAATTCTGAACCCAGAACACTGCAGCAATAAACAAAAGTAGCTAAAACATATTTCAAGAGATGTACGCTACTTCAATATGCAGAAACCTGCGTGCATACACTTCTGTATTAAGGCCAACCAACGTATACGTTGTTTTGATTTACTGAACTAGCGTGTATACGCACCTCTGATGTGTCGAACCTGTGTACAGATCTATAAAAGATAATTCACTCTTTCAAATATTCAGACATCAGTTATACCCAGATTATCGGATCAGGTCATGCACCAAATATAACATATCAAAATCACACAAAGATACTACTATTCAAGACTTGAGTTTTGACCCATCAATAGAACTTATCCATCTTCTTGCGCTCAAGTTCCTCCTTGATTCAGATTCAACTATGCACCATAAACCAATCACCAGTATTCCAGATCTTGCTCTTCATAAGATATTCAATACTTGAGTCGATACCTTTGCCAAATGATCTCCTCCTTTTTATAGTCTTAGGCCTTACTCAAACCATGGTCCAAAACCATAGAGAACCAATACTAGGGACCCAATACCTGGGTTTAATACTTCGGACGCAATACCAAGGTCCAAAACCATAGGTCCAAATACCATGGACCTAAAAATAAGCTTTCCCACATGTACGCGCTTTTCATGCATGAAAGTGCATGCATACGCATATGCGACTTTTGATCGGCAATACCGCGTGTATACGCGACTTCATCAAAGGAAACCTGCATATACCTCACTTTCTTTCATTCTGAGAGCCTAAACAGTGATCTGCCATCTGAGTGAGTTGCCATCAAGGACAACACCTATGTCATAGTGCCAAACCTGTGTCATAATGCCAACAGAAACCAAGAAGAAGTGGGAGCAAGCCATGAAAGAAGAGATGGACTCCTTAGCACATAACCAGCCTTGGGACTTAGTCAAGTTGCCTCTAGGTAAAACAACATTGTAGAATAAATGGGTTTACAATTTGAAGGAAGAAGATGGAGGTAGAAAAATACATAAAGCTAGACTTGTGGTGAAAGGTTTTTCACAGAAGAAAGGTATTGATTTTGATGAAATATTTTCTCCTATTGCTAAAATGACTTCAATCAAAACTATTTTAAGTCTAGTAGAAGTTGAAGATTTGCATCTTGAGCAGTTAGATGTAAAGACAACCTCTCTCCATGGGGATTTTGAGGAAGAGATATATATGCAGCAGCCACAAGGATATGAGGTAAAAGGGAAGGAGAAACTAGTGTGCAGGTTGAAGAAGAGCTTGTATGGCTTAAAACAGGTTCCAAGGAAATGGTATCTAAAATTTGATAGGTTTATGTCTGAACAAGGTTATACTAGATGTCACTCTTATCATTGTGTTTATCTCAAAAGGCAAAATGATGGCAGCTATATTATAGTGTTATTGTATGTAGATGACATGCTTGTTGCAGGTTCTAACATGTAGGAAATAAATGTGCTCAAAAGAAAATTGGCAAACTCATTTGCAATGAAGGATTTGGGTGCTGCAAAAAAAATCATTGGTATGAGAATAACTAGAGACAGGAAGAATCACAAATTAACATTGTCTCAAAGTGAGTACATAGAAAAGGTGTTGAAAAGGTTTAATATGCAGAATGCAAAACCAGTTGGTATACCTTTGGCTAACCATTTCAAATTTAGAAAGGAGGAGTGTCCCAAGACTCAGGAAGAAATGGCTCATATGTCTAAAGTTCCATATGCATCAGCAGTTGGAAGCTTAATGTATGCAATGGTCTGCACGAGGCCTGATATTGCACATGCAGTGGGAGTTGTAAGTAGGTACATGAACAATCCAGGAAGAGAACATTGAATGGTGGTGAAGTGGATTCTCAGGTATTTGAGAGGTACCACAAATCAAGCATTATGATTTGGTGGTTCAAACATTTCTCTACAGGGATATGTTGACACATATATGGCAGGTGATAGAGATAACAGGAGGAGCACAATAGGGTATGTGTTTACTATAGGTGGTGTTATGCTCCTATACCAATAGGTGTCATATTTCATGATTGACTGGTAAAATCCCAAATATGTTCATCCTTTCCATGCTGCAAAGGTTCAATATTTTGAAAAAATCAAAAAATTAAAAAATGAAAAGAGGGTATGCCCTAAAAGAAAGATCAAAGGGCAAAAAGAATGAAATGGTCAAAAATAAAGAAAATGAACCCCAAATGAAAAAGACCAGGAAAGTGTGCTAGTCCAAAATGCCACTACTATTCTATTTTTGCATAGGAATCTCAATGTGTGCAATTAGTTGATTCTTGCCACAGTTGATGGATGGCCAAACAGTTTAATCTTGGCCAATCCATGCTTAAATTTACTTGTCATTAGAGATAGAGAAACAAAAATCTGTCCAAATAGTTCAAGCTTGGCAGATAAGTACTGAGGTAGAGAAACAAAGGAGCTCAACAGCTAAATCTGAGCCCCTGGAAGAAATAAGGGCAGACTTAGATAGGATGGCAGTTAAAAGAAAAGAAGAGAGTAAGGGTTTGCTAGTTTAAATGCACCCAAGGAAAAGGAAGAAAAAAATGTTAGGTGTAATGGGCTGGGTAGGCAGTTTTGATGTTGCAGAGGCAGGCTTATGAGTAATTTTATCTTTCAAAGGTGATTCATCTCATGGATATCATAAGTACCATGGCAAGGTGTGGCTATAAAACAGGTGATGCATGTCTAACTTCCCTCCATACTTCTCCCAAAATCACTCACTAACCTCCCCCCTAAAGATGTTGGGATCTGCTCAATACTCTTAAATCATTCCATTTCATGAAAAAGACTAAGTCAAACTCTGTTTTTACTTAGGATAAAAAAGCCACATTTCTTGTGTAAAATCCTTACTTTCCCTATAGCCTAAGATCATCACTTAGCGCTTCCCATTTCATGAATCACATTAATTGCATTTTAAACTTTATTATTTAACTCCCTATGGCTATTTCCCCTTTCCCGTATGTTATTAATACGTTAAACCCAAAAATCTTTAATATTCCCCGCCTTGGTTGTAATATCAACCATATCATTATATTTTTGGGAATTAATGGTTCATCCGAGGCCATTAACAACCCTTCGTGTACAAAGCATTGGGATTTATTTAATCTTTGGTTAAATAAATAACCAAACCCGCCCGATAACCAAAGGTAATACCCCAGAAATCATTAAAAAACATTTGATTTAATGGTGGGTCCCCGCGTCATAAGCCCTCCGCCAGCTCTGTTGAGCGCTGACAGTTAGATCCGGTCCTATTGATCGGATGGCCCATGACAATATTGCAAGGCCCTTACCTTCCGAAGATTCCCGCCTGGGGGACGGTGGTATTGTCGCCCGTACGCTGGACAGGTGGTGCCCTCCCGCATTGCTCGCTACCCCTCCACTCAATACCACTTTGGCCCAAAAGAGATGCGGGCCCAAAACCACTTACTACCCCCACTGCCTCCCCGCTGACGTCATCGCCACCTCATCTGTGATGTCATCGCCATGTCACCCCACTACATGAAAAAACCCCACGTCATGCTGACGTCATCCGAAAAAGGCGCCAAAAGCCCGCCAAACCGATTTTTGTCAAAAACCCGTGAAAGTGTCATTTTCATTCATTTCTATTGGTTATTTTCATGAGATCGGTGCATGCAAATCACGTTGAAGCTGCTACCAGAGCTCCAGTCCACCACCCGACCAGCATAATCCGACATCCCACTCTGCAATTCATTGTCTAAACCTGCAAATTACTCCCATGCGTGTCCAAAAACACAGGTATTTACCCATTTCACCTCCCAAAATTGTGTTTTTAGCTTTCCTCTACAAAATTTTCCAAAGCAAGCCAAATTCTAGTTGAATTCACGATACTGCCTTCAAATAAGTGCACCAGAACCACTGCTCTTTACCCATTTTTGCCAAAAACCCTACAAATTTCATTTTTCTCTGTAAATTTCACCCACCGAGCTAAATTCAAATCGACTTTGGTCTGCAATTCCTGGAGAAAAGCCACAAAACTGTTGTTTTGCCTAATTTTGCTACAAAAACCCATATTCCAATTTGAAAATCACAAAAAATTGAGCAATGGAAGCTTCGGTGGCCCTGAACATTGCTCCCCTCAATGCACCTCATAAAGACCTGGAGTGGTTACCCCTGGCCGATAGAGATTTTCAAATCCAAGACTTAACTGGTAATGAAAACCACCTCCAAGCATTTTGTGAAATTACAAATAGTCACAGAAGTAACTCTAATTTATATGGAATATGGGAATCCAACCTACCCAGGTACTACCTCCCCTAAGTAAATGTATTCCCAGATGTAATCCGCTTATGTTGTGCCAATTATGAACGTGTGCAAATAGCAGTCAAGAGTGCATCTAGAACTGTCCTCTTTTATATAACTCCTGAGTCCATAAACGAAATGTTACACTTCAAACCCATTCTGCCTCTGGCTCCTCTGTCTATGGGATTCTTGCTTGAGCAGGGCCCTAAAATACCAAACTCAGAGATAACCCGCATTGCTCAAACATTCATGAGACCAAATTGCCAGCCCAAATTCCCACCTCCCTTTCAACATGTCTCGTTCAATAAAGCTGGAAAATTCATCATTGATATGATATACTATGTCCTAGGATTCAAGACAAGTGAATATGTTGATGATACCACCCTAGTTTTGTTGTCCACATTTGCTCCAGGACAGCCCCCTGCTATCAAATATGACTATGCTACTTTCATTGCCAACAAGATCCATGACCAACTCTTGAATCTAGACAAAGAAGGAGTCTTCAAGTATACCTCTTATATATACCATCTGTTCCTATATTTCCAAATAGATAGTTTTCAGTTTCCCATCAGAAAATTGGATTCTAAAGGAGAAAGGAGGTCTGTTATCTTTTGGACCTTAGTCTTCCATGAAGTCCATAACTCTCCTTACACTTACTGTGAATTCATTGATTTGTCTATACATCCAGTCTCCTATCTTCTGATGAGAATTCCTCCTCCTAGACTCTCTGGTGATATGCAGAAAATTTTACAGCTCTCCAAAAGCTACAAAATAGGTGACTGGTACTTCTACCAGAATCACACTAAAATTAGAATATATGGCCGTGAGTTGTGCCCTTATAAGCTGCCCAAATATGTGCCTATGAGACTGTTTGCTCTAGAATATTTCAGGCAATTTATCAACTCATATTTTACTCACTTTTATGGTGCAAAGAAAAAAGCTCAGCTGAAATTAAGAAACCAGTTAGGCCCTTTTATCATTAACAAAAAGGAAGCATGGAAAGATGCTGATAAAATATTGGGGGAACAACTCAAATTAAAGAGGAGCTTTTGGTGGGTACCCTATGACCCAAATGGCTTTATCACTGAAAGAAAAGTAAAAAATAGGCTATCAGCCTATAAACATTGTAGGATCCCTGAAATAGAGCAATTTTCTAATCAGGATGAGTGGGTAGAGGGCACATTAATTGAAGAACTCACTGAGGAAGAAAAAATGGAACAAGCTATGAAAAATCTAGAAAAGACTCTTGACCTGGACTCTTTTGGACAGGCATTTTTCGAGCTGCCTCAGTAGACCAGAGTGGGTACATCATCTGCTGGAACTTCACAGCAACCTACCCAAGAAAGCACTACACCAGCTGCAAGGACATCAAAGGGAAAAGAAGTGCTAGATACAGAGCAGCACATAATGACAGATCAGCCAACATCATCAAAGGAACAGGGCCAAGGGCAAAATCCTCCTATCGAGACCAAAGCACCAGAAACACCAGCATTACAGACTCCTCTAAATGAGGAAAAGGCAGGAAAAGAGACAGAGAAGAATCCACACTTGTAAGTGGACTAGCAGAGCAACCACGGGAAAAAAGGCAAAGGATAAATCCTCTACCTAAAGAGGAAATTATTGAGGAAACCATAGAAATCCCAAGTGGCAAGAGGGCAACCAACCCACAGATCTCCCCTGTAATAGAAACATCCACCAGCTCTCATAGGCAAGACCTAGAAAGGCAACATAGTGTGGAAGTTTCATCCACAAGACCATCAAGCAAGCAGGCCTCAGATGTCAAAATAACATTCACAGAGATTAAGGCTAGAAATGATCCATTGAGGCTGCAACTTTATGACCAATTTCTCAAGATGACCCCCGCCAACCAACAAAGGTTAATGTCTGCATATGACATTAAAGAAGGAAAAATGATCTTGAGCCACTTTAACCCTAAGGTGCAGTAGCCACGGTCAGCACCTGACTACATTAGAACAAACTTGGAGGTCCTTGCCAAAGACATTCATCCTATGGACCAGATTGAGTTGCACAAGCAAACTGGAGAGATGGTCTACTCCACATTGGAAAATAAGGCAATGTTGGCTTATAAATTGCAGAACTCATTAAACAACACATCTGCCCAACTAGATTTGGAAAAGGCATCTTATTTAACCAAGGACAATAGGATAAAGTCTTGGAGGATATTATCATTGAGCTGGGACATGATCCTAAGGATGCCAAAGGAATAAAAGCATTGATTAAGAAGAAGGAAGAGGACATTGATGCCCTCAGGAAACAGTTGAAGATGCCTACTACCATGCATCCACAAACTACAGAGGTTGTGCAAAAAAAAGCAAAGGAGGACATGATAGAATTGCTGATGAGAATGAATCAAAGATTAAGCGAGACAGAGCAGGATTTGGAGAAAGCACTACAAGATAAGCAGGGAGATTCGACCTCCCAACCATCTCAAAAAGCTCCAACACTCACAACTGCCCCTGCCACAGTTACAACAGCAGTGCCTCCCATTGACCCAACATCAGCAGTAGGTACTTCAACAACAACAACAATAGCAGGCAGCAGCACTACCATGACCACTGAGGAGTTAATAAAAGCTATGGAGGAATTAAAACTCCAAGTATCATAATTAAAAGAGGCCAAAGAGAAGTTGGCAAAATTAGAAGCAAGTTATGACAAATCTAAAATGACTGTGGCAAAGGACCTCTCTTTATATAAGCCTCTGGGAGAAATCAAAGGCATTTTGTGGGCTAACATCAATCAATCCATCTGTAATATATGGAGATCTATTCAGGTTATATATGAGTAGATTGACTTGATAGCAGCAGCCCAGGTGGAAATTCAAAAGGCCATAAATTTATTGGGATATATGCCCGAACAGGCCAACAGGTTAATAAATTTTTTGAATACTAAAACCAGTGAAGAACTAATAGCACTGGACATCAGAGACAGGACAGGTACCATTCTAACAATCAAAAGTGTTCTGACCATGAGAACCCTGATGCAGAATTTGGAGAGGAAGAACCAGGACATGCAAGTGGAGGTAAATTCTTTTGTAGAAAGATTTGCAGTTTTGCATGAAAGGGGATTGCCAAGTCTGGTGGGAAACAATGAATGCCTATTAAGACAAGCTGAGTACACGCACAGGTTGAATAAACATGCTGCTAATCAACTAAATGCATCATCAAGTACTTTAGCAGAGAAAACCCTTCCATCTGGCCAAACTCTCTACAACAACTTGGAAAATCTCTTCTATATTGAACATGAAGTGAAACATCTCTTTACAGTCCAGCCTAACTTCTACAGGTACACAGATGCTTATGAGACTTTGAGAAAGCTAATAAGACAGCAGTTACCAGAAGAGCAGTGGTGGCAAAGCATGTTGGAAATCCTATAGGCATGCTTCAACTTTTGTTGTACCCGGGATACAACAGATACCATAAAGCAGAGGGAGGAAATGGATGAGAGTTATGCAGGGTAGCAATGTATCAAATCAAAATTAAATGCACCCAGGAAAACTGGGGTAGCAGCGCGGAATATCAGTGGAAGCAGCCACCAGCCGACTCACCGAGCTTACAGTCAACACATCTCTCCAACTGAGTAGCCAGCACAACAACATTTACTTCTTCATTTATTTCTCCCTGTTTTCAAGATCATTTACTTCTCCTGTAAAGTAGGTAGAAGAAGTTATTACTAGATATTATCTCTTTGAGATATTTTGTAAACACTTTTGTACAAATACCTCCCCAAGTGAAGTATTAAGGGTTGGTGATACATTTCTGGAACTGCGTTGTAACTCTAAAAAACTTCGGAATACAAAAGCTGTTGGAATCCATTGTCGCTGGACTCTCTGGATGTGGAATTGATAGTAGAGGACTATGTTACAGAATTCCTGAATCATTTTGTGGATCAATAAGTCTCTTTTACTTGTGTTTTCACTTTCTGTGTTTACTATATCGTATATGTTTCATGATTTGAATAATAGGGAAAAAGAATAACTCAGAATTTGTTTGCATGCACTCTGAGTTCAATCTCTGTTATTATTAATGTTTTCTTCAGAATTAGCATAAATAGGAATTCTTAACTTCTCCTGCTTCCCCTGGTTCTTACATATTGAATATTAGCTAAGGAATCCTTAATTGCTCCTTGGCAATAATCATCCACTTTCCCTCTATCAACATGATGAAGGATTCTTAATTTCCCTTCACCCATTGACTCCATCCCATCTGATTCCAGCTTATAAATTGTTCCATGATTGATTACCTTGCTCTGTAGTACCACCCTCTGTCAAAGAAACCATATCCAGTAGTTCATCCTCATAGACTCCATTAGCCCAATGGACTGAACTTCTCAAATTTACACCATGTTCTATTGAATGTCACCATCCAAAAACCAAACAAACCCTTGTTCTTCATAACTAGCCTAATATACCTCAAAAAAAAGCTAAATAATAAAGAGAGAGCCCTCTCTGGATGCAGATTAGCTAGAACCTGCAACTAAAAGATTGGTCTGTGGTTACCTAGGCTGTATTCCCTTTTCTACAACTTTTGAGGAACAACCTAAGTGATAACAGGTGGAATAGCTATCAGTTGGGTCTCAAAACTGCAAAGTGTTGTTGCACTCTTAACAACAGAAGCAGAGTATGTTGCTACTACAAAGGCTAGTAAAGAAATGATTTGGTTACAAAGGTTCCTGGATGAATTGGGTAAGAAGCAAGAGTTTGGCTAGTTATATAGTGATAGCTAGAGTGCATACATCTTGCAAAGAACTCTGCATTTCATTCCAAGACTAAACATATATAGCTCAAGTACCATTTCATACGGTCAGCATTAGAAGATGGACAATTGAAGATGGAAAAGATACACACTAGCGAGAATCCTGTAGATATGCTAAAAAAAGTTGTAACCAGGGAGAAACTGAGAATCTACTCAGTTTCAATTGGTCTTCAATTATGATGAAGAATATGAGAAACAACCAGGTCCAAAGTGGAGTCATTGTCTCGCAAATGAAGCAACAGTGGAGTTGCTATAATCAATCTCCAAGTGGGAAATTGTTCAGTGTGGAGCCTGATTATCTTCTGTATTCAAAGGTATCGCCGCATTGGACCCCAGTTCGAAATGGAGCGGCAACGCCGCCCATAAAATATTCGTTGCAGGGGGGGTCCAAGGGGGGTGGTGCCCCTCAAAGCTAAGAATAGATGTAAAATTGCCTTGTAAAATGTTGTAATTTCGTAGTCAATCTGGGCCTTCATTAGGTGGAGATCTGACAATAAAAGTTATGTTTAATTTAGGGTTTTTTGCCCTAGAAGGCAACCCCTCACTATATATGAGGGAATTGTATTGCGTTTATGTACATTTGTATTCTGAGTGAGGAAGAGAAAGGAGATTGAGAGCGAAGAGGGAGTTACAACAGATCTGATGTAGGTTGTATCTCTTCAGTTTGTTGGATAATGTAATAAAAGAAGGACTGGCTATTTCTCTGTGGATGTAGCACAAACTGGGTGAAGCACATATATCTGTGTCTCTCTTGTTTTATGCATTTTCTGTGTTTATATTTCTGCAATATTTTATGTGTTCCATTGCTCTGTAATATATAATTTTCTAACAAAAAATTTTCTCCTATATACACTACCCACAGGTGGTGGCTAACAGGTCTCATAAAATGCTTAGGCGTTTGAAGGAAATGAATGGGAATACTCTCCTTTACTCTTACAGATTTCTTGTAGGAAAACCGCTTCTGGTTTTCTCAATGTGCTTTGTGGCCTCATCAAAAAATTGAACCTTAATTATGGAGTCAATTTTTCCAACTTTCCCATATGGGCTTCAGCACTCCAGTTGATCTGTAGCTTGGGTCATTGTATATTTACCTTTTTGTGTACTCCTAAAGTTTGTCTGTTTTTGTTAGCACTACAAAATAACAACTTGTTTCTGACATGCTAGGCATCTTCTCCAGTCAAACCTCTCTTTACATTTTAGTTGCATTTCTTGTTTTTATCCTTTAAAAAAATGGCTATATAGGTCTGACTATTCCTATTAAAATACTCTCGCTTGAATATTTTCTATTCACATTCCTCCTTAAGTTCAAAATCATATAATAAAGAAGTTTTCCAACACATTTAAATGACATTGCATGTAGAATTGCTTCTCTTTTATATTGGGCAATATTTATGGGGCACTTCACATGTTCAAACATTTATTTCCCTTGTTTCTTTATAGAGGTGGGTATGCCACATTTGTCATGGAGAACTACTTTAATCTTTCTAGTAATCATTACCAACATATTCTTATTACATGCTTGCTTGTCATGTCACAAAAGTCTTCTCCATGATATCCTTGATATTTTTTATGTATATAAGCTTGGTTAAAGGCACAAAAGTTCTATGCCAAGGCTACCTGATTATTGAAGATTGGAATTTGTTGAGTGATGCTTTCTATCATGGTTACCATAACTGTACAAATGAGTTCATGTCAGTGGACACTGTTTTATCTTTAGCGTTATTCCTAAATGAGAATAGGTGTTCCATTTTATAAAATGTGATTCATTGCCACTAAGTCAAGTGGCAATATTTTTCCCTTCCTTTCATGGTTACTAGGAAAGTGATTGCTTGAACACTACTACTTTCATCATTGGACTAGAAAACCTCTTCTTGGTGTATGGCTTCATATCTGAATTTCTATGTTTGTCTTTGTTTTTTGGTCCGTGCCTTGTATGTCTTTGTTACATTATGCATTTGATGCTTTGTTGTAGTAAGTAACCTATAATAATTTGTTATCTCTTTGATTATAATTTATTTTTCTTTCTACTCTGCTCTCATTTTCCATATTTATATGTGCATAGTAAATAATTTACTCCTACTTTGGAAGATACAGGGAAATAAGTATGCATTTATGAAATGGAAACACACTAGAAAAGTGACACCTTAAAAGAAGGGATGCTTATTGTTAATGACACCACTAAAAATGCACAGTTCTAAATTAGTATCTATGGGTACAAATACATGCATCAAGTATTTAAACATTTACATGGCTCACATGATTAGACTTCATACTGAGCATCAGGCTAGTTATGAGAAGAGATGAAAGTCTTGTCATCTACATGCTAGGAGCCATGAATCCACACAAATTTAAACTAGACACTAGTAATTTCTTTTCTTAATAAGGTTAGGTTATGGTCATTTTGCATGGAAGGTGTTGATGGGAAGCTAGGATCCCACTTCTATGTGGTCTGGTGTAAGAATTCATACCATTGTAATTTGGAATGTGTTTGGCTTGTTGTTTCTTATTTGTTATAAGTTTAAAACAAAGCCCCTTCCTTGGAGTCACTCTAGCAATGGGGGACCCTTGAGGCCAAAGGTCTCCTTTAATCTAAGTTTTAGTGGAATGGGTGCTCCTTGGTCCTTCCCCTTATGAGATTGCAGTCTTCTAGTTTTCAATTACATGTTTAGAAGTGACCTATGTTCAGGAACACAAGAATTACAAGCATTGTTTGGGACATGAGTGTGTGGCAATGTGAGTCACATTAAATGTTTGTTTCATATCATGATTTCTTGAGTTGCTAGTAAAGAAACATGTATTTGATTTTGGGAAAACCTTTGTAGTGGGTTGTTATTAGATTAGGTATAGTAAGAGTAATATTAAAAATAGGTGCTCAAAACAAATGGAACATATATCAAATGGATTTCAATTGGTAACCTGGAACATAGTTAAGGATATTGGCCTTTGTGTAGACCTAATGGATTACAGAGATCTTTTGTAAATTAGAAGAGTTCTCAGAAACCATGATGAGAATATTTAATGAAATATTAGGATTTCTATATTTACAATCACTTAAAAACTCCATGAAAATGACCACAAGGTCAGTTCTTGGATAACAACAATTATGGGCATTTTGTGGAATTGAAGAAAAAATTATTTGTCTTGGAAGTAGAATGCAATCATCTTAGAAATCTGGTCCCTAATTTGAGCAAGGGAAATCAATCTAGAGCTTCTAATAAAAAAATGTCAATAATTCAACTTGAGGAAACCAAAGGAAGATGAAACAGAGTGTCAACATGCCAAGGACATGACAATAATAAATCAAGGATTTGACCCTCTATGTATAGGGCTTGAAGAAGTAGTTACTTGTCATGTCATCTGTTTTCAGGTTATTGGAATTCTAGGTTTGTGTTATAGAATATACGGTTTCAAGAAATACTAGGAAATTTTGTATAAAGATAGAGACACGTGATTGGCATAATTTTTGGTTTGAAAGTTTTGTAATAGAATTGCCATGTAATATCACTTTAGGCAGTACTCCAATTTTTATTAATATAAATGTCCCTAGTTATGGGTCTAAAATAATAATGTTAATAATAGGAATCCTATCTTACATATTTATATGCATTATGAAGCATCCTGCTAAAGGTGTGTCAATCAATTGAGGGTCATGTGGAAGTTGAAAATGAGTGGGAGGTCATGTTGATGTTTGAGAAGAAGGTTGGCCTTTATATATCTTAAATTGTGAGAAACAAGACATTATATTGATAGTGTGAGGATGATAAGAATTTGGAATATGCATTCTCACAATTGAGGAAGAAAATTTCAAGAAACATCATTATAATCAATCTCAAATTGACACTTGGAACCTCCTTTATTACTTGTTAAAAACCCCTTCATTGTTCAAGAGTTTCTTCTGTTGTTGGAGATGGTGTTGAATTTATCTCAACATTTGGCGAATTTTATATGGGTTTTTAAGATTCAACTAAATTCGAATTCCATGCTTCAAATTTGACAAGCCCGGTGTTGCTTCAAATTTGCAAGTTGTAGATATTTTGATGAAGACCCTGGAAAAGGGGAATTTGAAGATGCCAAAGAGATATTGGGCTTGATGGGGAACACCTTCCTTGTAAAGAGGGAGTGTTATATTTTTCCCTATTGCTTGGTTGTTGTGTCTCCATTAACATGTCACACTTCCACTGGTTTTATGCACTGTTGGTTCTATTCATAGAATGAGAGGACAAAAATAGTACCAAGAGCCTCTAGTTGATGTAGTGGACATAATTACAAGTTGAGGCTCTTTTTATCATTTTCCAGTTTCTATTTTTCTAGACTTTCTTTTATATTTTTAGAGAAGTTCTTTTGTGTAAATAGTTGTGTTTTTTTCTAGAATTAGAAGAGTTTCTATTTCACTTGTTTTTATGTTTTATGAGGGCACTAGTACCTAGGAGGTTTCAGGGTTCACCTCTAATTTTAGGGTTTCTAAATTTGTGATTGTTTCTTCTTCATCTGTGAAACAAGGTAGGGTGGGTGATTGCATTTATTTTGTTTTGAGATGAACATTTTTGTTCTTTCAAGTCAATAAAATACATATGCAGTGTTAGAATTAAATTTTGTGTACTTATTGTTCATCATCTTGGGTGGTTACGACATTCAAAATTTATTGTTTTTATTGGTGTTTAACTTTTAAGCTTAATAGGTCTTGTGGTTTAAATTCTGAGTGCAAGATCTCATTAACATATGAAATTTATCACTTCCAAAAGGTGTACTATGTTTTTTTGTTAAAAGTTTACCCATTCTCTGTTCAACCCCAGTTTCATTTGATTTCTATGTCATTTTTGACCCCTCGAATAGTGTTTGATATTATTACCCGTTGTACTTTTGAGTTCCATTAACCTATTTTGGTAATTTGTACATCAATGCCATTTCATACGATTTTTAGATATTGGAATGAGACTATTGTTTCCTTTACTTGGAAACTTTGTTCCTTTTTTCTATTCTAGGTACCTTCTTTATTGAGTTAAATATATCCCTTGTTTAAGTTTTATTATGAAGTGTTTTTGAAATGGAGACCTTTTGGTCTATCCATGTGATATTGGGTCTTGGAAAGTGATACAAGCATGGTAGCTAACAACACAGGGAAAAAGAGGTATGTCAACTATGTTGCGTTGAAAGAATTTTTGGGTTACTTGCATTCATATGAAGGCAAGAAGAAGCTATGCTAAATGAAAATAACAATGTTTTCGATAAGAATATTTTGGTTCTTTTCATTGGTAGGAAGGTAGAAAACATATATCAAGTGTGATTAATTTATTATGGAACTATGCATTCCAGATTACAATTGTAGGGATAATAATTTCTACCACTTAGAAAATCACCATTTTTAGGATATCGTTACCATGGAATTTACAAATTGAGAAGAGTCTATTTCAAGCCTCAAGGACAAAAGGAAAATTGTTGAACATCATTATGTAGAAGAAATATGTTACATAGCGTGGGCCTGCATGGGATGATTTGTACGATCAAATAGTATTGAAATATTTGTAAAAGAGGATGGATTTAAGCATAAGGTTGGGACTTTGAATCCTTGATTTTCCTCTTTGGATCACATAATTCTCTTCATATTCTCTATTAAGATCACTTTTCTATCACTTTGACGACAAAAAATGGTTGCTCTAGGGTCTCTTGAGCAATTTCTAGTATTAAAATTTCAAAGGAAAACCCTTACTAGTTACAACAGAAAAATGTCGGGGAAAGAGAATATTTATTTTTCTCTACTTGTGTGGAGATGGTCTAAAAGCTTTGAGAATTTGGATTGCAGTGAAAATTTCAAGGAATCTTTGAGTGGAATTTTCTATGCAATGGACACCTAAAGCTTTGTTTGTGCATAAAGTTATGGAACATCGACAGCAATGGAACAACTTTATTTTCCTACTATTGAGTAGTATATAAGCCAAATTTCTTATAGAATTCCAATACTATAGATCTGACGACATGGGAAGATCCATCAGGTGAATCTAAACACTGGCAAGTTGTAGCAATTTACCACAATAGATTTCCAAATGCGAGAAGATCAAATGTCTTTGTTCAAGGACCAAAATTTTGGTGTCTCTTGCCTCACTGTTTTACTGTTATTGGTTGAAATTTTCTTATGTATAACTACTTGATTATGGTAAATGCCATATGAAGTTAATAATAATAATGTATCATTTCAAGTTGTTATATATGAAGAAAAGTGCTCTAGATTATGTTATACTAGAAAAATAAAAATTGTATGTAAGAATGTTTGAATTAATGGAAAATAAATAAAGTTTGAATTTATTCCTTTGTCCAACATCCATCAATGGTATTGAAGCTAGTGGTAACTCCAAAATTTGCTTCATTCTCTATTGGACTGTCTCACTTTCATATTATCTTCTCTACAAGACTGTCTACTTGTCATGTTTTTTGTTTTTCATATGTTTCCTTGTCAATGCATGAGTAACCTTGTTATACACTCTCTCTCCTTCTTGTCCTAAACCATAAATCTTTTTTGCTTGTTTCCTTAGTTTGGGTATTAGAAGCCCAACTCTCTCTAAATATTTCAAATAGAAATTCCAGTAAAAATAGCCCATCAATTAATTCTAGTAATAACCCAACTCTTTCTTGAATATTTTGTAATATTCCAAATAGAAATTTACAGTGATAACAAAGACATGCAATAATTTCAACATAGAAATTTACTCAGTAAACACACATTTCAATAGAAATTTTGCCCAGAAAACCAAATTGGCCAATGTGTATTAATTATAATTGCTGGAGTAGAATAGAAGATCGAAGGAGTGCACCTAGGCTTGCACAAGGGAAGCTACATGCCTTAGGTGATCAGTACAAAAGTGCCCAACTGTTGTAGAAGTATTTCTCTCCAAAAAATTGTGTTTCCCCAGCATTTCTACACCAATGGCTAAATTCAAAGCTTGATTTTCATCCTCAAAATTACCCATAAAATTATGTCAAATTAGGGGTGGACTCCTTGCCAAAAAGCCAAAAGACCCATAAAGGCTTTTCCATAGTTTTGACCCTCCAAATTCGGACTCCCATAGCTTGGCCCTCCTCCAAAATAAGAAATCTAAACCTATATCTGAGTCTATCATTTCCTGCTCCCAAAATTCTAGAAATCCAATCCAAATAAGCCTCCCAACAAAATCCCAACAACCCAACGCCTCAATCCTCTAGCCAAGACTCTCTCCAGACAACCCACACCAATGACTGCGCAATCTTGTAGGTGATGACATAGTCTTTGAGCACAAAAATTCGTTATGAATGTTATGCTCTCTCTCCTTATAAATATTCACTCCTCTAGGTTAAAAATTCGTCAAGAGACATTCTAGAAACACTTCACACCCAATGCCCAACAACTCTTCTCCTCCAAGGATGTGTGGTCTTCTCTATTTCGTCCCTGCTAAACCATAACAACTTCCTGTAGGATATGTCTCCCCAGGTGTTCAAATGAAAAGGAAAACCTTCCTAGGGTGGCACTCAAGTTCCACCGAAGAAAGGGTGAGCTTCACCCCTTCGGAAGATCTTGTGCTAAGAAGCACGTTGTGCCTCACCTAAACAACCAAAGCAACAATGAGTTTTCAAATTGTCAAAAGGCCCCAAATGATGCTTCTCTTCTCCTACTTATGCTTGTTGGCTTTGAGTCTCATGTTGGTCCCATCTCCAATTTCGACCTCACTTAGGAAAATTGAATTTCTTACCATGGGGTGCGTATTATTTGTGGGTAAGTGGCCCCCACATTCCACTAAGATGCTCTTCGACCCACTTTTGTTTTCTTCGCCAAAAATTGCCTTAGACAGAAAATGACAAAATTGACAAAATTGTTCCTCTCACCTTAGGAAAATAGTTAGGAAGGGACATTATAATAGTCCTCCCCTCCTGGATGTCTCTTTTCCCCAAGCAACTGGAAATCCAAATGCTGAAAAACTTGTTCACTCTCCCATGTAGTATCCTCCTCTGACAAATCCTTCCATTTGAACAAATGCTCCATGATCACCCTGTTCCTCAACCTCCTCTCCTAGGTCTCCAATATGAACTCTAGTGTCAAAACCAAATGCCCCTCATCATCCAAGGGAGGCAACTCAGTCGCTATTATAACTTGTTGCCCCAATGCCTTTTTCAAGTATGTGACATGGAATACGTTGTGGATCCGGTTCTCTAAAGGTAGCTCCAACTCATAAGGCACCTCTCCAGCCCTCATGACCACCTTATATGACCCATAAAACTGAGGTCAAATTTTTTTTACCCCGTTCTACTTAAGTGAAGATTGTCTATATGGCTACAAGCATAGGTAGACCATGTTCCCTACCTCAAACTGTCTCTCCAACCTGTTCTTATTAGCATACATATTTTGTTAATTTTGAGCCACATGCAAGTTGTTTTTGAGAGTTCATAGAATCTCCTGGCTCTCTTGAAACCAATACTTTGCCCCTAGGGCCTTGCTATCTCCAAAGATTGTGTAAGAAAAAAAGAATGCATCATATCCAAAAAGTTCTTAGAAAGTAGACATATCGCCCAATATGTGATAAGTGGTGTTGTAGCACAATTATCCTAGATGAAGCCACTTGACCCATGCTCTCTACTGGCCTGTCAGATAGTTGTGTAGGTACTTCTCCAACCACTTGTTCACGGTCTTGGTATACCAATATGTCTAGGGGTGATAGATAGTGCTATATGTAAGCTATGTCCCCACAAACCAGAATAACTCCTGCCGAAAAGCCCCCATAAACCTATTATCCCTGTCACTAACAATGGTCTTAGGAAGACCATGCAATTAAAAGACCTTCAGAAATAATAACTCGGCCACTTAGGAGGCTGAAGATCTCAATGATATGGCGAAGAATTGGGAAAACTTGGTCAATCTATCGACCACCACATAAATGTAATCTCACCCCTGCACATTTGGGAGTTTCATGAAAAAGTCCATGGACACACTCTTGCACTTCCTCTATGGAATGGGAAGCGATTGTAGTAAATTGACAGGATGTGACATCTCCACCATCTTCCTATGATATTCTACGCATTCCCACACATGCCTCAACATGTCTCCCTTCAGCCCCCACGATGAGAATCTCTCTCTAATAGCACAATATATCTTGAGGAAGCTCGGGTGTCCTGCTAGGGGGGATCGTGGGCCACCTGCATAATTATCTCGTTAAGTTGAGATCCTGGCACCAAAGATATCATGCCTTTATAGTAGATCATGTCATCCATCACCTAGAATATGTCATTCCTGTGAGTGCCATCAAAAATATCGTAGGCCTATCTGTCTTTTGAGTACTCAACAAAGGGTTGATCCTTCTAGTTACGAGTAATATCCATCAAATATAGTGTTGTGGGTCTCAGGGAAAGTGCATCTTCTACCATGTTGTGCTTCCCCTTGACATACTCAGTCTTGAAGTCATAGGCCTAGATCTTATTAACCCATTTTTGTTACTGCTCCTCCAATGACTGCTGCTCTAGGAAGAATCTAAGATTGTTGTGGCCAGTCTTCACTTTGAAACAATTTCCCAACAAATACTGCCTGAACTTGGCTAGTGAATTCGTCATGGCCAACATCTCTTTGTCATATACTGAGTACAATCACCAATGGGGTTGCAACTTCCTTCTCTCAAATGAAATAGGGTGTCCCCCCATGTCAACACGACCCCAACTCCTTGCCTAGAAGCGCCACACTCCAACACAAATGATCGTGTGAAGTCTGGAAAAGCTAATATGGGACAACTTCTCATCACCTTCTTGAGGTTCTCAAAGGCCTCCTATGCCACTTGTGTGTTCTTAAAATCCCCCCTCTTTCTCAAATCGATGATAGGTGTTGCAAGCTATGAAAATTCACTCATGAATCTCCTATAGTATCTATGAATGCCCCGAAACCCTCTCAGATCTGTCACATTCCTGGGTGTGGGCCAATCCAAAATGGCCTTGATATTCTCCTGGTGTACCTTCACTTTGTCCTCCCTAATCACATGCCCAAGGTACAACATCTCTGCTAGTCCAAATTCACACTTGGACATATTTTCATATAGATGTTGCTCCTCAAGTATGTGTAGCACTACCTACAAATATTGAAGGTGTTCCTCCCAAGTCTGACTATAAATTAGTATTTCATCAAACAAAACAAAGACGAAGTGCCTCAACTTCCTACGAAACACGTGGTTCATACATGACTAAAAAGTAGCTACACTGTCGGTTAGCCCAAAGGGCATCACCAAGAACTCGAAATGTCCATAATGGTAACAAAAGGTAGTCTTAGGGATGTCCTACTCCCTCACCTAGATCTCATGATACCATGAGCATAGATCTATCTTGGAGAAGCATTTTTCCCCTCTAAGCTCCTCCATCAACTTGTCAATGTGTGGTATGGGATATTGGTTCTTGAGTGTCTTCTTATTGAGGGCCCTGTAGTCAATGCACATGTGTAGTGTCCCATCCTTCTTCTTTACCACCATATAAGAAGTGAAGGGACTCAAACTAGGACTAATGTGACCCAATCTTAGAAGCTCCTTCCCTCTCTATCTCGTCCCAGTAGGCCTTTGGGTGCCTATATGGGGTGGTGATGACTTCTTTCACCCCATCCTACAACTCAATAGTGTGCTCAAACCCATGATTTGGTGATTTGCCTAGTGGGATCTCCCCAAAAACCCACTAATGCCTCTCCAACAAGGCCAATATGTCTAGGTGCATAATATGTTTCAGAGCCCCGGTCTCTGAGATCCTCAACTCAACTCCCCACTCTATCTCCCCATGTTGTAGATCTTCCTCCATCTGCTGAGCAGAAACTCTCTGAGGTGGATAATAGTGCATTATCATCAATAGTACTAGCTTCCCATATGGCCCCATAAAATCCATCTCTAACTTCTGCCAGTCAGTGGTGACCGTCCCCAATGAATACAACCACTAGACACCCAACACCATGTTGGTGTCTAGGACATCAACTACAAAGAAGTGATCAGTAAGTGAGTAGTTCCCCATATTCATATTCAACTCAGGGAATACTTCGTGCACTACACGATCCATTCTCTGGGTACCATCATGGAGAACCCCTCGAATGTCTTTGTATGAATGCCCCTATGTTCCACCATATAAGAATAAATAAAGTTGTAGTGGATCCCCTATCCACTAGGACTGACACTCATCTCCCTTGTATGATCCCCCAAATTTTAAGTGCCAAATACTTTGGCACTCCCTAAAGTGAAGAAAGGACTCCACCTGATGGGGAAAATAGTCCTCCTCTAGGTGGTGGTGGTGCTGGCCCTCCAAATGACTCTCCTCATCTCCCTACTCGACTCCCATCTTAGAATCCTTATATGGTTCATTGTCTGAATACACCTCAATGAAATGGGCCTTTCCCTTGGTGCACTTGTGCCCAAGTTCCCAAGGCTCCTGGTCCATAAAGCATAAATGCCTCCTCCTTAGGTCTCTCTAGGTCTCATCATCCATCTGGCCACATTCTCCATCCCTCTGAGGTGGCCTAGTATCTTGGTTCCCCTGTGGGGCCATGGGTCTAATGGGAGTGAAAGCCCAGGTCTTGGGCACTGCATCAATCATATACCAGGTCCTAGAGATATCATTCAGAAGTGATGTGGGTTTGTAAGCCCTCACCCAACCATGCAAAGGTTCAATAAGCCCCTCCACAAATAGCATGATAAAATGTGCCTCTGAGATGTCTATCACCATCATTGTCAGTCTCTAGTACTCCGTAATGTAAGGCTCTGTGCTACCATTTTGCCTCAGATGGACTAACTCCCTGAAACGAAACTTCAGGTCTTTCATCTCAAATCTCTCAAGTGGCCTCCGGGTGAACTCTGTGTCAGTGGTGATATGGATGTGTCACAAGGTGATTAGCCCATTATACCACCATTCTTGGGCATTCCCTTCCAACTTAATAATAGAAAATTATATAGCATCAGTTTCCCTCTTGGGGTTTAGGTGGGAATATGTGTCTAGCTTATGGATCCATGCCCTAGATGAACTCTTTGTTGACCAATCAAAGTTTGGGAGTGTAACCTTCCCTGCTACTCTCTGCACATCTTAGTTGGATGTTCCCCCTCTGTAGTAGGTCCCATCCCTTGTAGTACACCATTCCTTGAGGTGAATATATTCCCAAAAATACATCACCCGCTAAATTTGGGCATCCAACCCCTCATACTCATCAATACCAAATGCAACTGAGTGAACCAAATCTGAAACTAGGTTTGGCTCTCTCTCCGACTCAGGCTCATCCACAAAATTAGGCAAAGTAGGACGACCAACATGCCCACGTTGGGGAGTATGTGGACACTAATAAGTACAATCTCCCCCTCCTGCTCTGGAACCCCCATCACCTTGCGGCTCTTCCCCTATCCTTCCACCCATCTGCAGCCCCATCACCTGTTGCATCATTTCCATCATGAGCTACCCTTATCATATTATCTGCTGATTAGTCCTCAACAACTCCTCCAACACTTGGCTCTATCCCGTTTTCCTCCTGATTTTCCATCCCACCTCTAATGTTCTCCACCACGTGTCTAAAAATGGATCTGGGCCTTCTTCTCTACCTCAACCCTTACCTTTGCCTCTACCATGACCTCCCTGTAAGACTACTCCTTGATATCTAGGTGATGTCACCTACGCTTGTTCCTCACTCTGGCCAGGAACATGTTCTGATACCACCATAATATTCCAAATATAAATTTACAGTGATAACAAAGACATTCGATAATTTCAACACATAAATTTACTAAGTAAACACCCATGTAAACATAAATTCTGTCTAAACATCAAATTGGCCAATTTTTATTAATTATAACTGTTGGAGTACAATAGAAGATGGAAAGAGTGCACCTGAGCTTTCACAAGGCAAGCTACAAGCCTCAGGTGATTAGTAAAAAAATTCTCAACTGGTGTAGAATCATTGGTCTCCAGAAAATTGCACCGGCACTATGTTTCTACACTACTAGCTGATTTTATACCCTGGTTTTCCCCCTCAAAACTGCCCAAAATGATTTTTAAAATTAGGGGTGGACTCGATAAAACCCAAAAAACCCAAAAAGGGTTTTCCCTAGTTTTGACCCTCCAAAATCAACCTCCGACAACTTAACCCTCCTCCAAAAACATAAATCTACACTTGTATCTGAATCTATAGTTTCCTACTCCCAAAATGCTAGAAATATCCTCCATATAAGCCTCCAACAAAAATCCCAGCAACCCAACTGCTCAATCCTTCAACCAACACTCTCTCCAGACAACCCACACCAGTGACTGTGCAGTCTTGTACATGATGACATGGTCTTTGAGCACAAAAAGTCATTCTTAACGTTATGCTCTCTCTCCCGCTAAATATTAACTCCTCTAGGCTAAAAATTGGTCAAGAGACACTCTGGAAAAACTTCACACCCAATCCCCAACACCTCTTCTCTTCCAAGGCTGTGTGGTCTTTTGTACTATGTCCTTGCTAAACTAGAACAACATGATTTCATGTAGGATATGTCTCACCCGGTCTCCAAATGGAAAGGAAAACCTTCCTAGGGTGGCACTCGAGGTCCACCGAAGGAAGGGTGAGCTTCACTCCTTGGGATTCTCTTATGCTAAGTAGCATGTTGTGGCTCAACTAAACAACCAAAGAAATAATGAGTTTTCAAATTGTCAAAAGGCCCCAAATTATGCTTCTCTTTTCCTATTTATTCTTGCTAGCCTTGAGTCTCATGTGGATCCCATCTCCAATTTCGACCTCACTTAGGAAAATTGAATTACTTACAATGGGGTGTGTATTATTTGTGGGTAAGTGGCCCCCACATTCCACTAAGATGCTCATCGACCCACTTTTCCTAAGTTTTATTCACCAAAAATTGCCTTAGACCAAAAATGACAAAATTGACAAAATTGTTCCTCTCACCTTATGAAAATAATTAGGAAGGGACATTACACTCTTTCTTGCTTGTTTCCTTAGTTTGGGTATCAGAAGCCCAACTTTCTCCCTTATGTGTACCATATGTAGCTCATGAAGTCTTTTTATTAGTCTATCTCCCCATGCTCATCTCTCCTCACACAACCCTTCTGTATATTGTTTTTATTTCTTGCAGTTGCATATTGGAATTAAGGAATTTAAACTGAGGTTTCTAGAGAGAAATTTGTAGACTTTTGGTGTGAGATGTCAAATTGTAATGCTTTTCCCCTCTCACTACACTTGTGAAATAAGAGACACAGACTAGTAGTTTATTTCCTCATGGATCTATGATCCGACACTAAATGCTGCTCCTTAGCTTATATGCATGAAAATCCACCTTGTTACCATGTTGATAAAAAATTCCATTCCTGGGACAATGAGTAAAATGCTGACCTTTTCCACTTGCGATTCTTGTTTGCATGGGATGTTTTCTCATTACCAAGGGGGTTTGGGGCTCCATTGACACAAGAACAATGGGAGGCCCTTTTAGGGAAATAGGTGGTGTGCATGGTGGAGGGGATGCTTCTTGGAAAGTCTTAGTTTGGTATTTGATTCTAGAAGCTTAATGCAATCACAATATTAAATGTTCTTTTCAGTTTTGTGGCATAATTGGAAATTCTCAAGCCTTCATGATTGCAATGTTTTCCTTGTTAAAGATGGTATGAGAAACTTGGTGGGTTGTTTCATTTTTTCGCTTGGAAGTTGCAAGATTTCCAAGATGACTAGGATTTGGAATTATAACTGATTTGGACCTTATTCTCCCTTGGTGAACATGGTGGATTGTCTATTAATGTTTGTGGCTAAAATATTGTTAAAGAACGGTTTATTTTTTGAAAGGATTTGTGGGAATAGGAGCATCATTAGTGGTATAACTATTGTTCTCTTAACTTGGCCTAAAAGTCACAAACAAGTTTGTTTTAGTGGGTCTTTGTCTCATGATATTTATTGATGGTGTTTTTAAAATGGAATTGCATGGGTGGGGACTATTCTAGAAGGACTAGAGATGGAGCATTTGGACACCCTTCTACATTTAGATGATCAAGGATATTTATGGTAAAGTGATGCACACCTATGGCATTGTTACTCGTGAACAAAAGATGGAGGGTGAATGACTCCATTACACATTATTTGTGGAGGTGTAGTGCATTTGGAAACCACATTCCTCTTTTAAGCACAAGGCTTTGGGGTGGCTTTTGTGCCAACAAGGGTTAACTATCAAGAGTAGGCTTTATAAAGTTGGTGTTATAGATTTTTCTTATGTTCTGTGCGGCAAGGTTGTAACAGTGGAACATGTATTTTGGAGATGTTGGGTTGTGAAATTATTTTGGTCATGGTTTTAGGAAGTATATGTTTTTTGTTTCATAATTTCATTTTGGGAGGCACTTGGATGCTTAGGGATAAATGCAAATCCTTGTGGCTATTAGTATGGTTGTCGATTGTTGTATTTGTGGTACTTAGTAGGGTTCTCTATTGGCTCGTTTTGGAAACGCTAATGTAAATTTATTGTTTAGGTGGATCCTTCCCCTTTTAGCTGAGCAAACTTTCAGGACTTCTAAGTAGGAGTTAGCATTTCTTGTGCAATTAAAATTTCATGTGTTCTTTCATGATGTTGACATCTGTTCTCTTGGCATGCCGGATCATATGATTTATTTTTTCTTATTCTGGACAGGATTTTTCTGGTAGCCCTATTGTTTGTGTGATGGACCTCTAATATATTTATATGTATCATGAAGTAATATAAGTAGCATTTAAAAAGAAAAATCAGTCACAATTGATGAAGAAAATTTGACTAGTTCGATGCAAAATTGTTACAAATTTTCACATATTGAAATCCTCTCCTAAGGCCATTAGTGAGGACATGGTCCTAGAGGACATGTAGTAGGATCTATATTTTCTAGATCCAAGTAGGATAAAAATGAATCATTTTGGATGTAATGTTCCAACATTGTGTGCTATTATACTATTCATTTTATTTTTTGTTTGTTATTTTCAGTTTTGATTTCTGGTATTTCATACAATGGGGAATTATGTGGTTCTTTTACATCAATAATCAAAATTTGAATTACCTAAATTTCAAAACCATGTTCCCCTTGAGCATAAATCTTATATCATACGTGGCAATTATATGGTTGAGCCTAACTACTTTTTGTTTGGGGTGTTTTGGCCAATTCATTCTATTGATCTTTTTGAGATACATTCTTTGCACTAGGAGGTGCTCTCCAACTCAGTACGGAAGATAAATAAAATTTAAAAACGAAAATAATAATAATAATTATTAGTTGAAAAATTCGACTCGGACAAATTACATAAAAACAAAATTATAATTACAATTAATTATAATTAATAATTAAACCCTCCTAGATCCATTTTAACTCAGGATCTACTAAGTGCCAAGAGGGATCAAATCGCGAGGTAAAAACGTTTTTTAGGGTGAAGATAGATTTGACCCCTCTCGACGCTTAGTAGATCCGGGGTTAAGATAGATCTAAGCTAGTTTACGCTACTTTAAAACTCATCTAGTGCACCATCACAATTCTCTCTGACTTGAGAGTTAAGATGGCACTTGAACGCTTGCTGGTATTATGTTCCTAATGTTATGGTTTCTTCATGTAGTAATGTGTTCAAATCGAAATTAAATTAACAATTATGTGCTAATCATAACTATTTTCATGGAAAACATTATTGATTTACATGGTCATGCTAGTTTCTAGCTTATATAGATCTCCATTAACATAAACATAATTTATTTCAAGAACATAGTGCAAAGTGAGGGAAAATTACATCGGCTAGAATGTACCTCCAACACTTCCAATTTTATCATCTAGACACCACTAAAAATGCAATAATATTAAGACATGAGAATTATTTTTACTAATGCTTATTTTGACCTGCCTTTTAATTTTCTAGGTCTTCATTCTCAAGACTACATATTTGTAGCTTGTGTGTATGTTTTTTCATTTGTTTATGCTCTTAAACAAATTATTCTCAAATTTCATACCTTTTATACTTTAGATGGAAATTTCCAATGATCCAAATGCTAAATTTTTAAATAGGCTTGAAGGTTTTCATCCATTTTAATTGACTGAGATAAAGGCTAACATACATGCCTTTGCTAGTTATGGTCGGAAAATTATATTTTTTGAAATGCAGTGCTCTATTTTGAGCTAGTTTCCACTTTAGCACTTGTGTATTAAGAATAACGATCAAACATAAATTAGGGGAGTTTTGAATCTACCTATTAAAAATAATTGTTCCCTAATTGTTAATACATGTAAAGCTCAAATAGTTTGGTTGTAATTTTATGTTAGTGACTATACTTTTTTCCTTGTCAAGGTGATAACTTCTTTAAAATTGAAAATTATACAATATAAATTGTTTATTTGGGACCCTTTTCTAAAGCAAAAATGAAACTCCATGAGGTGGAGGCCCATTGTTTTAGTAAACTTATTGAGCTTTCCAAGTGTGAAGTTGAATATAGGGAGGTGAGTATTACAGTTGGTCGTGAGTTGGCAAGTTTGTTTCATAACTAATCATTGCACCTAAGGAATATTTATTGAGTAATTTTGTTGCATGGTTTACTTCTGACAGGTTTTAGCTCAATTGACGAAAATGACTACTCGATATTCTAAAGAAATGCAAGTTGTGAGTTCATCTGCAAAGATTTCACATTCAAGTGATTATTGTCACATAATAGTTTCTCATGTTAATATGAATTGTGGTGCAGATGTTGATTATTGTATTCATGGGACTCTTCTTTTATTATTATAAAAAAATTCTGTATATTTTGATAATTATTATATATAAGTTTTTCATTCAAATATGGAAGCTAGTCTTGTTATGGATGCATCCTTAACGAGTCTCATGACTTATCTTCTTGCTTGGTGTTGATCAGGGCTTGAAATAGATTGAAGTCAGTTGCACAAGGCCTCTGAGCTATCCTCTTTATAGAATTCTGATGATATTTTGACATTTGCTTCTGGTTTCCTAACCACCATGCATTTTCTAGAAATATAGTTTTAGGATGCGGTTTCTCTAAAGCTTAAGCTTGTTGACTTTTGGAATATTTTGCATAAACAAGTTGTCCATACTCGAAATATCTAGAATCCATACAATTGAATGGAATGTTCTTGCATTTTAGAGATTGTTCCCAGGAATAATCTAGAATTTGTATTTTGTTCATAGTTTATGTTTGTGTTTTCTTTTGCATCTTCCCAAGCCATAAGAAATGATCATGTGGTATTATTCACTTGTTCAATATTTAAGCATGCCAGAATTGGGAATGCAAAGCTTGAAGTCTAACCCATTCCAAATCTAAATGAGAACCTTTGAGAGTGGTTGAAACATATTGTCTAGTGCTTCATAGATATTCTAGCTCTTTCTATATTCAAGGAATCCCTTTAAAGACCCTTCACCTCTCTCTGGGGGTCTAAAAAAAATAAGAAGAAACTGTGTGGAAATTATTTGATAACCCACCATTTTAAGGTTTCAAGTTTTGCTTTATCCATTTCACTATTGTTTATGTTGAAGGCCATATATCCATGAAACAACATATAAAAGCCTTTTTGTGTAGGGCCCTTAACATGTTCTAACAACATATGGTGATTGGAATTTGAGAATGAGATTCACTATTTCTAAAAGCTTAACATTCCAATTTCTTTAGATGGGGCAAGTTTTGGCCCTCATTTTAAATAGCTTAGGTAGGCTCCCAATGGAAAATGTTGAGGTTTAAAATTCATCTTCCTTGACTCTCATGCTTGATGAATTTTGGTGCATCTACTACCCACCAAAATAAAGAGAAAGTCAATGCCCCTGTGAGAAGAGACCTTTTGGAAAAATTGTCTGGGATCATAGAGAAAAAATAGGTTGCAACACATGTTCCACCACAAAGGAGGCCCACTAAATACCACTGCATGTGCACAAAACTTACAAAATTAGAATGCAGATGAAACAACTAGATCCTTGGCTTCTCAGGCCCCAAAACCTGCTTGCCACAGGCATAGAGATTAATCATGAAAAATCATGCCTTCTAGATTATAAATTTCTTGAGGTCCCTCCCTTCCATATAGGGGATACTTTTCCATTTCCCCAAAAGGACTTGGACTCAGGTTTCAAATACCTTGGTTTCTTTGCTAAACCAAATTGTTACAAATTTTCACATTTTGTATCTTAAATTGTGTTGCCTTTAGCTTACAAACAAGGTTTGGAAATTCCCTTTTGCCTTGATTTCCTAGATTTTGCATGTAGCATTTGAAGATTTTATGGTTTCATCATTGTTTTTGGTTGAAGTATCTTTTTGTTAATCTTGATTTTATGCTATAGCTTGTAAAAATATAGAATGAACCGTCTCTAAGACACAAAATTATGAAGTGTCTGAAGACTAAGCTAAACACATAAATCACAATGGAGTATAATTTTTTATTTATTTATTCAACTGATAGTCACATAAAGATAATATGCATTTGATGTACATAAGGAAATCATACTCCATAGCGTTTAAAAGTAAACTGAGTTTCTAGCTACATGTCGTAAGATGCATGATTATATTAGGTGTGTATGTGAATTTCAAAATATTTGGTTTAGTTATTTGTGTCTAATCATGGCTTCAAATGTTACCATGTAGTGGAAATTTCATCTTTTTATTTCTCATGGCAAGAAATTCTGCAAAGTACTTTTATGGAGCAAAGGTTGTCATTTTTGGTGGTGAGTTTTTTTTTTCTTTTTTTTTTTAATATTCTTTCATTTTCCTCATGTCAAAGAGGAGCTTATTTACTTGTTTTAAATACTCTGGTTGAACATTTCACTGAAATGTCAGTATTTTTATAACAAATTGTTGTGAAGTGTATGAAGTCTTACCTGAAGCATGAATTTGAAGATCTCAATGTTTTCTAATTTTCATTCTTGTGGATAGTCATGGAAAAAATGTTTAAGTGGGGCCATTATATTTAGTGTTCTTGTGAACTTTTCCATGTGATGTAAAGGAAGTTCTATAGTTTCATTATATTACAAATAGTGATTAGAGTTTTAGTAGATATTTTAAATTAAAAAATAGATGAGATCACATTATTAATATTTAAATGAATTTCTATTGGTTGCAAATCAAAGGCCTAAGATTCATCTTCTAGACCTAGACTATCCAAAGAATGGAGCTTCTAGTCCTTAGCATAACTCTTTAATGGTGGATGCTATCATTTACATAGTTTTTAGAGGCAAAGTATTGAATTCATTGAAAGGTGGAAAGACATGTGCAATGCATTGGCAACACAGTGGGAATGTTTTGAAGTTATTAAATAATATTTCATGTGTAAATTGTAACCTATTCAATATTCAGTTGGAAATTCATATTGTAATACTTGACATTTCATATAATAAAATTCATGGTTCAAATTATTTAATTGTGCTTGATATTTTTTGTATTGTCATCAATTTATGAGACTGCATGATTCACGTGTTTTCATATTAGTGAGCATGGATATTGTATGATATTTTTTAAATATAGTCGCCAAATCATGCTAATTCATTTATGTTGATTAATAATGAATATGGAACTACTAAATTAGTAGTTTATATTTATTAATAATGAACACAAATAAAATGAATATACGACTAAATTAATTGTTTATAATAATTATTAATGAAAGTAAATGAAATGAATATAAACTACTAAATCAATGTTTTGTATAATGAATATGAAACTACCAAAAAAAGGTTAAATGAATATTGTAGATGTTAAATTTGTGATTATAAATGATGACTAAATTTTTGCATATATATGACTATTAGTAGCTAAATTATAGTATCTTATAACATGATTGAAATTTAGTCATATTTTTCTGGTCATTAATTGGTTTTAAACGATGACTAAAATTTTCATATATATGACTATTAGTAGCTAATTTATAATATATTATAATGCGACCACCATTTTTATCATATTTATTTGGTCATTAATTATGTCAATTAATGACTACAGTTATGATTAGATATATTTTTAGATGATAAAATTGAGAGAAAAGATTAATAATTAATCTAAATACGACTAAAAATTGGTTGCATTATAAGATATTGTAAATTAGCCACTATTGGTCATTGGCTGAAAAATGGTCATTTACATGCAAATTTTAATCATTTTTTTTACTAACTAATTAGCCATTTTGTACTAGTGCAATGCCTATCTCTACCAACTTTATATCTTCTTTCAACTCAAGAACAATCAAGGATTATTCCTATGTGAAATCTATATAATCATCAAACCAATTTAGCACTCCAATGAAGTTCAAGATTTTTTCATAAGGATTGATGATGGTTTGAAACATCATGCATCAATATGTTTTTCTTTTTGCTTTTGTCCCTTAATTTTTTTTTAATATTAATCATTTTCTTGTATGTTTGCATTATTTTGAGAACCCTTTTCTTTTTTTCTTCATCTAGTGCATACACTCACTCTCTTATAGTTGACTTCCTCATTTTCTTGAGCACAATTACTCTTCAAGGTATGTCAACTAAGGTCACTCCATTTTAGGATTGACACCCCACACCACAAAGCCAAAATCACTTTTACTAGTTGATAAAGGTACCACAATTAGCCATTCATTTCTATAAGTATTCCTAAACTTCTTGAGCAATTTTTCAACTAGTATTAATAAAATATTCCCACCTAGATTATCATTTTTTATTAGGTACTAGTTAGTCTTTTTAGTGGATATTGGGGTTCAAAAATGTTCCAAATGCCTTGGCCAATCAAGAATTTGTGAATTAAAGTGGGCTCTATGTAGAGGTACTAGTCATACAATTTTTCATAAAATATTATTTTAACAGCATCGAGGGATTCCTTTCTTTGATTGCTTTCTCCTCACAAATGTCGTCTATGATTTTTTTGACCCACTCATCTAAGATTATTTCACCATTATTAATCAATTTAGAGATAATTCATTAATATTAATTAAGATTAATCATATGCATCACATTCTATAAATTTATTAATTTCTTTAAGAATGGATATGAGGATTTTTTTATGTGTTTTTGTGAAAATTTGTGCTCTCATCTATGCAAGTGTGACATAGTTTCATTTAGGATAATGTTTTAGGTGATTTTAGAATTTTCTTTATCACCACTCTGATGACATTGGAATCTTGATTTCCTTCCTCCCCTAAACCTCTTTCAATCTGGTGGGAAACTAGGTGGATGAACCAAGGACAACCCATGAATAATGAATGATTGTTGGATTGACTACCCACTTCCTTTGAGTCTCATATGTACATGGGTACATTCATACTTAATAAATAACCATGCACTAGCATGTCACTTTCAATATGTGGTCATGTTGGCTTATCGGTCACCTAACTCACCTGGCTTATTACTCAATGTGATAAATCATGGAATCAATCTAAATTCCATACACCAGTTAGGTGTAAATGGAAAAACCTACTTCCAAGTATTACAACACACATAGGAAATATATAATAATAGATTATATTATTATAATATTATATATAACGTATAATATATTATTTAATATATAATATATATAATATATATTATTTTATATATATATATATATATATATATATATATATAAATATATTATATATTATATAATAGGTTATATATTAGAGCATTACATAGGTTATATATAATAGGTTATATAATCAAATAATCAAAATATTGGGTTCACAACAGAGTGAGCATAGCACAATCAAGTTCACAAAGCGAGCATGGGGTCATTTGATAGGGCGACATGATGGCATTAGAGGAGGCTACGAGGGAATTTGAGTTATGGGCATGAGGGTATTTGAGTAGGGCAGAGTAGTGGGCACGAGGGAATTCTAGCAGGGCAGGATTAGACACTTATCCTCAATATGGCAATAAGCTCGAAATTGGGTTCCTCTATTGGCTATTATTTTTTAAAAGAAGGCTTTTATTCAACCCTTCATATAAGAGGCTCACGAATATTAAGCCATGATTGTAAGCTCGAAACCCTTACCAATGACTATAAGCTCGAAACAATTACCCATGACTGTAAGCTCGAAATGATTACCCATGATTATAATCTCGAAACCCTAGAAGGTTTAGTTTGATTTGCATTCTGGAGTATTATCCTAACCGACCTCTCTGCATTACTTACGATATTATGTGTTATTGAGTTTGTAAGCAAATATGGAGGAACCTTTGATGGTAGGAAGAGGAATAAGAATGATTCAGTGATAATTCCCCTACAACACGAGTTAAATCTTTCCAAATCGAGTGCTTGTTTCTTCTATTGAGTGATGGCAGATGAAAGAAAGAGGATCCTACAAGTTTTTTTTTTTTTTTGGATAGCTTTCATTAGCCATCAGGACAAGACTACTTTCTAGGTTTCCTACCATTCTTAGGGTTTTGAATGATAAGGGTTCCTTTAACTAGTTTAGTCAAGCCTTGATACAATAGGTTACCAACCTATTTCTTTGAACATATTTAGTTGTAATTGCTTGTACCTTTGTATTTTTTTAATGATTATGACTAGTTGGCCAAGTACTTAGTTCCTCTATCAACATTGTTTTAGTTTCAATATGATTTCTGACTAGAGCTTTTACTCATATAGAGAAAGTTTGGCACTTCTGCATTTTTATTAAGAGAACCCTTAAACATTAAAAAAAATATTATGTTTGTTAATGTGTTGAGGACCACTAGAGAGTAGTAGCTCCCATGTAATGCATGATGGATATTTATTGTTTAACTACTTATTTGTATTATCACTATGATACTAATTTTATAAAAATATTTATTTCCTCTCCATTTGGGAATTTTTTTGTGTCGATTTATACTATACATTATATGGTAATTTCATGTGTAATTTCCAGCAAGATAAATAATCTTTCCACATGAGTTCTTTGTGATCCTTATGTTCTTTAGTGGCCATAATACTCATTTTTCTTTCTTTCCCTTCTCTACAAATGTTACCCAATTACTAGAATGTTTGTATGTTGCTAGAAATGAATATAGTCAATGTATAATAAGCATTGTTACATAATATACTGATGCTTTTGTCACTTATTCCCATGTCTCTCCTCTTGCATATGCTACTATCGATTTTCAATGCATAAGGTATGCTTCTTCTAGTATTGTACTGCTTTCCTTTGCTTCCAGTTATAAATCTAGGAATGGAACTTATGGATTAAGTAACATAGGAAACGACATATGGAGCAGTTGGTTCAAAAGTTCTAGGAGTAGCTTCAGCTAATGTAAAATAATTTATTGACACACAAAATATGTTGTCTCTTTATTATTATTTATTAAATCTTATTTTTAGCATTTTATATACACCTTGCAATTTATTAATCCCAAGATTAAATTACACACACACACACACACAAAGATTTATACATATAGTCCTATGATAGTGTATGTATGCTTAGGGTGCTCTCTTGAGACATATCACCTTTTATAAGATCTAAGTATAATGACTAGAACCCAAACTAAGAACCAGATTACGAACATCATACTCTATTACTCTATTGTATCAAGAGTCTATTCTTGTCAAAATATATTTTCAAGATTCTTTGTAACTATTTAGCTTACACACACTATAGTCTCCAGTTTCGTTGATAGATCTTTACCTGCCACAATTTAGTGTTATACAATCTAGGAGTCACCAATAGAAAATTCTCTACTTTAAGTCTTAGATAGATTCTCATATATTCTACTCTTCTTGTGACAATTATATATATAACTAGCTTGAACTTAATAGAATAAATACATATCCTTGTGGGAATGTATCAAGAGTTATTACAGTCCTCCCAACCATAAGTTGATCTCATCAACCAGCTACCCCCAATCGCTACTAGTCAACCAAAATGTTGCGTAGAATTGATGGCTTCTCTTTAATCTCCTACATTTTTGTTTCTTGTTGGACATGCCAGATCCAGCTTATCTATTGGCACATAAATCCAATCCCTAGAAAAGTGTGTAACTTGATTAACATGTGGTGGAAATTTTAGTGTAACATTTAGAAGAATCTCTTATATAATGTTACATGCAAATTCCTCTCTTCATTTGGGTTTGTGCTTACTAGCCTTAGGGGGGTGTTTGTAGTGTTTCATGTGTTTCTTTCCTTGTAGATTTGCACAATAGACACAAAAAGAAGCACACAATTTCCTTTGGTATAAAATAAAGTTCTCAAAACGGGTTACAAAATAAATTTTGTAAATAGTTTTGGAGCTCCCTTCAACATTAGCTTTAAATGATGAAAAATAATTTAGAATTAAAAAATTTTAAAATAGTTTTTTAACAAAATAAATGCCTATGAACTTCTAAAACATTGCATCTAAATCATCAAAATACCAATGAACTATAAGGGTCAAATATCAACATAGCTAAGGTTTATTCTACATAAATAAAAATCTTTTGATTGCGTTAAAGAGATAGTTATATATATAGTGTAATGATGTTTCCTACATAAGAATATAGAAGCTAGAAGGTAGAGAGAGAAAGAGAGAGAGTAGGATATTATTAAAGAATATCCAAGTAAAGAAGGAACAAATAATTCCCTCTCCCATGTAATTCTACTTCAAGAAACCAACCCCTTACAAAATAATTTAAAAAAAAATAGGTTAATTAAAATAATTTTATGTGATATAGAGAGAGAAACCCAACATGGGTTTGTATTTGTTATAAACTTAAAATTAAGAAAGCTAAAAAATTTCAACTATAAACTTGTATTAGCGATATGTTGATGTTGGGATGGGGTCCCTAGGGTCAATTTTATTGAGTTTTGAGTAATTTTTGTAATATATTTTTGTAGCAAAGGTAAAGTCTCCATGAAATGTGGAAAGCAGAGCGTGAAGCTAAGTAGAGTCAAAGGGGATTTAGTCCCTTAGGTGGGTAGGTGATAGAGTTGTTTTGAGACCTGCCCATGGTCCGCAGACCATGGTATTATAAAACAAAGGCTATATAAATTTGAGTCATAGCGAGTCTTAGAAAATAACTTTAAGTGAAGAATCATTGTAAGGACAAGGTGCTAAGGAAGGAAAGGTTTGTTCCTGTACTTAGGCGAAAGAGGAAGGCTTCTGTAGCTGAGTGCGTAGAGACCTTGGTAAGTCCACACGCTGAGTGCATCGGCTCTGCAGCTGAGTGTGGAGGGATAAAAGTCTATATCTTAACCTTTACATCTAATAAAGACTGTTTTGGGCCAAATATAATGCATCTATGTTCTTTTATTTACCTCTACTAAGTTATGTATCTTCACTCCGTAATCTATTTCATATGAATGAATGCTCATTTATTGCGCGAATCTAGTCGATCTATAATATTTATGCATAATACGTACAATTAAGTACCTTTGCGAAGATATGAAGGTCATTTAGATTGAATTGTAGTAGTTTTCTATTGAAAGGATTAGATCTGCGCGAAGGGAGAACTAAGCCATGACAACATCAGGAAACCATCACATAAGCCTCTGGATGCAGAAACCTAGTTCTAGCATCCCCCATTACTTCTTCAGGTGAGACTAAAGCCTACGCTACGTAGGTTGGTTCCAAGAGGGCTAATAGTTAGGGTTTTGTTGGTTGGCATAGTTAAAGATGAACCTGGGTCAGGCCCCATCAAGCCAACAAATGGTTCCATTACCAGGACTGGGATCTATCTAAGGAATGTTTGATGTCGAATAAGTGGTTTCCTACAAAGAAATAAATTAAGAAGCGGCTCGATTGGAAGCAACATGAATTTGCAGCTCAAGAGAGCAGAAATCTAGGGTTATCCAAGGAACAATGGTTGAATATATACCTATACTCAGGCGAAACTGAGGCCTTTTTTTGTTTCTTCCCCTGTGAACTGCATGAGTGGTTGTCTATATTAGCGAACAATCAGAGTACATGGAGACTTGACGGCCCTATTGTGTGGACTCCAAAGTTGGTGAGGCATTTGGATGCTTCAGAAAATAACATCGAGCGAGTTTTTGATCACTAAATTGATCGTATCATAGGAGGATTCATCACTAAGCTCGCGATTGATACATCCACCATCTATAGCGAAGCAAAGTGCATGCTCTTTGAAGGATTGTGAGGTAAGTATTTAAAATATTTGAAAACTTGGATTAAGATGTTTTTGTGTGAAAAACGAGTTATGCCATTACCTTGATGTTTGGGACTATGCGAAGCGGAAAACCATTCAGAAGGAACAAAGAATTGGGCTTTGAATATAGTCTGCTATTGGGATCCTATTCAAGCAAAGGCGAAGGAACTATTCTAAATATACCGCAAAGTGAAATGTAGTTGGTAATTCAAGGTATCCCGAGGATACCTCATCCACCACTCCACCTCCACCTCCACCTCTGCCGCATGCACCTACACCTTCACCTCCGCCTCTGCCTCCATCATTCAACATGGAAAATGCAATGAAGATGTTGATCTTTAAAGGGGTAGGGAGCGAAGACCTTGAGAAATTTTGGTTTGTTGCAAATGTTGTGTGGATAATGCAACATATCATTGATGATAACCTAAAGAAAGAGCAGGTGGTCACAACATTGGAGGATAGAGCGCTAACTTGGTATATCAAGTTCTATCAAGGCAAACCTGGTTCGTCATTGGAAGAGACTTAGCAAGCGTTGAACAACGATTTTAAGAAGCCTAAGTCTCAGGCATAGTCTATCAAATAGTTTAAGGAGATACAACAAAGGGTGAATGAATCCTCATGGGATTTCAATCAAAGGCTAAAATTCCTAAACTGGCAGGCTGATATGAAAATCACGGATGAAAAAAACAAAGATTGGTACATTGCTTCGTTGTTACCTCAACTAGGATTAACATAATAACAACAGAAGATAACAATGAAAGAAAAAGTTGTGGATATCATAATGAGGTTGGAAGCCTCGCCAGTATAAGATACAAACATTGGAGTACAATAGATTCAATTACAGCTGGAAAGTCAGCACCTGGAGTTGCAGAGCCTGAAGAAGGGAAAGGAAGCCTAGCTTGAGATTTGCGTTGAAGTTTGGTGCTTGAAATGCAAGGGCCACAGTCACGATAAGAACCATTGCCTAATTTATCATAATTATCTTATTGGGGGGGGGCTATCCCCATAAAGCCATAAAATATTGTTGGGTCGAGCACATGAGTAGCACCATGGTGCACTATTTTTCAGGTCATAGGACAACATTCGACAGACAATTTTCATCTACTACAAAAAATTTTACGGACCCCTCAGCAGTAGTTTTTTACTTTCTGCAAATCTGTAGGTCATGATGATTGCCATTGTCAAAGTTATGAATTAATGATGGATAGAACCCCTTCCTATCGAATATAGGTGGAAAATTGGCCTCAGGATCAGAGTGTGACTGTAGCGCATAGAGGATTTCATGGTCATGGATGAGGAAGAGGAGGAGGGGCTGGCAGAGGTCGTGGACAAGTTATTTGTTATAACTATGGTGAAGCTGGACATTTTCAATGCAAATATCAAAACTCAATGCACCCATCTTGTCAATATTTTAGACAGTTCAATCATGTGATAGAAGATTTCCCGATACTTATAGAAAATATGCAAGAAAAGAATACGTACACCCCAAAACCTACACAAAATATCTAGATGATGAGGACAGAGCCTCATGAAGAAGACGATAATATTAATATCATAACACGTAGTGGTATGGCCATAGGAGAAGATATGGGAAAGCAACTAGAAATTGAAGGATGGGTGCACAAGGCTGCTGAAAAAGAAGTCGGATTTGACCTCAACCAAGATAAATAAACTTTTATGGAAGCTAAGAATAATTTTTCTAAATATTCTACGTCTGGGAGTTAAGATAAATCAGCTAGAAATAGTGAAGCGCAAGATGTGGATCATTCGTTTTTGGCCACCTTTCTCAAATCTTATATGAAGTTGTTGAGGGATTAAAAGGTGGTAGAAAGGCTCGAGGAGCTAATCGACAATTGCACAAGAAAAATTAAGATTCCTATAGAATAGTGTTTTGTGAGGAAACTAGGTAAACAAAATAAGCAGACTAGGTGCGAGATGAGGTTAACCGTGAAGATTGGGGAGTATGATATGGACCAAGTCATGCTATATTTTGGTTATGATGCGAATGTACTACCTAACTCGACATGGGAAAGGATGGGGATACCTGTGCTACAATGATCTCCTATACAACTATGTTGAAAATGGAAAAAAGAAATGCTAAAAATAGAAGTGCTAAAAATAGCACTACTATAAATAGTAGTTCAGATACCAGTGGATGGACTAAGCAACAAGGAATGAAAAATGGAGGTGCTAAAAATAACATTGCTATTTTTAGTAGTTCAGGATAGATTCCTATTTTAGTTAGTCCCTGAACTAAAAGAGTGAAGTAAAATTCAAATTTGTTCTTAGCAGTTGTTTGAAAATAAATAATTAATTCATATTGAGTTAATTAGTTAAGGAAAATAAAACATGAAGTCTATGTGGGGACATGCAACAGTTTCTCCATTAATTAAGGAATTTATCCATCAGTTAAAGAGATAAGGATGAGTTGTAATATTGAGTTGTAATTAGTTGGCTCAGTTAACTGGGTCAAGTCCAGTTAGATTAATTCAAACAGTTTTTTGAATTAATTGTGAGTTCAGTTAGTTAATGATTGCATGCATGTAACTGTTGCACTTTAGATAACTGAACATTCTCTCATAAATAACTCATGCATGTTAGTTCAAACAGAGACCCAGTTGAGATCAGAGGAGGGACAGTTTACTATCAGTTGGATGGCTTTTTCCTATAAATGAAACTCATTTATGCAGAAGGATTCATCTCCTTTAGGATTGCGCAGTAACTACTGGACCAAGTGAGCAGTGCGAGATGGGAATTCACATGTGTGGAAGCACTAGACCCCAAGAAAAACTGCGCAAGGAAATAGAAGGCTTGGAGGTCAGAGGAGAAGGTTTGTGAGAGGCCTTTGACTGTCTATGAGTAGCAGAGGGATTATATTGAGAGCTGGTTGGCTTCCAATCTAAGGCTTTGTGTAATTCTATGACTATTTTCCACTTGTATGATAATATAGAGAGTGGGATTTTAGGCTGAGGCTTTCCCCGGGTTATTTCTTTCGTGTTATGTTTGATTGATTTCTCATTCTCAGTTATATGTGTTCTCTTGATCTTGCTCAATTCGATTAAGCTTCCACAAAGTGTTGTAGAAGTAGATCTTGTATTGTGTTTTAGTATATTGCATAATCTGTTGTTCTACAGTGGGAATTTGTACATGGTATCAGAGGAAAATTGATCAAGGCGAAGAGCAATATACAAGAAGAAGAAGTTCGAGGTTTGTGGTTCCTGAATATAGAAATCGAGTTCTTATCACATCTCAATTTCACCAATGGCGTTCAGTGGTTTAAGACTCGAGTATGCCCTTGATGGCTGATCGAATTATATAGCCTGGAAGGATCACATGGAGGTAGTATTAGAGGATAACGATCTAAAGGACTTCATTGATCAAGAAGTCCCCAAGCCAACTGATGCTACTCAACTAGCGGAATGGAAGAAATGTGTGGCTAGAGTAAGGAGAATCCTCCTGGAGGGAGTTTGAGACCACGTTTTCTCGAGCCTCCATGGGAAGGAGAAATCATTTTCGATGTGGAAAACATTGAAAGATATATATCAGAATAGCAGCGATCAGACGAAGCTAGCATTGAAAGACAAGCTTCGTAAGATCAAGTGTGAAAATGGCGACATGATCTCTACATATCTAAACAAGCTCACCACCTGCAGGGATGAGCTTGGAAGTGTAGGGATCACGACCGCTGATGATGACATGGTGAGTCTTGCACTCTTCAATCTTCCTAAGAGCTAGCATAGCTACCAAGACTCGGTTAATGGAAAATAAAAACTGCTAGATTGGGAATGACTTTGGTCAGATCTGATGCAAGAGGAGATAAGAAGAAGCACCAGAGATGGATCTTCTTCATCCAAGGAGGATGAAGAAAATTGTGCCTTAGCGAGTAAGGAAAAGAAAGGAAAGGAGAAGGATTCTCATCCCAAATCGAGTTCTTCCCATGCTGTGAAGAAGTTTGACAAATCGAAAGTGCGATGCTTTTGTTGCCATGAGGTGGGCCATTTTGCTACAAATTGTCCACTGAGAAAATCGAATAAGGGATCCGTGGAAGGATCAGAAGGTGAGGCACTAGCCTCACAGTTCGAGTTGGATTTCATACTTTTCACATGCATGGTTTCATCCATGGTGGGAAGTGGTTGTTTTCTTGACAGTGGAGCTTATTTCCACATGACCGACGACAAGATTTTGTTCAATACCTTGGAGGAGAAGGATCTCCAGATGCGGATCGTGATGGGTAATGATGAAAAGTATAGTGTATCAGGTGTAGGCACAGTTGTTTTTCAAAGGGAGCATGGAGCTTGCATTACCTTGACCGATGTCAAGTATGTACCAGGACTAAAGAAAAAATTGGTGTCGATCACAATGTTGGAGGACAGAGGATATGATGTAGTCTTCAGTAAGGGAAAGGTTTTCCTTCAACACATCACCATGAGACAGGTGAAGCAAATCAGTTCACGATTCAAGAACCTATATGCTCTTGAGGTTTAAGATACATGCAAAGCCTTGAGGAGCAAGGAAACTCATGGAGACTTGGTGGTTAAGAGGGAGAGTACATTACCTCTCAACATGCAGCCACAGGAGAAGTCTCAGACGATTGTGGAGAAGCCATAATTAGTGAATCAGATTCAGGAGGTTGTGGAGTAGCCACAACTAGGGAAGCCAAAAGGAGACCGAGTGGAGGCATCCACTGATGTAGAGACCTCCTGTAGGGGGGAATTTTGAGCCAAGTGGGCAGAGGGATCACATGCATCCACACATTTAGGTCAGAGGTGGGGCGATGTGGAGTGATCATCGCAAGAAGGCTAGAATAGGGGCAGGATCCTTGAGGTACCCAACCTCTTTGATTCGACTTTGCTACGGGAGCGCCGATGAGGAGTAGTGGGACTGGCTGAGTGGGTAGAGACAGATGTGGATGGAGCGACAGAGAGAGTTACAGTGTAGGAGTCCCAAGACTGCGTAGAGCTATCAGGCTACAACAATGTGAGAGGCACAGCAGTGTTGCACCAGTGCAGGATGGCGCAGAGGGGTGTGCAATGGTGCAAGATGCATGGAGATGTTGCAGTAGCTCAGAGGTCAGAGAGAGAGCACTTGTCAGTGGCAGAGGGAGCTTCAGCATCAGAGTATGTTTCTAGCCCAACAGAGAGGTCAATTGGGAGTCTTTCGTTTCTAGAGTTGTTGGAGTGCCCACACTTGGAAGAAGTGTTGCATGCAGAACATTCCAAAGGTTCAAGATCGGGTTCGAGTTGAAGCCTTTCTTGTTGAGAGGGGGTGTTGAAAATGGCAACAAGAAATGCTAAAAATAGAAGTGCTATAAATAGTAGTTCAGGTACCAGTGTTGGACTGAGAAACAAGGAATGAAAAATGGAATTGCTAAAAATAGCATTGCTATTTTTAACAGTTCGGGATAGATTCCTATTTTAGTTAGTCCCTGAACTAAAATAGTGAAGTAAAATTCGAATTTGATCTTAGCAGTTGTTTGTAAAATAATTAATTTATTCATCTTGAGTTAATTAGTTAAGGAAAATCAAACATGAAGTCTATGTGGGGACATGCAACAGTTTCTCTATTAATTGAGGAATTTATCCATCAGTTAAAGAAATAAGGATGAGTTGTAATATTTAGTAGTAATTAGTTGGCTTAGTTAACCGACTCAAGTCCAGTTATATTAATTCCAACATTTTTTTGAATTAATTGTGAGTTCAGTTAGTTAATGCTTGCATGCATGTAACTGCTGCACTTCATATAACTAAATATTCTCTCATAAATAACTCATGCATGTCAATTCAGACAGAGACCCAGTTGAGATCAGAGGAGGGACAATGTACTATCAGTTGGATGGATTTTTCCTATAAAGAAAACTCATCTATGCAGAAGGATTCATCTCCTTAAGGATTGTGCAGTAACTACTGGGCCAAGTGAGCAATGTGAGGTGGGAATTCACATGTGTGGAAGCAGTGGACCCCAAGAAAAACTGTGCAAGGAAATAGGAGGCTTGGAGGGTAGAGGAGAAGGTTTGTGAGAGGCCTTTGACTGTCTATGAGTAGTAGAGGGATTATACTGAGAGCTGGTTGGCTTCCAAGCTAAGGCTTTGTGTAATTCTATGACTATTTTCCACTTGTATGATAATACAGAGAGCAGGGTTTTAGGATGAGGCTTTCCCCAGGTTATTTCTTCTGTGTTATGTGTGATTGATTTCTCATTCTCAGTTATATGTGTTCTCTTGATCTTGCTCAATTCGATTAAGCTTCCACAAAGTGTTGTAGAAGTAGATATTGTATTGTGTTTTAGTATACAGCATAATCTGTTGATCTACAGTGGGAATTTCTACAAACTACACATGGGAAAATAGCAAAAGATCATTCCTATGGGACGCATTTATGGGTAACAATGGACATTGAAGGAGCAAGTTCATTGACTGACTTTGAGCTAATTGAAATAGTGGATGATGGAAATCCTTACCGTGTTCTACTAGGGACTGATCGGGCCTTCGACATGGATGCAGTGACTAATCTAAAGAAACGAAAGATGTCATTTGAGAAGAAGGCGCTCAAATTTATTGTGCCACTATACCTTGCTGAAGGAGCATAGTACACTGAATCGGTCCGTGACTATGAGGAGGACGATGCTTTGGATCAAATCTACAAGATTACTACATGTGACAAAGATGTGATCAATCCCACTGCAGATGGGTGGATCGCATGGGATAGGGATATCTCCTGTACCTCAGACTCAGATGAAGAGCTCGAACACTAGCAGAATAGGTCGCATGAGGTCTCTATGATACGATGCAATATGATGACAAAATAGTTGCGGTGTGTATCTATGGAGGTAAGAAAACTTCTGCATTATGATGGATTAAATGATGTTAATATATTTTTGGATGAGTTTGAACGAGAGGTGCACAAGGAACATCGATTTCAGGCACTTGAATTGGCATTGCACTCTTTGCCTGCCCGTTGGTGGAGTAAGCGTAAAGAAAGTTTCACTGACTGGAGGGAATACAAGCGAATGATGAACCTAAGGTTTAGATACGCTAATACCTGGATGACTGAGAAATATAGCGAAAAGGATGATCCGCACGAGCACTTGGCACAATGGACTAAAGATTAGGGGGAAGAGCCACAACCAGAATGGGTACATATCTTCTATCATACCCTCAGTACTATCCCAATGAACTGGTATTTGGAAACAGAGTTACAACATGGAACAGTTGAATGGGATATCTTGAGGGAAATATTGTTATTAAATTTCAGCTTTGAGGATGGATTTGAGTGCATTGATGAAGCGATTTAGGAAATTAAGGCCATTATATTTAGAACATGTAAAGAGCTAGTAGAATGGGTTCAACTAGACAATAGTACACAGTTGTGCCATGCGCTAGAATGCTACAATGTGACTAAAGAAGAAGAAGAAGAAGAAGATGATCCACGAAAAATAAATATTCCAGAGACTGAAGCACAATGTGAGGTTGAGGGACCTAAAGTAGAGAACCCTAACATATCATAACCTTTGAATACCAAGAAAGTAAACACTAGATCTGATGTGCAACCTAATTTTGCAAAGATATGAGATTATTGTGATGATGATATAGTTGATAAAGTTGCAGAGCTGTTGCACAAATACCAGGACTTGTTTCCTACCAAGTTCTTGGACCTGAAGGAAATAGTAGGGGATATGGGAGTGATGAAGATAACTTTAAATCCCGAAGTGAATCCTGTGAAATAGAGACCTTACCGGTTGAATCCCAATTATAAGGAAAAGGTGCGCAAAGAGATAGACAAAATGTTGGAAGTAGGAATTATTGATCCAATAGAAGAATCTGATTGGGTGAGCCCTATGGTAGTTCAAGAGAAGAAACAGTAGGGTGAAATTAGAATATGTGTAGACTTGAGGAAGCTCAATGATGCATGCATTCATGACCCATTTCCAACACCATTTACGGACAAAGTTTTGGAGAATGTTGGAGGGTAGGAAGCTTATTCGTTCACTGATGGGTTCTCAGGGTACCATCAGATTAATATCGTGCTAGAGGATCGCAATAAGACTACCTTCGCGACAGAGTGGGGATGCTTCCAATACAAAGTGATTCCATTCGGACTGAAAAATTCGCTTCCGATCTTTTCAAGAGTTCTAATTGCAGCGTTCAAATAATTCATCCATAAATTCTTAGAAGTATATTTTGATGAGTGGACTGTGTTTGGGTTGGTAAAACGCCATGTTGCAAGTCTGCGCCTTATTTTGGATACTTGTCACAAAGACCAAATTTCTCTAAATTTGAAGAAGTGTATCTTTTACGTACCTTATGGGATACTGTTATGTCATGTGGTCTGCAAGCAGGGATTAATGGTAGATCTTGCGAAGATAACAATGATTGTCAGTGTAGAAGCACTGAGGAATGTAATGCAGCTGTGCACAACATTGGGGCACATTGGTTACTATAGAAAGTTTATTAAAGCTTATACATAGATAACTACAGCAATGGAGAAATTACTAAAGAAGGACGCGACCTTCTGCTGGGATGAAGAGGGTCAGTGCAGTCTGGATGTGTTAAAGGGAAAGATGGTCATTGCACCTATTTTAGTGTTTCCTAACTGGAAGAAAGAATTTCATGTGCATGTGGATGTCTCTTTTATTGCATTTGGTGTGTTATTAACCCAACCGGATGAAGGTGAGATCAATAAACCTATAGCCTTCGCAAGAAAGAAACTGTCAAAGGTTGAGAAGAATTATTCAACTATAGAGTACGAAGGATTAGTGATGGTATATGCACTACAAAAATTTCGACATTATTTGTTGGGCCCACATTTCAAAATGTATACAGATCACTCCGCTTTCAAGTACCTAGTCAACAAGCCTGCGTTGGGGGGCAAGATCTATAGGTGGTTGTTACTGTTTCAGGAGTATGACTTTGAGGTGATTTTCAAGCCTGAGTAGTTGAATGTGGGACCAGATCATCTGATCAGAATTGAGACAGGAGAAGAACCAACTAGTTTGGAAGAAGGATTTTCGGATGTGAAGCTCTTTGCTGTATGGGTCGTAGATGATCACTTTGCCGATATAATTCAATTTCTAAAAACTGGGATAGCCCCCAAAGGATATTTTACTTCTCAGAAGAAGGAGTTGGGGTCTGAGAAGATGACTTTTCTATGATTGCGCGGCACTTGTATGAGATGGGCACTCATGAAATATTGTGCAGATATGTTCCAAAATTTGAATGATCAAGTATCCTCGCTGAAGCACTCGGAGGAGTGGAAGGAAGACACTATGCAAGTAGAGCGACCACGCAAAAGATTCTACGCGCAGACTTATAGTGGCCAACGCTACATAAGGATTCTAACGCATATTGCAAGGCATTTGGTGCATGTCAGAGGAAGGGAAAGCCATCGTGAAGGGATGAATTGCCTTTAAATTCTCATATTTCACTACAGGTGTTTCAAAAATGGGCTATTGACTTTATGGGTCTAATACATCCCCCGGTGAAAATGACTAGTGCGCGGTATATTATTATTGCGACTGAATACTTAACAAGGTGGGCAAAGGCACAACCATTGAATGATTGTACTACTATTACAGCCTCAAACTTCCTATGTGAGTATGACTTGACAAGGTTTGGGTGTCCTAAGATACTAATGAGTGACAAGGGTACACACTTTCTGAATGAAACTATTGTCGCGATGCTCAAAGAATTTCATGTTTATCATCAAAAGAGTACGCCCTATCATCCTCATGCCAGTGGTACAGTTGAAGCATTTAATAAATTCTTGGAGAACGCATTGACTAAGGTCCATAACACATAGAGAAATGACTGAGATGTGTGCATACCAGTGGTCCTATGGGCATATAGGACGATGTGTAAGAAATTGAATGCACAAACCCTGTTCAGACTGGTCTATGCGATAGAGGTTGTGATGCCTATGGAATATATTTTGCCAAGTTTGTGAATTGTAGCAATGACTAATATGGAGGACCACGAGACTATGGAGGAGCACCTCGCACATTTGTTGGAGTTAGAAGAAGATAGGTTTTTAGCAATATTTCACCAACATATGCAAAATGAGTGTGAAAAGGCATGGCACGATTGACATATTAAGTTGTGCAACTTCAAGGTGAATGATTTAGTGTTACTTTATGATAGCAAGTTCACAAAATTCCCTAGGAAGTTTCAAATGCATGAATGGGGCCCTATGTAGCCAAATAAATTATAGATAGTGGCACATTTTAGCTCGCGAAGCTGAATGGGGAATATTTCTGAGACAAGCCAACGGCAATAGACTGAAGTTATATCAAGGGGATCCTTCCCCTAGGTAGTGACTATATGATGGCAGGATAGTCTTAGTACTCCAGGAAGCTACAAGGAAGTGCAGGACTATAAACTACACTTCCCGAAGAATGGGAAAACGAAGTAAGGGGGCTGCGCGAGGGAAGACATAAGTGCACCAGAAGTTGTGCGAAGAGGGTTGCACTGTGGAGGTTGGTGCCACACAGATGGGTCCAAAAGTAATCACTGGGTGCACTGTAGTTGATTGGATGGAGAAAATCCCATTAGGAGGAGCGGGTAGGCGACATTTATGGTGCAAATATTTGGAAATCTGCTGCTAAATATGCATTTATGATAGGATTTTGGAGGGAATGATCGGATTTGAATTTGAAATTACCTATAAATCTGGCATGTTGGCTTGCAGTAGAACACTTTTTCTTTTGAAAATTATTTGTAATTTCTATTGTCTGAAACCTATGAACCAAGAAGACTGGGAAAAACTTGTGTCACAGTCGGCGTTCACAAATTTTCTTGAGTGGAACCGTGAGCTCATCCTTGAGCAAATGAGTGCAACTAATCCTGTAGAAGTTATTCTCCCCAAAGCCATTGTCTTTGAAGCGACTGTCTCTGACATTGTAGCCCCTGAAATTGTGTCATCAAGAAAAGCTACACCATTTGTGCCTATGGTGCCGAGGTCGCCTAGGTGTAAACCATTCGCTTCCAAGGAAAAACAGAAGAAACCATAGGTTGTACTGGTGTGGTAGGAAGAACCCTACAAAGGTTCGGTAGAAATGGAAGATGGACAAAGAAAAACAACCATACGAACCCCTGGATCTAGAAAAAGAGGAGCTTTGCAGAGGGGTTGAATAATTGGATGCTAAGGAGGGTGAGCCTATCACCAGGCTTCCAAACTATATCCATCTGTGAAAGCGAAAAGAGAAGGTACCCAAGGATCCTGACTCTATAAATTTTATGGTATCTACCTGCTATTACTGGAGAAAGTGCCATTTTAAGGCACGCAGTTAGGATGCATTCCCACCCTCAAAATGGAAGATTGGGATCTAGTTGATCATGAGAAATTCCTGCACTTGGAGACAAACAATTATTTGGAGAAGACATACTATGAGGAGACTGGAGTCACGTGAATGGACACCATGAAGTGGGTCACAAGGGTTGAAAAGGTAGGGTTTCTTAGTATATTGTGGGTACTACACTTTAGCCAAACCACTGTTAACACGGTGTGCATACATCAATTGCTTGCATTGGTGCATGATGGGTGTATCTGGCTGGGAGATCCCATCCCCATCATAGATATGTTGGTCCACTGGATCACAAGGTTTCCCTACCAAGGGTTGGATCCCACCAAGGAGTTTAGAGGCAAGAGACAAGAGAAACAAATCGTGGAAAAAATGAAGCATGAGTATGGCTTAGTGAAGAAGTCGCGTGGATATTTTATCTGTTCCATCCTTGACCGGCAGGTGCAGTTTAACTCCCACATATTGGCATGCAAGATTATGAGAAATTGTCACATGGATGAGGTGTCGAAGCTAGCCATTTCATTGGTTGCACAGTACGTAAAGGGGGTGTAGTATAATTAGGTGCAGTACCTCTGTAAAGAGTTCCTGTTAAATTTTCACAAAGCTCAAGACAACAAAAAGGCATTCCATTGTGCCTGGATATTGTTATTGATTGTCCTTTTCATGTGGAGGCTTATAGAGGATAGCCAATTCCCTCCATTGGACGATGATGTACTAGAGGCAGTGAAATTTGCTTTGCTATGGGCAACGAAGGACCCATAAAGGGTCATGGAGATGAAAGTATTCTGGGTGTTGGTCCAGATGGACCTTTGCACCGTAATCAGTGAGAGGCCAAGGCTGTCACCAACATTGTTTGGGAAATTGGAGGCCTACAAAGAGTTTAAAGAATATTTTCACAATATATCCATCCACATGAGGCGAGACCCTAAGAAAGTATGGAACAAGTTACCATACCTAGTGATGAATGTATATGTATAGGAAGTTGTAGGGGAATGGCCAGCTGAGTGGTGGTAGCCATCAGATCTCAGGGCAGGAACAAGCACGGTCGGGGAATGTTCCTCTGCGCAGGCCACAACATTGTAGATGAAAAAGGAAGTTGCAGGCTGTCGCTCATGACAAGGCATCACAGAAAAATAAAGAGGCTGAGTAGGTAGCATCCTAATAAAAAGAAGAACAGGAAAAGAAGAAATTTTTTGCTAAGGCAGTTTCTAAAAATGAGCCCGCTGCAAAGGAGGCTACGGAGGAAGTTGAGGAGTCTACTTCTCAACATACTGCAGACAAGGAAGGAGGTGGTGGTGAAGAGTAGAGCCCTCCCTTTATATTGCAGAAGTGGACTACGGAGAACTCTTTTGGGTCCAGGAAGAAGTAGAAATCAGATAAGCATGCACATGCAAATCCAATGGTCCTCATTGAGGGGGACTTGGATGAGATGGGAGACAAGGTCCGCGACACAACAACAGAGTTGTGGAAATAGTTTGAGTAGCAGTACATGAAGATTTTGGGGAACATGCATAAGGATATACATGAGTTTTAGATTCAGACAGGTCAAATTCAGGTGAGCGTGGGGCAAGTGAGGGGGATTCAAGCGAGCCTGCAGCAAGCCAACACGTCGGTACTAGACATCGATAGAACTCTGGACCTCAGATTTATTATTTTACCAGAAGGATCACTATGCACAGAGGCAAATGAAGCAAACACCCAGCTCAAATAGATCAAGGATTTGGGTGTCAACTTAGCTGCATTGCCTATTCAAACTCTCCACGTGCTTCATCACAGGGTATCATATGAGCTCTGGATTAGGGAGTAGCATGAACTAACAATCATCAATGAGGTCAAGATGAATAATGAGCATATTTTCAAAGAAAAGGATCACACACTGAAAGAAAATGAAGAACTAGTCGCGCGAAACCAGAACTTGGAGGCAACAATTACGAAGGCATGCAAGACACTGCCAAAACTTCACATTCTAGAGGATGCAAAAGAAGTCACGAAGATTAGTAAGTTGGTTGCCACAGTCAGAAAGTCAAAGGATGAGATCAGCTAAGTAACCTTTGACTTTTAAATGAATATATTAGAGCTACAATTGAAATTGTAGCCAACCACTCTGCCATAGGTCTAAGGGCAGTGCAGAGCAGCCATCATGGAAAGCATGGGAATATTGGATGCAGTAGTCATAGGCTACACACTGACATTCAAATAGGAAATGGAGCTACGACTCTCTAGGAGGATCCAAACCTGTAGAAACTTGGCACAGACATTAGGAGACACAATGACAGTTTGATGAAATCAGGGTGACTACACACACTTTGGCGCCAGTCCAGTGCCTCGCTCGATTGCAAGAAGGAAAATAGATGTAATCACAAATTGAAGAGCTACAGAGAAAATAGCTCGTTTTAAAGGCCAGAATACAACCATGTATAGAGGAAGTATGTTCTTACTCTGTTAGTCCAAGACAAATTGAAGACATTCCAACAGACATAAAGAACGATGCGCCTGGCAATGGAAGGCCCAACTATAGAAAAGATGGTAGAGGAAGTGCAGCAAGTCGCAGTACAAGGTTTTGCTGACATAACAACATTGCGAGTCAAGTTTAGTGAACTCCGCAACAAGATAGAGGTGCCAGCTGAGTGACTCGAGGGCAGATCACCATATTTGTGTTGGTGGCCTGCTGGGATGGGGTCCCTCGGGTCAATTTTGTTGTCTTTTGAGCCATTATTGTAATATCTTTTTGTAGCGAAGGTAAAGACTCCGTGAAATGTGGAAAGTGGAGCATGAAGCTAAGTAGAGTCGAAGGGGATTTATTCCCTTAGGTGGGTAGGTGATCAAGCTATTTTGAGACCCGCTAATGGTCCGCAGACCATGGTATTGTAAAAAAAAGGCTAGACAAAGTTGAGTCATAACGAGTCTTAGAAAATAACTTTAACTGAAGAATCATTGTAAGGACAAGGATCTAAGGCAGGAAAGGTCTATTTCCTATACTTACGTGAAAGGGGAATGCTCCTGTAGCTTAGTGCATGGAAACCTTGGTAAGTCCGCACGCTAAGTGCATGGGCCCCTACAGCTAAGTGCGCGGGGATAAAAAGTCTATATCTAAATGTTTACATCTAATAAAGACTATTTTGGGACGAATAAAATGCATTTGTGTTCTTTTATTTACTTCTGTGAATTTATGTATCTTCGCTCTGTAATCTGTTTCATATGAATGAATGATTATTTATTGCGTGAACCCGGTCGATCTATAATCTTTATGCATAATAAGTACAATTAAGTACCTTTTCGAAGATCTAAAGGTCATTTAGATAGAGATTCCGTAGTTTTCTATCGGAAGAATTAGATATGCATGAAGGCAGAACTAAGTCATGAGGACTTCAGGAAACCATACCTTTGGATGCAGAAACCTAGTTCTAGCATCCCCCAAAATTGCTTTGGGTGAGACTGCAGCTTGTGCTACTATAGGTTGTTGCCGAAAGGGATAACAATTAGGGTTTTGTTGGTTGGCACAGTAAAAGTTGAACCTGGGTCAGGCCCCATCAAGACAAAAATTGACTAACCAGTTCGAGATGATAATATAATTATCACAATCAAATCATATAGGGAAAGAACCTCTGTAAAATGAGTATGAGGATCATCCTGACAAAAAGATTACCTACTAGGAATTTCCTTTGTAACCAAAAGGAATAGTAGCCATAAGTAAGAGAACCTATAATAGATTTAATTTTAATATGGTTGTTAATTCTCCTCATCTATTATATCTCAATATTAGGTACACATGCAAAAGCGAAATGAGAATTTCTTTCTAGAATCGCATAGAAATTCCAATTGTGGCAATAAAAAACAATAATTCTAATGACAATTTGGACACAATTTAATCATGTTTTATGTGTTATTAATTTTAAATATAGAAAATTTTAAACATGCTCATTAAATCAATCTCCTTATTAGGATATAAATAATTAAGAGTTTGAATCATCGAGAGGCCTTCCCAAGACCAAGCCAGCCACCAAAAAATCTAGACAAAGACTTCCCAAGACCAAGACAACCACCAAACAAGTCATACAAAGACCAATCTAGCCACCAAACAATCTTCCTTGAAAAAAAATAATATCTCCAACTAGTCAAAAAGGTTAACCTTACCAAGAATCTAACTTCTTTAAATTTCGGCTTCATTAATCATGTCTGCAACTTCGACTTCCAAAATCTAAAGCCTTCAGTAACCCAAGAATCACATAAACTCACACAAGTGGGCCAATAATAGTAGGATATCATACTTTCTTTTTTTGAGATTCTTCCTTTCTTTGCTAGGCTGATTTCTTGTCTTGTAGCCTCCTCGCACTACTTTTCTATAGCAGATCAAATGCAAAGATGTGTGTCACTAGAGGAGGTCTAAGTCCTCTTATTTATAGTCTTCACAAGGGCTAGAGTGGGCCTCTCTATGCTGACTTTATCATGGATGGCCGACTTGGTCATGGGGTCTTTATAGACTTTTGAAAACACCAAAATAATATTTTCTTTCTTGATACAAGAGCACAATTGTGTCTATTACATCATGACATAAACTTTGAATCAAGAAAAAAACCCTAGAGAATGCAATGGGTGCTTAGATCTAGGAACCAAAAACTTTGAGCATGAAACCCATGCTTTAAAAGATAATTTTTATTTTACAATAATTTCCTTTTTCTTTTGGTAAGTACATAATAGATACATCATGTCATGATCCAAATACAATTATGAAGACCAATACTAGTTACAAATTTCAATAGGAACTTTGCATGTTATAGACATTCAATGTCTTTTAGGGCAGATTGCTCCTCAACTAAACTCGTCTCTCCTTATTTTTCACTTCACATTTCTTCTTATTCGTATAATTGATCTAAAATGAAGTGCATGTGTTATTTCTCTCAAAGGAGGTTGAATTTCTACTTTATATAGCCTTCCAAGGGTTCTTTAAGCCTAATGTGAGGCCAACTTCAACAAGGTAATTGGCTTGTTCTTGGGGGAACTATAAAAATTTTTCCAAAATACAAAATTATTTTGTTTATTTGATACAAGTTTCCAAATGGGTCATTACATAATGAAAATGAAATTTTGACTCAAGGCAATCCTATAGGCATGTAATGGATGGCTCACATATTGACAAAAGACTCAAGCATGAAACCTATGCATTATGAAATTTTATTTTTACAATTTTCTTTCTTCTTTTGATCAATATATAAAAATTACATCATGACATGAGACAAATGAAAATTATGAAGACCAAAACTATATACATTTCCCATCAAATAAGAGCATGTTGATTCAACTAACCCATAGGAGGAACACCAATTATGTTTCCATTGTGAGTTTCTCTCTCAGTTTGGGACAACATTTCATTTGATACACGATGACAACAAGAGAAATAAGGTTCATGATATATGTTGCATGATGATATAGTCTAATCCTCTAATTGTAGGGAAACAATATATCCAAGGGTAGCAAAACGAGATCTCTTCAAGTTTATGACTCTTCTAGCCTTTTGCACTCACCAAGGAAACCTGCAACACCTCCTACAATTTTGGACCTAAGGAAACCATAGAAACCATAGGGTATTTGCACTTGTGACATTAGAAGACAAATTACAAACTTTTAAAATCTTTATGTGTCTCTCAATAGGTCAAATATTTTCCAAGAGGCTCCATTAGCCCTCTCTAGGTTGACTTTCCCTTATCTAGCCAACTTGGCCTTGGGAGCATTATAGAGCTTTCTAATTTCAAAACATTTTTTCTTTCCTTGATACAAATTCTTGAAAATGTCTTTTTACAATATGACAATGAATATTGACTCATGAAAAAACCTAGGAGAATTCAATGGATGCTTGACCTAATGAAAAAGTGACTTGAGCATGAAGCCCATGCTTTACGAAAATCATTATTCTTTTGATAGATACATAAGAATTACATAATGACATGAGTCAAATGACAATTATGAAGACCGAAAATAATTACATTCTTCAACATATCGAAGTATGTGGGTAATTTTTGTAATGGAAGATTAAATGTTTATCATATTATGTTGAGTTCTCAAGTTATCGAGTGAGTTCATTGGTTAGGATGAATAAGTTCTCAAGTTTTCAACGTTTTAAATATTACTTGAATATTTTAAATGCAAAGAACCTCCTTGTAACTCACTTGTACTATTATAATGTTCTTGTGGTTTCATAACAACATTTTTCAACATCCCTTATCACTCACTAACAGTTTCTCTCATTTGATGGAGTGTTATAGGACGTTCAACTAAACAAGTATTTTTCAAATATATCTTGGTTAAGTGATGGAAGTTTAGGTAGAATAGAAGAAATTGAGCAAACATCTGCTATGTCATCTAGTAGGTGAAGATCAAATAAAGGTGAAAATATTAGAATAAAAGTCCATAGACGCATGGAAATGTTTCTCTATAAAGGGGGATCCTGTTCTTATGATAATGAAATCATATATGGCATTGAGGTGCCATTGAGGTACAACCATCTAGTGAAACAATGGGCACCCAAGGATCTTCCTTAAATAAACATTGATTTTTCTATCAATGAAAGGATATACCACATTTAATCATCGTCATTACATGGTTTGGGGCTATTTTCCATGGATGGCATAAAGGTATGTTACAGAGGATTATCTTAATTGATGGAGTATGTCAAACCCTGTTACAACTACAATGATTGGGTACAGCGAGTCCAATATACCAAAATTATGTGAAGATATGGAGTGGATGAAAATTTTATACAACTAAAAGACAATGATGAAAATAAAGGCACAACTATGTATATTGATGGAAGACCAAAAGTAGCAGCGAATATTGTAGGGTATTCAATAGTACCCAGACCATCACCAACAAATAAGCAACCCAATTTCATACTCGATGGATGTGAAGGAAATTGTGTATGTGTGTGTCATTAAATCAACAAATGCAGGGGAAGAGTTTCTCATTGATTACAATTTGAATAGAATAAATACAGACATTTTTATTATGGGGGTAGTATGTATTGAATTTTACCCAACTTGTAAGCAATGTCTATTGTATGTTATGATTTTCATTTACTATAATGTATTTTTATACATCTTTTATGTTGAGGAAACATTTAAGACGACATGGTTAAAATATTATGTCAGGTTGATCAAGGTCAAAAGGAACCAACCTCACAACAGGTAAAAATCAATATATTTGTACGTAAAATAATATAACCATGATATATATATATATATAAAAGTAGTATTTTATCCATTATAGAGTAAGTCAAATTCATATATTTAGCCATCATATAACTAAATGAAAGATTCACTATACATATGACCAACTTGAGAAAATGCATTCCTTCATCCTTTTCAAACTATTTTTTTTATACAATATGGAATATATATTGATCCTATCATAATGCCTCTTGCAAGAGCCTTCCAAGATTATGAAGTTTTAATAAATTTAGAACATTTTATATTGGCCATGATATAACGTGAAGTTTCTATAGAAATTTAGACATATGTCAGTAGTGGTTTTATTATTAATATAATGATGATTAATTGTGGATGAATTTCAAATTGCACTTATTTGATAAATAGGGTGATAAGGGGAAGGAACCATCCTTAGAGAAGTCCACATATGCTCGTGAAGAAGAGGTTATGAAGCAATTTTTATGTCTGTCAATCCAATCCAAAAAATAAAGAAGCTTACAATCAAAGAAAATAAGAAACTTAATTCTTTAGTTTTGATTTAGCCCCAGACAGATGAGATAAAAGAAAAAATCATAACCTTGTTGCAACAAGTTCATCGGTATGGGGTGATAAACTAATTTAATTATCACATTTATTTGTTTATGACTTAGTTATCTCATCCTTTATAAAAAAATAAAATAAATAAATAAAACTATTTATTTTACAAGAACTTTTGGCAGAGTATGATCCTCATGCTACAACTATAAGGATCATTGGTAGCAACGTCAATGCTCCGCCTGTGAGTGTGTCATTGATCGTTGAGACTAGTACACCTGCTCAACCACCCACAACAAGATCTGCACCCCCTGAACAACATATGTCAGGATCTACACATGATGTTGTAGATTCAAAGCATGATTCGATTACACAATTTGAAGTGAGATTTCCTATATCTTCCTATTCTAATAGCACAAGATCACTACTAATAAGGTTTTTGGTAGATGATGACAATTTCCCCATGAAAATAGAGAAACTTATAGGTATTTAAGAAGTGTTTTAGATTTTAAGTAAAATCTAAATGAAATTAATGTATAGTATATGAATATTTTAAACTAATGATAATATCATTTTATAGGAAATGATGTATTTTATAGGTGTTCGTATGACATAACCTTGAAAATATTTTGGACGACCATTTACACAAACTGGAAATCCCAAAGTTCCAAGTTAAAATATGAACTTATTAATAGGAAGGTTCACCTGTTCAGTGAGGGTACCTTCAACAAATTTGAAGTTACCTAAAGGGCAAGCCTACATTTAAGATATTTTCAGGACTATTATAGGTCTCAATTGGAAAGGGCCAGGTCACATGAGCATCCTCCATTGATTCCATAGATGTAGTGGAGAGTGCTCATGGGATGCACATGAGAAGGCACTTTGAAAATCATGGAAGACTCCATATGAACCAGGAAGGTATGAGGAACTTATGTAATTATGATGATTTAACATCATTGCGACATCTAATTAAGTTTTTGAATTTTTTAAATATAGGCTCCCAGATACTTCCAAAGCCACAATGACTAGAATAGTCAAACATGCGCAACATCATCTTGGCCTAGATGGTTACTCGAAACTGGCCACAAAAATTGTAAGTATATAAAAAAAACTGTATCCTAATTATAAATTGTTAAAAAAATTAATCTAATATCACAGAAGAAGAAAAATTAAAGTTCTAATGAAAAGTTGCATGGGTCAAAATTCAAAGAGGCTCCCACGGAGAAATACCTAAAGCTTGCTTTCAAGTGTGAATATCAAGTCATGGTTGAACGGAGGACAAGCTTGGCATATTCACTATCTTCCACCACCCAACCTGATACATGAGAAAATAAAAGAAATGAATAAAATTTATAAGTCATTACTTGTACAATCTATTGGTTATTATTTTTGGCCATAAATTAATGTGCTCGATTGTAAAAAGCAGGTAAGCAATGTAGATACAACACATAAGCCCACTGACGGAGGAATTCCTAATCTTGAGACTAATGTTCAGCTTGGTATTGGAGGTATTTCATGTATTTTAAAAAAAATTGTAGTATGGAATACAATTAAAAATATTTAAATGAAAATGGTGTATTAAGTATAACCTCTCTTGTTTCTACCAGAACATGTACGAGATGTGGCCATAGAAGAGGAGGAACATATGGCCACATCCAAAAGTATTCTTCTTCCCTTCACTACTGAAGCAAGTAAAGAATACTCTACTACTCTTAATTAATAAAAAAAATGTAATAATAATAATTGGTGGCTTATATGGGCCTAACCCAGGTTTGGAAGGGTTATTTAGCCAAAAAAATCCCGCAACTACCGGCCCTTTCGGTAATAGCCCCCGGAGCACGGATTGAGGTCTCACCCATGGTAGCAGGGGAGGGTGCTGGAACTAGGTTTCCACACCCTTGGGTTGTCAAGATGTGGTTTAGGGGACTCGTGAACCCTTCAACTACTTCGCGCTGCTCTGCAATCGCTCAGATCCGGACCCTGAGCAACTTCCACTTTCTATTACCATGTTGATTACTGATCTAATATAATTAATGGAGTGTATCAGATTTTCTTAGCAGGGTCTTTAAGCAAAAATTTAACAAGCTTTAACCATTCACACACTTAAAATGAACCCAGATTCACATAAATTCATCACATTCATATTTACACAAATATAGAAAGGTAAATCATAAAATCAGATGCGCGATAACACAGAATTACAAAAGCAACTTATCTTTATTATTAGTCTTCGCCAATAAATCCATATCTACCCTATGCACTCAGCTGCAGGGGTCTTCGCACACAACTTCGGACTCTTCTAGGCCTCTGTGCACACAGCTGCAGAGCCTCTATCCCTTACCTAACCCCTCGAATCAAACTTATAAATGATTTTAGACTATTCCCAGCAACCCATTATAATTTAGATCTGAATTGTATCCTGAAAAGAACTGCCTTTCCCTCATAGAGCCGCGCTCTATTTATATCTTTCCTTGGCCCACGATCCCTATGCAGGCCGACTCTATTTATATTTCTTTACATTATTTTCGGGCATACTACCTTTTGAATCAACCTATTATAATTCACGCTATTCATACTTCTAAGTTTTTACAATAATTTAATCCTATTTTTTGGGCTTTCTGCCCCAAAACCATTATGCGGGATCTCCGCTACCCAACAGTCCCCCAACACAATCACCATGACTCATCTTGAGTCACTCGCCGGTGCGGCTAGATGCTCTGCCTTGGCTTCGTGGTTTGCATCCTTTTGAGTGACGCCCATCGTCCTGCTGCTCCTTCATTGTCTCCTGCAATGTTTCCTCCGGCTCTTGCTTCAGTGTCTCTACCACATCTCGCAACCGATGATGCTCGTTCTGCTCTGCTCAGTTAACACATAACACCCCCTCATAGGATTTTAGCATGAGTAGGGGAGCCGCATATGGGACCTCCTGGTACCACCACACCCATTTCTAACCTTCTTATCTTCTCTTCACACCGTCTGCTACAGCTTATGTTGCAATTTTGTGACACCCTGGCTATTGTTCACAAGATCCCAATCTTCGAGGGACATCAGAGATGACTTATTAACTACATATCTACCCGTGGTCGTCATCTGTCCAACCTTTCATTGTTCTATTGTAGTGCGTCGTCCTGCCCCTTGGTGAGGCGACGAAATCCGGACCAATTCTGCTTCATGTTCCCTCTTTTCTGGTACATCCCCTACTAGTGATGTTGCAGCCTGCAGGATGCCCGCAACTGTCAACACCATACTCCTTAGAGAGTCCTACTTCTCCATTGGCCAGATCACTACCTTCAAGCGCATGCCTTGTGCAGAGATAATGAATGGCTCCATATGTGTTTCCAAAGTGTAGGCCACCCAGTGGATTCCCCTCAGTGATTTATAAGCCATGCAAATTTCAAATGTAATGATTGCCTCCCATTCCAACTCATGTAAACTTCTTGTGTACAATCTATGACTGCTCGTTCCATATCTGGCTGATACTATTTCTCTTAATTGCCCACTGCTCGCTCCCTTTTTCCCTAATGTAGACATCTTGTCATGAATAGTGATATTAACAGTCATCATTCCTTTTATCAATGCATCCGTGTGATCCTTCTCGTGCAATTGCGACCCTTGTGTTTGATCAAATGTACGTGCACCATGGTACTCATGCATCTATCCCCTTGGATGCTTTATCATCCCCTGCTCTCTTTCAAGTGGTTGGATCAGTGGGACTATCCTCAGAACGACTAGTCAGGTGATCGGCCCGCCTGTGTAGAGCTTTAGCCAACTACCATTCACTCTTCCTGGGAAGGGATCTCCATTGAGTTTAGCCAGCTGAACTGCACCCCCATCACTAACTTCTTTGACAACATAGGGTCCCAACCAGTGCATGCAGAGTTTTCGTAGGAATTTTTTGAACTTACTATCATAAAGCAATACTAGATCATTCTTCTTGAAGGTGTGCACCTTGATATGGTGATCGTGCCACGCTTTCTTGCCTTGTTTCTGTACCTGCTAATGGAATCTAGCAGAAACCGTTCCTCCTCCAATTCTTCTAGTTATGCGAGCCTCTCTTCCAATGCCCCGCAGTCTGCCATACATGTGATTGTCACAATCCACAGACTAAGCACAATATATTCCATAGGCATAACAACCTCCTTGCCATAGACTAAGTGAAACGGTGTCTAGCCTGTCAGCTTCTTACACGTAGTTCGGTATTCCCATAGCACAGTAGGGATTCGAAAGTCCCAGTCATTTAATTGTGCATTATAGACCTTAGTCAACGTGGTCTCTAAAATTTTGTTGAATGCCTCAACGGTCCCATTTGCTTTCAGATGGTAGGGCATACTCTATTGGTGATATATCTGGAATTCCTCAGTGAGTGCGCTGATCGTTTCATTCAAAAAATGCGTTCCCCTATCACTCATGAGAATTTTGGGGCAGCCAAACCTGGTCAGTACATTCTCGAACAAGAATTTTACTGCTTTCGCAGCCGTACAATCCTTAATCGGATGTGCCTCGGCCCATCGGGTCAAATACTCAGTCATAGTGATGATATAGCGCACGCCTATTTTTCCTCACAGTTCAATAGGCCTGACGAAGTTGATAACCCATTTCTCAAATGGTTGTAGCGTCATCTGTGGTTGAAGTGGATTTCATCCCTTCGCGATGGTTTTCCTGTCCATTGACATACATCGCAGGCCTGATAGTATGGTTTCAAATCTTGATGTAGAGTGGGCCACCATAATCTGGTGTGAAGAATATTCTGAGCTATCCACCAACAACCCTTCCATGTGCTTTGGCTAGGATCTGTTCGCACTTGAATTCTAGTAGATATATGTGCAATATTTCATCGTTGCCCATCTTATAGAGGTGGCCTACGCATATCACCAATTCCTTCTTTTGTTGGACAGAATACCCCTGTGGCGTAGTGCCCATAGTTAAAAAGTGGATTATATCTTCAAAGTGGCCATCTGCAATGTGCACGACATATAATTGGGTATCCGAGAGTCCCTCCTCTAGATTTGTTGGTTGTTTGCCAGTCTCAATTCGAGACAGGTGATTTGGACCTGCATTCAAATGTCCCAGCTTTACAACAACCTCAAAGTCATATTCTTGAAACAACAAAAACAACCATCGATAGATGTGCCCCCCCAACACAGCTTTATCGCTAGGTACTTGAGCACAGAGTGATCAATATACATCTTAAAATGTCCTCCGAGCAGATAGTGGTGGAACTGTTGGAGCACATATACTATCACCAATCCCTCTCGCTTAGTAGTAGAGAAATTCTTTTCTGCTTTGGGCAACCTATGACTTTCGAATGCAATTGGGTGATCAATCCCCTCTGCTCCTTCTTGAGTGAGTACCGTACCCAATGCAATACATGACGCGTCGATATGTACATGAAATTCAATGTCCCACTTTGGAAAGACCAAGATAGGGGAAGATGCCATCTTTTCCTTAAGCATTTCCAAGCTTTTGTTACATTCCTCATTCCAGCAATACGTAGCATCCTTCTTCAGTAACTCTTCCATTGGAGCCGTGATCTAGGTGTAGCTTTTTATAAACTTCTGGTAGTAGCCCGTATGTCTTAATGTAGCGCGTAGCTGCTTTACACTTCACGGTGCTTGCAGATTTAGTATGACAGCGACCTTCGCTGCATCCACCATCAATCCTTGCTTACAAACCACATGGCCAGCAAGTTCCCGAAAGGGACAAGGTAAGTACACTTCTTTAGGTTGAGCGCAATCTGGTGCTAGTGGTAGGTATCTAGCATCAATTGTAAGCTCGCGACATGTTTCTTAACCAAGCCAAATACGGTCCAGTCATCCAGGTAGACTTCTAAGAACTTGTGGATAAATTCCTTGAATGCAGCTACCATAATACAGGAAAATATCATCGGTGCATTCTTCAGCCCAAAGGGCATTACCATATACTGAAAAAAACCCCATTCGGTAGCAAATGTTGTCTTGCTCCAATCCTCTGGCACGATCTTGATCTGATGGTACCCGAAGAACCCGTTTGTGAAGGAGTATGCTTCCTGCCCGCCCACATTTTCTAGTACCTCATATGTAAAGGGTGTTCGAAACGGATTGTTAACACAAGAATCATTGAGCTTCTATAGATCTGTGCAGATGCGGATCTCACCCTTCTGTTTCTTCTCCTACATGACCATAGGGCTTACCCAATCAAACTCCTCGACTAGTTCAATAATTCCTGTTGCCAACATCTTGTCCAATTCTTCGCGGAACTTTGCCTTGTATTTTGGATTCAATCGGTAGGGTCGCTGCTTCACTGGCTTTGCATTTGGCTTCAAAGTTATCTTCATCATTCCTAGGTCTCCTAGAATCCCTTTGAGCTCTGTAATTTTGTAGGGAATAAATCTCGATATTCTCGGATTAGCTTGATGACCTTTTCCACCGTGGTGTCATCCCAGTATTCCCCAAGCGTATCATACTTCGGCTCTTCCTCTGTTCTGATATTCACTTGCTTTGTTTTCAATGGCACCGTGATGTCTAGATCTTCTATCTCGGGGCCACGCACCTCATGACTCCCTTCGGATTCTGGTATATTGATGTTACGCAAGTCATCCTCATCATCTTTTACTTGTACATTGTAACATGCTAAGGCCTGGCTCAACTGTTGTGACCAGTCTGATGGCACGACTTCTTATGGTTCCAACAGTGTTCTGAATATGGCGGTCTTTACTAGTTGTAATGCATCATCCATGGTATCCATCCATTGGTCTTCAAAGAGAAATGTCAATAGAAACCCTTTGCACAGGATATCCCACTCGTCGGTGCCATGTCGGAGCTCTGTTTCCATATACCAGTTCCTTGGAATGACATCCATGGTATGATAAAATAAGTGCACCCATTCTGGTTGAGGCTTCACACCATAAGCTTTGGTCCATTTGGTCAGGTGCAGGTGCGGATCATCTCGTCCATCGTATTTCTCCATTATTCATAGCTCTGGTTTCCCAAATCTTATCTGCATCATGCACCTGCAACTTCACCAATCTTCGAAGGTTCCTTCATGGGTATCCCACCACCGCGCTGATGTCATGCACAATGTCCATTTTTGTGCATCAAACCATTAGTACTCTGGTACCGCACTTTAAAATTTAACCAGGAATTCATCCACTACTGTCAACCCATCATACATCGACAGCTCATGGTTCTTAGCTTTAATGCAATACAGGGATTTCATCATCATATTAAAGTGTAACATGGTTACCCCGTTTGCCCTATTTTGCCATCACTCATCCTCTTCATCTGAATCACTGGTGCATGAGCCGGCCTAGCCCCGCGAGAGTCTTTGCTCCTCTTTTGGCCTATTTGTAGCAATTTTGTAGATACAATGAAATGCATCATCCCTTTCTTCATTGCACCTAGCTTTTGTGTAGCGCGGTCTGTCTATTGGATCTAGAGGAACGACTACACAGAGTGACTTCTTCTCAAATATCGTCTTTCTATATTTCAGGTCAATAACCCCATTCATGTCAATGGCCTAGTCTATCCCTAGCAACACAGGGTACGGGCTATTTTTGTCCATGATTTCAATAACTTCAAAATCCATCCGGGTACTTGCACCATTAATACCTATGGTAATTCCTTGCAACCTTTCCATGGGCAAGATCTTCTGCTGATTGGCCATCCACGATTGGATAGGAGACCATTGTAGTGTAGGCTTACCCATGTGCTCCCAAGTCTGTTTAGGCAATACGTTTGCATCTGAACCTAGCTCCAGAATGACTCGATATGTTTCATAATCACCAATTTGCATTGTTAACTGCATCTCCCGACCCGTCTGCGATGTGTGTCTTCCTAATTTCTGGATTGTGCAAGGTTCATTCCACCCTGCGCATCTATTAATCACTTCATGTAACCCTTTAACTACCCTATTTTCATGAAGCAGTGTTATGCATGTCTCTAAAAAGGTAGTCAACATTGAGGGATCCCTAGCCGGCTCAGGCAAATCCCTACTACCTCGGGTAGAGATGCCCGTAAAGCTTCCCCTAGCTTCCATATTGGTCTCCCCATTGACCTCTCCTGTGGCTGGGCCGCTCCACAATACCATGTTTACCGTGAGTTCTTGGTCGTGTGGTTCAGATCTCATCATCTGCATGTTTTTCATTGTTGTAGGAGGCGCTGCCTTCTTTTCATGAATATGTGCTATCAGCATGGGGCAATCTAGCAGCTCATGATCAAATTGCTCATAATAACGACATGATATTCGGGTTGGATTGGTACAATCCCGCGCGTAATTTCCTGGTCCTCCACAATTGTAATAGATTAGTTGCCCGCAACCCTTCCTAGTCCCATTCCACCCCGTCCTCGACCCTGTCCCAGGAACCCACCGCACACCATCGTCATGGATAGATCCTGACCTCGCACCTCAGTCTACATTTTGTAGGTAGGTGCTTCATCCATCAACATTCGATAGCTACAACAATCTCTTTCTTCGTGACCCACCGATCTACAAAAGTTGCAAAAGAGCTGCTGGGGGGTCTAATTGTATTTTTGCAATAGGTGACAGTTATCAGTGTTGTGCTTTCCTCCTACCTGACAGATTGTGCACCAAAGTGGGGTGATCGTGCGTGGCCCTGCCTATGCCTCTAGTTGCAATGGTGTGGGTCCCCCCATGACCACAAAATTCACTGAGACTGGACAGTGATATTTATCGTGTCCCTGGCTCCTGCACTTTGAACACCATACTTCCTCCCGGATGTCTAAACGCGGTGTCTAATCCTGTTTTAACTTTTGTATTTCCAAACACAAATTTTGGACCTGCACTTGGATTTTCTGAACTCCCAACCTCGAGTCTTGCATCGGGGTTTTTTGCAACCACATTGCTACCTCCAGTGTTTCCACTTGGGTTGAGATCTTCTGTTATGACAAATCCAACTTCAGATATGGCGTTAATGATGCGATGAACCAAGCGTGGTGTTGTGCATCTGTCAAAGTCATGTTGGCCTTGCGAATGGTGCTTTTCAACCTCTGATGCAAATCCCACGGGGTCTCACTAGGCATAATTGTGATCTCTTTGAATCCTACGACCGACTGCACTTTTGACTTTAGCTGGCTAAACTCCTTTTTTAATTCAATATGGATGTCCACTATCCCCGTCGTTGGGTTGATGCTTGAATACTTCATGTACCATGTTAGCACTCAGTCTTGTAGTGCGCTGACTAAGATGGCTTTCTTGATATTATCATGCACGACTTGCTGCGTGTCCCATACCAATGTTAGCACAAACCAAAATTGTTCTGGGTCTTCACCTCCTGCTCCTTTGAGCACTGGTAACTGAATTGCGTTCGCCATAGCTACCCTTGCTCTACTACCGTTCCTGAATCTTTTGATTCTTCAATATTATTTTCTATAGTGTCCCCGCGTTGCACACCAGACACCCCTTAGGCAGATCCTGGTCCCAGTAACAGAACCATTTTTTGGCTTATATGGGCCTGACCCAGGTTCGGAAGAGTTATTTAGCCAAACAAATCCCACAGCTACCGGCCCTTTTGGCAATAGCCCACGGACCGCGGACTGAGGTCTCACCCGAGGTAGCAGGGGAGGGTGTTGGAACCAGGTTTCCACACCCTTGGGCTATCAAGATGTGGTTTAGGGGACTCACGCACCCTTCTACTGCTTTGCGCTGCTCTGCAGTCGCGTAGATCTGGACCCAGAGCAACTTCCACTTTCTATTACCGTGCTGATTACTGATCTAATCTAATTAATGGAGTGTATCAAATTTTCTTAGCAGGGTCTTTAAGCAAACATTTAACAAGTTTAACCATTCGCGCACTTAAAATGAACCCAGATTCGCATACATTCATCACATTCGTATTTACACAGATATAGAAAGGTAAATCCTAAAATCAAATGTGTGATAACACAAAATTACATAAGCAACTTATCTTTATTATTAGTCTTCACCAATACATCCAAATCTACCCTGCGCACTTGGCAGCAGGGGTTCGTGCACACAACTACGGACTCTTCTAGGTCTTTGCACACACAGCTACAGAGCCTCTATCCCCTACCCAACCCCTCAACTCGGACTTACAGATGCTTTTAGACTATTCCTAGCAACCCATTATAATTTAGATCCAAATTGTATCCCAAAAGGAACTTCCTTTCCCTCGTAGAGTCGTGCTCTATTTATACCCATCCTTGTCCTGTGATCCCTGCGCAGGACAACTCTATTTATATTTCTTTACATTATTTTTGAGTGGACTACCCTTTGACTCAACCTATTATAATTCGTGCTTCGCATACTTCGGAGTTTTTACAATAATTTAATCCTACTTTTTGGGCTTTCTGCCCCAAAACCGTTACGCGGGACCTCTGCTACCCAACAATAACTATAAATATGAATTTAACATTTATTTCTTATTGAAGTTAATGCTCAGCCTCACTTGCAGAAACATAGTCGTAGGACTAGGTCAACAACAATACATATTACAGTAGAGACCACAACAATTGAAGGGGGCCAAGATCAAGACATCCTTGTTGTTAGGTCCCTATCATACTAGTGATTCTCCCATTACTATTGTCATTTTAGCCTTTATTGTTATTATTATTCCCCTATTGTCCCCATATTGTTATTAGTGTGCCCCATATAAGCCCACTATTGTTATTGTTATGCACTTATATTATTATTCTTATGTCAGCTTTGATTATATTGCGACCCCTTAGACTCCTATATATAGAAAGGAGGTTTAGTCATTTGTATCATCCAAGAATTATTAATTTTTGTAATGTAAAGGAGGTCGCCCCTCGAAAAGGTTGATTTTGAAGGCATTGATCTCTCTTTTCTTCTATTTTGGAGCTGGTTGCATAACTTTTGGTATCAGAGCTTTGGATTGTAGGTTTTCGCTACTCCAAATAGGTCATCATTGCATTTTCGCAATAAAAAAAAATTGTGACATTTCAGAAGCTAAACAAATATCCATTTGAGCTGAAATCTTGATGATCTTGGAGTTTGAATTTCAGATCTTGTCTTGCTATATTTTCGAAGATATGATCTAAGGATGTTAGGGTTTTCACAAGCTCCCGAAATACATCCCAAACATGTGACCTTGGGAAAATTGTCATAAATTTCTCTCTGAGTATCAGATTGAAATTTCGTAAGAAATTACAAAAAGAGGATAGATTGTAGTTTTCTTTGAATAATTTTCAAATCTGAGGGTTGAAATAGTGACACATGGAACTTCATACAAGTTTGCTCTACTAAAAAAGTGTATAATCAGGTCATCGTGGGAGATTGGGCATAACTCTTTCTTGGAGAATCCAATTTTGATCATACTGGTGGCATTGGAAAGAGGACTCAAAGGGATACCACAATTATCAGTTTCCAACCTTGGAGATCTGTAATTTCAGATATACATTAGATTCAATATCGATCTCCTACAAAGTGAAAAAAGGTGTGTAGTTTTTTTAAAATTTTTCATAATTTTGGTTTGAAAAATTACTTTGAAGGAATTCAAAGGGAATAGTGAAGCACAATTATCATTAATTGATGCCACGAAGAAAGAAAATGGAAACACCTAGTAAGCAACCTGAGATCTCCAGCATGACTCATGAAGAAGAGGAATAAATGCAACATGATATACCAAAATTACGAGACCAAGTGCAACAAAATTCACTCTCACAAAAAGCAACAAAAGCTAAGATGGATGGTTTGAAGAAAGGCGTGGAAGCTAATATGGATGGCATGGAAGATAATATGGATGGTTTAAATAAAGGCATGGAAGCTAATATGAATGATGTGGAAGATGATATGGATGGTTTAAAGAAAGGTGTGGAAGCTAAGATGAATGACGTGGAAGGAAAAATGGAAGATTTGAAGACAGATTTGACAAAGTTTCTACAAGAAATGTTTACTAATGGTGAAAGGGTAGTAAATGAAACTCATGATGAGAACAAAATAAATGTTAATCAATATTTCATAGACTCTAATGTTGGATTGAAGACCCACCATGTCCCAAATATTGATATGAGGAAGTTTTATGGCAAGGAGCATGTGGCATGGATACTACAAATGGAGCAATATTTCGATCTCCATAATGTGCAAAACATACAAAAGGTACACATTGCAACTTTATATTTGGAACAAAATCAGTTTGTATGGTATCAATGGCTTTGCTCTCGTAAACAAATTGTCACTTGGGCAATTTTTATGGAAGAAATAATAGCACATTATGAGGATACAAAAAGAAACACCTTTTTTAGCGAATTGATAAATCTCAAACAAAAGGGTTTAATGATGGAGCACATTGAGGACTTCCAAAAATTGAATATAAGGGTAAAAGATATTTCAGAGGAGCATAGGATTGATGTGTTCATAGGGACTTTAAAGGATAACATCCAAAATTAGGTTTTCCTTTGAGAACTTGATTAATTGGAGAAGGCATTCAAGTTGGCAAGAAAAATGGAAAGAAAAATTATGGAAACAAGGAAGCCTACCACTCACAACTATAAAGATAGAAGTGTTGTTGCCCCTAGCCTTCCACAACCTACACGGTTGACACCACAACAATTGGAATAAAAAAGAGAAAAAGATGTTTGTTACAGTTGTGATAGAAAATACACCAAAGTTAATAAGTGTGCTAAGAAGAAATTATTTTACATAGATTGTGAAGAAGAGAAAGAAAAGGAACAAGAAATGTCAAAAGAAGAGGATATACACCAGGAACAAACCCTAGAGAAAGAAGAAATGAATCGGACTATATCTTGTAATGCAGTGGATGGAATTACCACTCCTCAAACTATCAAGATAGAAGGACATATCAAGAAGAAAATGGTAATAGTGTTGATTGATTCGGGAAATACCCATAGTTTTATTCATTGTAAGATAGCCAAGGAATTGAATTGCTTCCTATATCCAGCACTAGAGTGTCAAGTGATGGTTGCAAGTAGAGGAACCAAAAAATTTCTCTTGAAAGTGCCATAATATCAAACTATCCACGGGATAATATATATTGAATATCCCAATGCTTTCCATTCCAGTGGGTGGTGTTGATGTTGTACTAGAAGTCCAATGGCTACAATCCTTGGGTACAATAGCTTTTAATTTTCAAGAACTTCTGATAACACTTGCTAACTACATATGAAAAAAGAGAAAGAAAAGTTATAAAAAAAATGAATGCACTTGTTTATTTAGAGCCTTTTTTTTGAGTACCACATTTTTGATTAAGAGGTTGAATGCCTCATGGCATGTACACACATAACTTTAGACTATCTTAATAACAATTTGCGATTTTCCTGTTGAAAAAAAATAGAGTGATTTTGTTTCATATTATGTAAACATATATTTTGTGATAAAATTTATTGAGGTAAGATATTTTGTGGATGTGTGAATGAATTAATTAATGATGACACCTTTAAAGACATCATATATTTGTGATCTTTCTTTGTTATGAAACCAGCTCAAGAAAAGATAGAAAAGATAGATCAACGCCTTAGAATTTAGCCTCTTCGAGGGGGCAACCTTCTTTACATTACATAAATGAACAATTCTTGGATGATTCAAATGACAAAACCTCCTTTCTATATATAGGAGTCTAAGGAATCACAATATAACCTAGCCAACCTAACAATAATAATATAAAGCCACAAAAATAACAATAGAGGGATTCTATGGGGCATAGTAATAACAATATGGGGGCAATAGGGGCACAACAATATTAATAAGGGGTATAATTACAATAGTAATGGGGTAATCACTAGTATTATAGGGACCCAACATGCCCCTCTCCTTCAAAAAAGTGTTGTCCTCAACGCTTGAGTAGTTCTGGATACTTCTGTATAAAATTCTCATCCTCCCATGTGGAATCTTCAGCGACTAAGTTCTTTCACTTGATAAGATACTCCGAAATTGATCGATTTCATAGCTGTCGAGTTCTTGTTTCTGTGACTGCTTCCGGTTCCAATATAATTTTTCCTTCCTCTTCAAGTTCTGGCAATATTGTTTGAACTGGGACCTTGTCGCCTATAACCTTCTTTAAACATGAAACATGGAAAACTGGGTGCAATCGAGAAGCTGCAGGAAGCTCCAATTTGTATGCCATAGTACCAATCTTTTGCAACACCTTGTACGGACCATAATACTTTGGTGATAATTTATTATCCTTCTTAGCTTGCTTGAGGGGCATTTTCTTATATGGTTGTAGCCGTAGGAATACCCAACCACCTACATCAAAACTTCTTTCACTGTGATGTTGATCTCCCTGTTGTTTCATTTTATGTTGTGCCAACACGAGGTTATCCTTTAAGAGTTGGAGGACTTGTTGTTGATGTTCAATGTGATATTCCACTGCCTGAACCTTAGAATTTTCCCTTAAATATGATGTGATGGATGGTGGTTGATACCCATAAAGTGCCATAAATGGGGTCATTTTTGTTGCTGTATGGAAGGAAGTGTTATACCACCATTCAGCCAGAGGCAACCATTTAACCCATTGTGTCTGTTTATCAGATACAAAGCAATGAAGATATCCTTCCAAACATTTGTTTACTATCTTAGTTTGCCCATCAGATTGAGGATGATAAGATGAGCTATGAGCTAACTGAGTACCAAGACAAGAAAATAATTCTGTCCAAAAATTTCCAGTGAAAATGGGATCTCTGTCACTTACAATAATCTTTGGGTTTCCATGTAGCTTTTGAATTGTTTCCATAAATGTAGTAGAAACTGTGCTGGCTTTAAATGGATGTGATAATGCACAAAAGTGTGCATACTTGGTAAGTTTGTCAACTACCACCATGATGACACTCTTTCCCTCAGACTTGGGTAAACCCGTGATAAAATCCATTGAAACCTCCTCCCAATGTTGGCTTGGAATGGATAAAGGTTGTAATAGACCCGGTATCTTAATTGTTTCAACTTTATTTTGTTGGCAAACCAAACATTCCGCCACAAACTTTTGAATATCTTATTTAAGGCCATCCCAAAATAATTCCTTCTTAACCCTGTGGTAAGTTTCTAAAAATCCTAAATGCCCTCCTAAGGGAGAAGTGTACAATTCCATAAGAATCTTTTGTTTTAGCTGGGAATTCTTATAGATGTATAAGCGATCTTTGTACCATAATGAATCATTTTGCTAGCTAAATGTATCAGATGTACTGGAATCTTGTTGTAACTTTCGAATAAGTGCCCTCACTTCTTCGTCATTCTTCCATTCCTCCCTTGCTTCGTTTATCCAATCTGGTTGGATAACAGAAATGGCCCACAACAATGCTTCCACATCCTCATCCTTTCTTGAGAGTGCATCTGCCACCACATTTTGCTTCCCTTTTTTGTAGATGATTTCAAAGTCATAACCCAACATCTTTGTGACCCACTTTTGTTGCTCTTCAAAGGATAACCTTTGTTCTAAAAAGTATTTAAGGCTATCATGATCCATTTTTACCTTGAAGTGTCTTCCCATTAGGTAGGGTCGCCATTTCTTAAGTGCATGGAGTATTGCCAACATTTCCTTCTCATAAATAGCTTTGCTTAAAAACTTTCCCTTGATTGGACGACTTTCAAAAGCAATAGGTTTTTCATCTTGCATTAGAACAACACCAATTCCATTTCCTGAAGCATAACATTCCACAATAAAGGTTTTTGTGAAGTCCGGTGTAGCTAAGACCAGTGCTTGGCACATTGCCTCTTTAAGATGTTCAAAGGCATTTGTTGCTTCTGGAGTCCATGAAAATGCATCTTTCTTCAATAATGTTGTAAGAGGTGCTGCTATTCTCCCATAATTCTTAACAAACTTGTGATAATACCCTGTCAACCCGAGAAATCTACGCAGATGCTTTATGGATGTGGGGATTTTCCATTCCTTAATGGCTTTAATTTTGCTAGGGTCTACCTTAACTCCTTTATGAGATACAATATGACCCAGATATTCCACCTCCTAGACTCCAAAGAAACATTTGGATCTTTTTGCATATAATTGTTTCTCCTCCAATAGTTGTAGCACCCTGTCAACATGTTCAACATGATCCTTCCAAGACTTGCTGTAGATTAGTATATCATCAAAAAATACTAACACAAATTTTCTAAGGAATGGTTTGAAAATTGAATTCATCAAACCTTGAAATGTTGAAGGTGCATTGGTAAGGCCAAAAGGCACGACCAAAAAATCATAATGACCCTCATGAGTTCTAAATGCTGTTTTTGGAATGTCTTCAGTCTTCATTCTGATTTGATGATATCCTGAACGAAGATCCAACTTGGTGAAGTAAATTGATCCATGCAATTCATCCAGTAATTCATCAATGACAGGAATGGGGAACTTATCTTTAATAGTGAGCTTGTTGAGCTCCCTACAATCTGGACACATGCGCCATGATCCATCCTTCTTGTGCACCAATACTACTGGAGCAGAGAAAGAACTTTGACTCGGTTGAATTATACCAGCCTATAGCATTTCTGCAACCATATTTTCAATTTCACTATTTTGGACATAGGGATATCTGTACGGCGTGATGTTTGGAGGAACACTTCCTGGAATCAGATGAATAGCATGATCATGATCACGCATAGGTGGGAGACCTTTGGAAGTCTCAAATACCTTGGAATGATTGTCCAGGACTTTTTGAAGATTAGAGAAATAGATGATTCCGATGTGGAAACATCTAGCGAACATAATTGTGCAATTACACCTCTTTGTTCCTTTTTTAGAAGCTTTGTCATACCATTAGAGCTGATTATATTTCCTGGTTTCCCTGCAATACCCCTTAATTCAACTTCCTTTCCTTCTGTAGAAAATTTGATGAAAAGTTCTTGAAAATTAAAAGCTATTGTACCCAAGGATTGTAGCCATTGGACTCCTAGTACAACATCAGCACCTCCCATTGGAATGGAAAGCATTGGGCTAGTCAATACATATTCTCCCATGGATAGCTTGATATTATGGCACTTTCCAGAGCAATTTATTGTTCCTCCATTTGCAATCATCACTTGACACTCTGGTGCTGGATATAGGAAGCAATTCAATTCTTTTGCTACCTTACAATGAATAGAATTGTGGGTGCTTCCTGAATCAATCAACACTATTACCTTTTTCTTCTTGATTTGTCCTTCTACCTTGATGGTTTCAAGAGTGGTAATTCCCGCCAATGCATTACAAGATATGGTTGGATTTATTTGTTCTTCATATAGGCTTTTCTCCTGGAGTATATCCTCTTCGTTTGACCTTTCTTACTCCTTTTCTTCTTCCTCTTCATAATCTATGTAGAATAATTTCTTCTCAGCACACTTATGACCTTTAGTGTATTTGCTATCACAACTATAACAAATTCCTTTTGCTCTTTTTTCTTCCAATTGTTGTGGTGTCAACCTTATAGGTTGTGGAAGACTAGGGGCAACAACACTTCTATCTTTATAGTTGTGAGTGGTATGCTTCCTAGTTGCCATAATTTTGCTTTCCATTTTTCTTGCTAACCTGAATGCCTTCTCTAATGAATCAGGTTCCCAAAGGCGAACATCATGTTGGATATTATCCTTTAAAGACCCTATGAACACATCAATCCTATGCTCCTCTGGAATATCTTTTACCCTTATGTTCAATTTTTGGAACTCCTAAATGTGCTCCATTATTGAACCCCTTTGTTTGAGACTTATCAATTGGCTAAAAAAAGTGTTGCTTTTTGTATCCTCATAATGTGCTATCAATTCTTTCGTAAAAATTGCCCAAGTGATAAATTGTTTACGAGAGCAAAGCCATTGATAGCATACAAACTGATTTGGTTCCAAATATAAATTTTCCATACGTACCTTTTGTGTGTTTTGCACATTATTAAGATCGAAGAATTGCTCCATCTGTAATATCCATGTGGCGGCATCCTTGCCATCAAACTTCCTCATATCAGTTTTTGGAATATGGTGAGTCTTCGATACAACATTAGAGTCTATGGAATCATGATTAACATTTCTTTTGTTCTCATCATGAGTTTCCTTTAGTACCCTTTCACCATTAGTGACCATTTCTTGTAGCAACTATCATATTTATCTTCAATTCTTCCATCTTATCATCCATGCCATCAATTTTAGGGTCCATGCCATTCACCTTAGCTTCCATGCCATCCATCTTAGCTTCTACGCCTTTCTTTAAACAATCCATCTTAGCTTTTACACCTTTCTTTAAACCATCCATCTTAGCTTCTACATCTTTCCTTAAACCATCCATCTTAGATTCTGTTGCTTTTTGTGCAAGTGACACTTGTTGCACTTGTTCTTGTAATTTTGATATATCATATAGCATTTCTTCTTCTTCTTCATCAGTCATGCTAGAGATTTCAGGTTCCTTACTAGGTGTTTGCATTTTCTTTCCTCGGGGCATCAATTACCGATAATAATGCTCTACTAGCCCTTTGAATTTCTTCAAAATAAAATTCCAAACCACTCTTAAGAAAAAATTTAAAAGAATCTACACACCTTTTTTTCACTTTGTAGGAGCTCGATATTGCCTCTAATGTATCTCTATACTTTCAGATCATTCAGTTCTGAAATTGCAACCTGTGGTAGCCCTCTGTGTCCTCTTTCCAATGCCACCAGTCTGATCCAATTTGGATTCTCCAAGGAAGAGTTATGCGAAATCTCCCACAGTGACCTTATTATAGACTAGTTCAGTAGAGCAAACTTGTACGACATGCCACAAGTCACTATTTCGTCCTTTGGATCTGAAAAATATATACAAGAAACTACAGTCCGTTCTCTTTCTACACCTTCTTACGAAATTTCAATCCAATGCTCAAGGAAAAAGTTATGATCATTTTACCCAAGTTATCAACTTCCTCAAATCATATCTCCGCAAATATAGCACAAAAAGCTCTGAAATTCGGATCCAAGATTCAGCGTGATGTCTTCTCAAATGGGTTTTTTTTAGCTTCTAAAACATCGCAGAAAAAAAGTTATAGCGAAAATGCCACGATGACCTGTTTGGAGCAGCGAAACCCTAGAATCCAAAGCTCTGATACCAAATGTTATGAAACCAGCTCATGAAAAGATAGAAAAGATAGATCAACGCCTTAGAATTCAGCCTCTTCGAGGGGGTGACCTCCTTTACATTACATAAATGAAAAATTCTTGGATGATTCAAATGACAAAACCTCCTTTCTATATATAGGAGTCTAAGGAGTCACAATATAATCCAACCAACCTAACAATAATAATATAAAGCCACAAAAATAACAATAGAGGGATTCTATGGGGCACAATAATAACAATATAGGGGCAATAGGGGCACATCAATATTAATAAGGGGTATAACTACAATAGTAATGGTGTAATCACTAGTATTATAGGGACCCAACATTCTTCATCCATCTCTAGTTTGAGTTTATGATTAAATTATAATGCAAGCAATTGTTTATAGAGGCTCAACTGAAACCCATCTAAACTGAATAAGGAGAAAAATCTAGACGATGCATTCTAATATTGTGTTTCATATAAACTTTGTGGATTTTAAACATCTTGGTATACAAGTCATTTTGAAATATGTATAACCCTTATGACTACTAGGAAAACCAAGGAAGATTCCATAGGCTATAACACTAGTTTCCATAAGCTTTATAATTATAACTACCATGCATTGAACATGTTTCTAACATACCAAAAATTGTTAAATCAGCCACCCATTTTAGTGTTGGGGATGAGATACTTATAAAATTTTTCCTAGTGGAGTATTTGAGTAACTCCAAATCTGAGTATTTGGACTGATGGATTATTATAGTGCAATATACAGGACCTTTAGGAGTTTCCATCCATAATATTGTGTTACAATACTTATAATTTTCTTGTTAATAAAGATTTGATGCCTTCATTTACTTGAATAATATATTTCTTCTCATCTCCATAAACTTCTCCCTTATTTGTGATGCCTTAATCAACCTTCCATACGAATAGTTAAGGGTTTAATCCTCCAAGTTACAGTGATTATATTGTTCATATTCACGTGCCCCTTTTAATTACAAAATGGTTTCTACTCATCTGATAATTAACTCAACTATACATTTTAAAAGGTCATGATCAATGAAAGATAGGCTTCTCATGAAAATAACATTGACTCACTTAGTACTACTTATTTTTTGTAAATCAACAGTTTTATATTAATTCATAAAATACATAGGATACAAAAGGGTCTGCATGCACAGACAAAGCCAAAACCTCAATGCATGCTCGAAATGACTATAAGCAGCTGAAAATTCATCTACTGAACCTGAGGCTAACCACGCAGGGCTGCCTAAAGAGGGGTAAAAAATAGAAAAATAGATCTTCACCCTGGGCTACTGGACAGTAGTGCCAAAAAGAAAGACAGAGGCTAGGAGGGCCTCTACAGCTACGGGATACCAAGAACATCGTAGCCAGGAACATGACATACCAAAACCAAAAGAGAAATCAAGAACAGAGAAGCCATTACAACTTTAAGATCACATAGTCTGTACTGGGAGAACTTGGGACAGCCGTTGCAGTCGTTTTCTCAGGCTGTGGGATCCTTTGAGGAGTGGGGCGCTTCACCTGACTGGTGTCGATTGCCTCCTCCATGTCCTCCATCACAGCCATGGATCCCTGACACATGAAGAGCCTGAGGAGACTGATGAGGAAACTTAGTTTTTGTGAAAGGACTCTGAGTTCCTGAGTCAGGGCACTAAAATTGAATTCCATGGCATCAAGCTTAGCCAAATTTTCAGCTGAAAATAGAGAGATGGCATGGTGAGCTTTTTTGATGTCTTCAGCCTGCATGCTGAGCGCCTTGGCTAGCATGGTATTCTTCCTCCACATTTCTCCTTGGGTTCGAACAAATTGAGTAGCTTTTGTAGTTGTTGTGCCTAGATCAGATAGCCATTCCACTTCCTTCTCCAGATCTTGCGCGTCCAAACGTTCTTCCTCCTCTGTTACCGCAGCTTCAAGCTCATCAATTTTGCATTTTTCTTTCTTGGTTGTTTGGGTTTCATAAGCCTCCCGAGCCTTCTGCAAGTTGTAGTTGGCGGAAACATTTCGACTTTCCTCACGCACCATAATGTTATTGCAGGTCATGGAATCAGTGAGAATCCTAGCAGCACTACAAATGTTAAGAGGTGAGACAGGAGAGAGAAGTGTTCTAATCCTATGGTTGGATGCTTTAGATATAGTTGAGGGTGGGAAGGTCTAGCTTGAGATCTCCCACTTCGTCGTCGGATAGGTGTTGTTCCTACCATAATAACTGCCATTGCGAATTCCCAATTCCTATTCATGATGCGTATCCAAAGCCTTAACTCTGCCACGCTTGGGCCTATTGGTTGAACGCCATGTGTCCTCCCCTGTGTTTTTCTGACGGCGTCGATCATATTTTTTGTTGATCATCCTCCTCGTTCACTGCACTTTGTCCTTGTTTATGATTTCCCACTCTTCCTCATGTACTTCATGGGCCTGTCACCCGTTGTTCCTTCGGTTGGCTATCTTCATTCGCTATTAAGGCGTGATCCATCGTACTTCTGCATCACTCCTCCCTTTAACGAATGTCTTGTCTCGAGAGAAGTAAACACTTATCCCGAAGTTTTGTGCATGTGACATCATGCCAACAGGTGTCCGGGTAGGTGAAGTGATGATCGATCCCATAGTTGGCCAGACAATCAGCCACCGCGTTTGTCGTTCTTCTCACTGCTTGCAGGATGATTCTGTCGAGTCTTGTGAGGTGCTCTGCTATGAGCTCTGTGACCTTGGCCAACCTCCAATGCTTCGTTACCTTACTCGGTTTTGCCCCCATTTGCATTCTCCTTGCTGCATTGATAGCCAAAAGAGAATCCCCTTCCACCACTGTAGCTCCTGTTTCCAGGCGTATTAGAATTCGTAACCCTTGCTCTAAAGCCGCAAATTCCATTTCATTGTTGGTTCCTTCACCCAATGATTGACTGAAAATATGTTGTATCTCTCCTTTGTGATCCCAAAGGACACCTCCTATACCTGCCAGATCAGGATTCCCATGAGAGGCCCCGTCAAAGTTGAGTTTGTGAAAGCCTGTTGGTGGTGGCGACCAAACATTCATGGAGGGGCTTTGTTGTTGTCGTGGTTCAGAGGAGACAATGATGGATCCTGTCTCAATTCCAAATGCCTGCAGAATTTGTAAGTCAGTGACTGAGAAATCCTTGTTCTGTTCTGCTTTCCCTCTGGTAAGAGTCGTTTCCCTCATGTTTTGAAAAATGGTGGCTTTAATAAACTCTATGGTTTTAGCTTCATTTTGAAACACCCTTCTATTTCGTTCTTTCCATACTGTCCACACTATAAACCCCGTATTAATTTCCATAATGTATTGACCATTTGGGTTGTTATCACTGAAAATGCTGTAGTTAAAAATTTTTAGCCTGGCTTAAAGAGTGGGTGTTTTCGCAGCGCCTGAATTCTTTTCAGCAGTTTCGCAGCGCTACCTGTTTGAGTGGTTTCGTAGCGTGCTACGAAACTGGGGATTTGTTCGAGTTTTCATTGAAGGCTCAGACTTCAGGGGTTAAACCTTGTATTCAAATGCATGAGAAGCATGGAAGCGAATGATTAAAGTGAATTATTAACTGGAACTACATCAGCAATATAAATCAAGGTGGTAATGGAGAAGTGGCTCAAGGCTTTGCTGCCTTTTCTAATACACCGGTTGCTTATTCTGTTTCCTCTTAGTCTATCATTTCAATGTTCACATAATGGTTGAAGAATTATTTGTCACCTTAAATACTGGTATCTGTGAGATCGCTTTGGAGATTACAAATTGGGTTGTCATTAATTGTCTTCCTAATGAAAGAGTTCTTTAATTCATGGAGAATTCATTAGAGGGCCAGATGCTGCCAGCAGACTCAAAGCGGTTGTTTGAAAAGCATGTTGTTTCTTTAGTTCCTTTCATTCCAAATCTCATACTGAATGTATTCGTAGACTGGAAAGAAAGGCTATTGAAGGCTTTTACACGAGCATTTGCAGAGTGTAACTCAAGTTCGACAATGAAGCTCTTATACCTCTCGTCAATTGAAAACATGTTTTTTCATGATGTACGAGATAAGTCTTCTTCTAGTGTTTCTAAGAGAAATGGTCAATCTGTTTCCGAAGCTATTATGGAAGCTGAGGCATGACAAACCCAACGCATCCAATGCTGTATTAAGGGTTCTTCTTCATATTGGTCGTTCTGCTCCTGTAGATTCTATGCTGCTTGCAGAATATACGAAATTACAGCCAGTGTTACAAATAGGCAGCGTTGTGTTTATTTTTGCAGGGGATCACGTTTTTTTTTAAACTGAGATACACAGTACCTCCTTAATGCACGTTGGTTCATTATTAATGCACATATTGAAGACATGAAAGTGTTCTTTTGAAATGCGGTGATCAATGCCAGGTGTCAAGTAGTTTTATAATAGTTTGATTGCTACAAGACCGCCATTATTAGTGGCACAAGAGCTGGTATTAGATTAACTGGTGCCGTTAAAAGATAAGTGCGCATTAAACAAAAACAAAAGAAGGATGATGCCATTCCTAGAAAGAGAGGAGAAATCGTTGTCGTAAAGACAAGGAAGCACATGGCAGAGCTCGAAATAGAAGAATTTCCTTTGTCAAGGTGGATGGTATTATTTAGATATTGTCTTCTACAAACGTGGTAACGTGCCGGTTACATGCTCCAGCTGGCGACCAAGAAACTTCTCAAGCTCCACAGAAGTTTTGGAAGTTTAAAGAATTACCAAAGCACAAGTTAAATTCAGAGGGAGATTGTAAATATTTCAAGAACCATGGCTCTCAGAAGATTTGCGCTACATTAGATTACATTCATCACACTTTTGATAAGTATGCTATTAGTTCTGCACTCTGTAGCGGAAGTGTTAGGAGGGCGATGTGTATTTTGTGGATCAGGGTGCTCACATTGCATTAGATAATGGAATTGTGCGAGTCACCATATCAAAACCAGCGGGGATAATTACAGGCATACGTTATGGAGGGCTTGACAATTTGCTCGAAATTCTCAACAAAGAAACGAACAGAGGGGATCATGTTTTGTAGTGAAGCGACCCTTCATCTCCAACTCAATGGTCAGATTGTGGATAGTCTAGTCGTGGGTTGGTTGATCAGTGGTATCTTGGAGCGCAATCTAGAGCAGTGTATCACAGAACTTGTGCAATCACGGCAAGCAAATAACAATGAAAACAAATCGAGTGGAGCTCCCTCATAAACCTGTAATATGGTGCATCTTCTCTGCAGGGAATGAGTCTATGCACATAGATAAGAGCGATTAGACTGAAGACTGAGTTCTGAGCTATCAAGGGCCGAGTTCATTACAGATTTGAGTGGCTGGGGTATCATCTTTGTGTGGCTACCCGGAGGAGATGGTCTTCACTCTGACCCTGAGTCTACACATTGTTGGTGTTGCGGCCATTTTCTGGGCTGAATGCAGCTCTGAAATCAAGCTCTGTAAACAAGGACTGAAAATACAGTTATGTTCTCTCGGAAAAATATTGATATTTAGAGAGTAAGAGCTACCAATTTTGGAGTCAAGCTGATGAGAATGGGCTTTTCTCTATAGAAAATGTTTACCCTGGTACCTACAATTTCTATGGTTGGGTGCCGGGTGTTCTTGGTGATTATATGAAAGAAGGCTTGATTAACATATATTCAGGTTCGATTCAATGATGCAAATATATATAAACCACATTTTGATACCATGCAATTTGGGAAAGATAATGCCATTGCTCGTCATGGCAACCATGGTTTGTACCATCTGTTTAACATTGATGTTTCTGGAAATTGGATCTGTCAACTTATTTGTCTTGTACCCATCCAAATAGCCCGGGCTGAAAACAATGGATTACATCCTTTGCTTAATGGGTTTCAGATACCTCCCCATCACACTTATGCAGATAGCATATCTCTAGCAAACTTGCTCTGTTTTGGCTTATATGACGCTGTGTTGAGTCAGTGGGATGGTAAAATCATGGTGGTCTCATCAATTGCAGTTGGTTCATCTGATGAAGGTTCATGTTACAGGGAATGTGATTCTGAATCTCAGCATAGCAAAGGTGAAACCGAAGATTGGCAACATCAGCTATTCAATTTTGTGAGAAGTTTAAAGGAGGACTGTGTTTTTTAAATCACACAGCAGTTTCGTAGCGCGCTACGAAACTGCTGTAGGTGATGATTTAAAGCGCAGGGCAGCTAGTGTGATACTGTGAGCAGCTAGTTTGACACGGTGAGCGGGAGTTGAGGAAGAGGAACAGCTGTCTATCAAATACCACCTACAGCACATCAGAAACCTGGCATCATTCCATACTTGGGGTTATTAAAAGATTTGGGAGCAGGCTGCTATATTTTAGGAGAATGTTGGGAGACAGAAACCGATAAATAGGAGCACACCTTCTGGTCATTAAATGAGCCATCAGCGCTTTCAAGCATCCCAAGTCAGCATTCATCGCATCTGTAAGCTCAACCATCTCAACTTAACTAAAGGAGGACAACTGTCACAGCATTCAAGAAAGCATCAAGCCTGCGAGGAGAAAGGAATTAATGTTTTAGTTTGATTAGGATTGTGTGCAATTACATTTCAGCACTTCGTAATAAATACATTAATTAAATAGCATGTAGGAATAGTTAATAGCCACCTTCGAGGCTCCCCTCATGCTGGAGGAGGAAGCTCGAGGTGGTTTAGTTTGCTTGCCTATATAGGGATCAATGTAGGATGTAATAGGGGTTGGATACTTTATAGAAAAACAGTGTTGTTTTGGGCCATTGTAAGACCTTTTTTGACAGTAATAGTAAAACAGAGTTATTCTCTTCTCAAGATTCTCGAAGGATTGTCATGTTCAAATGTAGTGATGGTGTTTTATACTTTATGTTCTTTTATAGTCTTGTTGTAATGCAATCACTCAGAATTCATAATTATATGCTCTGACTTCCTGTGTATTCAGCAAGCTATGTTTTGGTGGAGTATGTTTGACATGTAATGCTAAGAGCCTTGATTTCCATGAGATCACTGTGTTTTCCTTGTTTACTTAATATTATAGACTCCATAGCCCAATGAGAGCCAGTTTGATGTGTTTCCAACCAGTTATGCTTTCATAAGTGAATAAAGAGTTAGCCATCTAGTGTTTGAAGGATTTTATCAAGAGTTGTGAGAGAGCCCTCTCTGATCAAAGAGGCTAATCTTTGGTCTAAAGATAGGTTGAAATAGTTACATGAAATCTTGCTTGGTTGCAGCCCTCAGTACTGGTTTTGTGATAACATGGGTTTTAAAAAAATTACTTCACCAATTCCTTATGATTTTCTATATTAAGTTTTTATCCCTGACCATTCTCTTAAATATGGCTTCCATCCAGTTCCATAAGCTTTCTATCCATTTACAGTTATTGAGGAGGTGATTGATGGCTTACTTCTCAATTTCACACAGGGGGCATCATGAGGGGCTTATGATCCCTTTTTTCTAAAGGTTCTCCCAGGTAAGAGTTCTTCTGTGCATCAAGAGCTAGAGGAAAGTTTTAATTTTTGACCAAAGATCAGCATCCCAAACTTTACTATACCAACTGACTTTTTCCCTTTGTTCGTTTTCTTCGATATATATTCTTGCTTCTTTGAGGGAGAAATTACCCCCCTCAAGCTTTCCCCAACGCAGTTGATCTGCATCACGAGCATTCCTTATTTTCCTTTTGGCCAACTCTGTCTGCAGTGCTCTTATAATGTTATCTTCCTCTTCCGGCTGCTCTGTATCGTTGAATATCCACTGATTCCATGCTTGATTATTATCGTTAGGTTTCTAGTAATGACTTACTATTGTCCTCCCTAGTTCCTGGTTTCTTCTCTGAATGGTTAGGAAATCAGGGCTTTCGAGCTTAGGTAATTGCTGCCAAGCGTCTTCCCAGAACAGGGCAGTCTGTCCATCACGTACTTCCCAAAAACTTTGTTCCTGAATTATGCTCCGATTAGTTCTTGCAAGGTTCCATATTGGAGATCCGTCTGGGGGTTCTTGCATCCTGATCAAATTCTGTAGGCTATAGTGATTAGCATACTTTGCTTTCCAGTGTTTGGCCCATGGTATATTCGGTTCCTTTACCCATCTCCACCATAACTTGGCTCCACATGCTCGATTGATGGTGTAGGGGTCCTAAAGATTTAACCACCCCAGGTGTTTGGGATTGCAAATTTTATCCCACACCATTAAAGATCACTTCTATTTCACTGATTTGCCCGACCAAAGAAAAGCCTTCTGAGTGAGTCAAATTTTCTGAAGCACACCTTCCAGTGCTGGGAGAATAGAAAGCATGAAATGAGGAATAACCTGGACGATGGATTTGGTGAGGACTAGGCAGCCTACAAGGTTGAGGGTCCTATGAGTCCAATGTTGACACTGTGTCTCTAGATTGGCAATCATTTTTTCCCAATGGAATTTTTGCCAAGGCTTATCAATCAGAATGCCTAGGTACCTTGAAGGGAGGTTACACCTCTTGAAACTGAGTACCGTAGATATATTTTTTTGGACTGCTAGGTGCGTATTGAAAAAATAAAATGGAATATTTAGCAAGATTAAGTTCCATACCTGAGGGGAGGCTAAAGCGATTAAGAATGTTTTTGAAACCAAGAGTTTCTTTGACAGAGGGCATACCATGCAGCATTGTGTCATCGAAAAACTGCTGATGAGTTGTTGTAGGGCATGAGGGCAAGGGTTGAAGTCCCTGAATTATTCCATCCTCTTTTTCTCTTCTGATAAGTCAGCTAAGACCTTCCATTAGAATTACAAACAGAAAGGGGGACAGGGGATCCCCTTGTCGCAAACCTCGAGAGGGTGTAAACTAGGCTATGGGAGCTCTGTTAACCAGAATGGAAAATCTGGTAGACTTAATCAAGGCTAGGATCCAAATAATCCACTGCTTTGCAAAGAAAAAGGCATCCAAAATAGCCTCCAAATAGTTCTAGCTAACTTTATCATAAGCTTTTGATAGGTCCAACTGCATTAGTATGCCTGCTTTTTTCCGAGTTTGGAGAGTATGAATCATCTCTTGAGCTAGCAGTATGTTGTCCATAATTTGTCTCCCTTCTACATAACCAGATTGTTCTTTCGAAATGATAACTGGAAGAATTGGTTTTAGTTTGTTAGCAATGACTTTAGATATGATTTTGTACACCACATTGCACCATGCAATTGGCCGAAACTTCGACAGAGTATTTTCTTCCTCCTCCTTTGGAATAAGGGTTATGAATGTAGAGTTGAGGGATTTTAGGATGGAAGAGGAGTGTTGGGAATCCTCCACCACTCCCCATACCTTTGTTTTGATTATTTCCTAACAGGCTTTGTAAAAGTAAATGGTGAAGCCATCTGGTCCTGGCGCCTTACCATTTGGCATATATTTCACTGCTTCTTCCACTTCTTCCAAGGTAATTGCTCAATTTAAAGCCTTGTTTTGATCCTCTACGATGAGCTTGGGAATAGAAGTCACTAGGTCCCTAATAGCTTCCTCTCTGTCAATATTAGGTTCCAATGCAATTTGGCTGAAATGATTTATGAGAAGGCTCAAGATTTCATGATAAGTTTGCACCGAGGTTCCCTGATCATCCTTTATTCTTTATATTTTATTAGCACCTCTGTGATTAATGGCAGATCTGTGAAAAAATTTAGTGTTCTTTTCACCTTCCTTAAGCCATTGAATTCTGGATTTTTGCTTCCATAGAGTTTCCTCCTGTTGGCATCTGATCTGCCAGTCCTGCATGAGTTTTTATTCTGTATTCATCGTTTCTTGATTAATATTTCCCTGGATCCATTCCTTGTGAATTTATTCCAGTTGCTCCTCTAGCTTCTTTTTTTCCTTGAAAATGTTCCCCAAGACTTTTTGATTCCAAGATTTTAACCTGGTTTGATATGTTTAAGTTTAGCCTGGAGAATGAACATTTTAGTGCCTCTTATGCCTAACGGTTCACTCCACCATTGTTTTATTTTCGTTGTGAACTCTGGATGACTAAGCCAAAACTTTTCAAATCTGAAGGGCTTATTCCTTGGTGTGCCTAGGATAGCCGCATTCATTATTATGGGCCAGTGGTCTGAACCTCCACTTGGTAGAATGTCTGAATCCATAGTAATCCCTTCCAGAAGAATGGTTTTTGTCACTAAGAACCTGTCCAGTCTAGAGGCGATTTTCCTATCACCCCCTCTTTTATTATTCCATGTGAAAGTTCCACTCTTGGGGAAGATGTCTACCAGCCTGGTTGATTTAATAAAGTCTTTGAAAGCTTCAGAATCCCTGTTGAGTGATCTGATGCCTCCTTTTTTTTCCGTGAGCGAAGTGATCATATTAAAATCACCTCCGAAAATGGCTTTTGCTTGGGGATATCTCTACTGCAAGTTGGATAGAGCTCTGAGCCATAGCAATTTGGCCTCTAGTTTCTGAGGGCCATAGACATTTGTGTAGAGATAGGTGGCTGGATTTCCTACCATTTGGACTTCTATAGATATATGAGATCTAGCAGCTTCAGAGGATATAAGCTGGAGAACCTGAGGATTCCAAAGAATGGCCAGGCCCCCTTCCCATCCACTGCTTGTTGTTTCTAGGTATTCCATTCATTTACCCAATTTTTTACTGATGTTTTCCATTATTTTGCTGGAGCATTTAGTTTCTTGCAAAAAAATTATATCTGGTTGTTCCTTTTTGACTTTTTTCTTTAGTAACTGCTACTTCTTTAGGCTATTAAGCCCTCGAGAATTCCATGAAAGTACTTTCATAATTAACAAATTTTAGGAGGTGAGTGTGAACGCCTCAAGGGCTTTCATCTTACCTGAGTTTAGGAGCATCTGACCAAGTTCTTGTAATGCTTCATTGTTTGTCCTTCTTCCTCGTTTTTCCCAGTGATTTGAGTTGGCAGTGGTTTGATGCAATCCTTGAGCTCTTACCCCTAACCCTTTTTCTGTTCCCAAGCTCCTTCTTTGCAAATCCAGTTCTGTTTGTTGTCTTGCTATGAATAAGTTGTTGATTCTATTCACCTCCTCTTCCGATATGTGTTCCATGCCTTTCTTCTTCCAATTTTCTACCATGTTTGGTAAATCCATACCTTCTTGTTCAATAATGTTGCTTAGTTCCACATCCTCTAGCTCTATTTCACTTGTCATCATCTCTGAGTCTTCTTCTAATCCTTCTATTGGTCCCTAAGCATGTGGGATTTTGTTGGATGGAATAGAAATCGATTCTTTTGTTCCTGGTGTGGTTGTGGTTTGGCTTCCTCGCAATGTCTTGCACTCTGGATTGTTGCCCTCTGAATCCATCTCTGATTCCAACACCTCAAAAGCATTACTTGTGTTTCTGAAGGAGGTATTTGTTTTATTTTGTCGTCTTTTGTTTACTCTCTGTCTAGCATTAGGTCGAACAAAGGCCTCCTTATTCTTATCTCCTCCTTTATCCTTGGGTTTCTCCATCGTTCTATTCATTGGGCATTCTCTGATCAAATGTCCATGTTCATGACATTTCCTGTAGCGGAATGGGATCTGCTCATAGTCTATAGCTTGAAAATACACTTCATCTCCGTTTTCCAACCATAAGCCCTCATGAAGAGCTCCCAAAACATCCATCTCGACACAAATCCTTGCACAAGAGGTGTATCTTTTCTGTAATGTTGCCTCTGAAGCTTTGATGAAGGTGCCTAACTTGTTGCCTATCTGTTCAAGTGCTGCATGTCCCCAGTAGTCAATCGGTAGAGAGAACAAGTGAATCCAGGCCAGTACTTGTTTGAAGGTTTCCTGTTCTGGTGCGATGTTGAGTTTCCATGGTCTCATGTAAAGACCTGCTGAGGCAAAGAAATATAGGCCTTCATCAAAGATTCGATCCTTGTCACCTAGACTGGTAAAGACCACTGTGAAGAATCCTTTGGCTCCTAAATGGAGTCTTAGATCCCCTCTCAGTTTCCATTGCTACTTTATCCACATGCACAGGGCTCGTTTTGTTGGCCAGAAACCCATAAACTTGCAGATCACTACATGTTATTCCATGTGGTCATGGTACGTCTATAGTTCTGGGTTAGAGATTATTACCCATAGGGTTTCAGTTGCTTTAGGCTTGTACGGTCCCTGGGTTTCTTTCTTTTTGACTCCCGTCGTTGTTCCTTCCTATCTTTCCTTAGCTTGGTTTAGATCCTCCTTGTCTCTTGATCTTTCATCCTCAAGCCCATTTTCGTGTGCTCTTTCATCCTCAAGGGAAAGGTTTTTCCTGTTTCTGTTCTCAGTATTGTTGCTGCCAATGATTTCTTTTTGTTTCAAGGTATCTTTGCCCTCATTGTTTGGCTTTACTTTGTTGGTCAGATCCTCCTTTCTTGACTTCTCAGAGCCTGATATTTTTACCCCGTCCAGTGCAGTTCTATCCTTGTGCATCATTACCTGTTTATAAGATGGCATCCCGTTGGACCCCATGTTTTTCATCCATAGGGTCAGAACCTGCCCTCTTCTACGAAGCTCTGCCACTCTAGCACTGTCCTCCTCTAGAGTTGGTACTATGGCTCCAGCTTAAGAAGGTCTTCTTTAAACCCTAGCTGCCATAACCTCTCCTCTCTTGAAATTCAGTGTCCCACTTAGTACTACTAACTAGGCCTCCTAATCTAGAACTAATCCAAGTCAATTCAATTAATGATAGTTCTCAGCCAAATGATGCCCAATACAATTGAGCTAACTCATTAAATTGGAATTTTTTATTGCTATAAAATGTTTCATCAAATTCAAATATTTGAATATTTATAGTTGAGGATGGTTGAATAAAATTAAAAATTACACTTATTTGATAAAGAAGGTGGTAAGGGGAAGGCACCATCCTTAGGTATGTCCACATATGTTGTTGAGGTAGTGCTTAGTGAAGTGCTTAATGATCTTGCTTTGATTGATGATGATGAGTTGTACATGTCTCCTGACCCATCATAACATTCAATAATATTGTGGTTAGAACGAATGAAGAACTTACTCGTTTGATTCACATTAGAAATAAAATTCATGATATTAAAGATATTATCAACATGTTCAACCAACATCTTTGGAGATATCAGGTAATAAAAATATTTTAACGTGATTTTTTTATGTCATAAGTTCAATTATGAATGTTTTTTTTTTAACTTTTACATTGTCTAATCGAAAAACCATTTTCTTTCTTACATAGGATTTTTTGGCAGAGATCACACCACAACATACAAACATCACTGGGTAGCCTTTCCATTAGTTTCGACTAGTGCATGAGGTAAAGAAAACTCTAATGCTATTTTTATTAATGAATAATAATAATATAAATATAAATTTAACATTTCCTTCTTATTACATCTAACAATCCACCCCTCTTGTGGCAGCCTCAACAATGTCATGATTACATGACTAGGCCATCAAAAATAAAGAAAAAGAAATGCTTTAACTAGTTATATTGTTAAAAACATCACATACCATATTATGAAAACATATTTTTGATGATAAAAATTTTTGAGATGAAGTATTTTTTGTCTATGATTAATGAATGAATGAATGAATGTTATATGTTAATGAATAACTACTATATGTCTCTTTACGTGCTCAGAATGTTGATGTCTTGATTCACAAGTGTAGAGTATGGTTTTTGGAATTCTTCGAAGAAGACTTAAACTCAAAAATATTTCATCAATCTTATAAATCTTGGATCTCTTTTATGCACAGGTGTATCCTATTTCAATAGTGCTTTCAACTCCCTTTAAAAAAGTGACAATGGAAAACCTTTTATGGCTTCCAAAAGAGACTCATGCACATGCCTTTCAACTTGAGACTATGATCAATCAAAACTTGTCCAAAATGAAGGCTTGATAGACGAATTTTTAAGACTTCATATCTTGTGAAATTACCTCATACATTTGCTTACTTTGCCAAGATGTTGGAATTTCTTGAGCTTGTCAAATAGCCTTTCAGTATGTCAAGATCAGAGTCCTTAAGCTCTCACTCTTCTTGACTAAGTTTGAGGTTATTTCACAAAGAAGAGGGCTAATAGAAGGAGCTTGAAACTTTTCTTTCTTTTTTGATAGGTTTGGTCCTGGGAGATGAGGTCCTATAACTATTCAGTCATCAATAAAAATTCTTATATCCATAAAAAAAACCCCTTGATCCTTTTTGTGTATAGTATAAACCTTATCTCTGTAATTAGGGCTCGTAATTATACCCATATTTTTTTCTTCCTGGCTTCACAAATTCGCTCTTCTTGAGATGAGATGGTTCCAAGTTTATCTTCTTTTCTGCCCTCACTTCAAGGCCTGGCTCTGTTACCATGTTGAGAAATCTAGGGTAAAGAGTTAGTTTAAATGTTAACTTGACTAATCTTTAATCTTTGAATCTTTCTTGAGATTTTGATCCTTCCATGACTTTTGGTTATAGCTCAATGTGATGGGTAATTCATAGATTTATAACCCAATACAATCATCAAATATTCATATTTGATCCATCTTGGCTAGCAAAAATAGGCCGGTAGATCATCAGTTTGGTCCATACAAATAGAGAGATAGGGAGGATTAGGATCTACACTAGGGACATGTTATCCCACTTGGGATTAATAACCCCTATTCACTAAGCTCAAATACAAAGAGGGTGTAGAATAACATATATTTGATAAATTCACTGTATAAGTCAATTAAACCCATTATGGACACCAAGACTTTATAATCGTATTTCTGTGTTAAACTAAACCTTTACACAATTTGTACCCATGATAAGTCAATTATCTACTACTTTGTATCCATATCCCACTCCAATGTACACTACCACACTCCTAATTTAGGTGCTAGATACTTCTCCTTCAATGCCTAATCACAAAAATTTGTGATTATGATGACAATTTAAGTACATATGTGTGTAATTTCCATGATAGGATGTATGAATTGTCCTCCAAAAATTTCTTGTCAATGATTACAACCTTCAATGGGCTAGAACTTGTCTATCTCATCATCTCAAAATGACCCAGCAGATGAAGATTTACAATTGTTTTCATCATCACTTCACACTATCTCATAGATGTCCCTTTCTACGGATTATATGCATGAATTTATGGAAGGCCAACCCATCTACCTATCTTATGATTGATTGTGACAAAAAGTGAATAAAGGACAATTGATGGATCTTTATTGATAAGATCATCTATTTATAAATTATACGTTGTTCACTTGTTCTCAAAATCAATCATAGGCTAGGTAAAGGGGATAGCCTGCCAGAAATTCATGCATATAATATGTAGAAGGGGTCATCTATGAGACATTGAAGTGATGATGACATACATGGTAAATTTTCATCTATCGGGTCATTTTGACATGGTGATGACAGAATAGTGCTAGCAAATTTAAGGTTATAATCATTGATGGGCAATGTGCAGAGGACAATTCATACATCCTGCCATGGAAATTACACTCATATGTACTTAAATTGTCATCATAATTACAAAGTATTGTCAATTGACAACTAATATATGTTGGAATGTTTTTATACTAATATATATTAGAAAATGCAACCAATATATAGATCAGTTACAATAAATATAGTTGAAAATATAACAACCATTCCAACAGTGTCAACTAAATAAAATGCTAATTCTATTTTTATTAATTAATAATACCAAAAAAAAAAAAATTAACATTTCTTTCTTGTTACAGCTGATGATCCACCCCTCTTGCAACAACCTCTACAACATCATGAGTACATGGCCTTCCCATAAAAAATAAAGAAAAATAAAAATAAATGATTGTACTAGTTATATCATTAGAAACATCATGTACCATATTATGAAAACATATTTATGATGGTAATTTTTTTTGAGATGAAGTATTTTGTGTCTATGATTAACAAATTAATGTTATACCTAAATGAATAATTGCTATATGTCTCTTTATGTACATGACCTTGTTTCCTATTATGCAAGCATAATTTTTATGATAAAATTTATTGAGATGAAATATTTTGTGGATTTACAAATGAATGAATGTTTTCTATTTCTTTTATGTATCTTAATTTCTTTCTTTCAACTATTTCCTATATAGTGTAGGTTTTAACCCCGTATAGAAATTACCTGAATACGAATTCTAAAACACAGAAAATAAAAAATGCGAGAGCATAACACATAAAATACATATACACAGAGATTTTCCCCTAGATCCCAAAACCAAGACTACCAAGTTGATTTTTCATTATTTTCCTTTCAATGTTACAATACATATTTATACATGCCGAAGCATCCAATACCATGGACAAAAAACCATCATGTCCAAAACCATGGACCGCAATCCATCGCGTCCCAAACCATGTGCGAAAAACATGCACAAAACCATAGGTAGATCTGCCCAACCTAATATAGGGTCCAAAACCAAAATTTTCTAGGGCGCTGCCCTGGACCCCATAGAGTGGGGTTACTTGCACCCCTAAAACCCCCTATGACTCCCCCCACTACGCAATCGACGCAACGAAGGGGGGGCTCCGCCCCCCTTCTAACCGACTGGTTAACTACGTGGGCTAGTCATGGAAAGAATATAACACAACCCAACATTCTCCCACTTGTTGTTTTCTTCCCATAGGAGGCCACAAGAGAGCTTAGTCATTTATCCAACCATGCAACGCCCATTGTTTCTCTACACTGAGAGAACTTCTCAGAGCTCACAAATTTTGTCAATGCATCTGCAGTATTCTTCAAAGTGTCCACCTTTACCAGCAACACCTTTTTATCTTCTATCATATCCCTCACAAAGTGATACTGAACATCAATGTGCTTTGTCTTTGAATGATATGCAGGGTTCTTTGCCAAGAAAATTGCACTTTGGTTGTTACAATCTATCCTTATAGCTCCCTGTACTAACCCCATACTTGAACACAATCTTTGCAACCAAACTGCTTCCTTGCTTGCATGAGTGGCTGCCATGTATTCTGCCTCTATAGTTGATAGTGCCACTACATATTTTTTCTTACTAATAGAACTGAATGCACCTCCAAATAGGTTAAACACATACCCACTTATAGATCTTCTCTGATCCAGATCTCCAGCCCAGTATGCATCAACAAAGCCACGAATATCCAACACTCTGTCCAATCTTGGTCTTCCTTGGTAGCACAAACCATAATCACTAGTGCCACGCAAATACCTGAAAACCCGCTTCACTGTTGTCTAGTGCTCCTTCCTTGGTTTTGACATAAACCTACTCAATACTCCCACTGCATGTGCAATGTCTTGTCTAGTACATACCATCACATACATTAGGCTACTGACTGCACTTGCATATGGAACATGAGACATTTCCTCTTCCTCTTCTTGTGTCTTGGGACACTGTTCAGCAGATAACTTTACACCTATAGGAATATGAACCTTCACCGGTTTACTATCCTGCATATTAAACCTTTGCAATATTGTCTCGACATACTTCCTCTGGTTTAACCAGAGCTTCCTCTTTGTTTGATCTCTTTTAATTTCCATGCCAAAAATATAGTTTGCAGCACCAAGATCTTACATCTCGAATTTGGAGGAAAAATGGGTCTTAAAAGCCTGGATAATTTCTTTGTCCTTTCCAAGCAGCAACATATCATCCACATAAAAGACTAGATAAATAACACGATCTGCATTGCTTCTAGTGAAGCCAAGTCCCCGTATAAATGTATCAAATATCTGATACCACATCCTTGGTGATTGTCAAAGACTTCTTTAACTTGCATACTAGTTCTTTCTTACCCTTCACCGAAAAGCCTTCAGTTTGCTTCATGTAGATCTCCTCTTCCAGATCCCCATGAAGAAATGTTGTCTTCACATCCATTTGTTCTACCTAAAAATCAAAAGCAACAACAACAGATAAAAGTAATCTAATAGAAGTTACCTTGGTTACAAGAGAAAAAATATCACCAAAATCAATTCCTAGCACCTGGGAATAACCTTTTGCTATCAACTGAGCCTTGTATTTCTCCACCTTTCCTTCTGCATTTGTATTCTTCTTGAACACCCATTTGGTGCCAATGGGTTTCCTTCCAGTCGACAACTCCACCAGATCCCAAGCCTCATTTTTGTGCAAAGATGCCATTTCATCAACCATGGCCTCTTTCCAGAGTTTTCCATCCTCTGAATCTATTTCTTCCTTCACAGTTCTAGGATCATCATCAGTAATAGATAAAGCAAACTTTGAATAGAAGGCAGATGGACTATACTTTTCTCGCTGCCTTCTTTCTTGAACTGTTCTTCTCACACCCAGAGTTTGTGGCTTTTCATCTTCTGATTCCTCCTCTGTTGTAGAGTCTAATTCTTCCTCCTTTAGCTCAAACTCTATCTTCTCAGGTTCCTTTGGTTGGACTTTGTCACACGGAAAGAGTTGATAGTGCGGACACAACCAACCTCCCTAGAAGCCTAAGACTTTCTAGTGACAAACAAGACAAATAGGAGCAATCCTTCTCTAAATATGCATTTATACTATGAGAAATCAAGTGTTTTAGATCTTACCTGTAACCCAACGCTGTTGTAGTAGTCCAGCTTCGTTGATCCGGATGAGCTCCTCCTTCTCTTCGAAACCTGCATTCACTAACAATCAAACGATTAAATAGCACCTGAATATCACATAAAATAAAACATATTTAACATACAGACCAAGGAGTATATGAAACAACTCATAAATAACAAATTGTTGAGAAGAATGGACTTATTTGTATTAATAGGAAACAAAAGAAACCATTACAACCTGAGCCTTGGTGTTGTGCAAGTTCCTCCCAGGGTCCAGCAAGAGTTTTCCTTTACTTTGATCAGCTCACCCACTCTCAAATAAGGCTAGGAAAGGATGGGAATTTCTCCTCTCAAGCTTTACAAGGGAGTCCTAATTCCAGCAGCATCTACCCTTAGGAATGTTCAGCTTTCAACCTCCCCTCCTTCTGGCCCAATGCCTGTATTTATAGTGCTCTAGAGGAAGTTATTCAGGTCCACCATCAATGGGATAAGCCCCTCTTTGGATGGGATAGCTCCCCTCTTGATGGGATAAGTTCCTCTTTGGTAGGGATACATGAACCATCTGGAGGCGCTTCATACACGTCAAACAAGCTTCTAGAATGCTCTAGAAATGACCACAAGTAACTTTTTTGAAGTGAAACTTGTGCCTTTTGACCTTTACAGGAGTACGCACCCATTGCTTTATAGATAGAGCGTACATGTACGCAGGTATTGTGAACTTGGAGTGCGTACACGCAGGTAAGGCTAAGAGAAACTGCGTACCCAGAGATATATAGATTTTTAATGACTTTCTCTCTTTCTTGGAGTTTGACATGAAGAGCATAGGTATGAGGCTTGCCAAGGAGGATAGTATGACAGTTGATAGAGCCATACTAACTGCAAATAGTCATGGTGACAAATTTTAGTGTAACAGACTTCATGTTTAATAAGATATTTTACCTCTCTAAACACCATATCTTGGCTGTACACAACCTTCCTTGTTACTAGGTTCCAAAGCTTATAACCCTTTAAACCATCCTGATACCAAATAAAGATGCACTTTTTAGATTTACTATCCAACTTGGTTTGTTTCTCCTTTGGAACATGTACATATTCATCACATCCAAATACCCTCAGATGTGAAAGAGAGGGTTTCTTACCAATCCATACCTCTTGTGGAGTCTTATCCTCCAACGCTGATGAAGGTGATCTGTTGATCAGGTAACATGCTGTCTCCACTGCCTCTACCCAGAATTCTTGTCCTAACCTAGCACCACTGGGAATGCTTCTTGCCCTTTCCATCAACGTCTTGTTCATTCTTTCTACAACTCCATTTTGCTCAGGTGTGTATGGAGTAGTCTTCTGCCATGCTATACCACACTTCTTACAGAATTCTTCAAATTCCTTGCTGCAAAACTCTCCACCGTTATCTATCCTCAACACCTTTATCTTCTTCTCTATCTGTTTTTCCACCAGAAACTTAAATTCTTTAAACCTTTCAAAGACTTCAAATTTATTTTTAAGGAAATATATCCATGTATTCCTTGAGAAGTCATCTATAAAGGATACATAGTACACAGACTTACCCAATGATGGAACCTTCACAGGTCCAAACACATCACTGTGCACAAGCTCTAATATCTGTTTTTCCCTCTTATCACCACATGAGAAACTCAACCGATTCTGCTTCTCATATACACAATTTTCACATAAATCAAAATCTAGAGAGTTATTACTCATACCTTCTACCATACCTTTACCATGAAGTATTCAAACGCCCTTCTCTCCAATATGTCCAAGCCTTTGATGCCACAACATGGTCTTCTCTCTAGAGACCACTAGATTTTCTGCTCCACTTTCAAGAACCACAGAACTATTTCACCCATAAACAACAGTGCTACCTTGCATCTTGTATAGAGTTCCAATTCGAACTCCCCACATCAATACCAGTGCCCCCTGAACCATCTTGCAGGTATCCTTCTCGAGCACTATTTTTACACCAGCATCATCCAGCTTGCTTACAGAAATCAAATTTCTGGCTAATGCGGGAATATGGAGAACACCTAGAAGTGTTCTAACCCTTCTACCTTGCAACTTCAACTTTACTTTTTCGTGACCAACGATTCTAACCTTCATGTCATCCCGCAAGAAGACATCACCACCATCATATTTCTCATACTCGTAGAACCACTCTCTATGGGGAGTGAAGTGAAAGGATGCACCTGAGTCAATCAACCATGCCTCGTGATCTACATGTCTACTTGAAGAAGCCAAGTACACATCCCCATCTTCATCTGATGTGGTTTTCGCTTTTGCAGAAGGAGCATCATCAAATTCCTTTCCTTTATCAGGAGCTTTAGATTTATAGTCCCTTTTGTAGTTCCCTTCCTTTCCGCATTTCCAACACACCACCTTTACAGGTTTTCTTGGAGATTTAGATCTCCCTCTAGATTTAGACCTCCCACTTGATGACTTATTTTTGTTTCTATTCTGGGACCATCCTCATACAAATAAGGCATCACCATTATGGCTCTCCATATTTTTCCATCTCATTTCCTCCGTCAGCAAGGATGAGACTATTTCATCAAACTACAAGGCAGTTGCATTGATACCTATTACAATAACCAAACTATCCCATCAATCTGGTAGAGAACACATCAAACTGATGCACTTATCTTCATCTGAAATTTTAATAACAGATAATAACTGACTTACCACAATATTAAATGCGTTTAGATGCTCCATCACCAACTCTCCATCTTTCATCCTCAAGTTATACATCTTTTTCTGTAGGAACAATTTATTCACCAGAGACTTAGATTGGTATAAAATCACTAACTTTCCCACAAAGCCTTGATTGTAGCTTCCCCTGATACATTCAACAATACTGAATCTGAGACACACAATCGTATTATGCTCTTTGCCTTCTGATCCAACTTCTTCCATTCTTTATCGGACACTCCCGTTGGTTTAGTACCTGGATCTACCATGATCCACTAATATTTATCCACCAACAGATCCTCCATCTTGAGTTTCTATAACTCAAAACTCTGACCATTAAATTTCTTGATCTCTATCTTTCCACTTCTTGCCATCTTCTTTCACCACCAGAATCGATCTCGCTGATCTCCTACTAAACAGGGTCTACCATAGGCCCAAGTAAAACCCCTTAGTAGCAAAGGCATCCCCTTGAAGCCAAAACAACTCTGATACCAAATGTAGGTTTTAACCCCATATAGAAATTACCTACATACGAATTCTAAAACACAGAAAATAAATAATGCAAGAGCATAACACATAAAACACATATACATAGAGATTTTCCCCTGGATCCCAAAACTGGGACTACCAACTTGATTTTTCATTATTTTATTTTCAATGTTACAATACATATTTATACATGCCGAAGCATCTAATAGCATGGACCAAAAACCATCGCATCAAAAACCATGTGTGAAAAACATGCACAAAACCATAAGTAGATCCGCCCAACCTAATATAGGGTCCAAAACCAAAAGTTTTCGGGACGCTACCCCAGACCCCATAGAGTGGGGTTACCTGCACCCCTCAAACCCCTTGTGACTCCCCCCACTATGCAATCAGCACAATGAAGAGGGGGATCCCCCCACATTCTAACCCCCTAATTAACTATGTGGGCTAGTCATCGAAATAATATAACACAACCCAACATATAGTAGATAGATTGGGTATTGGGGAATTGAGAGTGATGTGGGGGGGAGGGGCCATGAGAGCTTCCACCTTCACATGGTTGGCCCTGTTCAATAAATAATAAATTACGATTTGGATGATCTTGGAGAAAAACACCCTCAATCCAACAGAGAAACAAAAAATATAATGTTGACTCTGTTGTTGCTTTGTCGAGTGGAGGGAGGTTTGCTCCAAGATTAAAGTACTCCAACAATTTATTCTTGAAACCAAGAGGTGCTCATTCAGGTATTCATGCATGCAAATCATTTTAATTATTGTTTATTCATGCAATTAAATTTAATATTTGGTCAAATTTAATCTAATTTTGTGTCATTGGTCTCATGAATATGTGTAGGACAACTAGTTTGAATTCAGATGTTGAAGTTGAACAATTATCTGAAGCAAATAGCTCAAAACAGTAAGGGTTTAGGTGAGACAACAAAATTTGTTTGATATTTGTGTTGTATTTCTTGGTCAAGTGGGAGTTACACAAAGGTTTATAAGAAATAATAAACTTTTCCATGAAAAAAATTCATGTAGTATTTGTCTTTATTTGACAATTATGTTTGTATTTGAGTGAAAGACCATAAACTATCATTTTTCATGTAGGGAAGTAGGAGAAACGTTTACTCTATTAATTGGGCACAAGGCACTAGTATGATTTTTCTTCTATTTTATCAATTATTTATCACATCTAACTTCTCCTACTTCCTTGTTCTTGCAAGTATTTTCATTTACATATCTGGATTTGAAAGATTAACTAGGGTTGGAGTCATATACGCGAAAAAAACCCATCGAATTACTGCTCAACTTTATCCCACCAATAGCTTGGCTACCAGGTGTGTGATTTAGTTTTTCATTGTATTTGATTTCAAGCAATTTTCTATTTCTACATTGCAAATATTCCAAGACCATAGATATTGAGAAAAACTATGGAAAACAAAATTAAGTTTTTTTTTATAATGTTTTCTCTTGCTATTATATTGACCATTCTTGTGATATAATGTTAGTTCATCATAATACTTATTATTTTGTGTTTGTCATCAAGAAAATTCCAATAAAGATTATCACAATACAAACAAGAACAACAGAAATAGGCTCCAGGCCAGAGAAAAACCCCTCCATAGGGAAAAACCTAAAAACTTCTCTTCTTATAGAAACTCAAGGAAGACTTCTGAGACCTTTCATCAAGACAAATCACAAAGTAATAGACAAACCACCCAAAAAATAATGCTTCTCTCTATAACTTGGTCTAATACTCTTCTCTAGCTCGAAATATGAACAGAGACATCGTTCTTCCCATATGTGGGAGCTTTCCAAACAAAAAATTGATGCACAAGCCAAAAAAATAGACCTTCTTTATTTCCTCACTAGCCTTCATCTCTTTCTTGCTCTAAATTTGCTTCATACTTCTTGAAGAGACTAAATTATTTAGGTGACTCAAATGAGGTCCAATACCTATCCTTTATATAGACTTTTGGTGGGTTTCAAGGGACTCTTGTGGGGCTGACTTGATGGGCTAGCCGACCACACTCGGGGAAAACATTTTTCCCTTAGGAACACTAGGCTATGCAAGATAAAAAAAGAACTAGAATAAATCCAAAAATATAATATGTTTTAGTAGATGGTTTTCTCACCTACTATACTTTTCATCCTTTGACAAGGGAGTTTAGTTTTGAAATACTCAACCTCCTTCTAGAGCTAACTAACATAGTTACTCAAACTTCACTATGCTTTAACACAATTTCAATAGTATTTCTATATAATGTTATTTCCCCATCCAAAAAAAATCCCATGGAGGTCCAATAGAAATGTAGAATATATAAGTCTAGAAATCTAACCCCTCACAAAAAGAATTATATTTTCTAATTTCCTAAAATTAGTCATGATTAACCACCAATGTGGCATCCTTTCCTTTTTTCAACGTATTTTTTTACCAAAGGATTACTCAACATCCTTGTTTCAACTTTCGGATATTTCCAAATAAATATTTTTCCTAATTACCAAATTAAATAATAATATATCAATTTTCATTCCCAAAGTGGGGAATTTTTAAGCGAATTAATATCAACAAGTCCACTTACATTTGTACTAGTTTAAGTAGAATTTGGAAGGATTAGTGTTGGAGAGTAAGGATTACACACCATTATTGCATGTACCCCTTACTCCCATTACTCCAAAGGTGGAGGTATTCAACTCACATATTTTACAAAGTGGGAATATTTCACTACGGTTACCTTCATCCCACGGGGGTGGTCGAGTCTTGAGCTTCTTGGTGATCATCCAACGCATAGGATTCCCTGCCATGAGTTGGGTAGCCCCAAGGAGAACTTCTCACACAATGACCTAGCTTGACCCCCTCTCAATCAGGTTTCTAACACACTACGGCTTTGTATCATGGGATGGTGAAGGATTTTAAGCTTCATAATATGTCAACTTCTATGTCTCAACGTGAGCGATCAATGGGGGTTATTGGAATCCTATCCCACCAATCCTAAACTACAAATATTGTTTGGTCCTGGTGCCCAAGTGGGCTTAATCTATGTATGTTGAATTATTAAGGTGTAGTGTTTCAAGTCTTGGATTGGCAGTGTTAACCAAGATCACATTTGCTTAGGGTGTGATTGTGTGAAAATAATGTGTCAAGTGGAAGAGTTAATTGAGAATGTTTCATGATGCCAAGTGTTGTTGAAAATAAAGTGTTGAAATACTGTAAATAATGCTGAAAATAATAGAAAAATAAGCTGTCAATCAAGAACACAAAACCCCACCCAAAAAGGTTATCAAGCAGCCAAGCAAGAGAAGGCAAACAAGCTACTCAAAGACGCATAAAATGCCTAAAATACCTAATGTCAAAGGGATTGATATCTAAAGGCACTATTCTATTGTAAATTGTGCAGACACACAACAAAAATTAGAGGTGACAAATGCTGCAAATGATAGGTATGAAGCTCCAAAATCTAGGATGCTAAAGGGGATCCTAAGGGGAAAAAGAAAAACCCAAACTCTAAATGGATAAAAGGTGAAATAAACCTATCCAAAAGTGTTGTAAGGTAATGGGCTAGACTCTAAAAATTAGTGGTTGAAAATGTTGAAACCCTAAACTCCTCACCCAACCAATATCCTCCTAACAATGTGGAGGTATACTCTAAACCCTAGGGGGATTTTTCCTTCCTCAAAGAGAAGAAATAAGAGAATCTAGGCCTGGGGGAACTGAAACAAAGGTAATAAACCCTTCCTATTCTACACAAATCACTCTAAGTAAGATTGACAAAATTCTGAAAAATCCTTGGGAAATTTTGAAAACGCAAGTACTGACTTGGAAACAGTGGAAAACACAGTTATTGGGCCAAAAAGTGTGCTCTGGAATGTAGATATGGGGCTGAAAAAATGTGTTTTTCTCCTAGGATTCTTGATCAACATATCTCACATAGATTTCATTGTCTCTTGCTCGACTGGTACCTTAGACTTGTAGAAAGAACAAAAAAACCACCATAATTTAAAAATTTGACAAAAAGGGAAAGAAAACTATAAATAGAAATTGAGAGGCTAAAAATAGTTGTAGAAAACCCTGAAATGTACTGAAACTTCAATCACCCAAGAACTGAATTACTACACCAATGGAGTCATCATTTGTTGATGACAAATGTAGCTTAAAGGCTCGGCAGAGTCGTCATTTGTTAGTATGAAATTTCTTGGAAGTTGTATAAAAAACATTCCACTTAAGTCATTGGTGACGTGTGATCCTAACAACAATTTGTGGTTGCTTACACTCCAGATCTGCAATAACAAAACTAGAAAAACCTACAACAAAACAACATATGTGATCCAAGACAATAAACAACAATATATATCCAATGTAATAACCCAAATGGTAAGAATATTTTAAAAATATTAATAAATCTTTATTGATAACACCTGGTGAAGGATATCTACAAAAGGGTCTACAAATCCCCCTCTATGGGATGGGTCCTTTGATGTCCTTGATGCTTCAGTAATTGATTCTCTCTCTCAATGTTTGAAAACTCAAAAAAAATGTGTAGAACTCAAGTGGGAGCTCAAGTGCAAGAAGACGATAATGGTGACGATGATAATGATAATGATAATGGTGGAGAATGAATGGAAAACCATCCTATTTATAACAAAGTATTGAGTTAATCTAAAAAATGGAGAATAATAAAATAATATTGACCAAATCAAGATCTAACCATTAGGAAAACTTTATTATATTTTTTGGAGAGGGAAAAGATATTCAAAATGGTAAAATATCTTTATTTAGAAATAATTAACAAATAAAATGATTTATTAATTATTTCGCATGGACTAAGAATGGTGTGAAATTAAAATAATTATTAAATAGTGGTTTAACAATTATTCCAATAATAGGATTAAGGAATAATAAATAAATAGTGATTTATTTAATTATTCCTAGGTGATTTAGTCAAATGTGACAAGGAATAATTATCGAATAGTGATTTAATAATTATTCTTAGATAAATTTAAATAAATAATGATTTATTCAATTATTCTCATGGGGTTTTTTAATTTTAATCAAAAAATAATTCAATAAAAATGGTTTACTAAATTATTTCCCATGGTGAAAGTGATTTTACTATGGTAAAATTAATCATACATGGTGTATTTTGATCCACCTAGTTAGAAATGGCTAGGTGATTATTTTTTGGTGATAACATGGACTTGGCAACTTTATAAGACCATTATTCACTTTGTGGTTCTTTCTCACATAAGCAACAATGACTTCATCCTCTTATTGAGAGCATTCAGATTATGATTTTTCGAATGCTTTATGATGTACAAGGAGAAGACACTATAGATATAGCTTTGTATTCATGTACCACAATACATTTTCATTCTTATGGTCTTACTAGAATATGCATTGATGGATTTGGAAATGGGGGGTTTAATGGTGGTTTAAGAAAAGTAGAGATTTATGGAATAGGAAGTGGTTAATCATCAATATTCCTTAAATTTTAATGAGTTAAAGAGTCTTAAACATGTTTTACCTCAAGTATACCTTTTGAATTTTGATTTGTACTATAGATTGAGGATGAGACAAAGTAAGGTTGAAAGTCTGGAATGATCTGGAAGAGATGAAGTTGATGAGTGACAATCTGATTTATTGAAGGAAGTTGAAGAGAATGAATTGAAGATGTTGAAAAGGTCCCAAAGGTCCCAACAACCATTCCCCTATGCCTAAGGTTTTGCATGTCCTCATGCAAACAAGTTGAGATATTGAATAAATGAGGAGGGTTGCTAAGATGACTCTAGTACAAATGAACCTAAAAAAACAAAAAAATAGAACTAATGAGATGAATATTGAACAAAAATAATTCATCCTTTATTTATAAAAATGATGCAAAACTAACACCAAACATAAAAGAAATTCCAAATCACTTATTTCATATAATTTCATCAACCCTTAATAGTCTTATGCTCAAGAAATAAATTTAAGGGACTCTCCTTCTTTGTAAATAGAAAAGTAGGAGAATTTATATGATCACAACAAATGATGAAATAATGAAAAATTAGTCATTACTATCCAAATACCAAATTCTTATACTTATCCAAGTATTACATATAAGCTTTGCAGTTGAGTTTTATTAATTCACAATGATCATGGGTGCCACTTCCAAAATAATTAACTCTTAGATATAGTATGAAAAACCAATGGTAGAGGACTCAAGTTTACCTCAAGGCCATTCTTTAGCATTAAATTTATGGAATTTATATTTCCTTAACTTCAATCCACACATGCTTCCTTTTGATTGTAACACTATAGAGTAACCATAATACGTGTAGACAAAATCCCTAGTTTGGTTGACACTTCTTTAGGAAGAATGCCCCATTGCTCGTGAGCACCCATAGCCCCATTGGGTTTGCCTCATGGTATCATAGGTTAGTACCTACTGCCAGTAGGCATCCATAGCCTCGACAGGTTATCCTCTTAAACCTATTTTACTCTGAAGGCTTTAGTCTCATGTTCCATACCATTTCAAGTTTATATCATAGATATTGCTTTTGCAATTGGTATATTGGGGAGCGGCTTCAGAAAGCCTTTTAAAGGCATAGGATGATACCTTTTAGAGTGACTTTGATTAACCATATAATGTCTTAGATGCATAATATAAGTACTCAAAGAATATAGCATGAATGAGCCATTTGAATGTGAGATGGAAGAGGCTAAATAAATAATAACCAAAAGACAACTAAGGTCCTACCAATCATAGTTTTCATATACGCTTTCACTTTTTAAAGTAGTGTTCCACTATGAGTAGAGACTTTAGTAAATATTTTTCAAGTATTAATAAAGATACTCGGATATCATGCTTTGGTGTTATGGTTATAGTATTCAAGTTGATATTTTTTTCATTGATATCATTGTATGGACCTTTTAACTTGGTTTTAATCCCCTTAGTATGCTTTGGTAACTATATTTTGAGAAACTATTTCGTATTGATAATCAAAAATATATATGAATAAGAAAAATGAAATTTCACAACTGGAAAGGTATATCAACTATGAATAGTTTGGAATTATCATTCCGTTCAAATTTTATGAAAAGGATTTCTTATTCAATCATCTTTTTGAAACAGCGGTCTTAAAAAAGATAAGTAATAATAAGGCATGAATGCATCATTTTTAACAACTTAAGGAAAAAGGAAAGGTATCATCAAATACTCCTCTAAGTGTTACATTCCATTGACGAAAATTGTCTTCTATTCTTTTGAAACATTCTTCCAGTATTTAATTTTCCCAAACTAACAAGATCCTCGAATCCGTCTTTGTCTTGAAAAATAGCTTCGATCATGAATATGAAAAATGTCTAAATCTCGTGAATAGAGTGTACATTAAATGGGTGCAACTACCATCATGAATATTGGATCTTATTCATGAAATTCTGATTATTGGTACCAAAGTAAGTATCAAAATTCTAGAAATTAAAATTTTGTATACTAGTATCGAACTAAGTACCAAAATTATGAAATTGAAACTTTGGGTACTCATAACGAAATGAGTATCAAAATTATGGAAATTGAAAATATGGGTATTGGTTGGCTGAAATATTCTACCAAACATTTGGTATGCAATAAAAGTTGATGTTGCAATTCAATCATATTGATTCCATATGTCCAAAATAAATATTAAGGAAATTACCTTCACATAAGATTCCAAACATGGTGTTCATAGCTTATTGTATTTAAAAGGAAAACTAGAAACAAGTCTAACTAAAAAGAAATAGTAAGTGGGAAAGCAAAGTAATAATTCAACCATGCTACTATTTCAAATAAGTTTGAGTAGCAATCTTTGTTAAAAAATATGCAGCTAAAAGGGACCTCAACAGAAATATACAATAGATCTCCCATTTTCAACTAGTTTATTTGTCTTAATTGTTAGTATTTCAACTTATACAAAAAAATGAGAAATATGTTGCACTATATTTTAGAACTAAACTAACTATTACATGAAGCATTTATTTATTTACTATCCTACTCTACCTGAGAAAAATAAATTCCTCTCCTCGAGTATATGAGTATTTCCAATGTAACCATGTGTGTAATAGTGTAAAAATGAATTCATACTCAAGTTTAAAATATAATATTCAATGCATACCTGAGTATGAAGAACCAATTGTTTTAATAATGATGTTACGAAGTAAGGAAGAATCAAGGAGTGGTATGGCCTTAGAGTTGTTTGAAACCAACTTTCAACAAAATCAAAAATGTTCTTGGTTTTTCTCATTATTTGGCCTATCCTCTTTTACCGTGCCATGAAAATCTTCTATTATTAGATGATTATCTTCTTATGTGATTAGAGTATTTGCAGATAGGCATGTCAAAAATTCTTCAATCTCAGGTTCTAACAGTTTCTCTCCATTGGGTATGGACCATGATTCTTTAGTTTCCTTGATAATTTTTCAAGGGTGAAGATCTTCATGTGGATGTGGTTCATTGAGTTGTTGTTGTTCTATCACTTCTGGGGAGGCAGATAAGTTCTTGGTTGTTGTCATTATTTGTTCTTCCTGAGAAGCAGAGATCCCAATTACTGCTAGGATTTGAGAGAGTTATTTCAAACTCTCGATCGTCCTTGAACATTGTTTTCTTGGTTGGTAGTCCCCGTTTCACACATGGATTAGTGTAGGGAAGTTCTTATAGTACCAAAACTTAAAAATAAACTCCTAAAGAGATAAAAAGGAAACAAAAATAGAAGCAAACCATTTAGGTACTCAAAGCGGCACCATGTTACTAAGACCATGTTGTCACCAAGTTATTTGTTCTCACAAGTTAGGCTTCTATTGTTTCCATGAATCAATATAAAGGAAAACACTCTTGCAAATAAAATGAAAAAAAATAAAGAGGCTTTAGAGCCTACCTTTAATTCTATGCATATAAAAAAAGAAACTAGAAAATCAATCAAAGACACCTAAACTTTGGAGCAACCCCACCATAGTGGATGTGTGGCTCTTCATTGACATCTTACCATACTTTCTCCACCCTCTAGTTGCCTTGCAAATATCACCACAAACATTAATATACTAAAACTTGACATACCAAAGAAAAATGCTACATGGACCGTTTGCAACTCTCTGCAATGATGCCGAAAATGTTAGGGATTTTATATGTCTATATTAATTTCCCTTCACTAAGGTTTCAACCGAGGTTCGTAATCTTAGAGCAAAAAAATATCACTGGTCTAGGTACACTTAGTAGACCTATTTAGAATACAATACTTTGTTCTAGAAATTTCACCAATTTAATTCAGTATGTCTCTCTTAAGAAAGTGTAATTGATTCCATTATTTACCTAGTATAGAATTAAGTACCAGACTCGTATCTTTTCTTTAATTCTTAAAAAAAAACCATTGAAACCCTTTTGTAAAAACTTGTAGAAGTGAAGAAGCCTATTAACCTTTTTTTTGAAAATAACACAACATCATAAATCAAGAAGAACTAAGTTACTCTACCAATACAAAATAATTACAGTACTGGAAATCTAACTCATTTAATCTACTATGGATTGCACAACTCTATATCAATCTAAACCATTTACTCACACAAATTCGACAATATTTAAACAATGTAACTTATATTAATCCTTATGTTAATTAACAAGATCTAATCCAATCTCAATCATATATTAACTTGAATAGGAATAACAATATAAGGGTTCCACTCTCTTAGAATTATAACCTAAGATCTTCAACCAAACATTAACATGCCACCCCTTCATTTTAACCTCAACTTATAGCAGTCAATAGAATCGATTCCATTCTAATTTCTATTCCTTAATGAATTAATATGAAAACTAAAAAGAATTCTTCAACTCTAAAGCAAGAAATAATAGATTAGACAAAAGCTATAGAAATTCGCAAGTAGATTGAAACTTAATGAAAGCTACAAAAATTCAGTACTAAATTAACTAAATCTAATTGATATAACTTGTCTAGGATCAGTGGTGGGCCCTTTCCAGAACCTATGTCAAGCTAGGTTAACTGCAAAAAATAAGATTATTCACACACATCAAAAATTAAAGAATAAAAGTTGAAGAATTATATTACAAGTCTTCAACAAAACTGGTACATCATAATTTCCACAGTCAAATGAAAGAACGCAGATGTTCTGGAAACAATCTTATATCTAAGCTTCCTTCCTTCCACTTGTCTCTGTCATTTGAGGATTTATGTATAAATAAAATCTGTTAAGGAAGGATAAGACCCAATCCCCTAACCTCTGAAAGCAAATTTAAAACTTTAGAGGAAAATCTCATAAATCTAGTTTCTTTGCAATTTTATACAAATTGGCATTAAAGAACCAACCATATCTTCTTGAATATGATGTATTTTCAAGAGTTGTTTACGTGGAGGCCAATTTTCCCTATTATCAACAAAATCCTTTCTTGGAATTTCCTTATTCAATTCCATTTCCTCAAAAATCATTCCTAAAGTTGATTGTTTAGATACTTTTTCCAACCTGAATTTTTTAGAATTTTTGTACAAATATACTTTGAAGAACCAACTATAACTTTGAAACCATATAGAATTTTTGGAAATAGTTTGAGAAATCATTAAATTGATATATTGTGCAAAAACCCATTTACTGTATTCGTGAGATTCACCTCCATATGTACGGAAATCAAGGCAAAAGATGCTAGTTTCAAAATTGTTACCTATTTTTGGTTATAGCTTAAATCATGTGCTAGGATCCCACATGTGTGAGCTGGGTATGTTCTGAGATCTATACCTACATATTATGCCCATGTGGTAACTAATATGTTATGATTTGAGAAAGAAAAACATATTTTATAATTTTGACCGTTTTGTCCATTCCTACAGGTGCAGAAACTAGTACCGAACTACCAAATTACTAATGAACTAGTGTAGAGATAGAAATTATCATATTTGAATGTACTTCTTGGACACATTATCACATTATTAAACCATAATTGATAAAAAAAATATTAAAGATATGTTTAATCATTAAAAAGATAAGTAATCTGTCATAATTAACCACGAGGTAGAAGAGGTTCGTTTAACAGACGTTGGTGGTATAATGACTACAAAAGGTATCATAAATGCGGGAATATGGCTCATGAATAGATACTTTATATATTAAATGATATGGCATATTTAGAGCCCAAAAATAATTGACATTTTTATTGTCGAATATCTGATGCTAACTAAACTATCGACTATTCGATAAAATCCCAATGATGATCTGATGAGCACCGATGTGTCAGATAGACGACACTAATAAGTCGCATATCTGACTAATAGCCATAGGATTTTTCCCCATTTGTACTAGTGACAATTGGTGGAATTAAAGTTGCAGCTTAAAGAAATGCTTGATAAGGGATACATAAGGCCAAGTGTGTCGCTTTGGACTACACCAGTGTTGTTTGTAATGAAGAAGGATGATACTCTTAGATTGTGCATTCATTACAGGGAGTTGAAAAAGATGACTATAAAGAACAGGTATCCATTGCTACGGATCGATGAATTTTTTTATCATTTGAAGAGAGAAACAATGTTCTCAAATATTGATTTGATATCGGGATATCATCAGGTGCATATCAAAGAAGAACATATCTACAAGAACACATTCCATACGAGGTATGGAAATTATGAGTTTGTGGTGGTTCACTTTGGTCCTACTAATTCTCCAACCACCTTTATGTTCTTGATGAACAATATGTTGTGTTGTTACCTGGAAAAATTTTTGATAGTGTTTATTGATGATATATTGATATACTCCAAGAATAAGGAGGAGCACACAAAGCACCTAGAAACAATGTTGATATTGTTGAGAGAACATCAATTGTATGCCAAACTTAGCAAGTACAATTTATTTTAGACTCATATTCACTACTTGGGACATGTTGTTTCCAAGGAAGGGATAGCAGTGGACCTGAAAAAGATTAAAGCTATCATGGAGTGGCTAGCTCCTAAGAATGTGGATGAGGTCAGATCATTCATGGGAGTAGCATGTTATTATACGAGGTTCATCAAAACTTTAAGTATTTCCCATACTATCACATCATTGTAGAGAAAATGAAAGAAGTTTGAATGGAATGAGGTGTGTGTGCTAGTTTTGAGGAGTTGAAGCATTTGCTTACAAATTCTCTAATTTTGAATATTGTAGATCCTGATAAGGAATTTGTAGTATGTACAGATTCTTGCAAGAATTGACTTCATAGAGTCCTGATGTGGGAAGGACAGGTGCTATGTTATGAGTCAAGGAAGCTAAATGAGTATGAGGATAACTACATGACTCATGATCTTGAGTTGGCAGCTATCATTCATGCATTAAATATGTGGATGCATTATATTCTTGGTAGGATATTTATTCTGATGAGTGATCATATTCGAATGAGGTATTTGTTTGAAAAACCTAATCTAAATGCCAAGCAAGATAGATGGTTGGTTACCCTCAGTGAATTTGAATTTGAGGTCAAATACATCAAGGGAAAGGAGAATAGGGTTGCAGATTCTCTTAATAGAATAGTGTACGTAAATCATATTTTAACTCTGAGCTCTTATGGGACAAATTTGTGGGGGTGCATCTTGCATGCAGGGAAACATGATGAGAGGTACCAGTAGTTGAAGAAGAGGTTGCAACAATAGGGTGAAGGTGAGAGTGGTGAAGAATATCACCTCACAAATAATGGCTTAGTTAGATTCAGGAATGGGATTTACGTGTCGGATAGCAGTGAGCCCAAGAAGCTTATCTTGAGGGAGTTTCATGTCAACTCGTATTCACGTCACCCAAGATATCAGAAGATTTTGACAGCTATTAAGAAGTTTTATCATTAGCCAAATTTGAAAAAAGAGGTGATTGAGTTTGTCACTAGATGCTTGGACTATCAGCAAGTGAAAGTAGAGTGTAAGCACCCATTTGGTCTATTACAACCTATGATTCTAGAATGTAAATATGAGGTCATTTCCATAGATGTCATTACACAGTTGTTGAGGACATCATACAACATGATTCTATCATAGTTGTGGCTAATAGGCTGAGCAAGGTAGCTCACTTCATTGTTGTGAAGTATAATAATTTAGCTAGTGAGGTAGCTCAGATATTCATCAATGAGATAGCGAGGTTGCATGGTATTTTCAAGAAGATCATATCAAATAGAGATTCCAATTTCACTTCTAAGCTTTGGAAGGAGTTATTTTTAGGTGTTGGGATAGAGTTGGCTTTCCGTACGGCTTATCATCTGCAGATAGATGAATAGATAGAGAGGGCCAATAGGATTCTTGAGGACATGTAGAGGATGTATGTCATGCATCAGTAGAGGAAGTGGGATGAGTATCTTCCACTAGTAGAGTTTTCATACAATAATGGCTATCAGGAATCCTTAAGGATGAATCCATTTAAGGCTCTTTACGAGCGGAGTGTAATACTCCCATAAGATAGAGTGATCTATTTAATAGGGTGTTTATTGGCCCAAACATGTTGGTTGAGATGGAGTAGAAGATGCGGATTATTAAAAGGAATTTGAAGGTATCACAATATAGGAAAAAGAGTTATGAAAATCAACATAGAGCATTCAAGGAGTTTTAGGTTGGGGAGAATGTGTACTTGCACATCAATCCCAAGAGGAAATCCTTGAGGATTGGGTCATGTGCCAAGTTGGCACCTTAGTATTGTGGACCTTTCAATATCCTTGAGAGGATTGGACCAATGACCTACAAACTTGCATTGCCGCCAGTAATGAATGTACATGACATTTTCCATGTTTCATTTCTTAAGAGATATGTGCGGGATGTTGATCATGTGATTGATTTTTTTTTATTTCAGGTCGAACTAGAGGGAAATTTACATCTAGAACCTAAGTTCATTTTGTAGTGGAAATATTTTATGCTCTAGAAGAAAGAAATAGAGAAAGTTAAAGTGTGTGGAATCACTTTGGGCCCACTGAAGCTACATGGGAGATGGTTGATCAGATGTGGGCTTTGTATCCTTCATTATTTTTTTCTTGAAGCAAGTGAGTTTATAGTATATATGCATATATGGTTATTATTGGTAATACACCGCAATGAGTTGTGTTACAAATCTTCAATAAGCGGTATGTTTGTTTTTTCTAGTTGGAATTGTAGCAAGAAAAGGCTTCATTTGACTTGTGCCTTAGTAAAATGGAGAAGTTTGATTGTGCACATCAACAAGGTGAATTGGATTGTGGTTAGCTAGAGTGACATGGATTTGTCTCCTAGTTAATTTAGTAAATTTGAGTTATAGGCTAGAAGTATAGTTGTGCATGGGTTGATTGGTAACATGTAGCAATATAGTGGAGTTATTGTTAGTTAAAATCAGTAATTTGAGATCTAGTCTTTAGTGGAGTGAGTAGGAGTTCAATTGAATAGTTATAATAGTTGTTAACTCACTGATCTCTCAGTTAACTAGTCAATTAGCTAAAAATAGACCCAGTCATGCATGGAATTCGAATTTCCTAGTTGAGTGGACAGAAAAGGCACATTTGTATTTATAATTGTATATTGTTGAGTGTACATTGATTTTGCACTGAGCAGTTTATCAACTCCGCTTAGATTTTGCAAGGAGATATGGAATTTCCCTATTATTTAGGATCTTAATTCCTTCAGGATTGTGTAAGGAAATAGAAGGTTGGTCGAGGCTTGAATTGGCTAAGTGTTGGCCAAATAAAGTCTAATAGTAGGAGAATAATTTTACAGTGTAGGGTGTGCTTTAGAGTCAAAGCAAGTCATTACAATTGTTTCTCTTTATCATCTGAATTAATGAAAAGAAGTGGAGGGGTTTTTCCCAGTTGGGTTCCCCTATAAGATCATTTTTACCTTATGTTTTTATGGGTTTGTTTCATTGCATGTGTTTCTATATTGTTTTTCCTTTCTATGGAATACTAAAAGAAATTTATGTCTCTTGATTTTAATTTGATTTCATTAACAGTAGAAAATTTCTTGTAATTTTGACACAGTATCAGAGCATCAAAATACTACATAGAAACCTTGTTCCAAATATTCTCTTAGATAAATTTTGATTTGCAAAGTTTTTGGTGCATATTCCCTTCAATGTATGGAAAATGTCCTTCAAGAGATTGAGGTTGGAGTGTGCATTAGAGGGCACCTCGAATTTTTTCATTTTGAAAGAAAGGATGGAAGTTGTCCTGGATGATAATGGAGTATGGAAATATACAAAAATTGATATTTCAAAACCAGCAACATTAGATGCACAAGAGATTTCTTAGTGGAATAAATACACAACAAGAGCTAGGAGGATTATTCTAGAGGGTGTCATAGATCATGTGGTTTCAAACTTGCATGGAAAGGAGACTCCTTTTGCAAGGTGTAAAACTCTCAAAATCTCTTCCAGAGCAGCGATGATGCCAAGAAATTTTAATTGAGAGATAAAATCAGAAGCATTTGAATACGGAAAAATGAAACTTGTCCACAATACCTCTCCAGATTGGCTTAGGTTCAAGATGAACTTAGAGGATTAGGAGAAAATGTGCCATCATCTGAACTTGTGATTTTAGCATTCCTTGGCCTTCTGAAATCCTGGAATAGCTATTAAGATTTAGTTAATGGAAGAGACAAGCTACTAAAATGGGAGAGACTTTCATCTGATTCGGTACAAGAGGAGATCAAAAGAAACACTGGAGATGGTGTCACATCCATTGTAGATGAGGAGGAAGTTTGTGTTATAATTGGAAAAGGAAATAAGGCCAAAGGCATGAAGGTCCAAGTTGAGGTAGAGTCCATCCAAAACCATGGAAAGAAGAAAGACCACAATAAAATTAAATGCTTTCACTGCCATGAGTTTAGAAATTATTCTACCAAGTGTCTACACGGTGAATCTATTAAGGAGCCTACATCAGCAATAGGAGGGATGCTCTTGCATCACATTTCAAGTTAGCTTTCACCCTCTTTTCTTGCATGGAAAGCACAGTAAGAGGGAATGAGTGGTACCTAGATTCTAGTGCTTCATATCATATGACAAGAAACAAGGAATTATTCAGTAGCCTAGAGGATAAGGACTTACAATTACACATAGAGCTTGGAGATGATGGAAGGTATAGTACCAAATGGATTGGCACTATCAAATTTAAGAGGGATTCAGGCTCCCATCTTCACCTAAAAGATATAATGTGTGTTCTAGGTCTGAAGAAAATTTTATGTTTTGTAGATATACTTTAAGACCAAGGATATGATGTGGTGTTCAATAAAGGTAATTCTTATTTGAAGCATGTTGCTACTGGACAAATAAAACAAATTATTGTTCGAGTTAAAAAACTCTACAATCTAGAGGTAGATTTCACCATGCATGCAACTATACCTCCAGGAGGGAGGTGGGGCAATGTAGAGCCTTAATCCCAGAGTTGCAAAGATTTGGGTAGTGTCCATTGGAGAGAAACAATAGTTGCAGTATACTCTTCTCATCAATAATTACCCTTGCTATAGGGGCCCACAATATTTAGTAGAAAAATGATCATTGTCAGTTGATGTAGTCAGATCTTGAGCAACAGTGCAAAAGCTAGTAACAGTCATAGACTTAGGAGACGATTGTAGCTCAAAGACATAGTTGATTCAGTATTTTGGATTTTGATCAGTTGCCATTATTGCAGTAATGACAACAACAATGAGAGGAATTTGTGTTATAGTACATTCATATAGGAGCAAGATTGGGGTTGTGCAAAACCTTTTTCTTGCTAACTGGGAGTGTTGGAGTAGTAGAAAGAAAAGGCTTCATTTGACTTGTGGCTTAGTCAAATGGAGAAATTCAATTTTCCACATCTGTAGGATGACTTGGATTGTAGTTAACTAGAGTGATATGTCTTTATCTCCTAGTTAAGTCTGCGAATTTGAGTTATAAGCTAGAAATAGAGTTGTGCATGGGTTGATTGATAAAATTTATCAATCCAGTGGAGTTATTGTTAGTTAAACTTTGTTATCCAAGCTTTAATATTTAGTGGAGTCAGTAGGAGTTTAGTTGACTACTTATAATAGTTTTTAACTCACTAATATCTCAATTAACTAGTCAACCAACTAAAAATAGGTCCAATCATGCATTGAAATCGAATTGCTTAGTTGAGTGGATGCAAAAAGGCAAATTTGTATTGTTGGCCATGGCTCAACTTGGTCCAAGTTTTGGGTAAAAGGCCCCACAGAACAAGGAGCGGACCGCACAACACTGGATAATATGTATTCATCGTGTGGTATTTTAGGGCTTTAGGGAAGGTCAAATCCCCTTATTTTGTAATGGGTATTAGCTATTACTCCTTGTTTTTTGGATCCATGGTATGTGGACCATGGTTTTTGTAATAACTTAAAGTATATAAGGAGATTTAATAGTTTGTAATCGGATATCAGATCATGCCATCATAAGTGAATTGGATCTATGCATTTGCATCTATACTCTGTAGTTTTGGGAAAGGCTCTGCAGCTGAGTGCGTGGAGACCTGGAAGGGTTTGTAGTTGAGTGCGCAGACCACCTGTAACTGGGTGCATAGTTCAAAGAAGTATATGTATTGAATATTTGTATTAATAAAGAATAATTTTTGGTGAAGTATTGTATCTCTTATGTGTGTATTGTCTATTGTTATGTATCTAGTTATGCATGTTTTTCATGGAATTATGCGAAGAGTTGTAAGATATAATGTTATGTGTTAGAGTTATGGGTTTAATGTGAATTTGTTAAATTAATAATTTGCACAAAGTTATTATGCGTGTGAAGTTAAAGGATCAATATAAAGAAGAAGTAGATGCATGGCACCACTGCATGGGTATCCCATCGGTTGCATAAGCCTAATTCTACAATCTCCCATAACTTCTTCGGGTGAGATTGCGATATTCTTGTAGGTCAATGCCAAAAGGGATAGTAGTTGAGGGTTTTGTTGGTGAAAATCACACTTTGAACTTGGTCAAGCCCCCTCAAACCAACAAATGGTTTTGTTGCTTGCAAAATGCAAAGAAAAGGGTAATTATAAGGATCAATTTCAAGTGTTTAGAGATTATATTGCAAGTGGAGCACCTAATCAAATAAACCTCAGTTTGTGGTGTGATATTTGTAGAACGAGATGTCAGAATCGCTCTGAAGATTGCTATCTATTACAGAAATATATACATACCCTAAAGCAACTGTTTTGTAACTTTTGTAATCAGTAGACCATGATTAAAAGAATTATCGAAGTTATGACTTAATCATGGAGCACATTATTGGTAGTTATAAACTGCAAGATGAAGGACATACACATGAGGAGAAAGGCCAACACGCTAGTCAAGGAGGATTTCAAGGATGAGGGTGAGGATCTAGTCAAGGACGTGGCTAGATTATCTGTTACAACTGTGGACAAGAAGGATACTTCACGAGAGATGGTCAGAACCTGAAGACAACCTGCAATTACTATAAGTCTTTTGATCATGCGATAGAATAATTTCATGTCCTTATTGCGAATATGTAAGAGAAAAGAAAATAGTAGCGTGGAGAAAATGTGCAAATTAAGACCGCTGAGCCCAAAGAAGATCAACCACGCATTAACGTTGTAACAAGAAGTGAAACTATGGCTGGGAATGATAAGGATGATGGGAAAAAGGAAGTTGAAGATACATGGGTAAGGAAAACTAATGAAAAAACTCCTAAATTTGATATCCTAAAGGAAAATAAAGCATTCATGGAGGTGAGCCAATGTTTTATGGATGATGGGGCCTCAATCTCTACCATGTAACCGAATCAGAAGGATAAACATGAGATAGTATCAGTTGCGACACAATAAGTGGGTCTAAATATCTTGAAGTCTTTTCTACATACCTGCATGAAGATGTTGAGAATTCGGAAGCTTGTGGAGGGATTACAGGAACTAATAAAATCTTGTGTTTCTAAGGAGGTACCATAGAGCGAGATGCATGTAGTGAATAATCTGCATAGACACAAAAAGTGAACTGGGAAGGAAATGAGGCTTATAGTGCAAATTGAAGAGTATGACATGGACCAGGTAATCTTGCATCTAGGATCTAATGTCAATGTCTTCCCAAGGCATGCTTCGGAATCGATGGGTAAGTCGAAGCTTCAATGGTCTACTATTCATCTGAAGATGGAAAATCAACATAAGATCTTACCTTTAGGAAGATCATCTAATGTCATAGTGGGCATTGACAGAGTGCACACTGCCACTAACTTTGAAGTGATTAAGATGGTGGATGATAGTAATCATTACCCCGCGTTTCTTGGATTGGATTGAATGTTTGCTAAAATGGCTATAATTAATCTGAAGAAAATTTAAATGATATTCGAAAGAAATAATATGAGGGTTATTGTTCCATTGGATCCATCAGAAGGGGTGATGTATACAAAGCTTTTCAAGGAGGAATATGGTTTGGATGATGTTGATAATATCGATCATATCACAATGAAGGAATAAGAGTGGATCAATCCCACTGCAGATGGAAAGCTGACTTGGGAGCAAGATAGTTCCTACACTTCAGATTTAGGAGAGGAATTGGAGAACTTGTAGAACATATTGCATGAAGTGTTGACAAATCAATGTACAAGGATCACTAAAAGATGATGTGCAAGAATCACTAAAATACGGGTACTAGAGGGTAAAAGACTATTAGCTATGGATCAAGCACTAAGGGCTACTCCTGCTAGATGGTGGCATACTCATAAGAAGAATGTAGGTGACTGGAAAAAATGTAGAAGATTGATGTGGGTAAGATTTGGAAAAGTAGAACCAAAGCTTGTAGATAATTATGATGGCCAAAATGATCCTAGAGACCATATACAACTATGTATGGCAGCTTGGTGAGAAATTCTGTGAGAATAATGGGTGCATGGTTTCATCCATACCCTAGAAATGGTTCCTCGGAATTGGTATTTGGAAACTGAACTTCGACATGGCACTGATAGTTGGGCGGAGATGGTGGATGGATTTGTGATGGAATTCATATTTGAAGATGATATTCCATATACAGATGCAACCCTAAATATAGTTAAGAAGAATACTTTTTAGAATAAAGTTCCAGTTATTTGGAAACCTGACTGGGTTGTGCAAGTACAAAATGTGATAGAATGCTATAATCTCACTGCAAAAAAGGATGAATATCCTTGCAACATTGAAATCAAAGAGTCAGATGGACGCCATGAAGTGAATGGACCTAAGATAGAGATGCCTAATATAACGAATCCATTGAAGACGAGGAAGGTGAATATAGGGTCAGAGGCTAAACTGAAGTATGCAATCATAAGATATTACTAGGACGAAGACATTGTCAACAAGATAACATATACGTTTCATGAATACCAGGAGTTGTTTAACACTAAATTTTTAGACATGAAAGGTATCACAAGGAATTTGGGAGTTATGACTCTCCTCTGAAGCCAGATGCGAAGCCTGTTAAGAAAAGGCCTTATAGTCTGAATCCAAAGTATAACAAAAAGTTAAAAGAAGAATTAGACAAGATACTGACAATGGTGATAACTAAACCTGTCGAAGAGTATGCATGGGTAAGTCCCATGGTAGTTCGGGAGAAGAAGGCGAAAGGGGAAATTAGAATTTGTGTGGACTTGAGGGAGTTGAATAATGCATGCCTACATGACCATTTTCCTACACCATTTACAAACAAAGTGTTGGAAAATGTAGGAGGACAAGAGGCTTACTATTTTACATATGGCTTCTTAGGGTATCACCAGATCATAATTGCACCAAAAGACAGACATAAGACAATGTTTGTGTAACACCCTTCTCCCAAGCCTACCCAAAGTAACCATGCTAATTGGGGTAAACATGAGATGAGAGTCTACTATGATCAGATTCAACCTCGTAGGTGACCTTAAGGAATTGGAATCGAAGGAACATCACATACAATCATCCAACCTCATTAACAAAACCCTCAAGAGACAAGTCAATCATTGTGATAACTTGTCCCTAGGTCCCACTATTGTTCTAAACCTCTTAGGCCATAGTTTCTCTCATGATATGAGCAAGGGAGTGACTAGAAACCCAAAGTCACTCTCATAGGCTTGCATGCCAAAGACTATGGACCAAACTTTCTAGTTTTGTGCCAGCGACCTTGGGATTTAGGCTACTTTTTCAGGCCCATGGCCCATGCCACTACCCATAATGGAATGATAGCTTGAAATCAACAAAATTACAGGGAAACAATGAAGAAAAAGAAATAAGCCCAATAAGACCTTAACCAGACCCCTACTAGCCATGACAGGCATTTCGTCAAACATATCTTTGAGATGTAACCTATAGGTGTAAACTACAGAATTAGGTGTATGGATCTCATACTTATCTGAGAATTTATATGAACCATTTTTCCCTCATTCCATTTTCTACATTGTCATCTATTAGGTCATATACACATTATCCATTCATGTACAAGTAAAACACACTGAGAGCCACACATAGTTGTTGTCACAAAATGTACATGTAACCTGCATAATAGGAACAAAAATACCATAAACATATCAGCCATCAAAATCCATATATACATCAGTTCATTTTCACATGAAAACCAAGGGAATGAATTTCTCATTAAGGAATGAAATAAACCAACCGAAGATGGGACTACCACATTCCACCTGACCATAGAATGGCTAAGCCAAATCTCTCTTAACACATTCACCCCCGTGCCATATTCCAAGCATGAATGTAGAATCTCATAGAACACATCAATCAAAACTCATCTAGGGCTTCCAGAGGCTATTGACCTCAACCCATCAAACAACGATTCCACCTCACAGTCGAACATCACACAACCATCATCATATTGGTCGCCATCCAATCCTTTTAGGGCATCCAAAGCATTTGTCCAACCAAGGCTTCTAGAACTAGTAACTCAACCCACCTCTTATATAGGGTTTCTAGAGTGTTTGTCCAACCAGGGCTTCCAGGACTAGTAACTCAACCCACCAAGGGCTTCCAAAGAATTTTTCCAACCAAGACTTCTAGGGCTAGTAACTCAACCCAAGTTGTTACAGGGCTTTTAGAGCGTTTGTTCAACCAGGGCTTCTAGGACTAAAAACTCAATCCAAGCTAAGGAAACATGAGAACCAACCAAAAACAAACAATAAAAGTAAACCCACAATCACCAAGGCTATCGAGGAAATGGAAAAGCTAGGCAATCCACTATCGATGTAGGTAATCCTCTATGCCAATGACAAATCATAACCAAGAAACCACATGCATATGCCATGCATGCCAAAACTAGTGAAGAAATCATACATGCAACTCGATACCTACAAGAAAATATGATGTAGCTACTGATGTCGATGCCTTCTCATGTTTTCATTCTCTTCCTTTTCCTTCTTGCTCTAAGAATCCAAGTATGCCACACCCTCCAAGAGTGCTCCAAGAAAACTCTAAGTATCCAAGAGTATGAGGGAGAGAGAGAATAATGAGAAATCCCAACACTAGACTGACAAAAGGTTACCAACTGATCCTCATAAGCCTTTTTATGGATGAGGCCTCTATTTTCTTCATTTTCCATTATTTTCCTTCATTTTCCTCCTCACATGCAACCTGTGACCCTTCACCTCTTTTTTCTCCTAATTTCCATTATTTTCATAAATAAATGTGCCGAAAATTCATTTTTTCCTTTTAATGCCTTAGCCATTGCCTTTGTCAATTTCCTTATCCAAAGTCTTTGGATTCTTTTAACTTAAGAGAAGTTGAATCTCGTTGAGGCTTTGATCCAGAAGGCATATTTACTACACACCTAGGTATTGTTAGGTATGAAAACATGTTTACAAGGGTTACAAAGGAAAGTGAGGGGAGTTAAATTACTCTTAAAAAAAAATCTAGAGTCAGTAATGGATACTAAATAAATTTTTCAAAAAGGTAACATCAGCATGAAAACAAAATATAAGCAAACAAGTGCAAATCCTACACAATTATCTCCACCTTGCACATCTAGTACTAGTTTGAGTACATCCTCTAGACAAAGGAAGACAAAGGATACTTCAAGTGGAAAATTGGTTCATGGTTATCTATCAGGTGGTAGAGATAAAAAAATAACATCCTCGAAGATTCACTCTAGATCTAAGAGTGCACATGGTTGAATCTGTAAAATCTGAAAGTCCTCCAAAAATAGGAAGAATTGAATAAGTTGGCAGCGTTATACCACCTTATAGTGTTAATACTTGTTTAGTAGAAAATCATAAAATAATGGATCAAATTTCCGAATAATTCATTACTTTTGATGACCACCCTACCACATTGCAAAATGCAAACTATAATAAGGGCAGTAAAAATTTGAGAATTGAAAAAATAAATATTCATAATAAAAATGTTATTGATCGAGTAGACATGGATTTTGATGTGTCTGGTGTTGGACCGCCAGAGCTTGTTGTAGGGTTTAGTCTACTTAGTTGACTAACCCAATCGAGTCGGAAAAATCATATTGTAAGTTAGTTGACAAGCTTGTTAAGTTGATAATTATGTCAAATTAAGTTAAGTATGGTTGATAGCTAAATTGATGTAATTGTCCCAATATGGTATAAATATTTATGTTTGCTTCAATGTATCGGTTCTAATTGGATTTTAAGAGATATAATAAATTTTTTCTTCTATTGGTTCTCCACTACTTGTGTCTCTTCTCCCTCTCTTTAGTTATGTGGTTTTTTATGCGAATGCTTGATTTCCTTACTACTCGTAACTATGCATACATGTCCCTAGATTACGACATTTATTCCATCTTCGGTAGTTTTGGACTCGAGTCATAAAAAATATGCAAGCATAAATGCTAATGTTGGAAGATATACAACTATGGTGGGAGATGAAAATCAATAACTACCTAAAGAACTATTTAAGAAGGAACAAAATGTCATTAGCAAAATCCAAAGCCAATTTTTTCACAAAAGAGCATGAAAATTTTATTGAAGGTGCTTCAACGGAAATCAAGAAATTTCTCAAACAAATTGCTCATGAAAAAACCTCAAAGTAAATTTGATGGCCGATTTTTATTGAAGTTATCAAATAGTGGTTGAACGAATATGCATGAGTGGCTCAAGTCGATTTTGGAAAATTTCTACAAAGAACAAACAATATAAGAAAGAACTTCTATTGAACATATCAAAGACATGTTCTTTGACGAACTGCATGACAATTTCTTATGCATGATTCCCACCATGTTGCATAAGTTCCTCCTCAACAAGTTCGTTGGCCATATATTTGAATATTGATCCCCATTGTAGAATCCAATAAAAAATGACCAACAACAAAGGAAAATTGATTGGAAGAACTTCCTCAACCTCCATTGTAAATATGAAAAAGAAGCATGGGATTACTTCTTGAGTAAATAAACATGGTTGTTGGGTATTCCCTCACCAACCAACATTAAGTTGGGATGGCATGGGGGGGTAATGAGTGATGTTAAATTTGAAAAAGAAAAATAAATAATTAAAGATGGAGAAGTAGATAAAAACTATAAATATGGTAGCAGGAAGGTTGACTGCCAAGAAAAAACAAGAAGAAAGTACCTAAGAGAAGAATAATTGAAAATACAAGAAGTCAACCGATATTCATTAAATTACAAGGGAAAAAATACAACAACGTTGTGAATAAATAAGATAAGAGTATGAAAGGATGAAAATGAAAAATCGATAGCATGTGAGTGAATATGCATGATACTCCTTAGATGAGTTGACAGGTGTAGCATCAACCGCTCCAATAGAAAATAGAAGTCTACAAATAAGTCCTAGAAGGAAAGTAGATGAGATGGAAATAAATGACTCTAGTCCCACGATATGACAAATTCTGATTGTATCAATTGAAATTCCCCTCACTATAATATTCCTTCAACAAACATCATGTAATTATTCATACATACCCGCTATTTGGCATAATGAAGATGAATAGATAAATCAACAAGAAATTGAAAATCCTAATGAGAATCAGCCAAACAGTGAGAACAAAAGAAATTGAGCAAGTACTTCTCCAACTCATAAATCTCACGATCGTACCCCGACTTCTACAATTAATATTTTTCAATGAAGTCAAAAGTATAAATCTGGTCAGTGAAGAGTCATGTCCTAAACTAATTCAGTTTACCAAATATATAGATAAAGCATGTCAGACCAACGATCCATTCCCATAATGTAATGTCAATAAATAAGGAGCAGCACACCTTTGAGCAATTGACCCACCATTGATCTTATCGTCTACAAGTAGTCAAGTAATATTGGAACATCTAAGACATCAAAACTTATGTTAAGTAAAATGCGATTAAATCACATACCCCTATATGAGGGAGATGAAGATCCTAAAAGGAATTGGTTTTCCTGTGGTCTGTGAGAAATTTTGGTCTGCAAATGACATCACTGTTGAAGATAAACAGATGGCACAATTTTCAACAACCTTGAGGAAACATGCACTAATATGGTTCATAAATCTCATTGAGAAGAAACCAAAATCAAAGGATTAAATTAAAACCAACTTTCTCACTTTATTTAAGTCCAAAGATGTAAAACATTTAGTAGCACAGAAGTTAAAGGAAATTAAATAGAGACCCAATGAAATAGTGTGATGATATGACAAATTATTTAAATATTTGTTGATTCAAATCCCATATATCATGGATGAAATTTTATTAGTTCAATGGTATGTGGTTGGTCTCCTCCAAAAGATAGGTGGCCCATTAAGAGTGCATTAATTCAAAACTTGTAAAGAGGCTCTCAGGTTGGACTAGTGTATTGAAACATATGATGAAGGTTAGTTGACTATCTCATCAATTGATAATAAACTTGAATATAAAATTGATCAACTAAAAAATTCGTTGTCGGCTTTAACACTCCAAAAGAATAACTTATGGTGCACTAATTTTCAGACTGACGGACACACTAAGGATACTTTTAAAGTTTTCAATTACATTGATCAATATGTTCGATGGGTACAATCTAACATATATTGTGATATATGTCAAAACACTTCAAATCATACTACTAAAGATTTTTGGTACCATCTTTGTAACTCTTAGCCTAAATGGTGCACCATTTCTGAATAAAACAACCACTCAACGCAAGAATGCCCGCTCGATGGGAAGAAAAATCCAAACTATCACCTCACCTATCATATGCAAATCATGGATTAGTTCAATGAGACACCAATATATGGAAAAAGAGGAAACAATAGAGGATTATATGGTGGTCGACGAGGGGGATACAATGGCAAATGCCATGGTCACAGTTGAGGTCAAGGAAGATTTTATTGCTTGACCTATTAGCAAGAGAGTAACAAACCCCTAAAATACCCATTAAAAGATAAGACTGAATTGTGCTTCTACAATATATGTTGCTTGGGGGATCATTACTTGGAAGATTACCCCAATATCATTGAAAAAGTTTTGAGTAAAATAACTATGAATTTACTCCAAACTATCCCAAAGCAAGATATCCTGAATATGAAAAATATTCATGTTGTTACAAGGTCATTCACTAGAAGAGATAACAATAATCACAATCACCAAGTCATTCGACCAAAACAACATACAACTAGACACAGATATGCAGGTGCAAAATGACACAATGACAAGTGTAGTTAAATTGTTTACAAGAGAAGTTGACTCACAAAAACTATCAAAGGATGTCAGATTACAATATTTTTGAAGCTTCTAAAGGAAGACATTCATTTGGATGTCTAGTGGATATTTTAAACATGCAAAAATAATGCAATGAAATTAGGGAGAAATGTAAAAATGTACGACAACTATCACAAGGAAAACAATTCGAACATCAAAATGCACAAGTTGACCTAGAAATAAATGGTTACATGGTAAGACAAGTCATTGCTTATTTTTGGTCACAACTCAATATACTCCCTCGAGAAAGATGGATTATCATGGGAAGACCAAATCTTTATAAAAAACTATTTATCTTAAAATTGTCGATCAAATATTCATTGAGCCTATTGGGACATTGAGGAAAGTAAAAACTTCAATTATGGGCATCCTAACAATGGGAAATTTTGAAGTCATTGACCTAATCGATGTAATATCTGTGTATCCTTCACTAGTCGGTAGACCATGGGGACGAAGGCTGAAAACAACTATCTCATTAGAGAAATATACAATTAAGCTCAAAGGGAATAATAAGAAAATTAGTATTCCTTTATACCCCCATGAAGGAAAGCCATGGGTTGAAGCTTGGGAAGAAGAACAAAAAACAATAAGATTGTATCACATGCCACATGAATATTAGGCAATGTGGAACCGAATGCCTCTAGTGAAATTTTACAAGGTTCACCTCTCTCCAATAGTCAGAACTCTGATACAAAGCCCTACAAGTGACAAGTTAAAAAATATGAATCAAAAGCCAAATAATGTTAGAAGATTGAAGCAATCCCAACGATAACAATTTGACTCTGTTATTCTACTAAAGCAATTTCTATGCTTAAAAAATAACTATAAAGGAACATTGTCACTATTGTCGAATGATTTAAAGCAAGATTCCAACAACATGATTCAATTCAAAGAACAAGATTCCCTTTTTAACCAGGTCAAAAAAGTAACAAAATATATTGGAGAACAAGGGAGGATGCAAAGTCTTGTGAAAACCTTTATAGGTTAAGCAACAAGATGGTCGACACCCATTTATGTCGGCTCCAAGCATGGATGAAAGCGATGACATATTTCATTGAATTTTTTGGAGGTCAAAAGCTTTCTACACAAGAATGTATACCTATTTTTATCCATGGACAAGATCATATCCTCCACATACATAATTGTGAGTTGGAATGGCACAAGATGGGATATAGAGATGAGCAAGACTAGCCTCACATGTTGAAAAACACCTTAGATGACTTGCCTTAAAAATGGTATAAATTAGAAGAAGATCAAGGGAAATATTTACAATGGAAAGATTTGAAAGGGAATTTCATAGGATTTTCAGTTTAGACAGAAGGAGAAAGAATGAGTTGACATAGTTCAAAAAATAGAGGATTTTGTAGAGTCTCATGGAAGTTTTGTTTTTGACACTCTTTTCATCCCTTTTTCCTCTTTTCATCATCGCTATAAACTCAAATAAGTAGTAAACTATATATTTTGACATGGTAAGGTACTCAGATGCCTTGTTTTTCATATTTATTAATGTTCCTTATTATTAAGTTAAAATATTGCAATAAGCTACAAAATTAATATGATTCTATAGTTTTTTCATGATTCCGCAGCTATCTCCATGGTTTTTCAGATTCCACTATGTTAGCCAAGAAAAGGATCACATGGGAATATGGGGATTGATCTGCTCATGTATCTCCTCCTATTCGCCCAAGCCAAATCATCAAGAAAATCACCTAGTGGCACAGTCAAAGAATTAGGTCAATACATGGATAAGCAAAGAAACAAGAATTCAGATAAATCACGACTCTCCAATTTTATTTCCAAATAGAAAATCGTAGAGAAATGTTATTACTTTGTTATATATTAGAATTCAAACTAGGATTGTTTTAGGTATTGTAAGGCATAAAAGTCTCAATCTTTTGAGCACGAATTCTATATATATGTACTCTATAAATAGAAAGTGGGAGGCGCGTATGTAATCTTTGAATGATTGTTTGAATTTTTATAACTTTGTTCTCTTTAATTGAAGAAGTATTTCCATCAACCTCATGTGCAGTTAGCTGTTGAATTAAAGTTCTAAAACATATTTTTTTGTGGAAGGCCCCTACTGACAATTGAGGTTCAATCTTTTATATTTAGCTCAGTCATTTCATTTTTGATATTTCCAAAATTTCATTATCATAGCTTTAGTTTCTTTGTATTCATTTGTTTACAATCTTTCCTTTGTTGTCTACCAATTTCAATCAATTATATGCTTTCTAAAATATAACCGTGTATATATTCTTCTTCTTTTCATAGCAATTACATATATTAGATTGTGTTCCCTCTATTTTTTCTTTATTATTTCAAAGTTGAATTATTAATTGCAATGTAGAGATCTTAACATAGGATGCTTTATAAATTCGTTCTAGAATTGAAGTGATTCTCTTTTAGAGTATAAATAATTGTCTTTCTAGAATATAAGTAGTGTATTCACAGATTTTAGAATAACTTTCTTTTTAGTTTCTTTTCAAAAATACAATTTATCTTAAAGAAGTTTTTCGTATAATTTACAAAGTAGTTTTTCTTTTCCATTACCTTACATAGTAGTTCTTTTGAAACTAACGATAGTCAATTAAATAGGATCATGATAGCTTGTTTTAATTTTCTTTTCAGAGTTGATTGTAGGAATTTAATTGTAAATCATCACTTTCATTAGGAAGATAAGAATAAAGAAAATCCTTAAAACAAACACAATCATCACTTTAATAAAACTCAAGAAGGCTTCTAGCATATATAATGTGCTCGCACTTCACAAGTTTACCAACTCCGGTCGATAATTTATGTAAGAAAATTAAGAACATTAAATTAAGCAAACATTTTGGCGTTATTGTCGGGGAAGTGTAAATAGAAGTCTTGATTTCTTTTAGATAAAAAAAACATGATATGCATAGGGAAATAGACTCTAGGAGTAGATTTGTAGGTGGAGGAAAGAGCTCAATTACAACAACATCACTTATGCCACCATGACCTCATAGTGCCACACCACCCACACAAACTCGAATTCCATCCATAGCAGGAAAACATATACTTCCTGAGGTATTGAGATCCAAAATCCAACCTAGAGATTCACCAAATTCTTCAATAGAAGCCATAATAGAAGAATATCCCATATCCCCAAAAACATGAATAATTTTCTTATCTTCAATTCAAGAAAAAATTCTAGCTGAAGAGTTGGAAGTTCCTGCTAAAGAAGAGGAAGAATAAACCTACTTCAAACCATTGATAGAAGAACCAGAGGAACTAGAGGAAGTTGAAAACCCGATCTTAGAACTAGAACGAGAACCCTATATTAGTTCTAAATAATCTATAATGGCTGGAGAAGGGGAAGGAGAGGTACATAATTGGAATAGTGAACAACCTAGGATTGGAGGGGAGAGAGGAGGTGGAAGAGGAGGAGGAAGAGAAAGAGGAGAAGATATAAATCCAAAACCCTTTGGATTTCCTATCCTCGATGAAGATAAAACTGTAAAAATGCAAAATATCTCACCCTCTATCCTTCCAAACTTTCATGGATTAAGGATTGAGGATCCTAATACATTTCTCTTTGAATTTTAAGTATTGTGTACATCATATGATTATCTATGTGATGCTCAAAAGTTGAAATTATTCCCTGCAACCCTTAAAGATGCAACATTAAAATGGTTTATGAGTTTAGGAATAAAATATATAAGAACTTGGGAACAAATGAAAACTACATTATGATGGGCCTCGGTATTGCAACAAGAATGTTGCAATTCCCAAGGCTACCAACTTTAATTATCAACCTAGGGTTCGTACAAACTTAAGAGGTGTCGGCACTATATGTGCGGCATAAAATGTGGCTTTCCTTTGCTATCATGATGTAATGGAATGCATGTACTAAAGTAAAATCCTAAACTAATTGCAGAAAATGAAATATCCAAAATGGAACCTTAACCTATTGCAAGAAAGAAAGTACAAGGAAAGAGACAGAAATTCATTGCTAAATCACACCATTTTCTAACTAACTGCTAAGAGGCTTTGCTTCAAAAGAATTCTAAGTTAATATGTATGCAATCCTAATGTCCTAAGCATGTAGTTTCAAACCATTAAACCTTCTATTGTTGTGCATGTAAATGAATAAAATAAATTTGTTTTTCTTTTTGTCATCTTTCCATTTGAGAGTGTGAAAGCTAATCTATTTTGGTGATGTGGAAGGTGGCTTGGAGATGATGGTAAATGGTCAGAAGGTTTGGGAGACAAGTAGGGACCCTTTTCTAGCTTCCTGGAGGATTTTCCTCAATTCGACCTCAAAACAGGCTTTCTTACAAGATGCTACAGTGATTTCCCAAAAGATCCCTTGATTTTCCTACAAGATGTGCAGATTTACTATAATTCATCGAATGACAAAGAAAATAAAATAAAATTTGGATGGGACAAATTTTGGTATTAAATAGGATGTCTTAGGTCCCCATTACAAGTGGAATCACTCAAAAAGGCCTCTGTTAACCCATGCAAAAAAGATAAAAATAAAAATTACTAGTCGAAAATCTAGAAATTCAAGAACTAGTGAGCTAGTAAACCTAAAAAATGCATAACCAAATCAAGTCTAAATGCAATAGGTTAGTTTTTGTTATTAACTAGAATGTTTTTTTGATCTAATGCAAGTGGAATAAATTCGATTGAATCTCATTAGCGTGGTCTAAAAAATAGCAAAAATTTATTGTTCTTTGCTAAAAAGGAGGTCCAACAATCTATATTTGGGAATGAGAAGAATAATCCAAGCAACTCAATGATTATTATGAACTTCCAAATCTTTTCCAAGGATGAAATAATGCTTGTGATCCTGCAAAAGAACTTACATCAACTATTTAACTCAATCCTACAACAAGAAATCAATAATACTAATTGCAGAAATAGAAAGAAATAAAAACTAGAGATGCATGTGAATAAGCAATGAAAAGAAGTCCCGGATGCGGGTGATTGATAGGCATAGAGGTACGATGGAGGCACGTAAGTTGGGAAAGTGGCAGCCCAACTGCGTCAGGTGTAAGCGTCATGGGCTGGAAAGCTGGCCTCGTACAATCCCATTAATGACAGCCTTAACACTGCCTTCCCTACTTCTGGTTATTGGCATGATAGCGCTCAATTTAATCCTCATTGTTGCTATTCCAATGCATGCATTCGGTTCCATAAAGGTTGCAGTCCTGGGCGACTCTCCGAGCGATATCTCGTCCACCTGCTTCCCATCGGCTCTGGTGCATGCTGAGAGTTCTTCCCTGTTGGTTTGTCTCTGCTGGCCTAAATGCGCCTTCACCATCTCTGGCCTCCATTCAGCTCCGGTTCCTGACGCTCACCACTTTTCTCAGGCTCAGTCTTCGACTCTCTCGGTGCACACGCCCCTCAGTCGTTTCTCCGCCCTCCCTCCTCCGTTTATCAGTCCTTATCCCATAAAAATGCCAAGAGAAAGGTTGAGAATGGTAAGCAGGCATGGCGGTTCATGTGGTCGAGCCACCCACCAGCACTCCTCCACCACTCTAGACCCCTCTGAGGATGCATCGGTCTTTCCAGCCACCAGAAGTGGCAGGGGCAGGGGAAGGGGGCAAGCAAGAGGCGGAGCCTGTATGCATCACGCACATCCCACAGCCCGCTTCTGCATTCCTTGTTCTCTAGAAAATTCCTCCTTCATCGTCTCTATGACAATCAAAAAGTGTGAGAATACTATGGGTTCGGGAGCAGTTCAACATGGGGTTACTGCGGAACAGAGGTTGGCAAGTCAAATTGCCACCCCGCGCCATGTCACTGGAGGCATGCCTACTATGAACTCTAAAGCCAATGTTAGCCCAAGCGAACCTACGAGACGAGAGCCTTCAAGCTCTACGGTCCATTCTTCTGACTCCATGGACTCAGGTCAATTTGGGTGCCAAATTTTGGAGGAACAACCGTCAACCTCAGATGAAGATTGAACCAGTCAGCGCCTCTGGTTTTTTGGTTCTACCCCTGAAGACGAAGCTCACCTCCTTTTCGATTCACAGTGTTTTTTCTTGTTTCATTATTTTGTCTATGATACAGGTGGGGGTCTGTTTATGTTTCTGTTTATGTAAAAATCGGTTCTTGAAATAGCAGTGTTTAACTCAGTCCGGTATCGTTGTATGGGTCAGTTTTTCGAGTCTTTCTGGAATGTTCAATGTTCCTTGAAACTAATTTCTGTGATGTAAGTCGTTTTTCCAGTTCCACAGTCAGGATGCCAAGTTTTTTTTGCTCTATGCCAACTTCATGGCATGAATTCTCAAGGCAGTGGCCTCGTTGTAACATTTTGTATGAATATAGGAGTAGACTAATTGAGAAAAAAAGAGCAATGAAAAGAAGGAAAGAAAATGATACAAAAGGGCTCTGAGGCTCCTGGGATGGAAAATACCAAGTAAAATCAGAGACCTATGGAGGATAACAAGATTTAAAAGTTGAACAGGACACCAATCTTAATTATTTTCATCAATGGAATTACATCCCTACAAGAAAATATAGTGGAGTTGCAAAAATACAAGCTCTCTACATCATAACACTAATCAAAATCTATACCTAGAGGAAAATTCGACTTGGTACTTATACAAAATGATTATGAATCATTCCCCATGAATGGAGGAAGCTTTCCCCACCAAAATCCCTTGATTAGTGGATCTAGTCCCTAATACTAGGAATTTGCATTAAATGGTAAGGAACACATTTGTAGATTTTCTCAATCATTCCGCAGAGGAAAATTCAACTTGGTACTTATACAAAATGATTAAGAATCATTCCCCATGGATGGAGGAAGCTTTCCTCACTGAAATCCGTTGATTAGTGGATTTGCTCCCTTGATTGGTGGATCTGCGCCCTTGATTAGTGGAACACATTCCTAGATTTTCTCAATTATTGGAGTTCCACAATTTGTTACATAATTCGATAATATCTTGTTGACTTATTATTTATTATTGATCCTCTAGTAGTAGGGAACAAGTCCCTAAATTATCTCCTCCTCCAACTCTTCATAATCTGCCCAATATTCTCGTAATATTCCACAAAAAATAAATAATATTAGGCACAAATATTCAATTATTCATAAACCTTCCTCATGAATATATTTAATGTAAAAATAAATAATCTAATGCAAAAAGAGAGGTTTAATGTGCTGAAGGATGGTCATAGGCCTTAATTTATATTTTAAATTAGAGGCATGGGCCTTAATTTATGTCTAATTTAGAGGCTCGTCACATTATTAGAGAAATATAAGGATTATTGTATGCCCCATAACATTAAATATGAAGTCTTTAAAAATATACAAAAAGAAGATGGAAATCTTGAAGATTTCATTGAAAGATTTTCTTACAATGTAAAAAGGGAAAAAATGAATAATTTAGATGAGGAAACTTTGAAAGCTCTCTTATTGAAATCAATTAGAGATGAGTGGATTGATATTCTCAATCTCATGGGTAAGGGAGACATTTCTCAATTGTCAGTAGCAAAAATTTGTGAGTTGTGCATACACATTTCAAGAGGCAAAGCAAGAACTGGGAAAAATCCAAGAGATCCTCTTTTATCAAGGATTACTAAATATGGAGCTGGGATAGTAAGTAGAGAAAAATTAGAAAATTTTCTTAATAATTTTAAACCATATATTTTAGGGAGTATTAGTGAAAAAATTGACACCCTTAAAATACAAAACAAGAAAAAATCTGAAAATGTTGCATTGTCCATTTTTCCCTAAGTGCAGAAAGAAACATGCCTTGAGAGAATGTCCTCTCTATTTAAAAACTTTATAAACTTGAGTTATCTGGGAAAATCATGATACAAAAAATGTCCCTCGATACTAGGTCTTAATCTGTCTATCAAGAAGGAGTACCGAATCAAGTGGATCATCTATGTTTTATTGCTAAAAGACCTTGGCAAAATCTATAGCCAAATACAGCTGAATGTTTTAATACTCAACCATTTTCACAATCTTCACAAAGTAATTAGACTGCCCCAATTCCTTGGAAATCTTGGCCACAACGTTGGTCACAACGATGGAAATTTTTTTATGGAAAATACCCTCAATATCCTCGATTTCCACAATTTAAACAATCATATCTACTTTTCCTCCACAATATTATCCTCAGCTTGTTAAACAAACTCAACCTCACAATTCGAAACCACAACTTTCATTACCATTTCCTTAAAGACCAAACCAATTGTCTGCCCAACCACTCACAAATCCAAATAATAATAAATATTCACAACCTGTTTACAATATGGAAGGACAAAATTTTCAAACCTGCATGATAACTCCACTAGAAACAATGTTCAACTTAGATCTGGTATAATATTAGAAAAGAAGTCCCCATCATTTGTTATTCAAGAAAGTGAAAAAGGAAATATCTTTGAAGAAGAAAAGTATGTTAATGAAAAAGAAAAACTCAAAAACAAGTTACTCCAACCCATTCAAATAACTCAACTCCTATTATGGAACAACCTTCAATATCTGTTTCAAAACCACCTTTCCCTAAAAGATTAAAAATTGACGAAGGGGTAGAAAAATAAATTTTATCATCAACTATCCTTGCATTCTATGGAAAAAATTGGCAATTCTACAATTGAAATATTTCAAGTAAAATCTTTGAATATCAACAATAATTTGGAAGAATTTCAAGAGAAAGAATAAATCAAGGTGTTACAAGAACATTAATCTACTTATGTATGGGAATTACTAACATGAAGGGAATTGATCCTAATACTTGTAAACATCATATCTACATTGAAGAAAATCCAAACCAATCAACAACCCCAAAGAAGAATGAATCCAAATCTAAGGGAGATTGTAAAGGAAGAACTACAAAAATTGTTGAATGTCATTTTCATCTATCCAATATCAGATAGTCAATGGGTTTCACCCTTATTAATTGTTCCTAAAAAGAATGGAAAATGGAGAGTGTGTATTGACTATAGGGAATTGAATAAATCCACTTTAAAATATCACTTTCCACTCCCTTTCATAGATCAAGTTTTAGATACATTGGTAGGAAAGAAATAGTTTTCATTTTTAGATCATATTAGTGGGTATAATCAAATGCAAGTAGCCCTAGAAGACCAAGATAAAACTACCTTTACCTACCCATGGGGAACTTATGCTTACCGAGTACTTCCTTTTGGGTTATGTAATGCTATAGCAACATTCCAAAGAGCAGTATTAGGCATATTTCTGATCTAATTCATGATTGTGTGGAAGTGTATATGGACGATTTTACGGTTTATCGAAATTCTTTTGAAGAAGCTCTTAAAAATTTGGAAAAAGTTCTCATTATATGTAAAGAGGAAAATCTCTCATTAAGTCATGAAAAATGTTTTATGATATTTACTAAGGGAATTATTTTAGGACACCATATTTCAGGAAATGGAATTAGAGTGGACACATCTAAAGTAGAAGTTATTTTTAAATTATCAATTCCAACCTGTCAACAAGATGTTAGAATTTTTCTTGCTTTCATTGGTTATTATCGAAGATTCATAGAAAAATTTACAAAAATTGCATTTCCACTTTTCAAACTTCTCACGAAAGACTATGAATTCAATTGGAATTCTAATTTCCAAAAGGCCTTTGAGTCATTAAAAGAGAAGTTCTCTGAAGCGCCCATTCTTAGAGGACCAAATTGGAAATTACCTTTTCACATTTTGACTGATGCTTCAGACATAACTTTAGGAGTTATACTAGGAAAAAAAGGCTTAATCCATATGCCATTTATTACACCAATAAAAATTTGACTCCTGCAGAGTTAAATTATACTGTCACATAGAAGGAGTTTTTAGTTGTTGTTCATGCCATCAATAAATTCAGATATTATATTACTCGCTATGAAACTTTTGTACATACTGATCATTCTACAATTAGATACTTAATGAATAAACCAATCACTAATGGAAGAATCACTAGATGGTTATTGTTTTTGTGAGAGTTTAACATTACTATTTTGGATCGACCTGGAAAACAAAATACAGTTTCTGACTTTTTATCAAGGATTCAAAATGATAACAATGACATGCCTGTAGAAGATAATTTTCTTGATGAATATATTTTTGCAGTATCTACTAAAACTCCATGGTTTGCAGATATTTATAACTATTTGGCTACAGGAAAATTACTATCATACTTGACCCCTTGAAAAAGAAGTAAGGTAATTCAAATTAGTACATATTATTCATGGATAAATGAAGAATTGTATAAAATAGGGCCAGATCTAATCATCCGAAGGTGTGTTAGAGAAGGCTAAGTACCAGAGATACTGAAAGCTTATCATGATGAGTCATGTGGAGGAAACTTCACTGACAAAAGAACTTCTTATAAATTGCTTTTCTTAGATACTATTGGCCTTCCCTTTTTAAGGATTCCAGTGAGTATGTTAAGAGATGTGATAGTTGTCAAAGGATGTGGAAACTTGTTCCTTATGATGAGATGCCTTTACAACCTCAGGTACATATTGAGCCTTTTTAAAAATGATCTTTGTATTTTGTTGGTCCAATCAATACACCTTCAAGAAAAAAAAGGTATATTCTTGTTTGCATTGATTATGTTACAAAATGGGTAGAAGCTAAAGCACTTCTTTTTGCTACTGAAAATGTTGTAGTTTCAATTCTTTTCGAGGATATATTTACTCATTTTGGTGTCCTGAGAGAAATTGTAACAGATCAAGGTACTCAATTCACATCCAAGTTGGTACAGAAGATAATGGACGAATACAAAATCAAACATTGGAAGTCTACTCCATATCATCCTCAAGCAAATGGATAGGTGGAGTCCATCAATAAAGTCATTGAAGCAATTCTCACCAAAACTATGCATTTTCATAGAAGAGATTGAGCAGAAAATCTTGTGAAAGCTTTATGGGCATATCGTACCACATGGAGAAATACTACAAGGCATACTCCTTATGAGCTTGTTTATGGGAAACAAGTCATGTTTCCTATTGAGCTTCAATTCAAAACTTTCAAGAGAGCAATCAAATTGGGTTTTGATATTTCAGAGGCACACAAACAAAGAATGGAGCAACTGAATGAACTTGATGAGATAAGACAAGATGGAATCCAAAGAACCAATCTAGTTCAACAAGAGAGATCTTGATGGCTTGACAAATATATCAAATAGAGAAAGTTCCAGCCAAGAGATTGGGAATTACTGTTTGATTCAAAGTTCAAAGATTTCCAAGGGAAATTTCAAACACATTGGCTTGGGCCTTATGAAATTTAAACAATCTTTGATAATGGTGCAGTTAGGATCAAAACTATTAATGAAGAATGGACCAACTTTCTTGTGAATGGTCATCAACTGAGAATCTATCATAAGCCATTGAAGAAGGAAGAATCTATCAAATATTTGAAAGATAATACTGATTTAAAGTTGGTGAAGAAGGATTTTCCTTCTTCCCCAACTTGATCTCCAAAAGTATTTTTCTTTCTGAAAAAATAAAAGAAAATATATATCTATATATATTCCAAAGAAAAAACGAACTTTTTATAACCATGATAAAAAGTTACATATACATGCCACAGCTTTCCTTTTGCTGTAGAGCATCATAAAAACCTGTTGGAAGGCTATTCTGAGCATAAGTAAAGCCTCCTCTAGAGAGGAAAACAATTCCCTTCCTCAGTGTTATCAAAAAGAGGCAACAATTTCCTTATGTTTGATATCCATGATAACAAAAACAGTAGCTGGCATCTTTCCTCGGGTTTCCTCTATTGAGGAAAACATCCCGGGATGAAAAAGAATGCGTAGCACTAGCATAAAAGACTAAACAGATTTTCAGAAAAAAAAAAAAAAAAAAAAAAAAAAAAAAAAAAAAAGAGACTTTTCAGCTGTATACAAAAAGAAAACTAGAATGACCATTTCTGCTAAGTGCAAGGATCATGCAATCTATACATAAGGAGGCCGGTCTGAGAGGTGGATGCCTCCATTGTTTTCCTCCACTATTCTCCAACTACCCAAATCTTGTTGTAGACCTTCTTTAGAAAGCTTGTCTACAGAGTTGTTGCGTTCCCTGTAGATGTGATGAACAGAGAAGATATTAAAAGATAATTTTAAATGCTATATTTCTTCTAATAAAGGATACAAGATATAATTTTGACATCTGCTTTGATCATTTTCCCATTTGATAACATTTAATGAATCCCCAAAAATCTAAACTGTGAATATGTTCCTGTGTATCAGCCAACATAGAAGAAGCTTAAGAGCAAATAATTCTGCAAAATTATTTGAGCCACTTCCCAAGCCTACGGAAGCTTTTAGAGAATGTCTTTTGTTTATATGGATGATTAGACCTGCTCTAGCTTTGTTATTTTGAGAGGCTCCATCAAAGTAAGCCCATGGCACTCCTTCCTTGATTTGTTCTTCTCTAACCTGTCTGGGCATCCTTTCTTCCTCTGAATCCAGAATATTCGAATAAATTGATGTACACTGAATGGAAATTGATTCAACAGTGGTTTCTTTGTCCTGAAAAATGAATCTGTTTCTCGCAATCCAAATGGCCCAATAGATAATAGGAGGTAGATTCCTCAATTTCCAAATTGAATTTAAGTGCCACCATTTGTGCCAAGCTTCAGAGGTATTATCCCCTTCCCAGGCTATCGGTAAATGAATAAGCTTCTCAACCTCCATCCATACTTTTTTAACTACAGGACAACCAATAAAAAGGTGTGTTATAGTTTCAGAGTCATTTTTGCACATAGCGCATCTTCCCGGCCCTGATTTAAATCTGGATTGCAAAATGTCCCATGTAGGGACTTTCCCTTTTAAAATACACCAGAAGAAAAGTTTTGCTTTAGCAGGGCACTTTAACTTCCATAATGACTTTGCCCACCATTCCGGATCTCCCCAACCTTTTTTTGTCATGAGGAACTTGTATCCAAATTTTGGGGAGTAGATTCCAGAATCAGCATGAGCCCACACCAGCTGATCTGGTTTATCTTTAAACCTTACATTTGATCTGGAAAGTTCTTGAATGTAGACCTTCCAATTGTTCCACCAATGGGGATGAAGGTCCAATTCCTCTCCTGATTTCCAAGCTTGTCCCCATATGGTTGAGTGACTGATTTTCTCTACCTGATTTAGGAAAAGAATTCCTTTGGACTCAAGATGCCTAATTAGGCCAGGGGGTAGAGAAAAGTTCTGGTTACACCCTACCCAGGGATCCCTTCCAATTTGAATATTTTCACCGTTTCCAATCTGCCAGGACAATCCTTGTTCAATAATTTTGAAGGCATCAATAGTCGCCCTCCAGACTATCGACACATTTCCTCCTTTCTTTTCTGGGTTCCTTATCCAATCCTCAAGAGGAGTGGGGTCAATGTATTTCCATTTCACCACTTTCGTCTAGAGGTTTTCCATGTTGATGATTCTCCACCCCGATTTTGCCACCAGGGAGGATCCAAAAGTAGTGATGTCTTTTATTCCCCACCCTCCCCATTCTTTTGGTCTTGCCACTTTCTCCTAGGCAATCCAGGGAATCACTAAATCCTCCTTTGATCCAGCCCATAGAAATCTGCTACAAATTCTTCTTATCTTTTCCAATATACCTTTAGGAACCCAGGTCAGCGCAACCCAGTAAACTAGGATTGCTAGAAGGACTAATTTAATTAAAGTTAGCCTTCCTACTCTAGAAAGCCACTTAAAGCTCCAGTGAGAAATTATGGCTTCAATCTTCGCTACCAACCAATTCCAGTCCTGCTTCCTATAATTATCCAGTTTTAGTCAAAACCCCAGATATTTGAAAGGGTCCCCAAGCTTATAAACCTCTAAAGGAAGAACTAAGGTAATTTATCTTTTCTCCGGCCTATTAAAGCCTTCCAGAATGAGCTGTGATTTCCTATAATTTACTTGCATCCCAGTTGCTTTCATGAAAAGTTCAAGAATCTTCTTAATCTCTTTTATTTCTGACAGGTTTCCATTACTGAAGAGTAAAATATCGTTGACAGAAACAAGATGCGAAATGCATAAGTTGATAGCAACCTCCAGACCTTTTATTGTTCCTTCCCTTTTGGCTTTTATAATTAGCTGGCTCAGCCCTTCTGCTACCAGAAGGAAGAGCAGTGGAGACAAAGGGCAACCTTGTCTTAATCCTCTTTGCCCTTTGAAGAATGGAGAGGCTGCTCCATTTATAAGTACCGCATAACTGACATTGGTGATACATCCCATAATCCAATTGATAAAGTCAATTTTAAAACCCAGGTGAGTTAGCAGCATCCGGAGGTAGGTCCAACTAATTTTGTTGTAGGCTTTTGACAGGTCGATTTTCACCACTTCTCCTTTCTTTTTCTTTAATTTCACACTATGGATTGTCTCTTGAGCCACCCCTATGGCTTCACGAATATTGCACCCATCCAGAAAACCAAACTATTCATTTGAGATGCATCTGGACAGGATTGGCTTTAAACTGACAACAATCACCTTAGCTATAATTTTATAAATGTTGTTGCAGAGCGAAACGGGTCTGAAATCTTCAAATGACTCAGGGTCTTCTTTCTTGGGAATAAGGGCTATAAAGGTTGAGTTAAAAGGAACATATACCATACCTTTCCTTCTGGATTCCTCAACCACCTCCGTTAATTCTGAGTCAATCTGATCAAAGAAATGCTGGAAAAGTTCTATAGGCCACCTGTCAGGCCCAGGGCTTTTATATTTGGCCATAGATTTTATAATACTCTCCACTTCTTCGTGGGACTTCTCCCTGCAAGCCCTCAGCTTCATCCTCCACCACAAATCGAGGCAAACATTGGGCTATTTTGATAACCTCTGCTAATGTAGGCTCTCCTTGCTCAGAGAAAAATGTTTGAAAATGGTTCCTCCCCATGTACGAGAGAGATTCAAAGGTACTGGCCTCTCTACCTTCCTCGTCCTTTAACTTCCAGATAGTATTCCTTATCTTCCTCCCTTTTGCATAATTGTGAAAAAAAAATTCTATTTTCATCTCCAGCCATCAGCCAAATTGCCCTGCTTTTCAGCCTCCATTCCTCTTCTCTTTCCAAAAGAATTTGAATTCTCTGCTTTTCTAACAAAAATATCCTATCCTTCGACTCCTGAGATTCATAGCCATTCGAATCAAGATTTTCCAATTCCCCAAGCTCCAGACTGATATTGATTAAGGCTTCATTTTGTTTCTACTTCCTTTTCTGCCCAATCCAACGTGGCCTTCTTTAGCCTTTTCAAATTGTCTATGAAAAGGAAACTCTTATGTTCTGTGGCATCCCTACATGGGTGTTGCCAAGTTTCTTTAGAGAGCTTTTTGAATGATTCCTCCTGCATCCGTGGTGCGTTGAATTTGAAGGGTGCTTCCAGCTTAAAGGGAGGCTTGGATAGCTTGAGTAGGACTGGGAAGTGATCTAAATTTCCCCCCTCTCCTACCCATTGTCTGAACACCGGGATTCTAGAAGCTAGATCTTCACTTAGAAGAAACATGTCTAATCTTTTTGCGATTCTAGCTTCACATGTTCTACGATTTCTCCATGTAGGTTTCAATTTTAGCAGGTTTGCATCAATCAGACTATGCGTAGCAAGTGCATTTAAAAAGAAATCTAATAGAGGGTATTCTCTAGCTAAAGGACCCCAAGCCTCATCATTCCCAATGGAAAAATTAAGATCTCCTCCTACCACCAGATTTTGATTTCTCATCACTGCTTTAGCCAAAAGGTTGTTCCAAAATGAGATCTCTCCTGGCATGGCTCGTATATATTTATCAGAGAGAAGTCAAAATCAGGGGTCATAGCTTCCATCCCCAAAACATGATCCATCCCCTACGAATTGATGAGTTTCATTCTTCCTTCCCTGAAGCCTATAGCCAAGCCTCCCAAGTGACCACTGGAATCCAATGCTTGAAAATGTCACCCCGTGAAAATGGAACACAGAGATGACACCACTTCTGAACTCATGCCTAAGGTCTCCTGCAGCATGAGTACTTCTGGGTTATAACGCTATACCAACTCCTTCAAAGCTAGTTTTTTGGGTTTACTGGCTAAACCCCTACAGTTCCATGAAAGAAAGATCATTTTAACACATCTCCACAGGGTTTCGCCGCTCTAAGCACCCCAGGAATCGACAATTGTTTACCATCCACCACGTCAAATTTTGCTTTCACCTGAGCCTGAGACAGGAAAGACTTTCATCCCCTCGACTTCTTCATAGAGGTCTGAGGTACATCCATGCCTAAACCTCCGATTGGATCTCCAGAAGCCGGTCTTTTGTCAAGGGAACACAAGTTATAATGACATACAGGTTTGGAAGGAGAGATTTTTATATCACCGATATCATTTGGAGCCTCTTCATAGTTTAGATTGATCTTGGGGATAGATGCAATGATATTTTCAACCCACGAGTGTTCTACAGATGAATGACTATGCGAATTTGAATTTAAGCATGCATCTTTTACTTCAAATGGAGGAGGCATAGAAGGAAAACAAGAGCCGAGATGCGTACCCATCATGACTTTAAGGATGCCTTCAGATTCTTCTTTTGTGACTTCTGGAGCACAATTCCCTGATCCAATAGGAGATTCTTCTCCAAATTCCAAGCGCATGGTCTATTGTGCCTGCATTAGAACCTTCTTCTTCTCGTTCCTATCCACTTCCATGGCGTCCTCCACTTGGACCGCCTCATATCTGGGGTCTATCTCCTCTCCTGCTGATACCACCTCTGCTTTGGCTTTCTTTTGTTTCCTCTTATGGAGAAAACCCAAAGGGCAGTCCCTTGCAAGATGTCCATACTCATGGCATCTATGACACCTAAAAGGCAGGTGTTCATAGTCTAATGGCTGATCGAAAATGAGGTCTTTATAATGAACTTTTATATTTTCCGCTAGGCATTCTCTGGGGTTAAGATTGACCAATATCTGGGCCATGGCTTTATTCCTTATTTTAATGAAAGACACATCTGTTTCCAGATAGGTGCCAAGCATGTTACCAATGGACCTGAAAACTGAATCCACCCATAGAAAAGGAGGTAGTCCAGGGGCGCGAACCCATACCGAGAATGAATCTACCTTTTCTCGCTGTGCATCGAATAGTGGCATCCATTGTCTAAAGAGAACGGGGTGGTTCCCAAAAGCCCAATTTTTCGTCATCACCTAGTCTACTATTTCCTTCTTATCGAACTGAATCATGAACCATCCTTTTGCTAGAACTGAAACTTTGAAGGATTTTTCTAGGGCCACCTGCCATTGCTGATCTACCCAATTTTGAATGAATTGGGCTGAATATTTTTTCCCTCGGGCTCGTCCTACCAATGTGCACTCAACCACCTCCATAGCTTCCTCTATTTGGACGTCCACCCCTAGAACAAGATTTGCTTCTATCTTTTTCTTGATTAGTTTTTGTTTCTTCCTCTTCTCCCCAACCTACTTATTGCTAGAACCCTCTTCCCTTCCTTGAGAAACAGCCATCCCATGCGCTGCTTCTGTTTGTTGCAAGAAATCCTTTTTGCTTACTGGCACAATTACTGAGGGGATATTTGACTTAGTAATTCCCACGATACCCCTGATCCCTGTTCCTTTGTCCACTCCTTTTTCTACACCCTCCTATTCTGGCTAATTTTCTGCTTTGCCTCCCGAGCCATCCTTCCTTCAACCCTCATCCGCTTCAGATCCCGCTATCTCTGGCTCAGGTATCACGCTAGGGTTTACCAAAACCCTTGCTATATATGATCTAGTTATAGCCGGCGATCTACCTGCTTTAACCAGCCCTAGGTCAGATTTGAGCCCTCCAATCGAGCTATGCCAATACCAATTTTTAGGGCCATGGCCGAAGACCACATCTTCAAGACCTCCAGTATAAGGATGAGCATTAGAGAGGGATTTTGAATTACTTACTTGTGGGAAGCTGAGTACTTCCGCCTGAGGGAAACCCTTCTTCTAAGCACTCGATTCCTGGTGATTGAATTGAACAGGGACCTCCTGGTTTTCCTACACTACCAGCCCCAACCTTTCTTCCAGAAATTCGATCGAGATCTTATTGTTCCATGACTCTTGCAGGTCTAGACTCAGCTTCAAAATCCCATGATCACTGCTTGACCCAAAGAACTGTTCAATATTCTGTGTCGTTAGGTCCTTTCCCCACACTGACAGTATGTATTCCGGTTCAGGGTCGAGCTCGATGGCCTCACTAGGGTTAACCATGATTAATTCACCTACTTAAATGCTAAAACCACCAAAACAAACCGTTTCGGTCTTCAATGATAGGGTAATACCTCGGGTTAGACGGAGAGAGCGACAGCTATGTCGACTGGAAGACAGAGTCTCAGGCGGTTTTCTGAAACCGAGATCATGAAGCCTCCAACTGCGTCCACGATCCAAAGAATAATCGTCCACGTTTCAAACCGGACCTTCAGATCCCTGCCAGATGTCTTCCTCTGATGCCTTGATTCGCCAGCCGATCCTTCTACTAACCTCCACTGCATTCAACCACCTTCCTTATCAAGCTTTACCTTTACAAAAAAAGGCCTAGGCCCTTAGCCCAGTTGGCCACAGCCCTCACACCTGTGACCATGACCTAGGACCTGTGGCCATCCTCCCAACTAGTCCATTGACTTGACCGATCAATAAAAGAAAATATATATATATATATATATAATAAATAAAAAATGTATAAAATTGGAAACCAATAATGGTTGGCATGTTTGTACAGAAAATCTAAGGTGAAGATCAATTTTTGACACAAATTTTCCTCATACCTATTCTAAACCCATTTTCTTTATATCCCACTATTTTCTTCTAAAAATAAAAAATAGCTACAGAATTATTGAGTTTCTATAGCTCTAACAGATTTCTACAACCAATTTGACAAGAATTTCTGATGAAATAATTGAAAGAGCGATTTACTCCCTCCACTGCAAAGCACCTGAAGAAAATATAAAGGACAGCAACAAAAGGTTAGAAAGAAATAATTCAAAGGTATGCAACTCTTTAATTTGATAATAGGGATCAAAAACATTAAATGTATGAATCATATAGACATCATGCTAACAAAATTCAAAATCATTATTACCAAGAGTTGATAGTATCATGTCAAATCAAATCTAATCCGCCATTCACTCCTCATCATTATACTTATGTTCCAACCCACATCCCGATTTTATTGATCTGATCACCCAAATCATGCTCATTCATGCTCTCAATGGTTAGATTATGTTGCACTCCTTTATACCTTGACCACTTACACTTCCATCATTCACACTCTCATCCTCATCACTCTGAAGCCCTCTGAAACCCTCCTACCCTGTCAAACAAAACAGTCTTGAGACAAAGCTTCTCAGCCATGGGGGTTATAGTCAAAACAGAACCAACAGGGAGAAAAATTTTAGAAGGATATCCATCGACAAGACAATTATTGCAAAAACCACAGTTGCTAGAGTTTGTGGAGAAATTTGATGGTTTCCACAAAGAAGTAACCAAATATTTCGCCAGAGCTTTTGATGAGGCGGAATTCGAGATAGGGGACATAAAATTTATAGCAACAAAGTCCTTTGTTGCTGAAGCTGTTGTATTGCCTTGAATTGGAGAAAAATGGTTTAAAAACAGAGGTATTGAGAGGGAGAACTAGAAGGCTTTTCTGAAGAACCTTAGCATGGACACCACCATTTTAAGAAGGGCGCTCTAAGAACAACATTGAAAAGTAAGTGGAGAAATTTACTTTTGATAATTCAAAAATTTGTTACTTGCAAAGGGAGGTTTGGATGCATTTTTTTCTATCATATTCGACTAATGATGAATTTTATTGAGGATAATGAAATAAATCTTCCATACTTCTTACTTAATATTCTAAGGAAGATGTCAGGGAATGTTCAAAGGAAAATTTAGTCTATAGAGAATAACATGTATCACCATGGTCTTGTTAAAATCCTTATTGAATTTCATCTTTAAAATGTGGGTGATAATTGGGAAATATTTTTAGTGAGGGATCATTTTAAGGAAGATACTCAAGAACAATCTAGCAGTAGCAAAGCCAAGAGAGGGAGAAAATTAAAAATTGAAGAAACAATGGAACAAAAACAACAACAGCCACATTAGCCGTCAAAGGATGACCTTCCTCTTGCAGAAATTTTAGAGAATATAAATAAGAAAAATGTTAGAAAAAAAAAAATCCATCATGAAAATAGAGGGCACTCCCAAAACAGAAAAGCCGAAGATAGAAAGAAAGAAAGAAAAAATTCAAATTCCTTCTATGACAAGTTTAAGAAGAAGTACCAAACTCAATCCAGCAACAAAAGAACTAACTTCAAAAAGTATGGATCATATCGATTTAGAAGTAGAGGAAGATTCAAGGGTTTCTGTGCCAACTTTCATCTCACCTCCTCAGAGCCCAAGCTGAAGAACACCTGAGATTGATCCTGTACAATAGGAAATTTATGATTATATTGAGTCCTTGCATAAAATAGACACAGCAATAAAATTAGCTTTAAATCAAGAAGAAGTCTAGTTTAGTAAACCACAATAACCTCCAGTGATAGGCACAGAGTGAAATCCAAATAGCTAAGAGTGACAATATTATTTTACACCTAAGTCTGTGGTATAAGAAAAATAAGAAGTTGAAGCACAAAAATAGAGCTCTACAAAGACAAGTCATAAACATGCAGTACAAGATTCTCATGAAAAAGCCAAGGATGGAAGTGGTCAAAAAGAAAGGGAAAAACATGAAGTTGGATGTACTTGCAGAGATCTCAAAATAAATGTAGTAATTAAATAGGAGACATCAGTTTTGTGTTTTGCATGAGGACATGCAAAAACCTTAGCATGGGGGAATGTAGAGTCTCATGATTGTTTTGTTATTGACACTCTTTTCATCATCACTATCAGCTCAAATAAGCAGTAAACTATAGATTTTGACATGGTAACATACTCAGATGTCTTATTTTTCATATTTATTAATGTACCTTATTATTAAGTTAAAATATTGCAATAAGCTACAGAATTAATATGATTCTACAGTTGTTTCATGATTCCGTAGATATCTCCATGGGTTTCTGAATTCCTGTATGCCAGCCAAGCAAAGGAGCACCTGGTCATATGGGGATTGACCTCCTAAAGGATCTCCTCCTATTCACACAAGCCAAATCACCAAGGAAAGAGCCCAGTGGTGCAGTCAAAGAAGCAAGTCAATATGTGGATAAGTGGAGTAGCAAGACTTCAGATAAATCATGACTCTCCAATTTTCTTTCCAAATAAAAAATCGTAGAGAAATGTTATTACTCTATTATAGATTAGAATTCAAACTACGATTTGTTTAAGTATTATAAGGCATAAAAGTCTCAATATGTTGAGGATGAATTCTATATATATGTACTCTGTAAACAGAAAGCGGGAGGTGCATATGTAATCTTTGAATGACTATTTGAAGTTTTATAACTATGTTTTCTTTCATTGAAGAAGTATTTTCATCAACCTCATGTGCAGTTATTTGTTAAATTAAATTTCTAAAACCTCCTATTTTGTGGAGGGCCCCTGCAGATAGTTGAGGTTCAATCTTTTATGTTTAGCGCAGTCATTTCATTTTCGTTATTTCTAGAATTTCGTTATCGTAGCTTTAGTTTCTTTGTAGTCATTTGTTTACAGTCTTTCTTTTTTTATCTACCAATTTCAATCATTTATATGCTTTTTAAAATAGAACCATGTATATATTCTTCTTCTTTTCATAGCAATTACATATATTAGATTGCATTCCTTTTGTTTTTGCTTTATTATTTCAAAGTTGAATTGTTAATTGCAGTGTAGAGATCTTAACATAGGATGCTTTATAAATTCATTCTAGAATAGAAGTGATTCTCTTTTAGAGTATAAATAATTCTCTTTCTAGAATATAAGTAGTTTATTCACATATTTTAGAATAACTTTCTTTTTAGTTTCTTTTCAAAAATACAATTTATCTTAAGGAAGTTTTTCGTAGAATTTACAAAGTAGTTTTTCTTTTCCATTACCTTGCATAGTAGTTCTTTTGAAACTAACGATAGTCAGTTAAATAGGATCATGATAGCTTGCTTTCATTTTCTTTTAAGAGTTGATTGTAGGAATTTTCATTAGAAAGATAAGAATAAAGAAAATCCTTAAAAAAAACACAATCATCATTTTAATAAAACTCAAGAAGGAAATGTCTAGCATATATAGTGCACTTTCACTTCACAACTAGTTTACCAACTTCGGTCGATAATTTATGTAATGAACTTAAGAACATTAAATTGACTAAACATATTTTATAAAAGAAAAACTAGCCGACAATAAAAAATCAACAGTTGATGTCTCATTAAATTTTAATTATGTGTCATGTACATCAAAACATAAAATAACCATCCATTTAGAAATTGAAGAAGCCCTTATCCCTAGCCAACTTTTTAATTGGAAGAAGGATGATCTAGAAAATCACAAAAGGCTAAAATCGGTGTACAAACTTGAGAGGCAAGATTTTGAGAAACCCAAGAAACCAGACTTCCCGCTTGCATATCAAGAAAAAAAAATTAGGTACCAGTGACTTGATGAGTCAAAAGCACGTGACCAGATGGAAATAGAAGTAAAGATACGAGAAGTTGACATATCAAATCATGATCGACCAAATATCACTAATTTGGTGACTATTGGTCAGACAAACAAATAGTAGAATTCATTGACTAACTCAAATAATATCATGATGTATTCATCCATGACTATAAATATTTAAAGGGACTTGTAAAAGAAATGGGGGAGATGAAAATCAACCTCATACTAATATCTAATCCATTTAAAGATTGAACTTACATGATTTCTCACAAACATAAAGCCATTGTTCATAAGGAAATAGAGGGGATGATTTCTAATGGAATCATCTACCAATTGAGACATCAGAAGGGGAAAGCCCTATGGTATTGCATCCCAATAAGCATGACTCAACTAAGCTACTCTTATATGTCGATTATCATGGGCTAAATAAATCAATAGTGATTGATCAATTCCTTACCCTGTTTGCTAACAAAATCATCAATGAAGTTGTAGGTCATGAGTGTTAATTTTTTACAGATGGTTTCGTGGGGTACAATTAAGTACCTATTATAAAATAAGGAATGAAGAAAAAAAATGTTTTTCACTCAATTTGGTTATCTTTCTTATTAGGTAATGCCTTTTGGACTAAAAAAATTCTTAGTATTTGCAAAGAATCTGTTGGACAGTTGGCATTGATCGGATAGCTAGTGGTAACATGTGTGTTAGCATTGATGTCAACAGTCATGTTGCGTGATGTGTTGGAAAGTTTGCATTTTCTCATAGTTGGAAAGAGTGTTCGCATTGATGTCAACCAGACTAGCATGGATTTTTGTGGCAGAAAATGTTGGCTTTGATGTCCACTAGCCTAGATATGATGGTAACTGGGCTAGTATTCGTGTTATTGATGTGCCAAGCTCTAGGGGAATCTCATGGTTGTTTAAGTCTCTTATATAAAATCATCATAGTAGAAGGCTTATTTGAGAATCCATAGTATAATGATTATGAACGTTGGAAGTCTTAGTGTTTGGAGGAGATTCTTCCTTAAGAGAATCAACTCAGATACTCTTGGCAATGGCATAGTTTGTGAGTGCCCAAGAAGATCTCTCCAATGGTATGTGGAACCCTGTAAAATGCCTCATAAGAGTAAGTTCAAGGAACAAGAAGAAGGGTAAAGGTGAAAATAATAGAAGAGAGTTGGCAACCATTTTTTAGGTAGAAAATGGGCTCAAAGACTACATCGGACCTTCTCCACTAGAAATTTCTTTGGAAATATCTTTCCAATGATATGTTGAAGTCCATAAATGGATTCCAAGATAGAAAGTTATTGACAGTACAAGTTAGGATCTTAAAGTCCTTAGGAGCTGTAATCTTAGAGTCTTGGAACCTCAAAAGGGTCAAAGTCTCAGAGCCTCCAAACCATCGAAATCTCAAAACCTTGGAAGGTAGGAATCTTGGAACGTCAGAGGCTTATTTAAAAGATACCCAAGATGGCATGGAACCAGGGAAGCAATAATTCCTCGAAACCTCAGAAGGTCGGAATCTCAAAACCTCGAAGTTCTATTTAAAAGAGATCTGAGATGGAATGGAACCAAGGAAGTAGGCTTGGAACCTCAAAAGGTCTAAAACTTGTAACCACTTATTAATTGAATTCCTTAAAAGCAGTGGGGTTGCAAGGAGCAAAGGTTTAAAAAGGAAATCACTAGAAAAACCAAGGATCATAGGACCCCTTCTCTCTCCTCCAATAATACACATAGCAATATTTGATTAGCTATAAGGATATAATAGTTGTAGATGATGTCAGCATGACATGGATGTCTGTGAGACACATGGTAGTCAGTTTTGGCATTTTTTGGTGGTATAATGGGGAAAATACAGATGACACATGTCACCACATAGGAGGAGACATATGGGGTTGATGATGTATGTTGGCATTTTGGCACAGGTGTGGCGCTATGATACAGGTGTTTTCCTTGATGGCAACTCTCTTTGATAACAGATCTCCGTTCAGACTACAGAATGAAGAGAAATCTCATATACGCAGGTTAATTAAGTCCAAGTTGCGTATACACGCCGTCTATATGCATACTAAGTCACGTATACGCAGGTTATATATATACGAAGGCGCGTATACACACAGATATATGAACATAAAAGGGCGTATATGTCGGGAAGCTTCCCTTTGGTCCGTGGTAGTTAGTCCTCGGTACTTGAGCCTATGTATTTGGACCAAAGTATCTCGACAGACGTGTTGATCCCTAGTTTCTAAGTTGATGGTATTGGATTTCTATGGTTTGGCCCTTGGTATTGAGCAAGGCCTAAGGCTATATAAGGAGAAGAAGATCATTAGGCAAATCTTCTTTTGAAAAGGCTTGAATATCTGAAAAAGAAAGAGATCTGGTATGCAGGTTCTGGGTTGCTTGATCTAAGCTAAGGAGAGATCACTTCGGTTGATGGAAGACTAGATCTAAGGATAGATCGGGATCTAATGATTTGAAATGCACTATTATGATATGGTTGATTATGCGTATTTCTAGATCTGCATACTGACGCAATGTTATGTTCTGGGTCTAACTGATGTCTGGTACAGTTGCAAGTTGAGAGAATTTATTTTTAGATCTGTACGCAGGTTGGGTTCGGTAAAAGCGTGTGTATACGCGGTTTTCTCTCATTGAAGTAGCGTATATTTTTTGAAGCTTGATTTTGGGTTTACAGTTGGGTCTGACTGTTATTGCAGAGTTCTGTAGTCTGCTCTGTGTTCTGGTAACTGGTGATTGACAAGGTTTCAGTGGTTCAGTGATTGATGATGCTAGTAATGGATGTTTTGTGCTTCAATGATCTGTTGTGAAAGTTGAATGAATTGTGGTCTTCAGATTGTAATGTTGTGCTTCAGGAATATCCAGTCTGAAAATGTATGAAAGGTGGTACCTGAAAGAAAGAAGATTGTAGGCCAGCACCTACGTACTAGTATCTTGGCTAGTACAAGAGCAAAGGGGGTTGGAGCTCCCTTCCAAGGAAGTTTGGAGAACGAGAGAAGGTTGTAGCCTTCTGCAGGTTGTAGCCTGCGTACTGGTATAAGGCTGCACCAGTACAAAAAGATTGTAAACTGAAGTTTCATATTAAAGAAAGATAGAGACGACTTGCAGCAGGTGGTTTTCACCCACATTGGGTTTCCACCTTATATCATGGTGTTCATGTGTGTGGTTTTTGTGTGATCTATTCTACTGCATCTGTTTACTCTTAATATGGTGAATAATGTCCTTATGCACTTAACTGAAGATAAATTAACTGAATTATAAGATTGTTGGTTATACGCTGTTTTCTTTAGACACAGTTGCGTGTACACGTTGGTTCACTTAACGAAAGTAGCGTATATGTTTCTGAGCACTGAAAAAGTTTTATAGTTCTGATAATACTGATTCACCCCCCCTCTCAGTATTATTTCCAACAATTGGTATCAGAGCAGGTCCTTCAGAGAAGCTTGACCGCTTGAAGGTAGATCGTTCATCATGAGCAACTACGAGAAAGAAGCATCAATCAGGCCACTGGTTTTTGATGGGACAAACTTCAATTATTGGAAGGTAAGAGTTACTGCATATCTTCAATCTCTTGGTACAGAAGTTTGGAACATCGTAGAGACAGGCTACACTTTTCCTTCAACTACTCCTACAGATGCAGCCGAGAAAAAGAAATATGAAACAAATGCGAAAGCAGTCAATACTCTATTGGGATGCATCTCTCAATCAGAATTCATGAAGGTAATGCACTATAAATCTGCAAAACAAAATATGGGATAAAATGGTCACGAGCTATGAAGGAGACGATCAGGTAAAGCGTGCTAAACTTCAAACTCTCAGGATTAAGTATGAGACTCTCAGAATGTATAATGATGAAAGTGTGGCTAACTACTTCCTTAGGGTAGATGAGATTGTCAATTGCATGCAAAACTTGGGTGAAGAAATAAAAGAGGCTATTGTGGTTGAAAAGATTCTAAGATCTTTGTCCCCCAAGTTTGAATCTAAAGTGTCTGCCATAGAAGAAAAGGAAAATTTGCAAATTCTTACTATGTCTCAGCTTCACGGAATTCTAACTGCTTATGAAATGAGAAAGGGAGGTCCATCAGACAGAAGAGAAGCTGCCTTCAAGGCTTCAGGCAAAGAAGATTATTATGAAGCAAGTCACCTGCCAGAAGATGAAGAAGAGGAATCAAATTTCGTCAGAAATCTTCAAAGGGGTTCTGGAAGGTTCAGAGGTAAGTTACCTTTTAAATGCTTTGCTTGTGGAAGAGTAGGTCATTATGCTGCCAAATGTCCTCACAAAGATAAGAATGACAAGGGAAAGGAACCTGTTAAATGGAACAAGAAACAATATGAAAAGAAGAAAAGCTACTACACTCATGAAGATAGTGATGGACTTTCAAATAGTGATGAAGATGAACAAGGTAATAGATATAAACTTTTAATGGCTTTTGAAGATGATGACTACATGGATGCTATAGATGTAGAAGGCTTTTATGAAGAAATGAAAGATCTCAAAGTTCGTTTAGAAGAGAAGAGTGCTATTATTGATTCTCTACAATGTCAACTAGCTTAAAAGGAAGAACATCTTGAAAAATTGGAATGTGAGATTGTTTGTCTTAGAAAGGAGATTGAGAAAACCAAAGCAATTAATCTTAAGTTTGTTAAAGGATCTGAAACCTTGGATGAGATTATCAATGTGCAACGATCTCCTCTGATCAAGACAGGTCTTGGATATAATGGAGAAACATCTCAAGCCTCTACCTCTAAAAGTTATCTTGATGCAGCAAGGAGAAGCGAGCAAAGGCCAAATAAAAGTCATCAGGTGAATCGGGGACAGTTTACCTCAAGAACAAATAAAGACCATCAAGAAATTCGGGGACAAACTGCCTTAAGGACAAACAGAAGCTACAATCAGACACAGGTAAAATCTTCCCAATTTTCTCCAAGAATGAATAGAAGCTACAATCGGTTGGATGATAGATCTGATTATCGCAGAAGTTTCTTTAATGGCCAATGCTTTTCTTGCCATAACTTCGGTCACAAAGCAGCTCAATGTGTTGCCTACAAAACAATCATGACTAGAGAAGCTCAAAAGCAAGGGAGAATGACTGGAACCATGAAAAGGACTTATAACAACTTTTCGGTTCTTGAAAATGAAGTTGAATGCTCTATTTGTAATAACTTTGGTCATGAAGACTCTGAATGCAGGAGCAGGTTCCGGAAGACAACTCAGAAGGAACAAACCTCAAATGTTAGAACATGGAGAATAAAAGAATCACAACCAGAAAGATGTGGGATAGCCTTTTATGCAGAAGGTCAAGAAAGTCTATGGTACATTGACAGCGGATGTTCGAAGCATATGACAGGGGACAAAGAAAAGCTTGAGTCATATACCGCATTAGAAAAGGGGAAGAAAGTTTCTTTTGGGAACGATATCTCTACAGCCATAAAAGGAAAAGGTGTTGCTCCGTTGAAAGAGAAGGTCAAAGCAGGAAATGTTTTATATGTTGATGGATTGAAGCATAATCTTCTGAGTGTCAGTCAGATGTGCGATCAAGGAACTGAGGTAATATTTAGATCAAATGGATGTTGTGTTCGCGATCTTGATACAGGTAAAACAGTGATCAAAGGAAGAAGGACTCCAAATAATCTATATATCTTTGAGGAAAGACAACAATGCTACTTAAGCAAGGATGATGAACATTGGCTATGGCATCGAAGGTTGGGGCATCTAAGCTTTTCACAAATAAGGAAAGCATGCAAATATCAGGCAGTTCGTGGTCTTCCAGATATCAAAATTCCAGACAATACCATATGCAAATCTTGTCAGTTTGGAAAGCAAACCAGAACTAACTTTCCAGAGAAGGAAGGATCAGCTAGCATGCCTCTCGAGCTAGTCCATACAGATGTATGTGGTCCATTTAGAAAGAGGACACCTCGAGGAGAAGAATATCTGATATTATTCATTGATGATTTCTCCAGATTTGTTTGGTTGGGGCTCATGAAGCACAAAGATGAAGCATTCGAAAAATTCAAATCCTTCAAAGCCTTGGTTGAAAATGAATCAGGACACAAAATTAAGTGCCTCAGATCTGACAGAGGTGGGGAGTTTACCTCAAACGAATTTTTCGATTTCTGTGAAGAACATGGGATAAGAAGAGAATTCTCTACAGCTAGAACTCCTCAGCAAAATGGGGTTGTGGAAAGAATGAACAGAACAATCCAACAAATGGCTCGTGCTATGCTTGATGAATCAGGTACTCCCGCAACCTTCTGGGGTGAAGCTGCACATGCTGCGGTTATTATTCTTAACAAAACAAATGTCCGAGTAAACAGCACTCAAACACCTCATGAGCTCTGGAGTGGTGAGACTCCTTCGGTGAAGCACTTCAAAATCTTTGGGAGCAAATGTTATATTAAGAATACTGATGAGCAACTTGGCAAACTTGAACCAAGAGCAGATGAGGGCATTCTTCTTGGTTATTCTCCACATAGCAAAGCATATAAGTGCTACAATAAAAGACTTGGCAGAATTGTTGACAGCATTGATGTAGTGGTTGATGAGAAGGGATATATTCCTAGGCAAGTTCATCATGAAGACATTGAAGAAGATGAAGGCTACCCTCAAAGACGAAATGATGAAGAAGAAGAACCTCAAGAAGAAGAAGAACCTCAAGAAGAACCAGAGGAGCAGACAAGAATAGAAGAGAAGACTCCATCCAGATATGTTCAAAAGAATCATCCAGAATCTCAGATTGTGGGGTAGAAAGAAGCAGGAGTACAAACAAGAAGGACACTTGCAGAAGCTTCAAGCTATTTGGCATTACTCTCCTCCACTGAACCACGAAATGTGAAAGAGGCATGCAAAGATGACTTTTGGGTCAAAGCAATGGATGAAGAACTTGAGCAGATCGAAAAGAACAACACTTGGGAATTAGTTCCTAGACCAAAAGATAAGAATGTAATAGGAACAAAATGGGTCTTCAAGAATAAATTGAATGAAAATGGAGAAGTAATTAGGAACAAGGCCAGACTTGTTTGTAAAGGGTATGCGCAGCAAGAAGGAATAGATTTTGAAGAGACCTTTGCTCCTGTGGCAAGACTTGAGGCTATCCAAATGTTCCTTGCTCTCTCAAGCTTTCAAAACTTCAAGGTATTTCAAATGGACGTGAAATCAGCCTTTCTGAATGGAGACTTAGAAGAAGAAGTATATATACTGAGCAGCCAGATGGTTTCATTCTTGGGAATGATCCAAACCTTGTATGCAGATTGAAAAAGGCTCTCTATGGACTCAAACAAGCTCCAAGGGCTTGGTACTATCGGTTGGACAAATATCTTCACCAACAAGGCTTTTCAAAAGGATCAGCAGATAGCAATCTCTATATAAAAGTTGAAAATAACAAATTGCTAATTCTTGTTGTTTATGTAGATGATATTATCTTTGGCAGCAATGAAGAGACTATGAGTCAAAACTTTGCCTCGGTTATGCAGAAAGAATTCGAAATGTCACTACTTGGAGAATTGACATATTTTCTTGGATTGGAAATCCAACAAAATGAAGGAGGTATCTTCTTGTCTCAAACCAAATACCTCAAGCAGATCTTGAAGAAGTATGGCATGGAAGAGTCAAAGCCAGTATGTACACCCATGGTTACAGGATGCAGCCTCAGTACAAATGATGAATCAGCAGCAGTTCACCAACCCACTTATAGATCCATGATTGGGAGTTTGCTTTATTTGACAGGTACCCGACCAGATATTACACATGCAGTAGGAATTGTTGGAAGATTTCAAGCCAACCCAAAGGAAACTCATCTTCAGGCAGTCAAAAGAATCTTCAAGTATCTTCAAGGGACCCAAAACTATGGCTTATGGTATCCTAGAAATACAGATCTCACTCTTCATGCTTACACAGATGCAGATTGGGCTGGAAGTGTGGATGATAGGAAAAGCACAAGTGGTGGTGCTTTCTTCATGGGTTCCAGATTAGTATCTTGGTTCAGCAAGAAACAGAGTTCGATTGCCTTATCTACAGCTGAAGCAGAATATGTGGCTGCGGCATCTTGTTGCACACAACTTCTTTGGATGATGCAGACCTTGCAGGACTTTCAAATCACTTGCACTCCACCAGTCTCTATCTTATGTGATAATACAAGTGCAATCAGCATTTCAAAGAATCCAGTCATGCACTCAAAGACCAAGCACATACCAATCAAGTACCATTTTCTTCGGGAACAAGTGCTTGAGCAGAAGGTCAAGTTGGAGTATGTTCCTTCTAAGGAACAAGTTGCTGATATTCTCACAAAACCACTGCCCAGGGAAACTTTTGAATACCTCAGACAAAAGCTGGGAGTAGTTGATGCTTCATCCTGCTGTTAAAGCTTGTCTGTCCTACAGAAAAGTTGGTATACGCAAGTTACGTAAGGGATATCCGCGTATATACGCCGATTTATGAGGGATAAGTCGCGTGTATGTTGTACGCACTTTGCAGAAAGTATATCCGCGTACATACGCTGGTTTATGCAGGATAAATCGCGTATATGGAGTTCTGAACAGCAAGGGCAAACTCTGGTTTGAAAAGGTCTGAGATGGGTATGTCAGAATTCTTCAGACACAGTTTCAGGGGGTGCAGCAGGCACAGGTTCAGGGGGAGCAGCTTAAAAGTCTCATAAAGCATTGTTGGCATTTAGATGTTTTGGTTGTTGGTTTCAGGAGAAGGAGCTCAGAAAGAAATCCTGGTTGCTGATCTAAAAGATGTTTATCAGATGCTGCTGATGACTTTCATAAGTCTTGGTCTAGATCTGTTATCTCTATGTCATGTATCTCTTTTGTGATATCTCTTTTATGGTGTCAAGGTCATGTAACGGCCTATGTTGGTTTCCCCACTATGCCTGGGATGAATGATGTAATATAACTGGTTGTTTCTGATGTGTCCCCTCTTGGTAGGGAGTATGGATGTATGAATTGAGTCTTTTGGTGATAGGAAGGTCCCTTATGGTGTATAAGTCTTGGTTCTTGTTGAAGAACATCTTTTGCAGATCTGGCCTACAGTCAGGGGGAGCATGATTTAGCACAGCCAAGCAGAGGTATCAGCATGTACTCAGGGGGAGCACAGCCCTTTGCCCTTGATGACAAAGGGGGAGAATGATCCTAAGGATCTTGAGGTTGCCATCAAGTCCAAAGGGGGAGATTGTTGGCATTTTGGCACAGGTGTGGCGCTATGATACAGGTGTTGTCCTTGATGGCAACTCTCTTTGATGACAGATCTCCGTTCAGACTACAGAATGAAGAGAAATCTCATATACGCAGGTTAATTAAGTCCAAGTTGCGTATACACGCCGTCTATATGCATACTAAGTCGCGTATATGCAGGTTATATATATACGAAGGCGCGTATACACGCAGATATATGAACATAAAAGGGCGTATATGTCGGGAAGCTTCCCTTTGGTCCGTGGTAGTTAGTCCTCGGTACTTGAGACATGTATTTGGACCAAAGTATCTCGACAGACGTGTTGATCCCTAGTTTCTAAGTTGATGGTATTGGATTTCTATGGTTTGACCCTTGGTATTGAGCAAGGCCTAAGGCTATATAAGGAGAAGAAGATCATTAGGCAAATCTTCTTTTGAAAAGGCTTGAATATCTGAAAAAGAAAGAGATCTGGTATGCAGGTTCTGGGTTGCTTGATCTAAGCTAAGGAGAGATCACTTCGGTTGATGGAAGACAAGATCTAAGGATAGATCGGGATCTAATGATTTGAAATGCACTATTATGATATGGTTGATTATGCGTATTTCTAGATCTGCATACTGACGCAATGTTATGTTCTGGGTCTAACTAATGTCTGGTACAGCTGCAAGTTGAGAGAATTTATTTTTAGATCTGTACGCAGGTTGGCTTCGGTAAAAGCGCGTGTATACGCGGTTTGCTCTCATTGAAGTAGCGTATATTTTTTGAAGCTTGATTTTGGGTTTACAGTTGGGTCTGACTGTTATTGCAGAGTTCTGTAGTCTGCTCTATGTTCTGGTAACTGGTGATTGACAAGGTTTCAGTGGTTCAGTGATTGATGATGCTAGTATTGGATGTTTTGTGCTTCAATGATCTGTTGTGAAAGTTGAATGAATTGTGGTCTTCAGATTGTAATGTTGTGCTTCAGGAATATCCAGTCTGAAAATGTATGAAAGGTGGTACCTGAAAGAAAGAAGATTGTAGGCCAGCACCTACGTACTAGTATCTTGGCTAGTACAAGAGCAAAGGGGGTTGGAGCTCCCTTCCAAGGAAGTTTGGAGAACGAGAGAAGGTTGTAGCCTTCTGCAGGTTGTAGCCTGCGTACTGGTATAAGGCTGCACCAGTACAAAAAGATTGTAAACTGAAGTTTCATATTAAAGAAAGATAGAGACGACTTGCAGCAGGTGGTTTTCACCCACATTGGGTTTCCACCTTATATCATGGTGTTCATGTGTGTGGTTTTTGTGTGATCTGTTCTACTGCATCTGTTTACTCTTAATATGGTGAATAATGTCCTTATGCACTTAACTGAAGATAAATTAACTGAATTATAAGATTGTTGGTTATACGCTGTTTTCTTTAGACACAGTTGCGTGTACACGCTGGTTCACTTAACGAAAGTAGCGTATATGTTTCTGAGCATTGAAAAAGTTTTATAGTTCTGATAATACTGATTCACCCCCCCTCTCAGTATTATTTCCAACAATGTAAGCATGACATCATCCCAAAAGAGCTTCCCTAGAAGTTTTGAGTGATGGTCACAATGAAAACCAATCAAGAGAAGCATTGGGGGGTCCCCATGGGACATGTCAACTCAGAGGTCAAAAATATTATAGCTTCTTATAATTGCATTTTGAGAAAGTGCCAAGACTTGTAACTTCAAGAGTTATATCAGACTTTGGTCATATGATCTCAAGAACCAAGAGTATGGAGCATTTATAGATAGAGATAGGCCCCGGTAGGATCTTAAAGGACTTAGCATCTAAGTTTTATGTCAATGGTCACAGCACCCGGTCCTATGGTGGATAATGATAAGATGCGAAGAAAAAAGGGGCTAGAGTCCAAGCTTGAAGTCTCACAATCTTGTAAGAGATTGATAATCACTATTAATAAAATTTATGAGATGTGGGGCTCCGGTACTGTAGCACAAAGGTTTATAAAGGATGAATGAGTCGATTGCTAAGAGTAAATGTGCACAGAAGAGTTGGTCACTAAAGTAAATGGTGATTTTCAAAATCATTGAGTCAAGGCACCAAGGACCAGGATTTGTAGATAATATTGACGGGAATATAATCAACTGAAGCAAGCCATCTCTGATCTCGTTGGAACTATTCATTGAATTAACTATGGAACAGAGCCATACTTGAGTACTTGGAACTTTGTGATCAAGTTAATAAGAATGGGGAGCCTTGTTGGAGTGTGTAGGTTGAGTGAGAATTTATTCTCAGCATGGAAAACACTCAGGATACCATTCCCTATTTTAATTATAATACAACCTCAGTTGTTGAAGTGTAGAAAACATTGAGATGCTAATTCTATGGTTTAATGTAGCTGCAATGTCTATTCATTATTCCCAACAATAGGAAGGTGCATTGTGTGCAGGAATACACTTGGGTAGCATGAATGGTGTGTATTTGAGAAAGTGGGGGTATGCAGCATAGTTGAGGGATTTGTGTGGAAGAACTTTATGCGTGAGCATTGCTGAGTAGAGGCCAAGTGTGTTTATTCTTAAACAAAGGTTGAGTGATATTGTGCTTCAAAGAAGATGATGATATTTGGTGTATGTCGTTGTGTGCAGAGGGTTGAGAACATGGGTTGTTGCAAAGTGAGCAACGGACAGAGGGTTGCATGGGATGAGTAGAAGAAAGGTTGTAGAGGATAACAAAACTATGAATAGGAAGAGAGGCTTCCAAATATAGTGAAAATTAGTTTCCTTATTGAGCATGGGTTGGGACCTTCATACAGGAAGTTGGTACTTCCATCTCTAGTGGGAGTCTAAGGAAGGATTGGGGGTTGGTGCCTCCTACCAATTGGTGCTTGCCTAAAATCCAAGGAGTTTCAAGTTGGTTCTTGCAACAAATCCATGAATTTGTGTGTCATATGGTGCTTTTGGTAAGTTGATCAAGTGTCTACAAAAGGAGGGAGTTGGTGCTTTTGTATAGTGGGTGCTAGCAAATAATCAAAGGGAGTTGGTGCTTCGTGTGAGTGGTGGCTCACAAGCAAAATTTGATGTCATAGAGTAGGTTCTCTTATTTACATCATAATAAAAAACAATCTTTCGTGGTTTTTCTCCTAGAAGGGTTTCTACATTAAACCTTTGTGTCAAATGTATATGTTTCTCTTGGTGCATGCATTCATGTGTTGATTATGTTGTTGCACATGATATGTTGTTGATTGGTATCATATAATGAATGTCGAGTTCGAATAAGTAAAGATAAATTGGAATTAAAATATAAATGAGCCTTCATACTAATTAACCCCCTGCCCTCTAAGTATTAAACATTATTTCCAACTATTGGTATTCAAACGAGGTTCCTTCAGAAACATCTTGACTACTAGAAGGAAGATCCAAGAGAAACAATGGCTAATCAAACTTGGCTTACACTAGAAGGAGTTCCATTTTTAAATGGATCATACTATGGGTTATGGAAGATTAGAATGGAATCATGTTTAATAGTCATCGATGAATACATTTGGTTATTTGTGATATATGGATAGAGGATTGAGTTTAATACATAATCCATGGGGATTATCATGAAAGGGATATCTAAGACTGATGTTGATAAAGTAAAGAATTGTGAGATAGAAAGGGAAATTATGGATACATTACAATCAAGAAGAGGTTGAGGAACTCTGTTTCTCTAGCAATGAACCAAAACATGCAGAAATTGTTGCTGGTGAACAAGAAAAGGGAGAAGAAAGAAGATCAAGAGAAGGAAGATACTTCTCCCATTAGGAAATTTATTTCCCATCACTCTCAAGATAATGATGAAGAATAATTAGAAGAAAGGCCATGTTTCCCAGAATTTAATTTATTTCTCTGTGATACATATAAAGAGATATGTCATTTATCTTCTAGATGCTTATGTGAATTTTCTAAAGATAGAAATAGCCATACATCTAATCGTTGTGAGGATAGACCTACTATTGTAGAAATAGAAAATCAGGGATCCTCTAAAGAAGAAGATAGTATAACATGTAAAGAGAATAGGAGTATCCTTAGTAGTGATGAAGATGGAATACTCCTCAAACTATGGAAGATTTCTTGGACATAGAGATAGATTTAGATCTATGTGGAGGCTCAGCTAGCACCTCTGATAGTGAAGGAAAGGGTTTTGATGAAAGGATATATTTTAGGAAGAAGTTGATCTCTATTCTAAAATATATCAAGGAACTATCATAATCTAATATTAAAAAAATAAGTAGTTGCAGGAATATGAGCTTGATAATGACAAGCTGAGAAAAACAATAGTCAATCTTAATGCTCAATAAGAAGAGGCTAGTAGGCTGAATGAGATATTGACCAGTCAGCTAAGTGATATAGAAGCTCATTGTGAGAAACTACAAAATGAATTAGTCTCATTGAGACATGACCTAGAAAGAGAAAGGAAAGAGCTTTCTAGATGTCAGAATATTGGGGTGATCGGGAAAGCCTTCGATAAGATGCTTCCTAGGAAAAGATCTCCTCTCATCGAGGCTAGTTTGGCCTCCAAATAATAACCAAGCTCCAAGAAGGCAAAGGTGGAAGGGTCAACTTCCCTGGTAAAGGAAATTCGAGGTTCCAACAACAATAAAGGAAAAGAGGTTGTTGGATAGTAGCAGTAGCAAGGAAAGCAATAACAGCAAGAGAAGAAGAGGTGACAACAGAATGTTAAGAAATAGCGAGGAGAGAAACAAAAGAGATCCGAGAAGTGGTAAAAAAAGATGGAAGGCAGTAATGTAAAATTTCATGGAATGCACATGAAGAACTAGCAGAGGTCCTTTCCCCTCAAGGACAAAGAAACTTCACGTATCAAAGGTTCTTTCGTGAATATTGTTTTTCTTGCAATAATTTTGGACATAAATCCATGGATTGTAAATGACATGCAAGAAAACAGAGTGTGTGCAGTAGAAATAGGAGAAAACATGTTGGTAGTAGTATAATCCTTTATAGTAATGTTCATAAATATGGAAATCATTTTGGCCCACTCCTATATCATGTCGACTACTACAACGATGGAAAATTTGGGCACAAGGCAATAAGATGTATACATGAGAATTCGAGGCATGCATCCCATAGGATGTGGCAAAATGAAGGAATTCAACCATTAAGGAGGAATATAAAGGGTATGATATTGAATAATGAAAGGATAAAACATCAAAGAACTAAATCTTATCTAAAGAAAAATTAGAGAAAAATTAAGAGGGATGATTCTTAGATTCCTACGGGAAAAATGTTTCTAAGTGCCAGTTGTAATGAGCATAGGCTTCTAAAAAAAGGGAGCAACAATAAAACAGTAAATCCATCCTTGCAAACAAAGAAACAAGTCAGCAATAGGATTTCGGTGAAGAAATAGGAGTTGAAGGAGATGTGTACTCTAGTCATATGCAACAAAGAAAAGTCCTTAACATAGGCAAAGGAGAAGCTGGAAAGAAATGTTGTGATTGGGATTCATTGAGTGAAAATGTGGAATAAAAAGGAGTGTTGTAGTAGCTACAACCACCCTCCAAAATTTTTCCTTAGCCTATTTTGGAGCCTCCCTACCAAACTTACATAGCACTTTGTCTTGCTTCATCAAGTACTCAAGCTTCAATGTTTTCCTTGCACAAAGGCAGCCTGTCGATCACAGTTGATCCATTCCCCTTACATGCTGCTTACCTAGGCTTGGTCCAGCTGCAGGCTTAGTAGCTTCCCCTTGAAAATTTTTCATTTATGGAGGGAAACCATCCTCCCCTCCAGTAATTACACAATCCTCTCTCATAGCCTGCTGGGGTCTAGGATTGCGCAATCCTACCAACCAACCCTCCCAGCAGGATTTGCACAAATTTTTCCAGCAGTAGGCTGTTCAGCCCAGGATATTTGCAAATTTGGGTAGCATTCAGCTGCTCTACCTAGAAATTGTGAAAACCTCCCAGGCGGTCAACCCAGTGCCCATCCAGGAATAGGTGTTTTTCCCAAGCAGTTGAGCACTTACATGCATGGACAGTCTAGTTGACCAATTCCATCCGAGACTTGGGAAACTTGACTTGCATGCATGCATGACTTGATCTTCCTGGAATAGCAAGAGACAAAATGAAAAAGGAATCCCACGATTCAGGGAGCTATTTTTAGCACACGGGGTTACATGCAAAGTTGTTTTAGAAGTTTCCCTCCAAGTGTCGCTCTTTCCTAGATTTGTGGCAACCATGTCATGAGACCAAAATTATTTATTCGTTGCATCAAAGCTCATTCATTCACATAGATATTGGAGGTCTGACATCCCACAGCACATGCATGACTCTTTGACACATCTGGCTCAGCTATTCACGGGTAAATGGCCTCAACTTGCCTTTTTCAACATTTCTATTGCTTTTTGTCTATTCACTCGTGTGAGTGTTGTTTTCTTGATTTCTTTGAATTCTTATTATCATTTACATATATTCTATATTTCCCTAGCTCTGTTTCAGTTTTTATTTCTATCTCACTGTTGTCGCATGCATGAAATTGTTTTGCACGGACGTTCACCCAACCAGCGCATTGCCTCACCCGCATGCATGTTGATCTGTCTATTGATTCTTTCATTCATGTTTTGCATACACTACTAATCACTTCTGCTATCACTTAGTGTCACCATGCATTTCATTGTCTTACATGTTTTGAGTTGCCTGTCGGCGAGTCAGGCCAACCTTGGCCCAGTCTCTGCCTTCACCAAGGCTGCATTGCGAAATCTGGGGAAGGAAGGCTTGTTTCTGGATCTTTTAGGTGTTCATTTGTCTCAATGGCTTCCAAGAGAACAAGATCTCAGGACACTGATGGTATTGCAGCTGGAGCAGTAGTTGAGTAGATGTCCTCTAGTCTGTCCATCTACAAAGATACTAAGCTATATCTAGATAAGGACATCAAACTGAAGTGCAAAGAGGTGAATGAAACATTTGCAGGTACTTTTTTGGAAGACCTTAAAGACTGTTAGGTGTACATGAACATTCATAAGTCTAGTTTGTATCAAATTGCATGCAAATGCCCCATGTTCTAATGCATGGACATGATTGACTGGATCATTTCTCACACTAACCCTGAGACGATGACCTTGAGCAGTGTCAGTGGGATGAAGATTGCAACCTTCTTGGCACAAGATTACAATGAGATGTATCAAATGATGGAGCCCATGGCTATCCTGACTCCTCCATTCATCTTGCCCAATTGCAGAGATCACTCTAGAGACATTCTAAAGGATTGGGTAAAGGATCCAGCTTGCCTCAAGATGACACCCAACCAGATCCACAAGACAAAGATATTGAGGAAGGTGTACCAATACTTAGTCATATTTGCATGTCAAATGAGTGGCCAAGAAAGAACTAAGACCTTCCCTTAGAGTTGGCTAATCATGCTAGACTAACTAGCTAGAGAAGGAAGACTATGCAACTAGTCCAGCAGACTACCTCACTAGCTCAAGGAACAAGTCATGAAGGCTCGATAGTCACGCTGGTATGCATGTATAAATTTATATATCCTCTTATGTTCTAGATGCAGTATGTGCCCGCCATGAGTTCTCGGCCTTGGAGTGGGCATGGTCACCCACGGAGACTGTTGTGAACACGTATTTCAAGATGTTGTCTAAATGCAGTTTCAGAGGAGTGATCATATGGATGTCTAACCATTTTGTCACCCCAATGTACAGGTCAATATTCGAATAGGATCCACCCTGCATGTCAGAGGAAGTGATGAAGGAATTGTTAGGCATTGCAGATTGGTATGCCTCATCGTTTGGCACTTTCATCTAAGTGTTCAATGCGGAGAAGTCTCTGTATGTTCTGCCAAATTTCACCTTGGATGTGATTGTCATGCAAGAAGTAGCGTACCACATCTCAGCAGGATTCATAGCTAGACTACAGCGGAAGAAGAAGTCACCTTGGCCCGCTCTTCCGTTGCAGATTGGGTTATATGAGATCTGGAGTATCAAGCAAGCGGATGTCGAAGCAGATCATATGAGGAAGTATCCTTTCAACCTCCGAAGCTTCAACCCGTATGACCCACATTGCATTGTGAAGGATCACTACACAAGATTTCATTTCAATTGGATCCATGGGGCATGTCATTGGGTGAGCAAGACTCATGGAGATACTGTTACAATTCCTCCAGATCCAATGAAGAGGTTGGCTTCACCATAGAGTGGTTTGCAAAGCAGCATGAAGCAACATCACGAAGAGCACCAACAGTAGTAGCAACACTAGAGGCAGTAGAGCCAAGCACACCTATGAGCGACAAAGGGAAGAGGAATAACGTCAACCGCATTGAGGAAGATAAAAGTTGCAAGTTTCAAGCAGATCCACTTGTAGAACGAGTAGCTATGGTTATTCAGGTGAAGAGGAAGTAGCGTGACAAGTGAATCATGTAAAGGCAAAGGGATAAGAAGAGAATGGAAGAAGCAGAGAAGGAGTTGCATGAGTTGGGGGAGAAACTTTGGAAAGAATAGGAGCTCCGCCAACAAGAGCAGGAAGTGCAACAGGAGCAAATTCAGCAGGGGGCACATCACGTGTAGATAGACAAAGCAGAGCCCGTACAAGTAGTTGATTCATCTAAACAGTTGGCATCAGGCGAATAGGGTGAACCATCATAGGGCAAGACTTTGCTCATGAGATAGAACAAGCGCTTGAATAGTTGGATGCAGACATGGAGCAACAGGAGTTGGAACAGGATACCAACCTCATGCCTCACCATGAAGAGGTCAACTCACTCGCTTCATTGCATCCCGATGATGAGCAAGTCTCAAATGACCAAGGAGGCACTAAGATCATTGGCAGTCAACCAGAAGCAGAGATGCACAACATATCCTTTGATGAATCTCATCACAGAGTTGTGAAGTTCTAGAGAGTACTGACTTCTGAGGACCAAACATCCCATCCGCAATTTGAAGAGAAAGTGATCATGACTAATGTGCACAAGCATCCATCTACCTTAGCTGATGCAACTAGAGTGTATGCCAAAGCCACTAGCTCAACCATTCATTTTCTCATAGCTGAGAATGAGCGAATGGCGAAGGAAATACAGGTGGTCATTGGCTCAAACAGCGAGGAGACTTGGTGACAATGTCTGCCCGAGCTGAACTAAAGAAGGAAATACTAGATGAAGTATTGTCCTTGGACATAGTTATGTGAGCATTGTACTCCAAGTTTGGTACTGTCCATCAAGCAGTCGTTCATCTCCATGGATGGCAAAAACGATGTGTGAGAAGAGCATGCATCTTGAAGAGCATACATATTGTTGATGATAACATGCAAGCATGGACGATGAAGTACAAGGGAGCCCCACTTCACTTGCCAAAGATGATGAAGGCCAATGTGGTCGAGCTTCAAGCACGTATCCAGAGTCAAATCTGAAACTGTGAAGACCTACCGCAACTCATCACTAGCATACAGGCTTCCCATGCATGAGTATTCAAAATCATGGAGATTATAGTGCACACTCATCCGATCCCATCACTTGGGACTTTCACCCAAGCAAATGCCAAGAAGCGGGTCCTACAGGAGCTTGAATCGTACTTTGATGAGTTGATGTGCACCGCCACCAACCCAGACTTTCCTATCAGTGCAGAAATCATGCGCAAGTACGTTGTTGGTTCGGCCACACTGAATACAATGATGCACATGCTCACGAACGAGTTGGATAGAGAAGCCCCAGCAGTGCACCCAAATTCTATGGAGGTAAGGTTCAGGTTTTAGATGGATGTCACAACAGAACACACAGACACTCTCAAGGACTACCAATCTTGGCATCAATATGTCATTGTTGATCAACATGAGGATGTCGAGAAGTTGGACTTCTATGGTTGTCTAAGTCTGAATGATGTCTAGTTTGGCTTGTCCTAGCCATTGTTCACATGGGTACATGTGCATTGTAATGTTGAGTCCTGTCAAGTGTAAGTCAAGTGTCAAGAGTGGATGTAATAGTCATAGAGTAGGTGAAGAGCCATGAGGGTAGTTGAATGGTCACAAAGGGGAATTTCAAGGGTCACCCCACCCTTTGCTATAAATAGTCCCTCATAACTCATTGTAAAGGCTTTTGGTCAGCCAAGCTTCTACTAAGACTATCTTGAAGAAGGCTTGGACAGTATTGTAATGCCCCTTGGCTTCTCCTCTACACGGAGCTAGTACATCTCCTTGGAGGAGCAAGTGGATGTGGTTGTAGCATTCCACTGTTGGGGCTAGTAGGTTTACATGGATGTATTGTATGATTGAGAGTTACACTTATTTATATAATAAGAGCCAACACATTTTCATGCATATGTTTTTATTGTAGTTGGACTCCTCTGGTTGCCTTAATGATATATGTTGTTTAACTTACATACTTGTCTATGAAGTAATTCACATGCAATTATATGAATCTTGTTATTGATGTGTTGTATATGTTGTTAATGTTGTCACTATCCATGTCGACTGCTCTGCTGGACATTAGACAGACCTTTCACATGAACCTTGCTATAAAAACCGTCACACTTGTCTCGGTCTGATCCATGATTGTTGTACATGTTATCTTACTTTGTATGACGTGACTGACACATCCGAGTGGACTGCTCCGCTGGAAGCCGTGCATGTCCCTTTTGTGTTGTGTGTTCCTAGTCAAGTTGGGACTAATCTCGTTCAACCTAGAACTCACCTTCACCTTCTTCTCCCTTTGAAGAGTTAGAACCTCTCATACATCTTCACTGCATCAGTCACACCCTTGCTAATGACAGAGTTATCTTACTTGCCTCTAAGCGACATCGCGGTCAAGGCATTACCTTACGAACCACTGATGGCTCTCCTACACCAAATGGTCTGAGGTCTTATTGGGGCTTCTTATAGGGGAGATCACCTTGAAACATTTGTGGGTCCAACATTGTCAACAAGGAGGAATTTGTACTCATGGGAAGTAGTTACTGTGTCTCTATTCATTAAAGGAAGAGAATGGCCTCAATGGAGGTCAAATATTTTAGATGTGGGCAATGAAAGAAGATTAAAAATAAGTGCATCTAAATGATTGAAGGTATGGTCGTGTCACCTTGTTGATTATAAGAATAGATTATTTTTCTTCCAACGTATCAGCATTGAAATAGAGAGGACTGGATCCAACATGGTTTTGGGGGAGTACACAACAATACTCTATGTTGTGGAAGAAGAGGATGAGCTGCAGTAGAAGTGTGGAATGAGAAGAAGTTCTCATACAATTCAGGTCCACAAGATCAATCCCCATGTAGAATAAAGGATGCATTTGTAGCATATTAGAGAGTATTCAATCAAGGGGAGCTACTTTAGTAAGCAGTATCAGACAAAAAATGTCATCATCAGGAAGAAATATTGCATAGGAATTGAAAGGTTTTCATATTGGGTGAAATACCCTTATTTGATTTAAGTTGTGAATTGAATTATGCCTAGTAGTATTGTGTTCGTGAAACACAACGGGTACATGCTTTGAATTTCTCTTAACTTTCAATTGGTATCACTATGTCAATTGGTGGTCTAGGTTCATATGGAGTAGCCTTTTATGCAAATGGGCATTTCTTTTTTAGAAAAAACTATTCTCTAGTTTGCTTGGAACATTGTCTAATTTTTATCAAATTTTTGGTGCAATTGGTATCTTCTAAGTAGTAGTCCATATTTGAGGTAGCATGATCTCAGGGGAGCAGATTTGGTTAATGGAGATGCTCAAATGAAGTGAGAATTATCTTAACAACAACAGCTTTGAAGAGTAATCCAAAATGCATCACTAATGATTGGTATTTACAGCAACAAAAATACCATGAGTGTTGAAAATTTGCAACAAGAAATTGCTAAAAATAGAAGTGCTAAAAATAGCAGTTTGGGCATCAATGCTAGATTGGGCAACAAGGAATGAAAAATGGAAGTGCTAAAAATAGAAGTTCTATTTTTAGCAGTTCAAGTTGGATTCTTACTTTTAGACAGACCTTGGTCTAAAATAGGAAGTAAAATTCGAATTTCATCTTACCAGCAATTTGAATATAATTAATTAATTCTCCATGAGTTAATTAGTTAAGAAAAATCAAACTTGAAGTCTTTGTGAGAACATGCAATAATTTCTCCACTAGTTGGGGAATGTGTCGTTGATTTGCTCCACTGATTGAGGAATTAAGGATGATTTCTATATTGAGAGGATCAGTTGACTTCGTTTAACTTAGTCAAGTCCAATTAGATTAATTTAATAAGTTGTTAAATTAATGAGATATAGTTTGTTGATGCTTGCATGCATGTGACAACTATTATTTTCAGATAATTGAGTATTCTCTCATGGATAACTGATGCATGGCAGTTCAGACAGAGACCTAGTTGAGATTAGATGAGGGACAATGTACTATCAGATGCTAGTATATTTCTAGTAAATATTCCTTGCATGCAGGAGGAACTTGAGTCCTCAAGGATTGCGTAGTTAGACCTGAGGTTAACAGCAGGTATGACTAGGGCCAATTCCCACATGTTATGTAATTGGACCCCAATCAAAATTGCACAAAGAAATAGGGGCTTAGAGGACTTGTGGCCTATATATTGAGGCCTACATAGTCTATGAGCTACATCCTCATAGTACAGAGAGAGCAGGATAGCTTTTGAGCTAATTATTTTTGTATGTTGTTGAGGATTTCCACTTGATTGATAATATAGAGATGGGGTTTTAGGCTGGTGCTTTTCCCGGATAAATTCTTCTGTATTATGTGTGATTGATTCCTTCTTATCAGTTATATGTGTTCATGCTTGATGTTGCTCATGTTCAATTAAACTTTAGCAAAGTTTATGGTAGCTGTAGATCTAGTATTATGCTTTAGTACATTGCATATATCAGTTTGATCTGCAGGTGAAATTTCTACATGATATCAGTGAGCTAGCTAATTTGTAGAGAAAATTATACATGGTATCAAAGCACAGGTGATCAAGGAAGAACAATATACAAGAAGGAAGAAGTTTGTGGTTTCTAAATATTGAATTGAGTTTTTATCACATCTATTTCACCGATGGCGTTCTATGGTTTGAGACTCGAATATGCCCTTGATGGTAGTTCAAATTATATATCCTGGAAGGAGTGCATGGAGGCAGTATTAGAAGATAATGGTTGTAAGGGATTCATTGATCAAGAAGTCCAGAAGTCGATTGATGCTACTCAACTAGTGGAATGGAAGAAGTGTGTGGCTAGAGCTAGGAGAATCCTCTTGGAGGGAGTTCGAGATCACATTGTCTCGAGCCTCCATGGGAAGGAGACTCTATTTTTGATGTGGAAAACATTGAAAGATATTTATCAAAATAGCAGTGATCAGAGGAAGCTGGCACTAAAGGACAAACTTTGAAAGATCATGTGTCAAAGTGGGGACACGATCTCTATGTATCTGAACAAGCTCACCTCATGCAGAAATGAGCTTGCAAGTGCAGGGGCTGTGATATTTGATGATGACATGGTGAGTCTAACACTCCTTGGCCTTCCTAAGAGTTGGCACAACTACCAGGACTTGGTTAATGGAAGGGAGAAACTGCCAGATTTGGAACGACTATGGTTGGATTTGATGTAGGAGGAGATCATACGGAGCACCAAAGATGATTCTTCATCCATGCAGGATGAAGAGAACTGTGCCTTAGCGAGTAAGGAAAAGAAGGGGAAGGAGAAGGTTTCTCTTTCCAAATCTAGTTCTTCCCATGGTGGGAAGAAGGTTGACAAATCAAAGGTGTGATGCTTTCGTTGTCATGAGGTGGGCCATTTTGTTACAAATTGTCCACTGAGGAAATCCAGGAAAGGATCCAGGGAAGGATCTAAAGGTGAGGCACTTGCTTCACAGTTCGAGTTGGATTTCACACTCTTTGCATGAATGGTTTCATCCATGGTGGGAAGTGGTTGGTTTCTTGACAGTGGAGCTTCTTTCCACGTCATTGGTGACAAGAGTTTGTTCAGTGCTTTGGAGGAGAAAGATATTCAGATACTCATAACGATGGGTAATGACAAAAAGTATAGTGTCTCAGGTGTAGGCATGGTTATTTTTCAGAGGGAGCATGGAGCTCACCTTACCTTGACCGCTGTCAAGTATGTACCAGGACTAAAGAGAAACTTGGTGTCGATCATGATGCTGGAAGATAGAGGCTATGATGTACTCTTCAGTAAGGGAAAGGTTTTCCTTAGACACATGATCACTAGATAGGTGAAGCATATCGGTTCATGGGTCAAGAACTTGTATGCTCTAGAGGTTCAAGATGCATGCAAAGCCTTGAAAAACAAGGCAACTGATGGAGACTTGGTGGTTGAGAGAGAGGGTATATTACCTCTCAACATGCAATGCCAGAAGAAGTCTCAGATGATTATGGATTAGCCACGATTGGTGTAGCAGCTTCTGGAGGTTGTGGAGCAGCCATAACAGGAGAAGCTGAGTGGAGATTAAGTAGAGACATCTACTTATGCAGAGACCTCCAGTAGGGGGAAACTTCGAGCTAGGTGGGCTGAGGGATCACATGCATCCATACCTCCAGGTTGGAGGTGGGGCGATGTAGAGTGATCATCCCAAGGATGAGGGGCAGGAACCTTGAGGTACCCAACCTCTTGGATGAGACCTTGCTACGGGAGCCCCAATGTGGAGTAGCAGGAACTGACTGATTGGGTAGAGACAGATGCGGATGGGGCAGCAGAGAGAGCTATAGTGCAGGGAATCCTAGGACAGCGTAGAGCATGCAGGCTATAGCAATGCGAGAGGCACAAGTGTGTTGCACAGTGTAGGGTACCACAGAGAAGGGTGCAATGGTACAAGATGCATGGAGATGTTGCAGTAGCACAGAGGTTACAGAGGGAGCACTTGTCAGCAGTAGGTAGAGTTTCAGCATCAGAGTATGTTTCTAGCCCATCAGAGAGGTCAATTGGGAGTTTTTTTTGTTCCGAGAGTTGCGAAAGTAACCACACTTAGTAGATGTGTTGCATGCAAAACATTCCAGAGGTATAGGATCGGGTTCGAGAGGAAGCCTTTCTTGTTGAAAGGGATTGTTGAAAATTGGCAACAAGAAATTGCTAAAAATAGAAGTGTTAAAAATAGCACTGCTAAAAAATAGCAGTTTGGGCATCAGTGCTAGATTGGGCAACAAGGAATGAAAAATGGAAGTTCTAAAAATAGAAGTTCTATTTTTAGCAGTTCAAGTTGGATTCTTATTTTTAGACAGTCCCTGGTCTAAAATAGGAAGTAAAATTCGAATAGTTTGAATATTAATTAATTAATTCTCCATGAGTTAATTAGTTAAGAAAAATCAAACTTGAAGTCTTTGTGAGAACATGCAATAATTTCTCCATTGGTTGGGGAATGTGTCCTTGATTTGCTCCACTAATTGAGGAATTAAGGATGAGTTCTATATTGAGAGGATTAGTTGACTTAGTTTAACTTAGTTTAACTTAGTCAAATCCAGTTAGATTAATTTAACAAGTTGTTAAATTAATGAGATATAGTTTGTTGATGCTTGCATGCATGTGAGAACTATTATTTTCAGATAACTAAGTATTCTCTCATGGATAACGGATGCATGGCAGTTTAGACAGAGACCCAATTGAGATCAGATGAGGGATAGTGTACTATCAAATGCTAGGATATTTCTAGTGAATATTCCTTGCATGCAGGAGGAACTTGAGTCCTCAAGGATTGCATAGTTGGACCTGAGGTTGACAGCAGGTATGACTGGAGCCAATTCCCACATGTTATGTAATTGGAACCCAATATAAATTGTGCAAAGAAATAGGGTCTTGGAGGACTTGTGGCCTATATATTGAGGCCTAGGTAGTCTATGAGCTACATCATGAGAGTACAGAGAGAGCAGGATAGCTTTTGAGCTAATTCTTTTTGTATGTTGTTGAGGATTTCCACTTGATTGATAATACAGAGATGGGGTTTTAGGATGGTGCTTCTCTCAAATAAATTCTTTTGTGTTATGTGTGATTTATTCCTTCTTATCAGTTATATATGTTCATGCTTGATGATGCTCATGTTCAATTAAGCTTCTGCAAAGTTTATGGTAGGTGTAGATCTAGTATTATGCTTTCGTACATTGCATATATCAGTTTGATTTGCAGGTGAAATTTCTACATGATATCAGTGAGCTAGCTGATTTGTAGAGAAAATTCTACAATGAGAATTTTTTATTGGTATCCCTTTTTTTTTTAATTGGTAGAAAAGATTAATTGGAAGAGAGAATAGACAACCAGTAGCCTAAGGCATTCAAAACTGGAGTACTGTTCAAGGAGGAGGAAGAATATTTTCAAGGGGAGCATATCACATATATCCATTTTATAGAGCAGTAGAAGTAGCTACAAGATTACACAAGGACACATTTTACCAATGTCTTTTTTTATAGGTTTATTTGACCATGATGAGTGTAGCTAATCTAAAATGACATGCTTCAAGTTCCCCATTATAACTATCAAACCTTGAATATGATTTTTCATAACAAAATTCACATCAGCAACCATACCCTCTCCCATTAACAGTCAATGATTGCATTGGGGGGGAAAACCAGCTTGTATCCCTTTGCCATTGATGTCAAAGGGGGAGAAAATTATTGGAGAATATGTGATCGCCCATGAAGAGGAGAGAAATCCATTGGTGGCTCACACTAGGAGAAGTGTGGAATCAAAATGAGGATTGGCCATGAGAGTGAACATGTGTTGAGGTGTTGCCACGAGTGCCAAAGGCGGAGATTGTTGGACAATTGGCATTTTATGGATGGCTAGTGGCAACAAGTGTGTTGGAATTGATGCCAATAGTCATGCTGAGGGATGTGCTAGGAGGTTGGAATTATCTTACAGTTGGAAAGAGTGTTGGCATTAATGTCAACCAGAATAGCATGGATGTTTGTGGTAGTAGATGTTTGCTTTCATGTCCACTAGCCTAGGTATAATGGTAACTGGGCTAGTATTGATGTGCTTGATGTGTTAAGCTCTGTGGAGTCTCATGGTTGTTGCAGTCTCTTTTAGAGAATCATCATAGTAGAAGGCTTATTAGAGAAGCCATAATATGAAGACTATGATGGTTAGGAGTCTCATGCATTGGAGGAGATTCTTCCTCAAGAGAACCAACTCATATACTCTTGGATATGGCACAGTTTGCAAGTGTCTAGAAAGATCTCTCCAATGGTATGTGGAACCCTACAAAATGCCTCAGAAGAGTAGGTTCCATACACAAGAACAATGGTCAAGGTGCAAAGAATAGCAAAGAGTGTGTAGCCATTTTTCAGGTAGAAAATGGGCTCAAAGACTACATCAGACCTTCTCCACTAGAAAGTTCTTTGGAAAATTTTTCCAGTTGTATGTGGAAGTCCATAAATGGATTCTGATATCCAAAGTTATTAACAGTCAAATTCAGGATCTTGAAGTCCTTACGAGTAGTAATATTGGAGTCTCTGAACCTCAGAAGGGTCAAAGTCTTAGAACCTCGGAAGGGTTAAAATCTCAGAACCTTCAAAGGTCAAAATACTGGAATCTCATAGGCCTATTTAAAAGACATGAGATGGCATGGAACAAGGGAAGTAGGAAGTCCTCGGAACCTCAGAAGGCTCAAAATATCAAAACCTCAGAAGGTTGAAATCTTGGAACCTTGTAGATCTTAAAAGATATCCAAGATGACATGGAACTAGGAAAGTAGTCCCAGAACCTTGGAAGGTCTGAACCTTGTAACCACTTATTAATTTAATTCCTTAAAAGTGTTGAGGTTGCAAGGAGAAAAAGGAAATCACTAGAAAAATCAATGATCATGGGATCCTTTCTCTCTCCTCCGAGAGGATAGATAGCAGTGGTTGATTGACTCTAAGGAGATAATGGTGACAAGTGATTTCAAGATGACATGTTTGTCTAAGGGACATGTGGCAGTCAGTTTTAACATTTTTGGGTGGTCTAGTGGGGAAAATTTAGGTGACACATGTCACCACTCAGGAGGAGTCACATGGGATTGATGATGTAAGTGTGACATCATCCCAGAAGTGCTTCCCCAAAAGGTTTGAGCGGTGGACACAGCGGTAACCAATCAAGAGAACCATTACGCGGTCCCCACAGGACACGTTACCTCGGAGGTCAAAAATCCCGCAACTTCTTATAATTGAATTTTGAGAAAGTACCAATAATGGGAGCTTTGGGCTTTCTATCAGACTTTGGCCATATGATCTCAAGAACCGATAGCATGGAGAATTTACACATGGATATAGGTCCCTGAAGGATCCTGAAGGGCTTAGAACCTAAGTTCTATTTTGTCAGCCGTAGCACTCGATCCTATGGTGGATAATCAATAAGAGACAAAGAAAAAAGGTGTTGAAGCCAATCTTGGAGTCTCGAGATCTCATAAGAGCTTGAGAATCACTATTAATAAAAGTTACGAGATGAGGGGCTTTAGGATTGTAGCACCAAGATGTATGAAGGATGAATAAGTCAGTTGCTAAGAGTGAATGCACACAGAAGAGTTGGTCATAGAAGTAAATGGAGAATGTCAAGATATCTGAGTCAAGGCACCAAGAAAGACAATTTGAAGATAACATTGATGGGTAGGTAATCAGCTGAAGCAAGCCATCCCTAACCTCACTGGCACTCTTGATTGAATTAACTATAGAAAATAGTCATACTAGAGTACTTGGAACTCTGTGATCAATTTAATAAGCATGGGGAGCCTTGTTAGAGTTTTTAGGTTGGATGAGAATTTATTTTTAGTATGGGAGACACTCAGGAGGCCATTCTCTACATTAATTATAATACAAATTTGGTTGTTTAAGTGTAGAAAAAACTCAGATGCCCATTTTGTGGTTTAATGCAACTGTTGTGTCTATGCATTAGTCGCAACAACATGAAGGTCTATTATGTGCAGGAGTACACTTGGCGACGTGAATGGTAGGTTAATTGTTAATAGTGAGTGCATCGTTTCGAGTGTTGTAGAGGAACAAAAAGGGGTGCACCATTGCTCAAGTGGGGGTATGAAACATAGTTGAGGAAGATGTTTGGAAGATATTTGTGCGTTAACATTGTTGAGCAGAGACCAAGTGTGTTTGTTCTAAGACAGAGGCTGAGTGAACCTGTGCTACAAAAAAGAGGTCGAGAGCCAAGTGTATATTTTTTCATGTAGAGGGATGAGAATAGTGGGCTGTTGTAGAGTGTGTTACACAAAATATTGTCACCACGACTATTTGCAGTCAGTATGGGTCTCTCATCATTCATATTGTCCTCCTAAGCAAGTCTCAAACCTTAGCTCTTCATGTCAAGCTTTGAAAATGAGAGAAAGACCTTAAAAATCAATAAAGCTCTGGCTCCGCACTTTCTCTCACTGTTGCCTGCGGTCCCGCACCCCCTCTTCATGTTACCTGCGGACCTGCCCACTCTGTCTCTAAAGGAGTGGGTGCGGACCCCTATGAAAGTCAAAAAGGCGCAAGTTTATTCCTAAAAACTCACTTGCGGTTAATTATAGATGATTCTAGAAGGAATCTTGACGTGGATGGTTCGCTCCTAGGTGGTTCATGCATCCCAAAAGTGAAGGAGCTAATCCCTTGATGAGAGGAGCTTATCCCTTTGAAGGAGGGCTTTATCCCTTTGAAGGAGGACCTAGTAACTTCCCTGCATTGCACTATAAATTAAGGCATTGGGCTGGTTGCTAGGGAGGTTAGAAGCTGAACATTTTTTAGGGTAAATGTTGTTGGAATTAAGACTTCCTAGTTAAGCATGAGAGGAGAGATCACATACCTTTTGGCTTCATTGGGAAGAGAGTGAAACTTGTCAAAATAGAGGAGACTTCTTGCTGGACCCTGGGAGGAGCTTGTATAGCATCAAGGCACAGGTTGTAAAGTTCTTCTTTGATTTAAGTTAATACAATCAGATTCATTTTTCTCAACAAATTGTCTTATGTGATTTGTTTCATGAATTCCTTGATCATCATGATAAGTATGCTTTATTATATTGGCTTTTCAGGTGCTATTTAATTTGTGTGCTTGTTTGTGTTTGCAGATTCTCTACAAGGGAGCTCATTTGGATCAACGGAGCGAGGCTTCCACAAACTTGCATTGGACCCAAGGTAGGCCTAAAACACTTGTTTGCCTTTATTTATAAATTGCATATTTAGAGAAAGATAGAATTTGATTGTTTTGCTTGTTGCTAGATATCATTAGATACTAGGGAGGTCGGTCTTGTCCGCAAGAACGACTCATCTGGTAGACAAAATGGCAACTCCACTGGCGACTTGATTTTTTTGATTTGCTTTTACTTTGACTTGAGAAACTATGTTTCTGTTTCTGTTTTTGGCTTGATGTGTGTGGGATTGGGTAGGTTTAGTTAATCTTGAATTATTTTTTGTTTTTCATACTTTTGGGAGAGGACCGCACCCTCTGCTTGCAACACAGTGTGGACCTGTCCGCACTTTTGCTTTACACACAGAGCGGTACAGCACCTGTGTGAACTGCGGGCCTGCAGACCCTGTCAAAATTTTGAAAAACTTAAGATTTTCTCTTTCAGTCAGCTTAGGATTTGTTTAGGTGTTTTTAGCCTCTGCCCAGATCTACACGTGACTTGTTAGGAACTTTTCTTAGGTTAATTCCATTGGCATTAGGGTTTTAGGTGAAATTCCTAGAAGTTTTGGTTGTCGGGCTTGATTTTCATTTTGGTCTTGTAGTAGCTCAGAGCTTAGAAGCCTTAGAAACCTCAGATCACCTGCTTTTTACTGGCCTTCTTATGAGTCTGACCGTTTGCAAAATCTGCCTTTATTGATGAATCCATCTTGTTTCTCTTTGCGAAACTTCGAAAGGACTTGTGTTAAAAGTTTTGGATTTCATTTTAGAAAAGAAAAAAAAATTGGTTGTTTTTTGACTGATTTGTGATTCTGGACAAATTAGTCCTTAGTTTTCTTATAGCTAAGTAAAACATCCTTGAAAAGAAATCTTGTAAGCTTTTACTTCAAATAGTTTTTGGAATTTATAGATCTCAAGATTAGATTTTTCTTTATAGTTTTGAGTGTTTTATAAAAATAAAAATAAAATCTCTTTTGAAAAAGTTTGTTTTTGTAGCATTTGAGTGTTTGAAAGAAAGGGAAATTTTCGTGAGCATAACTAGTTGTCTCGTTTTTTAGTGTATTGGAAAAGAAAAAAAACTCTTCTTTTGATTTGTTTGTTAAAGAAAGATTTGTTTTTTACAAGCATTTGCATTCTCAACTCTTTCCTAGCTAGAAATTCGTTGAAGGGAAAAGATTGCTTATCATCTTAAGTGCATTTTTTAGTGATTTGGAGTCGAGTCTTCACACCATAAGTTTCATCTCCGCACCTTTTTAATTAAAGAAAAACCAATAAAAATAATGCTTAAAGTAAAATCTATCTAGTAATATTTTTATTTCTAGGGCTCTATATCACCAACATAGCTTAGGTTAGTATCTTGGAGTAGGGAGTAATTAACTCTCCAAGATAGTAAAACAAACAAGTAGCTATATCTTGCGGTAGGAGATAAAATCCAATTGTTACATCTATGCTCTGGGAAAGCTCCTCTTAAAGGAGAAGCATGAGATCATATCTGAACCAGTGTGGGAATCAATCCTTCCTCATTGGGAACGATAGAAGATATTCACGTATTAAAATCGGTAAACCTCAAATTAACCATTGTCGAGGAGCCTGGGGTCACTTGTTGGTAAACCTTGGATTATGTCAAGGAGCCTTCAAGGGGATTGAGCTTGTTCCTCTGCCCTTGCTTGTGTATCGGATCGTAGATTGTTCCCCCAGGTATATTTGTTTCCGTTGGTAACCTTAGTGACCATATTCTATAGGATTCTTTCCTAAGGTGACGGTGGAGGGAAGATCCCACTGTACCTGGAGCAGATGTCGGCTAGACTCACTTGGATTTTCTGGGGGGTTCTCTTCACTCGAGATGGTTTAGTGGAGAAATTTGTGCCAGTCAATTCATTACGCAGGTTGTCAGGGTAACTGTTCCAACTGCCATTTCTGTATTGAACTCTGCGACATTGGATTTCATCACCAACTAGTGTTTTTAGTACGGAAAGTTATTGTTTGTGTGTGGTTCGATCTCCTAGACTCTTTAGGCATGTGATTCAAAATTGTTTGGTTCTTTAGAGGCTTTAGGTGGTTTTCATTGAGATTTTTCTTTGTTTGCGTGTGAAGTAGTTTAATCGTGGCTGAATTACCAAGGAAGTCTCGTAGACTTCGGGGCCAACCTCCTGAGTTTTCACCGAGCCAGCTTGAAGGGCTACGAGCCCTTGTAACTCCTAGAGACAGTAGAGTTGTGTCACCTGAAGAAGGAGAGTCTTCATTGGTTGTACATCCTGATTATCAAGCTCTAGTAACAGATTATAATCCGCAATCTATTTCATTTTCCGAAATTACTGGTAGTTTTTCATCTACTATTGATTTAGGTGAGGAACCTAAAATATCTGAACCTAAAACTGAATTTGCTGCTACTCCAACATCAGGATTTGCCTCTCCAACTTCTGGTGGTCCTGGTTCACCCAGGGTAGAAAGAGTAATTACCCAAAATCTTCCTTCTGGACTTATAGCTATTGAAGAACTTGCTACTCCGGAAGAAAGTATCCCTATCCCTGAAAATCAACCATCTATATAACTTAGGGAGCGTGAATCGATCTTTTACAGTCCACCTAGGAGCACCGCTTGGTATCGTTCATTGACCAATTTTTTGGAAAACCCGGGACTAAGCTTTTCACCACCTCGCATTCCTTTTCACCCAACACCTAGAGGTTATTATCCTCTGTTAAATATGTCAAGACAATCGTCCATGTTTTCTCAATCTCCAAAAACCTTTTACGGCGGTCTTTCTGTTCCCTCTGGGTATCAGTCACTTATTGGTACTTTTTTGGGAGCATCTCCTCAACCTATTGAACAAGGGTTATTAACTGGAAATAACGGAACTAAGCCATTGAGTGTAGAAGATATTCTTATGATGTTAGGTACTATTCCTAATCCGCAACCTCAAGGTGGCCAATTACCGCCTGGGGGGCAACCTCAAGGTACTCAATTTCCGCCTGGGGGGCAACCTCAAGGACAGTACATGCCCACGGGACAGTACATTCCTCAAGGTCAACCCTAGACTTAGTATGTACCTCAAGGTCAACCCTAGTATCAATATGTACATCAACGTCAACCCCAATATTAGTACGTGCCTCAAGGTTATCAACCTCAAGGTCAGTACCCAACCCAAGGTTTCCAACCACCTTCCAGTCAATCATTTGTCCAAGGAGCTGGAAATGTACCTTTGAATTATCAACCCTACCCTCAACCCAGTTATGGTCCTTAATATTCTCAACCTGTTATGGGTCCGTACCCCGGAATGAACTTAGTGTGGGATCCATCTCAATCTCAACAGATCTTGCAACCGAATGTGCAGTTGTCATCTCAATCTGGACAACCTTTGGTTTCTGGTTCACCCCAGCAACCTGTCCAGTCTACTATTCAAACTTCTACACCTTCTGTAGTTTCTCAGTCCAGGACTAGTACGCCTCATACTCCGCCTCAAACGACTGCTGCGACTGCTGCTACATCTTTTCAATCTACCCCACCTACTTCTGGAGTATCGACAGCTCTGGTTTCTACTGTTCCTGTATCAACTCCTCAGACATCTTTACCTCAGTTTGGACCCACAATTCAGACTTCGGTTCAAATGCCTGTAGGACAACCTGGTCCAAGTACAGTTGTCACAAGTCAACCTCAATTTACTTATCAACCGTACCAAGGACAGTACCAATTCAGTCCTGTTGTGCAGCAGCCAGTCTATCAGTATCAACCGTACCCTAGATATACATATCAGCAACCTCAACAACCCCAGTACAGTCTAGTTAATCCTGGTTTTCCGGGAGGATAAAATATCCCAAATGCAATTCCAATTCCTAGTTATCCTAGATATCCTCCTCTTGGGGCTGGTCTCATGACCCAGGGTTTCAGGGACCCTAATCGTCAGTTACCATTCATTGCAACTTTAGACTTGCCTGACTTGCCGCGCCTTACGAATGATCCAATTAACTATCTTTCGTTTTGGCCGCCAATGCTGAATAAGTTGCCTAGTGATATTCCTAAGTTTGAAGGCAAATCAGGAGAGGACATGTCGAACCATGTGATGACTTATCACCTCTGGTGTGCATCTAACCCCATTTCAGATGATTCAATTCATTTAAGGCTTTTCCAACGCACTCCAATTGGTCTTGCGGCCAAGTGGTACATTGAGTTACCGCGAGCCACTTTTTATAACTTTAGTCAATTAGCCACTTTGTTTTTAACTCATTTTCAGTTTCCAGTCAGATATGACAATGGCACGGAATTATTAACTTCATTAAAATAGTCAACATCCACTTACATTTCAGATCATATTCATGAATGGAGACGTCAACGGCGTTTAGTGAAAGTTTTTATTTTGGATCAAATCTTAGCTGAATGGTTTGTAAAATCTTTATTACCGAAGATCACTAAGGATTTAGCTAAGGCAGGAGTCGTTACTGAAGGGCAAGTAATTGCTCAAGCTCAGTACCTTGACTTAGTTTATACGCAGTCAGGTACATTACACAAGAAAATCCCCGATCTTCCCAAACAAAATCAAATAACTACAGCTCCTTGATTGGTACGGTTAATACAAAAAGTAAGAAGAAGTCTTCCAAGAATTCTTCTCCTATCATAACTTTACCAGATTCCCCAACAGGAGATTCTTTCGCGGAAATTTCCGCCGATATTCATGTTGTAGAGTCATCTACAGCCAAATCAAAATCCGACGGTAAGAAGAAAGGGAAGAAGAAAAATAAAACAGATAAAAATTCAGAAAGAGAAACCAGAAAAAAACGGAATCAACTAATGAGAAACGCAAACCTCGTTATCCTTGTCTCATTTGTGATGACGAGAATTTTACAAGAGACTGCCCTCATCGTGTAGAGGTTGCAAAAATCTTCAAAGGTTCCCAAACGCCTGCTATTTTGAAGGATCCTTTTCCTAGTCAAGACAGTAAGATGATAGGTTCTTCCTCAAATGCCTCCAAGGAACCCATAATGATGATGTCCCATGTTAGGATTGCAACTCGATCGCAAGATTATGGAAGTAAAAGTCTTGTTGATGGTAAGGAAGCAGAATCTTCTCATTCGAACCCATCAACTTCAACTCCTGGTTCTGATGCACTACAGATCGAGAAACCTAACCTAGACTTAGTAATAAAACTGCCCACCAAGGGTATACTTCGAAAGTCAGCTTTCAATCCACATGTGAGAGCGGCTCAAAACTATAACATTGTTGAAGATTTGGCTATTTCACCTTCAGAAATGTCGGCTTTGGAAGTGCTGCAATCATGTCTAGCACAGCGTAAATTGCTATTGTCGGCTATAGGAGCTGTTGACGTTCAGGAATCGAACCTTATAATTTTCGATCTAGAAAATAGTACACCGCGCTTATCTCATCAAATGGCTTTCCAGATTCCAGTGTTACTCAAAAACAAACCTTGTTATAGGACTGTGATTGAAGAGGGAGCCTCAACATGTATTATGTCGATCCAGTGTTGGAGATCGCTTGGTTCTCCTACGCTAAATCAATCCCCGACGATTCTAAAGGCCTTTGATGGCCATGGGTTTCATCCTTTTAGCATTCTACAGGATTTACCTATAGGGGTTGAAGGCAAAATTGTTAATCTAGATGTGGAGGTGGTTGATGCCCCTCTAGATTACAACCTTCTCTTGGGTTGTAGTTGGTCTTACGCTATGAAAGCTGTTGTTTCATCGATCTTTTGGCTTATAAAGTTCCCTCATGATGGAAAGATCGTAACTATAGACCAGCTGACTTACTTTTCATCCGACCCAGCCTCTTCTGAAAGTATTCAGCATGTCGGCAAAACAACTATCCCGTATAAGGATGTTGGAGTAGGACTAGTTAAAGATTCTGGTTTACTGGGAACTTTTCCTTTTCCTCCTATCAACACATCGTCTTCTACTGCAACCATTCATATGATTTTGTCAGATACTATTGTTTATGATGATCCTTGGATCGTACCTTCTGAATCTGAGATAGATTCATTTGGTGATGTTATGCCTTTGAGTCCATATGAAGTTGCGTATCAGGCCGTGCAGTCGTTTTCTGACCCTTCTTTAACTGAAATTGACTTAATGAATGTGGTCCATGAAGAATCACTTTCAACATCAAACTCAGATTCAACAACGTTTTCCGAACTTGTCCACACTGATGAGCAAATTCGTGAAACCCTATGTGTCGATGATTTACCATGGGAAGATCCTCATCATAGATCTTCGTTTTTACCTGAGATTGATCATTTTGAAAATGATTTTTCATCTATTTTTACGACTGAATATGTCAAGGAACCTTAGAATCCAATGAAAAATCCTGATTCTGAGTTAAATTTGGGAAACATTTCTCGAACTATTCCTATTGATATTTCGGTTAAGCTTGGAATTGTTGAAAACATTCATATAGGTGCCTCTTGTACAGAAGATGAAATTCAAACATATAAGGCCCTATTTCAAGAATTCCGCGACGTGTTTGCCTGGTCATATGAGGAAATTCTAGGAATTGACCCAGCAATTGTTGTTCATGAAATCAAAACTTACCTGGATGCTAAACCGTCCGACAACATTTGCGTCAGATCCACCCGCGAAAAGCTGCTGCCATTAAAGCAGAAGTTGAAAAATTACTCAAAGCAGGTTTCATTTATCCGATTTCATTAACGGATTGGGTATCGAATATTGTTCCTGTTAACAAAAAGCAAGGGACAATAAGAATATGTATCGATTAAAGGGATATTAATCGAGCCTGTCCAAAAGACAATTGCCCAACTCCCTATATCAATCAAATCATTGATGATTGTGCTGGCAGTGAAATATTCTCCTTCATGGATGGTTTTTCCAGATACAATCAAATAAATATTCTACCTGCTGATCAACCAAAAACGGCTTTCATTTGTCCATGGGGGACATTTGCTTATTGAAAATTACCTTTTGGGCTCAAGAACGCTAGGGCAACTTTTCAAAGAGCCATGTCTTACGCATTTCATGACATCAAGCACATTGTGCAACCCTATCTCGATGATTTACCTACTCATTCATTACATCGAGCTGATCATCTCATCCATTTACGAGCAATCTTTATGAGGTGTAGGCATTATCGAATTAGGTTGAATCCACACAAGTGTGTTTTCTATATAGAAACGGGTCGGTTACTGGGGTTTGTTGTTTCGAAAGTCGGCATTCACGTCGATCCCTCGAAGGTTGAAGCTATTGTCAAATTGCCTCCTCCTTCGAGTCTTCACCAACTCCAAAGTTTGCAGGGGCAAGCAAAATTTTTATGTCGATTCTTCCTAACTACGCTGAGATCACAAAGGGTTTTACCTGGTTGTTGAAATAGAATACTCCATTCTTTTGGGATGAGATAGCTGATGAATCTTTTGATGCACTAAAACACGCGTTGACCCATGTACCATTATTGCATCCTCCCAACTACAACTAGGACTACCTCTTATAACTCGTCGCCTCGCATTCCACCATTGGAATGGTATTAGTTCAGGAAGATGAATTCAGTGTTGAACATGTGATATATTACCTTAGTCGAACTTTAAATCCAACTGAGCTAAAATACTCACATGTGGATAAATTGACATTGGCAGCTGTTCAAGTTGTCCAATGTTTTCATCATTACATTTTACTACGTACAACTACAGTAATTTCTGATTGCAACCCTATGATCTATATTTTGACCAAACAATTGCTAGGGGGCAAGTACTCCAAATGGATTGTAATCCTGCAGGAGTTCGACTTGGAATTTGAAAAGTCTAAGTCGAAGAAATCTTTAGTTTTTGCGGAGTTGATGTGTGACTTTCCGTGTGCTGACATGGAAATTGTGGCGGAGGAGCCCATTGCGGACAAATCCTTGTTTCTAATCAGCACTTTAGATCCATGGTATGGAGATATCATCGTTTATCTCCAAACCCAATTCTTTCGGCCAAAAGTTTCAAGATCAGAGCGTCGAAAAATACGATTCCAGTCCCAACAATTCAAAATTATTGGAGATACACTTTATCGTCGTGGGGCGGACTCTATTTTTCAACATTGTTTAACTCATGAGGAAGCTGAAAGGGTTCTAAATGACTGTCACTCTGGAGCGTGTGGCGGTCATATGTCTAGGTTTGCCACAGCCCAAAAGATATTGCGTGCTGGCTATTTCTGGCCGTCTTTGTTTAAAGATTGTATTAACGCGGTCCGAAAATGCCACAACTACCAAATTTTTGATCGAAAGATGCACGCTCCACCTGCTCCTCTCCACCCTATAATTGTCGTCGATCCCTTTGCGAAATGGGGTATCGAATTTATTACATGTAACCCTCACTCGGTTGGGGGGCATGCGTATATCATCCTTGCGGTAGATTATTTTACCAAGTGGGCCGAGGCAATGCCTACATTTGAGGCAGATGGCAAAACTGCTGTGATTTTCGTGTTCAATCATATAATTGCTAGGTTTGGTGTTCCACAAGCGATTATCACTGATAATGGGCGTCATTTTCGAAACATTATGATGACTAAACTTACAGACCAACTTGGCTTGCACCACGATAGTTCAACTCCATATTATCCACAGGCTAATGGTCTGGTTGAAGCCATCAACAAAGTTCTAGTCATCATGATCCGACGAATCATTGGGATTCATAGGTCGAATTGGCATAACATGCTATTTTCAGCGCTTTGGGCGTATCGAACCTCAGTAAAAATGTCAACCGGTTTCACTCCTTTCCAACTAGTTTATGGTAAGGAAGTTTTGTTACCCATTGAATGTGAAATCCTGTCATTGCAAATGGCCATCGAATTACTTCCTGCTACTTCCGAAGAGGAAAAACGTTTGTTATACTTGGCTCAGCTAGATGAAATCGACGTGATGCTGCATTAGCGATCAAACTCATGCCAAACGTATTAAAGCTCAGTATGATCGAAATGTTACTCCTCGTAATTTTTCAGAAGGAGACCTAGTCTTATTGTACGATCAAGCAAATGATAAATTAGGCGCTGGAAAATTCGTACCCATGTGGCATGGTCCTTATGTTGTTAAGCATAAGCTGGAAAAATGGGCCTATGAATTGGTAGACTTTGACGGGGTCTCTTTAGGTAAACCCAGAAATGGTCTTTACCTGAAGAGGTATTATGCTTAAATCTGGGTGTGGAGATTTTTAGTTAGGTTTAGTTTTCTTTCTAGCTGGTGTGTTTTAGATTAAAAAGTGTGCTTAGCTTAGAGAGTGTTTTTTTTCATTATTCCTGCTTATCTTGATTTTACTCTTGATATTGCAGATGTCGACGCCTCTCCAAACATACATTGGTTTTGCTGATGGTGCTTGTCGTAATACACAGAACATTTCTTCCGCAGCTTGGGTTATCTATTCGCCCTCTGACGAGTTGGTATCTATGCATGGGGTAAGCCTCGGTCAAACAAAAAACAACATTGCCGAGTATAGTGCAGTGATTGAGTTATTATCTAAATCTATTTCATTTGGGATTCAGAGTTTGATAGTGAGGTTAGATTTTGAACTCGTTGTATTACAGCTTAATAGAGTATATGCCATTAGAAATCTAGTGTTATTGAGATTATTTTTGAGAGTTCATCTCTTGGAACGTGAATTTGACTATATTGAATATCAGCATATTCCAAGATATTTAAATACATTAGCAGATGCAATTGCTTCTCGAATGTTAATTAGACATTTGCAATAATCATACAAGTAAATTTAAAAACATTTCATAACATGTTTTACAAGATAAGCTGGTAATAGTAATATAGTATAACATAGAAGTGTGTCAAATATACATCTTCTTCGATCATATGTTGAAAAAACACCTTATGATCAGCAAAAATGATAGTACAAAAAGCAAAAAATGTCATATGTGTCTACAACAGGCGATCATCCTATCACCGGTGATGATCACGATAAGAAGCCACTGTACGGGCCACCTTACAAAGGAACCTTCTGAAAGGTCCTGGGACCCCAATCACATAGTTTTGTAACCTAAGAGGAATGTCATCTATGTTGGTCTCTGGAATGTCTATTGTCAAATGCTCTAGATGGCTCTCCAATTCGGCCAAGGTCTCTGTGGATTCGTCCTGTAGGGCTGGTGCTGCTGCAGCTGGTTGTTTCCTCTCATAGGGTCGGAGAGTGGCTGGTCGCCGTGGACCAACATCTTCATTTGAAACTTTTACTATCAATTTTGGGACGAGATAAAAAAAAATAATAATAAATTAGAAAATTTTGAAAATGATTTTACCTGAGTCATCCCATTTCTCTCCTTGTCGAAGAGCCATGTCTGGGTCACCACGACAATCTACCCCGGCATAAGTCCTTAATAGCAAAAACTTGGTTCTCTAACCAATGAAATTACTCAGGAGTGAATCAAACGACTTTTGTCCCCTCCTCAGGATGACGGGCCATAACTGCAACCCAACATATCAGTTTGGGCTCTCGGGGAAGTCTCGCTCCAACAGTGAGATGTTGTGGGACCAACATTGGGACCCTCTCCAGACCAAAGCTCATGACTAAAGCACCATATCCAAAGGTCTTTAGTTGTCCATTCTTTGCTCTATTCAATTGGCCTTTTATATTAGCCAACACAACATCGCACCAGTTGAAGATGGTGCCTTGAAAGCAGTCTACTGCCATCCGCATTTGGGATCTAGTGGCTATATGTAGTGCTGCGCTTCCGCAGATCCTGGTAACAGTAAAAGCAATCACTTTCAGTTTAGGAAGGGATATGGTTTTGATATCTATCCCTTTGTCTCTAGTCTGGTCATTGCAAAACTCTAGCCGGAGGCTATCGACAGACTGGCCACCTGGCCTAGTCTCGAATAGAGTCAAGTGTTCACCTCTCTTAGGCGAACCAGTCAAGAAGTAAATGTCTTCCGGCTCCATTTCGAGCTGGTGACCACCAATAAAGAAGCATTGGTCCTGTATGTTCCACCTGTCTACTAGCCACTACAAAAATTCCACCTGGGCCCTCATGACAGTTATGGCCCAGAATTTGTATAAGCCACATGCCTTCAATGCATCAATCGAAGGTTGATGATTTATCGTGGAAAGATCTACATCCTCGTGCTCCCATTCTCGCCAATCAAGCATGATGTATACCCTACAGTCAATAAAAAGGCAAATTAAAATATCTAAAAGAAAAAAAATTGGGTGAAATTTGAGAAATTTAGGTTTAAAAAACTTTGCTGCGAGGACTGCACCCTCTCTGTTAGAGGCAGTGTGTGGGTCCACACTTTGCCTTCACGACAGGTGCGGACCCCTGACTTTTTTCCTTTTACGAAAAAGTCGGGGTCCGCAAGTTACCTGTGTTATGCCTGCGGACCCCCGCGCGCGGGTTTTTAACCTAAAAATTCCTTAAAAATGAAATCAAAGCCTAAAAACAAATTTAAAATGGATGAAATGAAAGAGTAGGATGATGTAGATTACCTGGAGGAGACGGCGTTCGATTCCAACAGACAGATTTTCCGCAATCTTCGTGGGAAGTTTCTGACCAAAAGCTCTCTTTTCTCACTCTGAAGTCAAACGGTAAAAATGAATTTACAAAAGCCCTTTTTATAAGATTTTTTGAATAAATGAATTGTTAATTTGTTTATTTTTCACTTTAAAGAGGTAACTTTTGCAACATTTTTATCTATTTTAAACAGGTATGAGTAATGTTTGAGTTTTTGTGTAGGATAACGGATTTTTTAGGTAAAATTGGTCATTTTCGATGAAAAACATTAGAGTCACCTTTAAGCTCTTTTCTGACTCCTAAAACATGAAAAGATCGTCGAGTTTTTCTTTTTAAACTCGTTAAAACGGAACTAAAAATACGGTCCACTTACAGCCCTTTTCTAACCGTAAAAACATGAAACGATTGCCGGGTTTTTGTCGTTTCAAATTCAATATTGGTTAAAAAACGACGTGTCATTGATCACTTTTTTACTTTTTCGAATCAGAGGCACTAATTATGAAAAGTACTCCTTGGTCGTAATGATCAAGCGGTTCTCTCAAGTATTATTTTATACTTTTTTGGGCTTGGGAGACACAAATTTACGAAAAAGGACAACCATGGAGTCTTCTTAAGTTTTTTTAGACTCTCTAAAATTGAAAAACGTCGAGTTTCTCCTATACTAGACTCGTTAAATTTAACAGTAAAGGACTTGTTCAATTACAAACAGGAACGGACCACTCCTTCTTACGGTTTGAATTTAAACTAAGTTGGACTCATCCGAAGGATGAGCTTATAATCAAGCAAATGTTATCCTCCTCAAGCTTGTCAAAAATAAAGAGGTACTTGCCAGAAATGGTGGGGGAAAAGAGAGAAAAATGAACCTGTTTGTCATACTTTGTAACCACTCTTGAACACGACACTTTTATTCACCGGGTTGGGAAATCCTTTGCCTAATAGTTGATCAAACCATATTGAAAGTCTTCAGCCGGTTTCTAGGTATTAACTTTGAGTCGATTGTCACCAAACCATCTACTGTGTCGTTATGTGTTCAAGAGGTCAGTGCAAATAAACCGTTCATCTGCAAAATATATGTCATCCATCTTGACCATCCCTGAGTCAGTCCTTGCAACTAAATTTCTTCAAACTTGATCTATGATTTCGTGTTGTGGGCTTGCCTATGACGGATCGCTTTCTATCGACTTCGGCTCATTATCTAGAAAGATGATCTAGAAATCGTCAGTACCTTGGGATCTGCATGCCTCAATGGCAGGTTTCTCACCTTCGACGATAGGTTGCATCATTGACCTTCGATCAAAGGATTCCGTGACATGTTCAACATCAACACATCTATTCACATCTCATGGATTGTACTGAGTACTTTGAGAGCCATTGACATTATTGGTGGTTTCTCTCACACTTGTTAACTGTTTACATCATTGACTGGTAATCAAGTGGTTTCTACCATGTTCGACTTTGACACATTCATTCACATGGTTAGAATCGTACTATTTCGGGAAGTAGAAATCAAGACCCTGGATCTAGTTTCCACCATCCAGGCTGCGAGGAATTTTGTATTCATTATATAGTGGACTATTCATAAATAGATGGCTGCGTCCATACTACGTCTACATGTGTCTATACCTGTGATGTATTACAAGATCATTCCTATATCAGAGCAGTGGTTAGTTTTCTAGGCAGTTTTGATCTGAGTATGGGAATGCCTACCTCAGCGATGATATGATCTCATATATATATTTTGCATTGAGTGTTTTTACAGGTTCCAACCGGGCTCTCCACAATATGATCCTCAAAATGATAAAGTACTTCACTCTTCTTAAATGATCAATGAAATCCTCATCTACTACAGACTTCGCACTTTAGGGGGCAATCTGTTACACAAAATATTGTCACCATGACTATTTGCAGTGAGTATGGGTCTATCATCATTCATACTGTCCTCCTAAGCAAGTCTCAAACCTTAGCTCTTCATGTCAAGCTTTGAAAATGAGAGAAAGACCTTAAAAATCAATAAAGCTCTGGCTCCGCACTTTCTCTCACTGTTGCCTGCAGTCCCGCACCCCCTGTTCATGTTACCTACGGACCTGCTCGCTCTGTCTCTAAAGGAGTGGGTGCGGACCCCTGTGAAATTCAAAAAGGCGCAAGTTTATTCTTAAAAACTCACTTGTGGTTAATTCTAGATGATTCTAGAAGGAATCTTGACGTGGATGGTTCGCTCTTAGGTGGTTCATGCATCCCAAAAGTGAAGGAGCTAATCCCTTGATGAGAGGAGCTAATCCCTTGATGAGAGGAGCTTATCCCTTTGAAGGAGGGTTTTATCCCTTTGAAGGAGGACCTAGTAACTTCCCTCCATTGCACTATAAATTAAGGCATTGGGCTGGTTGCTAGGGAGGTTAGAAGTTGAACATTTTTTAGGGTAAATGCTGTTGGAATTGAGACTTCCTAGTTAAGCTTGAGAGGAGAGATCACATACCTTTTGGCTTCATTGGGAAGAGAGTGAAACTTGTCAAAATAGAGGAGACTACTTGCTGGACCCTGGGAGGAGCTTGTACAGCATCAAGGCACAGGTTGTAAAGTTCTTCTTTGATTTAAGTTAATACAATCAGATTCATTTTTCTCAACAAATTGTCTTATGTGATTTGTTTCATGAATTCCTTGATCATCATGATAAGTATGCTTTATTATATTGGCTTTTCAGGTGCTATTTAATTTGTGTGATTGTTTGTGTTTGCAGATTCTCTACAAGGGAGCTCATTTGAATCAACGGAGCGAGGCTTCCACAAACTTGCATTGGACCCAAGGTAGGCCTAAAACACTTGTTTGCCTTTATTTATAAATTGCATATTTAGAGAAAGATAGAATTTGATTGGTTTGATTGTCGCTAGATATCATTAGATACTAGGGAGGTCGGTCTTGTCCGCAAGAACGACTCATCCGTCTGACAAAGTGAGTAGAGGACGGAGTGTTGCGTGGGCTAATTAGAAGAAAGGCTACAAAGGAGAAACGAGTTGAGAATAGGCAGAATGGCTACTGAATACAGTGAACATTAGTTTCCTTACTGACTGTGGGTTGGAGCCTACATACAGGAAGTTGGTGCTTCCATCTCTAGTAGGTTTATGAGGAAGGCTTGGGGGTTGGTGCCTCCTGCAAGTTGGTGCTTACATAAATCCAATAAGATGCAAGTTGGTGCTTCATATGGTGCTTTTGGTAAGTTGATCAAGTGTCTACAAAAGGAGGGAGTTGGTTCTTCTTTCTTGTGGGCTCTAGCAAAACATCGAATGGAATTGGTGCTTCCTATGAGTGGTGGCTCATAAACAAAATTTGATGTAATAAAGTAGGTTCTCTTATTTCCATCATAATAACATACAAGATTTTTGTTTTTTCTCCCAAAAAGGTTTCCACATTAAACCTCTATGTCAAATGTGTATGTTTCTCTTGGTGCATGTGTTCATGTGTTTATTATGTTGTTGCACATGATATGTTGTTGATTGGTCTCATATAGTGGATGCCAAGTTTGAATAAGTAAATAGAAATTGGCATAAAAGTTTAAATTGGCCTTAATACAAATTCACCCACCCTTCTTAGTATTAAACATTGTTTCCAATAGAATCTTCATTAAATCTTTCCATGAATATATTGATAAAACAATGGTAGTCTACTTTGATGACTAGAGGGCTTGTACATTGCTTAAATATCATATGCAATGCTTTAGACTAATATTGGAAAGATGCAAAAAAAATTGCTTATCATTGAACATCCAAAAATGTATCTTTGCAACACCCATTGGAATACTACTAGGTCATGTAGTATCAAAGGATGGAATCAAAGTTGATATGGCTAAGATCAAAGTGATCTTGCATTTGAAACATCTTGTAAATATAAAGAAAATCAAAATATTTTTGGGCCATACTGATTACTACAGATAGGGCATTAGGCACTACTCTTATATAAAATTTCCCACAGATGAACTTCTAAAGGAAGATGTCCCAATAATCTGGTAAAAGGAGTGTGATGAATCGTTCTAGTTGCTAAAAAATAAATTAATTGAAGCTCCCATACTTATGTTTCCTAACTGGTTGAAGTAGTTTCATGTGCATGTCTACACATCAAATGTGGAAGTTGATGTAATTATGGTGCAACCTGATAATGATTTGATAGATCACCCTAATGTGTACACCAGTTCGAAGCTTAACAAAGCCGAAAGGAATTACTTGATTATTGTAAGAGAAGCCCTAGCCATGATCTTTGCTTTGCATAAATTCTGCCATTACCATCTGGAAAACTCATTTATATTCTATATTGATCATCAATCACTAAAGCACCTTTTTAATAAACTGGTTCATCAAGGTCACATCCATAGATGGTTATTATTATTTCAAGAATTTGAATTTGAAGTTATTATTTGACATGGAAAGAAGAATATTGGTGATGACTATTTATCCTGACTAGAATCTGGAGAAAAACTAATGGATATTAAATATGACCTCCCAAATTGATCCAAAATATTTTACTTATAGATGGGTTAAAGAATTACATGCATAAATTGTAGCTTAACAGAGAAAACTTAATGTGCACATGGGACAAGAGGAGAAACACATAAAGCATGAACGAAGACAACAAGACTTGATAACAGAGTTTGTCTGACTTGGACTATGTCTTCGGGCCCTGCTCAATCAATGGGGAGGCCTTCATTCATTAAGTGGCATGAAAAAGAAGAGTACAAGCATCAGTTACAAAAAGAAGTCTTATACCTCCATACTGAAAAATGGCCAAAAAATGCAGAACTCTGATGGAGAAACGGACAGTGCCATTATGTTCGTGGCATCGAGAAGTGCTGAAACCATATAAAATTTGTCAAATTCTGACAAAGTGAAATTTCGCCCCTCTTACAAAATTCTTCCTTGAACCGCGTGCACTGCCGCCTCTGCCTGAGCGCACTGAAAATTGCATTTTAAATAAAAAAAATTCATGCAGATTTCTCAATAAGTCCGTTGGTGGAATTGGTTAAGGTTCCGGTTATTATGGAGGAGGTCAAGCGGTCAAACCCTGCCTCCTCCCTTTCTTTACATAACAAATGTTTTTTAAACTAAAATATTTTTTAATTTAAATTTTGGTTGGGTTGGGCCCACCTTGGGTGGCTCGCCCACGATACCCACCTCCTCTGTGTAGCTCAGATAAATGTCCTTCGTTGTGGGTTGGGTCCATGCCCCAAGGGTTGGCCCACCCAAATACGTTGTTTTGTTAATCCATGGTGTGGGTTGTGGGGTGGTGGGGTCAAGGCCGCCCACCCCGTTTGTTTTATTGTTTACAACCATCCTGTGGGAAGGGCTGGGGGTCATGGCCCGCACCTCCACTAATAAATATTTCATGTGGCTTTGGTTGGGGTGGCGGGGTTGGTGGCCCGCAACCCATTTTTTTAATATTTTTTATTTTAAATAAAACCTACTGTTCATTTATGAAAATTCGGTTTTTGGACGAAAGGAGTCATTTTAACAAGGCCACGCTTTTGCCTAGAATCTGGCCATAGTTGGCCAGATTCCATCCACCGGAAAAAATCCAAATTGTGCCTTCATTAATCCTACCCAATCATCAAAAAGTCAACCCAACTTTGACTACCTCTATATCCTTCATCTAGACTCGGATTGGAGTGTCGTTCACACCGTTGGAATAAGGGTGACGAGAACTTTGATATGATGTCAAGTTAATCGCCTTTCCACCACTTTGAAATTTGAGCTTTTTCCATGCCACTATGTCTAAAGATCCACCTGGATCAATCCTCCCCATTGAGGAGCTTTTGGGCCACCATAAGCTTTATCAATCAATTGGCAAGTGCGGGAATTGTTCCCTCACTCTTTCCTTCTCCAACCATGTTTCCTTTCTAGGGTGCATCCCCTTGAAACCAACTCGAAGGTATTCCACATCTCCCCGTCGTGAAGTCCTAGTTATTTTGTCAAGGATGATTTCTTCAGGTAACTCATTGAGATACTCTGGTGCAAAATCATCAACTATAGGAATTGTGCCCACCTCCTCGGTGTCCATAATCAAAGGTGGCTCATACAGCTTTAAGTTCTCCACATTTACTACAGAGTACGTCTGCATATATATCAGCAAATCAAGACGAAAGGCATTGTTTCCAATCTTCTCCGCAATGGTGAATGGACCTTACCAGGTTGTTCGCAACTTCTTCCCTTCTCCCTTCATCCTTTCCTTGCTGATATGGAACCACACTTTGTCGCCCACTTGAAATTGATGGTCAACTCAGTGTTTTTCATGTTGATCCTTGTAACGGGCTTGACTTTTCTCCAACTGCTCCTGTACTGCTTGGTGAATCAACTAGATCCGTTGAATGAACTACTGCGCTTTGTCTCTATCACCATGTCCACTGGAGCCATCTTCCCTTCCAAAGACCATATCAAAAGGGTCTTTTGGTAGGTAGCCAAACATGTCTCAAATGGTGAACGATGCGTAGATGAGTGCACTGCTCAGTTGTAGGAATGTTGCACATATGGATGGAATGTCGTGCTTCTTTTCAACTTGGTGTCCATCATCTTCCACAAGCTAGTCCAAAACTCTCCAAGAAAGTGAGAGTCCCAATCTGACACAATCGATGTGGGCAACCCAAAATGGGCCCAAACATGTTGAAAGAAAAGATGAGCAATTTGCTCTGCAGTGATATGCTTTTTACAAGATTAAAATACACATCTTACTAAAACGGTCAACGGCGACATACAAATAGTCGTGACTTTTTCTAGACAAAGGAAAACCTCCTACAAAATCCGTCGACACACTTTCCCATGGGTGACTCAGAATAGGGAGTGGTGTGTAGAGCCCGAGTTTTCTATTAGAGGGCTTTGAAATAGAACACATCACACAACCCTTTACATAGTGAGTCACAATGTTCTTCATATGAGGCCAAAAACAAAATCTTTGTACATGACACAAAGTTTTTTCAATACCAAAATGACCAGACACAAGGGAGGTGTGGGCCTCCCGGATTACATGTACCCTTTCTCCTGTGGGTATGCACAATTTACCAAGGTGATACAATAGTTTCCCCTGCAAGTGATAGTTGTCCACCTGTGAACCATGGGTTAGTTTTGCATAAATCTCCTTAAAGTCATCATCGTTAGCATATTGTTCAACATAACTTTCAAAAGATAATGAAGCATTATGCAAAATAACAGAAGCAGAAATAGGAGGGTGAGATAGCATATCGGCCACTTTGTTGCTAGTGCCCTTCTTATACTTTATTACCAGATGAAACTGCTGCAGAAAACCCATCCACCTAAAATGATGAGATTATTGCAACTTGGTCTATGACTCAAGATGCTACAAGGGCTGATGATCCGTATGGATGATGGTCTCCTAGCCGATCAGGTAGTGTTTCCACTTTCTCAGACTCAAGACCAAGGCATATAATTCCTTGCCATAAGTGGGATAGTTTATCACAGCCCGAGAGAACTTCTCTGAATGGTAACATATCGGCTTCTTTTGTTGCATCAATACAACTCCCATGGAATATCTATCGACATCTGTCTCGATCTCGAATGGCTGTTGGAGATCTGGTAAGGCCAAGACTGATGCGATGCTAATCTTTTCTTTGAATGTTTTGAAGGACTTCTGTTACTTTCCTCCCCATTGAAATACTTGCTTTACACTTGTCAATGCATGTAAAGGTGTTGCAATAATAGAGAAATTGGCAATAAATCTCCTTTAATACTGTATTGCACCCAAAAAGCTGTGAACCTTGGTTACACTAGTAGGCTTAGGCCAATTTACAATTGCTTCAACTTTAGAAGGATCAATTTTTAACTAACCATGACCAACAATATGACCTAGGTAAACCAAAGAGGTTTTCCCAAACTCACACTTTGGCAATTTTACATAAATTTTTTTGTTTTTCAAAACATCAAACACTTTACTCACATGACATCCATGTTCATTCCAACTTTTACTAAAGACAAGGATATCATCTAGATATAAGAACAAATTCATCAATGAAAGACCTAAAGAGATCATTCATGACCCTCATGAAAGTGGCTGGAGCTTTGCAAAGTCTGAATGGCATCACCATCCATTTGAAAAGCCCATGTTTGGTCTTGAAGGTAATTTTCCACACATCCTGCTCTGTGATTCGGACCTGGTGATAAGAACTACGAAAATCCAATTTGGTGAAATAGATAGCATTCTTTAACTGATCTAATAAGTCATCCATGCGGGGAAGAGGGTGACAATTTTTCACCGTGATTTTGTTTAGTGCTCAATAATCCACGCACATCCTCCATGTGCCATCTTTCTTCGGCACTAAGACAATCGGTGAGCCTCATGGAGAAGTAGTCAATCTGATGACCCCTTGGTTCAATAGTTCCTACACATGCTTTTTGATCTCCTCCATCTCAATGGTCAATATCCTGTACATGCCAATATTCGGTAAAGGAGCATCATGTTGCAAATGGATCTCATGTTGGATTTCCCACTTCAAAGGTATTCCCTTAGTTGCTAAAACATCTCATCATAGTTAGAAATTAATTCACGTAATTCCTCTTTATGTACATGATCACAACCCTGGAAAGAATCGGATAATTCTTCATCTTTTCCCCTTACAATCATAAGAATGCAACCCTTACTAGAATTCACCAACCTCTTCATTTGTCTTGCACTTACAAGATTGGCATTGATTTTAGTTTGATGAGCCATTACAATATATTGTACCCCATCTTTTGTGATTTTGTATTTTTTTTCATGACGGAAGAAGATTGCCTTTCGATCATATAGATATGGACTCCCTAACACCATGCCACAGATATCCAATGGTATCACATCAAGTTTTACCTCATCCACTAACTTAAAAGTGATCACAAATTTAACCTTACACTGCTTAGTTACATTCAATTTTTCTTTATCATGTATCCATCCAAGTGGGTAAGGTTTTGGATGTGGTGTAGTTTCCAAGCCTAGCTTCTTTACCAAGGACTCTAAAATTAAGTTTTCTTGGGATCCGGTATCAAATAGAGTCTCCACTTTTGTATGATTTATGATAACTCTAATATGAAATAGCTCAATTCTCTTTTGCTCATTAGGAAGAGACTCATCTATTGAACTAGTGCCTTCATGTGATTCAGAATTAACATGAGGTGTAAGAGTACCTTTTGTTCCTACTGTTGTGATCAATGCTTCATCTCCCGAATCGGATCCAAGGTCTTGTTGCACAGTTGCCACTATCTTCTGCTTTCCTTTTCCTCCATACTTCTTTGGTCTCTTTTCTGAGTACTATTTCCAACAATGATCGTCATCATGACCTTCCTTTTTGTAGTGATTGAAATAAGGTATTTCTCCTTCATCTTTCTTGGTTGATGTCATCCTCTTCTCCTTTCCTTTTCCTTTCAGTTTGGGTTTGCCATTTGGAGGTTTGAAAGGGGGTTTCTTGAAATGATCATCTCTTTCATTTTTTCCCTTGTTCTCAAGATGGATTGCCTTCACACTGGCAGAGTCAATAGTAGTTGGTTCAAACAATAATAATGAATGTATAAGGTAACTATGTAATAATCCAATATATGTAGTTACTACTTCAAGTGAGTCAAGTGCAATGCCCAAATTAAGTGCTTGTTTTCTATATTCCTCTGTAAAGCTTTGAACATCCTGACCTCTGCCTTTCCTTAAGTATTGCCAATCCATTAAGGCTTTTTGTTTGTAACCCAAGGGATAGAATTGTTCCTTTAATGAAGAAATGAAATTTGGCCATGAGGAAAGAAGATTACCCACACTCTTAATGCTTCGCAATTTTCTCTCCCACCAAACGAGAGCAGTGCTACTCAACCGAAGAGAGGCCAGCTGAATATTTGCCTCGTCCTCATCAATATGTTGAATCCTGCAGTAGATTTCAATCTGCCTAGTCCAGTTATTAAGATTTTCTACATTACTTTAACCGTTAAACATGGGAAGATCAAATTTGACATCTAATTTAAAGAAAGGTTTCTTAGATGCATCCCTTGAATTTCTATGATTATGGTGATGAGAAGAAGAATAACTTTCAGTCATGGAAGGAGAAGGAGGGGGTTCTTCTCCACCATTTCCATGCACTGAACCTTGTTCTTCTGGATTTCTCTCTTCTTCTTTCTCTAGCCTTGAAAGAAATTGACCAACATTCTCTACCATTGTATAGAAGGTTTTGCAGAAATTACGCTCCTCTTCATGACAAGCCTCTTCATCTACCATGTTTCTCCTTCGATGTGCACGCCCTGCTTCATGATCGAAATACTTTCGTTTCCCTTCGCTCTTCGAAGCTTGTTTCTTGTTAGCATACAAGCATGCAATTCAAATCTCTAAAGACCTACTCTAGTACCACTTGATCCAAAATCTTTTACTTATAGATGTGTTAAAGAATTACATGCATAAATTGTAGCTTAATAGAGAAACTTAATGTGCACATGATACAAGAGGAGAAACACATAAAGCATGAAAGAAGACAACAAGACTTGATAACGAAGTTCATCCGACTTGGACTATGTCTCCAGGCCCTGCTCGATCAATGGGGAGGCCTTCATTCATTAAGTGCCATTAAAAAGAAGAGTACAAGCATCAGTTACAAAAAGGAGTCTTATACCTCCATACTAAAAAATGGTCGAAAATGCAGAACTCTAATGGAGAAATGGACAGTGCCATTGTGTTCATGGCATCGAGAAGTGCTGAAACCATATAAAATTTATCAAATTCTGACAAAGTGAACTTTCACCCCTCCTGCAAAATTATGCCTCGAACCGCGTGCACTACCTCCTCTGCATGAGCGCACTAAAAACTATGTTTTAAATTAAAAAAACAGGTGGATTTCTCAATAATTTCATTGGCGTGATTGGCTAAGGTTCCGGTTAGTATAGAGGAGGTCAGGCAGTCAAACCCTGCCTCCTCCCTTTTTTTACATAACAAATGTTTTTTAAACTAAAATATTTTTTTAATTTAAAGTTAGGTTGGGTCAGGCACGCCTTGGGCGGCATGTCCACTGTACCCACCTCCGTCGTGCAGCTCAAATAAATGTCGTTGGTTATGGGTTGGGTCCGTACCCCAAGGGTCGGCCCACCCAAATACATTATTTTGTTAAGCCATGGTGCGGGTTGTAGGGTGGCGGGGTCATGGCTACCCACCCAGTTTATTCTATTGTTTACAACTGTCCCATGGGAGGGTTCGGGGATCATGGCCCACCCCTCCACTAATAAATATTTCATGTGGCTTTGGTTGGGGTGGTGGGGTTGGTGGCTCGCCACCCGTTTTTTTAATATTTTTGTTTTAAATAAAACCAATCGTTCATTTTTTAAAATTCAATTTTTGGACTGAAGGAGTCATTTTAACAAGGCTGCGATTTTGCCTTGAATCTAGCTAGAGTTGGCCGAATTCCGTCCGCCAGAAAAAATCCAAATTGTGCCTTCATTAATCTTGCCCAGTCATCAAAAAGTTAACCCAACTTTGACTGCCTCTATCTCCTTCATCTGAACATGGATTGGAGTGTTGCTTGCACCGTTGGAATTAGGGCGACGAGCACTTCAATCTAATGTAAAGTGAATCTCCTTTCCACCACTTTGAAAGTTGAGCTTTTTCCATGCCACTGTGTCTGAAGATCCACCTAGATCACAGATGCACATTTGTTTAGAGTTGAAGATATCCATCCAGATATTTCCGATATAGAAGAATTCTTACACACGAGAAAAACACCTGAGGGATTATCTAAAAAGAAGAAGAAAAGAAATTTTTGTTAAAGTGATGCCATTAATTACATTAAAAAATGGAAAACTATATAAACTTGGTATTGATGAGGTACTTTAGAGATGTTTCTTGGAACATGAAAGGGAAGATATTATCGATGAGGCATATAAAGGGGGAGTTGGAGGTCATTATCAGGGCGACATGATCGCAACAAAAATATTCCAAGCTAAGTTATGGTGGTTGACAATATTTCAAGAATACCAACTACAAGTACAAAAATGTGATATATGCCAAAGGTTCAGGTGACCATTACCTAAACACCACATGCCATTACACTTGATTGTTCCATCATTACCTTTTAATAATTAGGCAATCAACTTTATCAAACCCTTTCCAAAGAGAGCTAAATGAACAGGAGCAAAATAAATCATAACAACAATGTAATATCTTACAAAGTGGGCAAAAGTAGAACTAGTCAAGTCATGTACAAAAGAAGTAGCAGAAAATTTCATATATGAAAACATAGTAACTTGATTCAATTGTCCTATGGTTGTTAGAAAATTATATATTATAGAGCAATGGAACACATAAAATATATATCAGAAATATAAACACATAAAACAAGAGAGACACATATGTACATGGTTCACCCAATTTGGGCTATGTCCACAGAGAAATATCCAGTCCTTCCTCTTATATTATCTAGCAAAATGAAGAGATACAACCTACAACAAATCCACTGTAATTATCTCTTCACTCTTACACAATCTCCTCTCTCTTTCTCACTCAGAATAGAGATCGGCATAGATGCAATACAATTCCCTCATATATAGGGAGGGGTTGCCTTCTAGGGAAAAAAAACCCTAAAATAAACATACATGCTACTGTCAGATCATCTATTTTTAGCTTTGGGGGCGCTGCCCCCGATCCCTCGCCGGTGGGGGGGGGGGGCTTCAAATAATCGTTGTCACCCCCCTGGACCCCCCTGGTGGCGTACAAAATGAACTAGGGTCCAATGTGACGATACCTCTGAATCAAGCTCCACACCCAACAATCTCCCACTTGGAGACTGATTATAGCAACTCCACCGCTGCGCCATTTTTTGAACAATGACTCCACTTTGGACCTGGTTGATTCTCATCTTCATCATCATACTTGAAGTCCAATTGAAATTGTGCAGAATCTCAGTTTCTCCCTGGTTACAAATTTTGTTAACATATCTGCAAGATTTTGGCTAGTGTGTATCTTTTCCAGCTTCAATTGTCCATCTTTCAATACTGATCATATGAAATGGTACTTGATATGTATATGTTTTGTCTTTGAATGAAATGAAGAGTTCTTTTCAAGATGCATGGTACTCTGGCTATCACTGTATAACCTGCCCAACTCCTGCTTCTTACCCAATTCATCCAGAAACCTTTGTAACCAAATAATTTCTTTACTAGCCTTTGTAGCAGCAACATACTCTACTTCCGTTGTTGACAGTGCAACAGAACTTTGAAGTTTTGAAACCCAACTGACAGTTGTTCCACCCACAGTAGACACATACCCTGTTGTGCTCTTGTTATCTCTATCACCCGCCATATCTGCATCAACATATCCTTGTAGCAAAATGTTTGAACCACCAAAGCATAATGCTTGATTTGTAGTACCTCTCAAATACTTGAGAATCCACTTCACCACCATCCAATGTTCTTTTCTTGGATTGTTCATGTACTTTCTTACAACTCCCACTGCATTTGCAATATCAGGCCTTGTACAGACCTTTGCATACATTAAGCTTCCAAATGTTGATGCATATGGAACTTTAGACATACAAGCCATTTCTTCCCGTGTCTTGGGACACATCTCCTTACTTAGCTTGAAATGGCTAGCCAAAGGTATACTAACTGGTTTTGCATTCTTGCTATTAAATCTTTTCAACACATTTTCTATGTACTCACTCTGAGACAATGTTAATTTTCGATTCTTCTTGTCTCTAGTTATTCTCATACCAAGGATTTATTTTGCAGCACCCAAACCCTTCATTGCAAATGAGTTCACCAAGTTTCTTTTGAGCACATTTATTTCCTGCATGTTAGAACCTGCAACAAGCATGTCATCTACATATAATAACAATATAATATAGCTTCCATCATTTTTCCTTTTGAGATAAACACAATGATCAGAGTGACATATAGTATAAACTTGTTCAGACATAAACCTGGAAAATTTTAGATACCACTTGCTTGGAGCCTGTTTTAAGCCATATGGGCTCTTCTTCAACCTGCACACTAGTTTCTCCTTCCCTTCGACCTCATATCCTTGTGGTTGCTGCATATATATCTCTTCCTCCAAATCCACATGGAGAAAGGTTGTGTTTATATCTAACTTCTCAAGATGAAAATATTTAGTTTCTACTAAACTTAAAATAGTTCTAATTGAAGTCATTTTAAAAATAGGAACAAATATCTCATCAAATTCTATACCCTTTTTCTATGCAAACCCTTTCACCACAAGTCTAGCTTTATACCTTTTTCTACCTCCATCTTCTTCCTTAAACTTGTAAACCCATTTATTCTGCAATGTTGTTTTACCTACAAGCAACCTAACTAAGTCCCAATTCTAGTTATGTGTTAAGGAGTCCATCTCATATTTCATGGCTTGCTCCCACTCTTTCCTAGTTTCTACCTGCACTGCTTCTTCATAACATTCTGGTTCACCAGAATCAGTCAACAATACACAATATAATGAAGGAGAGTATCGTTCAGAGGGTCTACTTATCCTGGTATATCTTCTAAACCCATTTTCAGGTGCTTGAGATGCTTGTTGCTATTGTTGTTCTGGTCGTTGATCATTATGATTTTTAGGCACCTCTACTTTTTTTGTGATCTCATCAAGCATTGTGTATTCTCTGTTTTCTTTTTCATGTTTCTTTTCCTGCATCTGATCCTTATAAAAAACATTTTCATTGAATATGACATCTATGTTCCTAATGATTTTGTGTCTTTCATAATCATAAAAGCGATAACCAAAATCATTAACACCATATCCAATAAAGGTACATTTCTTTGATTTTGCCTCAAGTTTTGTTCTATTTTCTTTATTAATGTGGACAAAGTCTTCACAACCAAATGTCTTTAAAAATGAGTAGTTTACCTTTTTACATGTCCATGCATCCTCAAAATACCACCATCCAAGGAAATTGAAGGCCCTCTATTTATTAGATAAACAACAATATCTACAACATCTGCCCAAAATTGTAAAGGAAATCCTACATGCAATCTAATGCACCTTGCATGTTCCATGACTGTCTTGTTCACCCTTTTTGACACACCATTTTCTTGTGGTGTTCCTGGAACTATCTTCTCTCTGCAAATTCCATTCTCTGAACAATACCTATCAAACTCTTTGCTGCAATATTCACCTCCATTGTCTTATCTAAGACACTTCAACCTTTTTCCTATCTCATTTTCAACCAAAGCTTTCCATTTCTTGAAAGTATAAAATACATCAAATTTATTTTGAATACAATAAATCCAGATTTTTTTGGTTGCATCATCAATAAAAGTAACATAATAATGAGAATCATCGAGAGATGATACCTAAGTAGGTTCCCATACATCTATATGCACAAGCTATAATTTTTCACTCTTCTTTTCTTTCCCAACTCTAAGGAATCTGACTCTCTTCTGTTTTGCATAAACACAATTCTCACAGAATTTTAAATCAACATGCTTCAAACCTGACAAAAAAAAAATTGAGTGAAGAACCTGCATCCCCTTCTCTCTCATGTGCACGAGCCTATGATGCCACAATGTCGTATCTGCTCCTGTAGAGGTTAAAGCATTAACAAAATTAGAAATACAATTGCATAAATACAATGTACCAACCTTTTCTCCTTTTTCTATTACCAGGTCTCCTTTAGTGACCTTCCAGGTTTTATCTGTAAAAGTTGTTACACAACCTTCACCTCCTAACTACGTTTTGAAACAAGATTTTTCTTCATATCTGGAACATGACTTACCTCCTTCAATAGCCATTGATTTCCATTTTGTTGTTTTATGAAAATGGTACCCATTCCAATGATTTTATAGGGTTTATCATCATCCAATCGAACCTTGTAACAGTCCAAAGTAAATATAAAATTAATTTCCTAATTAAAATCAGAATCAACAAATAAGTACATACCTATATTATCTGTGATCAATGTCTGCCCGATGACAACAAGGTTTTGGGGACGACTCTCCACCCAACCGTAGGCTCAATTGTGCAAGGATTTGCTACAATTGGCCACCCCTGAGCCCTCAATCAACGTACTACTGCCAGTGACTCCTAAGTCTTAGAACTCCATTCTCCCAAGAGAATGCAAGATAGAATCTCGGAATGATGGAATGCAAGAATGCCTCTCATCTTCCTCACCATCTATTAAATAGAACAACATTGGAAGGGGAACCACATGCACACACTCCATGTGTCTACATGCAACTTTCTTCTGATTTTTAGCTTTCTTGTTTTATTTCTTTACTTTTCTTTTGATTTTTAGCTTTTCTTGTTTTATTTCCTTCTTTTTGATAGTTTTCTTGTTTTATTTCTATTTATTCTTATTTAGAATTTTAGTATGGTTATTACTATTTTTATTTTTATTATTTTTATTTATTTTATTTGTATATATTTTTAATATCATTTATTATTTAACATTTATGATTTATTATTTTTATTATTTATTATTATATTATTATTTATTATTCTTATTATTTATTATTTATTATTTATTATTAAGGGGAGGGATATTACAAACCTGTCCAAAATCTCCTTGAACATAATCATGAAAATGTTCCTATCAGGTGTGGCATGGAATGAGGCCCTTGATCTACCACCCAGGCATTAATAATATTTTCTGATGAAAGAATCAAAGAATATTACAACACATCGCCTGTCACATTCACTTCATGATTGTTTTCTTGTTGTGCATCTCCTTCTTTTCCCTTCCGAGACTTGTAGTCTTTCTTCAGGTGTCCTTTCTTCCCCATTTCCATCACACTATTCCTGATCTGGACTTGGATCTACCTTTCCTTGACTTACTGCGATATCCTGGGCTCCTTCCTCTTTCCATTTTTCTTCCCCTAGTCTTTGCAGTCAAAGCATTACCTTATGTCTCACCAGAGATTTTCCGTCGCATTTCCTCGCTAAGGATTGCACCGAGAACATCAATAAACTTTAAAGTACTAGATCCAGAGACAGAGTTACTAATGGAAATAACTAAACCATTCCAACTTTTTGGCAATGAGCATAGATTAACAAAGCCCTAACTTCATCATCAAAAGTTACCCCTACAAAACTTAACTAGCTAGTAACTATATTAAATTCGTTTAAATGATCAGCAACAGATCCACCTTCTGACATCTTCATATTAAATAAACGCTTCATAAGAAATACCTTATTTAAGGCTAAGGGTTTTTCATATAATTTGGCCAATGCCAACATTAAACCCTCTGTTGTTGTTTCCTTTGAAATATTAAAGGTTGTCGACGCCACTAGGCATAGCCGTATTGTTCCAAGTGCCTTTCTATCCAGAATATCCCATTCTATGTCTATCATATTCTTCCATCTGCATCTTCCACAGCTGGTAGTTTTGGCCATTAAAGTTTGTAGAAATTTTGAATAATATGACACTTATTCACAGAGATTATCCTGATTATACACTATTGCGGAATGCATGCATAATACATAACCTCCTCTACGTTGATCATCAATTTGTAGTATTCAGAAACAATCGCATGCGCACATTGAAGCATCAATCACGGGGAAAGCATACAGCTGAAAACCCCCAACTATCTGTATATTATATTGATTGAGAACATGTAACAATACATAGTACAATACTCCTCACAAGTACTCAGCACTATCTCCACCTGTTACACACAAACTAGCTCAGATCTGAATCAATCACAGGTTCAAATCTCCTCCGCTGCTTGCCTGCCTCCACTGCGCAAGCCTGCATGAGAATGAATGAGAATGGCTGATCCAAACTTGTATTTCCCTTGGTTGAACCACGCAATCCTCATTGGCATTACTCAATCCATTGATTGTACAAATCTCATGCACAACTATAGTCACAACTGACAGTTGTCTTGCCCTTTCACTCACCTCTAACACCTGTCTCCACTGAACTGTCCATGCACTGACTTATCTGATGTATTCTTTAGTTGCTTTATGAGTTAATAATTAGTGAATTAATTCACATCACTCATCACTAGTGTATTCTACAGTTAGACTAAATACAACTAGTTCAACTAAGTCAAACTAAACACAACTCCATCAACTCCTCAATCAACTCCACCAAACTCAACCACATGAGTTCTAACTGAAGTCCATCATGCAATAGCTCAACTGACCCATAAGAAAAGCATATTTCCTTTTGGAATTTGCATGTGCCACATCTATAACTCGAACTGAAGTGCTCCAAGAGGATAAGATAATGTTTATAGTCTAAATATTATTATGAGCTAATAATATTCGACTGTTCTATTTTTAGCCTGGCAGTCTAAAAATAGACTCTGCCCATATGTCTAAAAATATAAGTCCATCTATTTTTACCAACATGACCAATCATCCACAAATAGCATCCTTCAACTCATAGACCATGATCCATATGTCTAAAAATAGACATAGTCTAAAAATAGACTTTGCGCAAAAAATAGCCTGCGGGCCCACTTAGTGAAGCCGACTTCTTTCCACTAAGCTCCATCATCTTGTTGCATTCTCAACACTCCCTCTCAAAAAGATATGGATTATCAGCAACCTCTATCCTGCCTCAGTGGTATTCTACATGCAACACATTTGCTCGATCCACTTGCTCCAACAACACTTGGAACAAAAAACACTCCCAACTGACCACTTTGTTGGGCTAGGAACATACTCTGATGCTGAAGCTCTACCTGCTACTGACAAGTGCTCCCTCTCTGACATCTGCACTACTGCAACATCTCCATGCATCTCGCACCATTGCACACCTCTCCGTGCCACCTAGCACTGTGCGAAACACTTGTGCCTCTCGCATTGTTGCAGCCTGCTAGCTATGCGCTATCCTGGGATTCCCTACACTACCGCTCTCTCTGCCGCTCCATCCGCATCTGTCTCTACCCAATCAGTCAATTCCTGCTACTCCACATCGGGGCTCCCATAGCAAGGTCTCATCCAAGAGGTTGGGTACCTCAAGGATCCGTCCCCTCCTCCTTAGGACGATCACTCTATATCGCCCCACCTCCTACCTGGAGGTATGGCTGCATGTGATCCCTCAGCCCACCTAGCTCAAAGTTTCCCCCTACTAGAGGTCTCTGCATGAGTAGATGTCTCTACTCGATCTCCTCTCATCTTCCCTTGTTGTGGCTACTCCACAACCTCCTGAAGTTGTTGCACCAATCGTGGCTCCTCCACAATCATCTGAGACATCTTCTAGCTCTGCATGTTGAGAGATAATATATGATCCCTCTCAACCACCAAGTCTCCATCAGTTGCCTCGCTGCTCAAGGCTTTGCATGCATCTTGAACCTCAAGAGCATACAGGTTCTTGACCCGTGAACCAATCTGCTTCACCTGTCTAGTGATGATGTATCTAAGGAAAACCTTTCCCTTACTGAAGACTACATCATAGCCTCTCTCTTCCAGTATCGCGATCGACACCAAGTTTCTCTTCAATCCTGGTACATACTTGACATCGGTCAAGGTAAGGCGAGCTCCATGCTCCCTCTGAAAAATAACAGTGCCTACACCTGAGACACTATACTTCTCATCATTACCCATCACTATGAGTATCAGGAGATCTTTCTCCTCCAAAGTACTGAACAAACTCTTGTCACCAATCATGTGGAAAGAAGCTCCACTGTTAAGAAACCAACCACTTCCCACCATGGATGAAACCATGCATGCGAAGAGTGTGAAATCCAACTCAAATTGTGAAGCAAGTGCCTCACCTTCAGATCCTTCCCCGGATCCCTTCTTGGATTTCTTCTTTGGGCAATTAGTAGCATAATGGCCCAACTCATGACAACGAAAGCATCGCACTTTCGATTTTTCAACCTTCGTCCCATCATTGGAAGAACTAGATTCGGAAAGAGAACCCTTCTCCTTCCCCTTCTTTGCTTTGGCAGCCAAAGCACAATTTTCTTCATCAGATGCCTTTGATGAAGATCCGTCCCTGGTATTCCGCCTGATCTCCTCTTGCACAAGATCTGACCAAAGTCTCTCCCATCCTGGCAATTTCTCCCAACCACTGACAGAGTCCTGATAGGAATGCCAACTCTTCAGAAGACCAAGGAGAGCCAAGCTCACCAAGTGCTCATCATCGACAGTCACCCCCACACTTCCCAGCTCATCCTGGCATTGGGTGAACTTTGTGAGATACTCGAGCATACTATCTCCATTCTCACACTTAATGTTTCTGAGTTTATCCTTGAGCGCCAACTTCCTCTGGTCACTCTTGCTTTGGAATAGATATGTCAATGTTTTCCACATAAAGTATGGAGAAGCCTTTCCATGCAAGTTGGATACAAAGTGATCCTTCACGCCCTCCAACAGAATCCTTCGACACTTTGCTGTCTTCTTTTGCCAAACCTCAACGTGAGCAGCATCAGTAGGCTTTGGGACCTCAGCCTCTATGAACTCCTTTAGCCCATTTTCATCTAACACTGCCTCCATCCTATCTTTCCATGCAATATAATTCGAGCTGCCCTCAAGGGCAACCTCCAATCGCAATCCGTTGAAAGACATTTCAACTTTGACACCAAGAAAACACTGCTGCAAATTTGAATACCACCAGCTCAAAGCTCAACCGCTTCTGATCTAAAATTCGTGAGAACAAAGTATTTCTCGTATAGAGATTGACTGTATGGGCATTCACTGGATATCTCACCTTCCAAAAGAAGGATGAATCTAGAGGCTACCTGGCCCGATTACAGACTCTTCCTGAAGAAATAAAATATAATCACTTTCTGAATAATAGATCTAATGATCAACCTTACTCCGATACCATGTAGAAATTTTGAATAATATGACACTTATTCACAGAGATTATCCTAATTATAAACTATTGCGGAATGCATGCATAATACATAACCTCCTCTACGTTGATCATCAATTTGTAGTATTCAGAAACAATCGCATGCGCACATTGAAGCATCAATCACACATATCAACACAGCATATCACGGGGAAAGCATACAGCTGAAAACCCCAAACTATCTGTATATTATATTGATTGAGAACATGTAACAATACATAGTACAATACTCCTCACAAGTACTCAGCACTATCTCCACCTGTTACACACAAACTAGCTCAAATCTGAATCAATCACAGGTTCAAATCTCCTCCGTTGCTTGCCTGCCTCCACTGCGCAATCCTGCATGAGAATGAATGAGAATGGCTGATCCAAACTCGTATTTACCTTGGTTGAACCATGCAATCCTCATTTTCATTACTCAATCCATTGATTGTGAAAATCTCATGCACAACTATAGTCACAACTGACAGCTGTCTTGCCCTTTCACTCCCCTCTAACACCTGTCTCCACTGAACTGTCCATGCACTGACTTAACTGATGTATTCTTTAGTTGCTTTATTAGTTAATAGTTAGTGAATTAATTAATAATTAATTCACATCACTCATCACTAGTGTATTCTGCAATTAGACTAAATACAACTAGTTCAACTAAGTCAAACTGAACACAACTCCATCAACTCCTCAATCAACTCCACCAAACTCAACCACTTGAGTTCTAACTGAAGTCCATCATGCAATAGCTCAATTGACCCATAAGAAGAGCATATTTCCTTCTGGCAGTTGCATCTGCCACATTTGTAGCTCGAACTGAAGTGCTCCAAGAGGATAAGATAATGTTTATAGTCCAAATATTATTATGAGCTAATAATATTCGACTGTTCTATTTTTAGCCTGGCAATCTAAAAATAGACTTCGTCCATATGTCTAAAAATAGAAGTTCATCTATTTTTACCAACACTACCAATCATCCACAAATAGCATCCTACAATTCATAGACCATGATCCATATGTCTAAAAATAGACTTTGCGCCAAAAATAGCCAGCGGGCCCACTTAGTGAAGGCGACTTCTTTCCACTAAGCTCCATCATCTTGTTGCATTCTCAACAAAGTTTTCAACCCTAAACCTACCATCTTCCGCCATTTCTCCCACTCAAACTAGTAACCCTTCTCTCCTATGAGTTTATTAGCCAAAAATACTTTCAGCTCTGATACCAATTGTTAGAAAATTATATGTTACAGAGAAATGGAACACAAAATAATTGTAGAAATATAAACACAGAAAATGCATAAAACAAGAGAGACACAAATATACATGGTTCACCCAATTTGGGCTACATACATGGAGAAACAATGGGTCCTTCCTTTTATATTATCCTTCAAAATGAACATATACAACCTACAGCAAATCCATTGTAATTCCCTCTTCGCTCTCACACAATCTCCTCTCTCTTTCTCACTCAGAATACAAATCTGCATAGACACAAGACAATTCCCTCATATATAGCGAAGGGTTGCTTTCTAGGGAAAAAAAACCCTAAATTAAACATAACTTCTACCGTCAGATCTCTGCCTAATGAACGACCCAGATTAACTATGAAATTACAACATTTTACAAGGCAATTTTACATGTATTTTTAGATGCAGGGGTGCTTCTCCCGATCCATTGCTAGGGGTGGGGGGCTCCAAATAATCATCGTCACCCCCCTGTACCCCTATGGCGATGTACATTTATGGGTGGCGTTGCCGCCACATTACAAATTGGGGTCCAATGTAGCGATACCTCTGAATAAAGAAGATAATCAGGCTCCACACCCAACAATGGTCATCATTAGTGATAGAGGAATTCATTTTGTAAATGCTACAGCTCAAACATTAATGAATAATTTGATGACCAAACATAGGAACACCCTTTCCTACCATACCCAAGCAAATGGCATCGTCGTATCATTCAATAAAACATTGCATAAAGATCTAACAAATATTTGTAATTTAAACAGATATGCCTGGGATGATACAATGCCTGTTGAAAATAGCAACAAGAAATGATAAAAATAGAATCCAGGAATTCCAATTTTAATTTGTCCTTAAAATTGTGAATTAAATCGAATTTAGTCTCACCAGCTGCTTGGAAATAATTAATTAATTCATTATGGATTAATTAGTTGGAGAAATTCAAGTTAGAAATCTTTTTGAAGTCATGCAACAATTATCTCTTAAATTAAGGAGATTATCCCTTAATTAAGGAAATAAGATTGAGTTATGTTATAGTTGTAATTAGTTAACTCATTTTACTGAGTTAAGTCCAGTTAAATTAGTTCCAAACTATTTGAGGAACTAATAGAGAGTTATCAGTCAGTTGATGCATGCATGCACTCAACTAGTGTACTCCAGATAACTAAAGATTCCCTCATCAGAAACTCGTGCATGTCTATTCTGAGAAATACCCAGTTGAGATTAAAGACAAGAATAGTGTACTATCAGTTGCATGCATTTTCCTATAATGAAAACTGATGCACGCAGAAGGAATCAAGGTTCCTTGAGGATTTTGTAGTTTTGGAGGATCAGTGTTACACTTGGTAGGAATTTTTCCACTTGGTAACAAGAGGATCACCTAGGAGAAACAACGCAAGGAGCTAGGAGCATGGAGCGCATAGAGGAGAAGGCTTGTGAGAAGCCAGGATTTCTTGTGAGAATCTGTGAGGATTGGACTGAGAGCTGGCTAGCTGTGATAGCTAAGGCTTTGTATAATTCCTATGTATTTCCACCTTGTATGATAATACCGATAGTGGGGTTTTTAGCTGAGGCTTTCCCCAAAGTATTTTCATCTATATTGTGCATTGATTCTTCTTCTTCTAGTTATATTGTTCATCTCAACCTTTCTCAATCTTTTAGCTTCCACAAATTGATAGTGGAAGTAGGTTATAGTATTTTCCTTTGGTTATATTGCATTATCAGATTAATCTACAGTCATACTTTCTACATAGGTATCAGAGCGAGAATTTTAGAGAATTTGTAGAATTTCTACATGGTATCAAAGCCAAGTTTATCGGAGTTGTGAACTGTATACTGAGAAGAGAATTTGAAGTTTGAAGTTCAGGGTTGTAGGTACAAATCGAATTCATATCATACTTCAATTGAGATGGGAGATTATGCAGTTAATTTCCCATCAAAGAAGTCCAAGAATGGATCCTTGGAAGGATCGAAAGGTGAGGCATTTCAAAATGGACTTTACCCTCATCCATCCATGGTGTCATCGATGATTGGTTGTGTCTGGTATCTTGACAATGGAGCCTCATTCCACATGACTGGCGATAAAATTTTATTTAGTGCCTTGGAGGAGAAAGACCTCAAGATGCACATAGATATGGGTGACGACGGAAAGTATAGTGTTTCAGGAGTGGGCACGGTTGCTTTTGAGAGGAAGCATGGACCTCCTATAACCTTGACAGATGTAAAGTATGTGCATGGACTAAAGAATAACTTGGTATAGGTTGTGATGTTGGAGGACAAAGGCTATGATGTTGTCTTTAGTAAGGGAAAAAGTTTTCCTTAGACACATCACCATGATACAGGTGAAACAAATCGGTTCACGAGTTAAGAACATGTATGCTCTTGAGCTTCCAGATGCATGCAAAGCCTTGAGGAGCAAGGAAAATGTTAGATACTTGTTGGTTGAGAGGGAGAGTAAATTACCTCTCAACAGGTAGTCCCAGAAGAAGTCTCAGACAATTGTGGAGGAGCCACAATTGGAGAAGCAAAGAGGAGACCAAGTGAAGACATCCACTCATGCAGATACCTCCATTAGGGGGGAATTTTGGTCCAAGTGGGCAGAGGGATCACATGTAGTCATACCTCTAGGTGCGAGGTGGGGCGATGTGAAGTGAGAGTCCCATGAAGGCTGAAATTGGGAAGGGTCCATTGAGAGGTTTTATCTCATGGACCGTACCTTGCTACAGGAGCCCAAACTACATAGTTGATCCGGATTTAAATAGGAACGCAAAAAATTACAGAGATAACCGTATACACAAAGATGCAGTGGAAATAATACTTCATTTCATTAATGGAAAATACTGAAATATGCTTACAACCAGAAATGGAAATAAACCAGCTAGGGCGATGGTAGCTTATCTCTGAGAAGAGATGTGGTGGCTACATGCCTCTGAACTGTGTTGCAATGAGGCTTGAAGGCCTATTTATTGTTGAGAAACAATGGAAAACCCTTCACATTCCAAAACCTAACTCTAGGAGATGAAACGCCAAACTGTGGGCCCCGTTTGGGTAAATTGGTACATCAAATTCCCGGGGTCGTAACTTTGGCATACGATCTCCGTTTGACGCGTACAATAGCTCGTTAGAAAGATCTATCCGAGCACTACCACTTTGGGAAGGGCAACATCGGTCCATGGACCCATGTTGCCCCTAGATTTCCCAAAAAATGTCGTTTAGGGCCTCAAAACGACTCCAGAAGTTCAGGACCCGAAAAACTGCTAAAAATAGTAAGTTGTGCTACAATTAAGGAAACTGAAAATGCTGAGAGAAACAATGGTGGGGGTCCAGGTGGACTTGGCAGGTGGCCACCAATATCCACCTGGATCATTCCTCCCCCCTTAGGAAGCAATGGTCCCCATTGCGTTGAGTTCCTCCATGAGATGAGGAAACTTTTGCTGAACTTGTTCCCTCGTGAGCCACTTGCCCTGCTGAAGGAGTTGGCCTGCTTTGACAACTCGATATAGTTGGATATTCTGTTGCCGAGTGTTCTTGATCTATGTGTCCATGAGCCAATCAGTTGCAGCTTGTTCCATGCAATCTGGATTTAATTCTGTGGGTTTGAGCTGTTCTGCAATGTCGGATGTGTCTAGCAATGGTGGAAAGTAAGGCCGAAGGCGGTCCACATTGAACACTAGGTGCAGGCCAAGGAATGGGGGAATACTGAGCTCAAATGCATTGTCTCCCACAGCCTTAGTAATGGTGTAAGGACCATATCGGAGTGGTCTCAATTTCCGATAGGCTCCAGTAAGGCGTTCCTTTTGCAAATGCAATCAGACTTTGTCGCCCACCTGAAACTTGTGTGGTACCCGATGTTGATCATGTCCATGCTTGTACTTGGCATTTGATTTCTCAAGAATGTCATGGACTTGCTGGCGAATATGTTGGATGCGCTCAATGAAGCTGGTGGCCTTATCTGTTTCGGACTGGACATGAGCTGAATTTATGTGAGTAGCTGCAAGTGGCATGGCCACATCAATGGGGCATAGTGGCTGGAATCCCAAACCCACATGAAAAGGGCTATGGCCAGTGGAGCTGTGAAGAGCTCGGTTGTAGCTGTGCTGAACATAGGGGAGGCTCTCGTCCCATGTGCGTGGATGCTTTGAGTTATACATGAGCAGAATGTGCACAATCATCCTATTGACAACCTCTGTCTGGCCATCAGTTTGAGGATGGAAGGCTATGGACTTCGTGAGTTTGGTGTCCAGCATTGACCAGAGACTGGACCAAAATGTGCTGAGAAACCGACTGTCTCGATCTGAGATGATAGACTGTGGGATCCCAAAGTGCACCCACACTCATTCAAAGAAGAGTTTAGCAGTGGCTTCTGCTGTGATATTCTTCTTGCAGGCCGCCATAATGGCCATCTTCGAGAACCTGTCGATGACCACAAAAACACAGTCATTTCCATGCTTAGTGGAAGGAAGGCCTGACATGTAATCCATGGAGATGGATTCCCAAGGTCGACTAGGGGTAGGCAACAGGGTATAGAGGCCGTGCTTCTTAATGGTCGGTTTGGCAATGGCACAGGCAGTACATGATCTGATGTACTTCCGAACATCCTGTCGAAGATTCGGCCAATAGAAATAATTTTGCAGTACTGCCACTGTTTTCTCGACCCCGAAATGCCCAGCAGCCCAACTGTAGTGTGCTTCCCAAATCATCTTGGCACGCTCGCTTGAAGGAACACAAAGGTGACCCAGGTGGCATAATAGGGCATCCTGGAGGTGAAAATCTAGAACATGCCGACCCTCCAAGAGTGTCTGGTATGTGTGGCCGAATTCTAGGTCGCTTTTGTAGAGAAGTGGCCAATCAGAAATCTCATGCCCACAAGAGTTGAGCACGGTGGTTAACGCCATGATCAGTGGTCGACTGAGGCAATCTGCAACATTATTGGTGCTACCCTTCTTATACTTGATATTCAAGTGGAACTATTGCAGGTATGTAGACCACCTTTGATGGCGATCACTCTGCAATTTCCCTTGGGTCTGTATGAACTGCAGGGGTCGGTGGTCTGTGTGGATGACTGTTTCCTTCCCCAAAATGTAATGCTTCCATTGTCGGCAGGCCTGTACAATGGAATACATCTCTTTATCATAAGTGGGGTACTTACGGACTGTGTCTGAAAGTGTTTCACTGTGATATGCCACTGGATGTCCATGTTGAGTAAGGACTACCCCAATAGCATATTCAGAGGCATCTCCTCGAATGGTTGTTGTAAATTTGGTAACGCGAGCACTGGTGTCGTGCAGAGGTGATCCTTCAACTCCATGAATGCCTTCTGTTGAGATTCAGACCAAAAGAATTTTGCTTTCGCCCCTCCCTTCGTGACTTGACTCAAGGGCCAAGTAATATGAGAAAACCCCAACACGAACCTGCGGTAGAAGTTGCCAAGACCTAGAAAGCTGCGGAGCTCTGTTAGAGTGGTTGGAGATGGCCAATCCCGAATGACTTGGATCTTGGCTGGATCGACATGCACCCCCTATTCATCAATGATGTATCCCAGATACTGAACCTGGGTCATGCCAAAAGTGTATTTCTCCAAATTGGCACATAGCTTGTGTTGCCGCAGTGTTTGGAGAACCTGTCGGATGTGGTGGAGGTGCTCTTCCCAACTCTGGCTGAAGATCAGAATGTCATCCAAGTATACTACTACAAAGGAGTTGGTGAATGGCCGCAAGATGTCATCCATTAGCCTCATGAAGGTTGCAGGAGCATTCGTCAATCTGAAAGGCATAACCAACCATTCGAAAAGGCCCTCCTTGGATTTGAAGGCAGTCTTCCACACATCAGAGAGTTCGATTGGTACCTGGTGATATCCCGAATTTAGATCGATCTTGCTGAAATATTTCGCCCCCTTTAGTTGGTCCAGGAGGTCATCAATCCGTGGGATCGGGTACCTATTACAGACAGTGATCTTGTTCAGTGCCCGATAGTCAATACAGAGTCTCCATGTCCCATCCTTCTTCTGTACCAACACGATCGGGCTCCCACAAGGCGATGAACTTGGACGAATGTGACCTTTCTGCAGGAGCTCCTAAATCTGCCTCTTGATTTCATTGTTCTCCAGAATGGAGTGCCGATAAATTGGTCCATTGGGTAGCGGCACACCTGGGGTCAGATCGATGGAGTGCTTGACCTGACAGTGCAGAGGAACCCCTACAGGGGAGGTGAAGATGTCCTCGTACTCCTCCACAACCTTGTCCATCTGTAGTTATCGTGCAGAGGGACCCCGTCTGGAGGCCGTGGCCACCGTCTTCTTCTTTCCTTGAGGGCATATCATCAGGAAAACAAATTTCCTGGTTTTGGAAATGATCTTACTGCATTGTTTTGCAGTAATCAAAGAGATGGCGGTAGGTGGTGCTACCTCTGGTATCCTGTACAACTTATTTCCCAATGTAATAATAACAGCACGGGGCCTTGATTCATACACAACATGTCGCTTCCACAAGTATGGCTGTCCTAATAATACATCACAAACTTCAAGGGGAGCAATGTCACACAATACCTCATCCGTGAAGGGCTTGATGTTGTATGGAAGGTGACACTGCTGGCGCACGCGAAGATCTCGTCCTTGGTGAAGCCACCCAATGGTGTATGGTTGTGGATGTGATGTGGTCGGTAAGCCCAACCGCTTCACGACCTCTACCGAAATGAGGTTCTTTTGACTCCCACTATCAACAATGAACTGTATCGGGGAGCCCTTTACCCACATCTGGGAGTGGAAGAGACGCTCCTCCTCCTCTAGATCTTCGGGTTCATTTTTCTGGATCTTGGCGGTAGCAACAGTGGCATTGGGATCCGCATCAATGATCTGCTTCCCTTTTTCATTCCCCTTATCAGGTTCTGGCTCAGAGTCAGAACATGCATCTGATTCTGAAACCTTTAGCTCAGCCACCAGTGACTACTTGGCCCGACACTCACTTGTGTTGTGAGTGGAGCTCTTATGGAACTCACACCATTTTCCAGTGTCCTTTTTTAGCTTCGCGGCGCTGTTCTTTGCTTGCAGCTTCGGCGGGTTGTCTTGGGCTGTCCCGTCTTGGCTTTGTCCTTTGTTCTGTGGTTTAGGGGCACCTTTCCCATGCTTTGGATTCGCAGATCCAAAGTCTCGCTTCTTTTGTTTAAACCTCTGCTCGACCTTGATGGCATATCGGTATGCTGCGCCGAGCGAGGAGATGTTCAGGAATTGTATTTCTTCCTAGATGTACTTGTGTAGGCAGCCACGGTATTTGAGTATCAAATGTTGCTCCGAATCCTTGATACCCAACTTTGTGTGAAGGGTATGGAGAAGATTGGTGAACTCCGGCACGTCTTGGTCCCTTCCCTGCCGCAGCGTGGTCCACTTTATGTATTCATCCTCATAGCTTCCGACAGGGTAGTACTGCTCGTTGATGGCATCCCGGAATGAATTCCAGGTGGGTGCGGCTGAAAATAGTGAGCTAGTACTTTCATCCTTCTACTCGCAGTAGGTTTCCCACCAGTCCTTGACGTGGGGGGCTGCTTTGAGAAGAGCGAAAACAATCTTTTCCCGACTCGAAAATTCATGAACAAAAAAATAAACCTCTAGCAAATTTAACCATTTATCTACGGCATCTGCGTCTATCTGACCCTCGAATATGGGGATTTCAAAATTAACTTGTACCTTAAAGGGCGTGGCATTTCCAGAGTAGCCGCTGGAAGCCGATGCGTCGCTTCTGGGTAGCCGCTGAAGGATCTAGGCAAAGCTGTCCATCATCGCGTTCCGTTGTCACTCAAGGGCTTCTTCAAGCAAGATTTTAATGGGATCTCCTGCCCCCTCGTCTTTCTTCTCATCCGCCATAGGAGGCCATCGGGATTTGCAAGGCTGGTCTTGCAAAGGTTCAACCAGTTCAAGCCCTAACTCCTTATATCCCGACCTTGTTGGGGACATGCAAAGAAAAACAGAGAAAAAGCAGACCGCTCTGATACCACTGATCTGGATTTAAATAGGAACGCAACAAATTACAGAGATAACCATATACACAAAGATGCAGCGGAAATAATACTTCATTTCATTAATGGAAAATACTGAAATATGCTTACAACCAGAAATGGAAATAAACCAGCTAGGGCGATGGTAGCTTATCTCTGAGAAGAGATGTGGTGGCTACATGCCTCTGAACTATGTTGCAATGAGGCTCAAAGGCCTATTTATTGTTGAGAAACAATGGAAAACCCTTCACATTCCAAAACCTAACCCTAGGAGATGAAACGCCAAACTGTGGGCCCCGTTTGGGTAAATTGGTACATCAACTTCCCGGGGTCGTAACTTTGGCATACGAGCTCCGTTTGACGCATACAATAGCTCGTTAGAAAGATCTATCCGAGCACTACCACTTTGGGAAGGGTAACATTGGTCCATGGACCCATGTTGCCCCCAGATTTCCCAAAAAACGTCGTTTAGGGCCTCAAAGCGGCTCCAGAAGTTCAGGACCAGAAAAACTTCTAAAAATAGTAAGTTGTGCTACAATTAAGGAAACTGAAAATGCTAAGAGAAACAATGGTGGGGGTCCAGGTGGACTTGGTAGGTGGCCACCAATATCCACCTGGATCAATAGTAGTAGGAGGAATTAGTGTGATTGATGCAGTCAGAGATCAAAGTGATAGAGGCTAGAGAAGTCAAAAACTGGAGAGCGTAGAGAAGGAGTGACAACAATGCAAAAAGGCAGAGTCAGCAGAAGCGCAAAGTTTTTGGTTGACAGAGGCAATAGCGGTCAGAGACTTTGATGATAGATGCATCATACTGATTCGGGTTGGATGTTTTTTTTGTTTTTGGAGTTGTTGGAACAACAACACTAGAGAGAAGTGTTTCATGCATAACATTCCAAAGGTTCACGATCGAGATCGAGTTGAATTCCTTTCTTGTTGAGAGGGAGTTTTGAAAATAGCAACAAGAAATGATAAAAATAGAATCCAGGAATTCCAATTTTAATTTGTCCTTGAATTAAAATTGTGTATTAAAATCGAATTTAGTCTCACCAGCTGCTTGGAAATCATTAATTAATTCATTATGGATTAATTAGTTGGAGAAATTCAAGTTAGAAGTCTTTCTGAAGTCATGCAACAGTTATCCCTTAAATTAAGGAGATTATCCCTTAATTAAGGAGATAATATTGAGTTATATTTGAGTTGAAATCAGTTAACTCAGTTGATGCATGCATGCACTCAAATAGTGTACTCCAGATAACTGAAGATTCCTTCATTAGAAACTCATGCATGTCTATTCTGAGAAAGACCTAGTTGAGATTAAAGATAAGGACAATGCAGTATCAGTTGCATGTGTTTTCCTATAAGGAAAACTCATGCATGCAGAAGGAATCAAGGTTCCTTGAGCGTTTCGCAGTTTTGGAGGATCAGTGTTACACTTGGTAGGAAGTTTTCCACTTGGTAACAGGAGGATCACCCAGGAGAAACAGTGCAAGGAAATAGGAGCTTGGAGGGCAGAGAGGAGAAGGCTTGCGAGAAGCTAGGATTTCCTGTGAGCATCTGTGAGGATTGTACTGAGAGCTAGCTAGCTGTGAGAGCTAGGGCTTTGTATAATTCCTATGTATTTCCACCTTGTATGATAATACAGATAGTGGGGTTTTTAGCTGAGGCTTTCCCCAAAGTATTTTCATGTGTATTGTGCATTGATTCTTCTTCTTCTAGTTATATTTTTCAACTCAATCTTGCTTAATCTTTTAGCTTCTGAAAATTGATAGTAGAAGTAGGTTATAGTATTTTTCTTTGGTTATATTGCATTATTGGATTAATCTACTGTTAGATTTTCTACATAGGTCTCAGAGCGAGATTTGTAGAGAATTTGCAGAATGTCTACATGGTATCAGAGCCAAGTTTATCGAAGTTGTGAACAGTATACTGAGAAAATAATTTGAAGTTTTAAGTTCGGCGTCATATGTGAAAATTGAATTCATATCATACTTCAATTGAGATGGGACATTATGCGACTAATTTCCCATTGAAGAAGTCCAAGAAGCGATCCTCGGAAGGATTGAAAGGTGAGGCATTTTGAAATGGACTTTACCCTCATCACATCCATGGTGTCATCGATGATGGGCTCTGTCTAGTATCTTGACAGTGGAGCCTCATTTCACATGATCGGCGATAAAAGTCTATTCAGTGCCTTGGAGGAGAAAGACCTCAAGATGCGCATAGAGATGGGTGACAACAGAAAGTATAGTGTTTCAGGAGTGGGCATGGTTTCTATTCAGAGGGAGCATGGACCTCCTATCACCTTGACAGAAGTAAAATATGTGCCTGGACTGAAGAATAACTTGGTATCGGTCGCAATGTTGGAGGAAAAAGGCTACGATGTTGTCTTTGGTAAGGGAAAGGTTTTCCTTAGACACATCACCACAAGACAGGTGAAACAGATCGGTTCACAAGTTAAGAACATGTATTCTCTTGAGGTTCAAGATGCATGCAAAGCCTTGAGGAGCAAGGAAAATTTTAAATACTTGGTGGTTGAGAGGGAGAGTAAATTACCTCTCAACATGCAGCCATAGAAGAAGTCTCAGACAATTGTGGAGGAGCCACAATTGGAGAAGCATAGAGGAGACCGAGTGAAGAGATCCACTCATGCAAATACCTTCATTTGGGAGGAATTTTGATCCAAGTGGGTAGACGGATCACATGCAGCCATACCTTCAAGTGTGAGGTGGGGCAATATGAAGTGGTAGTCCCATGAAGGCTGAAATTGGGCAGGGTCGATTGAGAGGTTTTATCTCAAGGATCGTACCTTGCTATGGGAGCCCAAAGTACATAGTAGCGGGAGGAATTAGTGGGATTGATGTAGTCAGAAATCAAAGTGATAGAGGCTAGAGTAGTCAGATACTAAAGAGCGCAGAGAGGGATTGACAAAGTACATAAAGGTAGAGTCAGCAGAAGTGCAAAGTTTTCAGTTGACAGAGGCAATAGGAGTTAGATAATTTGATGACAGGCATCATACTAATTTAGGTTGGATGTTTTTTTTGTTTCTAGAGTTTCTAGAGAAACAAAACTAGAGAGAAGTGTTGCATGCATAAAATTCCAAAGGTTCATGATCGGGATCAGGTTAAATTCCTTTCTTGTTGAGAGGGAGTGTTGAAAATAGCAACAAGAAATGATAAAAATAGAATCCAGGAATTCCAATTTTATTTTGTCCTTGAATTAAAATTGTGAATTAAAATCGAATTTAGTCTCACCAACTACTTGGAAATAATTAATTAATTCATTATGGATTAATTAGTTGGAGAAATTCAAGTTAGAAGTCTTTCTGAAGTCATGCAACAGTTATCCCTTAAATTAAGAAGATTGTCCCATAATTAAGGAGATAAGATTGAGTTATATTTGAGTTGTAATTAGTTAACTCAATTTATTGAGTTAAGTATAGTTAAATTAGTTCCAAACTGTTTGAGGAACTAATAGAGAGTTATCAGTCAGTTGATGCATGCATGCACTCAACTAGTGTACTCCATATAACTAAAGATTCCCTCATCAGAAACTCCTGCATGTATATTTTGAGAAAGACCCAGTTGAGATTAAAGACAAGGACATTGTACTATCATTTTCATGTGTTTTCCTATAATGAAAACTCATGCATGCAGAAGGAATCAAGGTTCCTTGAGGATTGCGTAGTTTTGGAGGATCAGTGTTACACTTGGTAGGAAGTTTTCCACTTGGTAACAGGAGGATCACCTAGGAGAAACAACGCAAGGAAATAGGATCTTGGAGGGTAGAGAGGAGAAGGCTTGTGAGAAGCCATGATTTCCTATGAGAATCTGTGAGGATTGTACTAAGATCTAGCCAGCCGTGAGAGCTAAGGCTTTGTATAATTCCTATGTATTTCCACCTTGTATGATAATATAGATAGTGGGGTTTTTAGCTGAGGCTTTCCCCAAAGTATTTTCATGTGTATTGTGCATTGATTCTTCTTCTTCTGGTTATATTGTTCAGCTCGATCTTTCTCAATCTTTTAGCTTCCGCAAATTGATAGTAGAAGTAGGTTATAGTATTTTTCTTTGTTTATATTGCATTATCGGATTAATCTACAGTCAGATTTTCTACATATGTCTCAGAGCGAGATTTGTAGAGAATTTGCAGAATTTCTACAATACCATCCATCCTCTTGGTAGATCGTACAACATATAAACAATCCATTGGATCAACACCTTTTAATATTATCTACAAATAGGAAGTTGTCATCCCACTTTAATGTTCGACAAATGCAGCAAATTTGTCGACTATACTAAAATCTAGTGCGAAGATGCAAAAGGAATGACTTTATCAATTGCAACACTTAGAGGAAGGTCAACTACATGCACACCATCACTATCAAGCTAGTAAAGACCAAAAAAAGGCATGGCACAACAGAAATCTAAAAACAAAGAACTTCAAAGTCAGTGATTTACTTTTCTTATATGCCAGTCGACAGAAGGGTAAACTAAGAAAACTAGAAATTGCATGGATGGGACGCCTCATTATTGAATACGTATGTGGTTCAAGAGTTGTACGGTTGAAGATATTGCAAGGGCACCTGTTCAAGTCACTTGTCAATGGTCCCTAACTTAAGAAGTATATCTCTTAACAAAAATGGTGTGTTCCTAGCAAAAACCTTCCTTAGGTGTCAGGGACATGGGTTAGCTTGAAAACCACCTTTTGGTAGGCTAACTGACCAAACAATTTGTAAAACTAGCAATTTTCTCTTTAATTAGAATTTAGCAAGTCTATTACAAAAATCAGTTATAGATTAGAAATAAAGTAATTGAAACAACATTTGGGGATCCAATAAAAAAGGAGTCATAAATCGAGCACGCAAATATGATAGAAATATGGAGCAAGTAGTAGATATGTGCAATCTCTTAAATGATAGAGCTAGACAAAGTGTAGATCGACATAATTCTATGGACAAAAGGAAAGAACGCCAAAAGATATTCAGAGACTATTATAATAAAATATTTGACTCAACTAACAGGCAGAGAGAACGTTCCCGAAGTTGACATGAAGCAAAAAAGAACTACTCGATGGAATATGGCCATAAAGAATACTTTGACAGGACAGATAATTAGGAGAAAAGATTCGACCATGTGTTGGAAGGTAGTAGTAGAAAAGAAGTTACAAATAAATTACATTCATGTGAGTCTAACAACACAACTCACAAAAGACAAAAATTAAAGTTTAAAAGTAAAAATACCCAAATGCATCAATCTACTCATGACACCCCCATATTCAACAAGTCCCATCACCGTCAGAAGTACATTAGCCAGAAACTCAAATAAAATTGAAATCACCTAGAATTCTGCAAAGAAGATTGCGATCAGGTGGCATTCACGTGTTATGTGACATTGGAAAATCAAATCAAAATCCAATGAGACAACTCATGGAGAAGGAGGCAAGTAGGAATGATGGAACATTTAATTTGAATTCCATAAAAATAGATGAAGCCTTGGCTGTGACTATCATTATGCCAAGAATATAACTAAGTGCCAATTACGATCTTTATGATATACTAGACCTCCCAAGCCCCATAATTTTTTATTCTAAGGTACTATATTGTCTGAGAACTAGAGAGTTTCAGGGAGATTTTGTAATGGAGAAAAGGAAATTATGCCTTGTAGATTATGAAATTAGAGTTGAGACAAGAACTAAGGCGAGATTTGATCTTCTAGGAAAAATAGAGCTTGAAGTTTGAATGCACCATATAAAATGGGTGAAGGTATATGGGTTGTCATTGAGAAGCATTATGAGCCATTTCTTCACTAGAAAAAGCTAACTAATCAATAGAATTTAGACTTTGAGTTACTCGTGAAAGAAAGATTTTGCAACATTCTAAGTGCCCCATTCATTGTATACATGCATGGCATGAAAGAGGAGGTTGCAAAGTATTTTATCAGTCGATACCATAATAGGAATGTAAGGATTTAACCCCAATTTATTTCTAGGAGCACCATTCATTTGATTATTGGACTACCATATCAAGGAGAAAATGTACCTAACACAACTGACTACAACAATTGGGTTACAAAATTCACTAGCAGGTTGTTAGGAAAGAACTCAAGAGACTTAGTAATTATTCAAGTTTAGGATCCTTTAGTGATATGGACTTGTATGATTGTAGATATGTGTCTTACACCCATTGGTTGAGCCTCAGATGTTAAATTAAATATGATAGAAGAAATCAAGGAGATAGCAAGCTCCAGGAAGATGTGAAACTACACAGAATATGTGATGGACCTGATCAAGACTAATTATCAAGAATTCAAAAATTCAGGTAAACATATTCACTTTCCTTCTTCTCTTATCTAGTTATATATGAAGTGTAGTTTATCAGTTGGAGAGACCAACTTCACTAGGAAAGATATGTCGTTGATGGATAACTTTAAAATTTTATCACATGGTTGGTTAGGAAAACCCTGTCTCTAGGACCCCATGAGTTAGTTAGAAATTGATTGTTACACATTATAGCATCCCCAAAAAATGGAGAGTTATGTAGCATGTATGTTTGGATTTTCCATCAACTTCCCACATTTAGTTGTGTTTGGATTTTAAAAAATTCTAACAATAACAAAGAGGTAGACCCTCAGGATCTACCATATTAGCCCTCTATCAAGCAAAAGTTTGATGAATTGTGTCGATAATATAAAACAATGTTTCCTATTCCCCCAAGGTCTTAAATCCATTTGGAGATATTATTACCTCACTTTCTGATGCAAAGCTAGAGGAGGATAAAGATGTCATGTTGTATTTTCATATTTTAAAGGTTGACGTGTTAGATCCTCTTTCAAAATCATCATAGAAGTTCAATCGAAAAGAGTCACAGATTCCTAAGGCCACTGTGACTTCCTCTAAAGGAATTCAGTGGGAAGAATTATTATCGTACATTCATCTTCAAAACTCACAACAACAATGTCAACTTGATGTAGTTGTTTGATAAGTCCTGGAGTCAGTAAAGGCAAAGGGTAAAGAGGTCAAAAAACCTATAAAGACAAACACTTTGGTTTCAACTATTGAATCCAACATTCTATAAGTAGTTGTAAATGATAACTATGATAACTATGTTTTTATGAAAAACTTCCAACAAAATATACAATAAATTTATCAAGCTTCAGTGGGACATAATTTTGTGCAAAAATGGTACTTCTACTCATGAGTGAAATGGCACTTCTTCTCATGAACAAAATGATACTTCTACCCAGGAACAAAGCCAGATGGAGTAAGCTATAGATACACATAAGAAGACGTAAATTCCTTATATTGATCTAACTAAGGACACACCCCTTGTTTCTCCGACATTTATTGAATATGGACAACCATAGTAAGATAAAAGTATGTTAGACCAATAGGATTCACAGGGAAATTCATCAGATCCTACCTTGTTTGATGAAAATGTTAAAACCCACAATTATCAGACTGAGGATAACTTGCTTTCAAATGTAAATTCAGAGGAGGATAAGGAAGCCACGACATATTTTCAACCTTTAAAGGTTTAATTGTTAGTTTCTCTTATAGAACCATCGCAGAAGTATAGTTGAAAAGAATCATAGAGTCCTAAGGCCACTCTAACTTCCTTTGAAGGAATTCGGTGGGAAGAAGTATTATCAAGCATTCGTCTAGAAAACCCACAATTGTAGCAACACTAGATGTATTTGTTCAAGAAGTCCTAGAGTTGGTTAAGGAAAAGGATAAAGTACTAAAAAATCTTAGAAAGACAAAAACTCCACTTTCAACTATTGAAGCTGACATTCTACAAGCCATTAGAAATTCTAAGGATGTTTTTATAGAAAATGTTCGACAAAAGATGCAAGAAATTTATCAAGCTTCAGTGAGACACAGTTTTGTTCAAAATGGTACTTCTATGCATGAGTAAAGTGACACTTCTACTCAAGAAAAAAATAATACTTTTTCCTAGGAAAAATCCAGACAGAGTAGGTTGCAAGTTCACAAAAGAAGGCCCAAATTCCTGAGATTGATCTAACTGAGGAAACACCCCGTGTTTCTCTAGCATGTATCGAATAGGAACAACTGTAGTCAGATAAACATTTGTCAGACCAACATGGTTCACAGGGAAATTCATTAGAGCATAATTTTTCGAATGACACAGTTACAAAACATAATGAGCAAACTTGGGATACATCGGTTGTGTTGACATATCAACAACAAACAACGATGATTGATCTTCCACCACCCAATCCACAAGTCACTCAACCTACTTTGACTAGTACACCATCATCCAACCTGACTTTAGCAATCACGCCATGAAATCAAGTTAAAAAGGAATTTGTTGACGTTCAGAGTAAATATTATCACCTAAACAGTGCTAGCGACAAGAATATTTTTGAATTTTTAGAAAACTCTATAAAAGCAGTGAAACTATGATTGAAAAAGAATAAAAAGCAAACCAATAAGCTTTAGCAAAGATAGGAATGAGAAAGGAAAATTTGGCTGGATTGTCAACACCATGCAACAGAAAACGCTAACATCAACATCCCAACCAACATTTATGATAAAACCGTTTCTTTTCAACACTTGATGCATCAGTTGATCGACAAAATGAGTATCTCAGTGCACAAGTAACTAAGTTACAATCGATAATAGTAGTGGCAAGAAACAAATAGTTAACATAGATAATTTAGAAGGCTCATCATGGATTTTTGGAAATCAAGCAAACACTAGAATGCACATTTGATAGGGGTGTTTTCTCAACTACTACGTTGAACAACTCACCCACCTATTTGGCATCAACCCATGGTTGCATCAGAACACAAGAAATTCTTATTTATGACCTGTCTTCTTGGGAAGTTTTATACCCAAGGGAAAAATAGGAATTGGAAAATAAGCTGGAGAAAGAAAGGGAAATTTATGCTCAATTGATGCAAAATGAGTGCTAGTGGATCAGAGAAGGGAAAAATGAACAGGCAGAAGAAAGTAATTCTTTAGATTTTTTACAAGGAATACATAATCGGGTTCAACATATTGAACAGGAAAATCCTCCTGACCAAATAATATCAGAAGAGAATCCTTTGGAAGAGAGAGTTCAACTTCTTGCATAAATTAAAGAATCCAATGTACAAGCAAGGTTGGTAGTCTATGAGTGGTCAATATTCGATGAGAATATCTAGTAACTTGCATCAATCATATATCAAACTTCCTTCCCAAAAATGCCACCACCACTACCAATTCACTTGTCACCTCCACAACCACCATTACCTACCCATCAATTATTTGAACCCAGTGTCTCAACAAGTGTTGTAGCCTTAGAAAAATAATTTCATGAAGTTGAAGTGGATCAAGAAGAACATCATTTGATAGACCCTATTAACATTAGAAAATCATACACATGTTGGTACAATCCAAAAGACACTAAAAGATTTCCAGCAAAATGCACAAGTCAATATTTTACATCTAAATACATCATGAAGTTTAAAGAATTAAATTTCTCCTAAGGTCCAAATTTTATAAATTAAAAACAATTGATGTCATGTGTCTATTTCTTTGATAAATGCGTGTGTGCAAAATATCCTTCAAAATACGCGTGATTGTAGAAAAGGATGACTCAGTGATTCAGGACCACTCTACACACTTCAGGTCGATTCTCTGACATGAGCTCGGTCTAGAACAACATAGTTCAAGTCGCCTTGGAGATATGAAGCCCTCAATGGAATCATCTTGTCCTACTCATCTGTCATTATCATTCATGAACCAAGAGGGGGAATATGAATTCAAAAAATTCTATATAAATAGGCCATGGAAGAGCTAAAATATGAGACATTGTTATGCTGACCAAATTTCTATCAGATAAAACCACCATTCTATTGTTGAAGCCAAAGAAGGGAAGAGCACTAGCATGTTCACCATATTTCTTCTAAGCAATCCATCATCCTAGTGAGAAAAGAGGAATCCACCATTGGAGAGTCTTCATACTTATTTGAGAGAGAGGAGAAACTTGCAAAGAGATTGAGGAAAATAAACCCCCTTGTTGAGGATTTTTTAGCACCATAGCTCAAAGAATTCTCTTCAAGTGTCTAAGATTCATATATTGTATTCAACCTCTACTACCAGCAGTCAATAAAGGGAGACTCTTCCATTATTTTATTAATTATTTTGCTCCATTTGAGCCTTGTTTGTGTATTTACCTCTTTGTTTAGTTTATGTTTATGTATGCATTTTTTCCACTATTTACAATGTTGTTTTTATTTAAGTTTGTCTGCTAACAACACCAATTTTGTCTGTGATCCTTTGCATGGAACAAGCAACTGTTAAGGATGTGTCTTTTGGTACACCACTGCCACAAAAATACTAACACAGGAATGGTGACCATATAGTTGTCTTTTCATTAATCTAAACATTTTTTTGCGGGACCTTCTCTCTACACAACCATCCTACAAGGCACTCAACACCTATCTTGAATTTTACGGACCTCAAGGAACTGCTCTTAGCCTACAAAAGTCAAAATTTTATTTTCCTTTCTTGTTCACACATATTTTTCTCTCACAGACGCGTGCACACATCTGTGTGTGGCTAAACTCACGCAGTCACCAGAAAGAAAAAAAGGAGCCTTGTATTTTCTCTTTTCTCATGTGATTAGCAGCCTTTAGTGAATTTTCTTCACCTCTTCATTCTGCATTTTATGTTTAGTACCCCTGGTTTCTTTACTAACCTTAATTGGTAGAGAAATTAGAGTATTTTTCATTTTTTATTTGCAATACACACATAGATTAATTAAGGAGAAAAGTAAGTGGCCAAATTCCACATAGGTTTTTCAAAATAATTTGCTAAAGTTTTCTGCAAATCACATATCTTAAGTAGTAAAGAACAAAGTGGCCCATCATCCACAAATCTTACTACTAATCAAAGAATTTAATTCTTCATTTTTTGGGACTAGGAGAAAATTCAATTAGAGAAATTAAGTAATCTTTTCTTCCCTTGTGTCTCTTAGACGAACCTAGGCTTGCATATGAAAACTTTCTTCAAATCATTTGAATTTACATCTCCCTTGTTAAACTCCACATATTTTAATAGGAAAAGAGTAAGTGGCCCATAATCCACAATATATTTCCTTTTTCCATGCAAGGAACAATCAACACTTAATATAATTAGAAGGATACAGTAAAGGATTATCACATATCCACATCTTATCACACTTTGTATGCTCATTTGCATCACACACTAAGATTCCATATGCTTTGTACTCAAGGTAATCTAGTTTTCGTAGCTTTGGGTACTTAGTATATTTTTTATTACAAATTCACTCCATAAGTGAATTAAGTCTCCTTAAAGACAACTAAAACTTGAGCCAACTAAGTTTCCCCACAGCAGCCACCAAAAAATTTATAGTTCAAGTTAGGACCAATGGGGGTAGGCATCCCATAAGCCTCCATGGTCATGTTACACCTTTGAAACATAGCTTTTGACTTTTTAGGGAGCTTAAAATCCTTCAATAATATCATGGAAAAATGAGCTTCATAGAGACGCGATTCAAAGGGGGTTCGACTTAGGTCTAGAATGTGTCATACTCTTTACTGATACCTGACCCATCTAGTGCTTGGTATTGGTAACTAACTAACAAGAAGCTAAAGACTTGAATGCTCACGTGGGACAAAGGTACTTTAGTGACCAAAATCTAGGGCATCCTTTCCCTATAGGTTATGGTACAGGCAACACTTGAGCCTCATTACCATTACCTTGGTTGATTCTTCGGCTGTTAGAAGGTGTCACCAGTTCTTTCAATATGTTGCCCCAAGACCCATCAGAAGATGCCTTCACAAGGCCCAGTTACTTTGAGAGTTGAAACAATGGTTATTTCAACCATAAAAGGAAAATAAACCATTTATATTTTCTCTCTATTTTATGTATGTGATCATATTGCATTGATACTTATCCTCTTCTCTCACCCCACGGCTCCTCATCAATCTAGACATTTTTTAAACCTTCCCCCATTAACAGGAAGTGTGCTAGGACTCCCGCCATTTAGGTGTACAGGACATCACGTAACCACCATTATTGGATCATCCTTTATTTCTGCATCATTTCTTGGAACCCCTACCCACCAAAGTACACCCTTCACCACTCCATAAGGGTCCCCAAGTGCTACCCCCTTTAAGAGCCCACACACCACTCCTCTAGATAGTCCCTAAGACACCCATCGAGGTAGTTCTCCCGAGACTTCCCCACAGAGGACCCCTTTGCATATAACTATCTAAAATAGTTTTACGATGGCAAGTAATGCACAAATCCCATTTTTAGCTTCGTTAAACATACCAAATTTAAGCAAGCTAACCAACGACTTGGATTCCCATGGACAGAATTGGCTGGCTATGCCCACGAAGCTCCCTTCAGATATTCCAAAGCTTGAAGGAAAATAGAGTGAAGACCTAGGAAACCATGTCATGACATTTCACCTGTGGTTTTAATCTAATAGTATCACCAATGATACTATTTGATTGCGACTATTTCAACACACCCTAATTGGGCCTGCAACAAAATGGTACATTGACCAACCTTCTGTGTTGCACGAAAAGTTTAGCCCACTAGCTACAAATTTCCTCACCTTCTTAAAGCTCCCAGTCTGCCATGATTTGGGTCTGGAACTCCTCAGTCACTTCAAAGAAACACCCGCTACCCACATCTTGGATCATATATATGAATGGTGAATACGTCGTAGCCTGTGAAAAATCCAATTTGAAGATAAAGTCCTCTTCAACTTATTCTTGAGATCCCTCAAATATAAAAGCTCCCAAGACGTGGTAAATTCATCCCTGTAAACCAAGGAAGAAGACATTAGTAAATATCAACAATTGGGGCTTTTTTACACCCATTCGAGGTACATATATCATGTGTTTCCAAATGCCCTGTGCTTGCAAACTTATAAAGAGATTCCAGGCACATCCAATGATGTTGATAGATTGATTGGGTCCATTACCCAAAATTCACTCAACAATAGTTACCAATACCTTGGATATTCATTCAATGGAAAAGCATTTGATGCTACACAGAATTCATGACCATTGTAACATACAGGATACTACCCTAGTTAACCCCCATGTATGCAAAATAGGGTCAACAGGGTTAACCAGTATCAGCCCCCTCAGGGAGGCTCATAACCTCCCCCACAGGGCAACTAATACTCCTCTAGGAATACAAATGCAATATCCTCTTCCTAGAGTCAATATATTAACCAGGGACAAGGGAACCAATATTCTCCTTTCCCCTCATAATAGCAGAATAACCTACCAACGCAAAATCATGCAAGGGTTAATCTAGTGCAACCTTCTCTCACTTCACGGAAATAGTCAGAGGAAGAGTTGAGTCCAGCTAACCCCCCAATTATTGCAAAGAAAAAGCTCTAAAATAAGCCAAAAGGAGAACCCGACCAAGGGGCCGGTAACTAGCCGCAACCCCCATGGGCACCAAGAAGGGGTAACCCTAACCAAAATCAAAACCAGGGATCAACCAACGATAACCCGCAGAAACAAGGAAAGAACATCAGTCTACAGACTAATAAATCATGTGCTATCTGTTGGGAATATGATCATTATATGCATCACTATCCTCAACTTCTTGACTTAAATAGGATACAAGAAAATAGGGGGAAAGGAGGTCAACAAACTGAAGTAATGAAAGACCCCTTCCCTCATCAAGGAGTGGTTAACACACAACAAAAAACACCCCACTCTCATCCATCTGGAGGGGACTCCCATAACAATCTTGATCATGATATTTTCATGAAAGGAGAGGATATCCTCCTGCAAACATGGAACCGAACTTATGAAGCTCCCTGAGAGCCTAATCTGTCGACCTTGACTACACTGAATACCTACAAGGTTGTTAACCATTCCTCGAACTTTTGTAGAGTTTATGACTAAAATGGTCAAAGGACCTTTACGACATGCGAGACACAACTTGAAATTTGCTCATAGATATAGCATAGTCAACGACTTATCATAATCATTATCAGCCATGTCAGCATTAGAAGTCCTGCAAACATTCCCAACCCAACAGAAAGCCTTACTTTCCACTCTAGGTGCAACTGACACATCCAATTCTCGCCTAGTGGTCTTCAACTTGGATAAATCTACTCCATGGCTACCATCAGTTGTTGGTTTCCAAATTCCAATCTCAGTCAGAAACATTAACATTCATCATTGCATCATCGACAAAGGGGCCTCCACATGTATCATGTCCAAATCCATTTCGCAGAAACTAGGATCCCCTAAACTCAAGCCTTATGAAATTATGCTTAGACCATACGATGGGCACCCTTCTACTCTTGATGGTCTATACCCTAACATGCTAGTTAATATGGTAGGAAAAACAATGTTAATAGACATCAAAGTACTAGACACCCAATTAGATTACAAAATCCTACTAGGCCGAAGCTACATTTATGAGATGCTCGCATTCGCCTCATAGGTGTGTAGAATAATTATGTTCCCCCATGACAAAAAGATCATTACTATCAATAAAATCACACACTATGAGAAGGCAACCTTACCCACACCTAATGGTGTGCTACCCTTAGTCTCCTCTTCCCACGATTTGATCACTACTAACACTGAGCTCATCTCAGGCTAGTTTAAGCCATCAACAACCCTAGGGACATTCCTAGGAGACCCTCCAGTGCTACAAGAATGTTTCCAAAACACTAGAGCACCCACATGCATGATGACCTCATCAAACACCACCCAAACTCAAGAACCAATTCCAGACACCACACACTCTAAAACTATTGACTCCATGTCCGTACCTCACACTATTACGCAAACACCCTTTTCCCCCCACCTGTCTTTGTCTCACACCAATTCATGGCAACCATTACATTACCAAATATGTGTCTTGCAATACGGGTCTGGCATCTAATCCCATTGACCATGTCGATTGATTCATGACATATCCCGGTAGGTAGTATCCCTATACCTCCATCTCAGGAAACCATCCCTACTCAAAAATTTCCCACAATGACACCAGTCGGGGTTGGCAAGAAGGCCAAACAAAATGGTAAAAGAGGAGAATCTTCAAACTCCTGCAAGGCCCTAAAACCCTATGATTTATGTGAAGAATTTGGGCACCTAACCCACATATCCCATGACTTAGATGAGTTGAAAACCGTTATGAATGCTTCCAAAACATCAGTAACCTCAACTCCACCAAAAGGATCAAAGGCTATGGATATACGTAATAAATAATTACGCACCAATCATGCATGTGATATATGCGAAAAACATGGGCACTACACTCATCACTATCTATATATCCCTCCATATCGAGAGACATTAAGCACATGCATTCAAGTTAGTGTTAATGAACAAATAGCACCAGCCAAACCTCAAGTTGATGATGGATGCAAGAACATCTTCTACATTCAAGAGGAACTAGCTTCATGCTCTAAAAAAACTCTCGCAAAGCACACTAAGGCATCATGAACAACCAACCCCTCCCACACATTACCATGTTCTTTATGCAATGACCCTACTCATCTAGTAAACCTCTGCCCAAACCTATGGATATTTAACCAAAACCACCCAGTCATCCAGGTTTCTCAGAGAAGAAAACCTATATGCCGACAGCATACATGAACTATCTATGCAAGAAACCATCATAAGAGGAGGTTCCCCCACCTTCCCATATTCCGTGAATCGTTGAGTTTTGTATGATGATTCATGAACGAAAACGCTTATCTACTAGACTCTGATACCGAGTCCACATAAGACATCCCCCCACCAGGGAAAGAAATACCCCTAGATGTCTTATATGTGTTTGATGAGAAACATCAGGGCTCCCATCATTTCACCTCTCATCACCACCATAAATCCAGATTGGACAAAAAATGATCTAAAGACAACTGGCAAAGAAAATCACCCATCACGTGCACCCAATGTGATAAACCCAACCATTTGGTAAATAAATTTCGCGAATTGAGTAATTTCAATCACATATTCAACTTAGTGGTCCAAATTCCACACAAGTGTCCAACCAAGAGAAAATCACTCATTGTTATTGTCGCATCTACTCTCAAATCCACCACACAAGGAATTGTCAGTATCTTCCACGTTTCCGCGCAGGAAGAGTAGCATTGAATACAAGCCATACAAGGAAACCACGCCACACCAATACCATGACCCAGAGATGGATACCACCACAGGATATTCCATCTCATGACATCAATGAGGTATCAACATCCCATAATATGAGCAGTACTGCCTCCCATACAATTTACTCGGTTAGTTCCAGACCAATATGTGAAAGTTGTAGCAAAACCTCTGATAGCACTAAAAAGGCCCCTATATAACACATTTTCGACATGAAAATACCTCAAAAATAATGAAGCACACAAGAAGAGGGTCAAAGCCCCATTCGATCGCAACATCACCCCTTGGGTATTATACCGAAGGGGACTTAGTCCTCTGCTACGATGTTGCCCAAGAAGAGCTAGAACCTGGAAATTTTGAAACCCTATGGAAGGGCCCATACATGATCAAACACTGCCTCATCTAGGGGGCATACATATTGTCAGACCCTGATGGGACTTACCTAAAAAATCACATCAATGGTCTCTACCTCAAAAAATTACACCCATAAAATGTTAGAGTTGACATGTATGCACCATGACTTATTTTTTATGAAGATCACCTCATCATGGATTTACTCTAAAATCATTCTCTCATCATCTTTCAGTAGATGAATCCTCAGCCAGCTTATCATTGCGGGTTTGCTGACAACGCCTCTCGATGGTTTCAAAACCTTGCTACTGCAACCTAGGTCTTATACTCTCCTGATCAAACACCTCATCTCTTTAATGGACTTTGTATTAGATAAGCCACCAAAAATCAAGAAGAATACGATGCAGTTATAGGCCACTTGTTCGATGCCCACCACCTAGGTATATGTTACCTGCATGTATTCCTTTATTCCCATCTAGTTGTATCACAATTAAACATGACCTTTCAAGTTTGGGATACATGCCTTTTTTGGAAGTACCTACATGCACAAAGGTTAGCTCGACATTTTGATCATATCACATTTACACATACGAGATCATACTCATAATGGGTGCTTTCCCTGGTACGTACATAATATCATAAAAAATGCAAGACCATCAATTCTATATATGGTCCTAATGGCCCAATCTCTACATCGGGAACCAAAATCAGGCCAGTCGTAGACATAGCCATGGCTATATGGCGTAAAACTAGTCAGTGTGCTCACTCCATTGACATTTCGTCTCGACAACGACCTTTGCTATCCCTGCCCATCCATCAATAGTTAACCCCCTAGTGAGGGTCTCCACCCTACCCTAGGTATCTAGATAACTTTGCAACTCAACCTCTACAGCTTCCAAGTGTACCTATGTGGCCTCAGCATGCTCACACCACTGCTCTTCATCCTCACCTACTGCTGCACTGCTACCCTCTCCAAAGGGCCCACCAAACTCTAACCGGTGTCGATTTGTCGGTCTCTTAGGACCACCCCAAGGCCCAGCTAGTGGCCTCGCCACCCTCGGTCTCTATGGTACGGGGGGATCCCCTACGACACCCATATGCCTAGGATCATGGCCTACCAAATAAGCCAATGGTCACCCCTGCAGCCCCGCATCTACAAGTAAACAAGAATGGTATCAACATCATCATAAATAAAATATCATAATGATACATGAAAAAAATATATGTATACAAATGTAGAAATCAAAATACACCTACTGGTCCCTAGGCATCACCCGGAGGAATCCCCATATATGGATCTCCCCGAAAGTCCACACTTTGATAGGGAAACTCCAAAATCAACTAAGGATTGGAGCTAAACCAATCCTCTACAATGGCATTCCAATAACACCCTACCTCACCACCCCCAGCTCTTGACATTGCAGCTATCTAGGGCATATACATGGGTCCCTGGGAGGCCCCGCTGGAACTGCTAAGATCGAACAAAGCATAACTACCTGCTTATACATAATGCTAAAAGTAAACTCCCATAGCAGAAACTCCTGAGCAGACCATGTTGCACCTACATCTGATGGGAAAACATCCCATGATGCAATAACCGATCCCAATAAAAAAAATGCCATGTCTGTAGATGTTGAAGGACTATTATGTGTGGCCTTGATGCTCTATCGGGGTATGTTGATCCCACCACCCTCACAATCATTGTCAGTTTCGCTCGCTCAGTAAGATCCAACAAAACTTTAATATTAATATAGCCCTCCTCATACGAGTCACGCCCACAATGAGCAACAACCTCTACCTCTACCCACTGATGAATATCCACGCTCCTAGCTAGCAGTTGATAAGGAAAATCCTCCCCACGAGGCAGTAGACTAGTAATAAAATAAATATCGGTATGAACCGATATCGACAAATCCTTCATAAGGATAACCATAACTTGTCGGTCCACATCCTAGCATCTAATCAAAAAGCACAGGAACCTGTCCTGTGACCTCAAAAGGGGGTTCTGAAGAAAATTCATAAGCCCCCACTACACCAGCAACTAGCTAGCAGCTAGATCCCATGCTACATTTTCATGCAACCACACTCAATCTCTCTCCCTCCAAATCATCCTGCTAGCCAAGATACCATGTGTCAATCATATAGCCCCCTAGGCTATCAAAAAAAGAGAAAAAACAAGAGAAAACCCCTTTTTCTCTTAGTCGCGTGCCTATCAACCTGCCAAATGCGTAATCATGCACTTTTTTTCCAACCAGACACGCAAATGTGTTTTTATCAGGCTCGTAGGTTGTGGCGACCAAAGCATTGAAGACCATGCGCTTGTTTCTAAAATAGGGGCATGATCCATGCATTTGTATCTCACATAGATGCACGACCATTGCGCACTCCATCGGTCAAGCCACAAAGACCCCCATAGGGTTTTACCACAAACTTTATGACCTCAAACGCATGGAACACGTGTTTGAGGATGAGTTTTGCACGAAGTCATTGTGCAAAACCATCAATTTTGCACAGAAATCGCGTGACTCTAATAGAGTCACCCACGCAGCCAAGAAAATTCAACCTTAAAATCCCATACAGGGGACCCCTATATGACCTGTCTACCCTAATACTACCAATTTGATGAAGAGTAAGGTACAATCCCTTACCTATCTCTCCCCGCGTTCATCCCTAGTGCTCTGGCTGACTGCAACGACAAGAAAAACTCCAAAAATTCGCTCTGACCTCTACATCTCAGTAGTGCAAATGAAGTGATATATGGCACCCTTAGCCCTATTTATCACCATTTTCGCCATATTTTGGAGTCCATTACAGAATCCTGGGATATCCATTGAAAAAACCAGAAGAGACGCAAGGATTAGTACCACACCATGTTCATCATGGAACTCTCTATTTTAGTAAATACCAAAACCCATTTTTGGGCCTGTCGCACACTTAGAAATGCATGTCAGGCACTCCTCTATTTCTTAAATTCATAGTATTCAATCAATCATAGATTATATGTATGTTTTAAATAGATTCTTTCACTTGGGATATTGGTTGTATCCATTGCAGGAACATCACACATTATCCTCTTCAACCAACACCCTAATAGGAAAATAACAAAGCAGGTATCATTCTCCACTTAACATGATAGGCTTCCTCCTAAGCTTTGCATATCCTAACATCATTTCTCCAAAATGCGCCATAGGGTCCCTCATCTCGACCATGTTTATCACCATCTTGCCTTCGTATATGATAAACATCTGCGTCAGTCGATAGAACCATCCCCACCCCCCACTCATGGCTCACTTCATATTTGTAGACCCCTCTTCACTAATAGGATCCATGACCACTTACTCCAGCCCGGGAACCACCCCACTTACATGCCTTGAAGTTCAGCCTCATTATGCTACACTCATCACACATGCACACCATTTCCCGGGCCATCTCTGGTACTTTACGACATATCAAGACGAATGCACCTTCGCATCCTACATTTGGCCTATCATTCACCCATATTGCATAGCCCATCTATGTCACTTCATCCACCTCACCAACCCAACACGGAGACCAACCAATGGGGCCCCTGCCCTCAGAAAAAAACACCACACCTCCATATAGGTCACCATCATTATGGGGCACCCATCTCCATGGTTGTACATCCAAATCACCCTCATATTCTTTTGTCATGTGTACAAATATTCTTTAGGAAAAAGACTCCCACCCACATTTTTCGTTATTCATGTCTTTTACGTGGTAGTAGTTTCTAGTAACCCTTAGTCGGATCTTGCATCTCACCAACAATCAATTTCCATTTTCGTTCCAGTTAAAGCATACTTACACCCACCCTAGAAATCCTCCCAACTACAGGGCCATCACTATCAGTGAACATGTTTTGTTTGCCGCCATTTGCACAAAAACTTTGACCTTGGGCCAACTTCCCATATCCTCTTATATCGCCATCTCTCACTATCATTCCTTATCTAACCCACATTATTATAGTATGTTTACATATCATATTGATTCTCCAACCTAGCATGTCAGGATATTAACACTCCTTTCATGTCGACTTCAATATTTGTATTCCAGGATAGGGGGAGTACCTTGGATACTCCCCCCTTGTACGGATATCCTCAGGTGGCACAATGGTAATCACTATTTCCCACTGTTGTCATCAGTACACTTGACATTTGACACCAACACAAACTTTCATGTCAGGGTGGTGTTGTACTTAGTTACCATTGCAGTTCTTACATTTAGTCGAAGACCCCCACATCACTAAGCACCTCATCCAACAGTGCTTACACCAAGGTACGGGGGAGTGTTACACAGCAATTTGTCACCGTCCCTGTTACCCTTCACCTGTACACTGGAGGACTCATTCCGGGACATGTGAGAAGTGACATGACCTGAAACCACTTGCATTATATTCCTCTGAGTATGAGCTTCATTTTCCCTGAAGACATCTCCTGCAAAATACTCATGAAAACAGCTCTTTTTGCATTAGCGCGGGTCCACATTTCATTGCCCGCGCCAATGAGGGAAATCCTCTAAAAAGGGCACGCCATTGGTGCTCTGTCTCAGAGTCGCACTCGCGCCAACTGAATTGAGTACAGTTTTCAACCACCAAACTCCCGAAGGTTCTCTTCAACCCATTCACCAACTGAATCTATATTGAGCTAGGATGGTTTGGCTTCGAATCTCCATAGAAGGGAAAGTGGTTTGCCACCTTTCATGGAAGTTTCCAAGTGATAAAGCCAATCCCATGAATAATGTGGTTGATCCTATCTCTTCCCTCTCTATCTATAAAAGCTTGTCTCTATGCCTTGAGCAAGCTAGTTACAATAGTTACAGTCACAATAGTCAGTAGTTCCAGGAGTTCAAGAGTTTGAAGCTGCAAGAGCCTTCTTTGCACCCATAAGGCCAAATCTAAGTAAGGAGATTCTTGTCACCCAAAGAGAGAGAGGCTTGTCCCTCATCCCAACAAGCTTTGCAAGACTTGTGTAGCTGACTACCCAGCCAAAGGAGGATTTGACGTCAGAACAATGGTTGTATTCTTCTTTGTTATTTATTAATAATAGATGACTATCATTATGGTTCCACTCTCATTGTCTTATGTTTGATGTTGAGTTATATCTTTTCTGACTGATATATAATTGCATCTACTAGATTTTATGCTTGTTTTCGTGTTGTTCTTTGCATGTGCAGGTGTCCAATCACGGAGATCGTGAGGATCGTGACCGGCCAAGGCAAAGGAACGAGGGCGACATCTCTTCGACGAATACTAGCGTTGGAATCCAAGTAGGTTCTCACCATCTACTTTGTATTTGCAATTAGGAACTTGCGTGATAGCATTGTGTGATTGTTGCTAGACCCGGTCTAGGCTAGTAGGGATCGTCTCTGTCCGCAGAGAGGATTTACCTCCACAACAATTTGGCGACTCCGCTGGGGAGATCTTGTTGTTTGATTTGTAAACTTTAGACGGAGCCTGAAGTACGGCCAGGTAGCCTTAAAAACGCTATTGCTTTGCATTAGCGAAGTAGATCAACGCCACTTCAATCAATCTCCGGTTTGGTTTACGGACTAAACAACTTGGAGTTTGTCTTGTCTCTTTGGTTTTTCTTGCTTTGATTGCTTAGATAGCTTTCTGGGTTGGATTTCTTGCTGTTTCTTGCTTCCTGGTTGGCCTAGATATTGTTCTCAAGCCCTGGGTCGCTTGCTTTTGTTTTTGATTTAGCAAACTTGATTAGCGTGCTTTTTATCCTTACAGTCGCGCTATGGGCGCAAGTTGCTCAAAGACAACCCACGCCAATCCTATAAAAGCACGAGTTGCAGCCTGACAGTCACGCCAGGCCTGTCAACTTTTCAAGTTCGCTTGTCCTTAAGCCCTATGAGCTTGGATTTGTGTCTTGCTGTGTCTTTTTCAATTACTGGAGTGTGTTTGATCCTGGTTTGACTGGTTTTAGACCTTCATCATTCGGGTGCCTGCCTTTTCTATCGATTTCACATTTTAGCCCTAGGGCATCTAGAGGCTTTGTGCGTCGAGCCTCCCGGAGGTGTTTTGTGTTCTTTGATCATTCGGTCAACATTGTGATTATCTTTTTGCATTCACTCGGTAGTTGTCAAAGTTTTTTCTTCAAGTGATTTGCTTCTTTTTCGCTTGGGTTTCACTTGGCTTCGTTTGGGCTTAGATCACATAGCTCATAGAGGTCTTTGTATTTTCTTCTTGGTTTGAAGGACTGTTTTGGTGTTTTTGGGATTCGATTGTGTTCTCATTGAGTGAAATTGATCTTTTGCTCGGTGTTACTGTCTCTCAAAATTTGTTTAGTGCACTTTTCCATTGAAAAGAAAACCGAATAATCTCTTTTGCGTTGCATTAGTTAATTGAAATTAGAAGATTTTCATTGATTAAGTGATTTAAGACAAAAGAAAAGTTTCGTTTATTTGTCATTAGCTGCATCAGAGTGATTCTTGCTTGTTTGTGGTCATTTTGTTTGAAAAATCCTTAACTCTCTTGTAGTTAGCATTCATCGAACGAAATGATATTCTTTGGCATATAGTTTGCATTTAGGGAATTGTGAGAGATTACATACGGTAGGACCTGGAAACTGAAACTTAACTAAAGATCAACCATAAAATGAACTGAATGAACTTAAAAACGCATTGGAACATAACGCTCACTAATTAGAGGTCTAGGCTAGAGACGTGCTCCGGCGTCGTTAAACCTAGTCACTGTTGTTTCACACTACGGTTGGGTGATTCCTCCTTTTGTGACTCGATAGTGGTTTAGCACAGACTTAAGCTCCCACGTACCGTCGCGTATATAGGGGAGACCCCACTAGGTTATCATCCTTTATCCACAGGAAGCCGTGTCTGCCGCCTTACAAGCCGTAACGCACCAAACACAGCATTCGGGAAGATTGACTGCCGTACGGGAAGTCCTTGGTTTTCATATGACTACCAAGGTGTATATGCAGTTTTACGGATTTGTTTGGTAAACCCTTTGCCTAGTCTCTCCAGAGTAGTCACTTTTGATCCTTTTCAGACTCCTTAAAAGAAAAGGCTCACTTGAGCAGTTTGTCACTTCGGGCTCACAAAACATTTGAAGGCGACTAGAGTCACCTTTTTGTCCTTTTCTCGACTCTTAAAATATGAAAAGGTCAAGTTGTGTCCTTGCATCTTAAAATTCATTTGGCCACGATAAACATTACCTAGTTAGATCTTGTGTGCATTAGTTTGAGTAGGGTCCTTTATCGTTAGACTCCCTTAGGTTTGTTTGAAGTTTGTCATCCTGGCTGAACCGTCGACTCCCGTTCCAAGTGATCAAGGCTCTCCGTCTTCCACTACTCCTGAGGTACCGGTTGTAAGTGATACTCTTCCTATTATCCCAAGTATCCAACTTATCAACTCTCGCGCTCTGGATGACGAAGGTTACGAAATTCATTGGAACCCCATTTGGGAGCCTGACGAGGACGATATTCCTTTTACCCCCCCTGGTGTTTCGTCTCCAATGTCTACCTCTCACATGGATGAGACATCTCCTAGAGTGAGTGAGACACCTGTGGTGTCAAATATCGACACTCCCATCCCAGCTACTTCTCCGCTCCCCCCACGCTATCAGTCGTTGAGGGATAGGGTAAGTGCCAGGACCCCTGCTTTGACCATGTGGGATCCCCATATCACTCCCACCACGAGATCTTTTGTTTCAGAAGTCCACACTACACCTGTCACTTCAGTTCCGATGAATCCAACTGTTTGTGTAGCACATTCAACTCCAGTTGTTAGTGCCATAACAGCGTCCTCAGCCTTGAACACTGGTGCTGGTCCCCCTCACGGTCAAGTGAGTAATGGCCAGCTGGCACTCTCGCCTAGAGTTTTCCACCCTGCACAAAGTGCTCCACCCTCTTCTAGTCCCGTTCCAGGAGGGGGGCCATATGATGCCTCTGGACAAGCTGTTTAGGATCCGAATGCACAGGGTCCATTCTTTTATTATGATTCTACCGGTCAATACCTTCAACTCTCTCAACCCTTGCCTACTCAACCTGTTGTTGAGGTTTCGGTACCATTATCCATTGCTTGGAACCCTGGTACCACCTCTTTCCATGGGGGCCAAGCAATGCCTGCACAGCTTCAGGGACCACCTAACCAAGGCCAGCCATCTTATGTGCAAACCCCCCAGGGGCAGCAATATTATGGCCAGTCTTACCCAGGACAACCTGGGGGCCTACAAGGACAACCCTATCAGGGACAACCTTTGGCCGCTGGCGGTCCATCTTTTACCTATCTGACTCAACCTTCTGGTTATCCGGGGCAACCTGGTACCCAGCAAGGTTATCCTTCTGGACAACCAGGACAACCTTACATCCAACAAGGCCAACCTGGTATTCAGCAGGGTTATCCCTCTGGACAAACCGGACAAACTTACATTCCACAAGGTCGACCGGCAGTCCAACAGGGGTATCCTTCTGGGCAAGGGGGGCAGCCTTACATACAGCAAGGCCAACCCACTACCCAGCCTAGTCATCCTTCTGGGCAAACGAGCCAGCTCTCTACACAGCAAGGCCAACCCACTGCCCAGCTTAGTCATCCTTCTGGACAGGCTGGCCAACCTCAAGGTCAACCGGTCGTCCAGCCTGCTCAACCATCCGCTCTGCAAGGACAACCCTTGGTTGCTCAAGGACAACCTGGTACCCAGCAGACACATCCTTCTGGGCAAACAGGTCCGTCCCAAACCCAACCAGGCCAACCTTCCGGCCAGATGGTCCAAGCCCAACCTGTTCAAGCACATTCTTCTCGGACCCAGACTCAACTTGGTTATCAAATGCAAGGTGGGCCACAACCCTAACCTTCCTACCTAGCGCAGCCTTCTTATCAGGCTCAGTATGGAGCTCAGCAAATGTATGGCTACCAGCAACCCCAGGGGCAAACTCAATTTACCCCTTACCAAAATTATCAACAAATGCAGGTTACTCCCTATCAAAATTATCAGCAACAGTACGTTGCACCTGCAGGTCAAGTTGCTAATCCATGGGGTGCTGGGGGGCAGACCCAGGGTCAACTGTCTGCTTATGGACAAAATCCTTATGGACAGAACCCCTATGGGCAAAATCCCTATGGGCAGAACCCTTATGGGCCAGGCCCATCCGGATAAAGTCCATGGGGGCAACCACCACCTGGTTGGAACCCTGGTACTACCTCTCTTCCACAGCCACAAATTTCCTTTAATCCGTAGTTGCCTTTCTTAGCGACGTTGGAACTTCCAGATGTGTCCAAGTTGACAAATGATCCCATTCTTCATAATCCATATTGGCCACCAGTTCCAACTAAAATACCCGGTGATTGCCCAAAATTCGATGGCAAAGCTGGTGAAGATCCTCAAGCCCATGTCATGACTTATCACCTTTGGTGCTCATCCAATTCGTGGCTTGATGACTCCATCCGACTCCGCCTCTTCCAAAGGACTCTCACTGGCTCAGCTGCTAAGTGGTATATTGAGTTGAATCGCGGAACATTTCAAGATTTCAACTCGCTGGCTATGGCATTCCTAACTCATTTTTAGTTGTTAAATAGGGAGTCCATACAGGTGAAGATGGTTTTAGATACAGATGGTTTTAGTTACCCATTCGGTATGAGACAGGGACACATCTCCTTACGTCTCTCAAACAGGACACGGCCACGCATATATCCGATCATATACATGAATGGAGACGGCATCGTCGCTTGATCAAATTTTGGATTCCTGATCAGCTCCTGACCGATTGGTTCACGACTTCCTTTGTCCCTGCAATCGCACGAGACATTGCCATGGGAGCTTGTGTAACTAAAGAGCAAGCTATCGCGCGTGCTCAGTACCTCGACTTAGTATACTCTCAGTCAGGTACTTTATATGATTATTTGCCAGACACCCCGAGACCCGGAACATCCAAAGCTCTGCCAAAACCATCTATTGACGGAGTTATTGGCTCTGTAAACACGTCATCAAAGAAATCAACCGCGAACCCTGGGAAGCAAAAACAGAACGCTTCTAATGCAAACACTTCTCAGGGTCAATCTAATTCTGGAAGTACCTCCGAGGTTAACGCCGTTCAGTCCACCGCGGTGGATAAATCCTCGAAAGGGAAAAAGAAAGGGAAAGCTAAGAATAAGACCGAACAGCCCAAACAGGACTCCCCTAAAAATCCACCCGAGGAAGGAGCCAAACGAAAACCTAAGTATCCTTGTCTTATCTGTGATGAGGATCACTACACTAAAGACTGCCCCAGGTAGTCCGAAGTTAGTCGATTATTGAAAGGTGCTCCTGGGACTCCTGCTGTGCTTAAAGAACCTTTCCCTTCTCAGCAAACTCAAATGGTGGCAGACCCATCGCAACCCTCTTCTTCATTTGGCTCTCAAGTATTTATGGTTGGGACAATTCCCATCCATGTCACTACTCGAGCAAAATAATATCCATCTCCCGCCGGGAAAGAGCCGGAGGTCCCCTCCAGCGCTCCTCCATCCAGTTCTGGTCCTCTCCACATCGAAAGACCCAGCACTGAGACGATTTCCCGACCCCCTCCGAAAGGTGTACTCCAGAAGTCTTCTTACAACCCTAATGCTCGTGCTGCCCAGCACTACAGCATTGTTGAGGACTTAGCTCAGGCTCCGTCTGCTATGTCCACTCTAGAAGTCCTCCAGAGTTGCCCCTCCCAGAGGAAATCCTTGCTATCGGCCATCGGTGGCATAGACCCGGCTGACTCAGATCTGATTTCTTTTGATCTCGAGGGCTATACGCCGAGACTACCCCACCAAATCGCTTTCCTTATACAGGTCATCATCAATGGCAAAACGATTCATCGTACAGTCATCGATGAAGGCGCCTCAACTTGCATCATGTCTGTTGCTTGCTCGAATGCTATTGGTTCTCCTACATTAAGCCAGTCTCCTACGACGTTAGAAGCCTTTGATGGAAGAGAGTCTCGTCCTTACGGTATCCTCCAACGCTTGCCCATCTCCTTGGAATGAAAGACGGTAGAAGTGGAGGTCGAAGTTGTCGACGCTAATCTTACCTACAACCTCCTCCTTGGACGTAGCTGGACATACGCCATGCAAGCCGTGGCTTCCTCCCTTTTCCGTGTCATTCGTTTCCCTCATCAAGGGAAGATTGTCACGGTGGACCAGCTCTCCTTCTTCGCCTCCTCTTCCAAAGGTAATGTGCCATTCGTGGAGCATACCTCTAAATCATTCGAGAGTGTGGGAGTCGGGCTCTTTAAGGATCCCGCTCTAATGGGTGTCTTTCCCCTCCCACCCCCAAATCTCGCCCCTATTAACATGATTTCCGTGCGTTCTAATCCGTGGGTCCTTCCTCCCGCTAATCAGGAAGAATCCTGGGGCAATATGATGCCGTTGAGTCCTGCCGAGCTCAACTACATCGAAATCGTTGCTGTATCAGCTCCCCCCTCCGAACCTGCTCTTCCAAGCGGTGTTCCCGATTCGTATATTCATTTCCCTTGGCTTGGAGATGATGCTACTTCGGATCCATTAAAGGAAATATTTCCTTCCGATGAAGCCATCATAGAGACCATGTCTCTTGAAGAGCCCCCTTGGTCCGATCATCACCACCGCCCTTCGTTTCTCCCCGCCCATCAGGAAATGATCGCATGTCTCGAATGGTTTGCTTCATGTATCCCACCCTCGCCCCTCCAAACACCTATTCAAATCTACCAAGTATCTTCTGAGGGCAATATGGGAAACATCACGCAAACCCAACCCATCGACATCTCTGTGAAATCAGGGATTGTCGAGCACATTTACATAGGAGTCACTTGCACTCCAAAGGAAGTTCAACTCTACACTGACTTATTTTGCGCATTTCGTGATGTTTTTGCTTGGTCCTATGAAGAGATGCTTGGCATCGACCCTAGTATAGTGGTGCACGAGATACCTACGTATCCCGGTGCCAAGCCTGTTCGTCAGCGCCTACGCCCTGTGCACCCCCGAAAGGCCACAACCATCAAAGCAGAAGTCGAAAAGCTTCTCAAGGCTGGTTTCATTTACCCCATTCCACTGACGGATTGGGTTTCTAATATAGGTCCTGTGAACAAAAAGCAGGGCACTATTCGCGTCTGTGTTGATTACCGTGATATCAATTGCGCCTGTCCTAAGGATAACTTCCCTACACCCTTCATCGATCAGCTTATTGATGAGTGTGCAGGAAGCAAAATTTACTCGTTTATGGACGGTTTTTCTAGATATAACCAGATCAACATCGCGCCCGCTGATCAGCATAAGACGGCTTTTATCTGTCCTTGGGGCACTTTTTCCTATAAGAAGCTCCCCTTCAGTTTAAAGAATGCCGGCGCTACCTTCCAACGTGCAATGTCCTATGCCTTTCATGACATTCGTCACATTATACAGCCATACCTGGATGATCTTCCAGCTCATTCAGTCAAGCGTCAGGACCATCCTTCCCATCTTCGCGAAATTTTCTCCGCTGTCGACACTACCGTATTAGGCTCAATCCTCATAAATGTTTCTTCTGCATTGAATCAAGCCGACTACTCAGGTTTATCATCTCCCGAGAAGGCATCCGTCTGGATCCCCTCAAAGTCGAGGCCATCCTGAATCTTCCTCCCCCTGCTTCTTTGCAGCAGTTGCAGAGCTTGCAGGGCAAAGCAAATTTCCTCAGACGATTCATTCCGAATTATGCCGAGGTGGCTAAGGGTTTTACACGATTACTGAAGCGAGACACACCCTTTCATTGGGATGCTACCGCTCAGGAGTCTTTCGAGTGTCTCAAGGGTCTCCTTGTTTCCGCTCCATTATTGAGACCTCCGAACTACCATCGTGATTATACTCTCTATCTGGCCGCCGCCGATACCACTATCGGCATGGTTCTCATGCAGGATGATGATGACGGCAATGAGCATGTTATCTATTACCTCAGCCGCAACCTCCTGGATACGGAAACTCGCTACGCTTACGTTGAGAAATTGGCATTGGCCGTTGTGTGCGCCGTCCAACGTTTCCGGCACTATATCCTGTTGCGCACCACGACCGTGATTTCTGACTGCAACCCGATGACGTACATTTTGTCGCGTCAGTTGCTGGGGGGCAAATACTCAAAATGGATCGTAATCCTCCAAGAGTTTGACTTGGAATTTACTGCTGCCAAGTCTAAGAAGTCTCTGGTCTTTGCTGAATTGCTCTGTTCTTTGCCATCTCCTTCTGCACCCTCTCTTTCAGAAGATCATATCCCGGACGAAACTCTTTTTCTGATCAGCACCCTCGATCCTTGGTACGGGGATATTATTGTTTATTTACAAACATCCTCTTTCCGCCCCGCTCTATCCAAAGATGCTCGGCGACGGATCCGCCATCAATCTCAACCCTATCGGATCATAGGGGACACCCTGTACCGCCTCGGCGTTGACTCCGTTCTCCGCCGATGTCTTACCCTCGAGGAAGCTGAGAGAGTCTTGAATGACTGCCACTCTGGCGCCTGTGGTGGCCACATGTCCGGATATGCCACAGCTCAAAAAATCCTTCGCGCTGGTTATTTCTGGCCCTCCATTTTTAAGGATTGCATTCTTGTTGTCTGCTCGTGTCATGCATGCCAGATATACCAGCGGAAGATGCGTGCGCCACCGGCCCCGCTGCACCCTGTAGTGACCGTAGGCCCTTTTGCAAAATGGGGCATTGATTATACAACCTGTAAGCCTCGCTCGGCCGGGGGGCATGGGTTTATTATCGTTGCCGTCGATTACTTTACAAAATGGGCCGAGGCGATGCCCACATTAAATGAAGATGGTCATACAGCGGCGCAGTTTTTGTTCAATCATGTTATTACGTGGTTCAGAGTTCCACAGGCCATCGTCACAGATCACGGAAAGCATTTCCGTAATCACATGATGACCGAGTTGACAACCCAACTAGGCTTACAGCACGATAGTTCAACCCCGTACTATCCTCAGTCTAACGGTCAGGTTGAAGCTGTTAACAAGATTTTGGTTACGATGCTTCAACGTACTGTCGACATGCATAAGTCTAATTGGCATCTGATGTTGTTTCCCGCCTTGTGGGCCTACCGAACCTCTGTGAAGGATGCCACCGGGTTCACTCCATTTCAGCTAGTTTATGGACTGGAGGCTACCCTTCCTATAGAATGTGAAATTCCTTCGTTGAAAATAGCCATCGAGCTACTTCCCAACACCACTCCGGTAGAGGAACGGCTTCTTTATCTAGAACGGTTAGACGAGACTCGTCGTTTAGCCTCTCTAGCTATCGAAGCTCAAAAGAAGAGAGTCAAAACTCATTTTGACCATACCATTCGTCCTCGTTCCTTTGTTGAGGGAGACCTTGTCCTGCTATACGACCAAGCCAATGACAAGCTGGGGGCAGGCAAACTCGAGCCCATGTGGCTAGGCCCTTACATTGTAAAGAGAGTGTTGCAAAAAGGGGCCTACGAGCTAATTGACTACGAAGGTAATCCTCTTGATAAGCCCCGCAATGGGTTGTACTTGAAAAAGTACTATGCATAATTCATGCGCTTCGATTTGTACATGCGTGTGTGTGTGTGAGTTTTCATGTTTTCGGTTTGGTGTGAAAGCGTGATTTCCCCTTATTGTGTCTTTTTGCTTCTTGTGCAGATGTCGGGTGCACCTTACATTGGTTTCACTGATGGTGCCTGCCGCAGTACTCGTAATTTGTCCTCTGCGGCGTGGGTGATCTACGATCCTCACGGTGAGTTGATAGACCTTCAAGGTGTCTGTTTAGGCTGTACTACAAACAATGTTGCTGAATATAGCGTTGTTATTGAATTATTAGCCGAGGCAATTAATCTTGATATTCGTACATTGCTTGTTAACCTAGACTCTCAGCTTGTCGTCCATCAGCTCAATGGGCGATATTCCGTCAGAGACCGTCACATTTTAAGGTTGTACTTACGTGTTAAATTGTTAGAAAGGAATTTTGATTTTATCACATATCAGCATATTCCACGACGATTAAACACATTATCTGATGCATTGGCAAATCATGTATTAGATAGACATTTGCGTAATTTATAATCAAAACATTATACAAGCAAGCACATAAAAGCACAATAATAAACCATAGGCATATGTATATATATGTGTGTCATAATGTTTGCACCGTGTGCATTACAAAACCCGAAAATAATACATGTTCATCCTGATACATCCTCGGACAACATGTCCCTCAAAAAATATGCATGAAAGAAACCTAGGAGTCTACTCGTGGTGGTGCTCATGATAGCACGCCACCGCGCGCACCAAGCATCTCAACAGACGATGGATGCGGGTCGGCACCCCCACCGTGTGCCTCTGGTATGCAAACGGCACATCTGCCAATCTAGCATAGCCCGGAATCCCTTGGGTAAGTCCCTCGAGATTCTGCACCAGCTCTTCCCCCACGGCACCCCTTGCCTGAGGGTCAACTGCAGGTTGGTCCCTCCGTGCTATAGGAGACAAGCCGGCTGGTCGCTCTGGGCCCACATTTGCATATATATACAACCGTTATCAGAACATGCATGTATTGACTAAAAAAAAAAAAAATACATAGAAACATCAAAAAGAGAAGATCATACCTAGCTCCTCTTCCCATTCCTCTCCCTTTGGTAATGGGAGGTCTGGGTCCCCCATGAAGTTGGTTCCTGCATATGGCCAGTCCTCTACCACGATCAGCTGGCGGCGAAGCCATATGAAGAACTCGGGCCGCGAAGACATCTGCTGGCCCCCTCCTCCTCTGGGCATCAATGCTGCCCAGCGAGCCATCCTAGGCTCTCGTGGTAATGGATCTGCTACTACAGCTCCCTGGTACTGGAATAAGGGTAATCGTTCCAAGAAGAACGACACCACAATCGAGCCATACCCGAACTGTTTCACTCCCCCGCGCTTACACTTTGTAAGCTGCCTTTTGATATTTATAGTCGCCGCTGTATCCCAGTCAAAAATGGTGGGGCTGAGACATTCTATCGCCAATAACAGATGATTCTTACTTGCCTCATGGGGCGCCTGTACCCCAGCTGCATGTGTGATGGTGAACAGTATCACCTTAAGAACCAAATCATGGATGGTGGCGATATCCACCTTGGCGCTGTTCTTCCCAAATTGTGCCTCTGGGCACACACGAGCCTTCACTTCACCTATCTTCTCCCCGGAAGGCCTGCTTCCGGTCAAAATGGGGCTCACCCCTCTCTGTGACAGCCCAGTAATGAAGTACACATCAGATACATCCAGCTCTAAGGTCTGATCCCGTAATCGAAATACTTGGTCATCGACATCCCAAGCATCCACTATGAACTGTAATAGCTCTGGTTGAGCTCGCAGATAAGAGGTGAGGAAGAACTTTTTGAGATGACAGTCTCTCAAAGCATTCATGCATCCCTCATCCGCGATGGCCAAGGCATATACGGCATCATGCTCCCGTTCTTTCCATTCCACCACCATTTTTGCTTGTTTCCTGCACCCACAAGGATGAATAAATCATTAATGAAACCCTGGTAGGCATATACACCGGACAAATTTCAGAAATGATGGGAAAATTTAAGTGAAAAATTAGGTCGCGCGGTTGGCGCGACTGTTTCTAAAACAGTCGCGCCAATGGCGCGGCACCTTTGGGTAAATCACCCCATTGGCATGGACCCGTGCCGGATACCCGCGCCAATGGGGCGCAACCCTAAATTTTAAAATCCCCCTTGCGGAGGCTCAATTAAGGAACAAAATGCATAAAACAAGTATGGAAATGGAGCTAAAGGAAGCGCCTCTTACCTGGAACTGGCGGAATCTCAAATGGTTGCCCGGATTGGTGGTAATCGCTGCTCGAAGTTTGCACCCCAAATGGACCACTACCACTATGCAAGAGGTAAAAAGTAAAAGTAATTTTGTTTTTTACATTTTCACCACATTTATAGACTTTTTGACTTGTAATAGGGTTTAAAAAGTTGTTTTTTGAATATTTTAATATACTTTTGGTCGAAAATGGGTTTTACGCTTGTTTCTGGTGCTATGACAGGTCCTTTTTGCAACTTCGATGGTGAAACGAGTTGTATTTTATACTTTTTCGGACTCGGTAAATACACGAAAAAGTCACTATGGAGTTATCTTTCAGCTCTTTTCTGACTCGTTAAAAGTGAAAAGATTGCCGAGTTACCCCTCTTGACTCGTTAAAAGTAAATAAGAGGCGGTCGTCTTTAAACCCTTTTCCGACCGTGTAAAAACGAAAAGATTGTCGGACCCTTGTCGTTTCCGGTTCGTGAATGGTTACGAAACGACGTGATGTTGATCACTTTTCTACTTTTTCGGATCGATGTCACTATAAATGAAAAGTACTCCTCGATCGTAATGGTCGGGCGGTTCTTTCGAGCATTGTTTTATACTTTTTCGGGCTCGGGAGACACAACTTTACGAAAAAGGACCCCCCTGGAGTTTTCTTTTTGCTGTCTTTTCAGACTCTCTAAATAGGAAAAGACACCGAGTTCTTCCTTTGTCAGACTCGTTAAAACTTAATGACATCAGATTCCGTCATAATGACACTCACAAGCATATGCTATCCCTGTCAAGCTTGCTAAAAATAACTGGGGTACTCGCCAGAAATGGTGGGGAAAATGGATCCATAATTGTCGTCGTGTCGGCAGTATGTCGCTCTTGAACATGGCACTAGTCTGCATTCGTGTCGGGGTGGGGACATCTCATCTTGTTTTACACTAGCCTCCGTGGGTTTGGGTTATCCTATTTGGCCTCTCATCTGCTCATTGCCTTGTCACCATGACCTCTGCTCATTTGATGTCAAATACTGCCAAATCCACTGTCGTGCCGCCGATATGTTCAAGAGAAGTTGGCCTCTGCAGCAATACAACCTCCTCTGATACCTCACATAATTTTGCATCACCACGACATCTTTCCTCTGTCTCGTGTCAATGATGTGGGAAACACCATGGCCCACCTTTGATCAAGATCACTTCCTGTCGACTTCAGCTCATTATCCAGGAAGCTGATCTAGAGACTCCCTTCGGTGCCTTGGAGCCTGCATGCCTCAATGGCAGGTTCTTCGTGTTCGACGAGAGGTTTTCATCATTGGCCTCCGATCGAATGATTCTACGGGTGTTCGATGCCAGCTCATTGATTCACACGCCGTAGATTGTACCTATAGTACCTTGAGGGCCATTGTCATTATTGGTGGTACCTCTCGCGTCTGTTAACAGTTTTCATCATTGACTGGTAATCAGACGATGTTCATGCATGTTTGACTTCAACTCATACATTCGCATTCTTGAACTTGTACTTTGTTCGGGTCGAGATGGAGCGCAAGACCCTGGATTTTGTCTATTGGAATCCAGGCTGCGATTTGTGGCTTATTATGATCATTACATGACTCATTCACTGGATGGCTGCGACCATGCCTGAGTCTATTTATCGATCCTCTCTGGATGGCTGCGTCCATGCCTTGGATCTAGATTATTATGTACTCTATTATGGATGGCTGCGCCCATACCACATATATCATGTACTTGAGATATCAGTTGTACTTCTTTACGCAGGTTCTCCGGCGGCCGTGTTTTCAGTCACACATGTTCTTGTAAAGCATTTCACCCCTCTCTCTCGGGCCTCATGCTTTAGGGGGCATCTGGTACATAGCAATTTGTCACCGTTTGTCACCGTCCCTGTTACCCTTCACCTGTACACTGGAGGACTCATTCCGGGACCTGTGAGAAGTGACATGACCTGAAACCACTTGCATTATATTCCTCTGAGTATGAGCTTCATTTGCCCTGAAGACATCTCCTGCAAAATACTCATGAAAACAGCTCTTTTTGCATTAGCGCAGGTCCACAGTTCACTGCCCGCGCCAATGAGGGAAATCCTCTAAAAAGGGTGCGCCATTGGCGCTCTGTCTCAGAGTCGCACTCGCGCCAACCGAATTGAGTAAAGTTTTCAACCACCAAACTCCCGAAGGTTCTCTTCAACCCATTCACCAACTGAATCTATGTTGAGCTAGGATGGTTTGGCTTCGAATCTCCATAGAAGGGAAAGTGGTTTGCCACCTTTCATGGAAGTTTCCAAGTGATAAAGCCAATCCCATGAATAATGTGGTTGATCCTATCTCTTCCCTCTCTATCTATAAAAGCTTGTCTCTATGCCTTGAGCAAGCTAGTTACAATAGTTACAGTGACAATAGTCAGTAGTTCCAGGAGTTCAAGAGTTTCAAGTTGCAAGAGCCTTCTTTGCACCCATAAGGCCAAATCTAAGTAAGGAGATTCTTGTCACCCAAAGAGAGAGAGGCTTGTCCCTCATCCCAACAAGCTTTGCAAGACTTGTGTAGCTGACTACCCAGCCAAAGGAGGATTTGACGTTAGAACAATGGTTGTATTCTTCTTTGTTATTTATTAATAATAGATGACTATCATTATGGTTCCACTCTCATTGTCTTATGTTTGATGTTAAGTTATATCTTTTCTGACTGATATATAATTGCATCTACTAGATTTTATGCTTGTTTTCGTGTTGTTCTTTGCATGTGCAGGTGTCCAATCACGGAGATCGTGAGGATCGTGACCGGCCAAGGCAAAGGAATGAGGGCGACATCTCTTCGACGAATACTAGCGTTGGAATCCAAGTAGGTTCTCACCATCTACTCTGTATTTGCAATTAGGAACTTGCGTGATAGCATTGTGTGATTGTTGCTAGACCCGGTCTGGGCTAGTAGGGATCGTCTCTGTCCGCAGAGAGGATTTACCTCCACAACAATTTACGACATATCAAGACGGATGCACCTTCGCATCCTACATTTGGCCTATCATTCACCCATATTGCATAGCCCATCTATCTCACTTCATCCACCTCACCAACCCAACATGGAGACCAACCAATGGGGCCCCTGCCCTGAGAAAAAAACACCACTCCTCCATATAGGTCACCATCATTATGGGGAACCCATCTCCATGGTTGTACATCCAAATCACCCTCATATTCTTTTGTCATGTGTACAAATATTCTTTAGGAAAAAGACTCCCACCCACATTTTTCGTTATTCATGTCTTTTACGTGGTAGTAGTTTCTAGTAACCCTTAGTCGGATCTTGCATCTCACCAACAATCAATTTCCATTTTCGTTCCAGTTAGAGCATACTTACACCCACCCTAGAAATCCTCCCAACTACAGGGCCATCACTATCAGTGAACATGTTTTGTTTTCCACCATTTGCACAAAAACTCTGACCTTGGGCCAAGTTCCCATCTCCTCTTATATCGCCATCTCTCACTATCATTCCTTATCTAACCCACATTATTATAGTATGTTTACATATCATATTGATTCTCCAACCTAGCATGTCAGGATATTAACACTCCTTTCATGTCGACTTCAATATTTGTATTCCAGGATAGGGGGAGTACCTTGGATACTCCCCCCTTGTACGGATATCCTCAGGTGGCACAATGGTAATCACTATTTCCCACTGTTGTCATCAGTACACTTGACATTTGACACCAACACAAACTTTCATGTCAGGGTGGTGTTGTACTTAGTTACCATTGCAGTTCTTACATTTAGTCGAAGAACCCCACATCACTAAGCACCTCATCCAACAGTGCTTACACCAAGGTACGGGGGAGGTACCCGAATTCAAAGACCTATGCATACCGCAGGACCTCCGTTAGAATTGTTTCACCTCAATTATGCACGGGGGAACCAAATTCAGTCTATTTGACTAGGAAGTGCCTTAAGGGCATCAACAGTTATCAACATTAGCTATAAGCACGTCAAATACCATAACATTTACTGGAAAAGACCATTATTTGTCTGATTATAATAATTTAAGATTAGTCATCCTAATGAGCATCGGACATACCCGCCTCGTATAGAAACATTTTTCACTCAGTAGGTATTCACCATAGCATGGTTACCATTTATTCTCAGTCAAGGGGTTTTCCTCTACTCATCTTCACAACACATTATCCTCTATCTCGAAAAGTTGATCATACTCTCCATCATAAAATAAAACGTGATTTATTTAGTATATACATTTCCTCCTAACCCCATACATCATGGGGCAATTGTTAACACCAGAAAATCATACACATGTTGGCACAATCCAGAAAACACTAAAGGTGTCCAGCAAAATGCAAAAGTGAACATTTTCTAGCTAAATACATCATTAAGTTTAAAGAATTAAATTTCTCCTAAGGTCCGAAGTTTATAAAGTAAAAACAATTGATGTCGTGTGACTATTTCTTCAATAAACTCGCGCACATGGAATATCCTTCGAAATCAATGTGGTTACAGAAAAGGATGGCTCAATGATTCGAGACCACTCTACATGCTTGGGACCGATTCTATGACATGAGCTTAGTCCAGTACAGCATTCAAGTCGCCTTGGAGATATGTAGCCCTCAATGGAATCATCTTGTCCTAATCATGTATCATTATCATGCATGAACCAAGAGGGGAAGATGGATTCAAAAAATTCTATATAAACTAGCCATGGGAGAGCCAAAATATCAAATAGTGTTATGCTGGCCAAATTACTATTAGAGCAAACCACCATTCCATTGTTGAAGCCAAAGAAGGGAAAAGCACTGGCATGTTGGCTATATTGCTTCTAAGCAATCCATCATCCTAGTGAGAAAAGAGGAATCCAACATTGGAGAGTCTTCATACTTCTTTAGGAGAGACGAGAAACTTTCAAAGAGATTGAGGAAAAGTAACCCCCTTGCTGAGGATTTTTTAGCACCATAGCTCAAAGAATTATCTTCAAGTGTCTAAGATTCATCTATTGTATTCAACGTCTACTACCAACAGTTAATAAAGGGAGCTTTTTCCATTATTTTTTTTATTTTTTTGCTCCATTTGAGCCTTGTTTGTGTATTTACCTCTTTTTTTAGTTTATGTTTATGTATGCATTGTACACTATTTACAAGTTAAGTCTATCCACTAACAGCACCAATTCTTCCTGTGATCCTTTGCAAGGAACAATCAATTGTGAAGGAGGTGTCCTTTTGTACACCATTGCCACAAAAACGCTACCACTGAGCCAGTTCATGAAGCATTGACCAAGCCTCCAAAAGTACATGTCAAAGAATCACAAGAAGTTTTGAATTAAGTCTATCTTTTTCTTTCTATCTTACATTGTAATCCATTTTGTCTCAAAATTTTGTAAAATTTTTAGGCCTCTTAGAGCGAGCGAGTGAACAGAGAATTGTATAAGTTATAATAATCTTTGTAACAAATTTTATATCAAAACTTTTGCATCACTCCAAATGTCCCCTTCATCGAGATGAAGGAGGCTTTGAGGGTGGGGGAGATGTTGGAGAGGCTAGTTGACTTAGTTGACTAGCCCAATCAAGTTGGAAAAATCATATTGTAATTTAGTCGACAAGTTTGTTAAGTCTATAATTAAGTCATATTAGGTTAAGTATGGTCGATATTTAAATTGTTATAACTGTCTCGACATGGTATAAATTTCTATATATTTTTTTAATGTATCGATTCTAATTGGATTTTAAGAGATATAATAAAAGTGTGGTTTCATTGGTTCTCCACTACATGTGTCTCTTCTTCCTCTCTTTACTTATGTTATTTTCTATGTGAATGCTTTATGTCCTTACTATTGGTAACTATGCATATTTTTCCCTATATTACAACAAGGCTCATGAAATTGCATCAAGCTATTGGTAATGCACTTGCAGTGTCTATTGGAAAACAAGAAACTTAGAACCTGATATTGAAAGCAATAATAAAAGAGTTATAAGATGCTCTAAATCTAGGTCCTTTGTTAATGAATCCATTGGAAATACTTGCACCACCTTCGAAAATCCCTGCTACACCGCATAGATTTAATAAAGTTGATAAACTCCTTAATGCAGTGAAATATTATATTTTCACTAATATATGCCAAAAATTTTAAATTATTGAATATGCAGGGCAAGAAACTTCTGATATATGAAATTTAACATAGAGAATTAAGTCATTTGTCGATTTTGTTAAAATTAATCTTAAGGTAGATAGGAATTTCAATGAAAATGACTCAATTTTAGTCAAAAGTTTGTTTTACTGTCTGATCTAGAGAAAAAAAACAAAGGACTCCCAAATGGCAATCAAATGAAGCATATCAAAGTTAGATGGTCTAAGAGAAATAGGACACTAGAAAACATCATTTCTCAATGTGAAAGCATAGACACTAGAAGAGGTAATTCCTTTCTCAAGGCGGTAGAGATTGTTCAGGATCTAAATGGTCCACACATCACATGCAATTATAAATTAATTTTCAGAGATACACTAATGGATGGATTGGAGAAGCTAAACGATTCAAAGGAAACATATTTTGATGATGTAATTGATTTTACTATAGAATAAATTAGCAAATGAGTAATTATTTTTGTTAGTATTAAGGAAGAGAAGTAGTTCTTGGTTGTGAAATTGCAAGAAGAAGCTAGGAAAATTGAGAAGTAGATATTCAATGAAAATGTCAAAATGAAGATTACAGTTCCTTCGATGAAAGATTTGATTAAAAATATGTTAGACAAATTCCTTCAACAAATCATGAATCTAAAAGACAATTGATAGTCAAATAATCACGGTCTATTCTTTCACATATTTTGAATGTCTTAAATATTAGGACATTCATTTTTATGGTTACTGGTATTTAACTATTCAAGTTTGTTGGTTGTTTTATCATGACCTAAGATAATCGTTGGATGCACTTTCCTGTTTTTCCTTTGAGTTACCTATTCTCACATTATGGTTCATAGGAGCCCAATCCAAGTCCCCATTGGGATGAATGCATTTATTTTTGCGATTAAGTATTGGTATTTTGCGATTAAGTATTGGTATTTTGATGGGTGCTTTAGATATCAAACATTATTCTCCGTACCAAAAACATTTTAAATGGTTTAATACCAAAATATAACTTTCGCTACATAATCATTTCCATCTTCACATGCCTTCCTTTTACCAGATATCTTTGTTTCAAAGATAAATTATCATTTGTTAAGTTCAATTAATTTATTAAAAAAAATTAGTGTTTCTTTTTTCGAAATGAAGAGGAAGATTGTTAAAGAGAGAACATGCCATAATGGCATGGTGAATGAGATGTTGAGCTAATATATTAGAAGATTCTCATTAGTGATATAAGAAACCTTCATGATAAAGAATATTGATCGTAGTAAATAAGGGGTTGCAAAGCTCAACAATTTTGAGAAGAATCGTGAGATAATGTTTTGCATAAGATGTTGGAAAGATTTGAACTTTTGGCCTTGACCAAAAAACATTAATTGAACATAAGATTTCAACAATGTGCTTTGAGATTTTATATTATATCTAATATTTTGTTATTGATCAAAATGAAAATGAACACTCAAGAATAGTTTTGGATTTCATATATTTGTTCCATTTGTAGTATTTATTTTAATTATAGCTATGATCATTGGGATTTGAATCTGGATACAGTTCTTGTTAATGTAACTGCGTTGCTAAATCTTCTAAGAATATAATTCTAACACGATGATAGTCAATAAAAAAAATCAATGAAAACATAAATTGTACAACAACTATTATTATTTTCATTATTGAAACTTTGTAGTTCAATTTACTATAAAGTTTGAAACATGTTATATGTTTTAATATTTCGAAAGATGTTGTATGTTTAATATTTTATTTTTAATTTAGTTAATCTCATTTTGTGGCGTATGCAGGTGCGAAAGAAGCTTTAATTGTGTTTTTTCAGTACATGTGCACTACGCATAATGAAAGCTTCTTCAGTACCTCAGAGTGAAATTGGTATATTAATTTTGTGGAACTTAAATTTCCGATTATGCACTTTCTTGATATATAATATTGCTTGGTGTTTTCGTTACCTCCATTTAATCCAATTGCTTAATATGAATTTAAAATGTCTGTATTATAGTCAATATCCTTCACTACATGTTCCTATATTGATCAATAAAAAATCCGATGAAAACACATAATGTACGACATTTTTTATTATTTTGATTATCAAATTAAATATTTTAATCTTTTATTTTTTATTAAATTAATTTCATTGTGAAAACTATAGAGGAGCGGAGGAATATTTCATTATTGAATTATATGTTTTAATCTTTTATTGTTTATTGATATAATTTCATTATGCATAGTGGGGAGGAGTGGAGGAAGAATTCATTTTGTAGAGTGTGGGGTGCAGAATGAAATTGTTTGCCACACCTCCACACTCGACATAGTGAAAGCTTCCTCCGCATCGCAAAGTGAATTCGGGGTAAATGTTGTAACAATTGCAAAGTATGCATATATCAAGATTTGGTTTTCATTGTGTAGAGGTGCATAGCCTATTATGTCATTTGTATTTACAAAAATTAAATAGTGATAAAGAAAATAACAATCATTCTCTTCAATCGCCCTACATAAAGCAGATTAACTTTATAATTATATTATAAATTAATTGTGTAAAAAATTTATATAATAACCTCGGTTACCTTATTCAAAATAGTGTCAATTACTCAAATCCTAACATGTCACATGAAATAATAGCATCACATGAAAGGGAAGTCAAGCTAGTAAAGAGTTAGGTGCAATGGAACATGTGCTCACTAATTTGTGATATTAGAATTGTAGTTTTTGAATGGAGTCATTTAAGCTTAAAAGCATTGGAGCTTCATGTGTCGAGTGTGCAAGAGGAGTCCAAGAATTTTTCATTTTTCTTCCTTTGCACCTTTTCACTTCGCACAATGAAATTGTTCACAACACTTCTACGCTTAACAGAATGAAAGTATTTGCCACACTTCCACACTCTTCACAATGAAAGTGTTTGTTGCGCCTCCACACTATGCACAATGAAATCTTTTTTCTACATCTAGGAGTGAAATTAATATATTAATTTTGTAATCCTTAATTAATTATCCTCTGTACCACATTCAATATCTATCACTATAGGTTTCCATACTTTTATTATTTCAATTATCGAAATAAATGTTTTAATATTTTATTTTTAAATGAGTTAATTTCATTGTGCGGAGTGTGGAGGAAGCACAATGAAAGCTTTTTCGGCACTCTGCATAATGAATTCTTTCACCGCACCTTTTCACTTAGGACACTGAAAGCTACCTACGCATCTTAGACTGAATTAAGGGAAATTGCTATAATGATTGCAAAATGTGTATATCTCAAGGTTTAGTTTTGATTGTGTAGAGTGCAAAGGCGTGGAGGAAGCTTTCATTCTGTGGAGAAAGTTTTAATTATATGAAGTGTGTAGGTGCAACATGAAAAAATAAAACATTCTCAAATAATGAAAAAAAATGAAGACCCACAAAAAAAGATAAAGACTATGCTGCTATACAACTATGACCCTCGTTAATAATATAAATATTCCAAAAATTATAAATGTTAGATCTATTTTATTTTTCTAATACCCTCACATTTAGTAAGGTTTGCAATGACATTGAGTTAATTAGCAACATTTACAATAACAATGAGTTAATTCCCTTCACTATTGGTCGATCTATTTTATTTTTCTAATCCCCTCGAATTTAGTAAGGTTTACAATGGCACTGAGTTAATTAGTAATGTTTACAATAACAATGAGTTAATTCCCTTCACTATTGGTTACTCAAAAGTAAGTGTTGGACATGAAAGTAACTCTTAGCACAATGTGGAAGTTAGCCTTATAATAAGCCAACCAACGATAAGACTATATCGTCTTGGTTTCTTAAGGTAAATATTAATGAATGTGGTTTTAGGAATAAATTTTTTACCCTTTTTGTGTGCTAGTTGTTGGAATATCTAATTCTTACTTGTCTCTAGTTGTGATTTTCACTAAGTAAAGGAGTCTATTCCTAGTAGTTAGGAACCATTTCCTAGTTTGGTATGTGGTTGAGATATTTCCTCAACCAACAGATTGTGTGTCTAAAATAGTTTCCCTATCTTGAGACAACACCTTGTATATATGTATTTGTATTTGATTAAGAATATAGATCTGGATTCTCAGTTTTTAAGTTCGTATTAGAGTCGCCCGACCCCTTGTGGTCTTGGCCGCTCCTGGGCTCAGGAAAATAAAGAGTGTGGTGTTTACTGTGTATGCATTTTTTGTGTGTGCATCTTTGGGTGTGCGAGGGCCAGTGATGGCCGATTGTGGTAACAACATATTTTTGTCAACGACCCTGGCCATGACCTTACTAATTCTATTGCATTTCCATTCGTGGCATTTTCCGCCTTTGTGAGTGCTAAATTTCAACCACATCGGTGAAATTCTGAGCTGAGAATGGGGCTCTCATTATTGCTTCTGTTTGGCTCGGATCTATCAGATTCCACAAGTTTTATGTGATTTAGCGGGGGTTTTAACGTTATAGAAGGATCCACAGTCTCACACTTTGAAGCCATGCCTCTCCGACTTGAAATCAAGAGGAAACTTGCCCAAAGGTCTGAATGTGTAAAGTCTGTAGATCTTCATCCTACAGAGCCATGGATGCTTGCAAGTCTTTATTCTGAATTACTAGACACAGACTTTGGCAAAGTCTTTTGAAGTCACAGAACTTCCAGTGTGGTCTGCTAAGTTCATAGCACGCAAACAATGGGTTGTAGCTGGTGCAGATGACATAATTATCCATATTTATAATTATAACACCATGGATAAGGTGAAAGAAGAAGTAAACTCTGATTTGGCAATATCTTTTTTTGGCGGGCGACTTGGTTGAAATACTTGAGAAGACTGCACAAGCTCATCCTCGATGGAAAGAGAGTTTGGAAGATCTGTTGGGGCATGGTAAAATAGAAACCAAGAAGATCGAGAATAGCATGCACAGGTAAGTGACCTTCCGCAAGCGCCGAGGCGGTCTGATGAAGAAAGCCTATAAGCTTTCAATGTTGTGCGATGCAGAGGTGGCACTCATCATTTTTCTGGCCAAGGAAAGCTCTATGAATTTGAAACCAACCATAGCAACAGGAATAGGTGAGTTGGTGTTGAGATCTGCTACCTGTGGGGACCTGTCATGACCGACGAGGAGAGTAGGGGCAGAGTAATGGCAGAGTGACGAACCAAGTGCCACCATATCCGGTGCCTTGCTATTAGTCTCAAAAAATTCAACCACACAAAATTGGAGTTTGGGAAGGTAAAGGTATTGAGCTTGATCAACTCAATGTAAAAGTGAAATGTGTTAGAATTTCATATTAAAAAAAAAAAAATCCAATGAAGCAGTATTTATAAATGTTTTGGAATTAGAAGCATTGAGCTTAGCTAACTCAATGGAGTGGTCTTGTTAGAATTAGCTACTCTAATAAATCATGCAAGTAAATCTAAGACAGTTAAATCTAAAAAAGAAAGAAGAGACCAGAAGTACAGGAAATATTGATCTTTGCAACACTGACACTGGAAATTAAATGATGAAGGACAACGAAGTGAAAGTTTGTGTGAGTTTCTGGAATAGACTCTATTATGTTGTAATATGAATCGCAGTTGTAATGTAAGCAAGTCTAGGATGTTTTGCGGTCGTCTTTTGTAATGTATGTACCTGGTAACTCCAAAAGTTGGAGTGCGTTGTAAGCCTTCTAAGGCATGTGTATCCCCATACAGTTCGTGGTAATCTAAAAACCACTAACAAAGCCCTTGGTGGCATGGTTGGGGGTGATCCGTTAAAACCCACAACATGGTTACGAGTAATCTGACAGGTAATCCGACAAAAACCGGGTTAACAATGATGGAGGGGATTTTGTAGGTACATGTATGCAGCTATAATGGTTGAAAGAACCATGTATACGGAGGACATCCTACAAGACTGGCGGTTGCAACGGTTAGTACCCATGCATTCCGGTGGATGGTTGCTCCTTTATATGGACATCAACATATTCTTTTTTGATAAATTTGACCACAACTAGATTTTGAAAACTGATATTGAGACAAGTACTCATTAAGGGGGAGTGTTGGAATATCTAATTCCTACTTGTCTCTAGTTGTGATTTTCACTAAGTAAAGGAGTCTGTTCCTAGTAGTTAGGATCCATTCCCTAGTTTGGTGTGTGGTTGAGAGATTTCCTCAACCAATAGATTGTGTGTCTAAAATAGTCTCCCTATCTTGAGACAACACCTTGTATATATGTAATTGTATTTGATTAATAATATAGATCTAGATTCTCAGTTTTTAAGTCTAGTAATTTCCAACAACCTCAAATCTCGGCCTGATTGGTAAGAAACTTTGATTTATTTGGTAAAATCCATCTAATATTTTTGTTTGTTTCTTATCTTGGATATGGTTACAGAAAAAGGGTTACATGTTTATGAATATTATATATTTATAATATTTATTAAGTTTATAATGTATATAGGTTGGTTTTAAATAATAATGAGATATATATTTTTCAATTAATTAAAATTAAATATGTATTGTTTAGTATAAGGAGATGTGTAAGTTTGTTTGTCTATTGGTTTTTTTTAAATCAAAATAAAAGTTAAAAATTATGTTTTAAATAGAAAAATAATGTTGCCTATAATAAAAAAAAAAATGAATATGTTGTAAATTAATTAGAAGTAAAAAAAATGTGTGAGTAAGAAGTTTAAATCTTACAATTTGGTTATTGATAAAATGTTTTAATACTAATTAATATTGATATATACTTCAAAATATGTTAATAATAAAAAATCATTTTAATTTGCATCATAAAATGTCTTGATGTACATGCTATATAAAATATTTTAATGTCACTTTCATATATATTGTATATCATTTTAAAAAAATTATGTATATATCATCCAAAAAAATTATGGTTAAAAAGTTTATTTGGTCCTATATATACTCTATTTACTATTCAAAAATGCAATTTAAACAATGAAAAATAACACATTGTATTTTAGATTGTAAAGAAGTATGAATGTGAAGAAATTTGATCCCTCTAGGCTCATGCTAGATCCATACTTAAGATGGATCTATGGGGGTTTATTCAACACATTGGTGTTATGGCAATTCATTTTTTTTATATATATTATCAGTATAGATCTATCTTAATCATGAGAGGGGTCAAATCATTTGAGGTGCAAAACACTTTTATAGTGAAAAACTTTTGTATCTTGAGAGGTTTGATCCCTCTAGGAGCTTTGTGCTCTCCCTACACACACACATACCATGTGGAATTTTTTATTATTAAAATTACATTTTTTAATGTAGAAATGGTCCCCTTGGGAGCTTGGATTGTGTGATATACTCAATTTAAACTCACAATTCCAACAAATCATTGTTGGATTTTAGACAAAATTGACCAAATAAATATACTTTAAAAAGAGATAAAATGTAAAATAATGAGATTATTTGAAACAATGAGTTATTTTTTCTTTCAATTTCTTTCTTTCTTTATATTTATATATATAACAATTGAAAAATAATAACCCACTATTTTAAATGATATATATATATATATATATATATATATATATATATATATATATAACATGGGAAGTGAGATATTTTATTATGTCGAGAGGCACTATATAGCCCACTATGGGGGGCGATGTTTTAGTGGTGTAAATGTTTGTAAACATTTACATGTAGGCTTAATTAAAAAATAATAAAAGGTTAAAATAATATAAAGCCCAGTATATGGGAGATGCATTATTAGTAAATGAGTGTAAACAGTTAAATTTTAGCTCCTTAATAATAAAAAGTTAAACGTAATAAAATCTAATTTGTTATATTGAAATTTTGTTTTTATTAATAAAATCATGAACAAATTTTTAAATAAAAGAAAATCATATGGGTGGGAAGATCGTGTTTCATCTACCTCAAGTGCCTCAAAGGAGGTTTTCACTTGAGGCTATTTTTCTCTTCTTTCTTTTTATTCATTTTTCCTCTCTTTTTTTCTTTTTTTCTTTTTCTTATTGGTTAGGGGTTGAATGGATTGAGAGCTTTGATACTCTCAAACACATTTAGTTCCTAATTTGTAAGCTCAATCTTATAGAGGAGCTTCTTATAAATCTTTAATTGGTATCTATTTATTAGAAGTGATATTTGTTCCTCATCTGTAGTCTTGATTTTGGCAGAGAAATTTTCATAACGTTTCTCCACCAAGTAAGGCCCTAGCCACTTGGTCATGAGTTTTCCTTTGCAATCCTTGAATATGGAGCCATACAAGACAACCATATCACCCACTTAGAACACTCTAGTCTTAATGTATTTCTCATGCCAAACTTTTATTTGTAGTTGGACTACCTCACTGTGTAACAAGGCTTGGATTTTATACTCATCCAATGCATTCAATTGTTGTATCCTATTAGCTTATTCTTTGTTCAAATCAACATTGAGCTAGGCTAGGATTCTCATTGTATTGTACTCAAATTAAATTGACAATAAATTCTTCTTTACATAGACTAATTCATAGGAGGCAAAACCATTGGTGGCTTTCCAAACAGTGTTGTAGGCCCAAGTGGCCTCAACGAGCCTTTTTGCATAATCCTTTTTTCTCACATTGATCACTTTGTAAGGCTATTCTCTAATCCCTTACTACTGACCTCTACTTATCCATTTTCTTGGGGGTAGTATGGAGTGGAAATCCAATGGTGGATATAGTGTTGCTTCATTTTTCCTTCAATCAAATTGGAGGTGAACTGGGAGCCTTGATCAATCACCAATTCTTTTGGAAAATTAATCTTGTAGAAGATAGTTTCTCTTAAGAATTCAACCACTTTGATTTATGTTGTTTCCTTCACTACCTTCATTTCATCCCATTTGGTTAGGTAATTAGAGGATACAACGATGTGCTTTTTATTTCCAGATGGGGGATTTATAGGACCAATTAAGTCCATGCCACCATTTCTCGAATGGCTCAAAAGACACTTAATATTGAAGGGGTATTTCATCCTTCCAAGTAGGCTTTCCCATCCTTCAGCACTCACCACATTGTGCAGTGTATTTTTTGGCACCCTTGTGAAGGGTTTGCCAAAAGTATCTTTCTTGTAGGATTTTGTAATGTTTCCTCTTTGTAGTGAAATGACTCCCACATAATCCATCATGAAAAGTTGAGAGGATATCATAAACCTCGTCCTTTGTCACACATATTTTTATAATATGGATTGGTCCCAACTTAAAGATGTTTCCCCTAATTCAAGTATAAGAGGCTATTTTCCTAACAATCTTTCTCTTTTCCCTTGAGGATAGGTGAGGGGGGAATTGTCCAGTAGCTAGAAAGTTGGAAATGTTGGAAATCTAGAGAGAAAGAAGTGATGTGGAGAAACTATGTTCATCTCGGAGTTGATGTTCAACCACTTTTTTATCTGCAGAAAAGGTTAGTCTTGAAAAGAAATCCACAACAACATTCACTTTCCCTAGTTTGTCAACACTAGCCAATTCAAATTGTTGCAATAACAATAACCACCTAATTATGTAAGCATTCACATCTAGTTTATTCATTAAATACTTGATTGTTGCATGTCCAGTATGTAGAAAGATTTTGGTAACCAATGATGTAATGTCTAAGTTTATTTAAATAATGTACAATGGCAAGGAATTCTTTTTTAGTTGCAGTATAGTTTAATTTAGCCTTGGAAATTTTTTTTCTAATGAAATAAATTACATAGGGGAGTTTACCTTCAAGTTATCCTAAAGATGCCCCAATTTCCCTACCTAATGCATTTGTGTGAATGTGAAGGGGAAAGGTCTGATTTGGACCTCTAAGTATAGGTGTTGTCATTAGATTTTATTTTAAACTCTTGAATTCTTCTTGACATGGTATTTCCAACAAAACTCAACATCTTTGGTCAGCAAGAAAAATATAGGAGAACAAATTTTACTAAAATCTTTTATAAATATACAATAATATCTTGCAAGGACTAAGAAGCTTCTAAGATCTCTTTGATTTTAAGGAACATGAACGTTTTTAATTATATGTATCTTACTAGGGTCCACATAAATTCCTTTTGAGGAGAGGAAATGTCCTAGAAAAAATCCATCATTCATTAGGAACAAGACCTTTTCATGGGTCAAGGAGAGGTTCATCTCACTACACCTTTGCAAGGCTTTACTTAGGTCAGAGACAACTTTTTGGAAATCATTCCCATAGGGTGTGAAGGCATCCATGTATATTTCTACCAAATCATGCACAAGATCAAACAATATACTCATCACAGTTTGGAAAGTGGCATGGGCATTATACAAACCAAATGGGAGGACTTTGTAAGAAAAACTCCCCTAAGGGCATGTGAAGGTGGTCTAATCCTAGCCTTTAGGACTGATTTGGATTTTATTGTACCGATTAAACCCATACAAAAATGAAAACAATTTTTTACTAGCAAGCACAATCAAGGACTTGGTCAATGAAGTGCAAGGGAAAATGATATTTCCTTGTGGACTTGTTTAGTTCCCTATAGTCAACAAAAACTCTCCTCTTTCCATTTTTTTAGGAACAATAATCGAATAAAATGTCCATTATCTATCTGATATTGGATAGGTGAACTCTATATCTAGTATTTTCTACAATTCTTCCTTCACAATATCTTTAAAGGCATGATTCATTCACCTTTGAAGTTGGCAAACAAGTTTGTGATCTTCCTTTATGTATATGTGGTGAGTGAACATAGAAAGATGTACTCCTTTCATTCCTTTTTAGTACCATGCAAATGCATCAATATGGTTTATTAAGACATGTTGGCCTAGCAACAGTTCCCCTACATTTTTTATTCAAAATGAAGGGGCCCCCACTACAATTGTTTAAAAATTTCCCTTTATTGCAGTTGATTTGTCGATAGTTTCCCATTTCCTCATTATACAACTTTTTACACTTCTTCCTTTTTGATGTTTGATCGTGTCTTTTCTTATGATCCTTGGAGTTATCATCTACGTTGATTAATCATGAGCAATTTTGACCTATGGTTTCGATTATTGCCTCGTTTTTTTTATGACTTTCCAATCAATGAAATTTTGGTATGTTTCACTTTTGGTTCGAAATTTTTATTGCTCTTACCATTATGACACTTTGCTTAAATAAGTTCTTTTTTAATTTGTTTGGATCTCAGTTTAAATTCGACTTCAAATAACATCCCCGCTCCCTAAAACACCTATAACATAACGTGTAAATATATCACATATTCAATATGTTATAAGAATACTCGTATATATATAACATAAACGAAAAGAATGATAAAAATAAATAAATGTATATAATACATATGGTAAAATTATACATTATATTATAAATTGCATCACATAAAAAAGAGTTCAAATAAATATTTGATATGCTGGGTATATTATGAACCTACAATGTATTACATATATGAGATGCATACAGCCTAAAATATGAAAATAAAGCCACTATATAATATAACCAGAACCATGTGTTCATAGTATGAAGTATGATAAAAGTTTATTACATTATGTAATTATATAAACATACTATGTTTATATGTAATACTATAACATATCTCATGCCCATTATATCGTTAATTTTGCCTCAGAGATATCATGTGAATAATTATAAAAGAAAAGACGAAGATGCGAAACGAGCAAGCTAATCGTGTTGGGTACGGGTCATGCATCAAATTTTGACTCTTAATAGTGTAAATGAACGATGTATAAATCGCCCCATGAGCTCAAGAAAGGTGATATAAATAACGTTGAACTCATGGGATATATAACAATTTTGAAAGGTGATATAAATAACGTTGAATTCATGGGATATATAACAATTTTTAAATGAATAATGAAAACTCGTCTCAACCTTGCATTGCTTATATAACTATTTAAGCGTTATCATTTTGCCAATTGAGTGTTGTGACGAGTTTTTGCCTCACCAATAAGTTGGCAACTCGTCTCACCAATTATGACCATAACCATAATTTGTCGAACTTACACAAAACGTTGTTACTTGTTAGGCCTGCTATCGCCTAACAACAGGAATATTTTTTTGTTGTGTCACCTGATTTAAAGTTTTATTCATGGTTGCAGGTAGAAGAGATCAAGGAGCAGCGGCACTATGCTTTATAACTTCAACATTGTTATCTGAACATTCTCCATCTTGATGTCTTTAAAATACCGTGTATTTTTTTTTTCTATCTTCTTCGTTAGAAGATTGTTTATTTTATTATTTATTTAGTTTTGTAGATCGAAAAAGGACGAAGGCCAAATCTTCGGAATAAACGATATATAATCCCGAGATTGGAGCACCAGATCGATGTGAATTAAGTGAAGAGGATGGCAAAGTTGTTAGTACATGTTGAACCAGATTCTGTTGCAAACTCATAATAGGCCTTTTTCAAGAAACAACAGAACTTATGATCGAGATTCAAAGGAGATCTCTCTAAATATTGTTGATCAGATTTTGAACGAGGAGATTCGAATTCTTTATTGAGAAAAAATGTTTAACAAAATCTCATCGAAAGGAGAACTATGTATCTTCATAAAGAGGCAATGTAATGTCATGGAAAAAGCGGGGTGGTATCCACTAAGGAGAGAACGATTTCAATTCCATTGTGCATTGTGCATTGTTTGTCCTTTTAAACTTGAGTCTTTCAAAGGAACATAGGCAAGGAGTCACTGTCAGCGGTTGATAGATCAACATCTTTAAAGAAGCAGTGATGTGTGTGAATTTGCGGAATGGCCTCAAAAGCTTTGTATGAACGATTTATGCAGAGTAATAGAAAGTCATATTCATTTTAGTTTATTACTATTTTCTTTGAGATGGAATAAAATATGAACCATGTTTTTAGTCTTTTATTTAATCTCTTATAATAATAACCTTTGTGAAAAGATTATTTAATCTCTTATAATAATAACTTTTGTGAAAAGATTTTTGAAGATGGTTGTTATCTTTGGATTTTATCTATTTAATTATAAATTGATTCAATTTATGCACGATTAAAAGTATTTTGTGATGGTCATGATCACTATCTCATACATGTGCAAAATCTTTGATGATCTTAATGTAGAACAAATTTTATACTTTGGTCATTATCTACACAAATAAATTGAATTGATTTTAGATTCTTTATGTTCATGGTGATAGGATTTATGCACAATTAAAAGTATTTTGTGATGGTCATGATCACTATCTCATACATGTGCAAAATCTTTGATGATCTTAATGTAGAACAAATTTTATACTTTGGTCATTATCTACACAAATAAATTGAATTGATTTTAGATTCTTTATGTTCATGGTGATAGGATTTATTAAGTTAGTTGTTATTAAAATTATCTAGTTGTTTAATTAGTGCTTTTCTTGTAGCATAATTGTAGATGTTTCAATATCTCGAAGCTGCATTTTATTAGCTTAAACTTGAATTTTAGATTAGAATTGCATTTAGATTTTAGAATAAGTGGAGCTTCAATGAAGTCTCCTCTCGGGGAGCAAAAATTTTCATATTCTATTTTTTTTTGCAAGAGGAAGAGATTCATGGACTAGCTCGTCTATAGTGGCTATTCAAAGGGCTTAGGTTATGTAGAGAACATTAGTGTAAGTCACATCTCGTTGTTGACACATGGTCCCAAAGGCCCTGCCAACAAATGGTGCTATAATGAGAGCACGCAATGAAATAAATAATTAAATTGTTCATCTCTCAGTATATATATTTCCATATCTATTTAAGTCTTCTTCTTTATGTCATCTAAAATGCACCGTAGAATGGTTTAGATGACAAGTTAATCTTTTTCGTGTCGAGTTTTTTTTTATATTGTTACATCTAATGAATCTAATCAATGGCTTCTGCCTAGATCATTGTATGTGAGGACATTTTTAGTTTCACATCAATATTCCTTTTGAGACAATTTATCTCTTGTCAAAACTACAATTCGACGGGAAAGGTCGTATATCTGCATTGAGACATCATCTTGATAAGTTTTGGTGTAAATGTGTCAAATATAAAATTACTGATCTAAATGTTTTTTGTAGGTTATTTTTTTTTATTTTTAAGGGTCAAATCAAATACTAGTTTGAAACTTTTCGATCCTTTCTATTTTTAACTGGTTCCAATTCATGGAAGAATTTTTTCATGTCCCCATTTTTATTCTTCTTCATAGTACAACTAGGGTGGATTTCCAAGGTAGGGGATGGCCACGTTCAGTGGAGCAGGTTATGTCATTAGGGGTCCCGATGGATTTTTGAGAGGATTCTATGAGGTCATATGCATTCTCTTGGTATATTCCATCATCCACATAGTTTGCCTTTGATTCCAGCCATTCTGACAACTTTCAGAAAATTGAGTTATTAGTGGGTTTTACTCAATTAATTAAGCTTAAGGTGGCATTCCACGAGGAATACATGGCATAACACCTTAGTGTAATAGCTTGTTGGAACCAGAACGAGAAGATCTACATGATGGGATGGTTAGATGAGAGTTTCACTGACGTGGGATACATGATGGCCAATTTATCATTTTCTTGCATTAAAAATAATATTTTAATTAAAATAAAAGAGGGAAAAGTGCTTCATGATGATGGCCAATTTATCATTTTCTTGCATTAAAAATAATATTTTAATTAAAATAAAAGAGGGAAAAGTGCTTCATGATTAAAACAATAATAATATAGGAGGTTCTAAATAGATCCATCGAATCTATAAAAGAGGGGGAGGAAGCCATTGGAGGACATATTGGATTTTAGATTTCTTCTTGCGAAGAGGTTTGAGAATCTGGTTCTCTACTTTAGCAGTAGCCCAAGGGGGAAAACCGTCGGGTGATTAAGTGAGAGTGGGCGAGCACCAATCTCTTCCTTTGGTGGATCCATTTAGGGTTCATAGGTTGCAATTATTTGATTTTCATTTTGTTTTGGGAGGCCCATTGCACCATTATTGTAGATCTATTTATGGCCAGTTATCTCAGCTATTTTGTTATTTCAACATGTAAGTTTATATATTATGATAAAGATGAGGTTTTTTTGCTTATAGTGTTATGGAATTGCATGAATTTTATCATTTATATTTTACATCGCAATATTTTGTTTATGAGTAGAAATTTTATGTGAGTCTTTGTTTCAATTTTTCTTTAGTTGGGACATTATAGTGGTATCACAGTATTGATCTTGGCTCAGCTGGTGAAACTTGAGTTGTGAGGATTATATTCTTTGAAGCGGAAATTGTTGTCATTACAGTGGCCAAATTATTGCAAGAAAATGTGAAAGTCTTGAAAGGGTAAATTATTCTGTTTGGACCAAAAATTGATTCCATTCAGTAATTTGCAGCATTGTAAAGACATTCCCCCTCCCTAACTTGGCATTTTTTTGGGTTCTTTCAGTCCATCTGTGGTTGAAGCAACACGTGGAAATACAATTAGCACATATTCAAAGGCGAAAATCGTTGGGTAGGTTCCAATAAGTGATTGAGCGAAGGTCGCATTGCGTTGAGACGACTAGACCGGAGACTGCATTATCGGTGGGGTTATAAAACCACGTTGATATCCTCTTCGGGCATGCTGTTCAGGATCAACTGGAATCGACGGGTGCTAAGCCTATGTACAAAGTCGTCTTTATGGTAAAAAAAAATCCACGTAATTGGAGGAGGACGTCGAACGCAGTGTCGGCCCTTAGACAAATTGACCGGCTAAGACTCTTGCTGACCGAGGGAAAATCGACCACTTTCGCTATGCGACTAGTGTTATAAGTTCAGGAGAGAAATTTTCCACGTTGAACTTTCAAATTCGTTGGGAATTATTGACCGGGCTGGAGTCGCATTTTGATTCGCCACTCAAAGCAAAGTAGCAACCAGGGCTTGATCAATATTTGTGGTGGTCACAGGGTCGAGGGGAATTTGGGTGGAGTTGTATTAAAAAAACCAGAAGTGGATCAGGTCGAGCTCACTCGCGCAGCGATTAAGCCATCAGGGACGTGATTTCGGTTACACGAGTTTGGGTGATAGGCTGCTTGATGGCGTCGACTATCTCATGAGGCACTCAAAATTTGTGACAGCACAATCTCAAGACCAAAATTCGCAAGAGCCGTCTAATTAATTTCATGAGAACTGAATGCATAAAGGCTAAGGGATTGAAGTTGTTTAAAGCCAAGTATTTTTTTTAAGGTCAAATTGTAGTTGCGACGGGTCGTTCTACGTATCAAAGGCACAGATCGACAATGGAACCACGTGCCATCCAAGCAAGCAATTTTGCATCCGTAGGGGAGCCAGGATCATTAACCAACCAAGAATCACGCCCTATCTTTACGTTGGGCCTAGCTCTGGCGGCGAGTGCGTGATTGAGCCGTCATTCGTGTAGCTATATTCCAAGACCGATTGATTACATGGAAGAGGTTCATAAACATTAGGTCGTTGTATGATGTGTATTTATGGTGGGTTGTGCGATGAGTCATCTTTCCAGAAGCTACGGCTGCAATTGTGATTTTGTCGAGGTTGAGCCGCCAAAATTTCCCTGTACGTTGTAGCATTGGGAATGGCTAAATAATTGAAATTCCAAGCATCATTCTTTGAAAGGGGATGAGTTCCTTGATGCCAGTGTGGCTGAGCACAAATCTGGGCACTACACCGTATGTGGGAAAGTTAACTTGCACCTAGCCAAGGTGACGCACCAGTTCCATGTTCCTGTACACAGTATTGTTTTTGTATTTGTCTTACTAAAATTTTCATGCATTTTGGAAACAATATGAAATGTTGCAATACAAATTTATGTCGTGCTATATTTTACAAACCGGTCATCTATGGCTTTGATTTCTTTTTATATGTTTCTCTGGAATACGCATATATCACTTGCTTTGGTTATTTTCTTTATTTAAACAGAAGTACTTCTACAGTCATAGTCACCACAAGAGGTAAATTACATAAAACTCAGAATTTGTTGGGTGAAATTATTCGTCTCTCAAAGTTTACATTGAGTGGCTAGCTATAGCACTTGGAGGACCAACTATTCCCTTATTTTTCAGAGTTAAGGGCCATTCTATATCACTGTGCGTTTGAGACTTGTGGATGAGTCTGCTTCAAAAGAACGAATTTCCAATATAGCAGTTGTGCATATAAAGGGAGTCCTGCAACATATTGTCCACAAATTATTTGTGGAAATACCTTAGTGAACTAGTAATTATTTGGGACGTTTCAGTATTGTATCACATATAAGTCTTGTAAATCTATGAGTCTTGTAGGTGTTAGTGCTGAATGGAAACAGAAAGTGTTGCATGCGGCCTATGTTGGATGGAATGACTATTTGTATATGTGGAGCAAGTGAGGTCAATAATTTGTGTATGCACACTGCTGATTGTGTCATGCATGGTGAAGGATAGAGTATAGATGTTGAGTTATATGCCTCCAATGTCTCTTTTACTTATTGTCATTGTTAAAACCAGGTGCATGTGAAATGTCTAGTCATTATTGTGTACTTATGTTGTCAAAAGTCATGATGCACTCGTCACCATTAGAGTTAAACATGAATCAAACCTACCTAAATTCCCTTAATAAATAAGCAATAGCAAACAACAAACCTTTCTCACAGGGAGTCTATGCCATTATTCAGAGGGAACAACCAAAGGATGTACAAGAGGGACAGGAAATAGGACACAAAATATTTGCACTTGGGACAGATTTGAAGTACATGAGGGTCTCATGGAAGATTCTCTTCAAACTTAATGAACTAGATTCCCTCCTTTCCAAAGTGAGCCAGCTAGAAGGGAAGAAATTAATTTGAGCTCTAAAACCATCTATGCTTGCTCTCATACAGCACAAGGTCTTAGAGGAACCTTGTGAAGGGGTGAGACTTCCAGTTGCATCTTATCTCAATAACATCATGAGACTCACCACCCCTATAGCTCGTTACAATGATGATGTGATGAGGAGATTTTTCAAGCTAATGGTAGACACTTATCAGGACTTGGACAACAGTGCAAGTTCTACCTTTGGGAAGAAGCTTGAGATTTTAGGAGTTATGGCCATCACTAGGACTTACGAATTCATGTTTCATCTTGAGTGTGATGATATTATCTTGCAGATGTTCCAATGCTTCTTCAGCATTAGGAAACATCATTTTGACATTGTCGTAGCACACATGTAGTCCATCTTGTCATCATGTATGAGAGGTCATGATGCCATTTGCCACGAGTTGCAGTTATGATTGTAGTCTATTTGGAGGAGAGAGAAGTTGGTATCACATGTTGCTTATGAACTATATGAGAGGTTGGTTAAGCCTAATTGGGTTGTTTAGGAGACAATTGACCAGGGAGGAGCTACTCAGGTTTGGGGGATCATGTAGTAGGAATGTGCTGAGGAGGAAAGGACTTTGCTTCATCTGAAAAGGACCTTGGGAACCTGACCACTCATGTTTGGGTGACGTTGAGGAGGTGATAGAGGTAGAGTAGGAGAATATTCCTTTTGACTTTCAGGGTGTCGATTCTTCTTTGGACGAGTCCATGGGTTCATATTATGATACCTCTGAGGAGCACGAGTAGTCATGTAGATTTGATGACAGTATCCCTGATATGCATCTATGTGTGGTAGATGAATATGATGAGCAATTGATTTTTCCCATGAGGGGAGGAGATCTGGGATCAGATAAGCCACTGATGATTCAACATAAGGAGCACATAGAGGAGCATGAGACAAATGATAAACATAGTGTGGGGGATGGACTATTATTGGAGAATCATATAGTGGCTCATGTTGAGCCCATGATGGAGGATGAGCAGACACCCTCAAGGCTAGCCATTGGAGTGGACCAGATAGATGTGTAGGAAGCCTTGAAGGATGCAGTATTTGCAGACATTTGTCCTCAAGAGATGTTGGAGATTGACAGCGTAGTCTTTCACGAGGCTAGTAGATGGCAGGAGTAGTTGGAGGTGGCAGTACATTCATCTTTGGGTCTACCCATTGATGAGGTGCAAATAGATGTAGTGGAAGCTAGTAAAGTTGCAACATATTAAGGAAACAACCCTATGCGAGAGTTCATAGATATGGCTTGCAACTCAGTTTGCCCACTTTTTCCTATTAGAGGGAGAGAGGCAGGATTTCTTGGACATGTTTTGATTGTCTAGGTAGAGCTTTAGGAGTTGAGCATGGACCAATACCAACATAGCAGATGTATTCCTTGCACAAGATTCCATGCATTGGATTGGCGAGAAATCATGAGCTGGTACCCTATTGATGAAGTATCATTTTTAGTCAGAGGCATTGTATTGCAGGAGCCTTTAGAGGTGAGCGATATTACATGCTTTAGATGGTAGCAGGATGTAGGCTAGCCACTCATCATTATTTTAGCACGTCATCAACATGATGAGATTTACCTTGGTTTATGACAAGAGTTGGATTGGAGAGAGGTGATGAGTCGGTACGCAGTTGGTAGGGCAGCATTCACAGTCGGAGCTATAACACTACAGGAACCATGGAGCATTGATGCTCCTTCTTGGTGGCATTGGGATCCAGGTGGATCTACTAGTAGCAAGTTGAGTCAGAAATGGACACGGGATCCAGGTATTAGAGGATCTAGTCATGTCTCGATAGCTTGGAGGCATGATGTGGACCAGTGGTTCGTATGGGATCCAGGCATTGGGTCTCAGTTGCACTGGGCCACTAGATTGGTCCATAGATTTAGATTGCTTGAGGGAAAGAAATCTTGGTGTGGAAGGATTTTCATGTCCCCATTTTTATTCTTCTTCATAGTACAACCATGGTGGATTTCCAAGGCAAGGGATGTCCAAGTCAGTGGAGCAGGTTATGTCATCAAGGGTCCCAATGGAGTTTTGAGGAGTTTCTATGAGGTATGATGGCATTCTCTTGGTATATTCCATCATCCGCATAGTTTTCCTCTCGTCTGGTGCATTTCGACAACTTTCAAAAAATTGAGTTATTAGTGGGCTTAACTCAATTAATTACGCTTAAGGTGGCATTTCGGGAGGAATACGTGGAAGAACACATTAATGTAATAGCTCGTTGGAACCGGAACGAGAAGATCTATATGAATGGATGGTTAGATGAGAGTTTCAGTGACTTGGGGACACATGATGGCTACTTTACCATTTTCCCACATTAAAAAGAATATTTTAATTAAAATAAAAGAGGGAAAAGTGCTCCATGATTAAAATAATAATAATATAGGAGGTTTTAGAGTTATCCATTAAATCTATAAAAGAGGAGGAGGAGTCCATTGGAGGACATATTGGATTTGATATTTCTTCTTGTGGAGAGATTTGAGAGTGTGGTTCTCTACTTCAACAGTAGCCCTAGGACGGAAACCCTCAGGTGATTCAGTGAGACTAGCCAAGCACCCATTTCTCCCCTTGGTGGATCCATTCAGGGTTCACAGGTTGCAATTATTTGATTTTTCATTTGTTTTGGGAGGTCCATTGTGCCATTATTATAGATCCATTTGTGGCCAAATTTATCTCAGTTATCTCAGCTATTTTGTTATTCGAGCATGTAAAACCCTAGTTTATATATTATAATAAAGCTAAGATTGTTTTTGCTTATAGTGATATGGAATTGCATGCATTTTATTTGTTATATTTTACATGGAAATCTTCTATTTATGAGTAGAAATTTTATGTGAAGCTTTTGTTCCAAATTTTCTTCAGTTGGGACATTACAAATTTTTAGATGCCTTTGAAACTTATGATCATGATAAATTATGTGAAGAATTATGGGCTTTTCTAATAAAGGTTGACTCACCTTTTACATATATTTTCAACAAAAGTCAATCATGTTCTTTTTAATTTTCTTCTTAATGATTTTCCTCTTATGTTATATATCATTTTCAATGTGTTTTTCCCTTTCATTGATCTCGATTCAATTTCATTTAGTAGATTAGATGAATATCGTAACACAAAATCACAACATGAAATTTCATTGCAAATTCAGATGGATCCTTTAGAAAATCTTCATTCTCAAGGTTCCATTGAACAGGTACGAGAGGTAGAATCAATTGAGCACAACTATATTGATAAACAAACTAGTCTCTCTTTTGAACAATCTTCTGCTAGGGATATAGTCGAAGAGGGTTTAATTGTTGATCAACATGCATCTTTGTTTAATTCTTACTCTATTTTTTTCAAAGATTCAATTGTTAAAGAACATATAGATAATGATCTTTGATTGTTCTAATGTCTTAATAGAGTAGGTTAGGGATAATGAACCTCCTTTTGAAAAGGAAACTATAAATCTTAATCAACAAATTACATCTCATTTTCAATAAAGATTAGATACTTGTCATGAATTCGTTCATGAATATTTTGACTTGGTGAACATACAAGTGGCAAATCTTGATGATCATATAATGTTTGATTGTTCATCACTTAAACATAATGAAGATGATGAAGTAATTGAAGAGGAGTCTCTTGAAATTATCATTGATCATAACTATGATAGTTCAAGAGAACCTTTTATGTTCTTGGTCTCTGATTCTTTTTACTTCTTAAATCTTGATCTGTTCAAATATATTGGTGTACATTATTCTTTTCCTAAATAATCTTACATGGCGCCATCATGATCTAGCTCTATCGATATGATAAGTATGGATGATGTAACTAAGAACATGATATTTATAAAGTAGAACATGATCCTCCTTTTCTTCCATCATCCGCAAGGAAGATATGTATGTTACAGATGACTTTATTTCATTGATTTTTTATCATACATTCCTCCTTGTTGAATTTGAACATCCCTCATTTCTTAATCAACCACTCATCAAAACTAATCTTTATTCTTCTACTTTTCAATCAATTGATTTCATTAGTGAGAAGGCTCAAATAAAAAACTTGATTCCTCCCATGAATCCTAACATGATGCACTTGCTATTTGAAAGTTTAATATCCAAGAAATGATTTGTATCTCAAGTTTCATGACAAGAATGTGGAATGGCTTGAGGATTAATATTTTGAAAAAAAAATCATGAAAAAGGTAAGGTCATACTTGATTTGTTCTTGAGTGAATATCTTCAAGGTAAGCATGACTAGTTTATTTATAATTTTGAAACACTCCAATCCACCTTATTGATTGCAATCTTCTTTTGTCATTACAGGATTGGAGTTACTTCGATGGTTACACTATAAATATGAATTCACTTATTATTGTGGTCATTAATTAGTTTAGAGTAGGTTAGTTAGGTAGATTACTTTTCTTTCGTTTGTTTGAATAATGTAGGTATGAAAACATGTTAATGTCGAGCTGAAGGTGAACCACCATTATGACACCATCAGTGAATCTTACTTCACTTTCTTTCTTTCCTCTTTTATATTCTTGTTCATCATAACACGTTTAGTAGAATATTTATTTTGAAATCATAAAACAAGACTATGTTAGTGGAATAATAAGTCATAGACTTCCCTTTCGTTTCACATGAAATGTAGTTGTTATGGCTCTCTTTAGTTTTCAACCTAATATCATAGTTGGACATTTACTTTAGTTTTATGTTTATTTAGCATTTCATTTTTTATTTCTCTAGCGTTGAATAAAAGGTTAAATAATCAAACATCTTGTGCAATGTCTAATCAAAACTTTAAATTCAAGTACATACTTATATCATTAAAGGATTAAAGGGATAAAATATCTAAGTTTTCAAAAATTAATCTTATCCCTAGACATTTATCCTTTTTATCAATCCTGACTTGTGATTTGATATTGTTGGATGTTCATTTATTTTTAGCCTATTTTTATGCTTTTTCTTTGAATTGACATTTATAGGTTTCTGTGGTCTTTCTCCTTGGTTTGAGTGAGATTTGATTTCATCATTTTTGAGTTTTTCTTTGGCATGATCATTGGGAAAACAATATATGCTTTGTTACATGTAAACAAAATATTATATTTAAGGAAATATTTCTGAGAAAACATCTCTTGTTCTGAAACTTGAATCTCTTGATTAATTAATTTCTTGCATTTACAAAGTTGTTATTAGACTATCCTAGATATTTGTCTAAAACTTTCCTCGTTGTTCAAAAATTTTGTCTCTAACCTAAAAAAATATCTTTATAAAACAATTTCTTTTAAGGTCATGAGTGTTTGGGATAGCAAGACTAACCAGTAAAGATTAGTAACTAGCAACCTTTTATTCCATCCATTTCTCCTAAGGAGCATATTTACCTCCTCATCTATTAAGTAATCTCTAGTACATAAATTATAATCATAGCTTATTAAGTTAATAGAAGAATAGGAGGTCTCATTATGAGTCGTCCTACCATGATCATGGGTTCTAATGAAGTGACATTACCATTACTAGTCACCAAGCCAAGGTAATGGCTTTCAGTCACAAAGTTGAAAGACAGGAGGTCTCACCACGAGTGAGCTTGTTCACTTTTGTAAGTTCATGTGAATGGAACTTTCATTAGCTAGATACCAAGCTAAGACAATGATCTTCAATTGATTTTTAAGCAAAGTCATAAGTAAAGTAAATGGTCTGAAAAAAAATACGAATTTGTATCTAATAGATGGGATAAAGGTGTCTCATTGGGTTAAGAGGTATCCATGTCGAGGCTATAGACACCTGTTGGCAGCAGTGGCCATCCGTATGGTACTAAAGTTAATTTTTACACTATAATTTACTTGGTTTCCATGTCTTTCTCGAGACTAATTACCAATGAAGTTCACTATTTGTATATTAAACTTGCTACAATAAATGTTTGTGGGTTCATATTTTAACAAGTTTCTAAATGATGATGGACAAATTGGGTATGTTCTAAATTTCAACCATACAATTTAGGGATGAAACTTTTAGGTTATTTGAGTTTTAGCATCTTGCAACATCTAGTTATTATTATTTAACTTTTACAGGCTTCAGATCATTTAACCAGAGATAAATATTTCGCCCATTGTGTTGCCATTTGTTGGCTCGCCAACAGCTCCCCTACATTTTTGGTCAAGCAACATCTAATTATTATTATTTAACTTTTACAGGCTTCAGATCATTTAACCAGGGATAAATATTTTGCCCAGTGTGTTGCCATTTGTTGGCCCACCAACAGCTCCCCTACATTTTTGGTCAAAATGAAGGGGACCCCATTATAATTTTAAAAAAATCGCCTTTATTGCACTTGATTGGTCGATGGTTTCCCCTTGTTCTCGTTATCTAGTTTTTTGTGCTTCTTACTTTTTCAAGGTTTGATCATGTACTTTTTTATGATCCTTGGAGTTGTCATCTAGGTTGATTAATCATACGTAATTTTGCACTTTAATTTCAATTGTTGCCTCACTTTTTGGACAGTTTTCCAATAAATAAAATTTTGGTGTATTCCACTCAAAGTTTAAAAATTTTATTGCTCTTACCATTATTACACCTTGCTTCGATGAGTTCCTTCTCTAAATTGCTTTGATCTTAGTTTAACTTTCACTTCATGTAATGTTCCCATGACCCAAAAACCTATAAAGTAACATGTAAATAAATCGCATATGTGTACATCATAAGAATACTTATATATATGAAACATATTCTATAACCAGATTAAATATATATATATAATTGTAAATAATATATATTATATTATAATATACATCACATAAACAAAAGTTCAAATAAATATTACATATGTCATGTATATTATGAACCTACAATGTATTACATATTTGAAATGTATACAACCTAAAATATGAAAATAAAGCCACTATATGATCCGGCCTGGAGTATGCCGTAAAACTGCTTCTGCTTGGCTAAGAGCTCGTCTTCCTCGGACGTAAGGAAACAGGTTAACGGCCCAAGACCCAGAGGCATCTGGCAGGAGTGATGAGCCTGCTCCCTTACGGACCACCAGTGGGTTATTTCAGGTGGCGTGGTTTTCCTATCTAACTATGATGAGTCAAACCGACATTCGCGGATAGCAGCTAGAGATGGCTGTCCTCACTGTTGGTTTTGACACCTGAGTTGATAGGTTTTTCCACCTAGGTGAAAAAAAAAAGCCACTATATGATATAACAAGAAACGTGTACATAGTATGAAGTATGATAAATGTATATTACATTATGAAATTATATAAAATATGTAATAATATCACATATCTCATGTGCATTATATCTTTAATTTTACGTGGGAGATACCCTGGGAACAGTTATAAAAGAAAAGACAGATGCCAAAGGAGTAAACTAATCGTGTTGGGTAGGGGTTGTGCATCAAATTTTCGCTTAATAGCGTAAATGAACCATGCAAAAATGATACCATGAGCTCAGAAAAAGGTGGATATGAATAACGTCCAACTCATTGGATATATAACCATTTTTAAATAAATAATGAAAACTCGTTTCAACCAGGCTTTGCTTATCTAATAATTTAAACATTATACTTTTGTCACGTGGGTGTTGTAATGGCCTTTTTCCCACCAATAATTTGGCAAATCGTCTCACTAATTATGACCGCAGCCATAATTGGTCAAACTTACGCAAAACGTTGTTACTATCAATTAAATTCAGTTACGCCAACAGCTACTTCAACTCTCCTATAGCACGATTAGTACATGTTTCTCATAACTACACATCACGAATGTTAAATGAGGAGGCAACATGGCATAATTTTGTTTGCGATCAAAATGACATATTAACGTGTCGGATCACTTTCCCACCATTTTCGTTGACTTTTCATCAAAGCCACACTACCAACACACAATTATCTTAGGTTAATCTGGCTAGAAATATGGATCCATGATCCTCAATTTCAAAGGTTGGAATTGGCGATGGGATTTATTTTCATATTACTTGTATCCTCTTACACCACTGGCGTATAGATGATGAACGAAGTCAACAAATTACTAGCTCGCTTACCTATCGTTTAGAGAGAAAAATATGGGATTTATAGTGGTAACAATCTTCACCAAATAGCAATAAATGCCAACACCAAATCGCTGGAAAAGTAATTACATTATAAGTGATTATTGTCACCGAGATCGCCAAGAGAATGACTCCAAAATCATTGCCTATTTCACCATTGTAACTATGTGTGTTCACTTTTGAATTTAATGAGAAATATTTTCTATTGTGTCACCTAATTTAGAGTTTTATTCATGGTTGTGGGTAGAAGAGATCAAGGAGTAGTTGCACTATGTTTTGTAACATCATAATTGTTTTCTTTGTAATATCAGATTTTTTTTTTCCACGATGTGGGAAAATCTATCATAACTCAGTTGTCAAACCAACAGTGAGGATAGCCATCTCTAGCTACTATCCATGAATGTGGGCTGACTCGTCACCATTATTCAAGGAAAACCATGCCACCTAAAATAACTCGTTGGTGGTCCATGAGGGAGCAGGGTTTCACTCCTGCCAGATGCCTCTAGGTCTTGGGCCATTAACCTGTTTCCTTATGTCCGAGGAAGATGGGCTCTTAGCCAAGTAGAGGCAGTTTTAGGGCATACTCCAAGCTCAATAACATCGCAATTGTTATTTGAGCATTCTCCATCTGGTTTTCTTTAAAAAAAAATTATCTTGTTCATTAAAACGATTGCTTATTTTATTATCTATTTGGTTTGGTTATAGGTTTTAACCCTGTACAAAAATTACCTGCAAACGAGTTCTTATAAAATAAACAATGGGGAGTACATAAAATATACAGAGAGATTTTCTCCTTAAACCCAAATCAAAAATTAAATTGATTTTTCATTATGTTCTTTTCAATATGTTGTAGCCACAACTCAATTTTTCCACACGAAATATTAAGACGCTTCAATTTTTTTTAACTCCCTTATTTATTGGCATTTTGGTAACTCATAATTCCTCTATTCTTTAATGCATGCATCTACACCAAAATATATATATATATATATATAACAAACATTATATAAATATGATATATCATTATATTATATATCTTATATAATATATCATTATATATTTTATCGTATATTATCTTTAACATGTAAATAAAATTAAATATTTATATTATAAATTTGTTAGAAAATAAATTTAACATATTACAAATAAATTAATTCTAAAAAAACATTTATAAACAAAAACAAAACATTCAAATATATATTAATAGTAAATTATATATATTATTACAAGCTTATATTCCATGTTATTATTAAACATTATAAAATTATTTGAATTATAAATTTTATATATTATTACAAGCATATATTCCATATTATAATTAAACATCATAAAATCATTTCATATTATATAATATGAATCAAAACACAACTATAAATACCAAACATAACTTATAACATCACATGACCACTCCACCATAGCCGAGACCATACCCCAAATATGTTACCAAACACGTAATGTGTTCTTCGTTAGCTATACCACTCGTCTATAAACTTAACCATCTAAAGATTTAATACTATGTGCAGATGGGATAATATTTTATTTCTTGTTTGATTTAATAAAAGGAATTTTATGAAAAGGTGAAAGTTAAAGTTGGAACTTCAACTAATATTTTAGAAAGCTTTAGAAGTCACATCAGAGTCAAGTAAGGTTTCCCTGTATTTTTTATTCTTTTTGGTTTATATATTGATAAATTGGAAGAATGACTAAATCTGCAAGGTGAGGATGGTGTTCGGTTGGGGAAGTTTGTGATAAAGCCTCTTTTACACGCTAATGACCTTGTATTGATTGCTAAATTGACCCAGGGATTGCAGATGCACCTTTATGCCCTTGAACATTTTTGTAAAGCAGTGGGGATGCAAGTCGATATCAGCAAGACCAAAATAATGATTTTCTCAAATAAAAAGAAGCAACCAACATACGTTCTTCTTCGAATGCAACATTATTGAAGAAGTAAATGAATACAAGGTCCTTCGGATTGATTTCAACAAGCAACTTAATTGGGAGCATTGCAGAAAGAATAGAATTTTAGGAGGGTTGAAAGCATTATATGCTCTTCAAAACAAATGTATAAAGACAAAGTTATGGGATTGGTAAACAATTAAAGTGTTTTTTGGGCTCCTAGATTGTCCAGTGATATTATAAGGGTGTGAATTGTGGGTAGCAGCATCCCTGTCTCAAAATGGAAGCAAAATGAGAAAATCCAAAAACGTTTAATCATGAGCAAGTTTAAATTAAAAAGTTTGGTCTCTTATGAGATAATGTTGAGTGAAACAGGAGAAACTTCCATCGAAGCAATTTCTATGGTGCGTCTCATAAGGTATCTTCAGAGAATTGAGCAAATGGGAGAAGGTAGATGGCGTAATGTTATCTTCAATGAACGAATGAGTGAAAGAAAGAAATCACGGATGAGACAAAACAACAAATTGATGCAAAAATGGAATATTAACCTCAATGCATGTCCCACAAATAGCAAGGATTTAAAGAGTTATGTTATGGAGAAGTGTCGTAAGCATATATAGGGAAAAGAGTTGGGTAGAAAAAAGAAGTGTTATGTTCAAGAATTCAACCCCATGTGTGATCTCCGGCAAAAAGAATACAGTGGAGCTAGCATTCCATGGAGAGCAAAGATTCTTATTGCTCAATTAAGAACTAACTCGCACTAACTACGATGTGAAACAGGTCGGTGGAAAAGGCCTAAAGAAGTTTGGGAAGAACGGGTGTGTACTTTTTGCACTTCTAAGACAGTGGAGTCAGGAAAACATTTCATTTTAGAATGTGATGCTTTCAGAGACATCAGAGACAGTTACAACAATATGTTAACAATGGTTCCTTGGCATTGTCTTTTAAGTGAGGGGACTGTTAGAAAGTTGGGTCATCTCATCATTAATTTGAATAATAAGAAGATTGAATTGCCAAAAACAAAAAGCAAGGAACGAAAAAAATTGTTTGCTCTTAAAAAAGAGCCAATTCATTTTACACAACTTGCTCCACTCAACCATAACAATGCATATCCAAACACCCACCAAACTATTCATTATTTTTCACAACTTTTTGGAACCCAACGCAAATTTAAATGTCAAAATATTTATTATTCCCATCGATGTAAGATAATTTGTGTTAGGCAAAAACAAAGCGAAAATCAAAATCTATTTCACTTCACACGTCATACATTTGACTCTGCACCCCACCACGCAACTCCACAACAAACAAACCACCTAGCTATGAAATCGCACTAGAAATGAGGGATTATCACAAACCTTAATACAACTACCAAAACACCAACACATCAATTATTAATGCGATAATTGTGGGATTAAATCCCACACGGCCAGTGCTATTACACTGTTCCATCCCACACAAAACCCCGAGCGGTATTTACGCGAGATCCTTCGATGGATATCGAGATTTTCAGGGCAAGGTGATTACAATTACAATCACAGTCTGCCACAATCCCCAAAAATTTAAAACCTCACTCTCACCATTCCATTTCAAATTCGTTAGGCATTATTTGATTACAAGATTTTCGTAAAAACCAGCGCGTTTTTTTGTTTGTTTGTAGGTACAAAGATCCTGGCTAGGAGGTGCTCCCTAGCTCAATTGCACGCCTTTCTATCAAAATTACAAACAGTTTGGTAAAAAATATGAAGGTCCATTGAGGAATTAGGAAAGAAACAGGAGAATCCACTTTAGAAATTACTAAAAATCTGTTTTATCTCCTCTTTAAAACAAAGTTGCTCCAACTGTATTAGTGGGGAGTTTGTTTTGATTGCAATGCTTAGGAAATTGCCCAATCATACACAAAAGAGGAGATTTCGTCTCGCATTTGGCAATGAGTGATTACACTACAAGAAAAGAGCAATTCAATATTCAAATCGAAGTAGGATAAGTTAGAATTTTTGAGCAAAAAAATCCACGAATACTTCTATAAAATCTTAATTATGTATGTAATTGGGGAATAGGAATCCATAGAAGAGAGGAGACACTGGAGGAGTTCGAGGAGATACTAGAGGAGTTCTCACATAGGAAAATGTTGCAGAGTAGATTTCATTTTCAGGCACCACTATAGAGGGTGGGGAGGCTTGCATCTTTTTTATAGTTAATTTAGATCTTCAATTTTTTATAAGGAAGGTTTGTGATTGGAATTTAAACAAGAACGCAACAAATTACAGAGATAACCATATACACAAAGATGCAGTGGAAATAATACTTCATTTCATTAATGGAAAATACTGAAATATGCTTACAACCAGAAATGGAAATAAACTAGCTAGGGCGATGGTAGCTTATCTCTGAGAAGAGATGTGGTGGCTACATGCCTTTGAACTGTGTTACAATGAGGCTCGAAGGCCTATTTATTGTTGAGAAACAATGGAAAACCCTTAACATTCCAAAACCTAACCCTAGGAGATGAAACGCCAAACTGTGGGCCTCGTTTGGGTAAATTGGTACATCAACTTTCCGGGGTCGTAACTTTGGCATATGATCTCCGTTTGACGCGTACAATAGCTCGTTAGAAAGATCTATCTGAGCACTGCCACTTTGGGAAGGGCAACATAGGTCAATGGACCGATGTTGCCCCCAGATTTCCCAAAAAACGTCGTTTAGGGCCTCAAAACGGCTCCAGAAGTTCAGGACCCGAAAAACTGCTAAAAATAGTAAGTTGTGCTACAATTAAGGAAACTGAAAATGCTGACAGAAACAATGGTGGGGGTCCAGGTGGACTAGCAGGTGGCCACCAATATCCACCTGGATCATTCCTCCCCCCTTAGGAAGCAATGGTCCCCATTGTGTTGAGTTCCTCCATGAGATGAGGAAACTTTTGCTGAACTTGTTCCCTGGTGAGCCACTTGCCCTGCTGAAGGAGTTGGCCTACTTTGACAACTCGATACAGTTGGATATTCTGTTGGCGAGTGTTCTTGATCTGTGTGTCCATGATCTGATCAGTTGCAGCTTGTTCCATGCAATCTGGATTTAATTCTGTGGGTTTGAGCTGTTCTGCAATGTCGGATGTGTCTAGCAATGGTGGAAAGTATGGCCGAAGGAGGTCCACATTGAACACTGGGTGCAAGCCAAGGAATGGGGGAATGTTGAGCTCAAATGCATTGTCTCCCATAGCCTTAGTAATGGTGTAAGGACCATATCAGAGTGGTCTCAATTTCCGATAGGCTCCAGTAAGGCGTTCCTTTTGCAAATGCAACCAGACTTTGTCACCCACCTGAAACTTGTGTGGCACCCGATGTTGATCATGTCGTTGCTTGTACTTGGCATTTGATTTCTCAAGAATTTCATGGACCTGCTGGCGAATATGTTGGATGTGCTCAATGAAGCTGGTGGCCTTATCTGTTTCGGACTGGACATGAGCTGAATTTATGTGAGTAGCTGCAAGTGGCATGGCCACATCAATGGGGCATAGTGGCTGGAATCCCAAACCCACCTGAAAAGGGCTATGGCCAGTGGAGCTGTGAAGAGCTCGGTTGTAGCTGTGCTGAACATAGGGGAGGCTCTCGTCCCATGTGCGTGGATGCTTTGAGTTATACATGCGCAGAATGTGCACAATCATCCTATTGACAACCTCTGTCTGGCCATCAGTTTGAGGATGGAAGGTTGTGGACTTCGTGAGTTTGGTGTCCAGCATTGACCAGAGACTGGACCAAAATGTGCTAAGAAACTGACTGTCCCGATCAGAGATGATAGACTGTGGGATCCCAAAGTGCACCCACACTCGTTCAAAGAAGAGTTTAGCAGTGGCTTTTGCTGTGATATTCTTCTTGCAGGCCGCCATAATGGCCATCTTCGAGAACCTGTCGACGACCACAAAAACACAGTCATTTCCATGCTTAGTGGAAGGAAGGCCTGACATGTAATCCATGGAGATGGATTCCCAAGGTCGACTAGGGGTAGACAACGGGGTATAGAGGCCGTGCTTCTTAATGGTCGGTTTGGCAATGGCACAGGCAGTACATGATCTGATGTACTTCCCAACATCCTGTCGAAGATTCAACCAATAGAAATAATTTTGTAGTACTGCCACTATTTTCTCGACCCCGAAATGCCCAGCAGCTCGATTGTAGTGTGCTTCCCAAATCATCTTGGCACGCTCGCTTGAAGGAACACAAAGGTGACCCAGGTGGCATAACAGGGCATCCTGGAGGTGAAAATCTGGAACATGCCGACCCTCCAAGAGTGTCTGTTATGTGTGGCCGAATTCTGGGTCGCTTTTGTAGAGAAGTGGCCAATCAGAAGTCTCGTGCCGACAAGAGTTGAGCACGGTGGTTAACACCATGATTGGTGGTCGACTGAGGCAATCTGCAGCATTATTGGTGCTGCCCTTCTTATACTTGATATTCAAGTGGAACTGTTGCAGGTATGTAGACCACTTCTGATGGCGATCATTCTGCAATTTCCCTTGGGTCTGCATGAACTACAGGGGTCGGTGGTCTGTGTGGATGACCGTTTCCTTCCCCAAAGTGTAATGCTTCCATTGTCGGCAGGCCTGTACAATGGAATACATCTCTTTGTCATAAGTGGGGTACTTCCGGACTGTGTCTGAAAGTGTTTCACTGTGATATGCCACTGGATGTCCATGTTGAGTAAGGACTGCCCCAATAGCATAGTTAGAGGCATCTGTCTCGACCTCAAATGGTTGTTGTAAATCTGGTAACGCGAGCACTGGTGCCGTGCAGAGGCGATCCTTCAACTCCAGGAATGCCTTCTGTTGAGATTCAGACCAAAAGAATTTTGCTTTCGCCCCTCCCTTGGTGACTTGACTTAAGGGCCAAGTAATATGAGAAAACCCCAACACGAACCTGCGGTAGAAGTTGGCAAGACCTAGAAAGCTACCCAGCTCTGTTAGAGTGGTCGGAGATGGCCAATCCCGAATGACTTGGATCTTGGCTGGATCGACATGCACCCCCTGTTCATCAATGATGTATCCCAAATACTGAACCTGGGTCATGCCAAAGTGCATTTCTCCAAATTGGCACATAGCTTGTGTTGCCGCAGTGTTTGGAGAACCTGTCGGATGTGGTGGAGGTGCTCTTCCCAACTCTGGCTGAAGATCAGAATGTCATCCAAGTATACTACTACAAAGGAGTTGGTGAATGGCCGCAAGATGTCATCCATTACCCTCATGAAGGCTGCAGGAGCATTCGTCAATCCGAAAGGCATAACCAACCATTCGAAGAGGCCCTCCTTGGATTTGAAGGCAGTCTTCCACACATCAGTGGGTTCGATTGGTACCTGGTGATATCCTGACTTCAGATCGATCTTGCTGAAATATTTCGCCCCCTTTAGTTGGTCCAGGAGGTCATCAATCCGCGGGATCGGGTACCTATTACGGACAGTGATCTTGTTCAGCGCCCAATAGTCAATACAGAGTCTCCACGTCCCATCCTTCTTCTGTACCAACACAATCGGGCTCCCACAAGGCGATGAACTCGGACGGATGTGACCTTTCTGCAGGAGCTCCTGAATCTGCCTCTTGATTTCATTGTTCTCCAGAACGGAGCGCCGATAAATTGGTCCATTGGGTAGCGGCGCACCTGGGGTCAGATCGATGGAGTGCTTGACCTGACAGTGCAGAGGAACCCCTGCAGGGGAGGTGAAGATGTCCTCGTAGTCCTCCACAACCTTGTCCATCTGTAGTTGTCGTGCAGAGGGACCCCGTCTGGAGGCCGCAGCCACCGTCTTCTTCTTTCCTTGAGGGCGTATCATCAGGAAAACAAATTTCCTAGTTTTGGAAATGATCTTATTGCATTGTTTTGCAGTAATCAAAAAGATGGCGGTAGGTGGTGCTACCTCTGGTATCCTGTACAACTTATCTCCCAATGTAATAATAACAGCATGGGGCCTTCATTCATACACAACATGTCGCTTCCACAAGTAAGGTTGTCCTAATAATACATCACAAACTTCAAGGGGAGCAATGTCACACAATACCTCATCCGTGAAGGGCTTGATATTGTATGGAAGGCGACACTGCTGGCTCACGCGAAGATGTCGTCCTTGGTGAAGCCACCCAATGGTGTATGGTTGTGGATGTGATGTGGTCGGTAAGCCCAACCTCTTCACGACCTCTGCCGAAATGAGGTTCTTTTGACTCCCGCTATCAACAATGAACTGTATCGGGGAGCCCTTTACCCACATCTGGGAGTGGAAGAGACGCTCCTCCTCCTCTGGATCTTCGGGTTCATTTTTCTGGATCTTGGCGGTAGCAACAGTGGCGTTGGGATCCGCATCAATGATCTACTTCCCTTTTTCACTCCCCTTATCGGGTTCTGACTCAGAGTCGGAACATGCATCTGATTCTGAAACCTTTAGCTCAGCCACCAGTGACTGCTTGGCCCGACACTCACTTGTGTTGTGAGTGGAGCTCTTATGGAACTCACACCATTTTCCAGTGTCCTTTTTTGGCTTCGCGGCGTTGTTCTTTGCTTGCAGCTTCGGCGGGTTGTCTTGGGCTGTCCCGCCTTGGCTTTGTCCTTTGTTATGTGGTTTTGGGGCACCTTTCCCCTGCTTTGGATTCGCAGATCCAAAGTCTCGCTTCTTTTGTTTAAACTTCTGCTCGACCTTGACGGCATATCGGTATGCTGCGCCGAGCGAGGAGATGTTCAGGAATTGTATTTCTGCCTAGATGTACTTGTGTAGGCAACCACGGTATTTGAGTATCAAATGTTGCTCTGAATCCTTGATACCCAACTTTGTGTTAAGGGTATGGAAAAGATTGGTGAACTCCGACACGTCTTGGTCCCTTCCCTGCCGCAGCGTGGTCCACTTTATGTATTCATCCTCATAGCTTCCGACAGGGTAGTACTGCTCCTTGATGGCATCCCGGAATGAATTCCAGGTGGGTGCGGCTGAAAATAGTGAGCCAGTACTTTCATCCTTCTGCTCGCAGTAGGTTTCCCACCAGTCCTTGACGTGGGGGCCTACTTTGAGAAGAGCGAAAACAATCTTTTCCCGACTCGAAAGTTCATAAACAGAAAAATAAACCTCTAGCAGATTTAACCATTTATTTACGGCATCTGCGTCTATTTGACCCTCGAATATGGGGATTTCAAAATTAACTTGTACCTTAAAGGGCATGGCGTTTCCAGAGTAGTTGCTGGAAGCCGATGCGTCGCTTCTGGGTAGCTGCTGAAGGATCTAGGCAAAGTTGTCCATCATCGCGTTCCGTTGTCGCTCGAGGGCTTCTTCGAGCAAGATTTTGATGGGATCTCCTGCCCCCTCGTCTTTCTTCTCATCCGCCATGGGAGGCCGTCGGGATTTGCAAGGCTGGTCTTGCAAAGGTTCGACCAGTTCAAGCCCTAACTCCTTATATCCCGACCTTGTTGGGGACATGCAAAGAAAAACAGAGAAAAAGCAGACCACTCTGATACCACTGATCCGGATTTAAACAGGAACACAACAAATTACAGAGATAACCATATACACAAAGATGCAGCGGAAATAATACTTCATTTCATTAATGGAAAATACTGAAATATGCTTACAACCAAAAATGGAAATAAACCAGCTAAGGCGATGGTAGCTTATCTCTGAGAAGAGATGTGGTGGCTACATGCCTCTGAACTGTGTTACAATGAGGCTCGAAGGCCTATTTATTGTTGAGAAACAATGGAAAACCCTTAACATTCCAAAACCTAACCCTAGGAGATGAAACGCCAAACTGTGGGCCTCGTTTGGGTAAATTGGTACATCAACTTATCGGGGTCGTAACTTTGGCATATGATCTACGTTTGACGCGTACAATAGCTTGTTAGAAAGATCTATCCGAGCACTGCCACTTTGGGAAGGGCAACATCGATGTTGCCCCCAGATTTCCTAAAAAAACGTCGTTTAGGGCCTCAAAACGGCTCCAGAAGTTCAGGACCCAAAAAACTGCTAAAAATAGTAAGTTGTGCTACAATTAAGGAAACTGAAAATGCTGAGAGAAACAATGGTGGGGGTCCAGGTGGACTTGGCAGGTGGCCACCAATATCCACTTGGATCAGTTTGGGCACTATTGCCAAAACAATTCTTATAAAAGAGTTTCTTCCAGATAGATCTGGAGACAAAAATGTAGAAGGCAATTGGTTCTAATTACAAGTCTCATTTTTCTTGCACTTTTATAAGAATTTTTGAGTTTGTATACTTTTAGTGACTTAAGCCAATTTTTGGTTGAATTATGTAACAATTAGTATATTAACAGTGAATTGGAGCACTTTTCTTTTTGTTGATTGTTTTATGCTTATTATTGTTTCATATATGCTTTCTTTTTATAGGACTAGAAATGAATTCATTGAAACTAATTTGCAGTCATAAATAATAATTTACTTGTTACTCACAAATTTGTTTTGTTAAATCTTATGTTTTGTAAGGAGAACTATTTCCCTTACACAATATAAATTTCAAAAATGAATTCATATTTGATCAAGGTGGCTCTAGAAATGTAAGAAATTAAAATCTGGCTCCAGAACAGTTCAATTTTGGAAGTTCTTAGATTTTAGCAATATTGAGTTCAAGTTTAAGAGTTCGTTGTTACGATTCTGTTGATGCAAATAGCACTCAAATCCGAGTCTGTATAACAAACTTATTGCAGTTTGAAGTCGATAAGTTGAACCACAAAAGAGAGACCCACAATTTATCATAGTCCGTAGGTGGAGCCCACAAACTTACGTGGCAATCAAATGTTGATATACAAAACCCTAACACATGATGCTTTTTCATTGGCTTCTTAAACTTGCAAAAAGAATATATATATATATTAAAAATCCATACCTCATTAAAAACAAAAAAATATTTTAAATATATATTAAATAAATACAACAATATGGTTATTAAAATAACCATATAAAAATCATAGCATAAAAATGGTTCATGGTATATATATACCATAACCATATAAAATTAAGAATTCATTTTCAACGAATTTCAAAAACAATATATTATAAAAACAAAAAGGAGGTTATGCATGCATGTAATATTTATAGCATAGTGTTGATAATATATATATGCCATTAATACCCAACGTTTATGCCAAGTTTGTGAACGGTTCCAATGACGACACGTATTCAAATATATTTTATTTGTTCTTCCAAATTAAGTTGGTAGGAGGCTAGAACCCGCGTTTATGCCAAGTTTGTGAACGGTTCCAATGACGACACGTATTCAAATATATTTTATTTGTTCTTCCAAATTAAGTTGGTAGGAGGCTAGAACCTGCGCCCCTTTGGACCATGTATTTTTAATGGCAAATAATCTAACCAACGTGCTAACGATTGCTTTTGGTTAATTTGCCCGAGTTTTTTTTATTTAAACACGAATTTACCATTTGCCGAGGGAACAATAGGAGTGAGTGTGGAACCCAATGCAAGGGGGGCCCTGGCATGGAGTTTGAAAGAATATTCTCCAATGTAAGGAAAAATTTGGACGTTGATTTTTGACAGAGTCTAAAGTTTGTCAAATTTATAATCAAATTACTCAGTTTTTTTCCAGGAGTGCAATTGTGAAGTCAGATTTATCATTTAAGCAGCAGAATTCCAGTCAACTTGCAAAGAAGAATCTTTGTGGAATCACGAGGAATCTAAAAGATTTCCTAAGGGCTAAATTTTGACAGTTTCATAACCAGTCTGACTTTATACCTAAATTACTGAATTTTTTACAATGAGCATAGTGGTGAAGTCAGAATTATCATCTAAGCAGCAAAATTCTAGCCAACTAGCAAGAAGGAAACTTTGGGGAATCTTTTAGATTCCCGAGGGTCCAGATTTTGATTGTCATAAAGGGGTCGAGTTTACAGTTATTTGACACAATTTGATGCCACAAATTCAACGGTGCAATCCATTTATTTAGCAGCGCTGTGCATTTTAGGGCTATCCCCAGAAGTGGAGGTATATGATGCGGTGATGCCATGTCTTTCTTTTGATTTGCTGAGATGATTATTTTGATGTTGAGATCTTTATTTACTATTCTGTTGGATGATACTTTTATGCCACTTCATGTGAGAATTTAATATCTTGTCATGCTAAATGAGGGCCTATGTGAGCGAGAGTTCCCATAGAAGAATGTCTCGTGGAGAGACATGCCACTCTAGTTGAGAGAGTTTATCCTTGTAATGACAAAAAATGTACCATGTACTCATCATCGTCTTGCAACATTTAATGAAATGACATCCACACTCTTGACACCGGTAACGGAGACGTAGCCCACATTGGATGAACTTCGTTATCAACATTTGTGTGTTCTTTGATTTGATGGTTGTCATTGTGTTTCATCTTCTTTAAATTATGCACATGTGGTTTTTCACACTCTTTCACATGCAATTCTGCTAACATCATAGAACTAAAAGATCTTGGTTAATTTCGGTAGCTGAAAGTTACGAATCAAGTTAGATATCAGAGCAGTCTTCTTGCTTATGTGAATTGCATGATTAAACGTGCAATGGGAAGGAAAATGGAGGATCACAAAGATCTCTATGAACCAGACCTCTTTAGGATGATACGCATGGTAGATATAATGTATGTGGATTATGAGGAGAAATTGGAAAGAGAGAAATAGGAGAAAGAAAGAGTAGAGGATGATTCTCTATCTCCATCTTCGAGTGAATCATACTTCTTCTTCATCTTCTTCTCATCATTCGAATGAAGAGATCAATGAGAGCCTTTAAACATAGAATGTTGAATTGAAGAAACTTCTACAAGAAGCAGAAGAGAAGTAGAGATTGTAGCTTCAATTACGAGTCATGGAAGACGCCTTGGAAAAGTTGAAGTGTAATAAAGGTTTAGCGAAGCCATTATCACAACCTAAAGATTTAAACAACCAAAAGGTTTACTACTGCGTACATATGGGATAATATTTTTTTTCTAGTTCGATTTAATAAAAAGAAATTACTAATTTTACATCTTTATTAGGAGGAGTAGAAAGTACTTGCTCCCCAACGATGCCAATTCATTATACACGACCAACCCCACAACCATAAAGTACAATTCTGTACATCTAGCAAACTATTCCATATTCCTTACATCTAGGTGGAACCCAACGCAAATTTAAATGTCAAAATACTTATTATTTCCTTCAATGTGGGATAATGTGTGTTAGGCAAAAACAAAAATAAGATCAAAATCTATTTCGCTTTACGCATCATACATTGAATTTTCACCTCTCCACGCAACTCCATAACAAACAAACCACCTGGCTATGAAATCACACTAGAAATGAGGGATTATTCCAAACATTAATACAACTACCAAATCACCAACGCGTCAATTATTAATGCGACAATTATGGGATTAAATCCCACACGTCCAGTGCTATTACACTGTTCCATCACACCCAAAAGCCCGAGTGGTATGTACCCTAGATCCTTCGATGGATATCGATATTTTCAGGGCAAGGTGATAATAATCACAATCTACCACAATCCCCGAAAATTTAAAAGCCCACTCTCGCCATTCCATTTCAAATTTGTTAGGTATTATTTGATTACAAGATTTTTGTAATAACCAACCACTCATGGGTTTTTTTGTTTGTGTGCAGGTATGAAGATCCTAGCTAGGAGGTGCACCCGAGCTCAATTGCACAACTTTCTATCAGAATTACAAACAATCTGGTCAAAAATATGAAGATCGGTTGAGGAATCAAGCAGGAAACAATAGAATCCTCTCCTGAAATTACTAAAGCTCTGTTTTATCTCCTCTTTAAAATAAATTCCTGCCAATTGTATTAGTGGGGGTTTGTTTTGATTGCACCGCTTAGGAAATTTCCCAATCACACACAAAAGAGGAGATTTCGTCTCTCATTTGGCAATGAGTGATTGCACTACAAGAAAAGAGAAGTGTGGTCTTCAAATCGCAATAGGTGAGTCTGAAATTTTGAGCAAAAAAGATCACAAATAATTCTATAAAAGCTTAATTATGTACGTAATTGGGGAAATAGGAATCCATAGAAGAGAGGAGGCACTAGAGGAGTTCGATGAGATACTGGAGGAGTAATTGGGGGAATAGAAATCCACAGAAGAGAGGAGACACTAGAGGAGTTCAATGAGATATTGGAGGAGTTCTCGGAGAGGAAAATGTTGTAAAGTATATTTCATTTTCATGCACTATTGTAGAGAGTGGAGTTTTTTCTATAGTTAATTTAGATCTTCAAATTTTTGTAAGGAAGTTTTTGGCACTCTTACTAAAACACTTCTTATGAAAGAGTTTGTTGGAGATCTAAAGACTAAAGTGTACAAGGCAATTGGATTTAATTAAAAGTCTCATCTTTCTTGCACTTCTATAAAAAAAATTGAGTTTGTATACTTTTAGTGCCTTAAACCAATTTTTAGTTGAATTCTGTACCAATTAGTATATTAACAGTGAACTGGAGCACTTTTATTTTTGTTTATTTTTTTATGTCTATTATTGTTTCGCTAATTGTTTTATGCCAATTATTTATAGGGCTAACAGGGTTTATATCAAGGCTAGAAATGAATTCATGGAAACTAATTTGTAGTCATAAATAATAATTTATTTGTCACTCACAATTTTTTTTTGCTAAATCTTATGTTTTGTAAGGAGAACTATTTCCCTTCCACAATATAAATTTCAAAAATGAATTCATATTTGATCCAATTGCCTCTAGAAATGCTCAGAAATTAAACGTGGCTCCAGAAACGTTCAATTTTTTAAGTTCCTAGATTTCAGCACTATTGACATCAAGTTGAAGAGTTCGTCTTTATGTTCTGGTAACGCAAACGACACTAAAATCCGTATGACCAACTTATCGGAGTTTGAAGTTGAAAAGTTGAACAACAAAAGAGGGACCCACAACTTATCCTAGTCCGCAGGTGGGGCCCACAAACTTATGTGGAAATCAAGTGTTGGCCTACAAGACCCTGATACACGACGCTCTTCCTTTGGCTTCTTACACCTACAAAAACACAAAAAAAAAACTTACATATTAAAAATCCAAATCTCATTAAAAAAAAATCATTTAAAAATATATTAAATAAAAACAACAATATGGTTATTAAAATAGCCATATAAAAATCATGGGATAAAAAATGGTTCATCCTATATATATCATAACCATATAAAATTAAGAATTCATTTTCAATGAATTTCACAAAATATATACTATAAAAACAAAAAGGAGGTTATGCAAACCAACATGCATGTAATATTTATAGCATAGGGTTGATATTTGAAATATATCATATAAAAACAAAAAGGAGGTTATTCAAACCAATCTGCCTGTAATGGCATCGTGTTGATAATATATATATGCCATTCATACCCAATAGTATGCCAAATTTGTGAATGTTATTCAAAACAAACTTTATGCCAAGTTTGTGTACGGGATGGGTATTCAAATATATTCCATTTGTTCTTCAAAATTAGGTTGGTAGGAGGCTCGAACCCACAACCCTTTGGACTGTCTTTTTTAATGGCAAACAATCTAACCAACATGCTTCACTAATTTTCCCGAGTTTTTTTATTTAGGTACAAACTTTTGCCATTTGCCAAGGGACAAGAGGGTTGAGTGTGGAACCCAATGTAGGGGCGCAACCATACATGCCACAGAGTTTGAAAGAATATTCTCTAATGTAGGGGAATAATTTGGAGGCCAGTTTTTTACAGAGTCAGAAATTTGTCAACTTTGTAATCAAATTACTCTGTTTTTCGCAAGGAGCGCAGTTGTGAAGTCAAATTTGTCATTTGAGCAATAGAATTCCAGTCAACTTGCAAAGAGAAATATTTGTGGAATCATCAGGAATCTAAAAGATTCCCTAAGGGCCAAATTTTCACAGTTGATAACAAGACCAACTTTATACTCAAAGTACTCAATTTTTTACAATAAGGGTAGTGGTGAAGTGAGAATTATCATCTGAGCAGTGGAATTCTAGCCAACCAACAAGAAGGAAACTTTGGGGAATCTTTGAGATTCTCGAGGGTCCAGATTTTGACTATCATAAAGGGGTCGAGTTTACAGTTATTTGACATGATTTCATGCCACGAATTCAACGGTGCAGTCCATTTCTTCAGCAAAGCTGTGCATTTTAGGGCTATCCTCGGAAGTGGAGGTATATGATGCATTGATGCCATGTCTTTCTTTTGATTTGTTGAGATGTTATTTTGATGTTTAGATCCGTGTTTACTATTCTATTCGATGATACGTGTATGCCACTTCATGTGATAATTTAATATCTTGTCATGCTAAATGAGGGCCTATGTGAGCGAGAGTTCCTATAGGAGAATGTTTCTTGGAGAGACATGTCACTCTTGTTGAGGGAGTTTATCCTTGTAATGAAAAAAAATGTACCAGTACTCATCATCATCTTGCAACATTTAATGAAATGACATCCCCACTCTTGACACCGGGCACAGAGACATAACCCACACTGGATGAATTTCGTTATCAACTTGTGTGTGTACTTTGATTTGATGGTTGTCATTATGTTTCATCTTCTTTAAATTATGCACATGTGATTTTTCACACTCTTTCACATGCAATTCTACTAACATCACAAAAGTAAAAGATCTTGGTTAATTTTGGTTGCTGAGAGATACAAATCAAGTTAAGTATCAGAGCAATCTTCTTGATGATGTGAATTGCATAATTAAACGTGCAACAAGAAGGAAAATGGAGGATCACAAAGATCTCTATGAGGACCTCTTTAGGATGACACGCATGGTAGATATAATGTATGTGGATTATGAGGAGAAAATGGCAAGGGAGGAACATGAGAAAGAAAGAGCAGAGGATGATGCTCTATATCCATCTTCGAGTGAATCATACTTCTTCTTCATCTTCTTCTCATCATTCGAATGAAGAGATCAACGAGAGTCTTCAAACAGAGAATGTTGAATTGAAGATACTTCTACAAGAAGCAGAGATTGCAGCTTCAATTATGAGCCATGGAAGAAGCCTTGGAAAATTTGAAGTGCAATAAAGGCTTAGCGAAGCCATCAACACAACCTAAAGATTTAAACAACCTAAGGATTTAATATTGCATGCATATGGGATAATATTTTATTTCTAGTTCGATTTAATAAAAATAAATTACTCATTTTACATCTTTAGCAGGAGGGGTAGCAATTGCTTTCTCCCCAATGACGCCAATTCATTATACACGACCGACCCCACAACCATAAAGTACAATTTCGTACATCCACCAAACTATTCCATATTCCTTACATCTAGGTGGAACCCAACACAAATTTAAATGTCAAAATAATTATTATTTCCATCAATGTGGGATAATTTGTGTTAGGAAAAAACAAAAACAAAATCAAAATCTATTTCGCTTTACGCGTCATACATTGACTCTGCACCCGGTCACACAACTCCAAAACAAACAAACCACCTGGCTATGAAATCACACTAGAAATGACGGATTATTCCAAACCTTAATAAAACTACCAAATCACCAACACATCAATTATTAATGCGACAATTGTGGGATTAAATCCCACACGTCCAGTGTTATTACATTGTTCCATCACACAAAAACCCCCGAGCAGTATCTACTCGAGATTCTTCGATGGATATCAAGATTTTCAGAGCAAGGTGATAATAATCACAATCTACCACAATCCCTGAAAATTTAAATTCCCACTCTCACCATTCCATTTCAGATATGTTAGGTATTATTTGATTACACGATTTTCATAGCAACCAACAACTTATGGGTTTTTTTGTTTGTTTGCATGTATGAAGAACCTGGCTAGGAGGTGCACCTGAGCTCAATTGGACAACTTTCTATCTCAATTACAAATAGTTTGGTAAAAAATATGAAGATCGATTGAGGAATTAGGCAAGAAACAACAGAATTCTCTCCATAAATTACTAAAAGTATTTTTTATCTCCTCTTTAAAATAAAGTCCGCAACTATATTAGTGGGGGTTTGTTTTGATTTAACCGCTTAGGAAATTGCCCAATCACACACAAAAAAGGAAATTTCGTCTCGTATTTAGCAATGATTGATTGCACTACAAGAAAAGAGCAGTTCGGTCTTCAAATTGGAGAAGGTAAGTCTGAAATTTTGAGCAGAAAAGATCACGAATAACTCTATAAAAGCTTATATATGTATGTAATTGGGGGAATAGGAATCCATAAAAGAGAGGCGACACTGGAGGCGTTCGATGAGATACTAGAGGACTAATTGGGGGAATAGGAATCCATAAAAGAGAGGAGACACTAGAGGAGTTCAATGAGATATTGGAGGAGTTCTCAGAGAGGAAAATACTCTAAAGTAGATTTCATTTTCATGCACTATTGTAGAGAGTAAAGTTTTTTCTATAGTTAATTTAAATCTTCAAAGTTTTGTAAGGAAGTTTTTGGCACTATTTCCAAAACACTTCTTATGAAAGAGTTTGTTGGAGATCTGATGACTAAAATGTACAAATAAAATTGGATTTAATTACAAGTCTCATCTTTCTTGCACTTTTATAAGAATTTTTGAGTTTGTATACTTTTAGTGCCTTAAACCAATTTTTAGTTGAATTATGTACCAATTATTATATTAACAATGAATTTGAGCACTTTTATTTTTGTTGATTGTTTTATCCCTATTATTGTTTCGTTGAAGCATTATTTTTGTAGGGATAGCAAGGTTTATATCAAGGCTAGAAATGAATTCATAGAAACTAATTTGTAGTGATAAATAATAATTTATTTGTTACTCACAATTTTGTTTTGCTAATTCTTATGTTTTGTAGGGAGAACTATTTCCCTTCCACAATATAAATTTCAAAAATGAATTCATATTTGATCCAGGTGGCTCTAGAAATGCTCAGAAATTAAAAGGTGGCTCCAGAAACGTTCAATTTTGGTAGTTCCTAGATTTTAGCAATATTGACATCAAGTTGAAAATTGCGTCATTACGTTTCGGTAACGCAAACGACACTCAAATCTGTATGACCAACTTATCGTAGTTTGAAGTTCACAAGTTGAACAACAAAAAAGGGACCCACAACTTATCCTAGTTCAAAGTGGGGCCCACAAACTTACATGGAAATCAAGTGCTAGCCTACGAGACCCTAACACACAACGCTCTTCCATTAGTTTCTTACACCTGCCAAATACAAGAATACTTACATATTAAGAATCCAAATCTCATTAAAAACAAAAATCATTTAAAAATATATCAAATAAAAACAATAATATAGTTATTAAAATAGCCATATAAAAATCATAGCATAAAAAATGGTTCATCCTATATATATCATAACCATATAAAATTAAGAATTCATTTTCAACGAATTTCAAAAAATATATATTATAAAAACAAAAAGGAGGTTATGCAAACCAACGTGCATGTAATATTTATGGCATATTGTTGATATTTGAAATATATCATATACAAACTGAAAGGAGATTATTCAAACCAATGTGCATGTAATGGTATAGTGTTGATAATATATATACCCAAATGTACGTCAAAACAAACTTTAGGGCAAGTTTGTGAACGGTTCCAACGACGACGGGTATTCAAACATATTCCACGGGTATTCAAACATATTCCATTCGTTCTTCAAAATTAGATTGGTAGGAGGCTCGAATCCGCAACCGTTTGGAACGTCTTTTTCGAATAGCAAACAATCTATCCAACATGCTAACGCAATCATTTACTTAACTTCCCCGAGTGTTTTTATTTCAACACAAACTTTTGCCACTTAACGTCTTTTTCAAATAGCAAACAATCTAACCAACATGCTAACGCATTCATTTGCTTGACTTGCCCGAGTGTTTTTATTTCAACACAAACTTTTGCCACTTGCCGATGGGACAAGAGAAGTGAGTGTGGAATCCAATGTATGGCACGACCATCCCTGAGATAGAGGTTGAAGAATATTCTCCAATGGAGGGGAAGAATCTGGACGCTGATTTTTGACAAAGTTGGAATTTTGTCAACTTTATAATCAAATTATTCAGTTTTTCGCAAGGAGCACAGTTATGAAGCCAGATTTGTCATTTGAGCAGTAGAATTCCAGTCAACTTGCAGAGAGGAATCTTTGTGGAATAATTAGGAATCTAAAATATTCCCTAAGGGCCAAATTTTGACAGTTTCATAACCAGACTGATTTTATACTCAAATTACTCAATTTTTTACAATGAGGGCAGTGGTGAAGTTAGAATTATCATCTAAGCAGCAGAATTCTAGCCAACCAGTGAGAAGGAAACTTTGGGGAGTCTTTAGATTCCCAAGGGTCCAGATTTTGACTATCATAAAGGGGTTGAGTTTACAGTTATTTGACACGATTTCACGCCACCAATTCAATGGTGCAATCCATTTCTTTAGCAAAGCTGTGTATTTTAGGGCTATCCCCGGAAGTGGAAGTATATGATGTGGTGATGCCATGTCTTTCTTTTGATTTGCTGAGATGATTATTTTGATGTTGAGATCCCTGTTTGCTATTTTGTTAGATGATACTTGTATGCTACTTCATGTGAGAATTTAATATCTTGTCATGCTAAATGAGGACCTATGTTAGTGAGAGTTCCTATAGGAGAATGTCTCGTGGAGAGACATGTCACTCTAATTGAGGGGAGTTTATCCTTGTAATGACAAAAAATGTACCATGTATTCATCATCATTTTGCATCATTTAATGAAATGGCATCCCCACTCTTGACACCAAGCACAGAGACATAACCCACACTAGATGAATTTTGTTATCAACTTGTGTGTGTTCTTCGATTTGATGGTTGTCATTATGTTTCATTTTCTTTAAATTATGCACGTGTGTTTTTTCACACTCTTTCACATGCAATTCTACCAACATCACAAAATTAAAAGATCTTGGTTAATTTTGGTCGCTGAGAGAGATGAATCAAGTTAGGTATCAGAGAAATCTTCTTGCTGATGTGAATTGCATGATTAAATGTGCAACAGGAAGGAAAATAGAAGATCACAAAGATTTCTATGAGGACCTCTTTAGGATGACACGCATGGCAGATATAATGTATGTGGATTATGATGAGAAAATTGCAAGAGAGGAACATAAGAAAGAAATAGTAGAAGATGATGCTCTATCTCCATCTTCGATTGAATCATACTTCTTCTTCATCTTCTTCTCATCATTCGAATGAAGAGATAAACGAGAAACTTCAAACATGAATGTTGAATTGAAGAGACTTCTACATGAAGCAAAAGAGAAGTAGAGATTGCAGCTTCAATTACAAGCCATGGAAGAAGTCTTGGAAAAGTTGAAGTGCAATAAAGGCTTAACGAAGCCATCATCATCAACATTGGAATCAACAACTGAGGTAAACATCATTGATAGTTCTTCAGTTTCATTTTCACATGATGTTATTTCTATTGGAATCTTTGACATACCCATTTCAAGCCAACATGAGGCTCCTTACCAAGATGGGGTATAAAGGAGGAGGACTTGGTGTTAATGGTCAAGGAATGACATAGCTATTGGAGTTTGTCGAAAGACATCAATTCATAGGACTGGGGTACATTGGAAGAGAGTGCTCGAAGACATTGTGGAAACCATCAAGGAAAGAGGATGATGGGAACACATCACAATCCTCCCATGATAGTGCACTTTGCAGTGGAAGAGCTAAGGCAAGCTCTCATCGCTAATATTGTAGCAGAGACAACAAGAGAGGTATAAAAAGTCTCATTATACTAATGTTCATTTTGATTACACGCACATTGTTAAAGATGAACAAAATTTGTGGCATAAAAAACCATGTAGTTTTTGTGGCTCATATAACCATGTGGTTGTCGAGTGTTGGAAAATAAATGTAGCAAGAAAGAGTACAAGATGTGAAAGGCCTTCTCCACATCAAAGAAGGAAGAAGGTTAAGCAGGTCTAGAGGAAGAATATTTTTTGCAGCCATTGCAACAGAGATGGACATCAGAGATCCACATGTTGGAGGCTCCATCTAGTGCAGCGTCTCAAGGAAAAAACAGTTGTGCACGAACCAGTTGGAAAATTTGTTCAACAAATGAATCAATTCGAGGACGATGACCCATTCACTTTGATGAGTGAGGGTTTTATTAGATATAGTAGTTTGTGATGGCCATCTTTTTGTAAATCATATGATGTGAAATGATTGTAAAAGTGATGATGTGTTTTCCATCACCTATGAAAGTTGTATGATGATGTTTTGGTCTTTTTGTTCATAGTTGGGGTATTGGTTTCTATTATGATGTAAAGTTGACCAAAGAGTGTATGTTATAAACTCTTGGCAAGTATGAAGATTTCTTGGGTCATGATAGGTCTTGAATTTGAACATGTATTTTGCAAGATGTACTACAAGTTTGCATAGGATGCATGTATCCGTTCATCACTTATGACTCTAAAATACAAAGGTGAAGGAGAAGGAAATGTGGCTTGTTGGGGAACTTGTTGTGCAAATGAAGTATTAAGATAGATTGCAAATAGTGTTAATTCTTTTGGAGGACCAAAAACTCCTTAGTGGTGAGGAATGATCTAGGTGGCTCCATAAATGCTCATAAATGAAAAGGTGGCTCCAGAAAGGCTCAATTTTGGAAGTTCCTAGTTCCTAAATCTCAACAATATTGGCATAAAGTTGCAGATCTCATTGTTTTAATTCTGGTGGCGTAAACGACACTTAAATCTAATTCCATATGACCAACTTATCATAGTTTGAAGTTGACAAGTTAAACAACAAAAGAGAGACCCACAACTTATCCTAGTAAGCAAGTGGGGCCCACAAGCTTACATGGAAATCAAGTGTTGGCCTACCAAACCCTGACACATGGCGCTATTTGATTGGCTTCTTACACCTGCAAAAAGATAAATATATATATATATATATTAATATATTAAAAATCCAAATCTCATTAAAAACAAAAAATCATTAAAAATATATTAAATAAAAACGATAATACGGTTTTTAAAATAGCCATATAAAAATCATACCATAAAAAAATGGTTCATACTATATATATCATAACCCTATAAAATTCAAGAATTCATTTTCAACAGATTTCTAAAAATATATATTATAAAAACAAAAAGGAGGTCATAAAACCAACGTGCATGTAATATTTATGGCATAGTGCTGATATTTGAAACATATCATATAAAAACAAAAAGGAGGTTATTCAAAACAACGTGCTTGTAATGGCATATTGTTAATGATATATATATGCCATTAATGCCCAACGGTATGCCAAATTTGTGAGCACTATTCAAAACAAACTTTATGCCAAATTTGTGAAGGATTCCAATGGTAGGTATTCAAATATATTCCATTTGTCATTTAAAATTGGGTCGGTGGGAGACCCGAAGCCGCGACCTTTTGGCCTGTATTGTTTTTATGGAAGACAACCTAACCAACATGTCAACTCATGGCTTTGGTTAATTTGCCTGAGTTTTTCAATTTAAACACAAACTTTTGCTTTTGTCGGGTGACAAGAAAAGAAAGCGTGGAACCCAACGGAATGGCCGGGCCATCCCTGACATAGAATTTGAGAAGAATATTCTTTGATGCAGGGAAAGAATTTTTAAATTCCCTTAGACACTGATTTTTGACAGAGTCGGAAGTATGTAAACTTTATTCTCAAATTATTCAGTTTTTCAAAAGGAGCGTAATGGTGAAGTCATATTTTTCATCTAAGCAACAAAATTCCAGTCACTTACAAGGAGGAATATTTGTGAAATCATGAGGAATCTAAAAGATTCCCTAAGGGCCAAATTTTGACAATTTGAAAATCAAGTCCACTATATACTCATATTACTCAGTTTTTCACAAGAAGCACAGTGGCGAAGTCAAATTTATCATCTAAGTAGCAAAATTCCAGCGAACCAACGAGAATTAATCTTTGGAGAATCTTTGAGATTTTCGAGAGTCCATATTTTGACAGTATTAGAAAGGGATCGAGTTTACAATCATTTGACACAATTTCACGCCACAAATTCAACAATGCAAACCATTTCTTCATCAGAGTTGTGAATTTTAGGGCCATCCCCATAAGTGGACGTATATGATGTAATGATGATATGTCTTTCTTTTGATTTGTTGAGATGATGATTTTGATGTTGAGATCCTTGTTTACCATTATGTTGGAGAATACTTGTATGCCACTTCATGTGAGAATTTAATATCTTGTCATGCTAAAGGAGGGCTCATATGAGTGAGAGTTCCTATAGGATAATGTCTCGTGGAGAGACATGCCACTCTAGTTGATGGATTTTATCCTTGTAATGACAAAGAATGTACCATGTACTCATCATCATCTTGCAACATTTAATGAAGCGGCCTCCCCACTCTTAACACTGGGCCCGGAGACGTAACCCACACTGGGTGAACTCTTTTATCAACTTGTGTGTGTTCGTTGATTTGATGGTTGTCATTATGTTTCATATTATTTAAAGTATGTACATGTGGTTTTTCACACTCTTTCATATGCAATTTTGCTAACATCACAGAAATAAAATATCTTGGTTAATTCCAATGGCTAAAAAATCCAAATTAATATTTAAATTGGATTTAAATATATGTGGGAAAAAAATTAATAACTAATTATTCAAATTATTTTTTTATATATTTGATTAAACGCCTTATAGATCTATGAACTATTTTGATAAAATATAGGTTCATCTTTATTTTAGATTGAATTCGAGTACCTTCTCTTTTCTTTTAGTTAATTTACTTTTGAATTAAGAATAAGACTATTATTTTCCTATTCGAAATAAGTTCATTTTTTTATTTCTTACGTCTGTCTTACCATAGACATACATTTAGATTAATTTAATACATTTCTAAAGAGATATATTATAAAATCAAACATTAAACAATTTTCATGTTTGGTCTTAATCCTTATTTACATCAATAAAGGCCAAGCAAATGAAATTGTAAATTTGTACACAAATTTATATATAACTAATGGGCTTTAACATAATTTGACCTTTTATGAGCTTTGTAATTATTCTTTTGTAATAATTAATTTCAATATTTAATAATACGTTAATTTAGAATTAAAATCAATAACATGTATATATCTATCTTGCACATTAGAATAGGAATACTAATTTAGCATTAACTTTTGGTTTTATAATATTAATAATGGGGTATTATTATTAGTATAGTTAAAGTAGTGGTAATATTCTAAATATTGACATAGTAATATGATTAATAGGTTATTTAGTATTATAATATAATAAGGTAGTAATAGTATTATATTGTTTTATATTAATTGTAGTATTGTATTATAGTGTTTTCTAGAGATGTATTTCAAAGGAAACATAGTTTGTTTTGATAGTTTGATGAATAGACATGCACATTTTTCATTGTGTGTTGGTACTTTGAGGTTGTTGATGTGAATAGTCAGACCTTATGCAATGCATGATTTACATGAAAATTATCTTGCATTTAATTTTCGATAATCGTGGTCATATGATAATATATGATGACATGGATGTGGGTCCTCCACCCTTTTGGGTAATTACATATTCCTATTTTTCAGAAGCCTGCTTACATTTCAATTTCTTTTGATTTGATTGAGCCTATAACTAGCATTTGCACCAAATGTTGCAAAGGAAATGTCGTAAGGCATAAATTGAATTATGCAAATACAACAAAAAAATACTTTGATAAAAAATAAAAATATATTGAATGCTCACATCAATGTCCCATTAACTAGAACCACTTAGTAGACATATCTATCAACATTAGGATTACACACAATGATCAGGAAATTTCCCATATACAAACAACACCTTCCACAACAACCTTTTCTCACATCCACATTTTAAAAAATGCCTTGGAACGTGATTGGAATATCCCATAATGCCTTTTTCATTATGTAGATAAATCTTCCATATTACTATTTTCATCATGAAGATTGTTAGTTCATTGTTGTAAAGTGTTAGTGTGTTAAATTCAATACTACAAGTTCAACAAGTGAAAAACATTCCTCAATTAGCATAATATGCATTTTTCTCTCACCATGTATTTTTCAATCATTCATTACAAAACTTCCATCAAAGAGCACAAGTAACATATTAACATGTATTTTGTCTTCATTATTTTCATCATGGAGCCAAGAAACACGAAATCCAAGAATGGGTGTTCGTTAAATCTGAATTGTTGCAATGGATGTGACCTGCCATCAAAAAGAGCATTCCCATCCTCAGATGAACCCCATTCTTCTTCAGTTGACCACTTTATTTTATTCAATTCCCATCATTTTTGCGCCATTCATTTGCCCCATCTTGTAGTCTATGAAAGGACTTCCCTTGTCCTTCGAAGCATTACCACTAGTAACAAGGAGATCATCAGAAAACACACTTTACAACTTTGAATAGGGCTGAGACATATCACATACAAGAGTCTTCAAGCTGCAATATTTTGTTCAAATAATGCATGCTAAGATCATTTAGGCATCACATTTATGTACAGAGAGATGATTTTGTACTACCAAAAATTTGATCTGTAGCACTGATATTGGCAAAATCAAAGTAGCATGACAAGTATGATGGTTCTGTTCATTGAAACAAAATTGCAATTAGGACCCTGATTTGATCAGCTAGCTGTAGTAGTCATAGTTCCATGATAGGTTAGGGGCACCATTTTCTGCTGCTGAGAAGCATCCTGATCAGCTTCATCGATGTCTGCATTCCATATGAAATGGGCATATGATCCAAGAACATTGTTGCATAAGGGAGCCAATTAGTCAGGTAACATAAGTATAAATGGTTCCATATATTAAAATCCACAGGTCTAACATATCTTGTTTATCCATTTAAGATATAGAAGCTTCGCAACCTTTGTATATGAGCTATGATCAAAGGACTGCCCTTGTCCTCAGAATCATTACCACTAGTACCAAGGAGATCATCATAAAACACACTTTACAACTTTGAATAGGGCTAAGACATATCACATACAAGAGTCTTCAAGCTGCAATGAAACCCAAACAATAAACATTGTTTCAAAGAATCAAACATAATGTAGATTCTAGACTAAGCATTGAGCATAGGTCTAACAGATCTTGTTTATCCATTTAAGATATAGAAGATTTGCAACCTTTGTATATGAGCTATGGTCAAAGGACTTCCCTTGTCCTCAGAATCATTACCAACAATGGAGATTATGGTAGTTAAGTAGAGGTAATAACCATCATTAGGGTTTCCACTCATTCTTCGCATTTGCAATTTCATTTTGTAGAGTAGAGCTTGACTCCTAGGGTTTTTGGGACTGTTAATACGATTTAATTTGAGTTCATGGTTATGTTGGTTAACCAGATCCTGGAGGCCATTGTCATGGCATAACCTTTTAAGTGTTACAATGGCTATTTCGAGTGATGGTAAGAAACCCCTCCCACCTTTGCTTGCAACCATTATTTGATTTTTAATTCAACATTGGTTCTTAGATTATGAATAATAAATTTCATGTTGGGTTACTTTTGCAAATTTTTCATTCTAAATAATTGATAAATTGGTTTTGAAAGAGATCCCTTTTCCGCTAAGGGTTTTTCGTTTTTCATTGCTTCTCCAGGGCCTTCCATTTTTAGGTTTATGAGTGAGTTTTCTTTTTATTTTTTTATTTTTAAACTTCAAAAAATGTTTCTTCTCTAATTTTTCATTGCTTCTCCAGGGCCTTCCATTTATAGGTTTACGGGTGAGTTTCATTTTTTTTTCTTTTTAAACTTCAAAAAATGTTTCTTCTCTATTGGGGTTTTCGCCTGATCTTCACATTTGAAATTTCCTTCTATAAAGGAGAACTTGGCTACTAGGCTACTAGGGTTTTTTGGAATTGTTAATGCCATTTCTTTTGAGTTTGGTTAACCAAATCATGGAGGCCATTATATGGCAAAGCATTGTTAGTGCTACAATGGATATTTCCAATCATGGTAAGAAACCCCTCCCACCTATGCTTGTCGTCACTCTTGTTTTTTTTCTTTTTATTTCGATAATGATTCTTTGATTCAGTGAATAATAAACTATGTGTTGGGATACTTTTGTAGCGTTTTCTATCCAAGGGTTTTACATTTCTTCTTTAGGGCTTAGGGTTTTACATTATTTTTTAGGGATTTTCGTTCACAGGTTTACGAGTGAGTTTAAATTTTATTTTATTTTATTTTTTTATTTTTTATTTTTTTTAACTTCGAAAATTCTTTCTGTGTTAACACCTTCACTTTGGGGTTTCTTTTGATTTTATTCCACTAACAAAATGAGTACAAAAGGCCTTCATGTTCTTTTTTTCCTCCAAAGGAAGTATTCTTCCTCCTTTCCCTGCAATTCGATCACAAACAAGTGAGTATTCTTTGTCCTTTCTGCAATTCAACTGTAAAACATTTGTGAAAGGGAAAGATAGATATATAATCACAGCTCAAATAAAACGAAACAAACCTGAGCTCTGTCATCTTCATTTCCTCATGGCGAACCCCATCTTTCCCTGTTTACCTCTTTCAAATAATTAAACAATAAAAAAGCAACTGCCAAAAAAATGAAAAACTGCAGACAATCGATATCGACCATAGGACAATTATTACTGCCCTATGCAAAAAATTAAAACCGTGTGAAATAATAAATAAAAGCGGTTTAACCTCTCCCGCCCAATCAAGAATACCATAAAACGTCTATTACGGCTCCATGCAACAAAATAAAATTAAATCTCATAGTGAACAATTTAATCAATTAATGTTAATCCTCATCCTCTACCGGGTTACCTGTTTATTTGGGGCATTCTCATCTACCTGCTTACTTAGGCCATCTCCATGAATATAGGTTATGGACTTACAATTAATAGCATTGATCAAAATAAATTGTAAGTAAACGAAAAAAAATGATCAATTTGATAGAATTTGTACCGGCAGAGAGCGAACCGAAAATGATCGAATGATTTCTCTCTTTGAGAAAAGAAGAATCGGTACTTACCTTACCTAATAAAATCAATGCCGCGAAATGGTGTACGAACTTCCTTTGGCACGTGTATTATTGTCCTGCGTGTTGTTTCACCTGTCCACATTCATTGCAGACCATTTAAATACCGTGCTAGAAAGATTTGACAAACTCCACATCTGTTATGGATTTAGACGGATAAACAAATAAGAAACAAGTGAGAAAACATAAAACCTGAATTGTGTTTCTTCATTTCCTGGTGGTTAGCCCCATCTTTCCCCATTTTAAATAATTAAACAATAAGAAAGCTAATGCCAAAAAAGTTGAAAATCTACATATAGTCGATATCAACCATACTACAACTAACACTGCCCTATGCAAAAAATTAAAACCCTGTAAAATAATAAATAGAAACGCTTTAACCTCTCCTGCGGTATTAAGAACACCGGTAAAACAACTATTACGACTTTGTGCAACATAAAATAAAAATGCCATGGCCAAAAATGCAGACATAAGGGCGATACTCAATAGATTAATAAGTTAAATTATGTTAATAAAACATCTATTACGGATCTATGCTTCCTCTTTCCGCTCCATGGAATCCAGCAGATCCGAAAAACCTCTGCTACTGACTCACCAGGCTCTCCAGGATCTCATGAACAGCATCCAAGTCCGTCGCTGAGAGGCCTCTGGGCGTCCCAAAAGTTCGATAAAATTACAGCAGAATCCAAGTTGCAAGGCAACTGCGATATGCGATAAAGTTTAAATATGGCTATCTTTATAAGCTGCAGATGTGTCGTCCAGAGCAAGAGGAGATGTTAGAAATTAGAGGTTTCTCATCATTATCATATTGATAGATGTATCAGACCAACGCCATAAAAAACTAAAGAGAACGAAACGTCCCCTTCTTTCCCTCAGACCAACGACCCCTGCCCTTTTCCTGCAAAATCAATCAAGAATGGCATGGTGTCTTAATGCAAATAAAACATAATGGGTTGGGGGCACTGTAGAATTACCTCTAGGAAGTTGTACAATGGTTGAAGCCATTGCTGCCGCAGAGACTATGAACATGGCCATCAATGAATATTCGTAACTACTTTGATAGAACCTGCGCTTTTCTTAATCGTCTAACATCTAATCGTATGGTGTACAGGGATGACACATTGGCAAAGAGAAGTTGATTTCAAAAAGGAACGCCTTATAGCATAATTAGTTATGAAAATTAGAAAAATTATTTAATTAAAAAGCAAACACATATGTAATTGTTATGGGAATAATTTTGCTACACATATTGCCTCATACAACGAAGACAAGATCCTCGATTGATACATAAGTTGCTATTATATATATTTTTATTCTTCACTTGGATATTATTTTTTGTGTTTAGATATTTGTATCTTATAAAATTTGGTCCAAAAGGCTTCTTTAAATACAAACAATAGAAACATTGATGGAGGATATATATATATATATATTTTTTTGTGTTTAGATATTTGTATCTTATAAAATTGGGTCTAAATTCTTTTAAATAGAAACATTGATGGAGGCTTAACAATATTTATTGTTGTTAGATGTATTTTTTATTTTAGTTTTGATGATTAGAATATGTTGTACTTTTGTTGATATTGATATATTGACTTGTTTTGCAGTAACATATTAGTGCCTTAGTGATTTTCCTAACCTGCCTACAGTAAGATTTGACTATTTGTTGTTCATAGTTGTTAGCAGTTCACCTATATGGTCTAAAAAATATGACCGTTTGTTCTAAAAAATATGACCATTTGTTAAGAAGTTCCTGAGTGCATATTTCTAAATATGCTGAGTTTGTTTCAGTATATCTGAACATTATTCTGTAAGTTATTAAATGAAAGATCTCATATTCATTTTTCCATCTTGTGTATTATTTCTAATATTTATATTTTTTATCTTCTTGATTTCCGTAAACTATGTAATCTACATTATATCTTTACTATTTATGGATTTTTGCTTTAAACACAAGGAGTAATTTATTTTGTGTTGGAATCTTGTCAAATTTTGCTATAAATTATTTTTCACACTTACAATTTATTTTTCTTCCATGTTTAAAGTTCCCCTATGTACTTTGATCTTTTAAACGCTTGCTTGATGTATGTATTCCAATATTGCTTTGAAAATATTTTTTTCTTTTATTTACTTCAAAGTTGTATAATATAAAAAGAGGTTATAAATCAGGTATCATTCTTAGATTCTTGGCCTAGCCAACCAAGAATATGTAAGGGTGTAAATTGATCTTTGTATAAATCAACAAGTGGATTGCTATGGATCTAGGTTTTGCATTGATGGGGATGTCAATAGAAGATTGAATGACGTTGGACTAGAAGGAAAAGAGCATAATATAATTGTGTCTCTTAGATTCGATATTACCAAATGTGTCAACGAAAGCTACAGGAAAGGATTTATGGGACAAGTTAAGGGATTTTCATCAATCTAAGTCCCCGTGAACAAAATGTTCTTGTGGAAAAAGATGTATAACTCAAGGAATAAGGATGGAGAATCAATGGTAGAGAATCTAAAAACCTTGAATATTGTGGTGATTCAATAGTTATATGCTTATATTAAGGTTTTGGATGAGGATAAGTTAATTATTTTTTTATGTTCTCTACCAGACTCGTGGGATAGTCTAGTTGTTGCCAAGGTAGTAATGAAACTACCTTAAAATTCAATGAAATAGTCTTATCCTTATTGTTGGATGAGATGAGATGGAAAAACATGAAGATCCAAAATGGATATGCCTTGTTTTTAATAGGATGCTCCTAAATAGAAATAGAAATAAGTCCTCAAGTGGAAGATGTAAATCTAGAGGAAGATAAAAATCTTCGGGAAAGTTCATAAAGGTATGTTAGAGAATGTGGAAAAGAAAGGAATTACAAGAGAAAATTTAAACCCAAAATTGCAGAGAAAGGGAAGGAATTTGAAAATTCTCCTTCTATAGAAGCAAAAGAATCCTTAGATGAAGGAGGGGATATATATTTGGCTTCTTCAAGTACATAGGTAGATTATGAGGTATGGTTGGTCAACATAGGCACATATTTTTATATGAATCCTCACAGGGAGTAGTTTTGTGAGCATGAAAGATTAGACGGTGGTGATGTTTTCCTAGGAGAAAAATTGAGAGCCAGAATCATAAGATGAGGAGAATTCAAGTTGAAGATCATGGATGGAATGATTATACACTTTTTGTTGTTTAGCACATCCCAAGATTAGCTAGAAATTTGATTTCTATAAAAAAGATGGGTGTAAGTGTAAAAAATAGTGTTTGAAAAGGATACCTACATGTTGGTTTGAGGAGAAATGGCATTGCTGAAGGGAGTTCAGATTGGAACTCTCTATAACCTATTAGGAAGCATTGTTAGTGTTTGGTGCAACAATTTTGTTGTTCTTGACACTTGAGCTAAAGAAGGAAATACTCTTGCAGCTTCAAGACAAAATACTATGTTGTGGAATCAAAGGTTGGGACATATCAGAGGCAAGGTCCTTCAAGTACTACATGGTAATGATATGTTACAAGGTATGTCTAATTTCTCTTTAGTTTTTTATTTCTATGAACCTTTTGTATATGTTGAGAACAATTGGGTGAGATTCTCCTCTAGTGTGAAGAGGGAAGAGGGAATACTACAACTAGTGCATAGTGATGTTTTTGGACATATGTTGGCTCCTAGCCGACCAGTCTCGCAAAGAAATGCTTGCTCTCACCAACACGCATCTCTCCAACTTGCAATCTGGTAATCTCTCCTCGCAGAAGCAGCTCACCTTCATCCAGCATGGTTGTAAGCCTCGCTGCCACCAACACCGACTCCCCTTCAAAGCATTCCAACACCACCTCTCAACGCCCTGGCAAGAAAACCCACGATCTCTCCTACGCGCAAACTGACAATAGCCTTCTCTTATCATAGGAAAAAACCAACAGTCATTCCAAAACACCGCAGCTCCTGAGCGATCAAGAAACCTGCACTCCCAACAAGGTAACCCACACTGCTACCAACACCGACTCCCCTTCAGAGCATTCCAACTCGCAATTCGATATATCTCAGTGCCTTCTGTCACATAAAAAATCCAGCAAAGTAGAGTCCTTTAAATATGTAACCCACGCTGTCTCCATTAACAACATTAGGAAGGCCCAACCTCCTTCAGTGGATAAAGTAAGCAGTACCAGAAACTTAATAAAAAACTTGACTATGATCAACCTTTCTCAATTGGCATTATATGATCACTTAAAATAGTTGCTAGAAAAAGGTCTAAGTTTTGCTTTATCTCCTGCTAAAATTCGCTTAAATGATGTATCAAAAACACAGATCAAAATGTTGCAAAAGAAATAAGAGAGGACGTTTCCAGAATTCTTAGAAATGCCAGACCTCCTCCAAGTAACATTTCCAAGGATGAATATACAACTTTGAATAACATCAGGAAAAAAATACATTATAATTTTAAAAGCAGACAAGGGAAATGCTACAGTTATTATGGGAGAACATCTCAACAAGAGTGGCTGCTACATATTACTTAACAAGGACCCTAGCAACAAAATCCTTCGCCAAGTAATTAACAAAATAAAAAATTCTTCTCTTGTTTCAATTACTAAGAACAGGTTAACCACTAATAGTGCCATCATTCCTAGAATATATAGTGTGCCAAAAATCCACAAAACTGGAATTCCATTAAGACCCATAGTTAACACTATAGGATCACCCGCTTATTGGTTAGCTAAATACCTTTCCAATAAGCTTAGATATCTATCTGACAACACCTCCTCTTATACCAAAGATTCCACTTCTTTCATAGAATGGATTAAAAACCTAGAAATTAATGACAATGACCTCTTGGTTAGCTTTGACATCGTATCTCTCTGCGCTATGATTTCGGTAGATGAAGCCATAGAAGTATTAAAGAAAATTACAGAACTTGAAACTGTGGATCTCATCATCATGTGCCTGAAGTCTTCATACTTCAGTTTCAAAGGAAAAATCTATGAGAAAACTCATGGTGTTGCCATGGGTTCTCCTTTATCACCAATAATTGCCAACTTATACATGGAACACTTTGAACAAATGGCTCTCAGGTCTTTCCCATTTACCCCTGAAGAATGGAAAAGATATGTAGATGAGATATTCGCTAAATGGAGCCCTGGCTTAGATAAACTTAATGAATTTTTATCACACATAACCAACCTCTCTGAACACATAAAATTCACAATTGAAATTGAAAAGGAAAACCAACTCCCTTTCCTATATGTCCTCCTCACCAAATAAAAAGGTAAATTAAGCCACTAGGTCTTCAGAAAACAAACTCACATTGACAAATATCTTCATTCAAATTCCAACCACCATCCAAAACAAAAGGTGGGCGTCATCAAAACCCTATCTATTAGAGTTTCTAGAATCTCCGACCCTGAACATTTGGAGGAAGAACTTAACTATCTCTACAAAGTCTTTATAAACAATGGTTATAAAAAAAAATTATCCAAAAAATAATTAAAGAAGCCACAAACAAAACTCAAAAAAGAAAATCTCTTGAAAACCCTAAAATCTCCTTACCCTATATAAAAATAACCACAGAAAAAATTGCGAGAATTCTCCCCAAACATAACATCAGAGTTGCTTTCACTCCCCTAAACACCATCAAAAACATGCTTGATTCTGCCAAAGACTTAATAGACCCAAAAAATCACAAAGGAGTATACTCTATTCCCTGTTCATGTGGAAGGTGTACATAGGTGAAATAAGGAGATCCAAGGGCATAAGGTTAAAAGAACACATTAATGATATTGCAAGAAATATGTCATAAAAATCAGCCCTAACAGAGCATGCATGTTCTTCCTCACACTATATTGCATGGAACAGGAAAAATTAATTCACAAAGAAGACCATTATTTAAAAAGAAAGGTGAAAGGAAGGAGACGAGAGGTCTGACGGCGAGTGAACAGCTAGGTTTCTAGACTTTTGCAGGGGTTGATCTCCATGGAAGGGTGCAAATTAGGGAGCTCCACTCCCTCCTACAAGTAGGTTGTGGCCAACAGAGGTAAGAAACCAATAGAAAATGATAGAGGTCCTTAAGAAGAAGGGAAAAGGAACATTGAAGAGGAGCTAGATTGTACAAAAACTAAGGAGAATAATAGAACAAAAGACATGGAACATGGAACAAAAGACAAAGCACAAAAGGGACCATGTAAACCCAAAGCTGAGATCACACCTAGAGTAGTATTAAATGATCCTGCTCTACAGGCGCACAGGGACCACATGCGGACATATACAATCATTTGTAAATTCATGGGATTATGGCCCACTAAAAAAGCTTTACAAATGTGGATTAAACACCACTGGAAACCAAAAGGAAGCATAGACCTACATCTTGGGTCAAAAGGATTCTTTACTGTGGTCTTCACAAATATTGAAGATAAAAAAAGAGTGTTTGAAGGAGGGCCCTACTTCTATGCAGCAGCAGGCCTCTATATGTGGCCATGGATTATTCATTTTTTACCGGAGCGTGAGAGTTTTAATTCGGTCCTGGTCTGGGTAAGACTCTACTCTCTACCTCTTGATTACTGGTAAAATAAATCGTTAGCTGCCATTGGAAATAAATTAGGGCGTTTTGTCAAAGCTTTTGAGGCCACCAAAAGGGGAAAATATACTTCCTTTGTAAGAATATGCTTGGAGATGGATCTCTCTAGAGCTCTTCCGGATGAGGTAATCTTAGAAGTTTTTGATGAAGAATGGGTGCAAAGAATAGATTAGGAGCATATTCCATTCAGATGCCGCAAATTCCATGAGCATGGGCACCTATTTAGAGACTGCCCTCTCAGTAAAATAGAGAATAAAAGTAAAGCTAATACAATGAAAGACACTGAAAGCTTTCATAAAGTGGCACATAGAGGAAAAGGGGGAAAAAGGGGGCCAAAGCAACATCAAAATGAAGGGAAAAAAGCTTGTTAGAATAGGTTCCAAGTACTTGAAGAAGATGAAGTGATAACAAAAGCAGATTAGGCAATGGGAGGAAGTCCAGGGGAGAAAGAGAAAGAAGAAGACCATGAACAAACACAGGATATTAATAAACAGAAAGAGACTATGATGAGCGATGCAAAACTAGAGATGGACCAGGAAATGACCCAGAGTGAGATGGAAATGGAGGACCACGAGCTACAGGAGATTCTTGATAGAGAACACCTAGATCTGGAAGGGTTCTTGAAACAGGGAACCATGGGAGGGGTAGACTCGTTACCTCAAGAAGAGTTCAATAGAGTACATCAGCTGTTCATATGGAAAACTCAGGCTAATGGGTTGGAGAGGAAAAAAAAACATTGATAGGTAGGGTAATGAAGGTGTGAAAACTGTGAAAACCACACTAGGATTAGCACCTAGAAACCCAGGAAAAAAAAGAGGCAGGAAAAAGCAGAACGAGCTATTGATGGAATGTGGAAAACTAATGATAGACTCAGGTAAGATGAAAGATATAGCCAACTACTCCTTTACAAATATTTAATAATGAAGTTTACATATTGGAATATCAGGGGTCTAGGTCGTAAAAGAAAACAAAGAATACTTAGCAGTAGAATGAAACAAGCAGCTTTGGATATGATCTTTATCTAGGAAACTAAATGTTCCATTCAAAAGATAAAAAAAATACACAGAAAATGGCTCAATCGATTTGAGTTTCTAGAAGTCAAAGCAGAGAATACAGTAGGAGGCATACTCACTCTTTGGAACCCCCAAAATATTGGCATAATAGATGCTGAGGCATCTAGGAATTGTTTACCAGTGGTTATTCAACCTATGGGAGATAGGGATACCTATCTGATCACGATGTTTATGGCCCTCAAAGAATGGATGATAAACTTAGGTTTCTAGATTCTCTTATGGATCTCAGAGATAGATATGTAAGAATACCTTGGATCATGGGGGGGGAACTTCAACATGATCAGATCACTTTTGGAAAAAAAAGGGGGAGCTAGAACTTTAAGCAAAGACTCTTTAGCATTTTATTCTTTTATAGATAATATGAAGCTAGTTGACACTGATAAGAGCAATGGTCTCCTTACATGGAATAATAAAAGAGGAGGAGAGTCTCATGTAGCCTCAAAGTTATACAGATTCATTATCTCAGAGGACCTTATGCTCATTGACAAGGAAATGATAGCTAGAGTTCTCCCCTTTGGAGGCTCAGATCACTGGCCGGTTCAACTGGAGGTTTAGGGCATTGATACCCCCAGGAATAGACCTTTTAGATTTGAGAATATCTGGCTTACCCACCCAGATTTCATCAGCAAAATTGAAAATTGGTGGTTAGAAGATTTGAAGATTCAGGGTACAAGAATGTTCCTTCTACACAAAAGACTAAAGCACATCAAGCTCAGGCTAAAAGAATGGAACAAGAATTAATTTGGAAATATTTTTGTAGCAAAAAAATCCGTTCAAGATAAAATGTAGGAACTCAATCAAGCCCTTATCACGGATGGCTTTGACAAGGTCAGAAGTGATCAAGTAGACAAACATCATCAAGATTGGGAGAATTTGTGTAAACAAGAGGAAATATTTTGGAGACAAAAATCTAGAGTTCAATGGCTAAAAGAAGGAGAGCGAAACACGAGATTTTTCCACAGATCCACCATGGTGAATAGAGCTCACAATAGGATATCTTCGATCAAGAACGAGGAAGGGAATCTTATGAACTCCCATGAGGATATAGAAGCTATGTTAGTTCAACATTTTCGAGGTATAGCAAAGGAAACCATTTCAGATAGAGAGCATTTTATCAGGGACCTAACAAGACATATACCTAGGTTGGTGTCTAGAGAGGATAATTTCAACCTTAATAGGCCAGTGACTGAAGAGGAGGTTAGTGAGGTCCTCAAAGAAATGCAGAATGGAAAAGCGCCAGGCCCTAATGGTTTCAATGTGGATTTCTTTAAAGCATGCTGGAATATTGTTAAACAAAATATTTTGAATGTAGTGGAAGATTCTAGGATGAACATAACTATTTTGAAGGTGCTCAACACCTCCTTCATCTCCCTGATCCATAAACAGGACAATGCTCAAACTCCTGACAGGTTTAGACCCATAGGTTTATGCAATGTGGTTTACAAGATGATATCCAAGGTAGTGGCTAATAGACTCAAACCTCTTCTTCCTAGACTAGTTTCTGTGGAACAATATGGTTATGTGGAAGGTAGACAAATTCTCAATAACATCATTCAAGCACATGAGGTGTTGCACTCATTGACTAGCAATAGGAAGGCTGGAATGATCATGCAATTGAATCTTGCCAAAGCTTATGATAAGTTGAATTGGACGTACATCAGGAAAGTTCTTCTTTCTTTTGGGTTTGACCATAACGGGGTCAGACGGGTCATGGCCTTGGTAACTTCCTCCAGCATTTCAATATTGGTTAATGGTTCTCCTTCCGAGACTTTTATTCCTTCAAGAGGCCTCAGGCAGGGAGACCCGCTCTCTCCCTTTCTCTTCATCCTCATGATGGAAGGACTTGGTCGGTCTATCAAGCATGCTAAAGAAGTTGGTAAGATTAAAGGCCTAACCTATCTGAGAATGGACAGGCCCTGACTCATCAACAATTTGTTGATGATACCATGTTGCAGGGAATCCCCATGGTCAGAGAAGCTCTAGCGTATAAATATATCCTAAATGACTTTTCCATGGCTATAGGTATGGAAGTTAATCTCTCCAAATCTATTTTATTTTCTTTAATACCAATAGTGCTATCAAGAGGAATATCTCCAGAATTCTGGGCTTTCAAAGGGATGTCCTCCCTTCAAAATATTCGGGAGTTCCTCTAACTGCTAAACCTCTGCATAAGAGCATTTGGGAGCCGGTGATTAATAAGATGCAGGATAAAATCAGGAAATAGACTAGCAGATCTTTAAACCTGGCTGGTAAGTTGGTGCTAACAAAGGTTGTTCTTCAATCAATCCCAGTTTTCCTGCTATCAACACTCCCAGCACCAAAAGGAGTCTTGCATCAATTTAGAACCATCCAAAGAGACTTTCTTTGGGGTAAGGGGGAGGAAAGAAAGAACTGGGCCTTAGTATCCTGGGGAAAAATCTGTAAACCCAAAGACCATGGGGGTTTTGGATTGGATGATCCAGAGATTCTTAGCAACGTTTTAGGGGCTAAACTATGGTGGTGTTGGGTAAAAGATCCAAGGGCTCAGTGGGCTAGTATCTGGAAAGAAAAATATGCCAGCTGTTATGCTCTTAACCTGCAAAATGATACCAAAATACAGAATATGCGAAGAAAAGATACCCATAACACAGAATAGCAATGATTTTATTATTCAGACAGTAATGTTCACTTGCCTCTTCGAGGGGGCAACCTCCAATAGAGCAGAGCTCGACTACAAAATAAGACACGATGCTCCTCGCAGGGAGTCTCTATCCTTTATATATGACTCATACATGCAATACCAGGGGCCAATACCATGGGTTTTATTAATACCATCTATCTAATACTACGGCCCATTTGCAACTAACTATGGTCTCGTCATTAATTGCGGGTTAACCATTTACAAATATTAATATGGGCTTTATTGACTCTTGACTATGACATGATCCCATGACATAAATAAGGGGGTTAGGGTGGGACCCTAACATGCCCTCCCCCTTAAGACTAGCCTTGTACTCAAGGCTGAAGCTGCGGAAACTGCTGAAGAATAGTGGCTGGTTCCCAAGTTGCATCTTCCAGAGAGGTGTCTTTCCATTTGACGAGGACTTCCTTAATCATGCGGCCGCGCAGGTGCTTGTCTCGTGTGTCTAGAACCTGTTCGGGTTGAAGCCAGATTGACCCTTCTTCGTCCAATTCAGGTAGACTGGTTTGAACTCGGCAATTGTTCCCGATCACTTTCTTGAGGCACGATACATGGAAAACTGGATGGATTTTTGCAGTAGGTGGCAAAGCCAACTTGTAAGCCACTTCTCCAATGTGCTGAAGTACTTGGTATGGTCTGTAGAATTTTGGAGAGAGATTTTGACAACCCTTGTCTTTGAGTGATGTTTGCTTATATGGTTGCAGCCTCAAAAAGACCTGATCCCCTTCTTGAAATTGGCGCTCTGAGCAATGCTGGTCGACCTGTTGCTTCATGCGGTTCTGAGCTTGATGAAGATTCTCTCTAAGATGGGCGAGCATGGTTGCGCGGTGTTGTAGGAGTTGATCCATTGCTTGTACTTTGGAGCACCCCTTGAGATAAGAAGTACGGGAAGGCGGAAGTTGACCATATACTGCTTCATAGGGAGTCATTTTGGTGGTGGCATGATAGTTGGTGTTATACCACCATTCAGCTAGAGGTAACCACTGTACCCAAAGGTGTTTCTTTTCTGAAGTGAAAAACCTAAGGTAGGTTTCTAGACATTTGTTGACGGCTTCAGTTTGACCATCCGTTTGCGGATGATAGGAAGTACTGAGTTTTAGTTGAGTGCCTTGTATCCTGAAAAGTTCCTGCCAAAAATTACTGGTGAAGATCGGGTCGCGATCAGACACAATAGAAGTGGGCATGCCATGCAATTTGAAAATCTAATCCATGAAAGATTGAGCGACCAAAGTTGGTGTAAACGGATGGGGTAGGGCGCAGAAATGAGCATACTTTGACAGTCGGTCCATAACCACCATGATGACTGACTTGTTCCCAGACTTTGGAAGACCTGTAATGAAATCCATAGAAACCTCCGTCCAAATTGATGTCGGAATGGGCAATGGTTGTAATGTGCCTGGTGTGTTGACAGTTTCCCCTTTGTGGCATTGACAGACATCACATTCTTCTACGAAAGTAAGGATGTCCTTTTTCATGCCTGTCCAAAAAAATGATCTTCTAGTGCGAGCATACGTCTTCTGAAAGCCCGAATGTCCTGCCATGGGAGATGAGTGCAATTCTGCCAAAATGCGACTTTTGAGGGTGGATGTTGGTGCTATTACGACTCTATCCCTGTAGCGAAGAATATCATCTTGCCACGAGTAGCCCTTGGTGGAATTTGGATCTACCTGCAATTGAGAAATGAGTTGGGATAGCCCGGGGTGTGAAAACCATTCCTTGCGAGCCTCTTCAATCCACTCCGGAATGGGGAGGGAAATTGCTAGCAGAGTACTTTCTTCCTCAAATTGGTGAGATAATGCATCTGCTACACTATTGTCTTTCCATTTCTTGTAAATGATCTCATAATCATATCCCAGCATTTTGGTGAGCCATTTATTTTGTTGTGGGGAGGATAGGCGTTGCTCCAAAAAATATTTAAGATTGTGATGATCTGTGCGGATTTGAAAACATCGCCCCAATAAGTAAGGTCGTCAGGTCTCGACTGCATGTAAGATGGCCATCATTTCTTTTTCATAGATAGATTGGCCTAGATTCTCCCACTTAGTTGTTGGCTTGTGAAGGCCAAAGGTCGCCCTTCCTGCATTAAGACCGCCCCAATACCTGTCCTCGAAGCATCACATTCAATGACAAAGGATTTGGTGAAGTCCGGTAGTGCTAAGACTGGAGTGGAACACATGGCGTTTTTGAGAGCGGTAAATGCCTGTTGTGCTTCCTCGTTCCAAAAGAAGGAATTTTTCTTTAGGAGTTGAGTGAGGGGCTTCGCTATGCGGCCATAGTTGCAGACAAATTTTCGATAATAGCCTGTGAGACCCAAAAATCCTCTCAAGCTCTTCAAGGTCTTAGGTTGAGGCCATTCTTGCATTGCGTGGATCTTTTTGGGGTCCACTTTGACACCTTCACGCCCCACAATGTGGCCCAAATACTCAACTTCTTCCATGCCAAACGAACACTTGGACATCTTGACAAATAATTTATGCTTGCGGAGCAGTTGCAAGAGTAGATCTACATGCTGAAGATGTGCAGCCCAAGTGCCATTATAGATGAGGATGTCATCGAAGAAGACAAGGACAAATTTCTTGAGATATGGTTTGAGAATGTGATTCATAAGGCTCTGAAAAGTAGAGGGGGCATTACAAAGACCAAATGGCATGACCAGGAACTCATAATGGCCTTCATGAGTTCTGAAAGCAGTCTTGGGAATGTCGACTTCCTTCATGCGAATTTGGTGGTAGCCTGAGCGAAGATCCAACTTAGTGAAGAATTGAGCCCCATTGAGTTCGTCCAGCAAATCTTCAACCACCGGGATGGGAAATTTATCTTTGACTATCAGCTTATTGAGGGCCCTGAAGTCGGGACACATCCGCCACTCCCCATCTTTCTTGAGCACCATGACCACTGGGGATGAATAAGGACTAATGCTGGGACGAATGACACCTACTTCCAAAAGTTCCTTGATTATTTTTTCTATTTCATTCTTTTGGGTGAACGGGTATCTGTATGGCCGCACATTTGGGGGCTGGGCCCCTAGAACCAAGGTGATGCTATGATCATGTTCCCCTCGCGAGGGTGGAAGCTCATGAGGCTTGTCAAAGACCGGCAGATGGTTATTTAAAATCTGTTGCATCTCAGGATGAATTGGCAGAGACTTGGTTTCGACTACCTGGATGGCATTAAATTGAGCTACCACTCCATGATGGCCCTTTTTTAACAATTTTTCCATCCTATGCGAGCTGATGATAGAGGGGGCTCCCGCCTGGAGTCCATGGAGGGTATGTGTGGAGTTGTTCTGCTTAAAACTCATATATAACTCCTGAAAATCCATTCTGATTGGCCCAAGAGTGCGGAGCCATTCAACACTGAGGACAATGTCGCAACCCCCCATGTGTATGGCAAAAATGTGGGTTTTCAACTGATAATCCCCCATTTGAAGTTTGACATTTTCACAGCGGCCTTCACATTTCATTGTGCCCCCATCCGCAATTTGGACTTGGAAGTTAGAAACTGGTCGTACAAAACAATGCACTGCTTCTGCGACTTTTTGATGGATGAAATTATGTGTACTTCCACTATCAATCAAGACTACTACTGGGCGATGTTTAAGAAAACCTCTAATTTTGAGAGTTTGAGGGGAAGAAATCCCTGCCAACGCATGCAACGAAATAACTGGTTCGTCAGAGACATTGTCCTTTTGGTTTTCTTCTTCTAGCGCCTCATGTTCCTAAAGTGGTGGATCTTCCTCTGTTGAGCTGTAGTCAGTGGCATCTATTTGAAAAAATTTAGGCTCCTTGCATTTATGACCTGGGGAGTATTTTTCATCACAGTAGTAACATAGTCCTTGCTTTCTTCTTTCGGCCATTTCCGCAGGTGACACCTTTTGGACCTTAAGTGTTTGAGTCGTGTTGTGAGCTTGTGGGGGGCGACCTTTAGTGGAGAAATTTGGGCCACTGTATTGGGCTGCTAATGCACGTTCCACGTTACGGGCTACCTTGCAAGCCTCTATCCATGTGGGAGGGTGGTGCAGTAAGACTTGAGCTATGATGGCTTCTTTAAGACCGCTGATAAAACATTCCGTGTAGAACACATCTAAGAGACCCAAAGTGCGGAAGGCTAAGGCTTCAAAAGCTATAATATATTCATCCACTGTACCCGTCTGTCGGAGCTTAGTAAGACGACCCAAAAAAGAGTCCTCCTGTTCAAAGCGGCTTTGAAGAGCTTTTGTAAATTGGGTCAAAGTCTTAAAAGGTCCATTGCAACGTTGATGCCATTCCCACCATTGCCACCTTTCATTGTCCAAGTACATGCTCCCCAACATAAGCTGAGTCGCATCATCTAAGATACAATTCAGTTTGAAATACTGGTCCATTTGTGCTATCCATGCCGACGGGTGTGAACCGTCAAATTTGTGCATATCCAACTTGGGAGGTCGCTGACTGGGTGGTTGGTGGGTGTGCCAGACGTGAGGAGAGTGGCTAGACTCACCCTCATTATATTCATTGCCATTATACGCCTCCTCGTGGGCTTTCTCCTTGCCCTTCGGGATTAATTGCTGGACCTGGATACATAGTCCGTCAATCTGATTGGTGAGGGTTTGCATGGATTCTTCAAGTTTGTCCATCCTTTCATTGGCCATTGCTTGGGCTCTAGTTTCTACCATACATCAACCTGATGAACAATTGGGACCGCCGAAAAAATTTTCACTAATAATTGAATGGTACCACCGTGCTCAGCTCGTCGTCCTGATTCTGATGGGCTAGATCACCAATAAGCGCCCCGGAAGATCTCAGATTTTTTTTTTTTTTTTATTTTTTTTTTATTTTTTATTTTTTTATTTTATTTTTTATTTATTTGTTTATTTATTTATTTATTTTATTTATTTATTTATTTTTTATTTTATTTTATTTATTATTATTATTATTATTATTTTTTTTTTCTGAAAACTCCTAACGGAGTTTTACTCCTTCCTGATCAATACTGCAGTCGCCAAATCCTCAAAATGTCAATGCGGCCAAAAGTCCTGCGAAAATTATACCCCGGTATAGGAACCCTTCACAACAACTCCGATCTGGAGAATCTGAGAGATCTGAATGGCGGATCGGATAGCTCTGGGCGGCGGAACATACTGCTGCTGCGGATCGGCTGGATCTAATAGATCGGAATGACTGATCTGCGAACTCGAGACTGCAGGACCGATGTCTGCTGCTGCTACTGCACTCCTTTGCACAAGCGGATCTGATATAGATGATGTGCGATTCCCCGATAGAAAAGGGAACTATGGTCTTGAAGAGTGTCAGGTGCTACAGATCGCAATATACATAAGGGTCTGGCAGTAGTACTCGGCCCAATGTTTTAGGGCTCTAACTAAGGAGGATCTACCGTACCCTTAGCCGTACAACCCGACTACCCTATCGTACGGGCGAGTAATCTCTCCGAGTGTTGTTCTCGGTGTACTGTAGCCACAAGACGGCCGACGATTTATCTATGGTGAGGTTTCAAGGGAGCCTAGGGGGCTTCCGATATACCCAGAGGGTACGTGGAAGACAGTCCGTGCACGGTTCTGTCTAATGTGCTACTACTCGAAGGGGTACCCACAGGGGTTACAAGGGATTCCAACAGACGTGACCACCTCTTGTATTTCCTGCGTGCATGCCTCCCCAAATCTGCAGGTTTATGCGCTCAACGACAGATCCCGTGGTTTAAAGACGCCGGAACATGTCTCTAGTCGATTTTTTTTTTGCTAAGAATTGGAGATCCCACCGGCCCTGGAAAGTGCTATGATACCACTTGTTATGCTCTTAACCTGCAAAATGATACCCAAATACAGAATATGCGAAGAAAAGATACCCAAAACACAGAATAGCAATGATTTTATTATTCAGAGAGTAATGTTCACTTGCCTCTTCGAGGGGGCAACCTCCAATAGAGCAGAGCTCGACTACAAAATAAGACACGATGCTCCTCGCAGGGAGTCTCTATCCTTTATATATGACTCATACATGCAATACCACGGGCCAATACGGTGGGTTTTATTAATACCATCTATCTAATACTACGGCCCATTTGCAACTAACTGTGGTCCCGTGATTAATTGCGGGTTAACCATTTACAAATATTAATATGGGCTTTATTGACTCTTGACTATGACGTGATCCCATGACATAAATAAGGGGGTTAGGGTGGGACCCTAACACCAGCTCTTGGAAAAATAATGAACACATAAGGATGTCTGGATGTATAAAGGGCTCATACATCTAGAATAAGCCCTGGGAGAACAGAGTCTTAGTACAAAAAAACAGCTTCTGGGAAATAAGAGAGGGAGATCTAGGTTTATTTTGGGAGGATAGATGGCAACAAGAACCTATACAGTTAAAAGAGGACTTTTTAGACCTCAAGAATGAGACAGACACCCAAGGGTTATCTAAATTAAAAGATTTTTGGGATCATACTAACAGTGCAGGAAAATGGAGAACTTGGAGGAACATTGATTACAGGGATGACAACCCCTTGAAAGCAAAGGAAGAGGCACTTAGGAAAATGTTAAAACAAAGGAAGATTTTAGTGACAGGGGGGCAAGACTAGCTTAGCTGGGGCAACAATAATGAGGGCACCTTTAATCTTAAGGAGGCAAAATGCATTCTCCTTGAGCTGGATTCCCATGTTCCGGATAGGATTTGGTAGAACCTTTGGAGGCATCAAGGTTAGATGAAGATTAAACTCTTCATGTGGCTGGTTCATCATAAGAAAATTTTGACTTGGGATAACATTAGGAAGAGGGGTGTTATGGGGCCTTCCAGATGCTAGCTCTATGAAGCCCAAGAGGAGACAATGGAACATCTTCTCAATAGTTGCATTTTCACCTCTAGGTTGTGGGATACATTCGCCACCATTTTCCAACAGACCGACAGGGACAAAGGGAGTATTATCAATACCCTAAACAATTGGAGAAGAAACTTTTCTAATTATGAATTTCTTGGCTCAGCTTGGGCTCTTACGCCAAGCTTCATTATATGGAATGTCTGGAAAGAAAGGAACAAGAGAATCTTCAAAAATGAAAAGAGTCCCTCCCAACACTTGTTTGAGCAGATCTTAAAACAGCTTAAGGAAACGGTTGGCACTACAGTGCGAAATCCCCCTAAGAATCCACCCTCAGAAGCTGAAATGCGGATTCTCAGTTAGCTGGGTATGCAGGGGCTTATTCCTCAAGGTCTGGATAGGAAGGTAATAAAAATGGATACTGAGAAGGAATTCTGACATCCTCCCCCTCAGGGTGTTCTGAAATACAACATTGATGATGTTAGGTTATGTTATATTCTTTCCACATAGTTAACAGGGGGTTTGAGGGGCACCCATAACCCCACTTTATCGGGTCCGGGGCAGTGCCCCGAAAATTTTGGTTTTGGACCCCATATTAGGTTGGGCAGACCCACCTATGGTTTTGTGCATGATTTTCGCACATGTTTTTTGGACGCGATGGTTTTCAGTCCATGGTATTGGATGCTTCGGCATGTATAAATATGTACTATAACATTGAAAGGAACATAATGAAAAATCAAGCTGGTAGTCCCGGTTTTGGGATCCAAGGGAAAATCTATGTGTATATGTGTTTTATGTGTTATGATCTCGCATTGAATATTTTTTGTGTTTTAGAATTCGTATGCAGGTAATTTATGTATAGGGTTAAAACCTACATTTGGTATCAGAGTAGTTTTGGTTTCAAGGGGAAACCTTTGTTGCCAAGGGGTTTCGCTCGGGCCTGTGGTAGACCCTATTCAGTGGGAGATCTGCGAGATCGATTCTAGTGGTGAAAGAAGATGGCGAGCAGTGGAAAGATAGAGATTGAGAAATTTAATGGTCAGAGTTTTGAGTTGTGGAAACTCAAGATGGAGGATCTGTTGGTGGATAAAGATCAGTGGATCATGGTAGATCCGAGTACTAAACCAACAAGAGTGTCCGATGAAGAATGGAAGAAGTTGGATCGGAAGGCAAAGAGCACAATACGATTGTGTGTCTCATATTAAGTGTTTCTGAATGTATCAGGGGAAGCTACGACGAAGGCTTTGTGGGACAAGTTAGGGACTTTGTACCAATCTAAGTCTCTGGTGAATAAACTATTCCCGCTGAAAAATCTCTATAACTTGAGGATGAAAGATGGAGACTCGATGACAGAGCATATGAATGCATTTAATATTGTGCTAGGTTAGTTAGCATCTGTTGATATTAAAATTTCAGATGAAGATATGTGCATCAATTTGTTGTGTTCTCTACTAGATTCGTGGGATAGTCTGGTTAATGCAATAGGTAGCAATGCAACTGCCTTGCAGTTTGATGAAATAGTCTCAGCCTTGCTGACGGAGGAGATGAGACGGAAAAATATGGAGAGCCAGAATGGTGATTCCTTGTCTGTATGAGGATAGTCCCAGAACAAAAACAAAAATAAGTCATCGAGTGGGAGCTCTAAATCTAGAGGGAGATCTAAATCTACAGGAATACCTGTAAAGGTGGTGTGTTGGAAATGCGGAAAGGAAGGCCACTTCAAAAGGGACTGTAAATCTAAAGCTCCTGACAAAGGAAAGGGATTTGATGAGGCTCCTTCTACAGAGGTGAAAAGCACCTCAGATGAAGGTGGGGATGTGTACTTGGCTTCTTCAAGTACACATGTAGATCATGAGGCATGGTTGATTGACTCAGGTGCATCCTTTCACTTCACTCCCCATAAAGAGTGGTTCTGTGAGTATGAGAAATATGATGGTGGTGATTTCTTCTTGGGGGATGACAGGAAGGCTAGAATCATTGGTCGCGGAAAAGTAAAGTTGAAATTGCAAGGTGGAAGGCTTTGAACGCTTCCAGGTGTTCTACATATTCCTGCATTAGCCAGAAATTTGATTTTTGTTAGCAAGCTGGATGGTGCAAGTGTAAAAATAGTGTTCGAGAAGGATACCTGCAAGATGGTTCGGGGAGCACTGGTATTGATGCGAGGAGTTCGGATTGGAACTTTGTACAAGCTGCAAGGTAGCACAGTTGTTGATGGGTGAAACAGTTCTGTGGTTCCTGAAAGTGGAGCAGAAAATCTAGTGGTCTCTGGAGAAAAGACCATGCTGTGGCATCAAGGGCTTGGACATATTGGAGAGAAGGGCCTTCAAATACTTCATGGTAAAGGTATGGTAGAAGGTATGAGTAATAGCTCTCTGGATTTTGATTTTTGTGAAAATTTTGTATACGGGAAGCAGAATTGGGTGAGTTTCCCCTTTGGTGGTAAGAGGTCGAAACATATATTAGAGCTTGTGTACAGTGATGTGTTTGGACCTGTGAAGGTTCCATCACTGGGAAAGTCTGTGTACTATGTATCATTTATAGATTACTTCTCAAGGAATACATGGATATATTTCCTTAAGAAGAATCTGAAATTTTTGATGGGTTTAAAGAATTTAAGGCTCTAGTGGAAAACCAGACAGAGAAGAAGATAAAGGTGTTGAGGACAGATAATGGTGGGGAGTTTTGCAGTAAGGAATTTGAAGAATTATGCAAGAAGTGTGGTATAGCATGGCAGAAGACTACTCCATATACACCTTAGCAAAATGGAGTTGCAGAAAGAATGAACAAGACGTTGATGGAAAGGGAAAGAAGCATGCTCAGTGGTGCCGGGTTAGGACAGGAATTCTGGGCAGAGGCGGTGGATACTGCATGGTACCTGGTCAACAGGTTACCTTCATCAGCGTTAGAGGATAAGACTCCACAAGAGGCATGGACAGGTAAGAAACCCTCTCTTTCACATCTGAAGGTATTTGGATGTGATGCACATGTACATGTTCGAAAGGAGAAAAGAACAAATTTGGATAGTAAATCTAAAAAGTGCATCTTTATTGGGTATAAGGATGGTTTAAAGGGTTATAAGCTTTGGAACCTAGTAACAAGGGAGGTTATGTACAACTGAGGTGTGCTGTTTAGAGGGGTGAAAGATGTTATTAAACATGAAGTCCAACCAAAGGAACCTGAGAAGATAGAGTTTGACCTAAAGGAGGAAGAATCAAACTCTATAGTAGAGGAGGAATCAAAAGATTAAGAGCCACAAACTCTAGTTGTGAGAAGATCAGTTCGAGAAAGAAGGTACCCTGAAAGGTATAGTCCATCTTCTTTCTGTACAAATTTTTCTTTATCTATTACTGACGATGTTCCCAGAACTATGAAGGAAGTAGTAGATTCAGAGGATGGAAAACTTTGGAAAGAGGCCATGGTTGATGAAATGGCATCTTTGCACAAATATGAGGCTTGGGATCTGGTGGAGTTTCCGGCTGGAAGGAAACCCATTGGCAGCAAATGGGTGTTCAAAAACAAGACAAATGTAGAAGGAAAAGTGGAGAAATACAAAGCTCGGTTGGTAGCAAAAGGTTATTCCCAGGTGCCAGGAATTGATTTTGGTGATATTTTCTCTTGTTGCCAAGGTAACTTCTATTAGATTACTTTTATCTGTTGTTGCTGCTTTTGATTTTGAGGTAGAACAGATGGATGTGAAGACAAAATTTCTTCGTGGGGATTTGGAAGAGGAGATCTACATGAAGCAACCTGAAGGCTTTGTGGTGAAGGGTAAGAAAGAACTGGTATGTAAGTTAAAGAAGTCTCTATATGGGTTAAAATAGTCACCAAGGATGTGGTATCATAAATTTGATACATTTATACGGGGACTTGGCTTCACCAGGAGCAAAGCAGATCACTGTGTGTATTTTAAATTAATTGGTGACCGTGTTATTTATCTGGTCTTGTATGTGGATGATATGTTGTTGGTTGGAAATGACAAAGAAGTTATCCAGGATTTGAAGACCCAATTGTCCTCCAAATTCGACATGAAAGATCTTGGTGCTACAAACTAAATTTTGGGCATGGAAATTAAAGAGATCGGGCAAAGAGTAAGCTCTGTTTAAACCAGAGGAAGTATGTTGAGACAATACTGTAAAGGTTTAATATGTAGGATAGTAAACTGGTGAAGGTTCCTATTCTTGTAGGTGTGAGGTTATCTGCTGAACAGTCTCCCAAGACACAAGAAGAGGAAGAGGACATGTCCCGTGTTCCATATGTAAGTGCAGTTGGTAGCCTGATGTATGCAATGGTCTGTACTAGACCAGACATTGCACATGCAGTGGGAGTATTGAGCGGGTTTATGTCAAAACCAAGAAAGGAGAATTGGACAATAGTGAAGCAGGTTTTCAGATATTTGCGTGGCACTAGTGATTATGGTTTGTGCCACCAAGGAAGGCTAGGATTGGACAGAGTGTTGGATATTTATGGCTTTGTTGATGCAGACTGGGCTGGAGATCTGGATCAGAGAAGATCTACAAGTGGGTATGTGTTTAACCTATTTGGAGATGCAGTTAGTTGGATGAGTAAGAAACAATCTGTAGTGGCACTGTCAACTACAGAGGCAGAATAAATGGCACCCACTCATGTAAGAAAGGAAGTAGTTTGGTTGCAGAGATTGTGTTCAAGTATGGGGTTAGTATAGGGAGCTATAAGGATATATTGTGACAGCCAAAGTGCAATTTTCTTGGCAAAGAACCCCACATATCATTCAAAGACAAATCACATTGATGTTCAGTATCACTTTGTGAGAGATATGATAGAAGAAAAAAAGGTGTTGCTGCTAAAGGTGGACACTTTGAAGAATATTGCAGATGCATTGACAAAATCTGTGAGCTTTGAGAAGTTCTCTTTGTGTAGAGAGACAATGGGCATTTCAGGGCTGGAAAAATGACTAAGCTTTCTTGTGGCCCCCTGTGGAAAGAAAACAACAAGTGGGAGAATGTTGGGTTGTGTTATATTCTTTCCATGTAGTTAATAGGGGGTTTGAGGGGCACCCGTAACCCCACTTTATGGGGTGATCCAGGTGGATATTGGTGGCCACCTGCCAGGTCCACCTGGACCCCCACCATTGTCTTTCTCAGCATTTTCAGTTTCCTTAATTGTAGCACAGTTTACTATTTTTAGCAGTTTTTCAGGTCCTGAACTTCCGGAGCCGTTTCGAGGCCCTAAACGACGTTTTTTTGGAATTCTGGGGCGAACGAGCCCTATGTTGCCTCCCAAAGTGGTAGTACTCGGATAGATCTTTCTAACGAGCTATCGTACGCGTCAAACAGAGATCGTATGCCAAAGTTACGACCCCGGGAAATTGATGTACCAATTTACCCAAACGGGGCCCACAATTTGGCGTTTCATCTTCTAGGGTTAGGTTTCGGTAAGTGAAGGGTTTTCCATTGTTTCTCAACAATAAATAGGCCTTCGAGCCTCATTGTAATACAGTTCAGAACAGTTCAGAGGCATGTAGCCATCACATCTCTTCTCAGAGATAAGCTACCATCGCCCTAGCTAGTTTATTGCCAATTCTGTTTGTAAGCATATGCCAGTATTTTCCATTAATGAAATGAAGTATTATTTCCGCTGCATCTTTGTGTATATGGTTATCTCTGTAATTTGTTGCGTTCTTGCTTAAATCTGGATCATGGGGTCTGGGGTAGTGCCCCAGAAAATTTTGTTTTTGGACCCTATGTTAGGTTGGGCGGACCCACCTATGGTTTTGTGCATGATTTTCGCACATGTTTTTTGGACGCGATGGTTTTCAGTCCATGGTATTGGATGCTTCGGCATGTATAAATATGTATTATAACATTGAAAGGAACATAATGAAAAATCAAGCTAGTAGTCCCAGTTTTGGGATCCAGGGGAAAATCTCTTTGTATATGTGTTTTATGTGTTATGATCTTGCATTGTTTATTTTCTATGTTTTAGAATTCGTATGCAGGTAATTTCTGTACAACTTTAAAACCTACAAATAGGGCTTCAAAAGGCAACTCGGGAACTTCTGGCTTTGGAGGGGCGTTAAGGGATGAAGACGAAAGTATTATTTTCATCTTCCACTGCAATTTACGAAGAGCCACTAACAACATGGCGGAATTAATGGCTCTGGAGCAATGTTTAGATTTTTTGAAGCAGGATTACTGCCAAAATGTGATTGTCGAAGCTGATTCAGATTTAATCATTAACTCAGTCAAGAGAATTAGCTGTGGCATGACACCAGAAAAAGTCTCAAAACACTGGAGGCTGAAGCAGGTATTCCAAAGAATTCAAAGTCACCTCCAATTCCTTTGTACAGTAAGTTTTACCCATGTGTGAAGAACGACCAATAAACTGGTGGATATTCTTCCTAATCAAGGAGTGATCTGTACCGAAAGCAGGGTTTCTATGGGTTGGCAAGAGATGCCTCATAATAGATTAAAGGCACATTTTCACGACCAAGCGGATGAAGACAGGGAGGTGTTTCGATACAGAGCCATGGAGGCGAGTTCTAGATGACTTGGTTTCTTTATGATTTGCTATTTTTTTCACAGTCTGGTTTTGGGTGGGATGCAGGCCACTGTCGGCCTCAGTAACCCTGGTAAATACAAACTCAGAGACTACCAGTGGATGCTGCGCGGCTGTCTCAGTTTAGCGGATGGTCGACCGGAGGGAAGGAGTAGCATCTCTCATGGGTTCATGTATAGGCGGAGAGGAGATGGTAAGAGGGGTCAGAATCTTGGCTTTCATGGCGGCCATAATACCCCCGATTTTCTTTCTCTGGAAGCAAAACTGCTCCCTTGGTGGTATATGGTTTATTGTAGGCCTCTAAAGAGGGAAGCGATTTTTCCAAATTGGCAGCGATTCCACTCATCAACCTACACGTGGCATAGAGGAGGGACTGATTACCACCTTCATTGCGCACTAATGTTCAAGGCTTTAGACCCGTTCAATATGATCCTCAGCCGTCAGAATTTTCAAGGCAGATCTCCGGTCAGGAACGATCGTGCATGTTGGTGGGTCCTCGACGTTAAGCGTCAGACTTCTTTTTACTACGATATATTCCTCTACTATTGGCTCGGGCATGGAGAATGGATGGTGGTGATCAAATATGCAAGTTCGGTTGTTCAATATCGTGGTGGGAATCGAGGATTTTCGCACGTTCTTCTGATTGCTCGGCCTAAGCATTGTCTGTATTTTGAGGGTTTTGAGGTTATGTTTGTAAGGTTGGGGGTTTTAGAGATTAGATTTTCCTTGGTCCACAGTTCCTTGTGGACTGCTGTATTTTATGTAAAATATTTTATGTTTTAATGAAATAGAAGGTACGACTCTTGCTTTAGCAAAAGAAATAAAAAGAAAGGTGAAAAAGGCCATTGAAATTAAGAAATCGCCCAACAACATGAGTAGAGATGATGGACTAAGACTAAGTAATACCTGGAAACCCTTATTAAATAAGATATATATATATATATATATATATATACACACACACACACACAACATAATGAATAATTAACAAACACTCATAAATTAATTAATATCAAACCTAAGCATAACCTAATCATAATCACCATCACCATTAACTTTAAATTTGAATGTGTAATGAACAAAACATTTAATATATAATGATAAGAACTTAATATATAATTAACATGGTATTTAAATATATAATTAGCAAGAAATTTGAATATATAATAAATAAGGTATTTAAATATATAATTAACAAGAAATTTAAATATATAATTAACAAGAAACTTAAAGATATAATTAACAAACACTCATAAATTAACAAATATTAAACCTAATCATAATTAATACCCTATCTAACTTTCTCATTTAAAATATAATTAATTAATTGAATATATAATTAACAAATCATTTAATATATAAATATAAGAATTTAATATATAATTAACATGGTATTTAAATATATAATTAACAAGAAACTTAAATATATAATTAACAAGGAATGATAAGGGTTTAATATATCTCTTAATTGGAAATAGATATAATTTCAAATTAAGAAATATAATTAACAAGGTATTTAAACATATAATTAGCATGGTATTTACATATATAATTAACAAGAAATTTAAATATATAATAAATTAATTAATATTAAACCTAATCATAATTAATACCTTATTTAACTTCCTCATTTAAATAAAATTAATTAAATCTAAATAGATAAACCATAAGCATTAACTTTAATCTTCAAATTTATCATATCTAACATTTGTATATTTACAATATCACTAATAAATCCAAAAATTCAATTTAAAGTAAATAAATTAATAAATTAATATTAATTAATTAAGCATTTATGAAGTCGACATTAAATATTTATCTCAATTAACTATTAATTGCTCCATGCTTTCATGCTCTCTCTTCTCAAAATGCAGATCACATTGCCCTGATGATGGACTCACTAAGCTAGTCCAAAACGTTGGTTTTCTAAAAACTGATAACAAGGTTTTTCCATAGATATTTTAAAATTCTACCAACATTTATGGACTCTCTCTTTAACAAGAAATATGAGGTCTTTGACAGATTTAAAGAATAGAAGGCTCTATTAGAGAATCAAACATAGAATAAAATAAAGGTGTTTGGGATGGATAATGGTGGAGAATTTTGTGGAAGGAATTTGAATAGTTATATAAAAATTATGGTATAAAATTCTAGAAGACTACCCCATACACACTTCAACATAATGGAGTTGTAGAAAGGATGAATAGGATGCTAATGAACAAAGCAAGGGGTGTGCTTAGTGGTGTTAGGTTAGTATAGGAATTTTGGGTAGAGGCAGTGGATATAACATGTTACTTGGTAAATAGATCACCCTCATCAATGTTGGATGATAGGACTCCACATGAGGTATGAACAATAAAGAAACCATCTCTCACACATCTCAGAGTATTTGGCTGTGATGCATATGAACATGTTCCAAAGGAAAACATAACTATGTTGGATAAAAAAGATAAAAGGTGCATATTTATTGGCTATAACGATGGTTTAAAAGGTTACAAGCTTTGGAACCTATAAAAAAGGAAGGTTGTGCACAATCAAGATGTGGTATTTAAAGAAGTGAAATATGTTATCAAATAGGAGTCCTACCAAGGGAGAAATAACCATATAAGATAGAGTTTGAATTAAAGCATGATCATTCAAACTCTATTGAAGAACATGAATCAAAAGAAGAAGAAACACATACTCCACTTTTGAGGAGATTGGTTTGAGAAAGAAGGAAGATCGGTGGAAGCCTGAAAGGTACACTCCACTTGATTTTTGTTTAAATTTTTCTTTTCTTATTATTGATAATGACCTAGAACTCTTAGGGAGGCAATGGATTTAGAAGATGAAAAATTATGGAAAAATGCCATGGTCGAAGAAATGGAGGCCTTGGACAAGAATGAGACTTGGGATCCAATGGAGTTCCTAAATGGAAGAAAACCCAATCATAATAAATATGTGTTTAAGAATAAGTTCAATGCAAAAGGAAAGTGGAGAAATACACAACTCAGTTACTAACAAAAGGTTATTCCGAGATGTAGGGAATTTACTTGGGTGATATATATTCTCTTGTTTCAAAGTTATACTATATATATATATATATATATATATATTATCTATTTTTGTTGCTTTTGATTTTGAGGTAGAATAGATGTATGTGAAGACACATTCCCAAATGGGGATCTAAAAGAAACGATCTATATAAAGCAACTAGAAGGCTTTCCACTGAATGATAAGAAATAGTTGTTATGAAGACTAGAAAGGTACTTGTATCGTTTAAAACAATCACCAAAAATGTGTTATAAGAAATTTGATACATATATATAGGGACTTGAATTCATAAAAATCAAATTCGATCATTGTGTGTATTTTAAATTAGTTGGTGATCATCTTATTTATGTGGTATCGTATTTAGATGATATGTTGTTCTTTGGAAATGATAGGAAAATCATCCAAGAAGTGGAAAATTACTTATCCTCTAAATATGGCATGAAGGATGTCAGTGCTACAAATTTTTACTTGGGCATGGAAATTAATATAGATTGGAAAAATAGGAAACTCTAGTTAAGTTAGAGGAAGTATGTAGAGACAATATTGTATAGGTTTAATAAGAAGGAAAATAAACAAGTGAAGGTCCATATTACTATAGGTGTAAATTTATCTATAGATTAGTGTCCCACGGTATAGGAAGTGGAAGAAGACATTTTCCATGTTCCATGTGCTAGTATGGTTGGAATTTTGATGTAATCAATGATTTGTACTAGACTGGACATTGCACATGTACATAGAGTTTTGAGCAGGTATATGTCAAAACTAAGGAGTGAGAATTGGATGGCATTGAAGAAATATTTTAGGTATTTGCATGGCACTATTGGATATGGATTATGCTACCAAGGAAGGCCAAGATTGGAAAAAGTGTTGGAAATTCATGGCTTTTTTTATGGAGACTAGGATTGATATTTGGATCATAGAAGATCTACAAGTGGGTATGTGTTTAACCTTTTTGGACTAGTAGTCAATTGGGTGAGCAAGAGATAGTATGTATTGACACTTTCAATTACATAAGTTGATTACATGACAACCACTCATGCAATCATTAGAAATATTGAGAAGGGTGGGGGGGTGAATTAGTATCTCATTCTCAATTCAAATTTACTTAATTAATACTTTCATTTCCAAAGTTATATTGAAACATTATTTCATTAGTTCGACAGTGTGTTGTAAATCATCAACTTATTCAGTAACCATGAGCATCATTAAGTAGAAAAGCATGTAAACCATAAAAATGAAAAACATATCAACACATATGGACACCATATTTTTAGGTGGAAACCCAATGTGGAAGAAAACCACCATTTTTGTCGTGTATGTATTTTTTATTGTTATAAAGAAAATATTTTACATCTTGTACTATCACAAACTCTTACTAGTATCTAGGATCCTACCTGAAGGAGTCTATAACCTCCACAAATTCTCCAATTCTAACTAGAAGGAAGCTACTGCTCCATAAAAAGTTTACCAAATCCTACTAGAAGGAAGTTCCTACTCCCTCACTAAAGGCTGTGACCCTCAACACCTCTATGGAGCATGTTTCAAAATTTTCATATTGGATCCACCTGTCTCAATCAACCATCAAAACATGTACCCAACAATATGCTTAATCCGAATAACAATATACCAAACATTGAACACCAATTACACCATTGCATCAAGGTCAAACCAATATGCCAAGCCACAATCAAATTAGTCCTATCAAGCGTCAATTCAACTAAAAAATAACACTATAAATCCATAACCAGCCAAATCTTTTCAAGTAGAATTTCAAACCCTAACTCGCCAACATTGTCAAATTCCAAGTCATATACTTAGTTCAAAACAAATCTCGTCCATCAAATTCGCTATATCAAGATAACATGTCATAAGCCTTGTCATATTCCAAGCTAATCCAATAATCATTAAGTCATTCAATTCTCACCAATATCAAAAACATTTTCTGAATATAGAACACAACAAGATCCACCACTCTCAATCACTGTCAATTACCAAGTCAAACTCTTTATCACCAAACCAAATAATTCCCCTATCAAAACCAAGCCAATGATTCCCTTTATGCCATTCAATAAACCTCTTTTCTCATCAATTCATATTCTTATAACATACGCATTAATAAAAAAATATCAAAGACCAAATCATCCTCAAACCAGCCATTAACATAGTGAGAAAAGCATGTTCCCTCATAAACTGAATGTTTATCTTAATGTATCCATAACTAAATACATCGTGTAACAATTTGCATCAAACCATTTATTTATAATAACAACTTATACACATGACCATGAAGGGAAATCCATAACATATGAGGCTTATGAACCACTAACCCTAAAGGAACTCAATCAATGCTAGCTCAACCTTAGCAATAGAAAGGAATATCAAAGGACAAACAATCTCAAAAGAAGAAAAGAAGAAAAAAATGAAGGTAGCAATCAAATCTATGAGCTTTTATCCTCTTCCCTTTCTATTTCTACAAAACCATTAAGTAGTCATTGATCTTATATCATTGTGAAGCATAAACCTTTGTTCTATGCACTGAACAAAAATTTGGAAATATTAAACATGTGCATTGATTCAATACAAAATTTCAATGAATACAATATTTGAAGACACCATTCCACCACTGATTTCTACAAATTCTGATCTGAATTCAGCATTAGAGCAACCAAAATTTTCAACCAAGACAATATCTCTACTGAAATGAAAGCACTAGACTCACCAAGCGTCATTCAAATCATTGTTATCAAGCAAACAAGTCAATAAAACTTCAATGTTCAAAGACACCTTCAGTAGCATAGAACCAAATAAGAGGAGGCAACAAACAGTCTGTTTATAATCCTGCAAACATGATTTTTATCACACCAAGAGGCAACATCACTAACATTAAACCCAATTGATATAGATATTTTCCCTTCTGATCTTTTCATACTATCATAGTTTTCTACATACTTTGAATTATGTCAACTAGAAAGAGTGAAGAGAGATATATGCAACACCAATCAATACAAGAATAGAACCTCTACCAAGAAACCAAGGGAAGATCCAATCATTGTCAATCATTCAAATATCACTGCAATCTCAATTCAAGACATTGTTATAATCATCATCTTTGCAAAATAATAATCTTCGCATTCACATTCAAGTTTCTACTAGCTTAAGACATAAAATGGTAACTCAAACAACATTGCACACCCAATATTTTTCAAGGAGAATCACACTAGGTTCATAGACTTCTACCCTTACCATTTTCATTCAAAATTTTGTCAAAATAACACATACTTGTTGGAAACACCGTCCATTTAATCGCCATCATGGGGTTCCTAGGAGAGGCGACGACGAATTTTATGAGTGCTCCTGTGGCAGGGGTTTGAGGACAGCGCCCCTGAAGCTAAAAATAGATGAAAATTTTCCTTGTAAAATATTGTAATTTTGTAGTCAATTTGGGTCATTCATTAAGCGGATGATATGGTTGTATAAGTTATGTTAATTTAGGGTTTTTCTCCCTAGAAGGAAACCCATGGTCTATATGAGGGGATTTTATTGCATTTGTGGATTATTATTCTGAGAGAGAGGAGGTTGTCTGAGAGCGAGGAGGAAATTACATCGGATTTGTTGTATGCTGTATATATTCATTTTGTTGGATAATATAAAAGGAAGGATTGACTATTTCTCTGTGGATGTAGCCTAAGTAGGTGAACCATGTATATCTATGTCTCTCTTATTTATGTGTTTTTGTATTTGTGTTTCTGCAATATTATATGTGTTTCATTGCTCCGTTAATTCATTTCTAACAACTGGTATCAGAGTCAAAGGTCTATTTGGCTTATAAACTCGTAGGAGAGAAGGCTTCCTGGTTCGACTGGGAGCAATGGAGAAAGATGGTAGGTTTAGGGTCGATAAATTTAACGTCCAAAACTACCAATTGTGGAATATGTAAATGGAAAATTATTTGTATGAGAAATATATGTACCTAACATTGAGCGGAAAATCAAAGAAGTAGACAAGTATGACAAAGAAAGGATGGGATCTTCTTGACAAAAAGGTACTAGGAACAATATGGTTGTGTCTGGTAGCATCACTGACATTCAACTTTTCAAAGGAAATGACAACAGAAGGTTTAATGATGACAATGCCAAGCTATATGAAAAACCCTAGGCCTAAAATAAGGTATTTCTTATGAAGAATCTACTTAATATGAATAAGTCATAAGATGAATCTCTTGCTGATTATTTAAATGAATTTAACATGGTTACACATCAGTTAAGTTCTGTAGGGGTAAATTTTGATGATTAATTTAGGGCTCTATTATTTCTATGCTCATTTCCAGAAATTTGGAGTGGCTTAGTTATGGATATCAATATCTCTATCTTTGGATCTAGTACTTTAAAGTTTGATGATGTTGTTGGTGCCATCTGTTGAACCTCAGAATTACCTTCCCCTTGACATTTGTTCTCACATTTTTCTCTTCATTTCTCACAAGACTACATATCCAATCAATGATAAATGCTAGATTTTGTCTTAGGAAAGCATTAAAATGATCACCATATTATATTTCCATGTTCTTGCTATTTTTTTTTTCAAATTAGCTACAGAACGCATCCTATTTTGCAACTAACTATGGATTTCGTAGCTACTCTCATGCTTTGGCAAGTTACAGGTGTCAAATGAAGAATTGGGCCATATGGGCATCTCCAGAATCATCTCTATATGGATTTTATCCTCGTCACTCGGTCTAGATTGACAGAAAAGAATTCCTAAAGTCATGGTCAAAGATGGAGTCAAATACGCTATCTAGTAGTAGTGGGACTTTTGATATTTCATAGTTAATTAGGACTCTAATAGTTCTGTTGAAGAGTTAATGCAGATTAAGACACTTGTAGCTGATCAAGAGTTGAGGAGTTAATGCAGATCAAGCCACCTGTAGCTGTTCAAAAGTTTAACAGCCTCATTACAATTTGAATTAAGCCATTTGTGGCATGTCTTTCTACAAACAGTCATGATAGATTCAGATCAAGCCACCTATAACAAGATTTTCTCTTAGATAGTTATGTTGTTTTTCTATAAATATCGGTTAATGGGACCGAGAAGTAGTTAGAAGCTAGAAGGGATTACAGGATTTTTGTTAAAAACTTTGTTCAGACTTCATTTTGTTGATAATACAAACTTTGTTTTTTCAATGGTGGTTTAAAAGTGCATCTTTAATTAGTTGTTATCCAACTACATCAGTTGCAGAGGGCCCCTACACTGAAGGAGGCTTTTCACTTGTTTTCATTTTAATTTCTACTACTCTATTTTTTTGCAAGTCCATTTTCTTTAGTTTTGTTTCATTTCAGTTTGTAACCAATAATGTGAGGATAAAAATCACAACTATGCAAGTCTTATTCTTTAGAGATATTGTATTAAGAAATGACTGAATAAAAAATGAAGAAATGAGAATACACAGTTGCCTAGCTTCTTACTATTTTGATTACTCATTTTCTTCGCACATAACTGTCAATTATTTTTATTAATAGATGTTCTTAAAACCATTTTGAAATAATGACAATTCTAACTTAATTTGTTGAATATCTAAGTCATGCAGTGATTGAGTTTACTTAGTATATTGTCACTTTTACAATATGTCATCTTTTGTTTTATGTTTTCAGGTCATTACTTAGTTGCATCACTTGACATTCCGAAAGATTATTTCAAGGAGATTGATTCTATCATGTTCCAAAATTGAATGGTTGAATGGCTAAATGAATGTAATTATTGAAATACCTTGTGCATCAGTATTACTTTTGGTTGTAAGAATCAAATCCATGGATTAGGACTAAATGGTAGATAAGGTAGATGCTATGTTTCTCTTATTAGGTCCTAACTAGTTAAAAATGATTCTTAGTCATTTTAAGAGATTAGACTAACTTAGGAACCTATCCTTCCTTTTAAAAACTCATTAGATCCATGTAAATCTCTCATAGATTGTATATTATTAGACATTAGAGAACAGAAACCCCCAAAACAAACATAAAATACAAAACAACGAAGTAAGAGAAAATTTAACTAAGCACATATAGTGCATCACACTTCATTAGTCTACAAACCTCAGTTGATAATTCATGCAAGCAATTTAGGACACTAAATTGACTAAACATTTTGGTGCCATTGCCGGGGAAGTGTAATTAGGTAACCTTATCTCTTACATTAAAAAAAAAATTGATATGCGTAGAGAAAGAGTCTCTAGGGGTAGATTTATAGCTAGAGTCAAGAGTTCAATTCCTACAACACTACCTACTCCACCAAGACGAAGAAGAGATACACCTCCATCTCAAGCTCATATTCCTAGCCATAGACCTCCTAAAGTTCTAAGGTCAGAAATTCAACCAAGAGGATCTCCTACTTCATCTACTGAGGCAGTCCTAGAGGAGGAAACTCTTGGATCTCCAACAGAAGGAGTAGCCTTTTTCACCTCCACAGGGGAACATATTTTAGTTGAAGAATTAAGATTACCTAGTGAAGAAGAAGAAGTAGAACCTCTCTCCCACATACCATTAATAGAGGAACCAGAGGAAGAGATATTAACCTTGCAGGTTGAATCTTATATTGACTCTCAAGAAACTATAATGGTAGAAGAAGGAGAGGATGGAAAATTCACACTGTTTGGAGGAGGATGAGGGAGAGGAAGAGGTAGAGAAAATAATGGAGAAGGCAGAGGAAATAATGGAAGAGGTAGAGGACATAGGGAAGTTGATAATTCTTTTGGATTCCCTATAGTTGATGAAGAAACAAATGCCACAATGAAAAATATCTCACCTTCTGTCCTCCCAAATTTTCATGGATTAAAAAGTGAAGACCCTAAAACCTTATTTGAATTTGAAGTCTTATGTAGAACATATGATTATTTACAAGACTCTCAAAAACTCAAATTGTTCCCTTCAACGTTGAAAGGAGTTGCTTTAAAATGGTTCATGGGGTGGGTCACTCAGTCCACGAGAACATGGAATGACATGAATAAAGTGTTTTTGGACAGCTATTTGGATTATTGCATGCATATCAATCACAAGGATGAAGTGTTCAAAATGATACAAAGAGAGGATGAAAATTTAGAGGACTTAATTGAGAGATTCAACTATAACTTAAAAAGAGAAAAAATGGATAACTTAGATCAAGATAATTTAAAAGGTCTTCTATTAAAAGCCATTAGAGATGAGTGGATAGATATCCTTAACATGATGGGGAAGGGAGATATCTCTGAACTCCCATTAAGTGACATAGGAGAATTATGTGTTCATATCTCAAGAGGAAAATCTAAAACTGGGAAGGGTCCAAGAGATCCTTCTCTTGTTAGGGTGAGTAAATTTGCAACTGGATCAATGAGTAGGGTAGAAATTGGAAACATGCTTGATGGATTTAAAACAGATATTTAGGGAGCCTTAGTGAATAGATAGACACCCTTAAGTTATAAAACAAGCAGAAAACCGAGACTTATGCTTTGGCTATTTTCTGTCCCAAATGCAGAAAGAAGCATGCTTTAAGAGAATGCCCTTTAGATGCAAAAGTTATAGAGACTTGTGTGATTTGTTCAGAAAACCATGAGACAAAAAGTTGTCCTTCAATCCCTGGTATTAAGGCTGTTTTTCAAGAAGAAACTGTTTCAAATCCAGCAGTCTCTTTGCTTTGTATCTAGAAGACCTTGGCAAGGACAACAAAAGCAGGGTTTTAACAACCAAATGTATATGCAGGCCCCCTCCAAATTGGAATTCTTGGCAACAACCTTGGCCTCAATCTCAGTCTCAAACTCAACCTTGGGCTCAAGGAATGCAAAATCCTTATGGAATATTCTCTCCATACTATCAATATCCTCCATCATATCCAAACTATCCTCCCCAACAAATTCCTCAACAAAATCAACAGCCCCAACTTCAAAACCAAAACCCTCAACTTTCACTGCCATTTCCATAGAGACCAAATCAGCTACCTGCCCAAACATTACCTAAACCCAACAATAAAAATCCTCAAAATACCTATATGGTGGAAGGACAACAATTTCTAGCTTACATGATTACTCCATTAGATCTCAATGATATCCAATTGAGATCTAGTAGGATATTGGAAAAGAAAAAACCTTCTGTGGTTATTCAAGAACAAGGCAATTCTGAGGAAGATTCTCTATAGCAAAATAAAAGTTTTGAAGGAACATCTCCTCAAAACCAGAACATTAAAATTGAAAAACAAAAAGAACCGATAAACTCAATTCCTATCATAGAGAAACAACCAGTATCTACTTCTACACCTCCTTTTCCAGAAAGATTACAAGTTGATAGAGGGGTAGAAAAGCATATTATGTTTCCTAATTATGATTTTCTAGGTGAATTGAAAAATGTCTGTATCAAAATCACTTTGCTACAAGCCATTAAGGAGATTCCAATTCTAGCTAAAACAATAAAAGCATTGAGCATGAAGAAACCAGGAAGAAAAACAAAAGAAGTAAAAAGAATTCACCTAGTAGGAAAAATAACAGACATAATGATGGGAAAAATTTCCATACAAAAATATGTAGATCTAGGAAGTCCAGTTGTAAAAACACATATCAATGGAGTTGAAATCCCAAATACACTGATTGACTTAGGAGCAACAATAAACATCATGAGCAAACAAACCATGGAACAACTCAAACTTCCTAATCTTCTTTATACACCTACATTACTACAATTGGCAGATAGATCTGTAATCAAACCAGATGGTGTGTTAGAATATATTTTAGTGTCCTTAGACTCTTGGGACTACCCTATTGATTTTATGATCCTAACCCCAAAGAGAAATCTAGGAGGACATCCACTTATATTAGGAAGACCTTGGCTAGCTACATCTGATGCTTTCATTAGCTGTAGATCTGGTGATATGTATACCTCTGATGGTAATTAAAATAAGAAATTCACTTTATATCCTCCAACAAGAAAAATCATAGAGATAGATGAAAAAGAATGGATTGATGATGAAAATTATATTCAACCTCTCTTTCCTATTTCAACCATTAGTGAAGATAGTCAAATCTTGAAAACAATGGAAAATTTTGAATCATCTCCAGAATATGAACATGATCGGTTTCAAGAAAAATCTAATATTGAATATTTGTCATCTAGGTAGATGTCTCTTTATTCTATGGAAGAATTTGGTATCTTTACAGTTGAAATCTTTTGAGGGAAAATGTTGAACATAAACAATAACTTGGAAAAAGTTACAATACGAAAAGCTAATCAAAACTTTACAACAACATTCTTCTGCATATGCATGGGAATACATTGACATGAAAGGAATTAGTCCTAAGACTTTTATACATCACATCTACATTGAGGAAAATTTTAAGCTTATCAGACAACCTCAAAGAAGGATCAATCCGAATCTTAGGGAAATTGTGAAAGAAGACTTGCAAAAATTGCTGAATGTAAATTTTATCTACCCAATTTTAGATATCCAGTGGGTTTCTCCTCTAGTGATTGTGCCTAAAAAGAATGGTAAATGGATGGTATGTATTGATTATCTACAATTGAATAAAGCTACCTTGAAAGATCATTTTCCTTTGCCCTTTATAGATCAAGTGTTAGATACATTAGCAGGTAAAAAGTACTTCTAATTCATGGATGGTTTTAATGGTTACAATCAGATTCAGGTAGAACCTGAAGATCAAGATAAAACCACATTCACCTACCCATGGGGAACTTATGCCTACCAAGTACTCCCTTTTGGATTATGCAATTCACCTACAACATTTCAAAGAGTAGTACTAGGAATTTTTTCTGATCTAATACATGATTGTGTAGAGGTATATATGGATGACTTTACAGTTTATGGGAATACATTTGAGGAAGCATTAGAAAATTTGGAAAAAAGTTCTTAAAATATGTAAGGAAGAAAACCTTTCTCTAAGCCATGAAAAATGTTTTATGATGTTTACAAAAGGGATTGTTTTAGGACATCACATTTCAGGAGATGGAATTAAGGTTAATAAATCTAAAGTTGAAGTCCTCTCTAAATTATCATTTCCAAGTTGTTAAAAGGATGTTAGAAGTTTTCTCAGATTCACAGGATATTATAGAAGGTTTATAGAAAATTTCACTAAACTAGCATCACCACTCTTCAAATTGCTCACCAAGGATTGTGAATTCAATTGGAATCCTGATTGCCAGTTGGCATTTGAGACCTTGAAAGCAAAAATTTCTGAAGCACCCATCTTAAGAGGTCCAAATTGGAAACTGCTTTTTCATATTTCAACAGATGCTTAAGATACAGCTCTGGGAGTTGTATTAGGACAAAAATATTTGATCCCTTATGCCATCTACTACACAAGCAATAATTTGACTCCCACTGAGTTAAATTACACTGTAACTGAAAATGAATTCTTAGCTATTGTTCATCATATAACAAGTTCAAATATTATATAATAGGCTATGAAACCTTTGTTCATACAAATCACTCTGCAATTAGATACTTAATGAATAAACCGATTACTAATGGCAGAGTTACAAGATGGTTATTACTCCTGCAAGAGTTCAACATCACTATTTTAGATAGACCTGGAAAACAAAATACAATTGCTGATTTCTTGTCTAGAATTCAATATATCAAAGATAACATTCTAGTTGATGATAAATTTCCTGATGAATATATTTTCGCAGTAACTACTCAAACTCCTTGGCTTGTAGATATTGCTAATTACTTAGTCACAGGAAAATTACCTTCACCTATGTTTCCTAAGGAGAAAAGAAAAATCATTCAAACAAGTGCAAATTACTCATGGATTACTAATGAATTGTATAAAACAGGTCCAGATCTCATGATAAGAAGATGTGTTCGAGAAGATGAAATGCCTGAAATTCTTAAGGCATGCCATGATGAACCTTGTGGTGGGAATTTTTCTGATAAAAGGACAACTTATAAAATCCTTCATTTAGGATATTATTGGCTCTCCATCTTCAGAGATGCCAAATAGTATGTCAAAAGGTGTGACAGTTGTCAAAGGATAGGGAAACCTGCTACCTCAGATGAAATGCCACTACAAACTCAAGTACTCATTGAACCTTTTGAAAAATGGACCTTGGATTTTGTTGGGCCAATTAATCCTCCATCTAAACAAAAGAATTATATTTTGTTATGCACTGATTATGTCACTAAATGGGTAGAAGCTAAAGCATTACCTTTTTCTAATGAGAAATTTGTAGTTAATTTTCTTTTTGAGGAAATATTCACTCGATTTGGTGTTCCAAGAGAAATAGTGACAGATCAAGGATCTCAATTTACATCTAAAATGGTGGAAAGACTTGTACAAGAATACAAGATAAAACATAGGAAGTCTACTCCTTACCATGCACAAGGAAACGGTCAAGTTGAATCTACCAATAAGGTGATAGAAGGAATTCTCACTAAGACTATACATATACATAGAAGAGATTGGGTAGAAAGGCTTCTTGAAGCCTTATGGGCCTACATAACTACATGGAGGAACAAAACATGACATACTCCCTATGGGCTTGTTTATGGGAAACAAGTCTTGTTCCCTATAGAGTTTCAAATCAGAACCTTCAAGATGGCAGTCCAATTGGGACTGGATTTATAAAAAGCACAGAAACATAGATTTGAGCAACTCAATGAGCTTGATGAAATTAGGCAAGATGCAGTTCAAAGGACCAGTTTAGCCCAACAGGAAAGGGCTAAATGGCATGATAAGTATATCAAGTAGAAGAAGTTTCAAGCAGGAGATTGGGCACTTTTGTTCGATTCAAAATTCAAAGATTTTCAAGGGAAGTTTATGAGATTGAAGAAGTCTTTAACAATGGAGAAGTGAGAATAAGGACAATAGATGAGATAAAGATACCTCTTCTTGTAAATGGTCATCGGTTAAAGATATATCATATGCTAATTTCAAGGGAGGATTTTTTTAGAATTTTCCAAGATAACACTGAGATGAAGTTGGTGAAGAAGAATTCTTCTTCTCCACTAACTTAGTTTTCCTGTATATATATAAAATGTATAAGTCTGAAAACCAATTGTTCATTGGCTTACTTATACAGGAAATACAGGGTGAAAATCATAGATTTCTGACATCCTATATTTCCTATTTTCTTTTTGTAATAAGTAGTGACATAAAGCTACAATCATTTGCAGTGCCTAATCTACAAATTCATTTCATTTCATATTCATCTCACTTCACTCTCATGCCCTTTCACTGTTATATTCCATTTTCCTTTCATTACACTCCATTTACATTTTATTTCACATCCATGTTCCATAGCCATATTTCATCTTTGTCATGTTCTGCAGCTAACTCCATTCCGCAGCCAGTTTGATTCTGCAGCCATAATTCCATTCTGTAGCTCTATTCCAAATAAATGTTGATTGCAGGGAATTGAAGGATATTTTTTTTTTGAAGACTGATATGATAAGAAGGGTATCTACAGATCAACATCAATGAAAAACAACAAACAAGAATCTTAAGTTCCAAGAGGTAAAAGTGAAGAAAACTATTTTAAAATAACATGGTTAGAACATAGAATATGTATAATATGGACATTCATGTCTCCATGACAAATCATCATTTGATTTGATTTTGATCTCTATCGTACTGCATATCCGCCACACCATCCATCTTTCGTCACATAATGGTCCATAATTAACTCCCTCATTGTTTTTAACGGTCATGACTATGACGTGACATATTTGTCCACGTCTCTCTAAAACCCTTACCATCTACTTATTTCATGCAAACCCACAGTTCTTTTCACCATACTTGCAGTCAATCCATTTCATAAACCAGGAAGGGTAATTCTGAAGGTTAAGGAATTTTGTGAAGCAGAAGGCATGGGACTCATTGTCAGGTCAGAACCAGTAGGAGAAAAATGTATGGAAGGATACCCACAACTCAAGGAAATGCTGCGAAATGCTCAACGACTGAAACTCATCGAAAAATTTGATGGTTTTCATAAAGAGATCGCAAAATCTTTTGCTAGATCTTTTGATGGAACAGAGGTAGAAATTGGAGACATTAAGTTTGCAGTAACATAATCGTTCATAACAGAGGCTATAGAACTTCCAAGACATGGTGAAAGATGGTTCAAAAACAAGGAATTCCACAGTGAATCATGGAAAGTAATCCTCAGGAACCCAGGTATGGATGTCTCTGTTTTTATTAAAGGAATTCCCATTTCAGCTCTTAAAAGTAAATGGAGGAGCATGCTTTTGATATTACAGAAATTTATCACCTGTGAGGGGAGATTTGGGTGCATGTATGTCTACCATATACGTTTATTGATTAATTTTATAGAAAATGGAGAATCAATCTTCCTTTCTTCCTACTAAATATTTTAAGAAGGATGGCCTCAAATGTGCAGAAGAAAATAGAATTCATAGACACAACCATGTACCATCATGGGTTGATAAAGATACTGATTGAGTTTCATTTAAAAGACATAGGAGATACCTCAGAAGATTTCCTCATTAGAAATCATTTTCAAGAAGCACTAGAGTCACCCAAAGAAGATAATGTTAGAAAAAGTAGAAGAAAGAAGATTGGCATAGTCATTGAAGACAAACCTGAGTCTTCATCATAGCAAGATGATGAAAAATTAATATCTGAAGAACTAACAGAAATTAGGAAACAAATCAGAGCAAGAGGAAAGATAACAAAAGAGAAAAAGGTCACAGAGAGAGAATGTAAGTCATCTACAACCTAGAAGAAGCTCTAGACTCCGAGGGTTGGCAAAAAAAACACCGTCAAAAGGGAAAGAGTTCAAAAAATTAGAAGAGGAACCCCCATAAACTTCTCCTCTTAACATCCCTTCTGCACACAGTCCTCAAAATTACCCTGACCATCATTTTGAAGGTATCCCAAGCAAAATATCTCCAGGCATAGACCCAATACAACAACAAATATATGATTATATAGAATCAGTGGAGAAGGAAAGCACCTCAATGAATCCAGAACCCTCTATCAATCCAGAACCCTTTGTCAATCCACAAGAGCCTCTAATTGACTCTCTCAAATAGGAAATTTATGAATTAGAGATATTGAATAGACATATCAAGAAGGAGAATGAAACCATGAGGGAACAAAGTAAATTGGACAAGGCTATTCATGATAATACCATTTTGCATCTAGGACTGTGGTATAAGTAAAATAGGAAGTTGAAAAGGAAGAATAGAAGTTTGAATAGAACAATAATCAACCTCAAATATAGGCTTCTTATGAGGAAACCCAGAATGACAATCACTTCAAAGAAGAGCAAAATAAGAAAATTGGATGTACTAGCAGAAGTGTCTGAGAAAATGCATTAGATAAGAATAATTCACATTTTTGGCAAATTGCATGAGGACATGCAACGATTTTGCAGTGGGGGTATGTTGCACCTCAGAATTACCTTCCCCTTGACATTTGTTCTCATCTTTTTCTCTTGATTTCTCACAAGACTATAGATCCAATCAATGATAAATGCTAGATTTTGTCTTAGGAAAGCATTAAAATGATCACCATATTTTATTTTCATGTTCTTGCTAATTTAATATATTTTTTGCAAATTAGCTATAGAACGCAACCTATTTTGTAGCTTATTGTGGATTCCATAGCTACTCTCATGGTTTGGCAGGTTACAGGTGTCAAATGAAGAACTGGACCATATGGGCATCTCCAGAATCATCTCTACATGGATTCTATCTTCCTCACTTGGTCCAGATCGACAAAAATGCATGCCTAATTTCATGGTCAAAGATGGAGTCAAATACGTTATCTAGTAGCAATGGGACTCTTGATATTTCGTAGTTGATCAGGAGTCCAACATTTCTGTTGAATAGTTAATGCAGATTAAGCCACTTGTAGCTGATCAAGAGTTGAGGAGTTAATGCAGATCAGGCCACCTGTAGCTATTCAGAAGTTTAACAGTCTCATTACAATTTAAATTAATCCATTTGTGGCATGTCTTTCTATAAACAGTCATGATAGATTCGGATCAAGCCACCTATAACAAGATTTTCTCTTAGACAGTTATGTTGTTTTTCTATAAATATCGATTAAATGAGACTGAGAAGTACTTAGAAGGTAGAAGGGATTATAGACTTTTTGTTAAAAAATTTGTTTAGAATTCATTTTTTTGATATTACAAACTCTGTTTTGTCAATGGTGGTTTAAAAGTGCATCTTTAATTAGTTGTTATCCAACTACATCAGTTGCAGAGGGCCCCTGCACTGAAGGAGGTTTTTCACTTGTTGTTTTCATTTTAATTTCTACTACTCTGTATTTCTGCAAGTCCATTTTCTTTAGTTTTGTTTCATTTCAGTTTGTAACCAATAGTGTGAGGATAAAAATCACAATTGTGAAAGTCTTATTCTTCCGAGATATTGAATGAGAAATGGATGAATAAAAAATGAAGAAATGAGAATACACAGTTGCTTAGCTTCTTACTATTTTGATTACTCATTTTCTTAGCATAGAACTATCAATTATCTGTATTAATAGATGTTCTCAAAACCATTTTGAAATAATGACAATTCTAACTTAATTGGTTGAATATCTAATTCATGCAGTGATTGAGCTTACTCCGTATATTTTCAGTTTTACAATCTATCATCTTTTATTTTCTGTTTTCAGGTCATTACTTAGTTGCATCACTTGAAATTCCAAAAGATCATTTCAAGGAGATTGATTCTATCATGTTCCAAATTGAATGGTTGAATGGCTAAATGAATGCAATTATTGAATTACCTTCTGCATCAATATTACTTTTGGTTGTAAAAAGTAGATCCATGGATTAGGACTAAATGGTAGATAAGATAGATGCTTTGTTTCTCTTATTAGGTCCTAACTAGTAAAAAATGATTCTTAGTACATTTTTAGGAGATTAGAATAACTTAGGAATCGATCCTTCCTTTTAACACTCATTAGATCCATATAAATCTCTCATATATTGTATATTCCTAGACAACAAAGAACAAAAACTCCCAAAACAAACATAAAAATACAAAACAACGAAGTAAGAGAAAAGGTAATGAAGCACATATGGTGCATCACACTTCATCAAACTACAAACCTCAATTGATAATTCATGCAAGCAATTTAGGACACTAAATTGACGAAACACCATCCTTAGAGAGGAAATGTGATGAAAAAGCTTAGGTGAGACATCAAGTAATGCTTTGACTGTAGAGACTAGGGGAAGAAAAATGGAAAGAGGAAGGAGCCTAGGAAATCCTAGTAGGTCAAGGAACGACAGATCGAAATCCAGATCAGAGATAGTGTGATGTAAATGTGGAAAGAAAGGACAACTGAAGAAAGATTGCAAATTTGGGAAGGGAAAAGAAGGAGATGGACAACAAGAGAACAATCATGACATGAATGTGATAGGGGATATGTTGCAAGACGATTTTATTATTTCATTAGAGAATATTATTGATGCTTGGGTGGTAGATTCAGGCCCTCATTCCATGCCACATCTGATAGGACACATTTTGTTATGAAACCAGCTCAAGAAAAGATAGAAAAGATAGATCAACTCCTTAGAATTCAGCCTCTTCGAGGGGACAACCTCCTTTACATTACATAAATGAACAATTCTTGGATGATACAAATGAAAAGACCTCCTTTCTATATATAGGAGTCTAAGGGGTCATAACATAATCAGAGCCGACATAACAATAATAATGTAACGGCATAATAATAACAATACTGGGCTTCTATGGGGCACATTAGTAACAATATGGGCACTACATGGGTACATCAATATAATAAGTGGGTTGTACTTATAACAATAAGGGGTTACACTAGTAGTATAGGGGCCTAACATGCCCCTCTCCTTCAAAAAGCGTTGTCCTCAACGCTTGAGTAGTTCTTGATGCTTCTGTATAAAATTCTTGTCCTCCCATGTGGAATCTTCAGTGGGTAAGTTCTTCCACTTGATGAGATACTCTGAAATTGATCAATTTCGTAGCTGTCGGGTTCTTGTTTCTGTGACTGCTCCAGGTTCCAATATGATTTTTCCTTCCTTTTCAATATCTGGCAATATTGTTTGAATTGGGATCTTTTGTAGCTTTTGAATAAGTGGCCATACTTCTTTTTCCTTCTTCCATTCATCCCTTTCTTCGTTTATCCAATCTAGTTGGATAATAGAAATAGCACAAAACAATGCTTCCACATCCTCATCCTTGAAGAGTCTTCCCATTCGGTAAGGTCGCCATTTTTTAAGTGCATGTAATATTGCCAACATTTCCTTCTCATAAATAGCTTTCTTTAGATGTAGCAGTAAAAATACCCAGTCGCCTACATCAAAACATTTTTCACTATGATGTTGATCTACCTGTTGTTTCATTTGATTTTGCACCAAAGTGGCGTTATCCTTTAAAAGTTGGAGAACTTGTTGTTGATGCTCGATGTGATCTTTCACTACTTGAACCTTTTTCTTCTTGATATGTCCTTCTATATTTAGAGTTTGAGGAGTGGTAATTTCTTCCAATACTTTACAAGATATGGCCGGATTCATTTCTTGATGCTCGATGTGAACTTTCACTTCTTGAACATTTTTCTTCTTGATATGTCCTTCTATCTTGATAGTTTGAGGAGTGGTACTTCCGACCAGTGAATTACAATATATGGCTGGATTCATTTCTTCTTTCTTGATGTGATCTTTCACTTCTTGCACCTTTTTCTTCTTGATATGTCCTTCTATCTTGAGAGTTTGAGGGGTGGTCATTCTTGCCAATAGTTTACAAGATATGTTCTGATTCATTTCTTCTTTCTCTGGGGTTGGCTCTTGGCATATATCCTCTTCTTTTGATGTTTTTTGATCATTTTCTTCCTCCTATTCATACTCTACGTAAAATAATTTCTTCTCAGCACACTTATGACCTTTAGCGCATTTGCTATCACAATTGTAACAAAGCCCTTTTTCTCTTTTTTCTTCCAATTGTTGTGGTGTAACCCTTGTAGGTTGTGGAAGGCTAGGAGAAACAACACTTCCATCTTTATAGTTGTGAGGGGTACGCTTCCTGGTTTCCATAATTTTGCTTTCCACTATGTCACAAATCCCTTTTACTCTCTCCAATTGTTGGTGTTGCTCTAAAGAAGGTGTTGCTCTTTGTATCCTCATAATGTGCTATCATTTCCTCCGTGAAAATTGACCACGTAACAAGTTGTTTACGAGAACAAAGCCCTTTGTACCATAAAAATTGATCTAGTTCTAAATATGAAGATGCAATACATACATTTTGTAACAATTGTACACCATGTAGATCAAAATATTGCTCCATCTGAAGTATCCAATTTACCGGATCCTTGCCATCAAACTTCCTCATCTTGCTTTTTCTTGATTTTAGGAGCTCGATCTTGAAATGACTCTAACTCTGTACTTTTGGATCTTTAAGTTCTGAAATTGTGACCTGTAGTAGCCCTCTATGTCCTGTTTCCAATGCCACAAGTCTGACCCAAATTGGATTCTCCAAAAAATAGTTATGCACAATCTTTCAAGATGACCTGATTATAGACCTTTCCAGAAGAGCGAACTTGTATGAAGTGCCACGTGTCAATTGTTTGACCTTTGACTTTGAAAAAAATACACAAGAAACTACAGTCCGTCCTCTTTCTGTACCTTCTTATGAAATTTCAATCCAATGCTCACAGAGAAATTTATGACTATTTTCCCCAGGTCACCTGTTTGGAATGTAATTCAGGATTCTGCAAAATGACCAACTTCCTCAGATCATATCTCCACAAATATAGCGCGAAAAGCTCTGAAATTTGGACCTGAGGTTCAGCGTGATTTATTCGCAAATGGGTTTTTTTTTCAACTTCTGAAACGTCACTGAAGAGAAGTTATAGCGAAAATACCACGATGACCTGTTTGGAGCAGTGAAACCCTAGAATCCAAAGCTCTGATACCAAATGTTATGAAACCAGCTCAAGAAAAGATAGAAAAGATAGATCAACACCTTAGAATTCAGCCTCTTCGAGGGGAAACCTCCTTTACATTACATAAATGAACAATTCTTGGATGATACAAATGAAAATACCTCCTTTCTATATATAGGAGTCTAAGGGGTCATAACATAATCAGAGCCAACATAACAATAATAATGTAAGGGCACAATAATAACAATAGTGGGCTTCTATGGGGCACATTAGTAACAATATGGGCACTACATGGGTACATCAATATAATAAGTCGGTTGTACTAATAACAATAAGGGGTTATACTAGTAGTATAGGGCCCTAACACATTTTCATGACTATGTTCAAGGATATTTTGGATAGGTTCGCCTATGTGATGATAAACCCTGTAAAATCATTGGAATGGGTAAGGTTTTTATAAAGAAACAAAATGGAAACCAATGGCTATTGAAGAAGGTAAGGCATGTTCCAGATCTAAAGAAAAATATAATTTCAATAGGGTAGTTAGGTGGTGAAGGTTGTGTAACTACATTCACAGACAAAACCTGGAAGGTCACTAAAGGATCCCTGGTAATAGAAAAAGGAGAAAAGGTTGGTACGTTGTATTTATGTAATGGTATTTCTAATTTTGTTAATGCATTAACATCCACAAGAGTAGATATCGCATTGTGGCATTATAGGCTTAGGGACATGAGTGAGAAGGGGATGAAAATTATTCACTCAAGAAATTTGTTTTTAGTTTTGAAGCATGTTGATTTGGATTTTAGTGAAAATTGTGTTTATGGAAAGTAGAAGAGAGTAAACTTGATATGGATCACAAAAGCCTCAATTATAAAAGAGTCAAATTTATCAAAGTTAGGAAAGAAAAGAAGAGTGAAAAATTAGAGCTTGTGCATACAAATGCATGGGGACCTGCTCAAGTGTCATCTCTTGGTGGCTCTCTCTATTATGCTACTTTTTTTTATGATGCAACTAGGAAAACCTAGATTTATTTGATACTTTTAAGAAATGGAAAGCTTAGGTTGAGAATGAGACATGCAAGAATTTGAAGTGTATCAGATTAGACAATGGAGGTGAATGATGCAACAAAGAGTTTGATACTACTATTCATAGCATAGAATTCGTAAAGAGAAGACAGTTTTAAGAACACCACAGGAAAATGGTGTGTCAGAAAGGATGAATAAGACAATCATGGAGTGTGCAAGGTGTATGAGATTGCATGTAGGATTTCCCTTTCAATTTTGGGCAGATGTTGTAGATATTGTTGTTTATCTAATAAACAGAGGGCCTTTAAGTTCCTTGGATGGTGGTATTCCAAAGGAGCCTTAAACAGGTAAACAAGTAAACTACTCATTTTTAAAGACTTTTGGTTGTGAAGCCTTGGTCCACATTAATAAAGAAAATAGAACAAAGCTTGAGAAAAAATAAAAGAAATGTATCTTTATTGGATATCGTGTTAATGATTTTGGTTATCACTTATATGATTATTAAAATCACAAAATAATTAGGAGCAATGATATCATATTTAATGAAAAGGTATTGTATAAGGATCAGATGTAGGAAAAGAAACAAGAAAAGGAAAACAAAGAATACACAGTGCTTGATGAGATCACAGGAAAAATAAAGGTGTTTTAAAATTATAATTATCAATAGGAACAACAACAATAATAACCACAACAGCAATAGGAACCTCAAACACCTAAAAGTGGTGTTAGAATATCTACCAGGATAATTATACCCCCTAAATGATACTCTCCTTAATTATATTATGTATTGTTGACTTATTTTGGTGAACCATAATGTTATGAAGAAGCAATGCAAGTAGAAACTAGGGAGAAGTGGGAGTTAGCCATGAAAGAAGAGATGGACTCCTTGATACATAACCAGACTTGGGACTTAGTCAAGTTACCTGTAGGTAAACCAATATTTTAGAATAAATGGGTTTATAGGTTGAAGGAAGAAGATGGAGGTAAACAGAGGTACAAGGCTAAACTTGTTGTGAAGGGGTTTGCACAAAAGAAGGGGATAGACTTTGATGAAATATTTTATCTTGTTGTTAAAATGACTTCAATCAGAACTATTTGTGGTAGCAGAAGATTTGCATCTTGAGCAGTTAGAAGTGAAGACAACCTTTCTCCATGGGGATTTGGAGAAAAAGATCTATATGAAACAACCACGAGGGTATGAGGTCAAAGGGAAGGATAAATTAGTGTGCAGGTTGAAGAAGAGATTGTATAGCCTAAAACAAGCTCCAAGGTAGTGGTATCTAAAATTTGACAGGTTTATGTTTGAACAAGTGTATACTAGATGTTACTCTGAACATTTGTTTATCTTATAAAGAAAAATTATGGTATCTATACTATATTGTTATAGTATGTAGATGACATTCTTGTTGCAGGGTATAGCATGCAGGAAATAAAGGTGCTCAATGGAAAATTGACAAATTCATTTTCAATGAAGGATTTGGGTGTTGCAAAACAAATCCTTGGTATGAGAGTAACTAGAGATAGGAAAAATCGCAAATTAATGTTGTCTCAGAGTGAGTACATATAAATGGTGTTGGAAAGAGTTAATATCCAGAATGCAAAACCAGTTAGTACACCTTCGGCTAGCCATTTCAAACTAATTAAGGAGATGTGTCCCAAGACTCAAGAAGAGATGGATTATATGTCTAAAGTTCCATATGCATAAAAATTGGAAGCTTAATGTACGCAATGGTATGCACAAGCCTTGATATTGTATATGGAGTGGTAGTTGTAAGCGGGTACATGAAAAATATAGGAAAAGAACATTGGATGGAAGTGAAATGGATTCTTAAGTATTTGAGTGGTACAACAAATCAAGCATTATTCTTTGGTGGTTCAAACATTTCCATATAGGGATATGTTGATGTAGATATGGCAGGTGATAGAGATAAAAGGAGGAGCACCACAGGGTATGTCTTTATTGTAGGTGGAACAACTATCAGTTGGGTTTCAAAAATGAAAAGTGTTTTTGCACTTTGAACAACAGAAGAAGAATATGTTGCTTCTACAGAGGTTAGTAAAGAAATTATTTGGTTACAAAGTTTTATGTATGAATTGGGCAAGAAGCAGGAGATGGGCAGGTTATATAATGATAACCAAAGTTCCATTCATCTTACAAAGAACTCAACATTTTATTCCTCAAGGCATTAACCAATAGCTAGCCTAGGATATTAAGAGACTATACTATCATTTTTCCCAACTTATATAATGTTGATCTACTACCATAACATCAAGACAATCTCTGCATCATAATCTGGTGAGAAACTACAACCACAATTCAATTAAAAGCTTCATTGTTCAAAATATCTCACTGATCGTTGATCTATGTAGTAAACATGTAAGATAATTAGCAAACAAACATATGTATTAACAATCCCTCTTGCATTAGCTCCATACTGTCAAATCCCTAAGATATGAATCTCCTCCATGTGCCCTTGTGTGCTCTTGTTGAAGACAAATCACACACAAAAAACTCATTGGATGCACACTTGATGATCCTAGTCACTACTCCTTTTATTGTCGCTTCATTATTTAATACTTTAGGCAAAAACAAAGGAGTTTGATGTTGGTAATGTTGACCATGTCACTCAATCCCCCACAACTTCCATGAGAGAAACCTTGGTTTTGCTTGTTGTTTTTTATTTTCATCACCTATAGGCATGGTTTTAGGAACAATAGTTAGATTCCATGGCTACAATCGCTCTATTTATATGGGATTCCCTACGGTTGAGACCCTACATCTACAACTTGGCATACTTATTCCTACTCCTTTGTAACACTTGTTCAACTATTTGTAGTCTCTACAACATCCTAGCAAACCAATGTAGGTCTCATTCAAACATATAACTCTTCCTACACTACAACTTCTTTTTGCACTACATATTGTGATCTTGCACTAAAACATGCACAAGTTGACACATCAACACCTCATTAAAAAATGATGATATAAGCTAATGTGGACACATTTTGTTGAGATCATAATGTAGGTAGACATCAAGTACACCATATTAGCCATAATGCCAACAATCTCCCTCTTTGGACTTGATGGCAACCTCCCGCAAAACACCAAGTCCTCTCTCGCCCTTTGACATTAAGGGAAAAGGGAAGGACCAAATAGAGAGAAGTACTCCCCCTACAATTCTCAACATTATAAGTAAATTCGTTGATGTAAACTAAGGAGATCAGTTGCAAGATATTACTCTAATCAACACCATAACTTGACCATGTTCCCTCGGAGAGGAGACTGGTGCTTCTATGTAATATAATTATAGGGTTTTTTGTAATAGATACATGTTTGTTCATACATGACTAATATATACCTCTTCTACACTGACTCTAGGAATCCAATTTTACATGAACGTGAATTTGACATCCAATGGCCCATACATGACTAAATTTGACAATATTTGCAACATGGGTCATTTCTTGACCAATGCACCAAAGATTGGGCAATGATAATACATATGCATGATAGTATCCATCAATAAATAGAAGTATAATACATGATGACTATTCTCAATATTTCAACATCAACATATGTGGCACTTCATCATAGAAAATAAGACCATTTGAAGCATCTCAGGCCATTATTAGCAACCAACCAACATCATGACATAGTGTGAGAAAAATATATGTAATCACAATGCAAATCCTTGGAAGCATATGAAATTTTCATAACCATGTAGTATAGCATCAAAAAATCGACATGCCAACCAACAACAATTGATATAGTAGCATATTATGTCCTTCTTATCAAGGAAGATTCCAATCAATAGTAAGAAATGTAATACGACCAAACAACAACAACACTGAACTAATTATGGATCAACATCAATAAACTAATATCAGATAAGTAACATCCATGTTTCTTCATAAGAAACCATAATTCCAACAATGAGTTGTTGGAAGCATATGAGAAGCTTCCCCTAAACATGTCATATATTTTCCTAAACACAATAGCTTAAGTAGCATAAATCATTAGAAAAAGAATAGTCAAACAACATATGAAATCATCATTAATGCACAACTTCATTTGAGATCATGCACCATTGATCCTGTGGACCTGTTTGTTATTAAGTTATCATTTGCTCCATCTTAACTTATACAATATTTTCATAAATAAGCATCAAATATAAGAGAATACAATGAGGACTATCTTCCCTTACTCTGAATTTGAAGAGGAGGAACTTGAATTCTCATTTTTTCTTGGATTTTTCTTTAGAAAATATAATTTGTCTGCATGTTTTAATCCTTTTGCTATAATTTTTTCAGTATATTCTTCTATAAATTTTCATCCAGTTGATGTAAATACAATTACATGCCCTTTATTAGACATTTGACCTACACTTAAAATGTTCTTCTCTAGCCCTTAAACTAATAATACTTAATTGTTTCTCTATTCTTAATATCAAGATCATCATTACCCTTTCCTATCACCTTTGCAGGTTAACTATTTCCAAGAATAACATTACCACTCTTATTCCTATGATAGATGAATTTTATCTTATTTCCAGACATGTGATGAGAACATTTGTTAGCTATGTACAATCGACCTTCTTCTTTAAATGCGAACAAAGCAATGCCACACCTCACTTGTTCCTCTTCCTTCTGCTTAATATGATGAGTTTTAGTGGATCCATGTTTTTCAAGTCTTTTGATAACAATATTCTTATCTAATTGCATGATTTGAAGGGAAGCTACTTATTGTTTGTATGAATTCATTGTCTTGTTCTTGCATTCTTTTTATACATGTCCAAACTCATTAAATGTATAACACTTCACATGACCAAAGAAGCGAGCAAGATAATCATGATACTTCTTATTCATATTTCTCTTATTGAAATATATAGGTTTGTGACCAAATAAATTTCATGTAAAACAATACCCCTTAAAGAACGTTGAGTACCTAGGAATCGATGATCTTCTTGTGGAGATACTATTATCTTAAGATCTAAACAATATTCTTTTGCAATTGGTTGCAATGTGTCCATAGTTATGACTGAGAAGACATTCAATATCATTGACCAAAATAATGAATGAAGTGTTATTTTTTTTATCAAGGGAAAACTATTTCTTTTGAAAATTTACTTTCCTTGGTTGATGATTTAGTTGACTTCTAAACTATATACCAGTATTTTCATAGTCTAATTTGTTAACCTCAAGATTGCTTTCACAAGCCTGTGAGCTAGATTATCCCTTAACAGTTTCATGAAAACCAAGGCCTGATTTGATGGAGGGAGATCTTTCACTGTTAAGAAGATTTTTCAATATCTTGGTACTATCCTGAAATTTCAAATGTTTGTCTTTTTCTACTAATTTACCATTTAGAATGCTTATCTCAACCTCCATTATATGACGTTGATATTCCTTTCCATATACCGCTTCCTCATTCCTTCTTCAATATTTCTTCCTTCTTCCAGTTGTGTTCTTAATTCGATAATATATTATTTAATTCCATTATATTGTTCTTCAAATACTTGAAGTAGCTCCTCATTTCTTTTGTTTGAGTTTTACAAATCTAATCTTAAAGAAATGATCTCAACTTCAAGTCCTTCACAATATTATTTCTCTTCATTAAGTTGTTCCTCATGGTATTTGTTTACATTTTCCTACAACTTATTCTTAATATCGTTAATCCTTACAAATCATACTAAGTTTTCTTCTAAGTTTCATTACTTCCTCTAACATGTCTTCTTTTGAATTAGTAACTCCATCTGATATAATAAAGGATGTTTCAGGATTACTCTCATCTTCTGATAGACCACAATTTCTTGTAGATTCATTTAATGTTTGGAAAAATAAAGACTACCTGTCATTTTACCTAAACAAAATTCAATAACTTGTTTTCTTTCTCCTTCATGGATGGTTTGTAGATTATGCCATGCCTCCTTGTGGTTTCATAACGTATAAGTTCCTCTAATACTTAATCAGGGACGTTACAAAATATTTCATTTAATGCCTGAGTATTCTTTTAGGGTTCTTGTCCTAATGGCAAAGTTTTAGCATAACCATTACAGACTAACTTCCAAACATCATATCCAAGGAACATTTTACTAGACTTCATATTTTCTTTCCAATCTACATAATTAGCCTCATCAAGTACAAATCCATACTTTCTGACTTGGTTTTTTCTAATAATATTTGTTATTGGCCTATGATTTTTGATATTTCCACGACATTGGATACATAATTGTCACAGATTTCCTAACTTCATCTCTTCCTTTATGCTACCTTCTTGTGTTTCCTTCCCATTGTCCCTTATTTACTCTTGTTGAGAAATCAAGGGAAACTAGATTAGGGTGATTTATCTTACTTTGATAACTGCTTGTGATGTTATTTTACTTAACTTGATGGACTTTACAGTTAGATTCTTCTTTAATTTATTATTATAGTGTTCTTATCATCAAACAACTACCAAACTATGAAGATCAAAAGAACAAGAGGGCACAAACTATAAGCTGCTAGCTAGGGCCAAAACCTCTCTCTTAAGAGGAAAACCCACAAGAATTATTCTCTTCATATACAATATTCAATTGAAAAATTCCAAGACCTAAGAACCTTGACAAATACCCCTCCAAGACCAAGTCAACTCCTTATTTGATGAGCTTCTCTTCCACAATTCTCTAATACTTTAGATTTCAACCTTTCTTTAGAATTTTGGCATGCTGCTTTAGGACTACAATTTCTGGCCCTCCTGTACTTTTTTTAGTTTCACATATGTGGGAGATATAGGTCAAATAAGGTATTATTATTTCTCGCTTTATCTTGCTTCTCTTCCTTAATAATTTGGCTTGCAAACCAACAACTTTTATCACCAAGTTTCAACTTCTCAATATGACTGCAATTATTCTTTTAGTTGCAACCTAATTTTCCCTAGTTTCTTCGCACATGTGGGAGGTTCAACCATAAAATAATCCTTTAATACTTTTCTATTCCTTTATTTTGTTTCTCCTCTTTATCGCTAGCTATTATGCTTCTTTTCTTGATGATCGAACTTGCTTCTTTCTTGATCAAGTATGTTCTCCAAATGAGGTCGATGGAATACTTATATATAGTCTTCTATGAGGCTCAAACAAACGTAATGAGGCTGAATTCACTGCCTATAGGCCAACTTGGTCTTCGAGGAGGATATTTGACTCTATTTGAATTATATAAACTCTCTTTACATGATACAAAGTGCCCAATGGGGTCTTTCATAAATGAAAATGACTCAATTGACTTCTTGACTCTATGACAAGCCTTAGAAGCACTCAATGGGTGCTTGACTTAAAAATAAATTTACGTTGAGCTTGAAACCCATTAAGAGTACATTTCATATTTATGAAGATCGAACCTAGTGACATACTTCAACACTCCCTCTTAACTAGGGATCGATTCATAGTGTCTACAAGGTACTTATACATTCTCATACTAAATAATTATCATAAGAAGAGTTGGATTAGTAAGCCATCTCATAAGCTCTTTATTAAGCTTATATTATTGCATCTCATCATATCAACTAGCATTGTTACATAGCAAGGCCTTGACTAACAACTCTATCTCTCCACAATATTAGCACAATGTTGGGGAGGCAAATGATTTATAGATAGCTTCATCATTGCCTCTCAAGGCACATACCCCATCCGGATGTTCACAAGGTATGTCCTTCTAGGACCATTCCTATCTTGTATTAACACATCCTCAAGGGATTTCCTCTTTGAATACTCTTACCTATTGGATTCCCTACGATATCCTCAAAGAGTATCGATATCAATATCAGTGCTTACCTAACCCTCCATTCTTTCTTCATGGAATGAAGACAAGAAATTTGTGTCTATCCCTCCCTCTCAAGTAGTGAGGATATAGTCATTCCTATAAAAGGAATATACCCAATCTCTTTCTTACCTAGGGGCTCTCCCAAGCTCCCTCTCCACTAGGGAATTGTTACAATAGTAGCTTTCTTCTCTTTGGTGGAGATCATGGTACTACCAGCTACTTGTAGGGTTCCTCCATTTAGCATCATGTCATTCATTAAATTTAGCTTCTTCATCATGGAGCCTTTTTCTTCCAGAACTTCTTCATAGGGCATCGATCATCTTCTCCATCACTTCCTTTCAATGAAACATAGTGTTGAACCAATAGTCATGTATTCCTTCTCTTCATCAGAAAGTGATCTTCTAGTCCACATCTGGCTATCCTTCATACAACTACCTCCTCCAAGTCATGTTTCTTTCAAGACCTTATATACAATATCATGAGTACTAGTTGTAGGTAACTTTCTACAACATTTTTTCAATAGCCCTGTTTCAATGCAACCAGATGATTTCTCAAAAGTCAAAATGAACATTAAATAAAAATGACCTCTTTATGATGGCCTTTCGTCATGACATAAGCTTCTTGAAATATCAATATCCTTTAACATATTGTATGAATCCATCTCCATGACATACATTACTAAGGTTCTCCTTCTCCAACATACATATCAGGGTCTTGATACAGTCCCCATGGAGATGTCATAGATAATCCTTCTAGTTATCAAATGTTGATCACTTATCTTATCTATATATACATATTTCACCTTCTTCGCATATGGCTTCCTTGGGATCTTCTATACATGGTTCCTTCATCATAGGAACCATAGTTGCCAACCACCTCATATTCTTCATGAGGTCATATCATGTTGATTTCGTCTTGTCAATATGTAGAATGGTTCAAGGTACATTGCATTCTTACCTTCATGTATCATTCATAAGGAAGAGTCCCTTCTTATTTAATCATGCACATGAGATAGAGCATTCAACCATTCTATCTACAACTATATGATGACATGACTTTATTTATCAAATATATACATAACTCTTCCTTCTTTTGGTCATTTAGACTTCTTTCTTAGTAGCTTCCATTCCTTGCTTGAAGATTAAAATACTTAAACCAACTTGATATGTTTCACATATTTGTCATCATATCATCATCCTTTTAAACTGTGTATCCCCCACTATATGGAATGTAGACCACTTGTGTGACACTTGCTTCTTCTAAGTAGAGGTGAATCTTCTAACAAAGATTCCAATAGAGGACCTTGATAATCCTCATTCTGCAAATGCTTCCTTATAATGAAGATGAAGTGTGAAATTTCTTTATCTTCCTATCTTGCTAGATGACTTTCTTCATTCATTCAAACCATTACTTCATTGGTCACTGAGACATCACATTGTGTATCTCTATAGGAGAGGAGGCCTGTTGGAGGGCATAGGGAATGGTTCCAAGGGACAATGTAACATCATTTTTCACTGAGGATGAACTATTTTCTAAGAAGGAGAGCCAGGTCCATAAGGAGGGTGTAGGATGTAGGAAAGAGGCACAAGGGAAGGAATCATTGCCCACTAAGAGTGTGCAGTGCACTCAATTTGAAGAACAGGGAAAAGGCTAGGGAAAGGTACAATGAAAAGAAACAAGAATGAGGGTCTAATGACTAAGGATGTGATGTGTGTTAGGTTCCTATACCACTAGGAGTCACAATTTTGAATGACTAAGGTTAAGCCTTGTAATATTGTACATACCTTCGTTTTCTGCAAATGTTTTCCATATTAAAAAACAAAAAATTTAAAGAGGGTGTGTCCTAAAAGAATAATCAAAGGACAAAAAGAATGAAAAGGTCAAAAAAGTGAAATATATGAACCCCAAAAGACAAAAAGAGACCATGAAAGTGTGCAAGTCAAAATGCCACTACTATTTACTTTTTATGCATAATAAATGATTGTGTGCAGCTTGTTACTCATGCCACAATCCATGATAGTCAAAATGTTTAAACTTGGCTATGTAATGCTTTGAATTTTATGTTTATAGGTAGTGAATAAATATGACCAAAAAATGTAATCTTGGCAAATCATTAGATAGGTTGAGTGAATAAAAGGAGCTCATCAGTTTAATCTGAGCCCTTGGAGGATATAAGGTTAGAATTAGATAGTTTATTTTGTAAAGAAAAGAAAAAGATTGATAAGGGTTTGCTAGCCTAAATGCACCCAAATAAAGTGAAGAAAAAATGTTAGGATGAGTAAGTGGGTAAGTAGTAGAAAGGTTGCAAAAATATCATGTTATTTGATACAAAAGGCACTTATGTCATTGTTCTAAATGCATCATTTAAATATGCATAAGTGGTAAACAAAACAAAAGCAATGGTTTACAATTTGATTTATTTAACATCCCCTCATTCATTTTAACTCCTATGACACTCACTAACTTCCCTTCCATAATAAAAACATTAATACCTGTAGTTTTTAAGTAAAAAAGGCTCAGAGCATTTCTCTGACTTCTGGTGGGACCGAACCCTCAACTTGATGACTTAAGAAGGAAAGGTATTCCCTTATAATTCATCCATCCCCCTCACAAAACCCCTTTTCCTAGATAAGTTCTCTTGCCTAGGAAAACCCCTTTATAAACATGCTTTATGTAGAAAACCCACCAAATACATTTATCCTAAGTACTAGGTATATGGAAAACACACAACATTTCATGTAACTAAGCACAATAATATTTTCGCTCATTTCACTTCATATTAAATTTTTTAATTAAATATATAAATTTCCTAAAAACCCACTACCCTGTATATATTTAACTTCTTTATATAAATTAACCCCACCCCTTAGTTTACTTATAAACTATATTACTACCCCATATCCCAAAAAACATTAAACCCCGCCCTTAGTCCCTAATCCCTTGTTACAGTCTGGCCCGATCCCCTAAACCTGGATTATTCCTTAAACTAATCCCAAAACCACCACAATTAAATCCCCGGGCCCCCCATTAAATCACATCATTCACCCCTGCACAACTCCCATCTCCTGATCACCGTCGATCATCCCTCCTCCACATCCAATGCCCCAGAAGCATATCGAGCTGGCCCGACGTCCGCCCTTACCTGCTCGATAAGGCGGTTTCCCCCTGGCCCCTGATGCCACATGGCAAATGCTGAGTGGAATCGGGAGACCCCTCCCGAATACCGTCCGCACCACAAAAGTGGTGCAATGGCCCTCCAAAACCACTGCCCCCTTTCAACCGAAAATCATCACTATTCATCAATTAGTGAAACTCACCAAAATTAATCATTTTTCTTATAAAAAACTAATTACCCCTCTTTTCACTCTTTTCATGCATTTTTCCTTTGAGAACATAGAAATTCATTGCGACCATTGCAAATAGTCAAATTGCTCATAAACCTCTACCATTGCTCATAGTCGCTGTGGAGAGTCCAACTCGTTCATCGGTCCGTACCAGTACCGTATGAACCTCTGCTGCCACCTTCAACCACCATTTACAGTCAATTCCGCCCAATTCCAGGTATTTGACCATGGAATTCCAACTCCATTGTCAAATTCCAAGTCAATTAACCCTCGTGACATTGTTAGTTAACTAAAAAAGATCAAATTTACTTCAATTTAAACACTGTGAGCCATAAATAATTGCAAAATCTTTGTTGCCCTAAAAACTCTAAATCACCCCCCACACTCAAATCCACAAGAACTAAGTATGGCTGCCCAAATTGCAATGGATGTAAGGCCCATCACTACACCTCATTTAGACGTGGACCACCTTCCTTTGGCGGATAAATATTTCCAAATAATAGATACCACTACCCTAAAACCCCTGCTCAAAGTAGATTGCCAAAGTAGGGACAAGTTCCTAAACCATGCTAATGGAATTGGCCTTTGGGAGTCAACTTTTCCCAAGTACCAGTTCCCCCAAGTCCACATTTTTCTTAAAATTGTGCATATGAGCTATGCTTGCTACGTCCCCAATCACAGAACTAACATGTCTCATGACCAGAAGGTCCTTTTCACCATCACTGCTGAGTCTATAAATGAAATGATGTAGCTCCAACCAGGACCAAGCCTAACCTCACTCTCAATTGGAGACTTGTTGGACTTGTATCCCAAACTTAGCTCTACAAAGTTGGCCCAACTATTCCAAACCTTCATCAGAAAAGAGAAACACATCCCTAAGGACTCCCCTCCATATGTATCGGTCATTTTCTCTCCATGGGGCCAGAATATTGTGGCCATGATATATTTTGTTTTGGGTTACTCCACTAGTGAGTACATTGATGAAATAATCTTTGCCTTCATGTCCATCTACACTCTAGGGTACCCTCGTACTGTCATTTATGACTATGCCTAATTTATAGCTAATAGGATGCATGAGAAATTCCTTAGAATGAACAATGAAAGGGCTTTTAAGTACTCCTCAGTTTTATACCATAGGTTCTTATATTATCAACCAGAGAAGTTCCCATTCACCCTTCAAAATCTTGACACCAAGGATCAACCTAGGTCAGTCATTTTTTGGACCCCATTGATCCACCAATACCAGTCTCCATACTCTTACTCTGATTTCATCGATTTATTTGTACATCCAGTCATGGCAAACTTGAATGGAAGCCCTCATCCTAGAATCAGTCCAGAAATAAAGAGAATCCTTCAATTGTCTAAGCAGACCGAAGTTGGTGACTGGTACCTTTACCAGAACCATACATAAATCAGGATTTATGGTTGCATGCTGGAACCATACAAGCTACCAAGATACCTCTCAATGAGGTTTTTTGAATTAGAATACTATAGGAAAATTATCAATGCATATGAAGTAAACTTCATCAATGCCAAGACGAAGGCCAATTTCAAAATAAAAGACCAACTAGGCCCCTTCATATGCAACTCTAGAGAGGTTGGCAAAGAGGAAGATTTGATATTACAGAATATGAAGTTCCAAAGAAGTTTTGTTTGGAGATATGATCCTTTTGAATTCATCACAAAGAAGAGACAAAAGGTCAAGCTAGGACATTTCATTCACCATCCCATACCTGAAATAGAAGCATATGCAAATCAGACAGAATGGGTGGAGGGTACCCTAGTAGACCAAGACAACACCAGAGTAGATGTAGAGAATGCTCTAATTGATTTAGAAAAGAAGCTTGATGACAACTCTTTTTTGCAGATACCAGGAGAACCAGAAAGAACCATGAGTACCCCACTAGTTATGTAGACTACTCAGAATGAGGAGAAGATCCCAAAAAGAAACAGAGAGGGGGCTTCCACTTCAGGAATGGCCACCTCTGATTTGCAGCAATAATCAAACAAGAGGCAAAGGTTAAATCCAGCCTCTGAGTAAGAATATATTGAAGACTTAGCTGAGGTCACAAATACACGAGCAGAAAGATGTAGGCCTACCACTCCATTTGGAGGCATGCAAGAGGCTTCCACATCACAAACCCAGGTGTTGGAAATGTAACTCAGTGTTGAAGTGCCTTCCTTTAGAATGCCTGCTAACAAAGACCAAGATATCAAGGAAAGATATAAAGAAATCAAGGCTAGAAATGAGAGGCTTAAGGCCCAAACATATGCACAATACCTGAAGCTGACTCCCACCAATCAGAGAAGGCTAATGTGAGCCTTTGACATTAAAGAAGGAAAGCTGCAGATGAATTTTGTTAAGCCTACAGCCTAGTAGCCAAAGACAACATCAGATTTCAAAAGAGTAGATTTTGAAGTGTTGGCAAGGGATATTCATCCCATAGACGAGATTGAACTACACAAACAGGTTGGAGAGATGATATACTCCACCTTGATAGGAAAAGCCATAGTTTCCCATCAGATACAGAACTCTCTGAACAACATTTCAGCACAATTTCAGTTAGATAAGGCCTCCTCATAGGCCAAGGATATAAGGATCAAGTCCTTAGAGGACTTAGTGATTGAATTAGGACACGATCCAAAGGATATAAAAGCTACAAAGTAGCTTATTAAGAAGAAAAATGATGATATTGTTGCACTTAAGAGGTAATTGAAAATACCCCAGCTGCAACATCCTCAAACTCTAGAAGTCATTGAGAATCAAACCAAACGTGAGGAGTTGATGGACTTGGTCTTGAAATTGAATGACCAACTAAAAGAGACAGAAAAGGAATTGGATGCTTTGATCCAATTAAAATAGGCAGATGTGGCCACCTCTTCAACAAATGTTATCCCCATAGTCTCCATAGCAGTGCCATACACACTAGTAGCATCTTTCCCACCTAAAACCATACTTGCAACAACCTTGCTAGAAACAACAGAGTCTACATCAAAAATATGTGCATCAGGAGAGAAAGTAGCAGAACTAGTCAAAGCCATGGAAAAAATGTCTATCCAGGCTACTGAAATGAATAGGTTAAGAGAAAAGGTTGCAAGTTTGGAAAAAGACTGCAAACTTTCCCAACTGAAGTGGAAAGAAAAAGCACAAAAGGCCTAGAGAATGGGTGAGAGAATCAAATCATAGAGAAGGATTTAACACTGGAGAAACCACTTGGACAAACCAAGGAAATGTTGTGGGCCAATATCATTGACTCTGTCAATGATATTTGGCCATCAATCCAAGTAATTTTTGAACAAACAGAGTTGGTAAAGATAACTACAGAAGCTATCCAGAAAGTGAAGGAGGAGTTGGGAGATAAGATAGAGGAGGAAAATAGACTTATGCTTAATTTGGAAGAAAAGTGCCACAACATGCAGGTAGCCATTAATAGGTTCATGGCTAAATTCCAGATTTTGAGGGAAAAGGGTGTGCCCAGTCCTATGGGCATCAATGAAAAACTCATGACACAGTTGGACTATGGTGATAGAATCAGAAAATTGGCTAAGGAACAAGCCATTTCTTCATCCATTAAAGCCCTGTGAACACAAATAGTGTTATATGAAACATTTGAAAATTTGTTTTTCCTTGAGAGTGAGGTAAAATATTTGTTCCTCACCAAGCCAAATTTTGCCAAATATACTGAAGCTGAGGAAATATACAGGAGAATGGTGAATGTAAAGTTACCATATGCATAATGGTGGGAGAAAATGACAGATTTACTGTGATAAATTTACAACATAAAGTTATTGCACAATAAAAATGAAAGCATTGAGGTAAAATAGCTGAAAACAGGGCAACAGGGTCAAAGAGTAATAGGGTCAAAGAGTATCAGTTGAAAGGTGAAAGTAAAGAAGACTCCAATGTTAAAATCTACAACAACAAGCCAACATAAAGGGCTACACTTCAACAATATAGGCTAGCACAACCTTAATAAAAGGGAGAGCATGAAACCGTTCATTAGCTGTCTCTATCTTCTTGCAAGAAGATATCTGTATTTCCTAGATTAAATCTCAAGTTGTTTTGAGATATTTTGTAATAATTTTTTGTATAAATACTTCACAATTCGAAGTATATAGGGTGGATTCTTAGACATTTCTACAGTTTTCTTGATCAAATACTGTAAGCTATTGTATCACTGTTGGACCATCAAGCTGGATTATTGAATAAAGCAAAGACATTTAACTAGGTTCATGTGTAGTGCAAAATATAGACAAGTATCTTCTTTTGTGTTGTCACTTTTCTTCAAAATTTTTTCCATAATCTTAACTGTATCTGAAATCTAAATGCTATAATATGGAATGATATCTTAGAACTTGCTTCCCTGTACTCCGTTTTGACTATTATGCATTTTTTTATGTTTTCTGGTAAACTATCTAAGTTAAGGAATTCTTGATTGCTCCTTAGTTCAGGTAGTTTTCCTCTGGTCTATTGTAAAGTATTCTTAACTGCCATTTTCTCATGATCATCATTTGTTCCTCTTTTTAATCCTGGTTTGAGGATTCTTAAGTGCTCTCTCACCCTGGTTTAGATCGTTTAATCCATTCGACCTAAAAATCTGTGCTTCATTCTGCTAGATTGCCCATTGAACACTCCCTTTAATGATTTAATCCCAGTTCCACTGCCCTTCTTTGACTCCATAGCCCAATAGCTAGAGACATTATTCTATCCACCTGTTTAAGGATTCCACCATCCAACTTCCAATACAAATCCAAAACCCCCTGAACTTTAAGAACTAGCCTAAAATCCCAATAAACAAAGCTAAAGCATATAGAGAGTGCCCTCTCTGAGTCATAGGTTGGATAGAGCCTATACTTAAAAGATTGGTTTGTAGTTACCTCAGTCTTTTCCTTCTTCTGATAACTTCTAGGGAAAAATTATGAGTGATAACATAGTGGAAACTCCACTGGGGAGAACCCTCAGTCCTAATAAATCTTTAAGAATTTTTTTATTCTGTATTTTGAGCCTCTTAAAGTAATTTATTAGAAGTTATTTCTCAGAAAAGGAAAACAATTAGAAAAAATTATGAAATTATGGCTTCGAGGAGAACTCATTATACTAGGGATAACCTAGATCCAAACCCTCCCCTGGTATTTGATAATCCCAACCTGATTTCAAGAAAATACAAAACAAAAGAAAGTTTAGATAGTAACACACCGTTAGTTAAAGCTAATTCATACCCAGATGAATGGTTGTTTTTAGAATATCTTACCTTTGATGAGCAATTTGATTTGTCATTATTTAAGTCAAAATCTGAAAGTGAAATTTGTGACATTGTCCTAGATCCTGAGTTTATTGTAAACCTTGAAGTCCAAAAAGCCAACAAATCAATTGATGAGTACATTTTGAATTCACCACAATGATCCCTTAGTACTGCCAAGATCCCTGAGCTTTCTGAACAATTGTCCACTACTCTTAGTTCAACATTATTCCCTTCAACTTTTGAAGCCTATTCCCCACCACCATTCATACCCTCGCTCCCTTACCAACCTAGCATTGTTCATTTACCACTCACTAGTCCTAGTTCATCCTCCACTACTGTATCATCTTCCAGTGTTTCAACCCCACATTTTAGCCCTTCCCAGCTTATAGCCATGGCAAATAGATATGCTCCCCTTGCCTCACCTGCTCCACTTGGTGCCATGCCAGTAGACTACTAGAGGAAAATCATCCAATTTGATGGCATATGACACTACACTGCACAAAACCATGTTGATAAAATGATAGACTACTTTGAACTTCATGACATTGATATTGTGGATGTCCAAATGAGATTATTTTCCTAGACATTAGCTGGTGATGTTAGGAAATGGTTTAGATCATTGCCTGATAAGAGTATTGATAGTTTAGAAGTATTTCATCAACAATTTTTGAATAGATGGGAAAAGAAAAAGAATCTTCTACAGATCCTTTCAGAATATGAAAATATTAGGGGAGGACCCAATGAAATTGTTCAATATTACTGCACCAAATTTAACAATATATACAATTCAATTCCAATCAATCGTAGACCTCCACTTGACTTAGCATTAATAAAGTTCCCTGATGGTTTTGACACAGACATGGCATTCCAGCTCAGGGAAAGAAACCCCCCAGCCCTAGAAGATATGCAAACTGTAGCTGTAAGTGTAGAGGATAATTTATTAGCTAAAAGAGATAGGGTTAGGAATGAAAGAAGAGGAGCAACTAAAGATGAGACTTCACCCTCTGAAATTAAGATAGATAGCTTAGAGAAAGGCATTGAAAAGTTAATGTATAAAATAGAAAATATAGAGAGGAAACCTCAGTGGGATAATGAACAAGCATCTCCAGTTAGAAACCCGAACTTTAGGAAAAACCAAAACCAAAACCAAAACACTGGGAAAAATGGACATGCTCAGAATATTAGGCCTCCTTTCCAAGAAAATTATGTAGAAACATCCCATCCTGAAGACCCAGAGCAAGACGCACAAATTAACCTGATGGGATTAGATGATGAAGGTGACGTTTTTTTGATCCAAGATGATCAGTAATTGCATATGTTGCAACAATTGCAAATCCAGTCTAGAGAATGATTTGATTACAAAAAGGTTATGATTCATCCATCTTTGAAGTGCATAAACAATATAACCTAAGGAGTAAAAATAATTCTAATATCCCTGACCAGATCAAGAAAACAATGTTAAATCAACCTAAGAAAATCAAAGAAGCCCCGGTTTCTAAAATCCTCCAGATTCTCCCCAAACAAAACTAGAATCCTTCTGGCCCCACCATTATAGATATAACCCCTAATAAACCTTCTAATGATCAACCCTCTGCTTCAATCCCCCCTAAAAAACCAGTGGACACACCTCAAAACACTAGATTGGAAAATTCACAAAAAGAGGTCCCCAATAAAGGAAAAGAAGACCATCCCACTCAAATCCCTACTGTGAAAATTAAAAACCCTCAAACAAAAAAAGACCCTTTGCCATTAAATTTGGGAGCAGAGGTAGCTAAGTTAAAGATTTCAGTCCCTTTAACAGAACTAATGAAGAATGAAACTTACAAAACACAGATAAACTAGACCCTGAACATTGCTGAAAATGAGGATTCTGTTAACTTGTTTGATGACCAACCAAAACTTATATTTGGTCCAGATGTTAATGGAAAACCACTAAAAGGAGGCATACCACCTTTCTACATTAGCCTTATCATCCATGACAAAATTCTTCATAATGCAATGTTGTGTTCTGGGGCCTCCTACAACTTAATTCCCAAGTCAGTAATGGAAAAATTGAACCTAGACATTACAAGGGCTTACAAGGACTTATTTTAATTTGACTCAAGTCAAGTAAAGTGTCTGAGATTGATTAAAGACCTACTTGTTACCTTAGATCAATATCTTGCCAAGAGCATCCTTATGGACATTGTGGTTGCTGACATCCCACCGAAGTATGGCATGTTGTTATCCAGATCATGGGGAGCCAAACTTCATGATATGTCATATGCAAAAATTTCTGTTTTTGGACAACCCAAGAAGCTGTACCGAGAAACTTTAATGAAATACATGTTAAGTAGCCAGGATCGGCCTCAAAACTTTCCTATCTACTCTGTACATTTAGACATTGATTATTTTATCCTGTATAATGCTGATCAAACACATGAAGCTCTTTTAGATAGTGTTGATACAAAACCAAAAGAAATTGCAGTTTCAAAACAAGAGGAAACTGTCCAAACTTTAGAACATTCCACTAAACAAGGTAGTCAAGATGAGGAAAGGGTTGTGGAAACAGATGATGCGAATTATGAACATGAGATATTGTGGCATCTTGAGTTTGACGGGTCTGTAAATAAGTTTGGAGTAGGAGAAGGAGTTTGGATATACAATCTGGAGAATGATCGCTCAGAAGGCCATGCATACAAACTAAATTTTAAATGTACTGACAATATGGCCGAGTATGAAGCACTAATTTTAGGGCTTAAATTAGTTAGGAATCTAGGAGCTATAAGAGTTTCTGTCATGGGAGACTCTGAACTAGTTATAAAACAAATTAATGGTGTATATATGACTAAGGACCCTAGATTAAGTTGTTACAGAGGAACCATTATAGAAATTCTAAACACTTTCTTAGAAACCAAGTTTGTTGTAATTCCTAGAAAACATAATATGTAGGCTCATAGTTTAGCAATATTCGTCAGCACAAGCAAGTTACCCTTTAAACCTAACTATCATTACACTGTTGAAGTTAGGCACAAACCTGCAATTCCAAATGATTTGAAGAACTAGAAAATATTCGATGATGACAAACAGATAAACAACTTTTTAATCTCAGAAGAAGAATCTATAAATAGAAATATAGATACTGACACATCAATAGATCCTAACACTAAAGATAAAATAGAAATAAATGAGATAGAAGGTGAAGAGATAGATATATTTCATCCCACTAAATTTACAAAATCAGATGTAGAAAACCTAGAGAAAGTTTAGATTGATGAAATAATTAACGAAGACACTAAAGTAATCAATCTCAAAGACAACTTCTTACCTAAAGGGTTAACCCCTTTGGAAGACTTGTTTGATTCAAATGATGTTCCTAGAAAGCCTAAAATGGAACCTTTAAAATTTGATATAGAGGAGTGTAATATAGGCATTGATGAAAACCCAAAATTGATCAAACTTTCTAAATCATTACCTCCCACTGAAAGAGTAAAATACATTGAGTTATTAAAAGAATTTTAGGATGTATTTGCTTGGAGTTATGAGGACCTCAAATCCTATGACACCAACAGCATACAACACACAATCCCTATAAAATAAAACCAAAAAACTTTCAGACAAAAACTTAGAAGGATAAATCTTGTCCTATTACCTTCAATTGAGAAGGAAATCCAAAGGATGTATGATGCTAAGATAATAACACCAGTCAGATTTTCTAATTGGGTTTCAAACTTGGTGCCAACTAGGAAGAAAAATGGTGAGATCAAACTCTGTGTGGACCTTAGGAACCTCAACAAAGTATCACTTAAAGAAAATTACCCTCTCCCCAAAATGGATCATATTTTGCAAAGGGTAGTTGGATCAACCAGAACCTTATTATTGGATGGGTTTTCTGGTTACAATCAGATCTTAGTTCATCCTGATGACCAAGCCAAGACTGCCTTCACTACCCCTTGGGGCACATTCATGTATGTGAAAATTCCTTTTGGACTAATGAACGTAGGAGCCACTTTCCAAAGGGCTATGGATATAGCCTTTGCCAAAGAAATTCATGACTTCCTTGTGATATACCTTGATGACATTACTGTATTTTCAAAATCTGATAGTCAACATTTGGATCATCTAAGGTAGGTTTTTATTAAATGCAGGAAGTATGGAATATCTTTAAACCCCGAGAAGTATTTTTTTGGGCTAGAAGAAGGAAAGTTACTAGGTCATATAATTTCAAAAGATGGTATATGAATAGACCCTTCAAGAATAGAAGCCATCTTACAGATACAACATCCAAGGAACATTAGGGAATTACAATCTTTCTTAGAGAAAATTAATTTTCTTAGAAGATATATTTCTAATATAGGAGAATTAATTAGGTCACTGAACAATATGTTGAAAAAAGATTCGACCATAAAATGGACTGTTGAGGCTAAGAAATCCTTTGAAGACATTAAGCTAGCCTTAACTAGAACACTAGTTTTGATCATTCCAAAATTTGATAGAGATTTCATCTTATTTTCCTTTGCTTCTGAGCACACAATTGATGTAGTTTTACTGCAGAAAAATGACCAGGGTTATGAAAAAACTATTGCTTTCTTTAGCAAAGCCCTGAGAGATGCCCCCTTAAAATATAACATCATGGAAAAACAAGCCTTTACTTTGGTCAAAGCTATCAAGGATTTTAGGGTGTACATTTTATATTCTCATATAGTAGCCTATGTTCCTAATTCAATAGTCAAAGACATCCTAACTCAGGGTGGTCTAGATGGAAAGAGGGGAAAATGGATTGCTACTATTCTAGAATATGACATAGAAATCAAACCAACTAAGTTAATCAAGGGCCAAGGTTTAGCCAAGCTCATGGCTGAATCAAGCTATCAGGCCCTGGATAAACTTTATTGCAAAAATAGATAATGAAGAAGAGATGGCGACTCCACTAATCAACTAGGACTTTATTGAATCACCATGGTACGCTGATATCATTTATGTTCTACCGAATTTACTAGCTCCTCCTGAATTATCTAAAACCAAAAGCAGATTTTTAAAGATGAAATCCTTAAAATTTTGTATATTAGACAATGCTTTGTTTTGGAGAAATCATGAAGGTATTCTTCTTAACTGTTTATTAAAAGATGAATCTGACAAAGTATTGCAAGAGTTTCATGCAGGTGACTGTGGAGGACACCTTTACTGGAAAACCACTGCTGATAAGATTCTTAGATCCAGTTTTTACTGGCCTACCTTGTTTTCTGATGTAAAGAAATATGTGACCTCTTGTCACAAATTTCAAATTTTTAAGGGAAAGAAAAAGCTTCTACCTTTACCCCTCAAGCCAATCTTTGTTGAAACACCTTTTAAAAAATGGGGTTTAGACTTCATTGGTGAAATTCACGCACCTTCCTCTGCCCAACACAAATGGATCCTCACTGCCATAGACCATTTCACAAAATGGATAGAGGCCATGCCTTCAAGGAAAGCCACTGACACTGTTATCATATCTTTCCTTGAAACCAACATTCTATCAAGATTTGGATGTCCAACTAAGCTCATTAATGGTATTGCAGTGGCCTTTAAATCCAAAAGAATGATAGATTTCTGCAACAAGTACCATATAACCCTGGGTCATTCCACAACCTATTATCCTCAAGGAAATGAATTGGCAGAATCATCAAACAAAATTATGATGAACATCATCAAAAAGTTGTTAGAGGACAATAAGAAAACATGGAACAAAAAGCTAGTCAATGCCTTATGGGCAAACAGACTAACCACTAAGAAATCAATTGGTACCTCTCCCTACCAACTAGTGTATGGGATGGAAGTTATTTTTCCATCCTCCTCGGGAACAACAGTGATGAAGCTGCTTCAAGAGTTGCAGGTTGGACCAAATAGTATCCAAATAATAATCAACCAAACAATACATCTTCAATAAACTAGGGAAGAAGTATATATCAGGTCTTAAGTTGTGCAGGAAAGGATTAAAAAGATTTTTTATAAGAGAACTAAGGCTGAAGATTTTTACCTTGGTGAAAGAGTCCTAAAATGGGATTCAAGGAGGGAAGATAATGGTAAACATGGGAAATTTGATTTCCTATGGAAAGGCCCATATGTCATTTATGCTTTTAAAGGTAATAATGCTTCTTCTTAAGAGAAATGGATGGTACAAAAGCAGAAGGTGGGCCAGTGAATGGTCAAATGGTCAAACATTATTTTGAACCTAACTAATAATTTTTACTTCCCATTGTACATATTTCATTTTTCTTCAAAAGTTTAGCTTGGATTGGATGGTTATTTTTGAAGTTGAAGCCCAAAGGGAAGGCCCTAAGCTTTAAGGATTTATTGTCATAAGTATTAATAATGCAAAGGCATAGATAGATAATTTTGCAAGGCAACATCAACAACAATTCAAAGGCTACTGATCTACAAAGTTCTTGACATTTCACGAGGAAATGCCATTCCCAAGTGGAGCCACTGTTAGGTTCCTATACCAATAGGAGTCATAATTTTGAATGACTAAGGTTAAGCCTTGTAATATTGTACATACCTTTGTTTTCTGCAAATGTTTTCCATATTAAAAAATAAAAAAATGTAAAAAGGGAATGTCCTAAAAGAATAATCAAAGAACAAAAAGAATGAAAAGGTCAAAAAAATGAAATATATGAACCCCAAAAGACAAAAAGAGACCATGAAAGTGTGCAAGTCAAAATGCCACTACTATTTACTTTTTATGCATAATAAATGATTGTGTGTAGCTTGTTACTCATGCCACAATCCATGATAGTCAAAATGTTTAAAATTGGCTATGTCATGCTTTGAATTGTATGTTTATAGGTAGTGAATAAATCTGGCCAAACAATGTAATCTTGGCAGATCATTAGATAGGTAGAGTGTGTCATGCTCCTATATCAATAGGTATCATATTTCATGATTGACATTGATGAGCTTTGTAATATGTTCATACCTTTTCTGGTTGCAAAGGTTTTCCATATTGTAAAAGAATCAAAAAATTTGAAAAAATGTAAAGAGGGTATGCCCTAAAAGAAAAATCAAAGGGTAAAAAGAATAAAATGGTCAAAAAAGTGAAAGAAATGAACCCCAAACAAAATAGACCAGGAAAGTGTGAAAGTCCAAAAAGCCACTACTTTTTCATTTTCTGTAAATAAAGCATTGTGTGAAGCTTGTTGAACTTTATGACATAATTGATGAATGGCCAAACAACTTAATCTTGGCTAGTTCATGTTTTAATTTCCTGTTTTAGAGATAAAGAATAAAATCTGACCAAACTGTTTAAAATTGGCAAATATGTAGATAGGTAAAGAAGCAAAGGAGCTCAACTATTTAATCTGAGCCCTTGGAAGAAATAAGTGTAGACTTAGGTAGGCTTACACTGAAAGGAAAAGATAAGTTGAAAAGGGTTTGCCAGTCCAAGTGCACCCAAGAAAGAAGAAAAATGTTAGGAAAAGTAGGCTGGGTAGGTAGATTCCTGTTGCAAAATGAGACTTGGGATAGGTTTTGTCTCTTAAGAAATGTGTTAACTTACACTCCCATCACAAGTGCCATGGCAGACATTACTCTTGGAGCAACTCAAGCGAGGCATGACTAACTTCCCTTCACACTTTTCCCCCAAAACATTTACTAATTTTCCCAATGGTATTGTGATCTGCTTAATATCACTAAAGCCACTCCATCTCATTTCAGAAAGTGCATAAGTGGAAACCCCTTTTCTTACTTAGGAAAATAACAAAATTCTTCATAAAACCCCTTTTCTCTTCTAGCCTAAGTTTTTGACCATATGACTTAGTGTTGTCACCTTCATTTATTTGTTCATATTAAAAATTAACCTTTATTACATAAATCCCGTATAAAAATCATTTACCCTATCCCGTATTATGTATATATAAATAAAAAATCCCCAAAATATTAATATCCCCACCCGAGTTGATTACGACCATAGCACCGATTAAAAAGGGATTAGTGGGTTCATTTGAAACCTTTTAATAAACCTCCACGCGCAAACTGTGGGTTAATTAAAGCCAAGCCGCTGACCAATCAAAACCCGCCCAATACCATTAAAACCTTTGTTTATTTTGTTGCAGGCTCGCACGTTAACTTCCACCATCTCCGTGCAGCACTTGTTGTCCGATCTCTACTCCACCATTTGACGGTCCAAAATTATTTCGTGACTCCCCCATCTGCCACCGTTTAAATCCTGGGGAAACAGTGGTATTACTCTTGTACCATGGACATGTGTCATGCTCCCGCGTTGATCGCTTGCCCCCCGTCCAAAACTGCCCGACCCCAAAAGCAGTGTGGGGTAAACCGTTTACCACCCTCTGCTAAACGACAAGATGTCCCATCGCTCTGACGTCATCTGCCCAATAAATGCCAAAAAATCCCCGCCAAACCAAATTTCGTTAAATTGACAAGAAAATGTCATTTTCACCCTTATTCCCTGTAGACTGTGCTCCATGCAAAATACGTCCAGTCCACCACCCAGCCAAGAAATTCCAGCGTCGTGCTCTGAAGTTCGTCGTTCAACCTGCGAATTACACGATTTGCCTCTTAAACACAGGTATTTACCCAATTCACTTCGTAAACCTGTAATTTCGATTTTTTTCACTGAGAATTTTACCTTAAAGAGCTGAATTCAAGTTAAAATCATTCTGAAGCTACCGTAAGACGACCCCCAAACCCGCTGTTTAGTCCATTGTTTCCACAGAAGCCCAAATTCCAGGTTGAATACACAAGAACCAAACATGGAAGCCCCCATAGCCCTGAATGTCGGGCCCATAAACGCACCTCATAAAGACTTAAATTATCTACCTCTGGCTGACAAAGATTTCCAGATAAAAGATTTATCTGGTGACAAGAATCATCTTCACACCTTTTGCCAAATTATGGATAGTTATCTAAGCAACTCTGATATTTTTGGACTGTGGGAATGAAACCTTCCCATGTACTTCCTTCCCTCAGTCAATGTTTTCCCAGACATCATTCACCAATGCTGTGCCAACTATGACCTTGTCCATAGAGCAGTTATGTCTCCTTCCCAAACTGTCATTTTTTCCATAACTGTTGAATCCATCAATGAGATGATAAATTTCCATTCCACTGAGCCCCTCGCTCGTCTTTCCATGGGATTTTTACTTGAACAAGCATCTCAATTACCCAAGTCAGAGATAACCCACATTGCTCAAATGTTCATGATACCAACGCACAAACCTAAAGGTCCTCCTCCTTATCTGCACGCCTCTTTCACTGAAATTGGTAGACTTATTGTTGACATGATATCCTTGATCTTGGGATTTAGGTCCAGTGAATATGTGGATGATATCACCCTGGTTCTATTATCAATCTTTACTCCAGGACAGCCCCTTGCTGTCAAGTATGACTATGCCACTTTTATTTCCAACAAAATCCATGATCAATTTATAAATTTTGATAGAGAAGGAGTCTTCAAATACACATCTTTTATATACCATCTGTTGTTATATTATCATCCAGACAGTTTTCCATTTCCCATCAGGAAATTAGACTCAAAAGGAAATCGAAAGTTTGTGATCTTTCGGAGCTCAGTCTTCCATAATACATGTGACTCCCCTTATACCTATAGTGAATTCATTGACATATTTGTACACCCAGCCTCCACTCTGTTGATAGGAGGTCCTCCTCCTAGGATCACTGGTGACATGAAGAAGATTTTGCAGCTTTCTAAACAGTATAGGATAGGTGATTGGTACCTGTACCAGAATCACACAGAAATCAGAGTGTATGGATGTGAACTTTGCCCTCTCAAGTTGCCTAGATATGTGCCCATGAGGTTATTTGCATTAGAATATTTCAGGCAGATCATCAATGCAGACTTAACCCACTTTTATAATGCAAAGAAGAAGGCTCAGCTGAGAATCAAAAACCAGTTAGGCCCTTATGTCATCAATTCTAGGGATGCATGGAAAGGTGTTGAGAAGATATTAGAAGAACACCTTAGATTGAAGAAGAGTTTTTTCTGGGTGCCATATGACCCATATAGTTTCATAAGTGACAGAAGGGTAAGAAACAAGCTGTCAGTTTATATACATCATAAGATCCCAGAAATTGAATAGTTTGCAAATCAGGATGAATGGGTAGAAGGGACTTTAATAGAAGAAGTTAGTGAGCAAGAAAAGATGGAAAATTCCATGAAATATCTTGAAAAAACCCTTGACCTGGACTCTTTTGGACATGTATCTTTCAAGCTGCCTCAACAATCAGGAGTTGGTACATCCTCTGCTGGAACTTCTCAGTAGCTTGTAAAGGAAACCAGTACACCAGTTATAGGAACTTCAAAGGGTAAAGAAGTGGCAAACACAGAGCAGTCTGCAATGATAGATCAACAAGAAAAAATTCCTCCAGCCCAAACTAAAGCAGCAGGAATTCCAGCATTGCAAACTCCTCTAAATGAGGAAAGAAAGAGGAAGAGAGACAGACAAGCCACTCCCCCCACAGGTGGACCTACAGAACAACCAAGTGCAAAGAGGCAAAGATTGAATCCTCCATCAGAAGAGTCAACCTGCCAGCCACCTGAGGTGATCCCTATAGTCACAACTGCAGTCCCCTCAACAATTGGATCAGCATTGGCCCCAAATGTTCCAACAGTCATAACACAGGTAATCACAGGTACATCATCAGCAGGATCAGCACTAGGCAGCAGTACTAATATGAGCACAGAAGAATTGATAAAGGCCATGGAAGAACTAAAGCTACAAGTGTCAGAGTTGAAACTAGTAAAAGACCAATTGGCTAAGGCAGAGAGAAATTATGATATTTCCAAAATCAATGTTGTGGAAAAAACCAAGGAGATTAAAGCCTTAGAAAGTAAAGTCAAAACATTAGAACAGGAGCTCACCTTTGATAAGCCCTTAGCAGAGATCAGAAAAATCCTTTGGGAAAATATCACCCAGTCTATAAATGAAATATGGCCATCTATCTAAGTGATCTATGAGAAGATCGACTTAATAAACATAGCCCATGAGGTAATTCAGCAGACAAGAGTACAGTTGGGCAAAATGCCAGAGGAAGCTAATCGGCTTATACATTTTTTGAACACCCACAATGCAGAATAGCTGGAGCAACTTGGCATTCCAGACAGGACAGACACCATTCTGGAAATCAAAAGAGTTCTAACCAAGAGAACTTTAATGCAGAACATAGAGAGAAGGTGCAAGTAGAAATTAATGCCTTTATGGATAAGTTCACAGTTTTGCTGAGTAAAGGGCTACCAAGCCATTTGGTAATCAATGATAAGTTAATGAAACACATTGATTATGTTGATAAATTAAATAAGTATGTTAGAAATCAAGCTAGCGCATCATCAAGTGCATCAGAAGTGAAAGCCCTTCCATCTGGTCGAGTTCTCTATGACAACTTAGAGAATTTATTCTACATCGAGCACGAGGTGAAGCATCTATTCGCCATTCAACCTAATTTCTTCAGATATATAGAGACTGATGAAACTCTCAGAAAACTTCAGAGGCATAAATTTCCAGAGCAGAAATGGTGGCAAGATATGTTAGAAATTTTGTAAATTTCTCTTGGGTAAAACGTAGATTTCGGCCTATTTTTCCATGATAAGATAAACAGAGATAAATTAGGGTCAAGCGGGTCAAAATGTATCTGATCAAGGTCAAAGAATTTCCGACAAAGACAGAGTAGCCAACACAGAGTATCAGTGGAAGATAGTTGTAAACTGACTTGCAGAACCTACCTCTAGCACATCCGACAAAGATGGAGCAGCCAGCACAGCAATAGTTTATCTTTTCCCTGTTTTCAAGACTGTTTGTCTCTATATTTTGTAAAAAAGGGATTAGTCATCACTAGATATTATCTCCATGAGATATTTTGTAAGATATTTTGTATAAATATCCCACCAAGCGAAGTACTTGGGGTTGGTGGGCATTCCTAGATTTTGCTGTAATATTGAGTTTTTTTGGAATAGAGAGCATTTGGAATCAACTATTGTCGGGCTCACTAGATGAAGAATTGAAGCAGAGGACTTGTCACAGAATTTTTGAATCAAACTTTGGATCAATAAGTCCCCTATATCTCATGTTTTACAGTTTTCTTGTTTTCTATATCATCTGTGTTTCATAATCTGAGTGGTAAAGAAAAGGATTAATTTAGAATTTTCTTAAACTGCACTCTATTTTCAGTCTTTATTATTCTCTGTGTTTTCTTCAGAATTTGTATAACAGTGAATTCTTAATTGCTCCTGTTTCCTGATTCTCTCATATTTAGTATTTGCTAAGGAATTCTCAACTGCTTCTTAACAGTAATCATCCATTTTCCCTCTTTCAATATGTTGAAGGATTCTTAACTACCCTTCACCCATTTGAGTCCATTCCATCTGATTTCAGCCTTAATTTGTTCCATGTTTGACTACCTTGCTCTGTGATGTCATCCTCTGTTAATAAACCAAATCCAGAAAGCCATCCGTCTTTGACTCCATCATTCCCAATGGACTGAACTATTCAGTTTGCCTCACTGTTCTATTGAATCTCACCACCCAAACCCAAAACAAAACCCTTGAACTTCATAACTAGCCTCATACCTTTCAAAACAAAGCTAAATCATAAAGAGAGAGCCCTCTCTGGATGCAGATTGGCTAGAATATGTATCCAAAAGATTGGTTTGTGGTTACCTCGGCCGTATTCCCTTTCTTACAACTTTTGGGAACAACCTGAGTGCTAACATATTGGTAACTCCGCTGGAATCTGAATAATTTTTTTGCTACTGCTATCTACTTTACTGAAGTTAGCCAGGTAGCCTTTGAAATGCTTTTGCTTTGCAATGGTAGAAGTAAATGAATGCTACTTCAGTTCATCTCTGGTCTAGCTTATAGATTGGACAGTTGGTTTCAAAAACTTGATCAGTTCCTCGCTTATAAGTCTTTAAGAAAATTCACAATTCCCATATCCAAAGTCTCTTAAATAAACTGTTAAAGTTGTAGGGTCAAACCCATTTACAGAAAAACCAATAATACACCTAGAATCCTGGCTTCAGAAAGGATTCATTACACTAGATCAAATCCTGACCCAAACCCACCACTTGTCTTTGAAAATCCTAACATGATTCCTAGGATTTTTAGAAGACAAGAGAGCCAAGAAAATTTTACTGTTTCTCGGGCTCTATTCAGATCAAAATTCTGTCTTGTGAAGTGGCTCCACCGTGAGGACGAACCTTTTGCTAGCTATTTTGAAAGCTATTCATTTGTGACCTTCTCGGAATCTGGGTTAACCCACACAGTTCAAGATCCAATATTCATTGAAAATTTGCAACTTGAAGTTATTACCTCACATATTGATAGATATCTACAGAACTCCATCCCATCTGAGCTTACTTCTGAAAATTACCAAACCTTTATGTGATTACTAGCATTTCTCCAAGTTCACTATCAGCACCTCATACCTCCCAACCTCAAGCTACCCCTTCCACTCCTCCATCTACGATCCATATTCCCATTGTCATCCCTACTGCACCAGTTGTCACATATATTCCTGCTACCATGGAAAACAGGTATGCTCCTCTGAACTTACCTGCCAATCCAGGGACTATGCCCCAAGACTATCAAAGTAAAATCACTCCTTTTGATGGCACAGGTACATATACAAATCAACAGCATACTAAAAAAATGACAGATTACTTTGAAATATATGAAGTTGATGTTGATGATGTTAGAATGAAAGTATTTGTTCAAAGTTTGACCGGAGATGTTAGAACATGGTTTAGAGCCCTCCTTGCAAATAGTATAAATGACCCACAAGCTCTTTATCAGACCTTCATGAACAGATGGGAAAAGAAGAAAGATCCTCTTCACATTTTATCAGAATATGAAGGCTTAAAGAGAGGTAGCCAAGAAACTGTCCAAGATTACTGTACCAGATTCAATAATGTTTACAATGTTATTCCTCAAAATCTCAGACCTCCTCTAGATTTGGCCTTGATCAAATTCCCTGTTGCATTGAATTCTGATATGGCATACCAACTTAGGGAAAGAGCTCCTCTAGACTTAGAAGAGATGCATAGTATAACTGTCAGCGTTGAGGCCAACTTGATTTCTAAACGAGCTTGAGCTAGAGATGAAAGGAGGACACCTTTCAAAGAAGAACCTTCTGCCTTTGAATAGAAATTAGACGCTATTATTAAAGGAATGGATAGACTTGGTGATAGAGTAGAAACAATTGAGAGGAAATCCCCTTGGGATGGTCAACTGAGCAATACTAGGAGAAATCCAAATTTCAGGAAAAACCAAAACCCTAATAGTGGAAAGACTGGGCCTGACCAAAACATTAGGCCCCCATTCCAGGAAAATTATGCTGAAGCCTCAACTTCTGATGAACCAATAGAAGACACTCAAATTAACTTAATGGGCCTCAATAATGAACAACAAGTTTTCTTGACCCAAGAGAACCAAGAAGCTCACACTCTTAAATAATTCCAAACTCAACCAGGTGAATCATTTGATTTTAGGGAGGGATATGATACAACCATTTATGAAGTCCACAAGCAATACAATCTGAGGAGAAGAAGAATGGATGTCCCTGAGGCCAATAAACAAAAAGATACTAACCAACCTAACAAAGCTGAGATCAATAACCCCCCTGTACAAGCCCTTCTTAGAACAACTCCTAACCCAAATAATCCAATAGTTAAAGATGTATCAGACAATCAACGACCTAACATACAACCTTCCACTTCCATTCCTCCCAAAGGAAATCTGGAAGAACCTCCAGAAATTGACTTGGAAGCAATTTCAGCCCATAACACCACTCCTAAAAAAGAGAAAAACATTGAAAATATAGCAGAAAAAGAGAATCTCACTGTCTGAAATACAAAAACTCAAACTAAAAGACCTTTCAATCTTGAGACTGAAATAGGCAAATTAAAGATAGCCATTCCATTGTCATAATTGGCTAAACATGATGTCTACAAAGGTCAAATTAGCAGATCACTCCAAATTTCGATGAACAAAGATTTAGTAAATGTCTTTGAAGACCAACCTGAATTAATTTTTGGCCCTGAGGTAAATGAAAAATCAATAGATGGATGGGTCCCTCCTTTCTATGTAAGTCTGAAAATACATGATAAAATACTTCATAATGCCATGTTTGATTCTGGTGCTTCTCATAACTTAATGCCTAAATCTGTAATGGAGAAGTTGGACCTAGATATTACTAGGCCATACAAATACTTATTTTCTTTTGATTCAAGACAGGTCAGATGTCTAGGATTGATCAAATATTTATGTGTATCATTAGTTCAATACCCCACCAAGACCATTTTAATGGACATAGTGGTAGCTGATATTCCACCAAAATATGGCATGTTGTTGTCTAGATCTTGGGGTGCAAAGCTCCAAGGATCTTTACAGTTGGACATGTCATATGCTACTATTTTAGTATTTGGTCAACCAAAGAATTGTACCGAGAAACTTTATTGAAATATGTGGTAAGTGGCCGGGAGAAACCCCAGAATTTTCCCATCTACTCCATGCACTCTGACATGGACTCCTTCATTCTCTACAATGCTGAAATTGATCCTCCAACTGATGTCAAGGTTTTAGCACTTGAACAAGAAGAAATTATAAACGAAAAGTCTAGTGTTCAAATTCAAGAAATTTCTGAGAACAATGATATATTAGACACTCGAGAGAAACTAGATGAAACTAAAGAAACATATCTTCCTATCAAGCAGATTACTGAAACTCCTGATACCAATTATGAACATGAAATTCTCTGGTACTTAGAATTTGATGGTTCAGTTAATAAATTAGGGGTAGGAGCAGGGATTTGGGTACACAATCTAGAAAATGATCATGCTGAAGGGCATGCTTACAGATCAAACTTTAGAGGCACCAATAATATGGATGAATATGAAGCCCTGTTGCTAGGACTTAAATTGATCAAAAGTTTAGGGACAATCAGGGTATCAGTTTTGGGAGACTCTAATTTAGTCATTCAACAGATAAAAGGGAACTTCCTCACAAATGATCCCAGATTAAGATATTACAGAGGAACAACGATTGAGATCCTCAATACATTTCTAGAAACACAGCTTGCCAAAATTCCAAGAAAACATAATTTGCATGCTCACAGCTTGGCAACATTTTCCAGCACTTGTAAATTACCATTTGAACCCAATCATCAGTTTACAACTGAGATTAGACACAGGCCAACCATACCTGACAATGTAAAGAACTGGCAAGTGTTTGACAATGATATTCAGATTAACAATTTCTTGACCCTAGAAGAAGAGTTTTCTAGCACTAATATAGACACGGACACTGTTAGTGAGGTTGATCAAATAGATAAAATTGAAATAGACATTTCAGTAGAAAGTGAAACTCAAATGCTTCACCCAAAAAAATTTACCAATAAAAAATTGCAAGATCTTAAAGAAGTAGACATCGATGAGATTATCGGAGGAGAATCTGAAGTTATTAATTTAAAAGACAATTATTTGCCCAAAGGATTAACTCCTTTGGAAGATTTCTTTGATTTTAATGATATCCCAAAGAAACCCAAAATGCAACCTCCAAAAGCAGACATTGAAGGCTGTAACATAGGAACTAAAGAAAATTCGAAAATGATAAAATTATCCCAAACTTTGCCCCTTGATCAAAAAATTAAATATGTTGAACTGATCAAAGAATTCCAGGATGTTTTTGCCTGGAGCTATGAAGATCTGGAATCTTATGACACCTCTGTAATTCAACATACAATACCCCTCAAAGAAAATCAAAAACCATTCAAGCAAAAGCTCAGGAGAATTAACCATGTACTACTCCCCTTAATTGAAAAAGAAATCAAACAAATGTATGAAGAAGGGATAATTGCTCCTATCAGGTTTTCAGAGTGGGTGTCTAATTTAGTACCCACTAGGAAGAAAACAGGAGAAATCAGATTGTGTGTCGATTTAAGGAATGTATATAAGGTTTCTTTGAAATATCACTACCCGTTACCTAAGATGGACCACATTTTACAAAGGGTAGTAGGTGCCTCTAGGATTTCACTTTTGGATGGGTTCTCAGGCTTTAACCAGATTCTAGTCCATCCTAACGACCAGGAAAAGACTGCTTTTACAACACCATAGGGAACTTTCAAATATGTTAAAATTCCATTTGGACTTAAGAATGCAAGGGCAACCTTCCAATGAGCAATGGACATAGCTTTTGGAAGAGAAATTCATGACTTTCTAGTCATATATCTAGATGATACTGTGTTTTCTAAATCAGATCAGCAACATTTAGATCATTTGAGACAAGTGTTTTAAAATACAGAAAGTATGGTATTTCATTAAATCCTAAGAAGTCGTTGTTCGGTCTAGATGAAGGAAAGCTATTAGGCCATATCATCTCCAAAGATGGCATCAGAATTGATCCTGATAGAATAGAAGCCATTCTACAAATACCCCACCCCAGAAATGTCAAAGAACTTCAAGCTTTCCTAGGAAAGACTAACTTTTTAAGAAGATTCATATCTAATTTGGCTGAATAAATTAGATTGCTGAACAATATGTTGAAAAAAGATTCCAAGGTTAAATGGACATTAGAAGCTAAATAAGCATTTGAATAAATTAAAATGGCTTTGACCAGAACCCTAGTTTTTACAAGTCCAAAGTTTGATAGAGACTTCATAATATTTTCATTTGCATCAGAACACACCATTGTTGCTGTTTTACTACAAAAAGATGATCAAGGATGTGAAAAACCCATAGCCATTTTAAGTAAAGTACTTAGAGATGCATCGCTAAAATACCCAATCATGGAAAAAACAGGCTTTTACACTTGTGAAAGCTATTAAAGACTTGAGAGTCTACATATTGTACTCCCATGTAATAGTTTATGTACCAAGTGTTGTTGTCAAAGACATCCTGACTCAGGATGGAATTGAAGACAAACGAGGCAAATGGATAGCTAATATATTGGAGTATGATATTGAAATAAAACCTACAAAGCTTATAAAAGGATAGGGATTAGCTAGACTCATGACTGAAACAAACTTGCAAGCCCTGGATATCAATGAGCTAGATAATGAACAGGAGATGGCGACTCCACAGATCAGCTAGGCCTTCTTACAATTGCCTTGGTATGCTGATATAACTCATGTATTATTAAATCTGTAGGCTCCTCTAGGGTTATCCAGAACAAAGAAAAGGTTTTAAAAATGAAAGCTTCAAATTTTTTTATTTTAGATAATGCTCTTTTTTGGAAAAATCATGAAGGTATTCTATTGAATTATTTAATAAAAGATGAAGCTGACAAAATTCTCATAGAATTTCATGCAGGGGATTGTGGTGGACATCTTTATTAGAAATCAACTGCAGACAAAATCCTAAGGGATGGATTTTATTGGCCCACCTTGTTCGCCTATGTAAAGAAATTTGTCACCGCTTGCCATGAATGTCAAATTTTTGAAGGCAAGAGGAAACTTTTACCTCTACCCCTTAGACCAATTTCCACTGAAAATCCCTTCCAGCAATGGGGTTTGGACTTCATTGGGGAAATCCATCCTCCCTCTTTTGGCCAACATAAATGGATCCTCACTGCCACATATTATTTCACCAAATGGATAGAAGCCATTCCTTCTAGACAAGCCAATGATATAGTGATTATAGAATTCTTAGAAACCAACATACTATCTCGATTTGGTTGTCCTGAAAAGATCATAATTAACAATGTTGCCGCTTTCAAATCCAAGAAAATGATAAGTTTCTATAACAAGTACCACATCTCCTTAGGCCATTCTACAGCCTATTACCCTCAAGGTAATGGTCTAGCTGAGTCCTCCAATAAAAGCATGATTAATATTATTAAGAAAGTGTTGGAAGAGAACAAGAAAAACTGGCACAAGAAACTTACCAATGCACTATGGGCAGACAGATTAACTACCAAGAGATCCATTGGGACTAGTCCTTATGAACTAGTCTATGGTATGGAGGTTGTATTTCCTTCATCCTTAGGAGTCCCTGTAATGAAATTAATGCAAGAAGCTTAGGTGGAACCCAATGCCATTCAAAGAAGAATAAATCAGACTATCCATTTGTAGTAGACCAGAGAAGAGGTATACCAAAGATCCCAAGTGGTACAAGAAAAACTCAAGAAAATATTTGATAAGAGGACCAAGGCAGAAGATATTTACCTAGGAGACAAAGTTTTAAAATGGGATTCCAGGAGAGAAGGCAAAGGAAAACATGGGAAGTTTGACTTCCTATGGAAGGGACCTTTTATTATCCAGGCTTCACAGGGGAACAATACTTACTTTTTGAAGAACCTGGATGGTTCATAAATAGAATAAGGGCCAGTTAATGGTCAGATGCTGAAACATTACTTTGATCCAACCTCTTGATGAAGGTGAAGCCCGAAGAGAAGGCCTTGAGCCTCATAAGTGTAACTGTCATATATAAAATAAAGAAACCAGCAGAAAGAGATTTCAGAGCACATCCAAAGTTATGGAGAAGGCCATCTGACCTACTGCTCTTGACTTTCCACTAGGGAAAGCCATCCCCAAGTGGAGCCACTGTTATGCTCCTATATCAATAGGTATCATATTTCATGATTGACATTGATGAGATCTATAAGATGTTCATACCTTTTCTGGTTGCAAAGGTTTTCCATATTGTCAAAGAATCAAAAAATTTGAAAAAATGTAAAGAGGGTATGCCCTAAAAGAAAAATCAAAGGGTAAAAAGAATAAAATGGTGAAAAAAGTGAAAGAAATGAACCCCAAATAAAATAGACTAGGAAAGTGTGCAAGTCCAAAAAAGCCACTACTTTTTCATTTTCTATAAATAAAGAATTGTGTGCAGCTTGTTGAACTTTATGCCACAATTGATGAATGGAAAAACAACTTAATCTTGGCTAGTTCATGTTTTAATTTCTTGTTTTACAGATAGAGAATAAAATCTGACCAAACTATTTAAAATTGGCAGATATGTAGATAGGTAGAGAAGCAAAGGAGGTCAACTATTTAATCTGAGCCCTTGGAAGAAATAAGTGTAGACTTAGGTAGGCTTACACTGAAAGGAAAAGATAATTTGAAAAGGGTTTGCCAGTCCAAGTGCACTCAAGAAAGAAGAAAAATGCTAGGAAAAGTAGGCTGGGTAGGTAGATTCCTGTTGCAAAATGAGACTTGGGATAGGTTTTGTCTCTTAAGAAATGTGTTAACTTACACTCCCATCACAAGTGCCATGGCAGACATTACTCTTGGAGCAGCTCAAGCGAGGCATGACTAACTCCCCTTCACACTTTTCCCCCAAAACATTTACTAATTTTCCCAATGGTATTGAGATCTACTTAATATCACTAAAGCCACTCCATCTCATTTCATAAAGTGCCTAAGTGGAAACCCCATTTCTTACTTAGGAAAATAACAAAATTCTCCATAAAACCCCTTTTCCCTTCTAGCCTAAGTTTTTGACCATATGACTTAGCGCTGTCGCCTTCATTTATTTGTTCATATTAACAATTAACCTTTATTACATAAATCCCGTATAAAAATCATTTACCCTATCCTGTATTATGTATATATAAATAAAAAATCCCCAAAATATTAATATCCCCACCCCGCTCGATTACGGCCATAGCACTGATTAAAAAGGGATTAGTGGGTTCATTTGAAACCTTTTAATAAACCTCCACGCGCAAATTGTGGGCTAATTAGCCACTCAGGTTAATTAAAGCCAAGCCGCTGACCAATACAAACCTGCCCAATACCATTAAAACCTTGGTTTATTTTGTTGCAGGCCCGCGCATTAACGTCTGCCATCTCCGTGCAGTGCCCGCCGTCCGATCTCTGCTCCACCATTTGACAGTCCAAAATTATTTCACGACTCCCCCATCTGTCGCCGTTTAAATCCCGGGGAAACGGTGGTATTACTCCCGTACCATGGACACGCGTCGTGCTCCCACGTTGATCGCTTTCCCCCCGTCCAAAACCGCCTGACCCCAAAAGCGGTGCGGTGTAAACTGTTTACCACCCTCTGCTAAACGACAAGATGTCCCATCACTCTGACGTCATCTGCCCAATAAATGCCAAAAAATCCCCGCCAAACCAAATTTCGTTAAATTGACGAGAAAATGTCATTTTCACCCTTATTCCCTGCAGACTGTGCTCCATGCAAAATACCTCTAATCCACCACCTGGCCAAGAAATTCAACGTCGTGCTCTGAAGTTCGTTGTTAAACTTGCGAATTACATGATTTGCCTCTTAAACACAGGTATTTACCCAATTCACTTCGCAAACCTGTAATTTCAGTTTTTTCACTCAGAATTTTACCTTAAAGAGCCGAATTCAAGTTAAAATCATTTCGAAGCTACCATAAGATGACCCCCAAACCCGTTGTTTAGTCCATTGTTTCTACATAAGCCTGAATTCCAGGTTGAATACACAAGAACCAAACATGGAAGCCCCCATATCCCTGAATGTCGCGCCCATAAACGCACCTCATAAAGACTTAAATTATCTACCCCTGGCCGACAGAGATTTCCAGATAAAAGATTTATCTGGTGACAGGAATCATCTTCACACCTTCTGCCAAATTAGGGATAGTTATCTAAGCAAATCTGATATTTTTGGATTGTGGGAATCAAACCTTCCCATGTACTTCCTTCCCTCAGTCCATGTTTTCCCAGACATCATTCACCAATGTTGTGCCAACTATGACCTTGTCTATAGAGCAATTATGTCTCCTTCCCAAACCGTCCTTTTTTCCATAACTGTTGAATCCATCAATGAGATGATACATTTTCATTCCACTGAGCCCCTTGCTCGTCTTTCCATGGGATTTTTACTTGAACAAGCATCTCAATTACCCAAGTCAGAGATAACCCACATTGCTCAAATGTTCATGATACCGATGCACCAACCTAAAGGTCCTCCTCCTTATCTGCACGTCTCTTTCATTGAAACTGGTAGACTTATTTTTGACATGATATCCTTGACTTGGGATTTAGGTCTAGTGAATATGTGGATGATATCACCCTGGTTCTATTATCAATCTTTACTCCAGGATAGCCCCCTGCTGTCAAGTATGACTATGCCACTTTTATTGCCAACAAAATCCATGATCAATTTATAAATTTGGATAGAGAAGGAGTTTTCAAATATACATCTTTTATATACCATCTGTTGTTATATTATCAGCCAGACAACTTTCCATTTCCCATCAGGAAATTAGACTCAAAAGGAAATCGAAGGACTGTGATCTTTTGGAGCTCAGTCTTCCATAATATCTGTGACTCCCCTTATACCTATAGTGAATTCATTGATTTATTTGTACACACAGCCTCCACTCTGTTGATAGGAGCTCCTCCTCCTAGGATCACTGGTGACATGAAGAAGATTTTGCAGCTTTCTAAATAGTATAGGATAGGTGACTGGTACCTGTACCAGAATCACACAGAAATCAGAATGTATGGTTGTGAAATTTGCCCTTTCAAGTTGCCTAGACATGTGCCCATGAGGTTATTTGCATTAGAATATTTCAGGCAGATCATCAATGCAGACTTAACCCACTTTTGTAATGCAAATAAGAAGGCTCAGCTAAGAATCGAAAACCAGTTAGGCCCTTATGTCATCAATTCTAGGGATGCATGGAAAGATGCTGAGAAGATATTAGAAGAACACCTTAGATTGAAGAAGAGTTTTTGGTGGGTGCCATATGACCCATATAGTTTCATAAGTGACAGAAGGGTAAGAAATAGGCTGTCATTTTATATACATCATAAGATCCCAGAAATTGAACAGTTTACAAATCAGGATGAATGGTAGAAGGGACTTTAATAGAAGAAGTTAGTGAGTAAGAAAAGTTGGAAAATGCCATGAAAGATCTTGAAAAAACCCTTGACCTGGACTCTTTTGGATAGGTATCTTTCAAGCTACCTCAACAATCAGGAGTTGGTACATCCTCTGCTGGAACTTCTCAGCAGCCTGTACAGGAAACCAGTACACCAGTTACAGGAACTTCAAAGGGAAAAGAAGTGGCAAACACAGAGAAGTCTATAATGAAATATCAACAAGAACAAATTTCTCCAGCCCAAACTAAAGCAGCAGGAATTCCAACATTGCAAACTCCTATAACTGAGGAAAGAAACAAGAAGAGAGATAGACAAGCCACTCCGCCCACAGGTAGACCTGCAGAAAAACTAGGTGCAAAGAGGCAAAGATTGAATCCTCCATCAGAAGATGAAATTATTGAAGAAACCACAGACGACCAGAGGATAGAAAGGGTAGTCAGCCAGCAGACTTCCCCAGTGGTAGAAACATCAACTCGCTCACATAAGCAGGAGCTAGAAAAACAACACAATGTTGAAGTATCATCTACCAGGCTACAAAGAAAACAAGCCTCTGACATTAAATGGAATTTCACAGAAATTAAGGCTAAAAATGATCCTATGAGGATTCAAATGTATAATCAATATTTGAAGATGGCCCCCTCAAACCAGCAAAGATTAATGTCTGCCTATGACATTAAAGAAGGCAAAATGTTAATGAGTTATTTTAAGCCAAAGGTACAACAACCCCAGTTGGCAGCAGATTACATCAGAATAAACTTGGAGGTCCTAGCCAAATACATTCATCCAATGGACCAAATTGAACTTCACAAGAAGACTGGAGAAATGGTTTACTCTACACTGGCTGACAAAGCAATGTTGGCCCACCAGTAGAAAAACTCCCTGGACAATACATCAGCTCAACTACATTTGGAAAAAGCCTCTTCTCTAGCCAAGGATAACAGAATCAAATCATTGGAAGAGATCATTATGGAACTAGGACATGACCCCGAAGATGCTGAAGGCATAAAGGCAATAATCAAGAAGAAAGAAGAGGACATTGCTGCCCTGAGGAAACAACTGAAGCTACCTCGTTCAAGGCACCCTCAGACTGCAGAAATTATAGAGTAGAAATCAGAGGAAGACATGATGGACCTGCTCATGAAACTCAATGAAAGATTAACCAATACAGATTAGGCACTGGAAAAAGCACTAAAAGAGAAGCAGGGAGAGTCGACCTCCCAGCCCCCTGAGGTGATCCCTATAGTCACAACTGCAGTCCCGTCAACAGTTGGATCAACATTGGCCCCAAATGTCCCAGAAGTCACAACAGAGGTAATCACAGTTACATCATTAGCAGGAGTAGCACCAGGCAACAGTACTAATATGAGCACAAAAGAATTGATAAAGGCCATGGAAGAGCTAAAGCCTCAAGTGTCAGAGTTGAAAATAGTAAAAGACCAATTGGCTAAGGCAGAGAGAAATTATGATATTTCCAAAATCAATGTCGTGGAGAAAACCAAGGAGATTAAAGCCTTAGAAAGTAAAGTCAAAACATTAGAACAGGAGCTCACCTTTGATAAGCCCTTAGCAAAGATCAGAAAAATCCTTTGGGAAAATATCACCCAGTCTATAAATGAAATATGGCCATCTATCCAAGTGATCTATGAGCAGATCGGCTTAATAAACATAGCCCATGAGGTAATTCAGCAGACAAGAGTACAGTTGGGCAAAATTCCAGAGGAAGCTAATCGACTTATACATTTTTTGAACACCCACAATGCATAACAGCTGGAGCAAATTAGCATTTTAGACAGGACAGACACCATTCTGGAAATCAAAAGAGTTCTAACCAAGAGAACTTTAATGCAAAACTTAGAGAGAAGGTGCCAAGATATGCAAGTAGAAATTAATGCCTTTATGGAGAAGTTCACAGTTTTTCTGAGTAAAGGGCTACCAAGCCCTTTGGTCATCAATGATAAGTTAATGAAACACATTGATTATGTTGACAAATTAAATAAGTATGTTAGCAATCAAGCTAGCACATCATCAAGTGCATCGGGAGTGAAAGCCCTTCCATGTGGTCGAGTTCTCTATGACAACTTAGAGAATTTATTCTACATCGAGCACGAGGTGAAGCATCTATTCACCATTCAACCTAATTTCTTCAGATATATAGAGACTGATGAAACTCTCAGAAAACTTCAGAGGCATAAATTTCCAGAGCAGAAATGGTGGCAAGATATGTTAGAAATTTTGTAAATTTCTCTTGGGTAAAACGTAGATTTTGGCCTATTTTTCCATGATAAGATAAACAGAGATAAATGAGGGTCAAGCGGGTAGAAATGTATCTAATCAGGGTCAAAGGATGTCTGACAAAGATGGAGTAGCCAGCACAGAGTATCAGTGGAAGATAGCTATAAACCGACTCGCAGAACCTACCTCTAGCACATCCGACAAAGATGGAGCAGCCAACACAACAACAATTTATCTTTTCCCTATTTTCGAGACTGTTTGTCTCTATATTTTGTAAAAAAGGGATTAGTCATCACTAGATATTATCTCCATGAGATATTTTGTAAGATATTTTGTATAAATACCCCCCCCCAAGTGAAATACTTGGGGTTGGTGGGCATTCCTAGATTTTGCTGTAATATTGAGTTTTTTTGGAATAGAGAGAATTTGGAATCAATTGTTGTCGGGCTCACTCGATGAAGAATTGAAGCAGAGGACTTATCACAGAATTCTTGAATCAAACTCTGGATCAATAAGTCCCCTATATCTCATGTTTTACAGTTTTCTTGTTTGCTATATCATATGTGTTTCATAATCTGAATGGTAAAGAAAAGGATTAATTCAGAATTTGCTTAAACTGCACTCTGTTTTCAGTCTTTATTATTCTCTACGTTTTCTTCAGAATTTGTATAACAGTGAATTCTTAGGTGCTCCTATTTCTTGATTCTCTCATATTGAGTATTTTCTACGGAATTCTCAACTGCTCCTTAACAGTAATCATCCATTTTACCTCTTTCAATATGTTGAAGGATTCTTAACTGGCCTTCACCCATTTGAGTCCATTCCATCTGATTTCAGCCTTAATTTGTTCCATGTTTGACTACCTTTCTCTATGATGTCATCCTCTATTAAAAAACCAAATCCAGAAAGCCATCCTTCTTTGACTCTATCATGCCCAATGGATTGAACTATTCAGTTTTCCTCACTGTTCTATTGAATCTCACCACCCAAACCCAAAACAAAACCCTTGAACTTCAGAACTAGCCTCATACCTTTCAAAACAAAGTTAAATCATAAAGGGGGAGCCCTCTCTAGATGCAGATTGGCTAGAATATGTATCTAAAAGATTGGTCTGTGGTTACCTCGGCCGTATTCCCTTTCTTACAACTTTTGGGAACAACCTGAGTGCTAACAGAGTGAATAAAAGGAGCTCATCAGTTTAATATGAGCCCTTCGAGGATATAAGGTTAGAATTAGATAGTTCACTTTGTAAAGAAAATAAAAATATTGATAAGGGTTTGCTAGCCTAAATGCACCCAAATAAAGTGAAGAAAAAATGGTAGGATGAGTAAGTGGGTAAGTAGTAGAAAGGTTGCAGAAATATCATGTTATTTGATACAAAGGGCACTTATGTCATTGTTGTAAATACATCATTTAAATATGCATAAGTGGTAAACAAAACAAAAGCAATGGTTCACAATGTGATTTATTTAACATCCCCTCATTCATTTTAACCCACTATGACATTCACTAACTTCCCTTCCATAATAAAAACATTAATACCTGTAGTTTTTAAGTAAAAAAAGCTCAGAGCATTTCTCTGACTTCTGGTGGGACCGGACCCTCAACTTGATGACTTAAGAAGAAAAGGTATTCCCTTATAATTCGTCCATCCCCCTCACAAAAACCCTTTTCCTAGATAAGTCCTCTTGCCTAGGAAAACTCCTTTATAAACATGTTTTATGTAGAAAACCCACCAAATACATTTATCCTAAGTACTATGTATATGGAAAACACACAACATCTCATGTACCTAAGCACAATACCCCTTCTGCTCATTTCACTTCATAGCAACCTTTTTAATTAAATATATAAAGTTCCCGAAAACCCACTACCTTGTATATATTTAACTTCTTTATATAAATTAACCCCACCCCTTAATTTACTTATAAACTATATTACTACCCCATATCCTAAAAAACATTAAACCTTTCCCTTAGTACTTAATCCCTCAGTACAGTCTGGCCCGATCCCCTAAACCTGGATTATTCCTTGAACTAATCCCGAAACCACCACAATTAACCATTTTTCTTATAAAAAACTAATTACCCCTCTTTTCACTCTTTTCGCACATTTTTCCTTTGAGAACACAGAAAGTCATTGTTGAGCCTCGAACCTGCACCTTCCCATACACCCTCTCAGCCTTCTTTTCCACTTATTTTATCCACCAAGTTGATTAAATCATTGTATTTTAGTTTAAAAACGAGCTTTTGACATGGTTTTCTAACTACGCTGATGACTGTTGTTTGGTTTAGAATTTTGTTCAGACAGCTGCGGAAGCTTCTCAGTTTCCGCAGCCGACACAGGTTTCTGCAGCTGACCCAGGTTTCTGCAGCCAGCACAGGATTCCGCAGCTGTTTTGTCAAACACCATGCTACAGGTGTCCTCTCAAGAAATGAGCCACATGGGCAAGTTACAGGAGTCAAGGACATGGATCGTGTCCCTCCAGATCATCCAGCACGGCCATAAAAGCCCGCGGTCAAACAAGGGGCAAAGGATAGTCAACAGAAGTGTTCAGCGGTGGCACGGCTCTGCGTAGCTCTGTTTTTGAGCATGTGAAGCTACGTGGCACAATCCTTAGCCACGAAGACATCCTGATAGCGTGAATCCAACAGCCATACCTCTCAGATTTAATAAACATGATGACAATTACCTAGATCCGGGCTGAAGAGGATTTACGTGTCTCTAGCAGCGTGGTTAATAGCGTAGATTTAGTTAATATGTTTAGCTTTATTTCCTTATAAATAATGCGTCCATGAACGCTGTACAAGTTAATGTTTTTGGTAATGTAATCCGAAGCTGTTGTGTTTCCCCACTGCACTTTTACGTTGCTGTTTAATATATGAGAAGACTGGTTTAAATTTAAGCTTGTAGTTGTTCGTTGAATCGGTTGAAGTGGCAGAGGGCCCATGCTTACTGAAGCCTTGTACAGTTGTCTTTTAACTCTTGCATTACTTTTTCGTGTTCATGTACATTAGCTGTACAGTTGTCATTTAAATGCTGCATTTTATTTCAACATGTATATTAGCTGTACATAACAAAGCTTTTTGATTTCTGTTGATTTACATTTTCATTGCTGCTCTTTTATGGTTACAACTTATCAGTGTTTTTGCAGGTGTTCTTAGGCAGCTCGGGGAAATTTTTCACCTTTTCTTTCCATAACTATTGGCATACGAGATCATCTTGTCTTTGTCACTGACTCTTGTTTTCTGAAGTTTGATTTCCAGTACTGTCATTTCCTTAAGTTGTACATTTATTTTCTGCTCTTAGATATCATGCTATTCATCTGTTAACGGTTCCTTTCTATAGTCTAATAACTTTATTAGGAACTAGAATATCACTCATTATAGCTTGATTTAGTTTGCTTTAGATCTCACATTTCTTGACTTGTTCATGACTGTTTCTCACAGGGTAAATTAAGCTGAAAGGCAAAAGGTCAAGAAAGTTAAAGTAGTGTGATTAGTTTCTTTTATGCAGTTTAACTTCTTTTTGATTTCACATTGCTTAACATTTCATGATATCTTTTCACAAGGAAGATTGAGTTGAAGAGTTGAAATAGTGTGGACTAGTTGTTCTTACTTTTCATTGAATTTAGTGTAGATTTCACTTTCATTTTCATTCAGCAACAAAGATATTGGGCTGATGTCATAGTTCATTGTTTGATGTCTTTATTTCTTTTGAAGAATTGATTTCATTGCATTTATTTTAAAAAGCTTTCTTTCTTTTAAGTTTTGAAAATCACTTAGAGATCACCATAATCATCCACATTTCACTTGCTTTATCACCTTTTCATCATCTCACATTAGGGAAAGTTAAATCCAAAAACAACCTTAAAAAAAAAAAAAAAAAAACTAAAAACGACAAAAGACTAAGGAAACGGTTATCTAGTACATACAGTACACTTCACTTCGTCAGTTTACGAACCTTGGGTTGACATTATAAATAGCAATTTAGATCACACTAAATTGACCAAACATTTTGGCGCCGTTGCCAGGGAAGTGAAATTAGGTAGCCAAATTCTTAAAAAAAAAAAAACAAGAAAATTTCAAGGAAGGAAAATTGATAACCTCTCAAAGTATGCTCTCCTCTTGCACTTAATGTGATCTGGAGGATCAGAAAAGAGAAAGTTATTGGTTTAATAGTTTCTTGAGTATGCTCTCTTCTTGCACCTAGAGTGACCTGAAAGATCAAAAAGAGAATTATTACCCGAATTGAAGAAAAATAAAAAATGACATGCATAGAGCAAGAGATTCTAGGGGAAGGTTTTTAGCTAGAGCCAAGAGTTCGATTTCTACAAGTCCATCTACTTCAAGGAATAGACAAGAGACACCTCCATCATCTCCAACTTACACTCCTAGCCCTAGGATTCCTGGAATTCAAGAGGCAGGAGTCGACTCTCCCACACCTTCCATTGAATCTGAATTAGAAAGAGATCCTTTCCTTCCTTCTACAGAGAGACAAATTGTAATTGAAGAAGTAGAATCATCTGAAGAAGAAGAGGGAGAAATTCCTTCTCGTTCACCCTTAGTAGAAGAACCAAAAGACTCTGAAGTCTCTAGGGAAACTACCATGACAGAGGAAGGAGCAACTGGATTTGGTAGAGGTAGAGGTAGAGGAGGAGGAGGAGGAGGAAACAATGGAGGAGGTAGAGGTAACATTGGGGGAAATAGGGATGGAGATAACTCATTCGGATTTCCTATAGTCGATGAGGACTTCCGAGCCACAATGAAAAACATCTCACCATCTGTCCTCCCAAACTTCCATGGGTTAAGGAATGAGGACCCTGAAAAATTTCTATTTGAGTTTGAAGTCCTGTGTCGAACTTATGATTATCTGGAAGACTCTCAAAAACTCAAACTGTTTCCTTCAACATTGAAAGGAGCAGCCTTGAAATGGTTCATGGGATTACTCACTCAATCCATTAGGTCTTGGAATGATATGAAACAAACATTTTTGGATAGGTACCTGGACTATTGTATGCCCACCAATCACAAGGATGAGGTATTCAAAATGATGCAAAGAGAAGATGAAAACTTGGAGGATTTACTTGAAAGATTTCAATACAACCTGAAAAGAGAAAAAATGAGTAACTTAGATGAGGAGACCTTGAAATCCCTTCTATTAAAAGCCATTAGAGATGAATGGATAGATATTTTGAACATGATGGGGAAGGGAGAGATATCTCAACTTTCACTCAATGATATAGCAGAGCTATGTGTCCATCTCTCAAGAGGGAAATCTAAAACTCAAAAAGGGCCTAGAGATCCTTCTCTCATCAGAGCAAACAAATCTGCAACTGGATCAGTAAGTAGGGCTGAGATTGGCAACATGCTTGATGAATTCAAAACTGACATCTTAGGGAGTCTTAGTGAGCAACTGGACACCCTTAAGATTCACAATAAGCAGAAAGAAGAAGCTGAGGCTTTGGCCATGTTTTGCCCAAAGTGTAGGAAGAAACATGCTCTAAGGGAATGTCCCTTGGATGCAAAAGTTGTAGAAACATGTGTAATTTGTTCAGAGAATCATGAGACCAAGGATTGTCCTTCAATTCCTGGGCTCAAAGATGTCTTTCAAGAAGATCCAAATACAATCGAATCTCTCTATTTTGTTGCAAGGAGACCTTGGCAGGGGCAACAAAATCAAGGTTTTAGCAACCCTATGAACTTTCAAAACCCACCAAATTGGAATCCTTGGCAACAACCTTGGTCCCAACCTCAAAATCCTTTTCAATCATGGGTACAAGGTATGCAAAATCCTTATGGGAGATTTGCTCAATTTTACCAATATCCTCCATCTTTTCAAAACCAACAAGCTCCACAACTTCCAAATCAAAATCCACAACTATCTTGCCATTTCCACAACAACAACAACCTTCTCAACAGAATCCAAATTCTCAACTCTTGCTTCGATTCCAACAGAAGTCAAATCAACTTCCTTCTCAGCCATTTCCAAACCCCAATAATAAAAACCCTCAAAATGCTTACATGATGGAAGGTCAACAATTTCCTACCTATATGATTGTTCCTCTCAATGAAGTACAACTCAGATCAGGTAGAGTCCTAGATAAGCCTTCTATAAATGCTCAAAAGCAAAGCATTTTTGAGGAGGAGTCTCTTGAAGCCAATAAGGGTTCTGAAGCATCTCTTCAAAACCCAAACACTCAAAAAGAAAAAGAAAAAGAATTAACCCCCACAACTCCCATAGTTGAGCAACCTACATCTTTATCCACACCTCCTTTTCCTGAAAGATTACAAATTGATAAAGGAGTGGAAAAACAAATTTGGTTGCCTGACTATAATTTTCTAGATGAATTGAAGAATTTCTGTATCAAGATTCCCTTGTTACAAGCCATTAAAGAGATTCCTATTCTAGCAAAAACAATAAAGGAGTTGAGTCTTAAAAGACCAGGAAGGAAACCAAGAGATACCAGAAGAATCCACCTGGTAGGGAAAATTGTAGATATCATCATGGGAAAAATTACTATGCAAAAATATGTAGATCCCGGTAGTCCAATTGTCAAAACACATATCAATGGGGTAGAAATACCAAATACTTTGATTGATTTAGGGGCTGCTATCAACATCATGAGTAGACAGACTATGGAACAGCTAAAACTTCCTAATATTCTTTTTACACCTACTTTATTGCAACTTGCAGATCGATCAATTATTAAACCAGATGGTGTATTAGAATACATTCCAGTATCCTTAGACTCTTGGGAATATCCAGTGGATTTCATGATTTTAACTCCCAAGAGTAATCTAGGAGGACATCCTCTTATTTTAGGAAGACCTTGGCTAGCCACAACTGATGCTTTCATAAGTTGTAGGTCTGGGGATATGTATATTTCTAATGGTAATTCGACAAAGAAGTTCAATCTGTATCCTCCAGCAAAAGCAATTACAGAAATAGGAGATAATGAGTGGGTTGATGATGAAGAAACTATACAACCTGTCTTTACCATTTCTGAAATCAGTGAAGATAGTCAAATTCTGAACACATTAGAGAACTTTGAACCATCTTCAGAATATGACCACACACAATTTCAGTTGGATTCTAACATTGAGTGTCTATCATCTAGACAAATGTCTCTTTTCTCTATGGAAGAGTTTGGTAGTTCTGCCATTGAGATTTTTCCAAGAAAAACATTGAATATCAACAGAAACTTGGAAAAATCACAACAGGGGGAGCTAACCAAAATCTTGCAAAAACATTCTACTGCATATGCATGGGAGTATACTGATATGAAAGGTATTGACCCTAAGACTTGCATTCATCACATCTACATTGAGGAAAACAATAGACCAATCAGACAACCTCAAAGAAGGATGAATCCAAACCTTAGGGAGATAGTGAAAGAAGAGCTCCAAAAGTTACTGAATGTAAACTTCATTTACCCCATTTCAGATAGCCGGTGGGTTTCTCCTTTGGTTATAGTACCTAAAAAGAATGGTAAATGGAGGGTTTGCATTGATTACAGGGAATTGAACAAAGCAACCTTGAAGGATCACTTTCCTTTACCCTTTATTGATCAAGTATTAGATACTTTAGCAGGCAAAAATTATTTCTCATTCTTGGATGGTTTTAGTGGATACAATCAGATTCAGGTAGCACCTGAAGATCAGGACAAGACCACATTTACCTGTCCATGGGGAACTTTTGCTTACCGAGTACTTCCTTTTGGATTATGTAATGCACCCGCAACATTTCAAAGGGCAGTACTAGGAATCTTTTATGATCTAATTCATGATTGTGTAGAGGTCTATATGGATGATTTTACAGTATATGGTAATTCATTTGAAGAGGCATTAGAAAATTTGGAAAAAGTCCTTATAAGATGTAAAGAAACAAATCTTTCATTAAGTCATGAAAAATGTTTTATGATGTTTACTGAAGGGATTGTTTTAGGACATCATATTTCAGGAGATGGGATTAAAGTTGATAGATCAAAAGTTGAAGTCATCTCCAAGTTACCTATTCCAAATTGTAAAAAAGATGTTAGAAGTTTTCTTGGATTTACTGGATATTATAGGAGATTTATTGAAAACTTCACCAAGATAGCATCTCTGCTATTCAAATTACTTACAAAAGACTGTGAATTCAAGTGGGATCCTGACTGTCAATCTGCATTTGAAACTTTGAAAACAAGAATATCTGAAGCACCCATTTTGAGAGGGCCAAATTGGAAACTTCCTTTCCATATTTCTACAGATGCTTTAGATACAGCTCTAGGAGCTGTGTTGGGTCAAAAGGATTTAGTTCCTTATGCCATTTACTACACCAGTAAAAAATTGACTCCTATTGAGTTAAATTATACTGTGACTGAAAAAGAATTCTTAGCTGTTGTTCATGCAATCAACAAGTTTAGACATTATATAACAGGCTATGAAACTTTTGTCCATACTGATCATTCTGCAATTAGATATCTCATGAACAAACCTGTTACTAATGGCAGAGTTACAAGATGGATTTTACTTTTACAAGAATTCAATATTACTGTGTTAGATAGACCAGGGAAACAAAATAGAGTAGCTGATTTCTTGTCTAGAATCCAAAATACTAACGAAGATTCTCCTGTAGAGGATAAGTTTCCAGATGAATATTTGTTTGCAGTAACTACTAAAACTCCTTGGTATGCAGATATTTCTAACTATTTGGTTACAGGGAAGCTACCTCCACACTTATTTCCTAATGAGAAAAGGAAAATCATTCAGGAGAGTTCAAATTATTCATGGATTTCTAATGAATTGTTTAAAACAGGGCTAGATTGTGTGATCAGAAGATGTGTTCGGGAAGATGTAATGCCTAACATCCTTAAGGCATGTCATGATTGTTACACAGTAATTTGTCACCATCCCTGTTACTCCTCTTGTCGTATCTTGGAGGACTCATCCCAGGAGTTATAAGAAGTGACAAAGTCTAAAAACACTTGCATTATGTTCCCCTGAGTATGTACTTCATGTTCTCTGAAGACACCTCCTGCAGATTATGCCTAAAAAGTGCTCTTTTTCCATTGGCGCAAGTCCACAGTATCTTACCCGCGCCAACCATGGAGATCCTCAAAAGAGGGCGCGACCATTGGTGCTCTGTCTTAGAGCAGCAGTCGCGCCAACCAAGTTTGGTCATGCTTTTTGCCTTAACGCACGTCCGACTGTTGTTTCCTTCATTACATGGAGCTTTTCTGAGGATAAAAAATCAGCTTTATGTCGAGCTCTATCCTATCTCCATCTTTAATGGCTTTTGGGGATAATGTTAATCCACAAAAGGTGTCCCGGTTCATCATATCCTCCTCCCTTCTTCATCTATATAAGCTTGTCATTATGCATTGGACAAGCTAGTGACAGTAGTGATAATCGTTAGTCATGGAGTGTTAGATGTTGAGTTCTTGAGTTCTTGGAGGAATGCTAGTGAGTGCTAGAGAGGTTATGCTGCCGGAGAGTAGATGCATTGCAAGACACATATAGTTACTCGCCCAGCCAGGAGAAGGGTCAACGTTAGAACAATGGTTGTAACTTTTCCTGTTTATTATTAATTGATGAGCGACTGCTATTATAGTTCCAATCTCATTGTCTATTATGGTGATGTGTTGATTTATTTCCTTTCTGACTGAAATATAGTTGTGCCTTGGTAGTTTTTATGTTGGTATCTGTCTCTTCCTTTGCATGTGCAGGTGTTCGTTTAAGATCTGTTGGAGCGAGGGAGCGCGGATATCAACTCTGCTTCAATCATAGCGTTGGACTCCAGGTTGGTCTTCTTGATTCACCTTTGATGCATAACTAGGAACTTGCGTAGCAGCGTGGTTTGATTGTGGCTAGTTCTGTTATAGGTTAGTGGGATCGCCTCTGTCCGCAGAGGGGATTTACCTGACCAACAATTTGGCGACTCCGCTGGGGACTAGCTATTTGATTTTTGTCTTGCATGTTAATTTTCTTCTGCTTGCTTGAGTGAATGAGCTTCCTGAGTCAGTTTTGAGTTTATTCTTTACTGTTTGACCCATCTGAGCACTGTCAACCCGACCTGAGGTCGTATCATTTATTTTTTTTAGCCGGCAAGCTTAATTGGCGCGATTATTTCTCTGACAGTCGCGCCAGTTGGCGCATGTTGCTCAAAAGCAACTCGCGCCAATACTGTGGTAGCGCAAGTTGCAGGCTGACAGTCGCGCCAGCTCTGTAAATTTTGCCTGTGTGTGGGTGGAAAGCTCTTTCAATCTCTTTTTATATCTATTACAGCCTCTGTAACTGTGTTGAACCTCTGCTTGACTGGTCTTAGCTTTTATCCCTCAGCTGTTTGCTCATTTCTATTGATTTTCGACTCAGTCCTAGGATATCTAGTGACATTGCATGTCTAGCCTCCTGTGGGAAGTTTTGATCTCTTGATTATCCAGTCAGCTTGTTGGTTGTGTTCTGCACCTATCCAGTGATTTGTTAAAGCTCGATCTTCTATACTCTGAGTGCTTCACTTCTAGCCTCTTTGGATTTCACTCGATTTCATTCGAACTTAGATTACATGGTTCAGTGAAAGTCTGTTGTGTTGTTCCTTGTTTGCATGGTTCATTTTGGTGTTTCAGAATTGGTTCTATTTCATTGAGTGAACTTGGATTGTGCATATCTCTTAAAATTTGTTTACATGCATCATGCCATCTTAAAGGAAAGAAAAACAAAAAAATATTTTGCATCGTATTAGTTAGCATTTATTGTTATTTGTTGCTATTAAAAAGAAAAAGAAAAAATTTCATTTCTTGTTATTAGCTGCATTAGGATCTTTGTTGTTTGTTGAGTGATCACTTCGTTTGTGTAAAAATCTCAACCCTCCTGTAGATAGAATTCATTGAATCAAATGATATAATTTTGGCATATAGTTTGCATTTAAGAAGTTTTTGATATATCACATACGGTAGGACCAAAAACTGAAACATAATCGAAGATAAACTTTAAAATGAACTCAATGAACATAACAACGCATTGGAACATAATGCAAATACTCTAGAGTTCTAGGTTAGAGACGTGTTCCGGCGTCTTTAAACCTGGTAGTTTATCGTCGATTGGTTGGGTGATTCCTCCACGGTGAAACGATAGGTGCCAATACGGACTGTGCTCCCACGTACCGTCGAGTATATATTGGGAGACCCCTATAGGAATAAAGCCTTTATCCATAGGAAGCCGTTTCAGCCACCCTACGATTCGCAATGCAGTGAACACAACATTCACGAAGATTGACCACCCGTACCCTAAAAAGTATTCTGTGGTTTTACGAAAAGTTTGGCACACCTTCTACCTAGAATTCTAGAGCAGTCACTTTTGATCCTTTTTGGACTCCCTAAACAAAAAGGTGCCTGTGAGTGTCTTGTCACTTCGTGCTCATTAAATATTCGAAGGAGACTAGAGTCATCTTTTATCCTTTTCTCGACTCTTAAAAAATGAAAAGGTTAAGTTCAGTGTCTTAAAATTTATTGGCCACGATAACATCTACCCAATTAGATTTTGTTTGCGTTAGCTTGAGTAGGATTATTTCTCGTTCAATGGCAGCCTTCCGGCGCCCATCGGCCAAGGTGTTCCTCCTAATGCGAACCCTCGTCCATTTCCTTCTGTTGGAAATGTCAGTGTTCAATATATCGCAACATTGTCTTTGCCTGGGTTGACCATTGGTTTACCCGTATGGTTGTTTTCAAACTCGATGGTCTCAAGTGTGGTGACCCCTGTTCCGCCACCACCTCCTCCACTAGAACAACACCATGTTGATTCTAAGGTGGACCCCTTTCCTTCTTCGCCCATTGCTGCGTCCTCATCTTCTATTTCGCCTGGTGAAACCGTGGATTTCACTAACCAGGTGGCTAAGAAAAAGAAGAAGAAGACCAACAAGAAGAAGTCTCCTAAGGGAAAGATCGCATCTACCACGAAAATATCTGAAGTGGAATCCCCTTCTGCTCCTTCGCGGAAGGCTAAGTCTCCTTGCCGATTATGCAAGGGGGACCACTTTCTTTCTGATTGTCCTGGCATTCCCAGGATCCTCGATATATGGTCCCGTGACCCGACTCACTCCTTGTCGTCGCCAATCGACGATACCTTGTCAGTTGGTAAGAGAAAAGGGAAGGTTCGTTTCCCTTGTCAACTTTGTGAAGGTAATCATCTCCTTCGCCTTTGTCCACTTATGGATGAAGCTTCCCGTCTTTTGGCAAGTCTGTCAGCTCCCTTACCCAAACTACCCGCTGGATATCAGCGTCTTTTTGCAGCTGCAGATCATCTCTCCACTAACCAACTGATCAAACATGATTCCTCTTTGGTCTAGACCTCTCTTCCTGAACCTACCTGTGCTCCGCCTGTTCCAGACCAGTCCCTGGTCGGAACGAGTGTTGATTTATATTCATCATCTACACACCACTCTATCATCAAAGATGAACCATCTGAGTCCAAACCAAACGAAAGTCCACAGTTCCAGATTACAGTTGACCCGGTATTTCAAAAGGTCCAGATTACAAGTGACCCGGTTTTGCCTACAGAGGTTCCATCTTTAGATGATCTTACACCTGAATCCAAACCAGACCAAAGTCAAGAGGTCCAGATTACAAGTGACCCGGTTTTGCTTTCAGAAATTCCAGCCCTAAACGATCTTACATCTGAATCCAAACCAGACAAAAGTCAAACGGTCCAGATTACAAGTGACCCGGTTTTGCCTTCAGAAGTTACCTCCTCAGATGATGTTATCACTGCAAAGAATGAAGATCCCACTGCCCAAATTCTATTTATTAATGTAGATGATCAAGTGAGCATCCCTCTCATTCCTTCGCACCAGGAAGAAAGTCCATCAGAATCATATCCTACTTTCTATCCAGTCCCACCTCCAAGCAACCTAGTTGTTTCCTTCAATTGGGATCAACTAGTTAATCCTCGGTTACCAGCCTCCATACCATTTTGAATTATAGTCCAAGTCTACCGCATGGTTATGGCCGGTACAATTATTGATGAGGGATCTCCTGTGAGTATCCTTTCTTCAACAGCTTGGGAAGCACTTCGTTCCCCACTGCTTCTGCCTGAGATGAGAAACCTTACAGGTTTCCATCGAGAAACCACTCGAGCTTTAGGAATTCTTCCCAATGTACCTATTACATTAGAAGGGAAGACTATTCAAATGGGTGTCATGGTAGTCCAAGGTCCGTTAGATTACAATTTACTCCTTGGACGAGACTATATTTATCGCATACGTGCTATTGTGTCCTCACTCTTTAGAGTGATGTGTTTTCCGCATGAAGGAAGAACGATCAAAGTCGTAGACCAACTTTCCTTCCCCGGTTCGCACTTCACATATAGTCATCTACCATTCCTAAATGGTCTTATTTCCATAGGAAATACCCCAGCACCCACCTCGTCATTCTGGTGACGGCAGCTCACTCGGGTGCGTGACTGAAGCCCGGGGGGCATGCATCCTCCTTCAAAATCGAGTCTTTCCAAGTAAACCTTCATTCCATCCACTCCGTGAATTCCATGAAGCTTGGGGGGCATGTACCTCGATTTGTATGATCAAGCTGGGGGCATGCAACAAAATTTTTTTTTAACAAGCAAAGTTCTCCATGGTTCAAGCTTGTGTAAAAATGAACCCATACCTGATTTACATCCCATGATTGCCTTTTATCCACTAAATTCTGCTAGATGAGCCTTGGTTGTTTCATTCCATCGCCACCATCTTTTTGGCTGATCATATGCTTTCACTTGGTTGTTTTTCCTTTCCTGAGGAACCGCAGCGATGAGTGGTTTTATTAGCCAGCCTCTTAACCTTTAAATGTTTCGAGTAAGTTCCACCATTACCGGAATGAGTTGCTATCCTTTATACCACTCGTTCCTTCAGGACGAGTCGCCTTTACGCTCTTTTCTGACTCGTAAAATATGAAAAGATTGCCGAGTATTTTTCCTTTTTGACTTGTTAAAGAGAATAAGAATGAAGGTCCGCTTTCAGCTCTTTTCTGACCATTTAAAGAGGAAAAGATTGCCGAGTCACTCCTCTTGACTCGTTAAATGGTAATAAGGGGCGGTCGTTTTAAGTTCTTTTTGTCGACCATTAAAACATAAAAATATTACTGGGTTTTTGTCGTTTCAAACTCGTTAATGGTTACGAAACGACGTGGTTTTGACCGCTTTTTTACTTTTTCGGGTCGAAATCACTAATTATGAAAAGTACTCCTCGCTCGTAATGATCGGGCGGTTCTTTCGGGTATTATTTTATACTTTTTCGGTCCCGAGAGACACAACTTTACGAAAAAGGACATCCCTGGAGTTTCCTTTTCTGCTGTCTTTTCAAACTCTCTAAACATGAAAAGACGACGAGTTCTTCCTTTGTCAGACTCGTTAAAACTTAATGACATCGGATTTTGTCTCAACACAAGCATATGTTAACCCCATCAAGCTTGTTAAAAATAACTGGGGCACTCGCCAGAAATGGCGGGGGGAAAAGAAAATTTTTGAACCATAATTATTACCGTAACGGCAGTATGTCGCTCTTGAACATGGCACTTTTTGCTTTCGTGTCCGGGGTGGGGATATTTCATCTCATATCTTTCACTTGCTTCCATGGACTTGGGTACCTTATTTGACCTCTCATCCACTCATTGCCTCGTCATCATGACCTTTGATACATTGATGTCAAATACTGCCAATTCCGTTAATGTGCCGCCGATATGTTCAAGAGAAGTTGACCTCTGCAAAGAAACAACCTCCCTCTGATAGTTCGCACAATCTTGATTCACAACATTATCTCTCTGTCTCGTGTCGATGATGTGGGAAACATTATGGCCCACCTTCGATCAAGGTCACTCCCTGTCGACTTCAACTCATTATCCAGGAAGTTGATCTAGAGACTCCTTTCCGGTGCCTTGGAGCCTGCATGCCTCAATGGCAGGTTCTTCGTGTTCGACGTGAGGTTTTCATCATTGGCCTCCGATCAAATGATTCTACGGGTGTTCGACTTCAGATCATTGATTCACACACCGTAGATTGTACCTATAGTACCTTGAGGGCCATTGTCATTATTGGTGGTACCTCTCGCGTCTGTTAACAGTTTCCACTATTGACTGGTAATCAGACGATGTTCATGCATGTTCGACTTCAGCTCATATATTCACATGCTTGAACTTGCACTCTTGTTCGGGGCGGGATGGAGTGCAAGACCCTGGATTGTGTCTGTTGTAATCCAGGCGTGATTCTTGATACTTGACTCATTCACTGGATGGCTGCGACCATACCTGAGTCAATTCATTGATCCTAACCAGATGGCTACGTCCATACTATGGATCTAGATTATTTATGTACTCTCTTATGGATGGTTGCGACCATACCACGTACATCATGTAATTGAACTATCAGTCATGTCTCTTAATACAGATCCTCGGCGGCAGTAACTATATGTTCTCTTATGTGTTCTTGTGTGTTCTTGTAAAGCATTTCACCCCTCTCCACCTCTCCGACTTCATGCTTTAGGGGGCATCTGTTACACAGTAATTTGTCACCATCCCTGTTACTCCTCTTGTCGTACCTTGGAGGACTCATCTCGGGAGTTATAAGAAGTGACAAAGTCTAAAAACACTTGCATTATGTTCCCCTGAGTATGTACTTCATGTTCTCTGAAGACACCTCCTGCAGATTATGCCTACAAAGTGCTCTTTTTCCATTGGCGCAAGTCCACAGTATCTTACCCGCGCCAATCATGGAGATCCTCAAAAGAGGGCGCGACCATTGGTGCTCTGTCTTAGAGCAGCAGTCGCGCCAACCAAGTTTGGTCATGCTTTTTGCCTTAACGCACGTCCGACTGTTGTTTCCTTCATTACATGGAGCTTTTCTGAGGATAAAAAATCAGCTTTATGTCGAGCTCTATCCTATCTCCATCTTTAATGGCTTTTGGGGATAATGTTAATCCACAAAAGGTGTCCCGGTTCATCGTATCCTCCTCCCTTCTTCATCTATATAAGCTTGTCATTATGCATTGGACAAGCTAGTGACAGTAGTGATAATCGTTAGTCATGGAGTGTTAGATGTTGAGTTCTTGAGTTCTTGGAGGAATGCTAGCGAGTGCTAGAGAGGTTATGCTGCCGGAGAGGAGATGCATTGCAAGACACATATAGTTACTCGCCCAGCCAGGAGAAGGGTCAACGTCAGAACAATGGTTGTAACTTTTCCTGTTTATTATTAATTGATGAGCGACTGCTATTATAGTTCCAATCTCATTGTCTATTATGGTGATGTGTTGATTTATTTCCTTTCTGGCTGAAATATAGTTGTGCCTTGGTAGTTTTTATGTTGGTATCTGTCTCTTCCTTTGCATGTGCAGGTGTTCGTTTAAGATCTGTTGGAGCGAGGGAGCGGGGATATCAACTCTGCTTCAATCATAGCGTTGGACTCCAGGTTGGTCTTCTTGATTCACCTTTGATGCATAACTAGGAACTTGCGTAGCAGCGTGGTTTGATTGTGGCTAGTTCTGTTATAGGCTAGTGGGATCGCCTCTGTCCGCAGAGGGGATTTACCTGACCAACAATGATGAACTGTGCGGTGGACACTTTGTTGACAAGAGGACGGCCTATAAAATCCTTTCTTTAGGATATTATTGGCCTTCTCTCTTCAAAGATGCAAAACAATATGTTAGAAGGTGTGAGAGATGCCAAAGAGTTGGGAGACTAACTCTTTCAAATGAAATGCCATTACAGCCACAGGTACTCATCGAACCCTTTGAAAAATGGGCTTTAGATTTCATTGGACCCATTAATCCACCATCTAAACAAAAGAAGTATATATTGGTTTGCACTGATTATGTTACTAAATGGGTAGAAGCCAAGGCATTGCCTTCTGCCACTGAAAATTCAGTTGTTCAATTTCTTGTTGAGGATATTTTTACTCGTTTTGGTGTCCCAAGAGAAATTGTGACAGATCAGGGAAGTCAATTTACATCTAACTTGATGGAGAAGCTGATGGAAGAATACAAAATCAAGCACAGAAAATCTACTCCGTACCATCCGCAAGCAAATGGTCAAGTGGGATCTACAAACAAGTTCTTGAGAGCATCATCACAAAAACTGTTCATCTCCACAGAAGAGATTGGACAGAAAGGCTTCCTGAAGCCTTATGGGCCTATAGAACTACATGGAGGAACATAACAGGACATTCTCCCTATGAACTTGTTTATGGGAAAGAAGTCCTGCTCCCCATTGAGTTTCAAGTCAAGACCTTCAAGATGGCAGTTCAGTTGGGGATGAATCTATCAGAAGCCCAAAAGCACAGAATGGAGCAGCTGAATGAGCTAGATGAAATAAGACAAGATGCAATTTTAAGGACTGATCTAGTTCAACGCCAAAGAACTAAGTGGCATGACAGATATATCAAAGAGAGAAAGTTTCAAAAGGGAGATTGGGCGTTACTGTTTGATTCCAAGTTTAAAGACTTCAAAGGAAAATTTCAGACTCATTGGCTTGGACCATATGAGATTGATGAAGTCTTTAGCAATGGAGCAGTTCGAGTCAAGACCATTGATGAGTTTCAAACTCCTCTTATTGTGAATGGCCACGGATTGAAAATTTATCATAAGCCACTCTCAAAAGAGGACTTTGTCAAAATGTTTCAAGAAAATTCTGCAATGAGGCTGGTGGAGAGGAATCCTTCTCCTCCATCAGCCTAGTCTTTGTTTCTTTCAGTTGACAAAAAAAAAAAAAAAATCTTTTGTATAAGCCTGAAAACCAATCATAGATTGGCAGTTTTATACAGAAAATGTAGAGTGAAAATCAGGGGCACCTGACACTATATTTTCCAAAAAAAATCTCTCTTTCTTTCCATGTTCACTCCACCTCACTTGTCATTTCACTTCACCTCCATCTCATTTTCATCTCCATTCCACTTCACTCCACTCCATTTCCATCTCATTCCACTAATTTCATTTCATTCCATCAATAAAAGTCCCTCTCAGGACTATCTTTTTCAGTTGGTTCTTCTCTAACTATCTTTGTGCAGTTAAAGGGGTGTTGTCTTAGTTTCCGCAGCTGGAAACCGTTTCCGCAGCTAGAACCGGTTTCCACAGCCATAAACGATTTCCGCAGCCAGCATCACTCTGTCTCCACAGCCGGCATCACTCTGTTTTCAAAAAAATCACAGTCAAAGGTTAGTGTCATCATCACCAAGTGCAGAAAAGACATGGGGCATCTTCAAGATCAAAGAACAACCATGGGCCAAAAGCCTTAATCAAGAAATGATAAACTTCCAAAGGTATGATCAAAAATCTCTACCAAATAACAATTCAATGTCATTATTATGCATAGTTATTTAAACCATGGCAAGTTCCACTAAATGCAATGATTTGATACGACAAGCCCCATACCACTCCTCTTCCACCGACGTCATTCCACACACCCTATTCATTTCTAACGGTTCCATGATCATTCTAAATTTATGGACTGCTCTTCCATTTATTGGCCGTACTTTGAGACATGACCTACTGTACTACGGCTCTCCTTCACCATAATTTCCACAGCCGTTTGCTAAGACGTGTGCGCAAGTCATCCAATTCAAAAGGACTCAGCCGTTATTCTGCCCATTTATCACTTCACTCTCGCATGCGTTCGGTGTTGCACTTGTTACTGTTGCTTACCCTCGGTACTCATACCATTCTCTGCTCTCCATTTCCGCTGCATCCACTACAGTTTGCTCCAAACCCTGGCTCCAGTCACCACATACATCCTGAACTCCGATTACGGCTACTCCAGTTACCTTAAGAATCCCGTAATCAGCCCATTTTTTCCTGAACCTTCATACGCAGTAGAATTCTCAGTCGGAATTTAAAGCCGAGAATGGGAAAGCTACTAAGAGCTGAACCGGAGGGACCAAAGTACCTAGAGGGTTATCCTCAAACGAAGGAGTCATTAAAGAAAGCAAGGTGGCTGAGATTCATTCAAAAGTTCACGGGCTATAATAAAGAAGTGACTAAAGCTTTTGCCAGGTCCTTTAATGGACAAACAGTGGAGGTTGGAGACTTGAAGTTTACAGTGACCGAGGCCACAATAGCAGCTGCAACAAGTCTCCCACAAGAAGGTGAAAGGTGGTTCAAAAACAGAAGTTTGGACGATCAAGAATGGAAAATCATGCTCAAAAGCCCAGGTATGGATACCTCTGTATTTACCAAAGGAATCCCTGTGCATGCAATAAAAGAAGAATGGTCCACGCTGTTATTACTTTTCCAGAAATTTATCACATGTGAGGGTCGTTTTGGTACCATGTACATGTATCATGCCAGGATAATGATGAATTTCATGGAAGGTTGTACCCTTAACTTGCCTTATTTTCTGTTATCATGCTTGAAGAAAATGAGCTCTACTGTTCAAAAACACGTAGGTAGTATTGAATCCCATCTTTACCATCACAGGTTCATAAAAATCCTTATTGAGGATCAGTTGAAAAACACTAAGGATACTTGGGAAAAGTTTTTGACAAGAAATCACTTCCAAGAACTGACTGAAGCCTCTGCAAGCAGTTCCCCAAAAATTCCAAAGAGAAGTAGGAGGAAAGAAAAGAATATTACAGCCCAAGACTCTCCTACAATAGACATTCAGGAAACTGTTCAGAAAGAAGAAGAGGAGGGAACTAAAAACAAGAAACAGAAGAAGGACAAAGGCAAGATAACCATTCAAGAAACATATCCATCCCCTGAACAATCCATAGAAGAAGATTATCAACCTCTGTCAGAGAGGTTAATAGATCTTCAAGCTGCTGCCATAACCAAGAAAAAGCAAAGAGGAAAACAGGCTACACAAGAGAAAAGTACTAGTTCATACCTGAGAAGGAGCACTAGGCTAAAAGGGAAGGAGAATAAAACCAAAGAAAAATAGTCCCACTTTATTGATTTGGATAAAGAGACACTTGAGAAATCTCCAACTCAGCCAAGCATTGAGCCAAGTCCTCCACGAGAGGAAAGCCCTTTTCGGTCGGAAAGAGAAAGCAGTCCTCCTTCACCAGAATTTGAGTTCAGGCCAAGATAAACACCTGAGGTAGATTCCAACCAGCAAGAAGCATATAACTACCTAGAGTCCTTGGAACAATCAGCTGCAGGACCAAGCACCACCTTGCCACTTGATGCACAAGTACAGTCTTTAAAACAGGAAGTGTTTGACTTGGAAGTCCTAAATAGGAACATCAAACAGGAAAACGAAGCACTCAAAGAGCAGAGTAAGGTAGACAAGATTGTCCATGACAACACTATGCTCCATTTAGGACTGTGGCAGAAAAAGAACAGGAAGCTGAAGAAGAAGTGTAAAAAGTTGAGCAGGGCATTGATTAATATTAAGTTCAAATGTCTAGTCAGGAAACAAAGGACCATTTTAGCATCAAAGAGAAAGAGAAGAGGGCTAGATGTTCTTGCAGAGGCCTCAGAGCATATGGATTGAGGAAAAATAACTAAGTTTTGGTTGCATGAGGACATGCAACACCTTCACAGTGGGGGTATGTTGAGCCTCGAACCTGCACCTTCCCATACACCCTCTCAGCCTTCTTTTCCACTCATTTTATCCACCAAGTTGATTAAATCATTGTATTTTAGTTTAAAAACGAGCTTTTGACATGGTTTTACAACTACACTGATGACTGTTGTTTGGTTTAGAATTTTGTTCAGACAGCTGCGGAAGCTTCTCAGTTTCCGCAGCCGACACAGGTTTCCGCAGCTGACCCAGGTTTCTGCAGCCAGCACAAGATTCCGCAGATGTTTTGTCAAACACCATGCTACAGGTGTTCTCTCAAGAAATGAGCCACATGGGCAAGTTACAGGAGTCAAGGACATGGATCGTGTCCCTCCTGATCATCCAGCACGGCCATAAAAGCCCGCGGTCAAACAAGGGGCAAAGGATAGTCAACGGAAGTGTTCAGCGGTGGCACGGCTCTGCGTAGCTCTGTTTTTGAGCACGTGAAGCTACGTGGCACAATCCTTAGCCACGAAGACATCCTGATAGCGTGAATCCAACATCCATACCTCTCAGATTTAATAAACATGATGACAGTTACCTAGATCCGGGCTGAAGAGGATTTACGTGTCTCTGGCAGTGTGGTTAATAGCGTAGATTTAGTTAATCTGTTTAGCTTTCTTTCCTTATAAATAATGCGTCCATGAACGCTGTACAAGTTAATATTTTTGGTAATGTAATCTGAAGCTATTGTTTTTCCCCACTGCACTTTTACGTTGCTGTTTAATATATGAGAAGACTGGTTTAAATTTAAGCTTGTAGCTGTTCGTTGAATCGGTTGAAGTGGCAGAGGGCCCCTGCTTACTGAAGCCTTGTACAATTGTCTTTTAACTCTTGCATTACTTTTTCATGTTCATGTATATTAGCTGTACAGTTGTCATTTAAATGTTGCGTTTTATTTCAACATGTATATTAGCTGTACATAACAAAGCTTTTTGATTTCTGTTGATTTACATTTTCATTGATGCTCTTTTATGTTTACAACTGATCAGTGTTTTTGCAGGTGTTCTTAGGCAGCCCGGGGCAATTTTTCACCTTTTCTTTCCATAACTATTGGCATACGAGATCATCTTGTCTTTGTCGCTGACTCTTGTTTTCTGAAGTTTGATTTCCAGTACTGTCATTTCCTTAAGTTGTACATTTATTTTCTGCTCTTAGATATCATGCTATTCATTTGTTAACGGTTCCTTTCTATAATCAAATAACTTTATTAGGAACCAGAATATCACTCATTATAGCTTGATTTAGTTTGCTTTAGATCTCACATTGCTTGACTTGTTCATGACTGTTTCTCACAGGGTAAATTAAGCTGAAAGGCAAAAGGTCAAGAAAGTTAAAGTAGTGTGATTAGTTTCTTTTATGCAGTTTAACTTCTTTTTGATTTCACATTGCTTAACATTTCATGATATCTTTTCACAAGGAAGATTGAGTTGAAGAGTTGAAATAGTGTGGACTAGTTGTTCTTACTTTTCATTGAATTTAGTGTAGATTTCATTTTCATTTTCATTCAACAACAAAGATATTGGGCCGATGTCATAGTTCATTGTTTGATGTCTTTATTTCTTTTGAAGAATTGATTTCATTGCATTTATTTTAAAAAGCTTTCTTTCTTTTAAGTTTTGAAAATCACTTAGAGATCACCATAATCATCCACATTTCACTTGCTTTATCACCTTTTCATCATCTCACATTAGGGAAAGTTAAATCCAAAAACAAACTTAAAAAAAAAAAAAAAAAAAAAAAAAAAAAAAACTACAGAAGACTAAGGAAACGGTTATCTAGTACATATAGTACACTTCACTTCGTTAGTTTACGAACCCCGGGTTGACATTATAAATAGCAATTTAGATCACACTAAATTGACCAAACAGTCATTGCGACCCTTGCAAACAGTCAAATTGCTCATAAACCTCTGCCATTGATCCCAGATGCTACAGATAGTCCAGCTCATTCATTAGTCCGTACCAGTACCGTATGAACCTCCGCTGCCGCCTTCAACCACCATTTACAGTCAATTTCGCCTAATTCTAGGTATTTAATATGGAATTCCAACCCCATTGTCAAATTCCAAGTCAATTCACCCTCGTGACACTGTTAGTTAAGTAAAAAAGATCAAATTTACTTAAATTTTAACATTGTGAGCCATAAACAACTACAAAACATTCGTTTCCCTAAAAACTCTGAATCACCCCTCACACTCAAATCCACAAGAACTGAGCATGGCTGCCCCAATTGCAATGGATGTAAGGCCCATCACTACACCACATTTAGACTTGGACCACCTTCCTTTGGCGGATAAAGATTTCCAAATAAAAGATACCATTATCCTAGAACCCCTGCTCAAAGTAAATTTCCAAAGTAGGGACAAGTTCCTGAACCATGCCGATGAAATTGGCCTTTGGGAGTCAAATTTGCCCAAGTACCAGTTCCCCCAAGTTCACATTTTTCCTGAAATTTTGCATATGTGTTATGCTTGCTATGTCCCCAGTCACAAAACTGTCATGTTTCATGACTAGAAGGTCCTTTTCACCATCACTGCTGAGTCTATAAATGAAATGCTGTAGCTCCAACCAGGACCAAGCCTAACCCCACTCTCTATTGGAGACTTGTTGGACTTGTATCCCAAAATTAGCTCTGCAAAGTTGGCCCAAATGTTCCAAACCTTCATCAGAGAAGAGAAACACATCCCAAAGGACTCCCCTCCATATGTATCAACCATTTTCTCTCCATGGGGCCTTGCCTTCATGTCCATGTACACTCCAGGGAAACCTCCTACTATCATTTATGACTATACCCAATTTATAGCTGATAGGATGAATGAGAAATTCCTTAGAATGAACAATGAAAGGGTTTTTAAGTACTTCTCAGTTTTATACCATATGTACTTATATTATCAATCAGAGAAGTTCCCATTCACCCTTCAAAATCTTGACACCAAGAGTTAGCCCAGGTCAGTCATTTTTTTGGACCCCATTGATCCACCAATACCAGTCTCCATACTCTTACTCTGATTTCATCGATTTATTTGTACATCCAGTAATGGCAATGTTGACTGGAATCCCTCCTCCTAGAATTAGTCCAGAAATAAAGGGATTCCATCAATTGTCTAAGCAGACCAAAGTTGGTGATAGGTACCTTTACCAGAACCATACAAAAATTAGTATTTATGGTTGCATGATGGCACCATACAAGCTACCAAGATACCTCCCAATGAGGTTGTTTGCATTAGAATACTATAGGAAAATTATCAATGCAGATGAAGTAAACTTCGTCAATGCCAAGAAGAAGGCCAATTTCAAAATAAAATACCAACTAGGTCCCTTCATATGCAACTCTAGAGAGGCTAGAAAAGAGGTAAATTTGATATTACAGAATATGAAGTTCCAAAAAAGTTTTGTCTCGAGATATGATCCTTTGGAATTCATCACAAAGAAGAGGCAAAAGGTCAAGCTAGGACCTTTCATTCACCATCCTATACCTGAAATAGAAGCATATGAAAATCATACAGAATGGGTGGAGGGTACCCTAGTAGACCAATACAACACCATAATAGACATAGAGAATGCTCTAATTGATTTAGAAAAGCAGCTTGGCGATAGCTATTTTCTGCATGTACCAGGAGAACCAGAAAGAACCATGAGTACCCCACCAGTTATGTAGACTCCTCAGAATGAGGAGAAGATCCCAAAAAGAAACAAAGAGGGGGCTTCCACTTCAAGAATGGACACCTCTGATTTGCAGCAGGAATCAAACAAGAGGAAAAGGCTAAATCTAGCCTTTGAGCAAGAATATACTGAAGACTTAGTTCAGGTCACAAATATAGGAGCAGAAAGAAGTAGGCCTACCACTCCATATGGAGGCATGCAAGGTCCTTCCACATCACAAACCTAGATGTTGGAAAGGAATCTTAGTGTTGAAGTGTCTTCCTTAAGAATGCCTATTGACAAAGACCAAGATATCAAGGAAAGATATAAACAAATCAAGGCTAGAAATGAGAGGCTTAAGGCCCAAACATATGCACAATACCTGAAGCTGACTCCCACCAATTAAACAAGGCTAATATCAACCTTTGACATTAAAGAAGGAAAGTTGCCAAAGAGAACAAGATGACTTTTGTTAAGCCTACAACCTAGTAGCCAAAGACAACATCAGATTTCAAAAGAGTATATTTCGAAGTGTTGGCAAGGGATATTCATCCCATAGACCAGATTGAACTACACAAACTGGCTGGAGAGATGATATACTCCACCCTGACAGGTAAAGCCGTAGCTTCCCATCAACTACATAACCCTCTGTACAACGTCTTAGCAAATTATAGTTAGAGAAGGCCTCCTCACAGGCCAAGGATACAAGGATCAAGTCCTTAGAGGACTTAGTGATTGAATTGGGACATGATCCCAAGGATATAAAAGCTACAGAGCAGCTTATTAAGAAGAAAAATGATGATATTGCTGCACTTAAGAGGCAATTGAAAATACCCCAGCTGCAACATCCTCAAACTCTAGAAGCCATAGAGAATCAAACCAGACATGAGGAGTTGATGGACTTGGTCTTGAAATTGAATGACCAACTAAAAGAGACAGAAAAGGAATTGGATGCTTTGATCCAATTAAAACAGGAATATGTGGCCACCTCTTCAACAAATTTTATCCCCAGAGTCTCCATAGTAGTGCCATCCACACTAGCAACATCTTTGACACCTACATCCCCACTTTCAACAGCCTTGCCAACAACAACAGAGTCTACATCAGCAGCAGGTGCATTAGGAGAGAAAGCAACAGAACTAGTCAAAGCCATGGAAGAAATGTCTATCCAGGCTACTGAAATGAACAGGTTAAGAGAAAAGGTTGCAAGTTTGGAAATAGACTACAAACTTTCCCAATTGAAGCAGAAAGAAGAAGAACAAAAGGTAGAGAATGGGTGAGAGAATCAAAATCCTAGAGAAGGATTTAACACTAGAGAAACCACTTGGACAAACCAAGGAAATGTTGTGGGCCAATATCATTGACTATGTCAATGATATTTGGCCATCAATCCAAGTAATTTTTGAACAAACAGAGTTGGTAAAGATAGCTACAAAAGCTATCCAGAAAGTGAAGGAGGAGTTGGGAGATAAGCCAGAGGAGGCAAATAGACTTATCCACTTCCTCAACAACAAGAATAGATATGAGCTCCAGGAGCTAAATATAGAAGATAGGACTGCTGCCATTTTAGGAATAAGGAAGGTCCTTTCTAAAAGGAACCTTATGCTTAATTTGGAAGAAATGTGTCACAACATGCAGGTAGCCATTGATAGTTTCATGGCCAAATTCCAAATTTTGAGGGAAAAAGGTGTGCCTAGTCCTATGGTCATCAATGGAAAACTCATGACACAGTTGGACTATGGTGATAGACTCCGAAAATTGGCTAAGGAACAAGCTAGTTCTTCATTCATTAAATCCCTTCCAACAGGCAACGTGCTATATGACACATTTGAAAATTTATTTTTCCTTGAGCACGAGGTAAAAAATTTGTTCCTCACCAAGCCAAATTTTTCCAAATATACTGAAGCTGATGAAATCTAGGGGAGAATGGTGAATGTAAATTTACCAGATACAGAATGGTGGGAGAAAATGATAGATTTACTATGATAAATTTACAGCCGAAAGTTACTGCATAGTAAAAATGAAAACAGTCAGGTAAAACAGGTGAAAACAGGGAAACAGGGTCAAAGAGTAACAGGGTCAAAGAGTATCAGTTGAAAGGTGAAAGTAAAGAAGACTCCAAAATTAAAATATACAACAACAAGCTAGCATAAAGGGCTACACTTCAACAATAAAGGCCAGCACAATCTTAATATAAGGGACAACATGAAGCAGTTCATTAGCTGTCTCTATCTTCTTGCAAGAAGATATTTATATTTCCTAGATTAAATCTCAAGTTGTTTTGAGATATTTTGTAATAATTTTTTGTATAAATACTTCACAATTCGAAGTATGTAGGGTGGATTCTTAGACATTTCTATAGTTTTCTTGATCAAATACTGTAAGCTATTGTATCACTGTTGGACCAGCAAGCCAGATTATTGAATAAAGAAAATACATTTCACTAGATTCATGTGTAGTGCGAAATACAGAGAAGTATCTTCTTTTGTGTTGTCACTTTTCTTTAAAAGTTTTTCCATAATCTTAAATGTATTTGAAATCTAAATGCTATAATATGGAATGATATCTCATAACTTGCTTCACTGCACTTTGTTTTGACTCTTATGCATTTTTTATGGTTTTTTGTTAAATTATCTAAGTTAAGGAATTCTTGATTTCTCCTTAATTCAAGTAGTTTCCATCTGGTCTATAGTAAAGGATTCTTAACTGCCCTTTGCTCATGATCATCATCTGTTCCTCTTTTTAATCCCGGTTTGAGGATTCTTAAGTGATCTCTCACCCTGGTTAAGATCATTTCATCCATTTGACCTAAACATCTGTGCTTTACTTTGCTAGCTTCCCCATTGAACACTCCCTTTAATGGTTTAATCCATGTTCCACTGCCCTTCTTTGACTCCATAACCCAATAGCTAGAGACATTATTCTATCCACCTATTTAAGGATTCCACCATCCAACTTCCAATACAAATACAAAACCCTCTAAACTTTAAGAACTAGCCTAAAATCCCAGCAAACAAAGCTAAATCATATAGATATATCCCTCTCTGAGTCATAGGTTGGCTAGAGCCTATACTTAAAATATTGGTTTGTAGTTACCTTGGTATTTTCCTTCTTCTGATAACTTCTAGGGAAAATTTCTTAGTGATAACAATGTGCGCTGGAGATAAGCCTTCTGAGAATAGGGCATAGTAACAATTGACAAGGAGGGTCTCCATTGGGCCTTAGTATTGTGTTGTGCACTTTGACTAGCCTAGAGGGTAGGCTTGCAAAGTCAAGAATTGGCTAAGTGTGGAAGGGTGAGAACCTTGGAAAATACGTTGAGCTAGGGGTAAAATCAAGTGTGAAACAACTCAACTCATTAGTAAAAACTAGAAAGGACCCAAGGATAAGAAGTATACATTAAAACACCAATTCACAAACATTTTCTAAGTACACCAAATAAAGTATATGTAGCTGTGACCAAAAGTGTCATTTTGTGGTTAGAGGGTGTACTAGGACTCCAATGTGTGCGATTTCCACTTCTAATGATTCGAAGATACTTAGGAAGGAACATAGACACTTGGAACATGTATGGAAACATGAAATGACACTTTAAGACCAAAAGTGACACTTCACATGATAAGGGGTAGGCTCCAAAATTTAAATATAGAAAAATTTTGGAGGGTGTTGTAGCAGTGACAACACAAACCAAGCATAGGAATAGAAAATTCAAACTTCCTTGAATTTACAAAATATGTCCTTTGAAGAAGGATTATTTTAAGAAGATATATGTCCCTACTAAATCCAATCCTTGATGTATTTTTCATAAGGTTGGCCATTGGGAAAAACAATGTCCTTTTAGAAGTAAAAGAATGAACGACATAAGATTATTGAAATATTCAGTCGTGCATATGATCATGTAGAATGGGATCATATTGTTTCACTTCTTTTAGATGGTGAATAACTTAATATTAAAAAATACTTTGTTAGACTAAGGATTACACTTAGGGGGCACTTGATCACATTTTGTGCAGATGTGTCTTGGACCATGAGAAAGAAGAAGTTTTGTGCGAATGTCATTTTGGTGTTGTAGGAGGTCGTGTGGGAGGAAAATTGATTGCTTGAAAAGTGTTGCAAGGACTATGGTGGTTCACTTTGTTTATGGATGAAAAATAATATGCTAAGAAGTGTGAGCTCTTGAAGCCTTTGAGAAGTCAGCTATTGAATTCATGGGGCCCATCAACACCCATGCGTGACATTTTCATGCCCACCATATGAACACCACCACCGATTATTTAATGCATTGGAATGAATATGAAACTTTTAAGGACTATATTGTTGATATCATTGCATGATTTATCTTTGAAATATTATCACTAGATTTGGGTGTCTAAGGATTATTACAGTGATCAAGGCTTGCATTTCATTAATGAGATTGTTGACACATTATTGCAAAACTTTATGATTAGACATCACAAAAGTAGTTCCTATCATCTACAGGTGAATGGGAGAATTTTCATGCCCACCATATTAACACCACCACCGATTATTTAATGCATTGGGATGAATATGAAACTATTAAGGGCTATATTGTTGATATCGTTGCATGATTTATCTTTGAAATATTATCACTAGATTTGGCTGTCTAAGGATTATTACAATGATCAAGACTTGCATTTCATTAATGAGACGGTTGACACATTGTTGTAAAACTTTATGATTCAACATCATAAGAGTAGTTCCTATCATCTGCAGGTGAATGGGACAATTGAAGTCTTCAACAAAATTCTAGAAAAAAGGCTTACTAAATTCTTCTCTACAAATAGGGATGATTGGGATGAAGAAGTTTCATCTACTTTACGGGCCTACCATACTACTATAAAACAACTACACAAATACACTCCATTTCAGCTTGTTTATGGTTGGTAAGTTGTATTGGTAGCTGAGTTTATTGTTTCAATTTGTTTATGTGCAAGCCACTAAGATTTCAGATGATGAATATATTAGCGAACGATTACAAGAGTTAAGGGAGTTATATGAGGATAGGTTTTTGGAATATTTTCTTCAAATTGTTGAGAAAGAATAATAGGAGGCTTGGCACAATTGCCACATAAAGAAAAAAGAAAAAAATTGTTGGAGACTAGGTCTTTCTCTATGACAACAAATATCTGAAACATCTAAGTAAACTACAAATTCCTTGGCTGAGCCATTTCTTTGTTGTGAAGATACGAGATGCATGATTGGTGATGCTTGCACAACTTTATGGAGTTCTTTTTCCAGGTTGGGTGAATGGAGCACGCCTGAAGCCTTACTATGAATGATTAACTTTTCTGGTAATGTTTGTTCTTTGAAAGGAGACATTAATTAGGTCTAGGATCGAGTCAGTTGTTTATGTCAATTAGTTTTTACATGTATTGTGATACTGAGTCTATTGTTATAGTTGTGTCATTTCTATTAATATGTTTTAGTTGTGACCCACTACAATTGATTGTGGTTAGGGGAGCATGTGTCAGATGTCCTGTCTGTTAGTCTTGTGATTATTAATAAGGGTCTTTTCATTCATTATTCTAATCTTTCCTGTAATACTTTTTTGACTGATTTAATCTTCTGCCTTATGTATTTTCAATTATTTTCCATTACTTCTCATGATGATAATCCCGTTTTTTAGTCTTCTATGTCATAATCCTAGTCATCATTATTATCTAGATTCAAACTATTTTTGGTAACTTTTATTATTTATTAACTAATGACCTAATCATTTTGCATCTTATTGGATTATATGGGTCTGACTCAGCTTCAGAGGTGATTTAGCCAAACAAATCCAGGTACTACTAGTGCTTTCGGCAACAGTTCGTGGAGCACAGACTGAGGTCTCACCCGAAGTAGTGTGGGAGGGTGCTAGAACTAGGTTTCCGCACCCTGGGGATGTCTGATGAGCTCCGGTGGTCCGCGGTTTGACCTTGCATGGACGTTGCTATGCACATCTATTAGTCCCTCACAACCTGTGATGCTACCTTCGCGCAAACCTACCTAGGGCGCGGTCCGTATTATTACCCAAGTTCCTTACTATTAACATGTTATTATCTGATTATTTAACTTATCTGTGTAAGTCTAGTGATATTTAACAATATATTCAGCATTCATATAAGTGTGTGCGATAAGAAAAACAGTGTAAATACATAGAAAATAATACGAGACCAGATATACAGTATTTAGAATCAATCTTCTCTTTATTACTCTTCTTCTTGGCTTACCGACTCAACTTCACCATGCGCACTCAGCTGCAGGGGTCCGCGCACTTAGCTGTGGACTCTACTAGGCCTCTATGCACTCAGCTGCAAAGCCTCTTCCTACTACTACGACCCAATACACTTAGACTCTTACTCTATGCTCAAACCATTCATATTCATCTATCTCCAATTCGCTCTCTTTACAACTTAGAGCCTTGCTCTATTTATACAATCCCATGATACGTGGACCATGGGTAGGCCGACATGACATTACATTATATTACAAAATTTAGGATGGACAACCTTATGGCTTAACCTATACTTCACGCTCCGTGCCTGTAATTTGCAGAGTCTTACAATACATTTAACCAAAACTTGGGCATTGAGGCCCAAAACATGTTGTGGGGGGATTTGATGCCCAACAGGCCCCCAACACAAACATTGTGACTCATCCTCGAGTCACTCAGTTGGTGCAACAATCTTGGCACAGAGTCCCTCCAACTGGTTTCGTGCTGCTCGGAGGTCTGTAGCGCACTGTTCTGCGGTTTGCTGGACCTGCTGCATGCGCTCTTCCGATTCTTCTTTGTGAGGATCAAATCCCTGCCTTAGCACATAGAGCCCCTGCATATGTGCGAGCTTGCCCTCGATATCTACTGTAATGGTGAAGGCCTCTTCAATCCATAGCTGGACACACTCTTTGAGAAGTGCCTCTTTTTGTCTTGAAACATCCACCTGCTCTTTCAGTGCCCTTGCTTGTTGCATCTTTGTGAGCCGTTGAGTGAGGATTACTGTCTGCGCAGTTCCTCGGACACTGTCGTATTTCTCCTAAAGTTTGAGCGCCTCTGTTTCCATGTGTTTTATGTTGGGGTCTTCTTGCAAGGATGTGAGGATGCCAAAGGCTTGGTCCAACATACTGGTACAGTCTTGCACTGCCCGTATAATTTCTTCCAACCATGTTTGGATAGCGCTAACGCGCTGCGCTCTAACTTCCATGGGAGTGGAAGGCTGCGCCATCAGCTGCAGCTTAGAAATCTAGAGATTTAGCTCCAGCTGCACTCATGTTGTTTCCTCGCATGCGTTTCGGACTCCACTTTCCAAACAATGGATCCATACTTCTATTGGTAGTTATGCGGTGATGGAAAACTTTGGGATGCGTCGACACGCTTCATCAACTGTCTGCACTAACTGCTAGTTCTATGACACCTTTTCATCACGCTACAGGATGAGCTATTCGATGTTGACCTTTTGCTCATAGCACCTGTATCGCGTGGCCCTCCCTGGCGTAGAGTTCTGCAGTTACTCCATCTTGTAGTTGGTACAGTGTGTCTCGCGGAAGGGTATCCAAGTTAAGGCCAATTCCCTTGATCCTTCCAACCACGGCTCTGTCGATCTCATTCTCTGCTGCTAGCGTCCCTTCTAGTAGCATTATGGTATTAGCCATCCTTACGCATAGCATCTGTTCTACTGCTGATGTGTTTGTTGCGACGTAGGTGGCTATGGTTCCTTCATGTGGGGGTCGCACCTGTAGTTCATGCAGTTGCGCCCTTAGGGCCCCCAACATAGTCTGCTGCTCTGCCATGACTTCTTGGAGCACTTCCTTGGTGACATCAAAAACTGTCTCGCTGATGTCGTAGAGGTCACCTTCCGTTAACGTGATCGGGTTAATGGCCAATTTGGAGGCCTTGACCTTTTTCTGTGGACCTGATCTCTCTATGACACACAACCTTTTGAGTTGGGTGGAAGTTGTGCTTGGGTTCGCACCCTCTTCTGCAAGGTCTGTGTCCTCTGCCTCCTGTCCTATAGATAATTCATAGCCCTCCTCTTCCTGTGTTTTTTTGGCCCATGTTGTCTACGCTGCCACTGCTGCTTCGGTGGCCTTTGTCTACTCCATGGCTGCCTGTGCTGCCTTGTAGACTGCCCTTACCTCTACTGCTACTTTTTCATTCACATCTTCTCGTCCAGCTGTGTGTTGCACAACTTGGTCTCCTCCTTTCTTTTCTATTTTGTCGCCGTTTCCAATTCTGCTAAATTCGGGGCATGCCATTCGGGAGGACATGTCTCTAACAATGTAAAAATTGCATCATCAGTGGTGATGAATGGGAGATTGGTCCACTGCTGCACCAGATCTTTCCACGCCTTGAGGTATATATTATGTAGGTCCTCTTTGAAGGCTGCAAAACTCTGCAGATTGTTGTGCACTATGGGGGACAGGCATGACCTCCTATTAATCCACATTCGGATGCTTGCCTCCATGAGCACCCAAAAGATCTTTGTATCGTGAATCTGTTGGGTTGTGTTATATTCTTTCCATGACTAACCTACATAGTGAACTGGGGGGTTAGAGGGTGATTGCGCAGTGGGGGGGTCACAGGGGGGGTGGCAGCCCCCTCTGTCCGGGGGGTTTGAGGGGGGTGGGTAGCGACCCTCTATGGTGTCCGGGGCAATGCCCCGGGAAATTTTTTTTTGGACCCTATATTAGGTTGGGTAACCTACCTATGGTTTTCGGTCCATGGTTTTGGACGCGATGGTTTTCGGTCCATGGTATTGGATGCTTCGGCACGTATAAATATGTATTGTAACATTGAAAGGAACATAATGAAAAATCAAGCTGGTAGTCCCGGTTTTGGGATCCAGGGGAAAATCTCTGTGTATATGTGTTTTATGTGTTATGCTCTCGCATTGTTTATTTTTTGTGTTTAAGAATTCGTACGCAGGTAATTTTTGTACGAGGTTAAAACCTACATTTGGTATTAGAGCTGTTTTGGCTTCAAGGGGATGCCTTTGTTGTTGAGGGATTTCGCTCGGGCCTGTGGTAGACCTTGTCCAGTGGGAGATCTGTGAGATCGATTCTGGTGGTGAAAAAAGATGGCGAGCAGTGGAAAGATAGAGATTGAGAAATTTAATGGTCAGAGTTTTGAGTTGTGGAAACTTAAGATGGAGGATCTATTGGTGGATGAAGATCAGTGGATTGCGGTAGATCCAAGTACTAAACCAACAAGAGTGTCCGATGAAGAATGGAAGAAGTTGGATCAGAAGGCAAAGAGCACAAGACAATTGTGTGTCTCAGATTCAGTATTGCTGAATGTATCAGGGGAAGCTACGGTGAAGGCTTTGTGGGACGTGTTAAGGGCTTTGTACCAATCTAAGTCTCTGGTGAATAAACTGTTCTTGCAGAAAAAGCTGTATAACCTAAGGATGAAAGATGGAGACTCGGTGACAGAGCATCTAAATGCATTTAATACTGTGGTAATTCAGTTAGCATCTGTTGATATTAAAATTTCAGATGAAGATAAGTGCATTAGTTTTTTGTGTTCTCTACCAGATTCATGGGATAGTTTGGTTATTACAATAGGTAGCAATGCAACTGCCTTGCATTTTGATGAAATAGTCTCATCCTTGCTGATGTAGGAGATGAGATGGAAAAATATGGAGAGCCAGAATGGTGATGCCTTGTCTGTACGAGGATGGTCCCAGAATAGAAACAAAAATAAGTCATCGAGTGGGAGATCTAAATCTCCAGGAAAACCTGTAAAGGTGGTGTGCTAGAAATGTGGAAAGGAAGGGCACTTCAAAATGGACTGTAAATCTAAAGCTTCTGATAAAGGAAAGGGATTTGATGATGCTTCTTCTGTAGAGGTGAAAACCACCTCAGATGAAGGTGGGGATGTGTACTTGGCTTCTTCAAGTACACATGTAGATCATGAGGCATGGTTGATTAACTCAGGTGCATCCTTTCACTTCACTCCCCATAGAGAGTGGTTTTTCGAGTATGATAAATACGATGGTGGTGATTTCTTCTTGGGGGATGATAGGAAGGCTAGAATCGTTGGTCGCAGAAAAGTAAAGTTGAAGCTGCAAGGTGGAAGGGTTAGAACACTTCCGGGTGTTCTGCATATTCCTGCGTTGGCTAGAAACCTGATTTTTGTAAGCAAGTTGGATGATGCAGGTGTAAAAAGGGAGCACTGGTATTGATGTAGGGAGTTAGGATTGGAACTCTGTACAAGCTGCAAGGTAGCATGGTTGTTGATGGGTGCAACAGTTATGTGGTTCCTGAAAGTGGAGCAGAAAATCTAGTGGTCTCTAGAGAGAAGACCATGTTGTGGCATCAAAGGCTTGGACATATTGGAGAGAAGGGCCTTCAAATACTTCATGGTAAAGGTATGGTAGAAGGTATGAGTAATAGCTCTCTGGATTTTGATTTCTGTTAAAATTGTGTATATGGGAGGCAGAATTGGGTGAGTTTCCCCTCTGGTAGTAACAGGGCGAAATAGATATTAGAGCTTGTGCACAGTTATGTGTTTGGACCTGTGAAGGTTCCATCATTAGGTAAGTCTGCGTACTATGTATCATTTATAGATGACTTCTCAAGGAATACATGGATATATTTCCTTAAGAAGAAATATGAATTTTCTGACAAGTTTAAAGAATTTAAGGCTCTAGTGGAAAATCAGACAGAGAAGAAGATAAAGGTGCTAAGGACAGATAATGGTGGAGAGTTTTGGAGTAAGTAATTTGAATAATTTTTAAGATGTGTGGTATAGCATGGCAGAAGACTACTCCATATACACCTCAGCGAAATGGAGTTGCAGAAAGAATGAACAAGATGTTGATGGAAAGGGCAAGAAGCATGCTCAGTGGTGCTGGGTTAGGACAAGAATTCTGGGCAAAGGTGGTGGAGACAACATGTTACCTGGTCAATAGATCACCTTCATCAGCGTTGGAGGATAAAAATCCACAAGATGTATGGACTGGTAAGAAACCCTCTCTTTCACATTTGAGGGTATTTGGATGTGATGCATATGTACATGTTCCAAAGGAGAAACGAATCAAGTTGGATAGCAAATATGAAAAGTGCATCTTTGTTGGGTATAAGGATGGTTTAAAGGGTTATAAGCTTTGGAAACCAACAACAAGGAAGGTTGTGTACAACCGAGATGTGGTGTTCAGAGAGGTGAAAGATGTTATTAAACATGAAGTCCAACCAAAGGAACCTGAGAAGATAGAGTTTGAGCTAAAGGAGGAAGAATCAGACTCTATAGCAGAAGAGGAATCAAAAGATGAAGAAAGAAGGTAGTTAGAAAGGTATAGTCCATCTGCTTTCTATTCAAAATTTGCTTTATCTATTACTGATGATGATCCCAGAACTGTGAAGGAAGTAGTAGATTCAGAGGATGGAAAACTATAGAAAGAGGCCATGGTTGATGAAATGGCATCTTTGCACAATAATGAGGCTTGGGATCGGGTGGAGTTGCCGGCTTGAAGGAAACCCATTGGCAGCAAATGGGTGTTCGAGAAGAAGACAAATGCAGAAGGAAAGGTGGAGAAATACAAAGCTCGGTTGGTAGCAAAAGGTTATTCCCAGGTGTCAGGAATTGATTTTGGTGATATTTTTTCTCCTATTGCAAAGGTAACTTCTATTAGATTACTTTTATCTGTTACTGCTCCTTTTGATTTTGAGGTAGAACAGATGGGTGTGAAGACAACATTTCTTCATGGGGATCTAGAAGAGGAGATATACACGAAGCAACCTAAATGCTTGCAGTGAAGGGTAAGAAAGAACTGGTATTCAAGTTAAAGAAGTCTCTATATGTGTTAAAACAGTCACCAAGGATGTGGTATCAGAAATTTGATAAATTTATACGGGGACTTGGCTTCACCAGAAGCAAAGCAGATCACTGTGTGTATTTTAAATTAATTGGTGACCGTGTTTGTATTTGGTCTTTTATGTGGATGATATGTTGCTGGTTGGAAATGACAAAGAAATTATCTAGGATTTTAAGACCCAATTGTCCTCCAAATTCGAGATGAAAGATCATGGTGCTACAAATTATATTTTGGGCATGGAAATTAAAAGAGATCAGGAAAAGAGGAAGCTTTGGTTAAACCAAAGGAAGTATGTCGAGACAATACTGCAGAGGTTTAATATGCAGGATAGTAAACCGGTGAAGGTTCCTATTCCTGTGGGTGTAAAGTTATGTGCTAAACAATGTCCCGAGACACAAGAAGAGGAAGAAGATATTTACCGTGTTCCATATGCAAGTGCAATCGGTAGCCTGATGTATGCAATGGTCTGTACTAGACTAGGCATTACACATGCAATGGGAGTATTGAGCAGGTTTATGTCAAAACTAGGGAAGGAGCACTGGACAACAGTGAAATGGGTTTTCAGGTATTTGCGTGGCACTAGTGATTATGGTTTATGCTACCAAGGAAGGCCAAGATTGGATAGAGTGTTGGATATTCATGGCTTTGTTAATGCAGATTGGGTTAGAGATCTGGATCAGAGAAGATCTACAAGTGGGTATGTGTTTAACCTATTTGGAGGTGCAATCAGTTGGATGAGTAAGAAACAATCAGTAGTGGCACTATCAACTACAGAGGCAGAATACATAGCAGCCACTCATGCAAGCAAGGAAGCAGTTTTGTGGTAGAGATTGTGTTCAAATATGGGGTTCGTACAGGGAGCTATAAGGATAGACTGTGACAGCCAAAGTGAAATTTTCTTGGCAAAGAACCCTGCTTATCATTCAAAGACAAAGCACATTGATGTTCAGTATCACTTTGTGAGGGATATGATAGAAGACAAAAAGGTGTTGCTGGTAAAGGTTGACACTTTGAAGAATACTGCAGATGCATTGAGAAAATCTATGAGCTCTGAGAAGTTCTCCTGGTGTAGAGAAACAATGGGCATTTTAGGGTTGGAAAAATGACTAAACTCTCTTGTGGCCCCCTGTGGAAAGAAAACAACAAGTGGGAGAATGTTGGGTTGTATTATATTCTTTCCACAACTAACCTACGTAGTGAACCTAGGGGTTAGAGGGGGGGTGGAGGCCCCCCTTTGTTGCGTCGATTGCGCAGTGGGGGGGTTTGAGGGGGGTGGGTAGCCCCCTCTATGGGGTACGGGGTAGCGCCCTGGGAAAATTTTTTTTGGACCCTATATTAGGTTGGGCGAACCTACCTATTGTTTTTGGTCCATGGTTTTGGACGCGATGGTTTTTGGTCCATGGTATTGGATGCTTCGGCATGTATAAATTTGTATTGTAACATTGAAAGGAACATAATGAAAAATCAATCTGGTAGTCCCGGTTTTGGGATCCAGGGGAAAATCTCTGTGTATATGTGTTTTATGTGTTATGCTCCCGCATTGTTTATTTTCTGTGTTTAAGAATTCGTATGCAGGTAATTTATGTACAGGGTTAAAACCTATAGAATCTACTTCGTGTCCTTGGTAGCCTAGTGCGATGCATACTTTGCAACCTCTCATAAGTCACATTCAATCCTCAGGAACTGACTGTTCTCTGGCAGTTCTCCCGCTACCAGCAAAATGGACAAGAGAAACCACATGTAGTGGAAGGTCTTATCCTACTCATGGGCTTCCTTGTAGTTGATCAAGAGTTCATCGCAAAGGAACTCGTACTAGTTGAATTGGACCCCCTCTGCACATTGTTCAGCCAATGAAACTACCGACGCTAGTACTTCATCGCTGTGACATTTTCTCATTACCTTCCCAGCCAGGAGTTGGGTGGCTACACGCACCCCTTTATCCTTGATACTGCTGATGGTGTAACCCATGTTTTTCTTCTCGAGCTTATATTTTTTCTTCATGGCTTCTGCGAGAGCTAAATTGCCACTTTTTCCTACTATCATTGCGTGGTCCTTTCCCTTATAGGGAAGCCGAGAAATTTTTTTGATGAGAGTCACCGTGATGGGAATAGGCTCCTCCAGTCATAAGTACCCATTATGCACCAGGAGAAGTAGCTGCCTGATAATGAAAATGGTGATGGGCACACGGTGAAAGTGTGGTATCCACAACAGATGAAGCAATCCAGCCTTCTCCACACCGTGCAACCATTTTCACGGCTCTAATGTTATTACTGGCCCCTCTGTGCTCTGCTTCATGAGGCTCTCCGTATCTAAGTGTGGGAATTTCTCGCTGTTCGCGAGGTCCCAATCTTCGAACTTCATTGTGGGCACGTGGCCCAGGTGTGAGCCCTCAAACAAAATTCCATCAGGAAGGAGAGGGGTCTGGAGTGTGCTCTTTGTGGCATCCAGATCCTTTGGTATCTTATTTTTCCCTTTTCGCGGAGGGACGTACTTGGGCAATTTTGCTGTAGAGCATGCCAGCTAGATATTCTCTTCCATGTCCTCTGCTTCCCCTACCTCAACAATCAGAGGCTGTAGGTCCTTCCTCTCCATTTGTCTCAATGGTGATAGCCTTGCCCTTTTCTTCCATTGAGAGCTTATCGAACCACAGATTCCTCGGGGACATGCAAACTGGTCCCACAACCTGCTTATCTTTTTTCGTTCTTGGCATCCGAGGTGACTTCCGGATTTATGGCGCGACCGCAGTATCTTCGGGAGCATTGTGTACCATGTGGGTCGGTGCAGCCTCACCGATGGTTCCTTCTTCAAAGCCCAAACCTGCCCTGGTATTCATCATCTTGTCTGTACTATATGCAATCTTTTGCGAACCTAGGGGCTCAAATATCGCTCGATGCTCAACACTTTGTGCTCTATTCAACCGCTCAAGTCTCAAGTGAACAAGTGTTGTCTCGTGGCTAACCCCTGGAGTATTATAGTGCCTTTTGAATTCAAATTCGACCATTCCCCCCAATTCCAGGCCATCATTGCTTTCTTGGTAGCAGATTTTCCAAAATCTTGCCCATAACTGCTGCCTTAAATGTCCACCACCCACTCCATTTGGCATCAAACTGGACATACCGTCATGAACAGTGACACCAACGGTCACTTCCCAACCTACCTGTGTAGCAGCGCAACCCTCCGTGCATGGGCTTGAACCTTGTGACATGTTGATTCTGCGGACACCTCCCTTATCATGCAGCTCCCAAACAGACTCTTTTATAGTCCCGTGTTGTCTTTCAATTGCTTGGAGTGATAAGACTGTGCTTCCTATGGCTAGTTAGGTGGTCGCACCACCTGTGTGGGGCTTTAACTCACCTTCCAATATAGTTTTTGGAAAATCCTCAATTTCCCTCGTGATAGCCAGCACTGCGTGTTCTATTGTATGTAGTGCGTTCCCCTGGTTATTTCGTTCGGTGAAATGTGGTCGTAGCCATGGTAGCAGAGTCATAGATTCTTGGTGATAGTCTTCTAATTTAGTGGTATGATCATTCGTACCTTGCCTTTCCATCCTTGGTTTATCAATGAGATATGCTTGCTTGATCTCGTTTTCTAGCCTCTTGACCTCTGTGTCCATCAAAATGCTTTTCTTCCTCAGTTGTACCTAGTCTTTTTTCAAGTTCGAGAGTCTAAGGTTCCCTCACCGAATGGCTTCCTGAAGCCTTATGTGTTTGTCCTCATGTAGCTATGTGATTTCTTCGTCCTGGGCTTCGCACATTGTCACATATGTGGGTGCTATTACATGCAGATTCTTCTTTGCATTCTCTTCAGAAATTACGGTCCCTACTCTTTTCCGCACCTTTAGAATTGTTTCTGCAGATGGGGTTTTGCACATGGTCATATAGGCCCATCTAACGGTTGGTACGCGCAGGTCCCAATCTGTGCATCTCGCTTGGTGAACCCTGTTCAGTACTTCACACACACTATCAAATGCTTCTCCATGGATAATTGGTAGTGCGCATCGCCTTTCCTGCTGCTGCATTTTGTTCTGATTCTCTATTTTGGGAGTGGTGTGTGCTTCTGTGGGCTATACGTCATATGTCCGTACCCATCGAGAAAGGTGGGTGCGCAAGTTGTTCCACCCCTTGTGACTGGCTCTCATCCTAAGCTGGGGTTTTCCAAAGCATAGGCAAATCATCCTTTTGCATCCACGCCAGTCCTTAAAACTTCCTTGATGCATACCCTGGTGGGCCCCAGTATTGCAGCAATAATGTAGCAACTCCCGGGACTCCCTTCTTTAATTTTATCAACCCGGTAGTTCGTAACAAACTTGGAAGCGACAGTGCTGTATGCACAAGTACTAGCTCTTGTCGCAGCTGTCACTTGGTCAGTTGGCACAAGTCCGCTAGGAGCTTAAGCCAGTTCTATGAGCTCTAATAAGAAGCTTTTTAACTGATGGATGAAAGCTAACTTAAAGAAGGCTGATCTACTTGCAGAAAGAAACTGGAAAGCTGAAAGGAAACGTAAACCCTAGCAAACCCTAATTTTACCAGCTATCCCTACTGATGCAAGGAAGAGGATGCAAGCTACTGAAAGAAATGCCATTGACTTCTAGGAAGGTAAATACATGTATCTAAGCTACTTCTACAGTAACATCTGGAAAAAAAACATCTTTTTGTATTTTTGAATAAGTTGCCAGAATTATCATGCATGCGATTTGACTGTTTTGACTGTGCAGAGGTGGATTGGCGAGAGGAAATGCTTGGAGGAGGTCGGGAAGGTTCAGAGAGGGCCTAAGGGGTCCCTAACACCCTTCCAAAGAGTTTCACAGAGTTTTGCTATCAAGAAACCTCATTTGTGAGCTTCTACAGGAAGTCTGCAGGGGTTCTACAAGATGTTTGTGATTTTCTACAGGATGTCTGTAATTTTTCTACAGGATGTTCAGAGATGGGATTTTGGAGGATGGATGGAGGAAGAAAGATGAAGGAGTGGGTATGGAGGTGAGATAGGGGTGTGAGGATGTCTAGGACTTGGTGAATGAGGTTGAAGAGTGGCTAAGGTGATTGGGTTGGTTCAAAGATAAGAGAAGCAATGGTGCACAGAAATATGGGAATTAGGGCAAAGTGAGCAAATGGCAAACGTGAGGCAAGAATCCAAGTTGGAGGGTGGAGCAGATGGGATTGATGGAGTATGGGCAGATGGAGAAGTATTACAGGTGCTCTGCAAGTTGTTTTTCAAACGAAACAAACGAGGACTTGGAACATCAAAGATCTAGTTATGTTAGCCTATTATGACCTAGATAACAGTAAAGAGAATGAACAGAAGTTTATTTGCAATGAAACCATGTGAAATAACTTATGCAGTGAAGCAATCAAGAATATGAACATGTAACCAACTTCTCCAAACAAAAATCGAACACTAATGATTGCATGGGGAAGCAAAGATAGTGTTTTTGGTGGCAGCAAGGTCACCTTGATCCCAGCTCCTGATCCCACTGAGGGAGAGGTGAAATCAGAGGTGCTTGATGGCCATTTTTTTGAAGATCTTCCCTGTTATTAACCTATCAACGAAATCTGAACATGAAAAGCCTTTTTAATAATCAAAAGCAACCTAAAAAACAAAAGAAGATTTAAATCTAAATAGCAGATTTTATTCTAAGAATGCAGCAAAAACACATAAAGGTAAACAAAGGAGGTACTGGGCACTTGAGATGCGCCGAACCCCAAGAGATACAGCCTCCTAATAGAGATTTAGAGCCGGTGCAAAGCTGGATTCATCTTTATTGATCAAAAGAATAGTTACATTCCAAAAACTGTCCACAAGGAAAACTTGAAAATGTGCTGAAATGCAGAGCTAACCTACTGCCTAAAAAATGACTAAAATCGAACTAGAAACTAGTTAACTTCTTCCTACAAAGTGACTAACTGAAATGAGGACCTAAGCCTTGTTATTTATACAAATTGAGGACCCCAACATCCCTCCTAAACTTTAGGAACTCGGCTGCCAAAACTTGTAGTTAACAACACTTTTACTAGCACTTGCTCGGCTGCCCTTGTGATAATTGATTTGGTGGCCCTTGAACTCCGAGCTGATGGTGGAGAATTCGAGGTAAGGTCCCATAAATGAAGGGGACATCTTCCTACAAATCCTCTCCCTTGTTCTTCCATGAATTTGGCTGTCAAGTGCTCATTAAAACCTTTGATTTTGTCTCAAAATTGACTAAAAATCTGCGCAAAGCACCCATTAGACTTGTTGGCATAATGACTAACCCAATTAACTCTATTAGCATAAATATAATCAAAAACATGCAATAAACTAATGAGAATGGTGGATTAAGTCGAATTAGGAGGTTGAATGAGCCCATATAGTTATCCATTTTTGGGGCTCGTCATCACCCCCTACTGAAAGTGTTGCTCATCCTCTGAGAAACTAATCTATCTCCTCATCTTTGATGTCCCTGGTGGCCTCCCTGTCATGCCAAGCTTTTGAAGTGATGTCCTCTTCTCGGTCATGAAACCATGCTTTTCTCTCTGCTTCTTCCCACTGTCTGTGCTCCTTTTCCTAGAGAATTCTCAGCTTCCTGTAGAACTGTCTCAGCATCCTGTAGAGAGGCCTTTGTGTCCAACATTTTCATTCTTTCTCTCCAGGTGGATGTCTTCGGGCTTCCCCGTTCATAGGTGATGGATGCCTTGGAGGGAGACCTCTCCTTTTGTGTAGCTGGGGTGTCTACCATTGTAATTGGCTCTTTTGATTGTGGTTGGGGTCTACCAATTTTTATCCTCATGCTCCTTCTTGCTTTAATATACAGGGAAGGCTCCCTCTTTCACTTCCCCTTCTACTTGGGAGATGTGCTTAGGGTGGCCAGCACAGCTGCTGCCTCCTTGGCTAAAATATGAGGCGTTTTTTCCTTCTGTTGCCCTGTTTCCAGACTTCCTGCAGAAAGTCCTGTGTTGACTGTTTTCGCTACTGGATGAAGTGTAAGTTCACACAGCAACATGAAATGATAACCATGGATAATGCTGAATTATGAATCCCCCTGGCATGGTGAGAGTGCTCCCTTTTTCTTATGCTTTGGTCAGAAACGGAAATGTTGTTTATAGTTTCCCCTTGGACTCAAGGAAGAATTCCTCAGCTGTTTGATATCAATGAACAACAATTCCCTGGTTATAATGCTGTTGCGGCCCAAAACTCAACTGTCAAAAGGGAATTAGGCTCTCACAGACAGAGTGCAGAGCTTAATTTTCATCCCCAACCACATAAAAGTCACATTCTTTATGCACAGGTTAGCCCTTACATTGGTTTATCATTTGTACAGAAGGAATTTGTTACCAAGAACTGTGGAGGAGAATTTTGACACAAAATCGACTGAGAAATTCTCTGCCACACACACATAGCTGCTATTTTTTTGACTCACAGGGAGACTTGTTTCATACTTTCTTATTCAAAACAGTTTAATTCACTGCCTTTAGAACGTATCATGCATGGAAGAGTGTTTTTTTAAGCCTACCTCTCTCAGAACTCCAAAATCGATGAAGAAAAGTCCAGGCTTCTCTGCTTCAGAAGGATATGCCATACTTCCTGTAGAACGTCCTTGCACCTCTGAGCGAGCCCGATACGTAGCAGAATCTCAAACTAAGCTAAAAATCTCATGGAGGATGATGGGTTAATAGATGTGGGAGCAGAGGACACATACTTCGGCTAAGAACGCTGCAAGTGCAAATTAATCAGCGGGTGGTGAGAGTTAGTCGAGCATTCTTTAAATGCTGTGTGATTTGCGGTGAGGGAGTGAAGTGGCCAACATGTGCGCTGGCCCATGCAGAAAGTGGTGCTGTCATGAAACATCCTGTTTCCTACCTGTGATCACTCCAATTACGTTGAAGGTCAAACATTGACCATTACCTGTTTCCCGATTTCCTCCTGAGATGGCTGAGCGCACGTGTCTCATTCACCCACCGAGTGCTGTTGAACTGGATGAGGGTGGCCAGTTAGCTGGACGCCAATTTTTTTAATCCCAACCATCTCATTTCTCATGCAGTTTCCAAATTACATTCATGCAATCAGAGGAATGAGTTTTAGTCACATACTTGGAAGTCGAACGGTTGCTGTGAGGTGCTATGGCCTTTCATTTGCTGCATGCATTGGTTTCTGTGGTTGCATGGTGGCTTGGATGTTGATTCATGGATATTTTTTCTTGTGCAGGTATCCTCTGGCCAGATCCATGCTGTAGGAGCTGGCTTCAATTTTAGATCTGCACCCTCAAGCTCCTGATGTCGACTTTTCACAGGACCGAAACTTGTTTTTGCCATTGCTCCTGAACGATAGATCGGATTGATCTAAAACTTGTTGAGCATGTTCCTATCATCATTATGCACCTCCCATAGAAAAATTGCGATCAATGGATGCACAAATTTAAAAAAAAACGGAAAATGGCTGAAGATTACAGAGATCAATTTCTCGGAAACCGTGCATCGGAATCAGCTGAAACTGCTTGGGTAGGCTACTATCACCCATGTGCATCTCCCCATGAAATAGGTTTTGAAACAAATGCACTGATATGGAGAAAATGCAAAAATGGCTGAAGGTGATGGAGGCTGGTTTCTTGGAAACCGTGCATCGGAATGGGCTGAAATTGCTCAAGCATGTTGCCATTGTCCCTATACAACTCCCCCTGTAACAATTTTGCAAATGGATGCACAATTTTCAAGCTAGGGAAAAAACAAATTCTGTTATATGTATTTTTTCTTCAAAGCATTCTGCAAGTTTTTGCATGGTAGAAAAAAATGAGCTTGGGCTGTGATGCAGGCATGGAGATGATGGAGGAGGAGTTTGAATATAGAAAGAGGACTTTTGAAACCTTGAGGAAGCTATCATGTTCGCAAACTACCTTTCTGAAATCCACTTCTAGCTTCCTTTAATTTCTACAGGAACTTCCTGTAGAAGCACAATGAGGTGGAAAAAATGATGGAGAAAGGTGAGGGATGGAAACAGGGGTGCTTGCAGGCCTAACCAACAGATTCCAACCATCAAATTCCCTTTTAAAATTGAATTTGGTTCGTTTGAAGGTTCTACAGGATGTTGCAGAACTTCCAGTAGAAACGCCTGGAACTTCCTGTAGAAAATCCTGGAACTTCCTGTAGAAAGCCAAATTCTGACCTGAATGTGACCAAATCCTAGGAGAGGTTAGTGGCCATGGAGGGAGTGTTTGAAGGGATGTCCTGGAGCTTGGTACGGACTCCTGTCCTTGTTTTGCACGCCCTTCTTTACCTGCAAAGTATTCACTGCAACCTGCAATTTTTCAAAGAGATTAGTCCTGCTTTCTTTTTTCTTTTTTTTCAAAACGACTAGGGCACCTCATGGAGGTTTTCACCCTAATTGCCTGCCTTGGGCGCCTCCAAGGGAAGTTTTTACCCAGGGATCTTATTCTCTTTTTCCTTTCTCTTTTTTTCTTCTTTTTTTTCAACCCATTGATCGCCTCATGGAGGTTTTCAATCAATGGGCCAATCTAAGGCACCTCCGAGGAGGTTTTCACCTTAGATTTTTCCTCTTATTTCCATTTTTTCATTTTTTCCTTTTCTCCTTTTTTCATTTTTCTCTTTTTTTCTACCCTACCCTACTTGAAAAACAAAATTCTTTTCAAGTATAAGAACACTTCTAATTGAGCCATGTGCACATTGAGATTAGAGACAAGATGATGTGGAGGCTTGAAATGCATGCTTTGACAGCTATCCGGATTTCAGAGACCAAATGATTTAACTTTGAAGGGATCAAACATAGCTGAAGAAGAGAGTACTGTTGCAACTTAGTGACTGTCTGGAACCATGTCTCAATATAGCTTTAATATCCTTGGTCCTTTTGCTGATCTGGATCATTCTCCATATCTTCTTCTATCATGACCTTCACATCTTCCTCTTTGTGATGATTTTTCTCTTGAATACATGGAGGGTTTGATGGTAACCATGAGGGAGCTTTCTTGATTTCTACTTCTGATGTTTTCTCTTCATCAAGTGCAGGCCATGGTGCTTTGATCTCCTCTTTTGAATCTTCTTTTGCCTTTGGTCCTTCAATGTTGTCAATATAATCTCTACTTTGCAACACTCTTCCTGAGCTATAGTGAAGATCATTGAGCTCAAGAGGAGTCATTTGGACATGTTGTGCCTTAGCTTTGTAATTGGGTTGAGCTATTCCAATGTGCGGGTTTGGAAATGGTGGTATGGGTAGTTGAGTGGGGGTGTATATTTGAGATGGATGTGGATGGGGTTTTGGTTGGGCAGGTGGTGGAGGAAAAGGAGCGGGATGAGAGTTGTACTGGGGCCTCCACCCCTAATGAGGTGCATTCCACTGAGGCTATGGTTGAGCATAAGAGTGAAATGAATGAGAAACTGGAGAAGCATGGTATTGAGGAGGATACAACCAAGGAGGGGGTGTGGACCAGGAAGAATTAGCAGGGGGACCCCAAGAAGGCATGGAAGTGGCTTGATAAGGGTTATAATGGGTCTGGGGTGTCCCTTGCATTCCCTCCTGGTAGGGTATGGGTCCATGTGGCCTCCTTTGGTTCATATAATAGAGTGATTCAGTGGCTTCTTTGGCTCTCCGATATGCAGCTTTAAGTCCAGGCAAGGAAGGGCACTGATTCGTTGGATGGTCTTCTTCACAGACAAAACACACTTCTATGGAGTGCAATGGACATTCGTTCCTAGGATGCTTTCTAGTGCACCTAGGACAAAAGATGGCCAAAGCCCTCTTGGCTTCCTCTTGCTTCCTCTAGATCTGCAAGGTATCCAGTTGCATGGCAAGAAACTACCTCATATCGCTCTTGAAATCTTCCATCTGATTTGTAAATTCATTTTTGGATAAGGTACTACTCCCAACATTTCTGTTTGTAGCCATTTGCTCCAGAGGAATGGTTTCTTCTTCTTCTTCCCTTGAGGTTCTTCAAATATGTCTTGCTATCCACCTAAGGGTTCTTTAATCACAGCCATCGAAGAAGAGAGAAGGTTGGCTGTGTGAAGCAGTGGGGGTGTTGTGCAAACATTTTTCTGACTTATCTCTACTCCTACAAGGCATGAAAGGAAATATTTTTGGTTGATTTTTGTTTTTTTCTGCTTGTACCTGCAAAAACTAAAATAGATTGAACTGCAACTAACTATCTTGCTGAAATGAAAATGCGGAATTGAAATGAAAGCAGGAAATGACTAATCTATTTCTCTTAAATGAAATTGCAGGAATGAAATGCTAGGCTACGCTTGCAGAATTGAAATGCTACTTTATGCTTGCAGAAATGAAATTGCGGAATTGAAATGCTAATCTATGAAAGCGGGAAATGCTAATCTACTTTTGCATAAACGAAATTGCATAATGGAAATGAAATAAACTACTTAGCATAAGGTTGTAGTGGAAAATAGAAGAAAAGTAGTAATCACCAATACTCTGACGCTTCCCCGGCAACGATGCCAAAAAGAGTGGTGGACCCTAGTATTGCAGCAATAATGCTGCAACTCTCGAGAATCCCTTCTTTAATTTTATCAACCAGGTAGTTCGTAACAAACTTGGAAGCAACGGTGCTGTATGCACAAGTACTAGCTCTTGCCGCAACTATCACTTGGTCAGCTGGCACAAGTCCGTTAGGAGCTTAAGCCAACTTCTATGAGGTTTGAGAGGAAGCTTTTTAACTGATGGAAGAAAGCTAATTCAAAGAAGGCTGATCTACTTGCAGAAAGAAATTGGAAAGATGAAAGGAAACGTAAACCCTAGCAAACCCTAATTTTACTAGCTATCCCTACTGATGCAAGGAAGAGGATGCAAGCTACTGAAAGAAATGCCATTGACTTATAGGAAGGTAAATACATGTATCTAAGCTACTTCTACAGTAACATCTGAAAAAAAAAAAAAAAAAAAAAAAAAAAAAACATATTTTTGTATTTTTGAATAAGTTGCCAGAATTATCATGCATGCGATTTGACTATGCAGAGGTGGATTGGTGAGAGGAAATTCTTGGAGGAGGTCGGGAAGGTTCAGAGAGGGCCTAAGGGGTCCCTAACACCCTTCTAGAGAGTTTCAAAGATTTTGGCTATCAAGAAACCTCATTCGTGAGCTTCTACAGGAAGTCTGCAGGGGTTCTACAGGATGTTTGTGATTTTCTACAGGATGTCTGTAAGTTTTCTACAAGATGTTCAGAGATGGGATTTTGGAGGATGGATGGAGGAATAAAGATGAAGGAGTGGGTATGGAGGTGAGATAGGGGTGTGAGGATGTCCAGGACTTGGTGCATAGAAATATGGGAATTAGGGCAAAGTGAGAAAATGGCAAACGTGAGGCAAGAATCCAAATTGGAGGGTGGAGCAGATGGGATTGATGGAGTATGGGCAGATGGAGAAGTACTACAGGTGCTTTGCAAGTTGTTTTTCAAACGGAACAAACGAGGACTTGGAACATCAAAGATCTAGTTACGTTAGCCTATTATGACCTAGATAACAGTAAAGAGAATGAACATAAGTTTATTTGCAATGAAACCATGTGAAATAACTTATGCAACGAAGCAATCAAGAATCTGAACATGTAACCAACTTCTCCAAACAAAAATCGAACACTAATGATTGCATGGGGAAGTAAAAATAGTGTTTTTGGTGGCAGCAAGGTCACCTTGATCCCAGCTCCTGATCCCACTGAGGGAGAGGTGAAACCAGAGGTGCTTGATGGCCTTTTTTCTGAATATCTTCTCTGTTATTAACCTATCAACTAAATCTAAACATGAAAAGCCTTTTTAATCATCAAAAGCAACCTAAACAACAAAGCAAGATTTAAATCTAAATAACAGATTTTATTCTAAGAATGCAGCAAAAACACATAAAGGTAAACAAAGGAGGTACTGGGCACTTGAGATTGGCCCAACCCCAAGAGCTACAGCCTCCTAAGAGAGATTTAGATCTGGTGCAAAGCTGGATTCATCTTTATTGATCTAAAGAATAGTTACATTCCAAAAACTATCCATAAGGAAAACTTGAAAATGTGCTGAAATGCAGAGCTAACCTACTGCCTAAAAAATGACTAAAATCGAACTACAAACTAGCTAACATCTACCTACAAAGTGACTAACTGAAATGAGGCCCTAAGCCCTCTTATTTATACAAAATGAGGACCCCAGTAGCCCTCCTAAACTTTAGGAACTCGGCTGCCAAAACTTGTAGTTAACAACACTTTTACTAGCACTTGCTCGACTGCCCTTATGATAATTGATTTGGTGGCACTTGAACTCCGAGCGGATGGTGGAGAATTCGAGGTAAGGGCCCATAAATGAAGGGGACACCTTCCTACAAATCCTCTCCCTTGTTCTTCCATGAATTTGGCTGCCAAGTGCTCATTAAAACCTTTGATTTTGTCTCAAAATTGACTAAAAATCTGCACAAAGCACCCATTAGACTTGTTGACATAATGACTAACCCAATTCACTCTATTAGCATAAATATAATAAAAAACATGCAATAAACTAATGAGAATGGTGGATTAAATCGAATTAGGAGGTTTAATGAGCCCATGTAATTATCCATTTTTGGGGCTCATCATACCCCACCATTGTGCGGGCGTTGCACACAGTGCCCATTTCAGAGCATCAAACTGCTGTTGTTCTAGTACTACACTTTAAAATTTGTTTAGGAATGCATCCACTGCTATCAACCCATCATATTTTGGAAGATCCCTTGCGTCTGTTGTCACCGAACGTAGTGATCTATCCATCATGTTGCAATTAACCGTTGTTACTTCGTGTAGCCAATTCTACCATCACTCTATCTCTTTGTCTGAATCCGAAGTGTAGGAGCTTTTTCACTCCCACAAAATCCTTCCATCTGCAGTTGGATTCACCCAATCGTCTTCTCGCGTGATTATCTTGTAAATACAATCAAGATCGTCATCACTATCATTGTCACACACCGGTTCAGTGTATTGCACTCCTTCGGCTGGATCTAGCGGTACTACTATGCGTAGTGACTTTCTTTCAAAAATAATTTTGCACTTCTTCATATTTATGACTCCGTTCATATCGGTGGCCCAGTCTATTCCTAGTAGCGTGGGATAGGGATTACTATCATCGACAATCTATATCACCTCAAAATTCACCTACGCGCTCGCACCTTCAATATCTATTGTTACCCCTTGCAATATTCCCATGGGCAAGATCTTCTATTGATTCGCCATTCGTAACTGAATAGGAGATCACTTTAGCATGGGTCTACCCATGAGTTCCCATGTTTGTTTTGGTAGTAAATTCGCGTCCGATCTGAGATCCAGGATTACCTGATCCATTTCATACTCGTTGATTTGCGCAGTCAACCACATTTCCCTTCTTGTACGCAATGCATGCTTTCCGAGTTTCCAGACCACACATGGTTCTCTTGCCCTGTGCACCTAGTGATAAGTTCCTATAGTCCTTTTACTGCCTTGCTGCCATGTAGCAGTTTCATGCATGTCTCTAGAAAGGTAGTGAGCATTGAAGGATCCATCCCTGGTTCTAGTTGATCCTTACTACCTGAAGTGGAGGCCTCCGTGAAGCTCTTCTTAGCTTCCATGAATGTATCCTCCGTGCATTCTAAATCAAATTCATGTTCCTTTGTAGGAGCCTTGCGAACCCATGCACTTTCTTATGACTGCTTACCTTCATCATCGCCAGTGGCCATACCGCTCCTGAGCATCATGTTTACATTCGAGTCTTCTTCGCACGACTCAGACCTTATCATTTGCAAATTTTGGGTTGGGGGAGGCTGGAGTACCCCCTTTTCGTGCAGCCTCGCTATCAATGTAGGGCAGTCTTCTACCTCATGACCAAACTGAGTACAATACAAACATGATGTCCTTGTCGAGTTTGTACAATCGCGGCCATAGTGTCCTGGCCCTCCGCAATTGTAACAAATTAGCTGTCTGTGACCCCTTCCTAGTCCCATTCCACCTCGACCTCGACCACGCCGCTGAAATCCAGTGCACACCATTCCTACATTTGGGTCGAGGGCTCGCATTTCAGTCTGCACCCTATAGGTAGGAGCCTGATCCTTCATTAGTTTGTAACTTCTGCAGGTGTGCTCATCATGGCCTACCGAATTACAGAAATTACAAAACAATTGTTGGGACGTCTGCGTGTACTTCTGCAATAGATGACAATTATTCGTAGTTTTTTTTCCTCCTATCTGATAGATTGCACACCATAACGCAGGAACCACGCTTGGTCCTACCTGTGCCTCAGGTCTTAACAACATCGGCCCTCCTCCTGCCAAGTAATTCGCGAACATTGGATAGTGGTCCTTGGTATGCCCTTGGCCTTTGCATTCTACGCACCATACCTCCTCGTGCGCCTCTGTCCGAGTTGTCCTATCATGTTTCAAACTCTACATCTCCAGACACAGATTTTGTAGTTGCATGTGGATTTGTTGGATTCCCAGGCTAGGGTCTTGTATAGGGCTCTCATGCATTCTGATCGCCATCTCCAAAGCTTCGACCTGGGTGGAAAGTTTTTTTGTGACAGTTCCATCCTTAAGTGTGGTGTTAGTGATTCTACAAACCATGCACGGTGTTGTCCATCCGTCAACGTCATGTTGGCTTCACGAATCATACCTTCAGTCTTTGGTCCAGAACCCAGAGGGTCTCGCCCGTGAGCATTGCGATCTCCTTAAACATGATGATTGATTGTGTTTCTGACTTTGGCCTGCTAAATTCTCTATTCATCGCAGTCTGGATTTCTGTGATTCCTGCATTTTTATCGTCATTAGAATGCTTGATGTACCATGTTAATGCGTTATCCTAAAACACGCTTACCATTGTAACCTTTTTGATATTGTCATCAACGACTCCTTGTGCTTCCCATACCGCTCTTACCACGAACCAGAATTGGTCCGGATCTTCATTCCCTACTCCTCTGAATACCGGTAGTTTGATCACACTCGCCATACTAAACTGTGGTGGTGGCGGGGGTGGGGTGGGCAGAGATGGAGGTGAGGAGGGTGAGATGGGTGGCAGTGTAGGTGGAGGTGGTAAGTGTGGAATTTGCTGCCTTATCAAACTGACCGCGCTTCTCAGAGAAACTTTCGCGAGCTCTTCCTCACTTTCCCACGAGGGGGAAATTAAGGGACTAGTTTCTAATCCTTCACTACTTCTGCTTCTATAGATCTTCCCATTTCGCGTAGTCCCAAACATTAATTTATTCGCATAACCTACTTTTCACATAATAACATCTAAATCCAAGTGTTCAAATATTTAATATGCTTACCTCGCGGTCCCTTGAGGAAACGTCACTCTACACCGCTGTAGTTGACGGTCGTATCTACTACGAACTCAGTGATAAATCCCCCTAAAATTCAGTCTAGCCAATGGTCCACAACTCGTGCGATCTTATCTCTTGACACTTATAGTCTACGCACTAATTTCGGAGTCCACATGATTGGTTTGTAGAGCCTACACCTTCCTTGACTGTCTGCTAGCTTTGCAATCCACTCATACAGCTCAGAAGGAAAGGATGCAAAGAAATTTTCGTGGATTTCCATATACAAGTAGCGCTCCAACCAATGTTCCTTGGATACTCATGGATCTCTGTTTTCCTGCACTGCGAACTCGTGAATCTTCTTGTCCAACAACCCTTCAATTTATTTCTTTGTTCGATTCTAGTGGCACAACATCAGACATCCCTTATGTAGATCCCGGTCCCAGCAATGAAAACATTTGTTGGCTTGTATGGGCCTGACCCAGGTTTAGACGTGATTTAGCCAAACAAATCCTGGTACTACTGGCCCTTTCGGCAACAGTCCACGGAGTGCGGACTGAGGTCTCACTTGAAGTAGTATGGGAGGGTGCTAGAACCAGGTTTCTACACCTTGGGGATGTATGATGAGCTCTGGTGGTCCATAGTTTGACCCTGCGCACACGTCACTACGCGTATCTATTAGTCCCTCACAACTTGTGATTATGCCTTTGCGCATCCCTACCCGGGGCACGATCCGTATTATTACCCAAGTTCCTTACTATTAATCTATTATTATTTGATTATTTAACTTATTTGTGTAAGTCTAGTGATATTTAATAGTATATTCAGCATTCATATAAGTGCGCGCAATAAGCAAAACAATATAAATACATAGAAAATCATACAAGACCAGATACACAATATTTAGAATAAAACTTCTCTTTATTACTCTTCTTCTTGGGTTACAGACTCAACTTCACCCTACGCACTCAGCTGTAGGGGTCCACGCACTCAACTGTGGACTCTAATAGGCCTCTGCGCACTCAGTTGCAGAGCCTCTTCCTACTACTATGACCCAATACACTTAGACTCTTACTCTATGCTCGAACCATTCGTATTCATCTATCTCCAATTCGCTCTCTTTACAACTTAGAGCCTCACTCTATTTATACAATCCCATGGTCTGCGGACCATGGGTAGGCCGACATGACATTAGATTATATTACAAAACTTAGGGTGGACGACCCTGTGACTCAACCTATACTTCATGCTCTGTGCCTGCAATTGGCACTCTTACAATACATTTAACCAAAACTTGGGCTTTGAGCCCCAAAACATGTTGTGGGGGGATCCGATGCCCAACATATCTTGTCAAGATTTTCTATATAGAATACATGTAAATGCAATAATTTTCCATTGTTTCGTTTTATCTGTCTATTCAAATTATCAGCCTTGAATTATGAATCGAGTCTCTCTAGTTCCCAAACTCACTCCCATCCCCCTATCTACATTGTTTATAGTCGTTAACCTTCTTCTATGGCTTGTCTTTCTAAGCCTATAGTTTCACCAGGTTTTTTAGATCCTCGTATCATGGCCATGAAAGACACATTGGGTAAATATGAGAAGGGTTATCTGGTTGATAATGGTTTGGATGATCCTTTCCTATTTCTTGCTCTAAAGTTTGGGTTTTTCATGGAACCTGTAGCTAAACTAGTGGAATTTCATCTTCTCAGATCAAACCATACTTTCGGCCTTTGCAGTAATCCTCCCTGATGAAATTATGCAGTTTTCCTATTTTTGGCACCTTTCGTGCAGTCATGCAGTGCACCAATTTTCTTATCAGCAGAATTCATGGTGTTTCACTGTGGCTTAGTAAAGAGTATCCTATCCATGTGGATGAAATCTATAGGTTGACAGTATTTTCAATATATGGGTCAAATGTTTCCACTTCCTTCCAAACTACTTCCAAGTGGAGAAAGAAGAAGGGCGATGATAATTTTTATACAAAATATGGCACTCAGCGTGGAGGTCATGGTGTTGTCATCGATATGATTAACAATACCATAATTAAATTTGCATGCCATATCCTTATAGGTAAGCTCATGCACCATTATACAAAAGGAAAATGTACCATAGATGTTATTTCTTCTATTGAAGCTTGTAAACGTGGGGAACATCTCAATTGCTGTAGTTTTCTATTGAACGAGCAGTTTAAAGCCTACAAAGACATTTTCAAGTGGGAAACATACTTTATTTATGGTTATCTAGTGATTAAAATTGCTATGATGAAGTATTGTATGCCAAACCGAAGACAGGTAGCTGAAGTTGCTAATGATGAACCCTTAGCTCTTGCTTATGCCCCATGGAATATATCAGGTGACTCGGCTAATAAGGTACTTAATGAAGAAGCTTTTGCTAACTAGTATACTAAGTTGGTGCATATTACAAAGAATGTGACTCGAGTAACCAAGCTAATTTTGGACACATATTCCCACCTAATTTTTTTTGGAATATGCCACAGTAATACTTAAACTCACCCCAAATATGTCTATGTTGATACATTTTATATGAAACCTTTTCCCTTTTATGTTTTCGAGGAATCTTTCAATAATGAGGTTATGTTGTGGCCTGGAGTTCAATATCAGCAATGAGAAAACAAGATTGTTTATTCTTTAGATGGTATGTTACCTTGTACTTCTTCTCTCGAGGGCCCATCTTCTTGTAAGAAGTGCACAATAGATGTTGACCAAGGTCTTTAGCTAGAATTGAAGAAATTTCAGGAGTTTTTCTTTTCAGATTGTAATACCCTGTAAAAACATGGTTCATTGGTAATTTCTAGTCCCGCTACTTAAGAAATTCAAATTAATATTCCACTTACTAGTCATTTTATTAAGCCACTGACCATTCCTTTTGTTATTATAGACCCCATTTATGTCACTTCACCCTCAACTACTGTTACAACCCATTCTACTTTCTATGCCTTTGTTCAAGCCTTTGCTCAAAGTAATCCTCAAGCTCATAACTCTCAGATTGTTGATATTACCTATGTTGAACCATGAGACCCTATTGTAGGAACCCAGATATTTGTGGAACCTCATCAATTTTGGCCTATCCATTCTCCTCATTCCCCTGGTTCATATCCTCATGCCACTTCCCTTTCTTCTACCATTTTAGAAATCCATAACACCGGAAACCCTGGTGGTGACATTGTTGAGATGGGAGTTGATTTTGATCCCATGGGCACTACAAGGCATACTATTGGCATAAAATTTAAACATCATTGACCTAGGGTTCAACCTTAGGTTGTCAACAAAACATATCATCATAGTCTATATTATATCGACATTTTCACTCCCTTTGGGAAAAAGGAGCATCTCACCCGAGGCGTACTGGAAGAGATAGGGAGATCATCATGTTATACATTCACAATGAACATCTCATTAACTAGTGTAACAAAATTGATATGTAGATTAAACATGCGTAACCAAAGACAGTAAAATAATAATGCAAATATATTTAAAATTTTAAAGGGGACACATAATTATCACTTATCAAATCGCAAATCATTCCTACGACAACTCCTTTATTCATTGACCAAAATATTACATCAGATATTTGTTCATTATTGTGAGATATTTACAGCTATGGATTGTATTACATTATAGGGATGCAACAAAATTTCACAGAAAGAACCCATACTTGATTCGAGCCATTACATGAGCTATATCAATAAAAATCTAGTATTCTTCAATCCATCATCCTCTAAAACTCTCAATAATCTGATTTGTTCATCTTTGTCATTTTTTTATAAATCTTTCTCAGTTAATCTGGTCTAACCTAACCAATGTGCATATTCTTTGATTCTTTTCTTGATCAGGTCCACTTTGATAGGTTCTGGTGCTTTTTTCCTTATCGTCTTTGATATTTTCAAAATATGGCATGTGCTTCCTTCTTTCACGGCTTCGCGAGTTCCAATGTGATTGATTTTTAACTTCTCTACTTCTTCCTAATTTATGGTGGATACATTTGGTAATTATAGCCATTTCTTCTCTACAACTACTTTCCAAGCATATTTTCCAAAATTTCTTCAAAAAACAAAGGACCAATAGGCCCCAGCCACAAGCTATTGAATCGCCCTTGAGTCAAATTTTTGTTCACACATATGATCTCATTTGTAGTTATACTTCTTCACCTATTGATGCATCATTTTGTGTTGTTGGTTCTCCTTCAAACGAAGCACCCAACTCTAGCACATCACACATTACATCATTCTTGAAGCTAGTATATTTATTAACAGCGGTCCTCCAAGTGTCTAGAATGGTAGTCACCTTTCTAGCAAAATTCTTCATAGCCTTAGGAGTAGGCTCAGTATGTTGAGATTGAAGGACTTCTTGTAATTTTCCATTCATTGTAGAATTGTAGAGTATGTAGGGTGAAAAAATGATTATGTGCAACAAGATGAAGGTCCCTTAGTACTCTCTTGGTAGCATGTGAGGCTTCTTCTATTTGGTGGATCTGGGCTTCCAAGGCATCAACTTTTGCAAGGACATTTTTCTATTGATCCAAATTAGGATTCTACATCGCTTGATCAAATAGCCTCTTCACATTTTCTCTAAGTTGGTACACCAGTTGATTCTCTTTGCAAGCACACCACTCTAGTCTAAGACTTGGTGAAATTTATCCTGAGAATCATCCATGAATTTCTTAATAGAATCTATGAATGATGATGTTGCAGTGATTTCCCAAGTGATCTATTCTCAATACTATGTGGAAGGGTCTGGAAGTGATTGGAAGAGCTCAATAACATTACCTTGTAGTTCTTGATTCACGACAACCAACTTAGGATAAGCAAACTGAACATATTCATAGAATTAAACAAGGGAACAAAGAAGGAATTCTTCTAGTGTCTCTAGAACAAACTCAACAATTGTGGGCCACATCTTCTAAAACTTAGAGCCCAAATCTAAAATTTTCTTTTCCAAATGTTCCTTATCTTCATGCAATAGATCTTACTTAGTTGTGATCAAAGTGAGTTATTGTTTTTTTTGCTCACAAGTAGTAGAAATATCATTATATATGGACTTAGCAGTATTGAGGTAGTCTTCTAACTTAGTAGCAGAAGCCTGGATGAATTGAAACAAGTGTGAGGTCAACGATTTTTGGAGATCATTAGCGGAAATTGTGTCTAATGGGGAGAATAAATCTTGCATGGGTTGTTCGCTGGTAATCAACTTTTTTGAATACACTTGGGATGATGATTCTCAGTCCTAACTCTATTCCTTCTGAATTTCCATGTGGATTTTAGTAAGAACAGGACCTTGTAGAATTGGAAAAATATCCTATCACTAGGAAACCAATGAAAGAACTTGGTGAATTTTTTTTGGCTCACTAGCAAAGGTAGAAACTATCGCAACAAAGAGCACTAAAGTGGATTTTGATGGAGGAACAACAGATGAAGAAACTAGGGGTATTATAACTTACTCCTTCTTAGTATGTGTATGGGAAATAGTCTCAAGAAAAATGGTGGGTTTCACTAAGAGAGACTCATTTCTATATCGACAGTTTCACCAAGGGTAGTTCAATTATCAGGGTTATCAGAAATAGTGACTCCAAAGGTGTTTTTGGGTGAATAATTATGATAATTAGGGTTTTATGGGGTTTTATTCTTTTTAGTGATCACAACAGATTCCCGAGTATCGGGAGCACCTTCATTGGTAAGGTCAATTATGCTAGAAGAATTAGTTGTAGGATTTTGACAACACAATCTAGGGAAATGTGCAGTTGGATTTGTAAAAATGGGAAAGGTTTCAGCAATGTAGGTGGATCAATAGAAATGGGGTTAATAGTGGAAATGGGTGTGTCAAAACGTACTATGGAACCTACCTCAGACATGGTGTTGTAGACAGACAAAATCTGCTCTTGAAATTTCTTCATTAGTAGTTGGAGGTCTTGATCAAAATTAGTGGAGCACTTCTTGGACGATGACGAAGTGTCATGTCTATAATTCCATAGTCTAATTCCATCAAAAGGGTATATGCATTCCGCATATTTCTCCATAGCTTGAACCCCTAGCCATGAAAGTACCTCTCTCTGGAATACAACTTCATTTAGCTAGAACGAAAACTTTTGCATAGCAAAGGCTGTTGGATTTACAATATGATGCCGAACATATTTTTTGTTATGGCTAATACGGAACCATATATGATAAGAATAATTATCAAGCAATGGAAGTGGCACCCTTAACACATGACATGTGACCTAAACTGTCTTATTATAAAAAAATTCAAAGGCCTGCTCATTGAAGTCCTTGTTGGTTGGGTCAATAGTAGTTCTCCAAGGAGCATAGGCATGAGCTAAAGGCTCACCATCAACTACTTCAGTAGGGTCTCTTCCTTCCAGAGCAAAACATTTCATCATGAAGAGAGGAATAACCAGGTAACCAAAAATAAAATAAGTGGCATGCTTATGAACATCCTTGCACACCTCAAAGATCTCAATTAATAGATAGATTGAACAATTGAGTTTCTCACCCTTGAAGCATGCTTCTATGATAGAGATTGTGTCCAGTGAGAAATATCCTCTAATATAATGGTGCATAAGTTTACCTACAATGATTTAGAAGGGTAATTTTATTTTCTTGTTGTTTATCAAATCCATTACGACTCCACAAATCTTTCACCGCGTACCATACTTTGTGTACAAATTACTATCTCTAGTTTTCTTGTTGTGCTTGGAAACAATATGGAAAGATTTTGATACATCAGAGCCATAAGAATATAGTTTCGTGAGATGGTGGAGATCATTAACATGGATTGGGTATTCCCTATCCAACCATAGTGATCCCCCATGGAGTTTTTTGATCAGGAATTTGGTACATCGCATAACTTCACCAGTGGTGTCAAAAATAGGTAGGTCTTGCAAGATCATCAAGTTCAATTGCTTCAAAGGATAGAAATCTGTTTTAATTTTATGTGAAGTTTGAGCACTGGGTCGCAAATTTGGCTACATAAAGACATCATACTAGAGTGCAGCAAAGATGACATGGTCATACAAATCATTTTCAACTAGGGAATCTTTCTCATATTTCCCCAACATATCATTGGTGGTATGGATACGAGAATCATAAGGGAAGAGGGGAATGATAGGTTTTGAAGGGCGACCCATGGATAAGGATAAACAGTTGTAAACAAGATTAATGGGGGGTCAACAATGAGGTGGAGACACAGATGTAGACGATAGAGGAGCTAGGGTGGAAAACTCAATGAGAACACAAGTGCAATGTTAAACAAATGACAAGGGGCTAGGGTTATATAGTACATATGATGGAAATTTGAAAAGACTGGACCGTTACCCAATAAATTCAGTATTAACCAAATTAATGTGAATCTGAAAATCCACACAAATATCAATAAAAATTGTAAACTTGCCAAAAAAATGTAAACCACTGACTGACAATATTGGGTTATAACCTAAAGGATATATGGAAACATTACTAAATGTGAAAGATAATTGTTACAAGAAAGAAAATACTTAATGATAGAAAAGAAATGTATTTAAGACTAGTTATTTGACATACTGGACACAATGACGCCTCCTCAAACACAATGCTTTCCAGTGGGTCGCAACTAAGACAAAATTAACTTACTGATGCAACTAAACACAGACATAGACTTACTAAAATTGACGCAATTGACTTGATTATAAACATAACTATGACTCCCTTTTCAAAGAGCATGCAAATTCAAAATAAGTTTATGAGCCATGGTAGGGCTTCATATGTGTGTCATACACCCAACAAAGTAAAAGGATACCATTTAACTGAGCAAGTTTTACAACTCCAGAATCGTAATATCCCCAACATAAAAAGGTACAAGCCAATACATTTGTAATTTACCTAGATTCTTAAGGTATGTGTTGTCATAAAGCAGTACTTGGTCTCCAACTAATAATGATTTCTTCTTAATATGCCTGTCATGCCAAGCCTTTTGCCTTTCTTTTTCAACAGTCTGGTGGAAGTCTACAAGGAACCACTACTCATACAGTTTTCACAACTCCTGTAATCATTCTGTAATAGACTCATCATCAGATATCCTAGAGGCGTGAGAAATGAAGAGATTCAGAACTATGAATTCTGCCAGAACCACTGCTTTGCATCCATAAACAAGTTGAAATGGTGTATATGTGTAGTCTATTTAATGTAGTGTGATAAGCCCATAAATTTGTTGGAACCTGCTCATCCCAATCATCCCTATTCGCAGAGAAAATTTTGGTGAGCCCTTCTCTAAGATTTTATTAAAGGATTCCACAGTTCCATTCGCTTGCGCATGATAAGGGCTACTTTTGTGATTTTAAATCATAAAATTTTGTAGTAGAGAACTAACCATCTCATTAATAAAATGTGAACCTTGGTCACTTGTAAGGCTTCTAGGACAACCGAATCTAGTAACGATGCTTTCAAATATGAATTATGCAGAAGTATCAACAGTGAAATCCTTAACAAGAGTAGCCTCCACCCTACGCGTCATATAATCCATTGTGGTGATGATGTGCCTAGCATGTGAGTGTCATGCATGTGGATTAATCATACCTACAAAATAAACTGCCCATTTTTCAAATGTTTCAAGTGCTCTGACAAGATGTATGTTAGAAATTATATATTACGGAGCAATGGAACACATAAAATATTGCAGAAATATAAACACAGAAAATGCATAAAACAAGAGAGACACAGATATACGTGGTTCACCCAGTTTGGGCTGCGTCCACCCTGAACAGCCAGTCCTTCCTTTCTATTATCCAGCAAAATGAAGAGACACAACCTACAACAAATCCACTATAATATCCTCTGTTTTCTCTCACAGTCTCACCTCTCAGTTTCTCGCTCACATAATACACTTCTGTATCTCAGCCTCAAATACAATACCCTCATACAAAGAGAGGGGTTGCCTTCTAGGGCAAAAAACCCTAAACTAAACATAAGTTCTACTGTCAGATCATCTGCCTAATGAACGGCCCAGATTGACTAGAAATTACTATACTTTTACAAGGAAATTTTACATTTGTTTTTAGCTTCGGTGGCGCTGCCCCCGAGCCCTCGCCGGGGGACCGCTGGCCCCCAGACCCCCTAGTCGGGGGATCGGCCCCCCAGGACCCCCGCGGGGGGGACAAGTCCCCCCTGCACCCCCCCGCGTGGAGGGGTGTACAAACTTCCTGGGGTATACATCTGGCTGAAACAAAGACCTCTGAACAATCATGCTCCACACACAACAATCTCCCACTTGGAGAATGATTGTAGAAACTCCACCGCTGCTTCATTTGCTGGACAATGACTCCTCTTTGGACCTGGCTGTTTCTCATCTTCATCGTCATCCTTGAAGACCAATTGAAACTGAGCATATTACCAGTTTCTCCCTGGTTACAACTTTTGTTAGCATATCTGCAGGATTCTGGCTAGTGTATATCTTTTCTAGCTTCAACTCTCCATCTTCCAACACTGATCGTATGAAATGGTACTTGAGCTGTATGTGTTTAGTCCTGGAATGAAATGTTGAGTTCTTTGCAAGATGAATGGCACTTTGGCTATCACTGTATAACGTGCTCTTATCATGCTCCTTACCCAATTCACCCATAAACCTTTGTAACCAAATCATTTCTTTACTAGCCTCTGTAGCAGCAACATACTCTGCTTCTGTTGTTGAAAGTGCAACAACACTTTGGATTTTTGAAACCCAACTGACAGCTGTTCCTCCAACAGTAAATACATATCCTGTAGTGCTCCTCCTGTTATCTCTGTCACCTGCCATATCTGCATCAACGTATCCCTGTAGAGAAATGTTTGCACCACCAAAGCATAATGCTTGATTTGTGGTACCTTTCAAATATCTGAGAATCCATTTCACTGCCATCCAATGTTTCTTTCCTGGATTGTTCATGTACCTGCTTACAACTCCCACTGCATGTGCAATATCAGGCCTTGTGCAGACCATTACATACATTAAGCTTCCAACTGCTGATGCATATGGAACTTTAGACATATAATCCATGTCTTCTTGGGTCTTTGGGCACATTTCCTTGCTAAGTTTGAAATGGCTAGCAAAAGGTGTACTAACTAGTTTTGCATTGTGCATGTTAAATCTTTTCAACACCTTTTGTATGTACTCATTCTGAGACAATGTTAATTTACGATTTTTCCTGTCTCTAGTTATTCTCATACCAAGGATTTGTTTTGCAGCTCCCAAATCCTTCATTGCAAATGAATTTTCCAATTTTCTTTTGAGCACATTTATTTCCTGCATGTTAGATCCTGCAACAAGCATGTCATCTACATACAATAACAATATAATATAGCCGCCATCATTTTTCTTTTTCAAATAAACACAATGATCAGAGTGACATCTAGTATAACCTTGTTCAGACATAAATTTGTCAAATTTTAGATACCACTGCCTTGGAGCCTGTTTTAAGCCATACAAGCTCTTCTTCAACCTACACACTAGTTTCTCCTTCCCTTTCACCTCATATCCTTGTGGCTGCTGCATATATATCTCTTCCTCCAAATCCCCATGGAGAAAGGCTGTCTTTACATCTAATTGCTCAAGATGCAAGTCTTCAGCTGCTACAAGACTTAAAATAGTTCTGATTGAAGTCATTTTAACAACAGGAGAAAATATTTCATCAAAATCAATACCTTTCTTCTGTGCAAACCCCTTCACCACAAGTCTAGCTTTATACCTCTGTTTTCCTCCATCTTCTTCCTTCAACCTGTAAACCCATTTATTCTTCAATGTAGTTTTTCCTACAGGAAACCTGACTAAATCCCAAGTCTGGTTATGCATTAAGGAGTCCATCTCTTCTTCCATGGCTACCTCCCACTTCTTCCTGATTTCAACCTGCATTGCTTCTTCATAACATTCGGGTTCACCGGAATCAGTCAAAAATAAATAATATAATGAAGGAGAGTATCGTTCAGGGGGTCTACTTATCCTGGTAGATCTTCTAACGCCACTTTCAGGTGTTTGGGGTGCCTGTTGCTGTTGTGGTGGTTGCTGTTGTTGATTATTATTTTTTTCAGGCACCTTTACCTTTTCACTGATTTCATCAAGAACTGTGTATTCCTTGTTTTCTTTTTCCTGTTTCTTTTCCTGCCACTGATTCTTATACAAGACCTTTTCATTGAATATTACATCTCTGCTCCTAATGATTTTGTGATTTTCGTAATCATATAAGCGATAACCAAAATCATTAACACCATATCCAATAAAGGTACATTTCTTTGACTTTGCCTCAAGCTTTGTTCTATTTTCTTTATCAATATGGACAAAGGCCTCACAACCAAAAGGCTTTAAAAAAGAGTAGTTTACCTTTTTACCTGTCCGTGCTTCCTCTGGAACACCACCATCCAAGGAACTTGAAGGCCCTCTGTTTATTAGATAAACAACAGTATCTACAGCATCTGCCCAAAACTGTAAAGGCAATCCTGCATGCAATCTCATGCACCTTGCACGCTCCATGATTGTTCTGTTCATCCTTTCTGACACACCACTTTCTTGTGGTGTTCTTGGAATTGTCTTCTCTCTGCGAATTCCATGCTCTTAATAGTACCTATCAAACTCTTTGCTGCAATATTCACCTCCATTGTCTGATCTAAGACACTTCAATTTCTTTCCTGTCTCAATCTCAACCAAAGCTTTCCATTTCTTGAAAGTATCAAATACATCAGATTTATTCTTAACACAATAAATCCAAGTTTTTCTAGTTGCATCATCAATAAAAGTAACATAATAATGAGAGCCACCGAGAGATGATACCTGAGCAGGTCCCCATACATCTGTATGCACAAGCTATAATTTTTCATTCTTCTTTTCTTTCCCAACTCTGAGAAATCTGACTCTCTTCTGTTTCCCATAAATGCAATTCTCACAGAAGTCCAAATCAACATTCTTCAAACCTGGCAACAAATTCCTTGAGTGAAGAATCTTCATCCCCTTTTCACTCATGTGTCCGAGCCTATGATGCCATAATGTTGCATCTGCTCCTTTGGAAATTAAAGCATTAACAGAGTTAGAAATACCATTGCATAAATACAATGTACCAACCTTTTCGCCTTTTGCTATTACTAGGGCTCCTTTGGTGACCTTCCAAGCTTTATCTGTGAAAGTTGTCACACAACCTTCACCGCCTAACTGCCCTATTGAAATCATATTTTTCTTTAGTTCTGGAACATGCCTTACCTCCTTTAATAGCCATTGGTTTCCATTCTGCTGTTTTACAAGAACCTTACCAATTCCAACGATTTTATAGGGTTTATCATCACCCAGACGAACTTGTCCAAAATCTCCTTGAACATAGTCATGAAAGTATTTCTTATCAGGTGTGGCATGGAATGAAGCCCCTAAATCTACCACCCAGGAATCAGTAATATTTTCGAAAGAAAGAATCAAAGCATCTTGTAACACCTCACCTGTCACATTTGCTTCATGATTGTTTTCTTGCTGTGCATCTCCTTCTTTTCCCTTTCGAGATCTACAGTCTTTCTTTAGGTGTCCTTTCTTTCCACATTTCCAGCACACTATCCCCGATCTGGACTTGGATCTGCCTTTCCTTGATTTACTACGATATCCTGAGCTCTTTCCTCTTTCCATTTTTCTTCCTCTAGACTCTGCACTCAAAGCATTTCCCGATGTCTCACCGGAGCTTTTCCGTCGCATTTCCTCGCTAAGGATAGCACCAAAAACATCATCAAACTTTAAAGTACTAGATCTAGAAATGGAGTTACTAATGGCCATTACCAAACCATTCCAACTTTCTAGTAATGAGCACAAGAATAACAGAGCTCTAACTTCATCATCAAAGTTTACCCCTACAGAACTTAACTGACTTGTAACTGTGTTAAAATCATTTAAATGGTCTGCAATGGATCCACCTTCCGACATGTTCATATTAAATAACCGTTTCATAAGAAATACCTTGTTTGAGGCCGAGGGTCTTTCATATAGTTTCGACAGCGTCTGAATCAAACCCTCTGTCGTGGTTTCCTTCTAAATGTTGAAGGCGATTGACATAGCAAGGCACAATCGTATTGTTCCAAGTGCCTTTCTATAGAGAAGGTTCCATTCTTCATCTGTCATACCCATCGGCATATTTGATTTTCCACCCAATGGTAGGTATAGATCTTTCTGATACAGATAATCTTCCATCTGCATCTTCCACAGCGAGAAGTTTTTTCCGTTAAATTTCTCGACCCTAAACTTACCATCTTCCGCCATTGCTCCTACTCGAACCAAGAACCCTTCTTTCTTGCAAGTTTATCAGCCAAATAGACCTTCAGCTCTGATACCAGTTGTTAGAAATTATATATTACAAAGTAATGGAACACATAAAATATTGAAGAAATATAAACACAGAAAACGCATAAAACAAGAGAGACATAGATATACGTGGTTCACCCAGTTTGGGCTACGTCCACCCCGAACAGCCAGTCCTTCCTTTCTATTATCCAGCAAAATGAAGAGACACAACCTACAACAAATCCGTTGTAATATCCTTTGTTTTCTCTCACAGTCTCACCTCTTAGTTTCTTGCTCACATAATACACTTCTGTATCTCAGCCTCAAATACAATACCCTCATACAAAGAGAGGGGTTGCCTTCTAGGGAAAAAAACCCTAAACTAAACATAAGTTCTACCGTCAGATCATCTGCCTAATGAACGACCCAGATTGACCAGAAATTACTATACTTTTACAAGGAAATTTTACATTTGTTTTTAGCTTCGGGGGCGCTGCCCCCGAGTCCCCGCCGGGGGACCGCTGGCCCCCGGACCCCCCAGCCGGGGGGATCGCCCCCTAGGACCCCCGCAGGGGGGACAAGTCCCCCCCGTACCCCCACGCGTGGAGGGGTGTACAAACTTCCTGGGGTATACATCCGGCTGAAACAAAGACCTCTGAACAATCATGCTCCACACACAACAATGTAGAGGAAGTTCATCCCTTTGAGACGGTCAACCATCTCTTTGAAAAGATAGCACACCTCTTAGCGTACTCTTTAGCATATTTAAAAAGTGTTGGCCACCACAAGCCAACCTGCAAAAACTTCTAAGTAATGGCTTTACCTCCAACATTACCTCCCACAACTCTTGCATCACATTCCCATAAAATTTTATCTCTTTCATGGTCCAAAACACACTAGCACAAGACATGATAAAGCCCCATTTTATATAAATGACCTATAATAAGTTTATAATCGATAGCATGGGGAACCATATGCCACTTTTGAGTGTGTAATCATCAGGGCACTTTCCATTTCCAACTAACAATGTAATATACTCTCACTACAAGAAAAAAGGACATTGGTGAGGGGCGAAAAATGTCACCATAAGCTCATTGGTGACGATCAAAAGAGCATTCGTCACCAAAAACTGAACGTCACCAAAGGTGGCGTCACCAAAAGTATAGGTGTTGTAGTGACATACAAAGTTCGTCACCATTAATGATTTATAATGACAGATAGCTACCGTCACCATTTCATATGAGCAATGGTGATGGACCATAGCCTCCGTCACCAAAAACTGAATGTCACCAATGGTGGCGTTTCCAAAAGTATAGGTGTTGTAGTGACATTCAAATTTCGTCACCAATAATGATTTATAATGACGGATAGTGACCGTCACCATTGCATATGAGCAATGGTGATGGACCATAGCCTCGGTCACCAAAAACTAAATGTCACTAAAGGTGGCATCGCCAAAAACATATGTGTTATGGTGACATTCAAGATCCTTCACAAACATTGATTATAATGACAGATAATGACCATCACCATTTCATATGAACAATAATGATTAATTGTGATGGATTTTTAATGGCCATCACTATTGGTGCATATATATGGTGACGTTCATTGACTGTCTCCAAAATTCGCATTGCTAGAAGTATAGGTGTTGTGGTGACATTCAAGGTTTGTCACGAATAATGACTATAATGGCGGACAATGACTGTCACCATTTCATATCAACAACAACGATTTATGGTTATGGACCTTTAAGGGTCGTCACTATTTATGCGTATATGGTGGCATTCGTTGACCATCACCATTTCATATTTTTGGTGAGGGTCGAAAAATGTCACCAAAGCTCATTGGTGATGGTCAAAAGATCCTCCGTCACCAAAAATTGATCGTTGACATTCCATATGGATGTCAGGGCATGATGGAATTGAACCACCAACATCCTTCTTGTAAAGCAGGTTCTCGTCCATTGAGCTAGCACCCTTCAAAGAATTATAATTTTTAAAATTAGACCTTGAAACTTCATAAATTGTAAATTCTACAACTTCCAATAAATTAAAATCTCGGGAATATTTAACTAATCAAGAAAAGCAACATCGAAGCTATAGATTCCTACCTAATGGTTACTAAAGTTATACAAATTTGGTGGAGGGAAGAATAGTTATGTATAAGAGAATCAATATTTTAAGTTGAACACTCAATTAGAAGTGAAACTCTGAAGACATTTATAACCTAAAAATGATCTATAACTATCAAATGCACCAAATATTGCAAAGGAAATGTCATAAGTGGATAGCATATGGAAGAAGAGGAGGTAGGGACTTGGAACCCTTGTACATCTTGGCATGCCTTAGCACTTGGCACATCTTAGCTTGTTTGGTGTGTCTTCCTACTATCTGGCACATCTCAGCATGCCCTAGAATTCCCTAAGACACCTTGGCAGTCATGACTTCACAACTAGCATTGCATTTTTCCATGACTTGGGAACCTTACATTCACTAGAACACCTTGGCACTCCCTAGTTATCATGCCCTCTGTTATCCTCCATAATCTCCAAGGTTAATGAGGAGATCGATGAAGGTAACCATAGACCAAGCTTTTAGTTTGGTAGCTAGCTCTACCAAACCGAAGAGGGCTCTCTATATGAAATCACAACCAAGATATGACTGGAATGTAAAGAATTTTAGGCTAGATAGCTAGGCTCAGGTGGGTTTTCGGAAAATTTAGGGACTTGGAACTCAATCCACCGGTGTCTTGTCTAGCAGGGACTTTGTCAAGTAGGCAAGGAGTTGGAACTATGTCTAGGATAAAGCACCTAACATGCATGACAAAAGCTCCCTAGAATAGAGTACCTCCTACCTAGAAGAGTGTCCCCTACTCAAAATATAGAACTCTTCTCTATTGTGCACTTTTCTTAAAGCTAAATCTATGCATAAAATAGTACTAAGAAAAACACCTAAATTAAGAAAAGTGAGCATCTAAGTCAAACTATAAAAGTATAATAAATATGTCTCTATATAAGTTTGGGAAAACTAGAAAAGCATGCTTTCATACAAAAATAATAAGATGGCTAAAATCGATGTGATTCTTTCATCGTTGCTATACCCTCACAGCAAAACTAGAATCTATAACATGTACCCCAAGGCTGTATGCATATGCTGAAGGTGTATATTGAGAGGATCTACTGAGATGAAGTACTATTGAAGGAGACACACCTTCAAAACAATAGATAAAGTCTATTTTGAATTCAACCCATTTGCACACAAACGAAGGCTGCTACTGGGTACACTTCTCTACTGAATGGAAACTGCAATGTATTGTAGTGCTGCTAAAGAAAAAACACATTTAGTGCAACATGGATAAAACTCTAACATATATTGTCACTGTGGCCTTGGTTATCGATGATCTCATCAATATAGGTAACAACTCTGATAGTTGAAAAACTGAAAGGTGAGATGCATAGATCATTTTTTGAAATGATAGATTTGGGCATACTTTATTATTTTTTAGGAGTTTTAGTATAGAAAATGCAAGGTAGCCTATTGCATCTTTATGTCATAGGCCAAGGATGCAAATAAATACATAAAATATTAAATAGCATGGTATAATTCGATTGCAGGTTCTTTTGAAACAGGAATGGAATTCTCCTTGTGCGGGTTCTAATCTAGTGGGTATAACTTTAAATAAGAAACTGATCGTAATGGGGTTGAAATTGTCTCACAATTCATGAAAAGTCCCAAATTTGTTCACTAGAAATAAGGAGAGTGAGTCGTCAGTTTTATGGAAGGGAACACCCTATTCACAAGAAGATAACTTGAAATTAGTCAGGCATATTATTTCTCATCTTCTTGTATGTGTGTGCTTTGAAAAGATAACCACATCCAAAGACTCAATAAAAACTTTGGTAAAGTTTATAGATGTGAAACACTTTTGAGAAAACCCATCGCTTAATGATAATTGAGTGAGGAATATGTCGAAGGATTCAATATTGCACTCAATCATAAAAAGGAAGTTGGGGTATCCAACATCTTGCCAACAAATTGACTCCAACCATAATGTGAAAGGAAGGTTAACTGTGAAACCTCTTTCCCACTTTGTAGTATTGTTCCCTCTTGAATTTCAACAGGTATTTGTCTTCTTAGATCCACAAAACTCGTTCCAGGTAAACTCTGCATGATACAATTGTGACGTGCAAGCTTGACACATGCTCTAGTTTCCCTCAAAAATAGGGTAAGTCAAAATATTATGACAACCTTAACCGTAATTTGATCATACACTATTGAGGTATTGCATGGAATAAATAATATACTATCAATGGACTAATGAAGAACTCAAAATAAACAAATTTCTTATTGCTACAATAGCGCCTCTTGGGATTTTCAGATAAAGAACCTAACCTGCATGGCAAAAACCTCCTAGAATAGAGTACCTCCTACCTAGAAGTGTGTCCCCTGCTCAAAATATAGAACCCTTCTCTATTGTGCACTTTTCTTAAAGATAAATCTGTGCATAAAACAGAACTAAGAAAAACACCTAAATTAAGAAAAGTGAGCATCTAAGTAAAACTATAAAAGCATACTAAATATGGATGTATCTAAGTTTTGGAAACACTAAACAAGCATGCTTTCATACAACAACCACAATATGCCTTAAATCGATGCCTTTCATCGCTGCTACAACCTCATTGGAAAACTATAATCTACAACATGTATCCCAAGGCTGCATGCATCTACTAAAGGTGCAGACCGAAAGGATCTACTGAGATGAAGTATTGTTGAAGGAGAAACACCTTCAAAACAATAGATAGAGTCTAATGTGCATTCAACCCATCTGCACATAGGCCAAGGTTGCTACTGGGTACACTTCTCCCCTAAATGGAAACTGCAGTGTATTGTTGCTCTACTGAAGGAGAAACACCTTCAAAGAAACACAGATAAAACTATAACATATATTGTCACTATGGTATTGGTTGTAGAAGATCTCATCAATATAGGTAACAACTTCGATAATTGAAAAACCAAAAGGTGAGCTACATAGATCATTTGAAATGATAGATTTGGGCATACTTTATTATTTTTTAGGAGTGTTAGTATAGAAAATGCAAGGTAACCTGTTGCATATTTATGTCATAGACCAAGGATGTGAATAATTACAGAAAATATTAAATAGCATGGTACAAGTCGATTGCAAGTTCTTTCGAAATAAGAATGGAGTTATCCTTGTGCAGATTCTAATTTATTGGGTATATATTTAAATAAGAAATTTATAGTTATGGGGTTGGAATTGTCTCACGATTCATGGAAAGTCCCAAAGTTGTTCAATAGAAAGAAGTAGAGTGATTCATCAGGTTTATGAATGGGAATACCCTATTCATAAGTAGATAACTTCAAATTAGTTGGGCATATTATTTCTCCTCTTCTTTTACATGTGTGCTTTGAAAATCTAACCACCTCCAAAGACTCAAGAACAACTCTAGTAAAGTTTATAGGTGTGAAGCACTTTTGAGAAAAGCCATCACTTAATGAAAATTGAGCGAGGAATATGTCGAAGGATTCAATCTTGCACTTAGTAATAAAAAGGAAGTTGGGGTATCCAGCATCTTGCCAACAAACTGACTCCAACCATAATGTGAAAGCCAAGTTAACTGTGAAACCTCTTTCCCACTTTGTAGTATTACTGCCTCTTGAATTCCAATGGGTATCTTACTGCTTAGATCCACAAAACTTGTCCCAGGTAAACTTTGCATGATACAATTGTGATGTGCAAGCTTGACACACACTCTAGTTTCCCTCTAAAAGAGGGTAAGTCAAAATATTATGACAGGCTTAACTGTAATTTGATCATACACTGTTGAGGTATTGTATGGAATAAAATATACTATCAATGCACTAATTAAGAACTCAAAATAAACAAATTTCTTGTTGCTACAATAGCGCCACTCTTGGGATTCTCCAAGGAGCCACTAATTTATACACATTTGGAATCTTTACTTGGTCTATAGAAAGATTAAGCAATGGTAGTGATCACTCTTTTCCCTCCCATGGAAGGTCTATACAGAGTCAAAAATAGATTGATTTAAAAGTGAGGTATATGCCTGACAAATAGGGGTCTGACACTTCAACTCTAATTTATTGGCAAGGAAATATTCAACTGTAAATGCTTGATCTTCTACAGTGTAAATTTCTATATAAATGGCTAGCGTAAATCTATCCATTGTCCACATATCCCAAAAAACCATGTATGTATGGACTCTGGTTGTGTGTAATGGAGGGGAGATCACATAAATAATCCATTATCAAAAGAAAAAGTTAAAGCACAACATTCTATGGAGAATTTTTTAAAATTTTTATTACATACCTTAGAAAGTTTGAAAGGACATAATTGAAGCTTCCCTCTCCTTCCACACTTCATTAAATATGCCCCTTTTCCAATGCAGATGTGGCCTGCAGAATCACAGTCAGCAAATACAATATGAAAAGTAATTTTAATGAATTAATGTAGCTTTGTTATACCTCAAGAAAATGGACTATGAGAAATTTGATTCATTCTCTACAAAAGATGATATAGCAAGATCTAATTACATTTTTAACTGAAACAAAGATAAATTGGATTCATGCTCTGCAATAGAGAATATAATGAGATCTAATGACATTTTCAACTCAAACAAAGGTAAGTTAAGTAAGCTCAAGCTCCAAAATGATGGCATCCAACTTCTGAGTGGCAGTTACTATATATATCTAGCTAGAGGTTATAACATAAAGATATTTGTTATATGTGAAGATAAAAAAAAAATGAAAGGAATGTGAAATTTTGACCATCAACTATAAGTTCCTTTCAAGGACTAGATCAAACCATAACATTGTTATCAAGATAATCAACTCACCCATGCTAGTATGCTTCTATTAGTTTCATGATAAAACTCAAACTCAATAAACTTCAAACAACATAAATTAACCAACAATATCTCTGAGGTTGGTTACCTAAGGATTATATCATGCTAAATTACCTTTTACATCTAACATTGAAAATGAATATGAAAGAAATGAAGACAAATCAGTGATTATGATGGATGCATATGATGAAATAATTTAAAAAAAAAACCTTCTTGCTACTGATGAGACTTCTAGGGGATTCTTGGATGAAGTTGATCCTGATCTGCTTTCTAAAATCAAAGAGACACTTTCTAGCTAGTCTGATTTGACGGAAAACAACCCCAATGCTTATGAAAATGAATATGGAAAGAAATAATCATCAATGAACCTGCTCTTGAAGAAGGTGTATCAAAGTATAATATGGATAGTATTTTAAATTTCCACAGCTAGTAGAGGGTTTTCCTAGTTGGTTTCCCTAGAAAATTTTGTTTTTTTTTTTCTATAGTGTGACTGTGTTTTATTTCTGTTCTATTCCAGTACAAATTGGTAGAGATGTTTTTTTATCTTCGTGCAACAATTAGTTTTAGATTTATTCATTCAAGCAATAGCAGAATTTCAAGGAAATTCTACACAGGGGACAATTAATCTATATTTTCACTTATATATTTTGCAAGTAAAATTCACAACTAAATTTTCATCCAAAGTGTTTAGGTTACTAGCAAGTGGTATCACAACATACCTCAACATTGCAAGGCATAAATCATACTATTCAATAAGGTTGAGACTTGAGATACACAAATCTTCCCAAGTTATGCAAGAAAGAAAACTGATTATTTTTAGTTCTAAATCTATCCAACCATAACAAAATTATGCCATTTTCAACACCCTCTAGTCAAATTTATTCCTGGCTGTAGAAATTCTGCAAATTCTCTACAAATCTTGCTCTAAGACCATGTATAAAATCTGACTGTAGATTAAACCAATAATGCAATGTCAATCAAAGCAAAATAATATAATCTACTTCTACCATCAATTTGCGGAAGCTTAAAGATTGAACTGAACAGAGCTGAACAATATAACCATAAGAAGAATAATCTATCATCCAAGACACATGAAAATACTTTGGGGAAAGCCTCAGCTAAAAACCACACTATCTGTATTATCATAGAAGGTGGAAATACATAGGAATTATACAAAGCCTTAGCTCTCACAGCTAACCATCTCTCAGTACAATCCTCACAGATGCTCACAGGCAATCTTGGCTTCTCACAGGCCTTCCTCTCCGCCCTTCAAGCTCCTATTTCCTTGCACTGTTCCTAGTGGATGATTCTCCTCCACCCAGTGGAACAGTGCTCTCACACATTGCTCTAAAACATTGTTAGAATTGCGCAATCCTCAAGGAACCTTATTCGTTCTGCGTGCATGAGTTTTCTTTAGGAAAACACATGAAACTAATAGTACATTGTCCCTGACATTTAACTTAACTGGGTCTTTCTGAGAATAGACATGCATGAGTTTTTGATGAGGACATCTTTAGTTAACTGAAGTACACTAGTTGAGTGCATGCATGCATCAACTGACTGATAACTCACCATTAGTTCCTTAAACAGTTTGGAACTAATTTAACTAGACTTAACTCAGTAAACTGAGTTAACTAATTACAACTCAAATATAACTCAATTTTATCTCCTTAATTTAAGGCTTATCTCCTTAATTTAAGGGATAACTCTTGCATGACTGTAGAAAGACTTCTAACTTGAATTTCTCCAACTAATTAAGTCAACATAACTTAATTAATTATTTCCAAGTAGTTGCTAAGACTAAATTCGATTTTTAATTCACATTTTTAATTCAAAGATAAATTAAAATTGGAATATTTTGGATTCTATTTTTATCATTTCTTTTTGCTATTTTCAACACTCCCTCTCAACAAGAAAGGAATTCAACTCGATCCCGCTCTTGAACCTTTGTAATGTTATGCATGCAACACTTCTCTCTAGTGTTGTTTCTACAACAACTCCAGAAACAAAAAAAACATCCAACCTGAATCAGTATGATGCATCTATCATCAAAGTCTCTGACTGCTATTGCCTCTATCAACTGAAAACTTTGTGCTTTTGCTGACTCTGCATTTCTGCACTATTGTCAATCCTTCTCTATACTCTTCAATATCTGACTACTCTAGCCTCTATCACTTTGATCTATGACTGCATCAATCTCACTGACTCCTCCCGCTACTATGTACTTTGGGCTCCCGTAGAAAGGTACAATCCATGAGATAAAACCTCTCAATGGACCCTACCTAGTTTCAACCTTCATGGGACTATCACTTCACATCGCCCCACCTCACACCTGGAGGTATGGCTGCGTGTGATCCCTCTGCTCACTTGGATTGAAATCCCCCCTAATGGAGGTATCTGCATGAGTGCATCTCTTCACTCGGTCTCCTCTTTGCTTCTCCAATTATGGCTCCTCCACAATTGCCTAAGACTTCTTCTGGGCTTGCATGTTGAGGTAATATACTCTCCCCCTCAACCACCAAGTCTCTAACATTTGCCTTGCTCCTTAAGGCTTTGCATCTATCTTGAACCTCAAGAGCATACAGGTTCTTAGCTTGTGAACCTATCTGTTTCACTTGTCTCATGGTGATGTGTCTAAGGAACACCTTTCCTTTACTAAAGACAACATCGTAGCCTTTGTCCTCCAACATCACGACCGATACCAAGTTTTTCTTTACTCCAGGCACATATTTCACATATATCAAGGTGATAGGAGCTCCATGATCCCTCTTGAAAGCAACAGTTCCCACTCCTGAAACACTATACCTTCCATTGTCACCCATCTCTATGCGCATCTTGAGGTCTTTCTCCTCCAAGGTACTGAATAAACTTTTATCGCTAGTCATGTGTAATGAGGTTCCACTATCAAGATACCAAACACAACCCATCATCGATGACACCATGCATACGATGAGGGTAAATTCCATTTTGAATTGAGAGGCTAATGCCTCACCTTTCGATCCTTCTGAGGATACATTGTTGGACTTCTTCGATGGGCAATTAGTCACATAATGTCCCATCTCGTGGCAATTAAAGCATCTCACTTTAGACTTGTCACCCTTCTTCCCTCCATGAGAAGAATTTGATTTCGAATTGGAAGCATTCCCCTTCCCTTTCCTTGCTTACTTGCTAAGGCCAAATTTTCTTCATCATCATCCCTGGATGAAGAACCATCTCGTGTGCCCCTCCTGATCTCCTCCTGCATGAGATCCGACCACAGTCGTTCCTAATCCGACAGTTTCCCCTTCCATTCATAGAGTCTTGGTAGCCATTCCAACTCTTTGGAAGGCCAAGGAGAGCGAGGTTCACCATATCATCATCGGTGGTAGTTATTCCCATACTGCCAAGCTCATCTCTATAGGCGGTGAGCTTGTTTAGATATGTGGAAATAATATCGCCCTTCTCCATCTTTATTATTCGAAGCTTATCCTTGAGCACCAATTTCCTCTGGTTGCTACTGTTCTGGTCAAGGTCCTTCAATGTCTTCCACATTGAATATGGAGTATCCTTCCCATGGAGACTCGAGAAAATATGGTCTCGAACTCCCTCAAGGATTATCCGTCTTGCCTTTGCCACACACTTCTTCTACTCAGCCAACTCTTATGCATTAGTTGAAGCTGGCTTTGGGATTTCTTGATGAATGAAATCCTTCAAGCCATTTTCTTCTAATACAGCCTCCATGTGATCTTTCCATGCTATGTAATTCAAGCTACCTTCCAAGGCATACTCGAGTCTCAAGCCATAGAATTCCATTGACCAGCCTTGAAGTATGATAAGAATTCGATTTTCACCTGCAACCCCAAACTTCAAACTTCAAATTCTCTTCTCTATATACTGTTCATAGCTCTGATAAACTTGGCTTTGATACAATGTAGAAATTCTACAAATTCTCTACAAATCTTGGTGTAAGACCATGTAGAAAATTTGATTGTATATTAACCCGATAATGCAATGTCAATAAAAGAAAAATACTATAATCTAATTCTACTATCAATTTGTGGAAGCTTAAAGATCGAGCTAAATAGAGCTAAACAATATAACCATAAGAAGAAGAATCAATCATCCAAGACGCATAAAAATACTTTGGGGAAAGCCTCAGCTGAAAACCCCACTATATGTATTATCATACAAGGTGGAAATACATAGGAATTATACAAAGCCTTAGCTCTAACAACTAGCCATCTCTCATTACAATCCTCACAGATGCTCACAGAAAATCCTAGATTCTCACAAGCCTTCCTCTCTACCCTCCAAGCTCCTATTTCCTTGCACTGTTCGTAGTGGATGATTCTCCTCCACCCAATGGAACACTGCTATCACACATTGCTCTAACACACTGTCAGAACTGTACGATCCTCAAGGAACCTTATTCCTTTTGCATGCATGAGTTTTCTTTATAGGAAAACACATGCAACTGATAGTACATTGTCCTTACCTGATAAATCAACAGCTCTATAGTCCCTCTAGGTCAGGGTTTCTGAGCAACTGTTACAGACACAGAGCTGGAAGCGAATAGATCGAGGCTAGCGGTTTTACTCAGAAGGGGACAAGAACTGACCCTCCAGATGGTCAACGAGGGGTCCATTAGGACCCCTACCTTTAAACAAATAGTCATGCAGAAGCAGAAGCAGACAACGCAGGAAGGAGTCAGAATTTCAGGATATGATAGGCTCAAGCAGAACAGCGGGAAAAATAAGTAGAAAAAAAAAGGAGAGGTCAGAGAGCCCAGCAGCAACCCACAAGTCAAAGGAAAAGGAAATGAGGGTTTGGAGAACAGTGGAAAAAATGACACTACAGGACAAAAACTTACAGTTAATAATGAAAAACAGTCAAAGGAAAAGGGGGAACAAAAGGTAGGCTCCCAGGGGAAAGAAGAAACGGAAGGGGAAACCAGCTCGAACCCCAACAGCAACCCAACAGCAAGCAGAACCTGAAAACCTAAAAAAGCAGATACCCTTAGAGTTGTCATCACTGATCCAGAGATCCAAGCATATCGAGAGCACATGGTAGAACATGCAGTCATTTGTAAGTTTATGGGCTTGTGGCCAACTGAAAGAGCATTATGTCAATGGATAAGACAGCAATGGAAACCCAAGGGCGATGTGAAACTACATTTAGCAGCAAAGGGATTCATTACTGTAGTTTTCACCAACCTAGAAGGCAAGGATAGAATTTTTGATGGAGGCCCATACTTCTTAGCTTCAGCCGGTCTCTACATGCGACCATGGAAACCAAATTTTGTTCCAGAAAAAGAAACCTTCACTCAGGTACCAGTATGGATCCGCTTGTTTTCTCTTCCCATAGACTATTTGGGTCTATCTGCTCTGAAACAAATTGGGGATCAGCTGGGCACCTTTATCAAAGCCTCAAAAGCAACCATACAAAGAAAATACACCTCGTGTGCAAGAATCTACATGGAAATGGATGTATCAGGTGCTCTACATGAGGGTTTATGGCTAGAGTACAGGGATGAGGATTACTTCCAAGCGATAGACTATGAACAGATTCCTTTTTCACTGTCGAAGATTTCATGAGCATGGACATCTAATGAGGGAGTGCCCTCTGAATAAACGAGAAGAAGTTACTAAGACAGAGCAAGCAAACAGAGGCAGAGATAACTTTGTAAAACCAAAGATAAGACAAAGAGCCAACCGAAGAAGAACAAACATAATAAAAATAGAACGAGGTCACCACAGTAACACTTTTGAAATCTTAGAGTTAGATACAGACTCAGTGGATTTGAATAAAGTTCTAACTTCAAATGAAGTGCTAACAGGAAAAGCCGAGCAAACTATAAAAGAAACAGAAGAAGGCATTATTAGCACAGAAGTCCAAATGAAGGGACAAATAGAAGAGCCAGAGGAGGATACAGACATGCTTACCAGCGATGGAGGAAGCGATGACTTAGAGCTGGAGGAGGTTATAGCATGGGAAGGGATGAACCTACCAGTCATGGTCCAAAACTGGAAAGCACGAGGCATAGAAAATGTACTAGAAGAAGAGATCAGGAAGGTCAATGGTCTATTTATAGCAAGGCAGAAAGCGGAGTTCGAAAGACAAAGTAGAAAGTTAGGCATAGCAAAAGGAGCTGGGAACCACCCAAAGAGTCTGCTCTGCAACTCAACAAGCTCAAAGAAAAGGAAGAAGCGAGGCCGAAGAAGAAGTGGTGAGGCTCTGCAGGAGCTAGGGATAATAATGATAAACTCAGGGAAGATGAAGGTTCTAAATGCCTTCCCATCTTACCAATAATTCATCTAGTTAATCATGAAAATCATTTCATGGAATGCAAGAGGGCTAAACAGCCAAGCAAAGCAGAGAATTCTGAAAAGAAAATATCAGAAAGAAAAACTGGACATCATATTCGTTCAGGAAACTAAATGCAACAATACTAGCATGGCTAACATCAGTAAGAAGCTCGGCAATCACATAGAGTATATGGAAGTAGAGAGTCAGGGATGAGAAGGAGGTTTAGTCACTATGTGGGACTCGAGGATGATTCAAGTCCTCTCAGCAGAAGCAACCAAAGCATTCATAGCCGTGGAAGCCCAACCCACAGGTAACTATGAATCCTTCTTATGCACAAATGTTTATGGACCGCAGAAGATAGAGGGTAAAATAACCTTTTTGAGTTCTCTGTTAAGTTTGATTTCTATGCATCCATATTCCAAATGCATTATGGGGGGCGACTTTAACATGATAACTACCCTTCTGGAGAAAAAAGGGGGAATACGAAAACTCAGTAAGATGCGGAATTATTTACAAATTTCATTGACAATGCTAAACTGGTGGATATCCCACCAAAGAGTGGCACTTTTACATGGAATAACAGACGAGGTGGCGACAGGCTGATTGCCTCTCGTCTGGATAGATTCCTCATCTCTGAGAGCATCATTATGGATGGTATTCTAGTTGATTCAGACATCCTTCCAAGTGGAGGATCTGACCACTGGCCAATATCTTTAATAGCAGCTATCCATGGCACTCCAAGGAATAAACCTTTCAGATTCAAAAAATTTTGGTTGGAACACCCCAACTTCCTCAATCTAGTGGAGAAATGGTGGTCTGAACCTATGATTGGAAGGGGATCCAAAATGTTTATTCTTCAGAAGAAATTAAAGTACACTAAAGCCAAAATAAAAGAATGGAATATTACGGAGTTTAGAGATATTTTTAAGGAGAAAACCTTAATAGAAGATAAACTGGAACAAATACACAAAGCTTGGGCTTCAGGGCACAATAGCGAGGAGTCTGTAGAGCAGGAAAAAGCTTTGACTCATCAGTGGCATACACGCTGTCAGCAGGAAGAAACTCTCTGGAAGCAGAAATCCAGAATACGGTGGCTAAAAGAGGGTGAGCAGAACACCAAATTTTTTCATAGATCTGCCCTAGATTACAGGAGTGCGAATAAAATACTAGAACTCAAGGATGAGAATGGGGAAACTTTAAAAAATCACCAAGACATAGCGGCTCTTCTCACTAGGCATTTCAACATTATTGCCCAGGAACTACAAGCAAACAGAGAGGATGCTATAAAGGAGCTCATTACGGCCATTCCCAAAACTATTACCAATGATCAGAACTCAGCCCTCAGTAGAGAAATCACCCTAGAGGAAGTGGAAGAAGCAGTCAGAAGCATGCCAAGTGATAAGGCCTCGGGACCGGATGGTTTCACCATTAATTTTTACAAAGCTTGTTGGGACCTAGTGAAACATGAAATTTGGGAAGTTGTAGAGGAATCTAGGCGATCTGGATCCATCCTCAAATCTCTTAATTCCACCTTCATAGCGCTTATCCCAAAGATGGAAGAAGCAAACACTCCTGAGAAGTTTAGACCAATTGCTCTGTGTAATGTCATTTATAAAATCATATCGAAAGTTATAGCTAAGAGACTGAAGCCAATTCTTCCTGGCCTCATATCAGAAGAGCAATCGGGGTATGTCGAAGGGAGACAGATATTAGATAATATTCTTCTAGCTCAAGAAATGATCCACACTCTTCAAACTAGAAAATTAGCAGGGATGTTAATGCAACTTGATCTATCGAAAGCCTATGATAAAGTTAGCTGGCAATATCTAGAAGCCATTCTAAAAGCCTTTGGTTTTTGCAAGCAATGGATCAATTGGATTCTAGCCCTCATTAAATCCTCCAGGTTCTCGATCCTTATCAATGGATCCCCCTCTGCACCCTTTTCACCCACTCGTGGAATCAGACAAGGAGACCCTCTCTCCCCCTTCCTGTTCGTAATCCTCATGGAAGGACTCAACAGACTCATAGCCAAAGAGAAAAGGGAAGGGAAGATCAAGGGACTTCAGCCTCTCCAATCCATTCCAGCTACCACACACCAACAATTTGTGGATGATACTATGTTACATGGAACCCCCACGGTGAAAGAGGCTCTGGCATTTAAGAAAATCCTTGATCTATTCAGCAAGGCGTCGGGAATGGAAATTAATTTTTCCAAGTCCACGATTTTTTTCTTTCACACCCATCCAGCTATTCAGAAGCATCTCTCTAATTTACTTGGTTTCAGAAAAGGTTGTCTACCATCAAGATATTTAGGAGCACCTCTAACACTTAAACCCTGGCAAAAAGTGCACTGGGAGAAAATCTTGGCTAACCTGGAGAAAAGGTGTAAGCACTGGACGCACAGGGCACTTAATTTTGCTGGGAGATTAGTCCTCACCAAAGCGGTTCTGCAGGCTATCCCGCAGTACTTACTCTCCATGCTGCCATCCCCCAAGGGCATCCTTCAACAAATTAGAACAATCCAAAGATCCTTTTTATGGAACGGGATTGGGAAAAAAATGGGCGCTTGTGGCATGGCACAAACTCTGCAAACCGAAAATTTTGGGAGGCCTAAATTTGGTGGATCCTTCAATCATCAACATGACTTCTGGAGCAAAACTCTGGTGGAGATGGATAAAAGAGCCCCATCTTCCCTGGGCAAGACATTGGAAAGAGAAATATACCCCAGAGTGCAACAATTAGGATCTTATCAGACTTCAGGAGGTCCCTAAGGGTTCTCGCATATGGAATCTTGCTAGGAAAAATCGCAACTTGGTGCAGGAAAACAGTTTTTGGGAAATTCAAAATGGGCATTCAGCTCTTTTTTGGGAAGATGCTTGGAAGCAACTCCCAAAATTGGAAAAGCCAGAGCTCGCTCTTCTCAAGTAGAAATGCCAACAAGAAGGCCGATACAAAGTCCAACAGTACTGGAACCAGAATGGCAGGGATCCTAACTGGAGAGAATGGATAAACTTCAACTTCGACAAAAACAATGGGGAAAACGATAGTACAAAGCATCTAATTGATCAACTTCTCAAAAGGAAGATAATGAATACGGAAGAAAAGGACCAGCTTCGATGGGGAATGAAAGGCAGCAGAAACTTCTCAATCAAGGAAGCCAGGGAACTGATAGAAAATGCAGAGCAGAGGGAGGTAACTCCTTGGAGTCATAAAGTGTGGGACAACCTGTTTTGGCCAAAAATAAAAACTTTCCTCTGGCTTTTAATGAGGAAAAAAACCTTGACGTGGGAAAATCTACGCAATAAAGGTTTTCATGGGCCTTCCAGATGCCCAATGTGCCTAGCAGAGGAAGAAACAATAAACCATTTATTCAATTCCTGTGACTGGGCATGTCAGTTATGGAATTGGGCAGAGGGTATTTTGCTAAATTCTAACAGAAATAGGAAGTCCATCCAAGATACCATACAAAATTGGCAGAATAATTACTCAAAGAATCCCAGAGTCAACAACATTTGGAGAGTTATGCCAGGTTTCTTAACATGGACCATATGGAAGGAGCGTAACAGGAGAATTTTCCGAGATGAATATAGAAATACAGAGCATTCCATAGATACTATTATGATAAATATCAGACAGTTAATTCAAGTGAAAGTCAAAGCGGAACCTAATGATTAGCCTTCGCCTAGTGACTTACGCATTTTAAAACTCTTCCAGCTGAACATCAACCAGAGCATGCCCCCATCGAGAAGCCAGCAGAACCCAAATTCTGAGTCCAACAGTTGGAAATATCCGCTGGTTGGTTGGCTGAAGTTGAATTTTGATGGCGCGTCCAGAGGTAACCCTGGGATGGTGGGTATAGGAGGCATCATAAGAAACCATGAAGGAGACATTCTTCATATTTACTACAAAGCTCTAGGAGAAGGGACGAACAATGAAATGGAGTTTGCAGCCTTAGAACAGGGACTACGGATTCTAAAAGACATGCAGAATTGCACAGCGGTGGTAGAAGGCGACTCAGCCCTGGTAATTTCTGTGGCAAAGAAAATCTATGGCGGAACCAAAGCGAGCAAAGCAACGAAACATTGGAGATTAGCAAAGGTGACGGAAAACATAGCCGAGTTAATCAGCGGTATGAGAGGGTTAGTCTTCCAGGCGATGAGACGCAAGGCGAATGCGATAGCGGACCACCTAGCAAATCATGGCATCGACAACCAAAATAGGGAATGGGACAGTTGTTGGCGGCATGTGAACTGTCCAGACCTGAAGGAGAAATGCATCCAGCTGGCCAAACAAGACATGGAAAATGCCAACCGAGCTTAACCGGAAGGTGCTCGGCTTCCACGCTTTTCTATGATGGGGCACGCTAGAGTGACAAAGGATATTAAAGGTTGGAAAAGGGCAGAAGGACAGGTAATTCCAGTGCATTTATGGCAACAGAAGGGGAATAAAGGAAACAAATCTAAAATGATGTGCCGCAACGATCATCGCCGCCACCACAGCAAGTTGGCGAACACTTGGCACTTTCTGATTAGAGAGAGAAGAGACAACATTTATGTCAAGGTTTTGATACATCACATGGAAAACATAGCTCTATGTAGTAACAATTATGTTAGTACATCCACGTCGTTTCGGGAGGATCGGGTAGTCATGGGCAATATCCTCCAGAACAATTATTTAACAGCGAGTAGAGGCAAAGGCACCATCAGCATTTTTCAGTGCATCGTTCTGGTTCATTTACGTTCGGCTCCCTATACCTGTTCTCACGTCACAAGTGTTAAGCTAAGTATGGAAGGTGACGGCTGCCGCAACATCACTGCGAACATGGAGCTCAAGACAGCGAGGGAAATGTACGAGACCAGAACCACGTCGAAGAACAAGTGCAAATTGTCTGACTTGGAGGCTTCTGTGAAGGAAGAAGAGCGAAAGAGGTCTGAGGAAGATATAGCGTAGGAGGTTGATTGGCTTCAGGATCCTGGTACAGTAACCAAACGGGCCACACAATTTGTGCATACTCAGGCGGAAAGCTGGCGAGTAAAAACCCTGCTGGCGCGTGCTCTGGATTCGAGGGAAGACAGTAAGAAGCTGCCTCAAAGTGGCCAGGTCATCCCTGAGGCCCAGATGAAAATTTTATATGGCATTTATGAAGCTTTGGATTTCAAAATCACGGTGGTGCATGAGGTAGTAGATTCTCTGTCCAAGAAGATGATGGTGCTTATTAAGCTCCTCAGGCAGATGCTCAGTCCAGAAGCTCGGCAGACTGGCGGACTGCAACAAGAGAATCAGGTGGAATGTCGTAGCTATCAATCCCTGCAAGCGAGAGAGGACAACCATGTTCTGGAACAGGCCTTGGACACAGCGAGCAGGTTTGGGAAACCCCCTTAGTAATTCTATGTTGATGTTAATTCTCATCCGTCGTGACCGGTGGTTCATCTGTCTTGACCAGTTTTTTGGTCTCCCTAAGATCTGGGATTTTGTCATTTCTATAGTTTCTGCATATGGAAGGGCTGCGGTCTTCAGCTCAACCTCTCTTATTCTCAGGCGAAGTTAGATAGAAGGATTTTCTACCCTGCGTGGTGTGAAGTTAATAGTTTTTGGTTAGTTTGTATGGAAATTATGGCTTCTGGCTTGTTATCTTCAGGTCTCAATCTGCTATGGCAGATTTTTTGTACTATATTTTTACCCTTTTAATATAATCTTCTGACTTACAAAAAAAAAGATAGTACATTGTCCTTGACCTTTAACTTAACTGGGTCTTTCTCAGAATAAACATGCAAGAGTTTCGGATGAGGGAATCTTCAGTTAATTGGAGTTCACTAGTTGAGTGCATGTATGCATCAACTGACTGATAACTCACCATTAATTCCTTAAACAGTTTGGAACTAATTTAACTGGACTTAACTCAGTAAAATAAGTTAACTAATTACAACTCAAATATAACTCAATCTTATCTCCTTAATTTAAGGCTTATCTCCTTAATTTAAGGGATAACTCTTGCATGACTGCAGAAAGACTTCTAACTTGAATTTATCCAACTAATTAAGTCAACATAACTTAATTAATTATTTCCAAGTAGCTATTAAGACTAATTTCAAATTTTAATTCACAATTTTAATTCAAGGAAAAATTAAAATTGGAATATTCTGGATTCTTTTTTTATCATTTCTTGTTGCTATTTTCAACACTCGCCTCATTCAACTCAATTAAAAATATGTTAATATCATTGATATTTCTTCTTCAATTCATGCTTCTAAGTTATATATTTATGCAACCTCCTAATATATGATTTATGTTAAGTGATTATTCACTCAAAAATTTTTAGTCTGTCCAGCGCGTCTACCTAATTTTTTGATTAGTTTCTGGGAAGACTCTACCATACATTTGCAGCAGAAAATAGAAGATTGTTTTAGTATCTAGTGCTAAAAAAATCTAATCTAGAAAAAGTATTTTGGGTTGTTTTCCTAAAAATATTTACAAATTTTCAACCCCAAAGCCATTTGAGGGAGAATTTTAGTCAGGGAGAAATTTAGTATTATTTTTGGAAAATTTGAATGCAACTAAAAGAAATTCTTCCCATTTTGTCAAAAGATTCCAACACCAAATATGAGTGAATTCATAGAACTTAAGATTTGGAAATAATTAAATTTCACTTTGCTTTTCCAAGACCATATATGAGTGAATTCACAAAACCTGAGATTTAGATTCTGGAAATACTTAAATTTCACCTCATTTATTAGGATTGGAAGTTCCATCAAATGCAAACATGTAGCATTAAGGATCTACTTTGCTTGTTTAAGGACAATGTTTAGTTTATAAATAGTGATGCAGGAATCCTTGTATACATGCCTGACACATTTCTTTGGTCATAGCTAATGAAACTGAACTCCATCAATAGCTAACAGACAAGGTAGAATGTAAGAGAGCATCTACTTTTCAACATATACTCTAACAAAAATAAACATCTATACAGTCATATAAAGTTGTCACCACACTAAAAAAGGAATTAGAAACCAAAACAAAAATAGGAACAAGCTTGGATTGTTATGGCTACTCTAACAAAATGTTAAATATGATCAATATGTTAATATGGAAAATAGTGTAGTTGATTATGATTTATTGAGCCCAAGGGGTTAGCCCAACTGAATGTCATTAATGTTACTGGGTATTTGTGTTGGCATTATGACTCAGGTTTGGCACTATGGCATAGGTGTTGTCCTTGATGGCAACTCACTCTGATGACAGATCTCAGTTTAGGCTCTTAGAATGAAGGAAAATATATATACACAGGTTCACCTTGACCAAGACGCGTATACACGCGGGTTAGACATTCTAAAGACACGTATGCATATACATGCACTTTCACGCAAGGAAAAGCCCGTACATATGGGAGAACTTATTTTTGGTCCGTGGTATTTAGTCCTTGGTATTTGAACCTATGGTTTTGGACCATAGTATCTCATCAGATGTGTTGATCCCAAGTATTGGGCCCATAGTATTGGTTTGTTATGGTTTTGGACCGTGGTATTGTGAAAGGTCTAAGACTATAAAAGAGGAAGGAGATCATTAGGCAAGGATCATCTGATGTATTGAATATTTGAAGATGTGAAAGTGATTCATTTCTGTGGCAGGATCTCAATCAAGGAGGAACCTGAGCATTACAAGATAGATAAGTTCTATTGATGGGTCAAGATCTCAAGGCTTGAATAGTAATATATTTTTGTGATTTGATCTGTTATAATCGGCGCATAATTAGATTTATAAATCTGATAATCTGAGTATAACTGAAGTCTGTTTAAGTGTAAAGGGTGAATTATCTTTTATAGATCTATACACAGGTTCGGCTCTGCAAAGGCGTGTATACATGCAGGTTCAGCAAGAGAAGAAAGCGTATACGCTGGTTGACCTTGATTCAGCTACGTATGTACGCAGGTTTATACATAGTCAAGTAGCGTACGTCTCTCGAAATATGTTTTAGCTACTTCTATGGATTACTGCAGTGTTCTGGGCTCAGCATTGGTGTCTGGTTACTAGTATTGTTTTCTAGTTACAACATTCTAAGAAGTTATTGGTTGATTCAGTAGTTGTTTGTGGAAAGGATATTGGTTGATGCACATATACTTGATGTTTGTTTGATATTCATGGATCCAGTCTAATATTGAAGAAACGTGGTCCCTGGAAGAAAAGAGAAGGTTGTAGCCTTTTGTAGGTCAGCACCTACGTACTAGTATCTCAGCTAATACAAGAGCTAAGGGGGTTGTAGCTCCCTTCCAGGAGAAGCTGGAGAACGAGAGAGGGTTGTAGCTCTCTGCAGGTTGCAGCCTGCGTACTGGTATAAGTCTGCACCAGTACAGAATCATTGTAAAAAGAAGTTTCTAATTAAAAGAAGATAGAGACGAATTGCAGCAGGTGGTTTTTGCCCACATTAGGTTTCCACCTTATATCTTGTGTTCTTGTGTGTGATTGTCTTCTGCTCTGTTTTTACTGTTCCTGGTTACTGTTTATATGACTATGATGCACAGATTAATGATCGACATCTGTAGAATACATTAAATTATAAGCCTGCATGGTATACGCTGGTTTTATTATCTAAAGTTGCGGTTTTCTCTAACTGAAGTAGCGTATATGATCTGGGTGTGAAATAAAAAATATTTGACTTAATAATACTGATTCACCCCCCCTCTCAGTATTATTTCCAACAATTGGTATTAGAGCCGGTCCTTCAGAATAAGCTTGATCGCTTGAAGGAAGATCTATCATCATGAGAAACTACGAGAGAGAAGCCTCGATCAAGCCACCAATTTTTGATGGGACCAACTTCGTCTATTGGAAGGTAAGAATTACAACCCATCTTCAATCTCTTGGTACAGAAGTCTGGGATATCATAGATACAGGGTACACATTTCCATTAGCAACTCCTATAGATCCGGTTGGGAAGAAGCAATATGAAACAAATGCAAAGGCTGTCAATATTCTATTAGGGAGTCTATCTCAAACAGAATTCGTCAAGGTTATGCAGCTCAAAACCGCAAAAGAAATATGGGACAAGATCGTTCTGAGCTATGCAGGAGATGAACAAGTAAAATGAGAAAAAATTCAAACCCTCAGAATTCAGTATGAAAATCTCAGAATGCTTAATGATGAAAGTGTGGCTAACTATTTCCTTCGTATAGATGAGATTGTTAATTGTATGAAAAACTTGGGTGAAGAAATAAAAGAGGTTGTTTTGGTTGAAAAGGTTCTAAGATCTTTGTCTTCTAAGTTTGAATGAAAAGTTTCTGCCATAGAAGAAAAGCAGAATCTACAGAGCCTTACCATGTCACAGCTGCATGGAATTATAACTGCTTACGAAATGAGAAAAGGAGGACCATTAGACAGGAGAGAAGCTGCATTCAAGGCTTCAGGCAAAGGAGATTACTATGAGTCTGGACATATGTCAGAAGAAGAGGAAGAAACAAATTTTTTCAAGAACCTCCAATGGGGAACTGGAAGATTCAGAGGTAAGCTACCTTTCAAATGCTTTGCTTGTGGAAGAGTCGGTCATTATGCTGCAAAATGTCCTCATAAAGATAAACTAGACAAAGGTAAGGAACCTGTCAGATGGAACAGAAAGCAGAATAAGAAGAGCTATTACACACATGAAGATAGTGATGGATTGTCAAATAGTGATGAAGATGAATGAGGTAATGATGATAGACTTTTGATGGCTTTTGAAGATGATGATTTCTTGGATGCTATAAATGAAGAAGGTCTTTATGAAGAAATTTCTGGAATTAAAGTTTGTTTAGAGGAAAAGAATATGATTATAGATACTCTAACATTCCAACTTGCCGAAAAAGATAAATACAATGAAAAGTTAGAATGTGAAATTGTGGGACTTAGAAAATAAATTGAGAAAAAAAAAGCCCTTAATCTCAGATTTGCTAAAGGATCTGAAAATTTAGATGAGATTATCCAAGTGCAGCGTTCTCCACTAATCAAGAGAGGTCTGGGATATAATGAAGAAGCGTCTCAAGCACAGGAGCCATCCACCTCCAAAAGTTATCTTGATGTAGCAAGGAGGAGTGAACAAATTGACAATCGACAACAAAGGCACAATGGAGATCACCAGGTAAATCAGGGACAATTTACCTCAAGAATGAACAAAGGCTACCAGGTAAATCAGGGGAAATCTACTTTAAGGATGAACAAAAGCTACAACCAGCCACAGGTAAAACATTCTCAATTTGCCTCAAGGATGGATGTCAATAGAAACTACAATCATTCGGTTGGTAGATTTGATAATCGTAGGAGTTTCTTAAATGGCCAGTGTTTCCTTTGTCATAACTTTGGTCACAAAGCAATGCAATGTGTTGCCTATAAGACAATCATGACTAGAGAAGCTCAAAAACAAAGAAGTATGACTGGGATCATGAAAAGGACCTACAATAAATTTTCTGCTCTTGAAACTGAAATAGAATGTTCTATTTGTAACAACTTCAGTCATGAAGATTCTGAATGCAGGAGCAGGTTTCGGCAGACAACTTAGAAGGAACAAGTCTCAAGTGTCAAAACATGGAGAATGAAAGAACCACAACCAGAAAGATGTGGGATAGCCTTATATGAAGAAGGATAGGAAAATCAATGGTATATCGACAGTAGATGTTTGAAGCATATGACAAGTGATCAATAAAAACTTCAATCATATAGTGCCTTAGAAAAGGCAAAGAAGGTCTCATTTGGAAATGACACCCTTGCATTCATGAAAGGTAAAGGTTCTATTCAGTTGAAAGAAAAGGTCAAAGTTGGAAATGTTATGTATGTTGATGGCTTAAAGCATAATCTATTGAGTGTCAGTCAGATGTGCGATCAAGGAACTGAGGTAATATTTCGATCATATGGATGTAGTGTTCATGATCTTGATACAGGAAAAATAGTGATCAAAGGCATAAGAAGTCCAAATAATTTATACATATTCAAAGAAGGATAACATCAATGCTATCTAAGCAAGAATGATGAACACTGGCTATGGCATAGAAGATTGGGGCATCTTAGCTTCTCTCAGATAAGGAAAGCATGCAAATATCAGGCGGTTCGTGATCTTCCTGACATCAGAATTCCAGACAATACAATATGCAAATCATGTCAGTTTTGTAAGCAAACCAGAACTAATTTCCTTGAGAAGGAAGGATCAACTAGCAGGCCACTTGAACTTGTCCATACTGATATATGTGGTCCAACTAGGAAGAAGTCACCTCAAGGTGAAGAGTACTTCATATTGTTTATTGACGACTTTTCAAGGATGTGTTGGTTAGGACTCATGAAGTGTAAAGATGAAGCTTTCGAAAAGTTCAAATCATTCAAAGCCTTGGTTGAAAATGAATCAGATCGACGAATCAAATTTCTCAGCTCTGATCGAGGAGGAGAATTTACCTCAGATGAATTTTTCGATTTTTGTGAAGAACATGGCATAAGAAGGGAATTTTCTACTGCAAGGACACCTCAACAAAATGGAGTAGTGGAAAGGATGAACATAACTATTCAACAGATGGCTCGTGCTATTCTCGATGAATCTGGAACTCCCGCAACCTTCTGGGGTGAAGCCGCATTTGCTGCAGTAACTATTCTTAACAAGACAAATGTCCGGGTAAATGGCACTTAGACTCCTCATGAAGTTTGGTATGGTAAGACTCCCACAGTGAAATACTTCAAAATTTTTGGAAGAAAATGTTACATTAAAAGGACTGATGAAAATCTTGGCAAGTTTGAACCTAGAGTAGATGAAGGCATTCTCCTTGTTTACTCTCCCCATAGCAAAGCATATAAGTTTTACAATAAAAGACTTGGAAAAATTATTGAAAGTATTGATGTAGTGATTGATGAAGAAGGAAATACCTCTATGCAGGAAAAATCTAAAGTTTTCGAAGATGATGAGGACTATCCCTCAACGTCAAATAAGATTCATGATGAGGAAACCCATGAGGCACCAGAATAACAAATAAGAATAGAAGAAAAGACTCCATTCAGATACGTTCAGAAGAATCATCCAGAATCTCAAATTTTGGGGCAGAAAGAGGCAGGTGTACAAACAAGGAGAACCATTTTAGAAGCTTCAATCTATCTAGCATTGCTCTCCTCCACCGAACCACAAAATGTAAGAGAAGCATGAAAAGATGAATGCTGGGTCAAGGAAATGAATGAAGAACTTGAGCAGATTGAAAGGAATAACACTTGGGAGTTGGTTCTTAGACCAAAAGATAAGAATGTCATAGGGACAAAGTGGATTTTCAAAAATAAGTTGAATGAAAATGGAGATGTGGTTAGAAACAAGGCAAGACTTGTTTGTAAAGGATATGTGCAACAAGAAGGCATAGATTTTGAAGAAACCTTTGCACCAATGGCTAGAATTGAGGCTATAAGAATGTTCCTTGCTCTCTCTAGCTTTCAAAAGTTCAAGGTATTTCAGATGGACATAAAATCTGCCTTTCTGAATGGAGACTTGAATGAAGAAGTGTACATTGAACAACCAGATGGGTTCATCCTTCGAAATGATCCAAATCTTGTATGCAGACACAAAAAGGCTCTCTATGGTCTTAAACAAGCTCCAAGGGCTTGGTATTTTCGATTGGATGAGTACCTTCATCAACAAGGTTTTGCAAAAGGATCAACAGACACCAATCTATATATAAAGGTTGACAATGAAAAGTTGCTAATACTTGTTGTGTGTGTTGATGATATCATCTTTGGCAGCAATGAAGAAGACATGAGTCAAATTTTTGATTTGGTAATGCAAAAGGAGTTTGAAATGTCCATGCTTGGTGAGCTCACATATTTTCTTGGTTTACAAGTCCAACAAAACAAAGATGACATTTTTCTATCACAAACCAAGTATCTCAAGCAGATCTTGAAGAAATATGGGATGGAGGATTCGAAACCAGTATGCACCCCTATGGTTACAAGATGCAGTCTCAGCACAAATTATGAATCTGCAGCTATACATCAACCTACCTATAGATCCATGTTTGGTAGTCTACTCTATCTAATAGGCACCCGACCAGACATTATGCATGCAGTAGGGATAGTTGGAAGGTTTCAGACGAATCCAAAGGAAATTCATCTTCAGGCAGTCAAGAGAATTTTCAAATACTTTCAAGGGACTCAAAACTATGGTTTATGGTATCCTAGAGATACAGATATCACACTTCATGCATATACATATGTAGATTTGGCAGGTAGCATGGATGACAGGAAAAGCACTAGTGGTGGTGCATTCTTCATGGGTCCTAGATTAATATCATGGTTCAGCAAGAAACAAAGTTCCATTGCATTATCTACAAGTGAAGCAGAGTATGTAGCTGTTGCATCTTGTTGCACACAACTCCTTTGGATGATGCAAACATTGCAAGATCTTCAAATCACTTGTACTCCACCTATTTCCATTTTTTGTGATAATACAAGTGCAATCAGCATTTCAAAGAATCATGTCATGCATTCAAAGACCAAGCACATACCTATCAAATACCATTTTCTTTGGGAACAAGTGCTTGAACAAAAGGTCAAGTTGGAGTATGTTCCCTCTAAGGAACAAGTTGCTGATATTCTCACCAAACCATTACCCAAGGAGACATTTGAATACCTCAGACAGAAGCTGGGGGTAGTTGATGCATCATCTTGTTGTTGAAACCTATCTTTTTTAGAGAAATGTGGTTGTACGTGAGTTGCATGAGGAGGATTTGCATACATACGCCGATTTATGCAGATACAGTTGTGTATATGGTGGTTTGAAGGAAATCAGTGGGGACAGACTCTGGTTGAAGAGAGTCTGATATGGGTTTGACGAGAGACCATCTGGCACAAGTTCAGGGGGAGCAGATAATCTTCTAATAATGCATTGTTGGCATTACATTAGAAGCTCTTGGTTCAAGTACACAAGCTGTTTTGGGTTCAGGTGGGTCAGCTGCAGAAGGAGAACAGAAGGAGAACGTGGTTGTTGATCTAAATAGTGTTTCTGATATTAGTTATTGATCTTGCCTACAGCCAAGGGGAGCATGATCAACACAGCAAAGCAGAGATTTCAACATGTACTCAGGGGGAGCATAACCCTTTACCCTTGCTGACAAAGTGGGAGAATGACTTTGAGGATATTGGGGTTGCCATCAAGTCGAAAGGGGGAGATTGTTGGCATTATGACTCAGGTTTGGCACTATGGCACATGTGTTGTCCTTGATGGCAACTCACTATGATGACAGATCTCAGTTCAGGCTCTCAGAATGAAGGAAAAATATATATACGCGGGTTCACCTTGACCAAGCTTTGTATACACGCGGGTTAGACATTCCAAAGACGCTTATGCGTATACACACACTTTCACGCAAGGAAAAGTGCGTACATATGGGAGAACTTATTTTTGGTCCGTGGTATTTAGTCCTTGGTATTTGAACCTATGGTTTTGGACCATAGTATCTCGTCAGATGTGTTGATCCCAAGTATTGGGTCCATGGTATTGGTTTGTTATGGTTTTGGACCGTGGTATTGTGAAAGGCCTAAGATTATAAAAGAGGAAGGAGATCATTAGGCAATGATCATCTGATGTATCAAATATCTAAAGATGTGAAAGTGATTGGTTTGTGTGGCTGGATCTGAATCAAGGAGGAACCTGAGCATTACAAGATAGATAAGTTCTATTGATGGGTCGAGATCTCAAGGCTTGAATAGTAATATCTTTTTGTGATTTGATCTGTTATAATCGGCACATAATTAGATCTATAAATCTGATAATCTGAGTATAACTAAGGTCTGTTTAAGTTTAAAGGGTGAATTGTGTTTTATAGATCTATACACAGGTTTGGCTCTGCAAAGGCGCGTATACACGCAGGTTCAGCAAGAGAAGAAAGCGTATACGCTGGTTGACCTTGATTCAGCTGCGTATGTACGCAGGTTTATACATAGTGAAGTAGCGTACGTCTCTCGAAATATGTTTTAGCTGCTTCTATGGATTACTGCAGTGTTTTGGGCTCAGCATTGGTGTCTGGTTACTAGTATTGTTTCCTGGTTACAACATTCTGAAAATTTATTGGTTGATTCAGTAGTTGTTTGTGGAAAGGAGATTGGTTGATGCACATATACGTGATGTTTGTTTGATATTCATGGATCTAGTCTGAAAATTAATGAAACATGGTCCCTGGAAGAAAAGAGAAGGTTGTAGCCTTCTGTAGGTCAGCACCTACGTACTAGTATCTCAGCTAGTACAAGAGCTAAGGGGGTTGTAGCTCCCTTCCAGGAGAAGCTGGAGAACGAGAGAGGGTTGTAGCTCTCTGCAGGTTGCAGCCTGCGTACTGGTATAAGTCTGCACCAGTACAGAATCATTGTAAAAAGAAGTTTCTAATTAAAAGAAGATAGAGACGAATTGCAGCAGGTGGTTTTCACCCACATTGGGTTTCCACCTTATATCTTGTGTTCTTGTGTGTGATTGTCTTCTGCTTTGTTTTTACTGTTCCTGGTTACTATTTATATGACTTTGATGCACAGATTAATGATCAACATTTGTAGAATACATTAAATTATAAGTCTGCATGGTATATGCTGGTTTTCTTATATAAAGTTGTGGTTTTCTCTAACTAAAGTAGCGTATATGATATGGGTGTGAAATAAAAAATATTTGACTTAATAATATTGATTCACCCCCCCTCTCTGTATTATTTCCAACAATTTGGCTAGTTTTGTGTTGATAGGTGCCCTATTTGAAATCCATTGGGTGAGGTGCACTAGTCAATGCCAATGGGTTTACCAGGGATGCCACCCATGAATGTGGGGAAACATACATTGGGATTCCCCAAAGAGTTTTTCTTATAAAGAATAAAAATAGGATTTCCTAAAGAGAAATTTTGAGATGCATACAATGTACACACAGTAAAATGAACTGTATAGAGACAAACCATAAAAGAAGGAAAAATACAGATGATTTTACCTATGTTCCCTTGTGGGTGTGCACTTCATGTGAGATTTTACCATGGAGATCACCTTCTCCTTTGCACCTTCAACTTTGATGAATCCATTTTCATGAAGTTTACTAAATGATGTGCCATTGTTTAGATGATGATGTAAACTGTTACTTCTTTCAGATAATCTTATACACAATATCTTATTAGAAACACTAGGTGCTTGAAACCTATTATTTCCAACATCCCTAGATGAGATCTCCTCTGTTAGTAGTTGCAAGAATGTGTCTATCTTGACTATAGCTAGTTCTTGATCGTACATGAGTAGTTAACATGCTTCCGCTCATAACACTTGATCTTGCATTCCCCATCAATTCTTATAAATCATTTTTTTATAACCAAAAGATGATCCCAGCCAATGTCTTCCATATTTAGGAGAATTAGTCGGACCTATATTATCTTCTCTTGATGTTAGAGTACGTTCCATCATTGCCCATGCCTGATCAACATCAGATTTAACTGTATAATTTTCCATCTCTAAAACAGGGGCTAAATTACTTATCCAAGATGATTCACGAAAGAGAAGCAACCTGCTATTGGGTGTGGTACAATTGCCTCAGTCCCATCTCTGGTTTTAAATATGTGAAGGGAAGAGCTAGGTGAAAATTGCTAAAATCCTTTTCCTGGTACACACCAATTGTCATGTAAAGCTTGTATATGCTCCTAAAGTATGTGCTGACTTGAGAGACTTTTAATCTATAAAATGGATACTTGGGATGTAGTCCCAGATACTTCAATTTGCCTAAGTGAAGCCCTTGTTGCATCTGGAAATCTAGGAGATGGATTTGGAGTGATTCATCACAAAATCCTTCTCTGAATTGTTCTTACATGAGTTGGCCTTGTCTCTGCGAGAGGAGCAGAAGAAGAAAAATGTGGTGATAAATTGAGCTCTAAGTTTATTCTTTCTACAACCATCCCAATTGGTGCATCTTTCACAAATACTTTGATTTTTAAGCTTCATCCCATTGCCAAAATCAAGCACAAATTCCTCAACATCTTCATCATATGTGCTGGATTGTCCAGGCATAGATGTTTGATAGCCTTGACAATACCAATCTCCTTTAAGGATAGCCCTTCCAAGGCCAACACAATATGTATGATATTTTGAATCATATTGATCACACAATAATAAAATATCACCATCACCAGCCTCATTACAATCTAAGCAAACTATATTTACATAGGGATCAAGAAATCCCATTACCTCTTCTTTTGAAGGTTGATATACCTTATAAACAGAACCAAATCATATAAGAAAATCGTCCTTCAAATGCAGAACCAATTTCTTAAACTTCAACCCTAGATACACAAATAAATAATCATTCTTCGGAGGAAAGATTGTAAGATAAAGGCAAGTAAATATCTTTAAGAAATCCAACAAGGTGTTGCAGCTAGGAAATGATATCACCAAATTGTAAATCACCAACAAACTCAAGGATTGATAGAATAAAAGGATGAAATAAAATGAAATAGACCCAGGGGAACTCAAATGTATATGTCCTTAAACATGAACCTATAAATTCAAAGAACCATGATAAATAAATATTATTGTTGTAAATAGAACATAAACTACTCCAAATAGTTATTGGGAAAATAACTAAATTCTAGAATTCAAAAAAGGGCATAAACATGTTGTCAAATGGAAAAGTTGAAAGTAGTTAAAAACATCACAGGCATGTTCCAAATCCAATTTCTATCATTGAAATCAAGAAAAATAACATTGGAATCTCATGCTCGGATCCACTTTATTGAATTTATTCATCTACTTGTCTACTCAATATGTTATAACTGCAACAAATGGTTCCACATGATAAATAAATAGTAACTTCAACAAATATTTTCAAACAAAGGCTATTTGCTGGACATTGTAATGAGTGATGCAGGAGCATCCCCAGTCCATTAGTGTTCGTGCATCACCAAAAACGTGTTTAAATTCCAGCATCTCATTCATGTTTAATCATCAATTTGTGCTTGTGAGACTTACATGAATCCACAAGAGATCACTCTTAGCTTCACCGACTCCCACTTTAAACATGACATTTCTAAAAATAGTTGGCAGGAAAGGCAAGATACATTGTAATTAGTTTATTCACCCATTACACTGGAACCACAATAAAAACAAGAGGAGTTGAGAGGACAGATTGCTTCTACTGGAGAAACAAGACAAAAACAAAGAGATAACGAATTAATAGAAATACAACAGGGTGAGATGGCATGGCATCATACATATTTTTGTTTCCAGAAACATCTTGTTGTATGATGAAACATAAATCAACTCTGGAAATAATTAAGACATTCATTGCAAAGGAGGAGAGCACTGAGAAAGAAATTTTAACATAGACAAGAAATCACTAGGCTAAAGTGGAATAATTCATTGAGGAAATCAAATTAAGAGAAGCAACAGACTCTCTCGAGAAGAAGGAAGAGACTTCAACAAATGCAATTGAGCACAATAATTGGTAAAGAAGGTCCTTGGAGCAGTTGAGGCATATCACTGGGCAATTGAGTAAGATCACACTGCTAAAAATGAAGGAGATTGTTAAGGAATAATCACTGAGCAGCAAGAAGGGTAAATTCCTGGAAAGGGGACTAGCGTGGAATATGTGCCTAAACAAGAAACTGTGCAACCCATTGTTTTGTGAGAAATAAATTATTTCTTTTTATTCATCCTTTCTTAATCCTGTGCATGAGGATAAATTTCTACAACAATGTGAATGTAATTGAGTAGCATCATTGTTATTTCACCGATATACTTGAATGTTATAATACAATTTCAGTGATAAAATCCTCATGTGGAATTGTTTGGCTTCTGTTTAGTGATGTACATTGATTGTTATTGACACCATCCATTGAGATGGGTAGTAAATTTTATTTCTTATCTACCTACAACAGATTAGTATGAATGTGTGCAAGTTTTGCATTTTCCAACACCCATCGATTAGTATTAAAGTAGGAAGAACCTGCAGTAAGGAAAATACAACAAAGGAGGGAGAAAACAATTTAGGCATTTTTTGTCTGTCAGGAAAACCCAGCAGCACTAGGGTTTGTAGGGTTTCTCTGATTTTGGGAATGGTAGGGTTTAATTTTATTGTATGCCTACTTCTGATTGATCTGTGTTCCTCTGTATTGGTTGAATAACAACCCCTTGTTTTAACTTATCACAATGGTCCCCTGCTCACCAGTAGTCCTACTGTGGATGTTCATCTGATTTGGTATGGAAGATTCAACCCTGCTTAGCATTCCATTGTGGGATAATTTGTTTAGTCCTTGGAAGTGAGCAAGACCCTAGAGTCCTCTTTGTACAGCTCATGCAAAACCACTAAGAGATACCATGGTCAGTCCAACAAGGCCATCATCATGGAAAATACAAGGCTAGGAAAGCAGAAGTTGGATGTTGGTTATTCCCTTGGCATATCTCTGAAGCGGAGCCAAATTATAGCTCTGGTGGAAGGGGAAATTGCTTCCAAATCTCTGTTGGAGAATGGAAATGTCGTGTATTTGGTACTCATGTCTGATGATGTTACTATAGAGGGCTTCTGTATTCTCCACAACTGCAATTGAGCACAATCATTGGGCAAGAAGATCCTTGGATTAGTTGAGGCATATCACTAGGAAATTGAGGAAGATCACTCCACTGAAAATGAAGGAGATTTTTAAGGAATAATCACCGAGCAGCAAGAAGGGTAAATTCCTAGAAAGAGAACTAGTATTGAATCTCTGCCTAAACAAGAAACCGTGCAACCCATTTTTTTGTGAGAAACCGAGTATTTATTTTTATTTATCCTTTTTTAATCCCGTGCATGAGGATCAATTTCTATCGTAGACTAAATGTAATTGAGTAGCATAACTATTATTTCACTAATTTACTTGAATGTTATAATACAAGTTTAATGATAAAATCATCATGTGGAATTGTTTGGCCTTTGTTTAGCGAAGTACATTGATTGTGATTGACACCATCCACTGAGATGGGTAGTAAATTTTATTTCTTATCTACCTACAACATATTTGTGTGCATTTTTTCAGGTTTTTCATTTTCCAACACCCGTCAATTGGTATTAAAGCAGGAAGAACCTGCAGTGAGGAAAACCCAACAACATATATTTTTTTCTCCCTACTTTGTTGCAAATCCAAAAAATGAGATTTAGGGGAGAGAAGAAACTCCAGGATGAGAACTGGTAAGATGATGTCCAGAAGCCAGTTGTGAAAAAGAAAAAGCATGGTATGTGGAGGAGTGGACGTGAATTGGAGAATCATATATCAAAGAAATTAAAACATTACGGAGATGTTGAAAACAATTACTACAACACTAAAACCATAGAAATAGCCCAATTGAGAAAAATTATAGCCAAAGTAAATGATGGAAGTTTACATGAAGGGAAACAAGGAACCCTAAGAGGAACCCTAAGAGAAGAACTAGAGGACTCTCTTTTAAAATAAAAATGTGATAGAAAACTTTAGGCTACTAACTCCGTTGTCTATCTAGTGAAAGATTAGTTGTTTATATAGATAGTTCGGAAAGGCCCATCAATATATATACCATTGCCAGAGAGCTTAAAGACCAGAAATTAGAAGCTGGACATAAGAATTTCAATTGGAGCCCTATGAAGTTGGTGGGCTAATTTAGCAGCCTTCATTAGAAAATTTCTTCCACATTACAGGTCAGCACCATGGGAGGTGGAATAAAATAAAAATAACTGGAGATATATGAGGATCATTATTTGAAGGAACGATTATCTACAAACACTATGGGATCATTAGTTATGGATCTAGTGATCAGTAGAAAATTTATGTTCTAACCAATTTTACAGCTCTCTTTCACTTTCTTGTTCTTGTCCATAAGTTTGTGCACAACACAACCAAGGCACTTCTTCAGATTATTCACCAAGTATTAAGTGTTTTTTTTTGTATCATCAAAAGAGCTATCATGCCTTGTTTGAAGCATAGACTTGAAAAACAATAATGTGAAGACAATAGGTGCATCATGTTGTTTTCTCTGTACCTATCATCTAGGAACAACTACAAAGTATGGGAGGAAGATTTATAAAAAAAAATGGTAGTGAAATTACTCACTATCCTTTGAAAAAATTAATCTTCAATTTAGCAACTGCTTAGCTCCAATATAATAAAGGCCATCAAACTTCTTAGCTCCAATATAGTAAAGGCCATCAGTTATGCTCATGAAGAGATTATATTTGAGGTATGCTTATGGACAGTAAGACAATATGCCTGCATACACTTATGTGTGGTCTATTGTCAAACAAAGATGTTACAAACAATGGATATTGTGATCAAGTGAAATAGTGCTAATGTCAATGATGAAGCGAGTGATTGAGTAAAATATGGACTGTGATTGATCTTCGATTATATGGTTGTGATCTTACTTCCCTCTTCTACAACTAATTGTTGAACAATTCGAGATAGATAAGTATTCCTAAATGTATATATGAATTGTATTGAATTATTACTAGTTTTTTATGGTTTATTTCATTGTTGAATTAATTTTTAGGTTTCCTATCTAACTTCTTGTGTTAGCGACATTTGTGATTTATGGATTCATGATTAATGGAACTGTTGTGTGTATTTAGGTTGCATAAATCTATAGTTTCATGCATGTCAATAGTAAATAGTTAATAATAGAAACAATTAAGTTTAGCTACCTTGTAAATTTGTGTGAATTTGGGTTCATTTTTGTGTGAATTATTCAGTTTAGTTACTCCGTAAATTTGTGTGAATTTGGGTTCAGTTTTTGTGTAAATTTAGGTGGTAAACTGAAGTACCACATCCTCAAAGTGCACAGAAATTATTGGGTATATTACATGCATGGACCAATACCATGTAGCTATATTTGACATGCAGGCCCTAAAAATCTAGCTCCTATAAAATAGGAGAACTACCCACAACGAAAACCAACATGCACCTATAAATGGAACCAACATGATGGAATATGGCACATACAAATCTAGGGGCTGAAATTCCCTTAATGCACATTAGACGTCCAATGATCCAAACGACATCTGAACGCATTCACCAATTTTAAGAGCTTTAGTAGGAAGGCATCGACATATGTAGAGCATCTAGCTCGGTGGGCCTTAGAGTTTGTGAGAAAGAGTGAGTAGATCGTAGAGTATTGGCTTATTTCAGTCTTTACAAAAAATTTAAGTAATTTTTAGTTATGAATCATATAAGTTTTAAAGTAAATTCTACTAATTTTCATAATTTAATGGTTTATTTCAGTCTTTACAGAAAATTTAAGTAATTTTTAGTTATGAATCATACAAGTTTTAAAATAAATTCTACTAATTTTCATAATTTAAGGGCGGTTTCACTGATCCAGAAATAGAGAATGAATAAAAAGAATAGGAGCTTACTGATGATGACATCACTGTAGGGGTTCTAGAGCGTCATTTTTATTCCATTGGAGTCTAGTGAGGTGTGCAGTATTCTCATAACAGCCCTGGTGACCACAATGTTAGAAATTTTGAACATCTAAGCCTCTCATTTGGGTCTTCTGCCCCTGCTTCTTTATTATAATAAATGGCTTCCCAAAGTCATCAAATGCCAATGCCATCCCTGCAAATAGTAACAAAGTGTGGCACAAAGATTAAAGCATAAACTTAAAAGCAAGGATGAAAAAAATAGTGAATTTTGAACCAAATATATGAGGTGTGTGTACTCCTCCCTAAATGGAAAAAGACTAAAAGTGAGGTGGAACTTAAAAGCAAGGATGAAAAAAATAGTGAATTTTGAACCAGACATCTGAGGTGTGTGTACTCCTCCCTGTGTGGAAGAAGACTATAAGTGGGGTGGAAATGTAGCGATGTTAGAAATAAAACATATCTGGGTGCCATTAATGGATTGATCGAATGGTGGGGTTCGATATCAGTCTGCTACTGGTAAAACCTTAATTAACAACTCTCTTCAATATCATTTTCCCTCCCACCCTGTGAAAAGTGAAAATATGTTACTCGTAAACTTAAAATAAAGGATGAAAAAAGAAGTGAATTTTGAACTAGAGATCTGAGGTGTGTGTACTCCACCCTACGCGGAAGAAGACTAAAAGTGGGGTGGAAATGTAGCGAGGTTAGAAATGAAACATACCTGGGCACCATTAATGGATTGAAGATCCAATGGTGGGGTTCGATATCAGCCTGCTACTGGTAAAACCTTAATTCACAACTCTCTTCAATCTTGTTTTACTGTAAAACCTTAATTCACAACTCTCTTCAATCTTGTTTTACTGTAAAACCTTAATTCACAACTCTCTTCAATCTTGTTTTACTGTAAAACCTTAATTCACAACTCTCTTCAATCTTGTTTTCCCTCATGCTCTATGAAAAGTGAAAATATGCTACTTGTTCTCCCTCCATCCGCCTTATGAAAAGTGAAAATTTAATTCAAAACTCTCTTCAATCTCATTTTCCCTCCCGCCTATGAAAAGTGAAAATATCTACTCATTTCCCTCCGCCCTATGAAAAGTGAAAATATACTACTTGTTTTAGAATGTAAATGAAGATTGGAATTGGGAGGGCTTTGTTACATCAAAATTAAGGCTGAAGTTTTTCAAAAATGTTAAAATTTCCCTCCCTAAAAAACAATAAATACAATTTTTATAGAGTATAGAGTAGATGTGTAGGTGTAATGTAAGTATGTAAACAATTCTAACTATGGGCTTGGTGAAATAATAATAGTAATAATAAAAATAAAAGTCAAAATTATGGGGATGAGTGAAAAAATCTAAATGTTGGCTCAATTAATAATAAAAATAATAAAATTCAATTTTTTATATTTTGATTTTGTTATTAACATGTGAATAGGTTTTGTTACAATACCATAAGCCAATACCATGGCTTATCAATGTGTAGAAATTCTGAGTGTAGATTAACTTGATTATGCAATATAATTAAAGCAAAATACTTAATCTACTTCTACAATCAAACTTGTGGAAGCTTAATATATTTGAGCAAGATCAAGCTGAACACATATAACAGAGAAGAAGAATCAATACACATGAAGCACAAAAGAATACTCTAGGGAAGGCCTCAGCTAAAAACCCTGTTGTCTGTTATCATACAAGGTGGAAATATCTCAGGATTACACAACTTTAGCTCTCACAGCTATCCAACTCTCAGTACAATCCCTCACTGCTGCTCATAGATAGAATAGACTGCTCATATGCCTTCTCCTCTACCCTCCAAGCCTCCTATTTCCTTGCGCAATTTTCCCTGGGCGATCCAGTTGTAACCTTGTGTGACACGGATCTCACACACTGCTCCAACACACTGTAAAACTGCGCAAATCTCAAGGAATGAATTCCTTCTGCATGCAAGAGGTTTTCTTATAGGAAAATTCTTGCAACTAATAGTAAACTGTCCCTATCTTTAATCTCAACTAGTTCTTTGTCTGAACTGAAATGCTTGAGTTATTTATGAGAGAATCTTCAGTTATCTGGAGTACACTAGTTTCACGCATGCATGCATTAATTGACTGAACTCACAATTAGTTCCTCAAACTGTTTGGAACTAATTTAACTGGACTTAACTCAGTTAACTGAGCTAACTAATTACAACTCAGATACAACTCATCCTTATCTCCTTAATTAAGGGATAATCTCCTTAATTTAAGGGATAAATGTTGCATGACTTCACAAAGACTTCTAGCTTGAATTTCTCCAACTAATTAACTCAAGATGAATTAATTAATTATTTTTCAAGCAACTAGTGAGACTAAATTCAAATTTTAATTGTCAATTTTAATTCAACGACAAATTAAAATTGGAATATTATTGTTGCCACATTTCAACACTCCCTCTTAACAAGAAAGGGATTATCTACCACCCCGATCCTGTCTCTATGGAACTCGAATTTACACTTTGACAATGCCTTAGTCAAAATGTCAGCATCTTTCTCCTTGGTCGAAATATACTGCAATAACATGATCCTCTTCGCCACATAGTCTCTGAGATGATGATACATGTTAACACTCAGAATTTTCTCTAGAAGTTATCAGAAGAAATAAAATGACCGAGGTAACCACAAACCAACTTTTAAGCATAGGATATAGCCAATCTATGGCTCAGAGAGGGCTCTCTCAATATGATTTAGCTTTGTTTTCTGGGATTTCAGGCTACTTCTGAATGTTTAGGGGATTTTTGATTTGTATTGAATATTGGATGGTGGAATCCTTAAAACATATGGATAGAATGATGTTTTTAGACCATTGGGCTATGGAGTCAACAGAAGGGCAATAGAACTAGAATGAACTCACTAAAGGGAAAGATAGTAGAGTAGAGTGTAGGTCTCTGGGCCAGAGGGGTGAAATGGTTTGAATCAAGGTGAGAGAGCAATCAAGAATTCTCAGATCGGGACTTAAACGAGGAACAGAGGGTAATCAGAAACAAAGGGAAATTAAGAATCCTTTGCTATAGATTATAAAGAGACAACCTAAACTAAGGAGAAATTAAGAATTCCTTAACTTAGATACTAGTAGAAAACATTTATATTCCTAACTGTTAAAATAGAGTGCAATTAAGAAAATTCTGAGATATCATTCCATGTTATAGCATTCAGATTTAGATATACATTGTGGAAAAACTTTTAAGGAAGAAAACAACAACATGAGAAAATACTTGTCTGCACTTCTCTTAACACATGAATCCTATGAAATATCTTGCCTTTATTCATCAATCCAGCTTGCTAGCCTAGTCAGTGATATAATAGCTTTACAGTGTTTTGTTCAAGAAGTCTATAGAAATGTATAAGAAGCCACCCTACATACTTTGAATTGTGAAGTATTTATACAAAAATTATTTACAAAATATCTCCAACTAACTTGAGATTTAATCTAGGAAATACAAATATCTTCTTGCAAGAAGATAGAGGCAGATATTGAACTGTTTTCATGCTTTCCCTTTTATTGGGGTGTTGATGGCCTTTATAGTTTGGTTTGTAGCCCTTTATGCTCTTTGTTGTTTGAAATTTCACGTTGGAGGATTTAGTTACTTTTGGCTTTCTTCTAATACTCTTTGGCATTGATACTCTTTAACCATGTTGACCTGCCTTTACCTTTACCCTGCTGACTATACATTAACCTTTTTACTACATTTTACTATAGAAAATCAGTCAAATTTTCCCATAATGTAGCATCAGGTAGCTTGATTTTCAACATCCTTCTATATATCTCATATTCCTCGGTATACTTAGCAAAATTAGGCCTAGTGATGAATAGGTGTTTCACCTCATGCTAGAGGAAAAACTATTAGGATATTCCGACACATAGGAAATATTTAAGTACAACTTGGTCTAGTATAGAGTTAGGTATAGAGTTAGGTAAAGTGTGTTTCTTTACCTTGTACATTTGTAACTTACAATCCAACGGTCACGATATGTAGTGATACGACGGTTCATTCTCTCCTCGGTATTACCGACACTTGATCCGTGGCTTAGCACCCGATTGGTCCATGATTTCTATTTAAAGCGCATGGAGGGTCATTTGTAGGGTAATCCATCTATGAGAGAAGCATATGTAAATTTTCATTCTTTTATTAATAAATTGCCTGAAGTGGCCATGTTGGCTCAGGCCGTGGACTGTTTCCCTCTTTGAGGGTTTTAACCATGTCAAAATACTGGTGTATTGATCTGTGATCTGTTTGTGAGCGGTGTCCTTTGGTGTTCTGTCTGAGGAACTTAGCCTGTAAATTCCTACATGGTATCAGAGCTATTTGAGGGCCGCGTCAGTTGGTGATCCAAATCTGAAGCCGGTAGAACTGCATCCAACTGTCGTTTCCTCGATCTACTGTTTCTAACTGCTTTTGGGCCGAGGGGACTGCTCTGTTGTGTTGGGAGCATCTGTTCCAGTGAGGAACCCCTCTCGTTTCACGCGAAAAGGTTTCCGGTAGCCCTAGCTGCGTCATTTTTTAGATATGGAGGTATACAGTGTTTATTTGCAGTTTACAGTTATTTTCTCTCTGTTTATTTCAGTTTTGGTTTATTTAGATTTTTTTATTATCGGATCTATACCTTTCATTTCTACGTATGCTCTTTGCCCTGCGAATCTGTGCAATCTGGGCAAATCAGAAACAGAAAGGAAGGATTTTTCTCATCCGTATGCTCTTTTCCGCTGCGCCTTAGTGTGATCTCGGAAAATCAGAAACATTGAGGAAAATCTTTAGTTTCCAGCTAAAGCTAACTTGAGCCACAATGTTCTTTTTTGAAAATATCTAGTTTCCGGCTAAAGCTAACTTCGAGCCGCAAGGTTCGTTTTTTGTGTATGTCCGTGTTGGGTTTTGTGTTTTTTGTTTTGTAGGGAAAAAGAGATTTCTCAAAGCAATCACGCAACCCAAAGCATCAACCCCCCCCCCCCCCCCCCCCCCCCCCCCTCTCTCTTCTCTCTCTCAAAGCTCACTTGGTGCAAAGCTAATTTATGAGAGTAGAGGCCTTGGGTTCAAGTCTCCATTTTGTGGGGGCGGATTTTTCATTTCCGCACATTCCCGCACTTCATTGCTGACTTCATCAAATTTTTTTTCAAAAAGCCATAACTTCTTCAACCGGAAGCCGTTTTCAGAACTGTTTTTTGAAACGGCCTAATTTTTCAAGATCTTTCCATTGGTACACTTAGTTCCAGCATCTATAGCTTCAGTTTGTGTTAAAAATGGAAAGTCCATGCCAAGTCATTCTTGATAGCACTAACTACTTCCAATGGTGGTCCTACATTGTGGATTTACTTGGAAGTAAAGGTCTTTATAGAATAGCCACAGGCCAAGAGACCAAACCGAACGATGAAGACAAGGCAGTTAAATGGGAAAATAGACAAGACCAAGCACGTGGGTTGATAGGGATGTCTATTTCTCCAGATCTTAGATTCCATATTGCAGAACTTGATACTCCTGATGAAGCACTGCAACAGATTACTAAAGTCTTTGGAATTAACAATGAACTTAAAGCCCATCAACTTGAAAATGAATTTCTTACATTGGACCCCAATAATTTTTCTTGCATTGAAGATTTTTTGTCCAAATTCAAGACCCTTAGACTTCTCTTGAAAGGTGTTAAGGTTAAGAAAGAAGATAGTAGCCTTATCTACTCCATTCTTACTAAGTTGGGACCAGCCTATTCTGTGTTTGTTTCCACCTTCCATTGTACAAGAGAAGCCTTCATTTCTCAAGGACAAACCTACAAGTCCCCTTCCTTTGATTCCTTTTGTGATTCTTTAATAAGAGAACAAGAAAAACTCTTACATCTTGGTCTTCTTCATCTTGGAAACTCTTCTAAGTAAGCGTTAGCCGCCCAGCAGCAACCAAATCCAAAGAATCCTAAGAATTTGTATCCTAAAAAGAATGGTCCTAAACCAAACAAGGGTCCTAAGCAATTTCAGCCACAAAATGAAAACTCATTTCAACAAAATGATAAGACAAATAAAAACAAAGGGAAGAAGACTGATAGACATTGCAACTTTTGTAATCGAGATGGCCACTTAGAATCCAAATGCTTTAAGAAGATGGAAGCCTTGGAAGCAGCAATGAAGAAGCATAACATCCATTTGGAGCAATCTTCAACTTCAACTTCATCTTTAGGAATGGCACTTTCTGCATGTGGTTTTCAAGCATCTCGGTCTGGCTATGCACTAAATGTATCTTCTTCTTCTCATTCTCATGAGTGGCTCATTGATTCTGGAGCTTCTTATCACATGGCAAAAAACAAAGCCATGTTTTCTACTTTAAATGATTGTAACACCAAAAATATATATGTTGGTGATGATAGATCTCTTAGTGTTGTAGGGACTGGAACTGTTCATCTAGACAATGGTCAGTTTAATGATGTATTATGTGTTCCAACCTTATCCTGCAACCTTCTATCTGTATATCAAATAACCCATTCAGGTGAAGGTAAAATCGTTGAATTTTCACCTCACGATGTTGTAATTAAGGACCTAAGAGATCCTAGACAGATTTTAGCTACCGGCATTGCTGATGATTCTACAAGGTTGTATAAGTTTCACAACTTTGGGTCATCAAATCTTCCCTCAGTATTTGTTGCTCATAATGATGAAGTGAGCAAACTTTGGCATGAGCGATTTGGTCACTTAAACTATCGCTCTCTTCAGAATCTATGTAAAGAAAATATGGTGACAGGTCTTCCAATGGTATCTTGCAGAGATGGTGTTTGTTCCGGATGTGTACTCGGAAAACATCATCGGGACAGTTTTGAAAAACATGCCTCTTGGCATGCGTCAGCCCCTTTACAGCTCGTGCATAGTGATTTATATGGTCCACTTCTAGTTGCTTCATTCTCTGGCTACAAGTATTTCTTAACTTTCATTGATGATTTCTCCAGACGCACTTGGGTCTACTTCTTAAAACTCAAGAGTGAAGTATTTAACATGTTCTTGGCCTTTAAGGCCTTTGTTGAAAAACAATCTGGACATCAAATTCTTAAGCTAAGATCTGATAATGGCGGAGAATATGTTAAAAACACATTCATCAACTTTTGCACTGAGAATGGAATTCAAATGCAACATACTGTTCCACATACTCCACAACAAAATGGTGTAGCTGAAAGGAAGAAGCGCACCTTAAAGGAAATGGCTAATTGTATGCTTCAATCTAAAGGACTTAGTCTTAATTATTGGGCAGAAGCAATTAACTGTGAAAATTACATAATAAATCACACTCCTACTAAGGTTTTAAAGAATATCACTCCAGAAGAAGCATGGAGCTCAATCAAACGAGATGTAAGTCACTTTCGTGTTTTTGGAAGTAAAGCATGGGCCCATATTCCAGATGAGAAACAAAAAGCTTTAGAACCTAAGAGTGAAAAATGTATTTTTGTTGGATATTCTAAAGATGTAAAAGGATATAGACTTATTCCACTTAAGTCCAAAATGTTATCATTAGAAGAGATGTAAAGTTTGTTGAAAACGTATCGGCCTGCGAGCCTAGTTCGACGGATGTCCCACCTCTCCCTATCTCTTATACTTTTGAAAATATTTGTTCTTCAGATGATGAAAGCAAGGATGAAAATCCTCCTCCACCTGCTCAGGATCCTCCTTCAGCTCCTCAGCTTCCAAAATGGGTCTATGCTACTCGGGATGCAGCAGGTGATCTTGCCGGTGATCCTACAGATCAGTGACATACATTTTCTCAGTTCGAGAGAGCCTCTTCTTTACTGGCTCAAGCTTCAGTGAATTATGATCCTAACACCTTTGCAGAAGCTTCAGGCCATCCAGATTGGGAAGCAGCTATGAATGAAGAATATCATTCATTATTGGCAAATGATACATGGGATCTTGTTCCTCTACCAAAGGGACGAAAACTTGTTAGATGCAAATGGGTTTACAGAACCAAGTATGGACCAGATGGGAAAGTTGATAAACATAAAGCTCGTCTTGTTGCTAAGGGTTTTTCACAAGTTGAAGGCATTGACTATACTGAAACCTTCTCCCCTGTTGCCAAAATGAACTCTATTCGCCTTGTTCTTTCCCTTGCTGCTTCTTTCAAATGGGAAGTCCATTAGATGGATGTTAAATCGGCCTTCTTGCATGGGGACATGCATGAAGAAACATATATGGAACAACCTATTGGCTTTATACAAATAGACTCCAACCTTGTATGTTGACTTAAGAAATCCCTTTATGGTCTCAAGCAAGCTCCTTGAGCTTGGTATGCCAAAATTGATAACTTTCTTTTAGAATATGGCTTCTCTAGGTGTCATTATGACAATACTGTATACACCAAGAAAGTGGGAAAGGCTCTCATCATTCTTGTTCTTTATGTTGATGATCTTATCCTGACTGGTAGTGATCCCAACATTATAAACCATGTGAAGCCTAGCCTTAAAAGGAAGTTTCAAATGATAGACTTAGGACACTTACATTATTTTCTCGGTATTCAAGTCTTGCAATCCAAGGAAGGTATTTCCCTTTCTCAGTCCAAGTATGCCTGTGATATTCTACGCCACTTTCACATGGAAGACTGTAAGCCAGCCCCTTCTCCCTTTCAGTCTGGAGTCAAACTTTCAGTCACTTGTACTTCTCCTAAAGTTGATACTACCTTATACCGTCAACTTGTAGGAAAATTTTTGTATCTAACCCATACTTGTCCTGACCTTTCCTTTGCTGTTGGCCTTGTTGCTTGGTTTATGGAAAACCCACGTGAAAGTCATTGGAAAGTAGCTAAAAGAATACTTCTTTATGTTCGAGGTACAGTTCAGTTTGGGATTCATTACAGTGCCGAAGCATCTCCTCTATTGGTTGGTTTCACTGATTCCAATTGGGCTGGTGACCCTGATGATCGGAAGTCTACTGCAGGTTATGTGTTCACTCTTGGTTCAGGACCTATTACATGGGCTTGCAAGAAACAAGGTGACATTTCTCTTTCTTCAGCAGAAGAAGAATATCATGGTGCCATAGAAGCTAGTAAGGAAGCCTTGTGGCTTCGTCAGATCCTGTCAGAGTTTGGCTTTCAACAGCAGCATCGGACTACACTTTGGTGTGATAATCAAAGTGCCATTTAGCTATGCAAAGATCCAGTCCAACATCAGTGCAGTAAACACATTGAACTGCACATGCACTTCATCAGAAAGCTCATTCATGACCATGTTCTTGAAGTGCAATATTGTTCAACAAATGATCAAGTTGCAGACATCTTTACAAAGGCTCTCACAGAGGCGAAGTTCACTAAACTTCGATTTACGGTTGGAGTTTAGGAAGTTGTCACTAAGGGGGGATAGGTTCTCGTGCCTCCTTCCTTCTCCTATTGTGTCATATTTGTAAATCCTTCAATCCTATCCCAAGTTGTTCTTAAGGGGGGATGTTAGGATATTCAGACACATAGGAAATAGTTAAGTACAACTTGGTCTAGTATAGAGTTAGGTAAAATCTGTTTCTTTACCTTGTACATTTTGTAACTTACAATCCGACGGTCATGATATGTAGTGATCTAACGGTTCATTCTCTCCTCGGTATTACCGACACTTGATCCGTGGCTTAACACCCGATTGGTCCATCATTTCTATTTAAAGCGCATGGAATGTCATTTGTAGGGTAATCCGTCTATGAGAGAAGCATATGTAAATTTTCATTCTTTTATTAATAAATTGCCTGAAGTGGCCGCGTTGGCTGAGGCCATGGACTGTTTCCCTCTTTGAGGGTTTTAACCACGTCAAAATACTGGTGTATTGATCTGTGATCTGTTTGTGAGTGGTGTCCTTTGGTGTTCTGTCTGAGGAACTTACCTTGTAAATTCCTACAAAAACATGTTTTCAAATGTCTGGTAAAGAACTTTGCCTATTGGCAATGATTTTATTGATGATGTACTGGCTTGTTCTTTAGCTAGCTCTCTAATTTTATTGTGATAGTCCTATTGTGTTATGAGCTTGTAATTTATGACCAAGGGACTGGTTAACCCTTTTTCTCTCAAAATTTGAAACTTGGCCATAAATCTATCAACTTCTACCTGCATATTTTGACATTTTCCCTCCAAGTTTAACATTAAGTTTCTCTTAGAAAGGACCTTTCTTACCTCCAAAATTGTTTCTATCCTATCCTCTATATCCAATTCTTAAAGTTCATATTTGTTTTTACTGTTGAGGAAGTGGATAAGTATGGTTGCATCTTTAGGCATGTCTCCTAGTTCTTGCTTGACTTTTTGGATAGCTTCTATAGTTATATTTATCAGGTCTATCTGTTTAAAAATCACTTGAATGGATGGCCAAATATCATTGACAAAGTCAATGATATTGGCCCATAATAGTTCCTTGGCTTGCCCAAGGGGTTCCTTTAGTGTTAGATCTTTCTCCATGGCCTTTAATATTTCATTCATTCTGGCAGATTTCTACACTTCTTCCTTGTGCATGATCTTGGCAAGCTTGCAATCTATTTGGCAAGCTTGCAATCTATTTCCAAGTCTGTCACCGTTTCTTTCAGTTTGTTCATTTCTATAGCCTGAATAGATATTTCCTCCATGGCTCCGACCAACTTTGCTGCTTTTTCTTCTGATGCACTTGCTGCTGATGTAGACTTTGTTGAAACTAGTTGTGCTATAGGCATGGGAGCTGTGGGAGCCAATGAGCCTACCAACACTAAAGGGGATGCTGTTGAGACCGTTGGGATGACATTTACAGATGTAGTGGAAATATCAATTCGCTTCAATTGAACTAAAGTGTATAGTTCTTTCTCTATCTCCTTTAATTGATCATTTAGTTTTAGGACCAAGTCCATCAAATCTTCATGTTTGGTTTGGCTCTCTAAGACCTCCCATGTTTGGGGATGTTGTAGCTGAGGTATCTTCAATTGTTTTTCAGTGCAACAATGTCATCATTTTTTCTCTTAATCAACTATTCAGTGGCTTTGATATATTTTGGATCATGTCCCAATTCAATCACTAAGTCTTCCAAAGACTTGATTCTAGTATCCTTGGCCTGTGAGGAGGCATTTTCTAATTGATATTGACCTGAGATATTACTCAATGAATTCTATAACTGATGAGAAGCTATGGCTTTACCTGTGAGGGTGGAGTATATCATCTCTCCAACCTGTTTGTGAAATTCAATTTGGTCTATGGGATGAATATCCCTTGCCATCACTTCAAAATCAACTCTCTTGTAATCTTCTGATGTCCTTGGCTGTTGTGCAGTTGGTTTTATGAAGGACATCTGTAGTTTCCCCTCTTTGATGTCGAAAGAAGACATCAACTTGGTTTGATTAGTAGGTGTGAGTTTGAGATATTGAGCATAAGTTTGAGCCTTTAGTTTTTCATTTCTCATCTTGATCTCTTTATATCTATCTTTTATATCCTTATCCTTATCAACAGGCCTACTGAATGATGATACTTCTACACTTAGCTGTCTTTCCAAAATCTGGGTTTGTGATGTAGATGGTCCCTGTGTTTCCTCAGATAGAGTTGTGCCTTTACTTCTATCCAGATTAGTATCAGTTCTTTCTATTGAGCCTTCTATGTCTTCTTGCTCTGAAACATGATTTAGCCTAGGTCTTTTGCTCTGACTGGTCCCATAATGTGTACTTGATGTTCCCATTCGTGAACTTGAGGGTTCCTCCCTGGTTCTTTTGTGGTTCTTTTCCTCATTCTGAGGAGTCTACATGATAGGAAGGGTGCTCATGGATGGCTCTTATTGTTCAGGTACTTGCAGAAATGAGCTCTCATAAAAATTCCTCTCTAAGTGGCATAAGGCATTCTCTACATCTACCTTTGTACTGTCTCTATCTACAAGAGTGTTTTCCACCCACTTAGATTGATTTTCATATCTTTCTATCTCTGGTATGGGGTGGTGAATATAAGGTCCCAACTTGGCCTTCTTTGTCAATCTGGCGATAAATTCTTGAGGGTCATACGTACACATGAAAACTCTTTTGGAACTTCATTTGCTGCAAAATTTGGTCTGCCTCCTTCCCTGCCTCTCTAGAATTGCAGATGAAGGGGCCTAACTAGTTTTTTACTTTGAATTGTGATCTTTTCTTGGCCGAGACAAAATTTATTTCATCAGAGTTCATTATTTTTCTATAGTACTCTAGAGCAAATAAACTCATAGGAAGGTATTTGGGTAGTGTTGGTTGATAAAAGGTTTCTTTTTAGCTCCTATTTATCCCACATTAATTATCAATCTGGGCAAGATTTTCTATTTCAAGAGTGTACACAATTTGTGGTGGCTATTTACTCAAGAGTAATGTTTCTAAATTGCAGTATAGTGTTCTCAAATACAAGAATAAATGGATGCAACAAATAAATTTTAATTGCAATTAAAAGAAAATCCAATCCTTTAAGGAACTCAAATCCTGCAGTAATATAAGGAACAACAATGCAATCTATATAACAATGCTATCAGTTAAGAGTGTAGTAATAATAACTCTTCCCTTAGAAACTGATAGAAATTAAATCATGTTCATTCGAATGTAAAATAACAATGGTGTCAATCTAAGAGTTCTTAACAACAATAGTTATAGCTCATTAGAGTTGATTACATCGAGCAAGAGATGTATCAATGAAACTCAATCTGAAATGAAAGGAAACTAATCAAGAAACAATTTTTTAAATTAAATATAAAACAGAGTTATTCTATCACGCAAAGAACCAATGAACAACAAAGCGATAAAATAATAGAAGGTAGTAATATGATCACACCAAAACACTTGCAATAATTGAAATCATATAATATAGATGAAGCAGTGAGTTCCACGGAAAGCCGCGCCCTAGCTGCTAGTGTACATCGCCTAGTTACTTCAAAGAATGGAGAGGAACAACAACTCTTTTATTTATTAATCATCAAATTGTGAAATCATTACAACGTATCTGCACTCTATAGCAAAAGCATGTAATTGAGAATTACATTGGTAATACAATAATCCCCCTTTCCTCCTATCCTACCCTATCCTATCTCTAATAATCCCTATCTTAATCTCTCATAATCTATCCCATAATCTCCTTCTTTGATCTCTATCCTCATTTAAATACACAGAGAGCAGAGAGAAGTTACAATAAAGATGATTACAAAATGATTCTCATTACAAAATTGGATTCTTCACAACAAATTGATCAGCAAGATCATCTCTGAAATATCTTTCCATCAGCATTCAAAAGGAACAGGTCGAATTTGGTATTACAACTGAGATAATTTGGAAAACAGCCACAACAACGAATCTGAGAAAAACATCCTCAGAGAACCTTCCATTTCTCTTAATACGGACCAAATTTGGGAAAACAACTCATCAAAAAACTAATTTGGTCCGTTCTGGACAAAACCCATGTTTCGGATTTTCCAGATTCTTCTCCATTTGCCCAAAATGCCCAATACAACTGCGAGGAATTGACAGGGGGTTCGACTGATAAGGACCTTCAGGTGCTCGACCATAAGGGAGAGAGGTGATTCCCACACCCTATTGCTTCTTGGAACACCAACAAACCAATCCACAACCAAGAGAGAAAAAGTACACTAAGGTGGTGTGTCGATCATCAAGATCACCCGCATAGTCGACGTCAGGAAAGGCAAGAAGATGGATGTCGATGCTTGCTGAGTGAGAATCCAAGATAAGGTCACGGCGAGACGAGCCGTTTATAATTATGATAGGTGTCAAGTGGAAGTGCAGTGATGTATGTAGCTGAGGCATCCTAACAGACCGGGTCGAAATATGAATTTCAAATTGAGTCACGAATTAATGGATGCTGCTAGAGGGAATGGCAATGTTATATGCAAAAAGGAAGAGACTCATAGAATGGCAGAAGCCAATAGAGCTTTTGCACATTTTCGTTAACTCATAAACAGGGGGGTATATCAGACTATCAGAAGGTCCTGTCTCCACAAAGTAGCAGCCAAAACAGCTCTTATACCTTGGGCCGAGATTCTCTCCTGGCTTATTAGTCACGCTAATGTAGAAAACATGCTAATCAAGGATGAAAACGGAAAGGCGAGGACCTTACTGTTGGAGAAAGAACCATAGAAACGATGAAACCCATGATTTTTTCTCATTCTCAGTACAAGGTCCCAGTCCTTGCCTACCAGGAAGATGCCTATCCAAAGGGAATTATGGTTGGGAAGGTTGCAGTAGCAAAAGCCATTGGAACTTTTATTTTCTAAATAAGAAGAATCAATGTTATTCTCAATGGACCTATTTCACTGCACTTTGTTCCCTACTCAATAGTCTAGATCCCTGGCCTTTTGTCTTTGGAAGCGGCCAGAATAGAAATGGTCGAGTCAACCTATGGTGTATCAGTTGTTTCTATCCATAGCGCAGCACCGGGAATCTAGGTCATTCGTCAATAGGAAATAACCACTAGAACATCTTCGTGCGAAAGCTTCCCATTTTCCAGTTGTTCCTGTTCCTGGGTGTTGGGTAGGTAGTTGTTAGGAAACACTTTAGTAAAGGATAAGGGTAAGGTGGTTTTTCTAGAGCAACATTCTTGCACTCAATGGGAGTGAATGCTTCACAATGAGGGGAGGTAGACACATAGCGCATGGGCACAGTATGAGTAACATAATTTTCTATTCTGTCAGGTGAAGCCTATATATGGTAGTTAACGATACGGTCTCAGGTAGGTCATCTATTGGGCTTTGATAGCTAATAACAACTAGAGCTTTTCGTATATTCACCACAACCCAGATGGATATGGCAAGAACACGAACAAGAAGGATGAGATTATCTCGAAGAATCAAGGACCGAGCGAAACTCATCCGGAAAATGATGAGAAAGATATCAATTTAAAGATCGATTCAACTCTCCTCTCCTTAACAGTCGAGCCTGATTACACATCCTCTCCTCAAATGGCACAACATCACGAGTCCCAGTTGCCCTTTCTGGGCGGAAAGGAGAGCACTCTAGGTAATCCATTACTAATCTCCATCCCATCTCCGGCTCCTACCAAACCAAAGATGCTGGGGGGTCTAGCTCTGTCAGTCCCATCAGTCGGGAGAATAAATCGATAAAGAAATAAAGGCATGGGGGCAACGGGGTGGGTGGGAGGATACCGGCCTTGTCCTGCCAAGCCTCTCTTCCGTGCACCATGGTTGGGATTGGGAACTATACCAGGCTCGGAATAAAGAATAATGCTCCATTTCTTGAACCTAATGAATATTGAAGTTGGTAAAACAGTGGCTACTGAAGCATAAACTGCTTGTTGTTCTTTCTCTGCGAGTATAGCATGATGAGTCCAAGTATTTAGATTCTCACCAAAACTATCACTTCTTATTCCAGCGAATTTTTGAGTTGGAATATTTAATGATGAGATGGAGATCAAATCTTCAATCTGGAAAATATCTTGGAGGCTAAAATGGTGAGTGATATTACAACCAATTTATTAATAAACCAACATTGGTAAAATCATGTATAATCATCAATTTATTAAAAATAAAGGAGAAGAAATAATATTTATCCATAAGAGCATAAATAATTATAACATGGGATTATATGATAAATCATGATAAATGACATGATAAAGAAGAGTAGAAATGGATGAAATAGGTGTTAAAAAATGATAATAATAATGACATATTAACGGCCCAACATACCCCCAAATTGAATATATTGCATGTCCTCATGCAACCCAAAGACTCTATGTTAACCAAGCAATGAATTCTTCCTCAAATAATGAATATTCAATTTTAGCAATGTTGATGAAGGCGTAAAATTTTTTTCATTGACGTTCAACTTATGTGTATATGAAGTTGCAGCAAAATATGATATGAGTAACGCCAAATTTCATTAACCATTTTATCAAAAATTACAAACCAGATTTTGCTGAAATTTTGGAAGTAGATTTATAATATATTAATGCTTCTATGATCCAAAAATCAGATCGTTTTGATGCACGGATCATGAGATATAAACAAAATGGCTGTAGGTGATAGTGCATGATTTCCAAAATTTTATGAACTAATTTAACTTGAAATTATCTAGGTTTGTGTATTTTAATGATACGTCTGTCTTTTCCAGAAATCACAAGAATTGAGTTCATAGTTTTAAAAATATATGGAAATCAATTTTTTCATTGTATAAAAATGAAATTGTATGCCTTAAATGAGAAAGAAAGTAGAAAACATTCATCATGTGTAGAAATTCCTCCCTCAAACTAGAGAATTAGCATGCCCTCATACAATGCTAGAAAAAAAATTGAGGTGGTCGCTACCATCTGTTGAATTCTATGCTTGGTGTAAAGCAACATGGAATAAGGGAGGTGTTGAGAATGAATAAGAATATCAATGGATGACAAAGAATATTAATGACATGGTCATAAGAAAGAAACGAATGAAAGCAACACTCCTCCAAACTGAAGATGATATGTCATTGAAAAATGGTAAAGATGTGGAATGAATGATGATAAATAATGCTCAATGGATTTTCATGAAATTCTCCTAAATTCATAATAAATCAGAAAATTATGCTATTTTACCTCAAGTTTTACCTCCAAAAAAAATGTAGAATGACATGTATGAACTGACATTTTTTGAAGCTGATGTAGGCAGAGTTGATGCTGAAAATGATGAAAAAGGTGGAATCCAGCAAGCACATCATGTCTGAACAATTGTTCGCGTTCGTGAGTTGCTCGAGCGTCTTTTGTTAGTTGCATTAGTGTGGTCATGCTGCGAATAGAGTTTCCCCCCCATACTTGTTGTTCTCCTATAAACAAATCACTATTTTGCATACAATGTTCTTGAATCCACAGTGTTAGTTTTGAATAGCAATAGATAAGATGCATGCAAAAATTTTAGTAAGAAAAACTTTTGTATACATGCAATACTAATATTTTGTCAAATCAACAATTTATGGCAGAGTGCTATAATTATATTGCATGCTATCCCATAATGAATACATTCCCCCGTCTAATTGGAAAAGGGATTCCATGACCATAAAGCATATAAAAAGTGTTGTGCTGATGGCAAGGAAAGGGAATGAACAATACGACAGTGAATGAAGCAGAGTACACATATCAATGATAGGGTGACGAGAGTTATGGTTATAATGAGAGCAAGGTGTGTAAAGATAGTTATGAATAAGAGATAGGATGCTTTGGATTGATGATAAGTTATGCGAAAAAGAAAAATGACAACAATATGCCAAAAATATGCTTTGCTGATGGTATTCTAGCTGAAAATGATGCGATTGATTGAAAAACAATTTCTCATGTGTAAAGGTTCAAAACAGGGAAAAATTTAAGGAAATAACTTCTTTGATAAAAAGAAAGAATAAGAAAAGGGTATTATAGTAATATTTGATGATAAGATATAACTTCAATACCATAAGCAGAGCCTCTGCTACCAGCAGACGTCTATAGCCTCGGCAGGGTTTCTTTTTAACCCATATGAACCGGGATCCTCAATTTATAAATGGAGAGTTCCAGTGTTGTTCTACAGAAGAGATCAATGTGCTGGCATGGTAACCAGATAACCACACTACCATTCACTGGGATGTAGCAAAAGTGATTAGTCTGGCTCGTGATGAGGCCTCCTATTCCAAGGATATTATGGCTATCCAATGGATCATAAACTTGGTGTGGTGGCCATAATGGGAATGCCACTTTGTTACAGCCTTATGAACATGGTAGGCTAGCTCGTAATGAGACCCCCTATCCTCCATCTGCAAACAAAATTTTGCTGTTATTACACATTTTTATGATAAAAAGAGGGAGGCTCAGTACTCCTTAAGAGCAGGGATGGTGGAAGAAGTTGAACACGTCAATAGAAAAAAATATACCCATAATCTCATTTATTACAGATAGAGAAGATTATAACCAAGAAGGGTGGAACCAGCATGGTATTCAAATGATCAATCAGTATCATGTACAACAGAAAACAATTCCGTAAAGTAGTATATAAATAATTGTGTCCCTTTTAAGAGAATCTATCATCAAGGAGCTGTCCTGTTAAAGATCATAACGTGAATGATATTAACTCGCTTCAATAGAATCCGTAATTCTTGTCCTCATAAAAGTAGTGTACTTCATGCCATGAAAGGGAATCAGTAAAATATGGTTGAGATGAACTAGGAATAATCCCACAAGATGAAAGAAGGGTTCTTCTCGAAAATACTCTAAAGTGTTGTTCCCTTGAAGGAACAAAAAAAGCACTCAAAAAAGTGTTGTTCCTTGTAGGGAACAACAAAGGAAAATACACGCAAAAGTGTTGTTCAGAGATATCTGAGTAGAGGAGGTATGATGGATATCATAAGGTATGAGGCCATTTCATATCATCAAACATCAGGTCTCCATCATTTGTCGAGAAGTCATTCCAAGGAATAAGCCATTCACCACACATAAGGGACGATTTTTCTTCAAACTGTGTTTCTGGGCAAGAAAAGATTAATTTTAGAAACGTGAGAGAGGTTTTTGTCCATCATGGACTTAAGAAGAAAAACCTCTTTTATTTTTTACACAGGTTTCATGGTTTACGAGAAATGTCAAAAACATCATTTGCCTCAGGAGTGTTAGTGCACCTCTGGAGTGACCCTGGTAAAATCAATTTTTATCCTATATGAAATGACCATATGAATTTTTTGATGAGTCAATTGATAATTAGACACAAATATATTTCCAATGAGCTATGATGAGCTCAATTTGGAGTTGAGGAAGGCCTTCAAAAGTTGACTGCAACATCACTATGCATTTCAAAAGCCTCATTCTGCACATTTTGACCAGTCTTGTGAGATTGGTCTTTTGATAGGGAAAATGAACTCCAAATTGAAAAATTCAAGATGTTATGGAAAATAGACTCAACACGCTTTCCAAAGAGCTATTGCATGCTCAATTTGGCTAAGCGAAAGGCCTTCAAATGTAGGTGGAAAGTGGTGCTGCGCTTTTGAACAGTTTGCCCAAAAATTGTTGTTCCTTAAAAGGAACGACTGCTGTTCCTTAAGAGGAACAACAACTATTTCTTAAGAGGAACAACAAATATTCCTTAAATGGAACAGAAAAAACACAAACATGCGGAACTATTGTTCCTTAAATGGAACGGCTGATGTTCCTTAAGAGGAACAACAACTGTTCCTTAAATGGAACAACAAAAACACAAACACACAAAACTATTGTTCATTAAATGGAACGGCTGTTGTTCCTTAAGAGGAACAACAACTGTTCCTTAAATGGAACAAAAAAAGGACAAACATATGAAACTGTTGTTCCTTAAATGGAATGGCTACTATTCCTTAAGAGGAACAACAAAAAGACAAACACACGAAACTGTTGTTCCTTAAATGGAATGGTTGTTGTTCCTTAAGAGGAATAGAAGTTGTTCCTTAAGAGGAACAAAAAACAAAATTCATACGAAAATTGGAACAACAAGGGAAAAATAGAAAAAAAACTAATGTACAATCTATTATTCAAGCAAATCCAATCAAATAAAAAAAAAACAAAAAAAGGTGAACTTATGTACACATTTCAAGAGAATAAATTGTTTAGTGGACTGGTGTTGTCAAAGAGTTTCCTTTTGCAGCAAGAATTTGTATTGTACGGTCCTCATTTTTTAACCGCCAATGGAGTGGAAACTACAATTTGAAGGGAGCAACACCTGAAACACAAAAACATAAAAGAAATCAGAAAAGAAATAACACTTTATTAAGTTACAACATCTATGATGCTATTTCCTAAGGCAAAGAAAAAAATGATCTCTTTGAAAAATGTTTTGGCAGCAATGACATGACATGAATCTTCAAATGGAAATCAATTCTTCATTTCTACTATTATGAATTCATTGGGTAATGAATTGGATGAAATTTCCTGGTTTCATTAAAATTTCTTTCAAGAATCACTCATCCATAAATTGACCTTCTTTATTCTCCTAGGACTTGCAAAAAATGAGTGTCTACCTGCAATAAAACATGAAATCATGGAGAAAGAGAGGTGATTGGGCTCCCCTAATCCAAGAATTATGCAAAAAAAACAATTATTTACTCTGTAAAACAAATCCACGGAGAAAATAATAAAGTAAAATTTATTTGTTACTTGCGGGAGAGCAGTGGCTAATCATGCTAACCTGTAGTGATTCCAAAGTGAAATGAGGGCTAATTAAAAGGTATATCTTCAATAGAAACATGTTTTAAAAATTCAATGATATGATATGTCAATTTTATTTAGAACAACCTGCATAACAGAGTCATTTTCAATTACCCCACTTAGAACAACAGTGGATATTTTAAGCATAGATTTTTTGTTTGACTTCAGATTCAAATGATTCAAATTGGAAATGAAATTATATTAATTTATTTATCTCCAATAGAAACATGTTTTGAAGAAAAGAATAATTGATAGGTCAAATACTCTAAGGAACAGCTGGAAAAATAGAGTTTTAAGAGTGCTAATTTAAGATAGACAATCAGTATTTTGGTCATAACTTCCTCATACGATATCAAAAATGAGTGATTAAAATTGATTTTTAAACTATATCCATAGGATAATGTACCATAGAAATATGTTTTCAAAATATGGTCATTTAGGCCTTCAAAAATGGACTGTCCCAACTCTGTTCCTGAGTTGCCTGCTAGACACCTTATCAATGTTTTAGTTCTAACTTTTTCGTTTCAAATCCAAATTGAGTGATTCAAATTGGGTTGGAAATTAGACATCAAGGGATACTTAGGATAGAATTATATTTTAAAAATATAGTCATTTAGGCCTCTAAAAACTGACTGTCCCAACTCTCTTCCTAAGTTGCCTACTAGACACCCTGTCAATGTTTTGGTTATAATTTTTTCGTTTCAAATCCAAATTGAGTAATTCAAATTGGGTTGGAAAGTAGACATCAAGGGCTACTTAGGATAGAAATATGTTTTAAAATTATCATCATTTAGGTCTCCAAAAACTGACTGCCCCAACTTTGTTTCCAAAAATTTCATCAAGCCCACAAGCCAAAAATATGATATTCAAGCATTTTTTCCAAATCGGTGATAAAAATGAATATGAGTGTTTGTAGAATTATTATTTCCATTATAATTTATCTACATACACAAATGAATTAAAACATTTATCACCAATGTTTATTTCCACAGCGTGTTGCAACAGAAGCAACTATTTTTACATAAAAAAATGTGTTTATTTTATTTCCTTATTATTATTATTTTTTTACACTAACCTACTCTGATTTGAAAAAATGAATATGATTACATATAAGAGTACTTCTAGTGGAGCCATTTTCGAAATAAGGCTTCAAGTATGCACATACCCAAATTTGAAAAATGCGTGTTAATGAATATTAGGGTATGAGAAGCCAACTTCCCTTGAAAAGATGGTGTCAAAAATTGTTGAAGTATGGAGTGATGCTGCAAGCAAATGATGGAGTGAAATCAATATTAAATATATCCCTTACTTTCTTGATTTCCCATAGCCATCATATCATGAAGTTCTTGAGCTTTTAAAATGATTTGTTGATGCAAACTAGAAGAGACCTCATTTTCTTCCATAACTTCTAAATTTTTGAATTTGAAACATTTTGAATCTCATTATAAGTTTTATCCAATGCCGCATGTGAAATAGAATAAGTGGGAAGGGTAGGTAAATTTTGCATTTCAACACTGTAAGCATGTTGTACTGGTTTATTATGGTGAGGGTGTAGAATGAGTTGAGCAAGAAATTGTGTACGGAATGGAGCATTTTGATTATGTAGTTGATTGGGTTGAGTGGATGATTTTGATAGGAAAACAAGATGTTGTGGAAGATCTGGTGAAGGATATGGAGGATGTGTTTGTGCTACAGGATGAGGGAGGGTATTCATGCAATTATAAGATGAACCATGCCAAACTTGTAGACAAAATTTGTGGGGGATATATTGAGATTTACATGGCTACCCTAACACAGGAATATTCCATAATGGATTATGCAAGTAAGAGAATGGAGAGGAAGTGTTTTGAACCATACCTGTAGGCCATGATTTCCATGGTTTTAACCTTGTTGCAGCTTCCCCATCTCTTTGATATGCTACTTCCATCCTAGATAAGGAAGAACAACTATCTATTGGATGCTCCTTTTAGTAATGAGGGAAAAGCACTTCTTCTAATTCTTGATTTTTCTGAACCTGCAAAACATCCAATTTTGAATTTAGAGAGCTAATAAAATAAATTTAAAATTTTCAAATAAAACATTAATTTCAGCTCTTATGTCTCCTGTTCTTGTAGCAGATTTGGAAAAAAAAGAAGAAAATTATCTAGAATTCTTACTAGCCTTGGAGATTCCTCTTGAATACCTTATGCATAATTCACAAACATCATCATATGATAACTGAAAAAAATCACCTTTTCCTATCAGATTTAAGAGTTCTAAAAATTCATCTTTGATTCCTTTGAGTAGGAGTGTTTTTAGGATCTCCATTTCCAAATACTTATGCTTTGATTTTTGAAGGTTGTATTGAAATCGCTCGACATAGTCCTCCAAGCTTTCATCTTCCCCTTGTATCATATCGAAAATATCTTCATTGTCCTTGCAACAGTCCTGGTGCTTCTTCAAGAATATGTTTTTCATGTCCTCCCATGTTTGGATGCATTTCCCACCTAGGCTCATGAACCATCAAAGAGCTGCTCCTTTTAGAGTAAGAGGAAACACTTTCAACCTTTGATCTTTAATACAATAAGCATATCCTCTATAAAGTATTTCAAACTCAAATAAGAATGTATCTGGATCTTCATTTGTCAAACCATGAAAATTTAGTAGAGAAGATGGGGGAATTATGTGCATTTGTGTCACTCCTCCTAGATCTTTGATACGAAATTCAAAAGTTGCAATGTGAGCCATTTCTTACCATAATAGAAGATTTTCTTCATGTGTTTCTTTGAGGCTCCTCCTTCAAATTTTCCTGTCAATTGGTTAGTGAAATGGGTGGTGCTTACATCACCACTTAAGTGAAATCATGAGATTTGTTTTTCAAAATTTCTATATATATATTATTTTAGTCATTCACACAGAAATTCAAACATTTATTTCTACCCTAAGTTCTTTAAAAATCCTGCTGGAAAGCGGGCGGGGGAGTAGGGCTTTTACATGCTCCGTACGCAGGTTCTTACCTTCCATTTTTAATACCCAACTATTTCTTAACAGGCACCCATCAGATGCACACTACTCTTTAGAAATGGCTACACTCTCCCCAGCAATGGCGCCAAAATGTTGGTTGATAAAAGGTGTCCTTTTAACTCCTATTTATCCCACATTAATTATCAATCTGGGCAAGATTTTCTATTTCAAGAGTGTACACAGTTTGTGGCAGCTATTTACTCAAGAGTAATGTTTCTAAATTGCAGTACAATGCTCTCAAATACAAGAATAAATGGCTGCAAAAAATTTTCTAATTGCAATTAAAAGAAAGTCCAATCCTTTAAGTAACTCAAATCTTGCAGTAATCTAAGGAACAATAGTGCAATCTATATAACAACGCTATCAGTTAAGAGTGTAGTAATAATAACTCATCCCTTAGAAGCTGATAGAAATTAAATCATGTTCATTCAAATGTAAAGTAACGATTGTATCAATTTGAGAGTTCTTAACAACAATAGTTATAGATCATTACAATTGATTACACTGAGAAAGAGATGTATCAATGAAACTCAATCTGAAATGAAAGGAAACTAATCAAGAAATAATTTTGTAAATTAAATATAAAACAGAGTTATTCTATCACGCAAAGAATCAATGAACAACAAAGCCATAAAATAACAGAAGTTAGTAATATGATCACACTAGCACACTTGGGATAATTGAAATCATATAATACAGATGAAGTAGTGAGTTCCACCAGAAGCCGGAACCTAGATGCCAGCGTAAACTGCTTAGTTACTTCAGAGAATGGAGAGGAACAACAACTCTTTTATTTATTAATCCTCAAACTGTGAAATCATTATGACGAATTTGCGCTCTACAACAAAAGTATGTAATTGAGAATTACAATTGTAATACAACAGTCCCCCTTTCCTCCTATCCTACCCTATCCTACCTCTAATAATACCTATCTTAATCTCTCATAATCTATCCCATAATCTCCTTCTTTGATTTCTATCCTCATTTAAATACACAGAGAGCAGAGAGAAGTTACAACAAAGATGATTACAAAATGATTCTCATTACAAAATTGGATTGTTCACATCAAATTGATCAACAAGATCATCTCTAAAATATTTTTCCATCAACATTCAACAAGAATAGGTCGAATTTGGTATTGCAACTAAGATAATTTGGAAAATGGCCACAACAGTGAATCTGAGAAAAATGTCTTCAGAGAACCTTCCATTTTTCTTAATACGGATTGAATTTGGCAAAACAGCTTGCTGCAAAACTAACTTGGCCTGTTTTGGACAAAAGCCATGTTTCAGATTTTTTAGATTCCTCTCCATTTTCCCAAAACATCCAATGAAAAATTGTCACTTCTTATTCCAACGAATTTTTGAGTTGGAATATTTAATGATGAGCTAGAGATCAAATCTTCAATCTGGAAAATATCTTGGAGGTTAAAATGGTGAGTGATATTAAAACCAATTTATTAATAAACCATCATTGGTAAAATCATGCATAATCATCAATTTATTAAAAATAAAGGATAAGAAATAATATTTATCCATAAGAGCATAAATAATTATAACATGGGATTATATGATAAATCACGATAAATGACATGATAAAGAAGAGTAGAAATGGATGAAATTGGTGTTAACAATTGATAATAATAATGACATATTAATGGTCCAACAGGTAGTTTATATGGTGCAAGTTGGCAACCACAAATTCTTATCTCTGTGTGGTTTTGGTAAAGGTACCAATCTCCCACTTTGCTTTGTTTAGACAATTGAAGGACCCTTTTGATCTCTGGACTTATCCTGGGTGGAGGGCTTCCTTTCAGCATAGTCATGACTGGATGAACAAAAGAATCTATGAAATCTGAATAGGTATATGGTGACTCAAACTTATGGAACAATGGGGTCCAAAAAATGATAGACCTGGGCTAGCCTTTGGTATCTAACTTCTGGAGGGGAAAAGGAAATCTGTCTGGCTGATAATATAGGAACATATGGTAGAGGACAGATGAGTATTTGAACACTCTTTCATTGTGCATCCTGGTGAACTGTTCATGCATTCTCTCAACTATGAACTCAGTATAATTGTACAAAACAACACGAGGTTGTCTTGGGGTATAGATTAACATGAAGGCCAGGACAAGTTCATCATCAAATTCATCAGTGGAGCAGCCTAGGACACATGATATCATGGTGATGATTTTTTTCCCCTTTCAGAGAACATGGCATAAAGATATGCGGGGGGGGATTTAGGAATGTGCTGCTCTTTAACAATGAAATCTTGGAACAATTGGGCCAGTGTAGAGGGACTTAACTTGGAATGATGGTCTAACAAATCTCCAATTGAGAGTGGAGTCAGGTTTGGTCCTGGTTGGAGTTGCAGCATTTCATTTATGGAATCAACTATAATGGTGAATAGAATCTTTGGTCAGGGGACATAATAACTCTCAAGCTGGGAATGTAACAGGCACGACATTGGTGGACAATTTGAGGGAAAACATTTACCTATGGGAACTGGTATTTGGGAAAATTTGACTTCCAAAGGCCAATATCATCAGCATGGTTGAGGTATTTGTCCCTACTTAAACAATGGATTTTAAGCAGGAGGTCTTGGGTAGATGTATCCTTAATTTGGAAATCCTTGTCAGCCAAGGGAAGCTGGTCGAGGTCCAAATGGGGAGTTGTGACAGGTCTAACGTCCAAGGCAACAAGGGAAACCATAATTTAGTTATTGTAGATTTAAATTTGGCTTTACAGGTTTATTCAAAAGTTTCTCACGGGAACTAGGATTTTTCAGAGGATTTGACCATTGGTTTTTGTTGAAAATGGAAACAAGAAATGCTAAAAATAGAAGTGCTAAAAATAGCACTGCTATAAATAGCAGTTTAGGTACCAGTGCTAGACTGAGCAACAAGGAATGAAAAATGGAAGTGCTAAAAATAGCATTGCTATTTTTAGCAGTTTTGGATAGATTCTTATTTTAGTTAGTCCCTGAACTAAAATAGTGAAGTAAAATTTTAATTTGATCTTAGCAGCTGTTTGTAAAATAATTAATTAATTCACCATGAGTTAATTAGTTGGAGAAAATCAAACATGAAGTATATGTGAAGACATGCAACATTTTTCCCTTTGATTGAGGAAGTTATCCTTTAATTAAAGAGATCAGGATGAGTTGTACTTTGAGATGTAATTAGTTGGCTCAGTTAACTGAGTCGAGTCCACTTAGATTAATTCAAACAATTTGTTGAATTAATTGTGAGTTCAGTTAGTTAATGCTTGCATGCATGTGACTGCTAGACTTTAGATAACTAAGTATTCTCTCATAAATAGCTCATGCATGTCAGTTTAGACAGAGACCCAATTGAGATCAGAGGAGGGACAATGTACTAACTGTTAGATGGATTTTTCCTATAAAGGAAACTCATCTATGCAGAAGGATTTATCTCCTTTAGGATTGCACAGTTACTACTGGGCCAAGTGAGAAGTGTGAGGTGGGAATTCATATGTGTGGAAGCACTGGACCCCAAGAAAAATTGTGCAAGGAATTAGGAGGCTTGGAGGGCAGAGGAGAAGGTTGTGAGAGACTTTGACTGTCTATGAGCAGTATTGTTTGATTGCAGAGAGAGTAGGATAGCTTGAGAGCTGATTCTTTTTGTAACTTGAACAAGATTTCCACTTGTATGATAATACAGAGTTGGGGTTTTAGGCTGAGGCTTTCCCTGTGATATTTCTTCTGTGTTATGGGTGATTGATTTCTCATTCTCAATTATATGTGTTCTCTTGATCTTTCTCAATTTGATTAAGCTTCCAGAAAGTGTTGTAGAAGTAGATCTTGTATTGTGTTTTAGTATATTTCATAATCTGTTGATCTACAGTGGGAATTTCTACATGGTATCGGAGCAAAGGTGATCAAGGTGAAGAACTGTATACAATAAGGAGAAGTTCAAAGTTTGTGTTCCTGAATATAGAAGTCGAGTTCTTATCACATCTCAATTTCACCTATGGCATTCAGTGCTTTAAGACTTGAGTATACCCTTGATGGCATCTCAAATTATATAACCTAGAAGGATCGCATGGAGGTAGTATTAGAGGATAACGGTCTAAAGGACTTCATTGATCAAGAAGTCCCCAATCCGACTGATGCTACTCAGCTGGCGGAATGGAAGAAATGTGTGGCTATAGCAAGGAGAATCCTCCTAGAGGGAGTTCGAGACCACATTGTCTCGAGCCTCCATGGGAAGGAGACACCATTTTATCGATGTGGAAAACATTGAAAGACTTATATTAGAACAACAACGATCATAGGAAGTTGGCGCTGAAAGACAAGCTTCGTAAGATAAGTGTGAAAAGGGCGACACCATCTCTACATATCTGAACAAGCTCACCACTTGCAGGGATGAGGTTGGAAGTGTAGGGATCATGACCACTGATGATGACATGGTGAGTCTTGCACTCCTCGGTTTTCCTAAGAGCTAGCATAGCTACTAAGACTCGGTTAATGGAAGAGAAAAATTGCCAGATTGGGAACAACTTTGGTCGGATCTGATGCAGGAGGAGATAAGAAGAAGCACTAGAGATGGATCTTATTCATCCAAGGAGCATGAAGAAAATTGTGCCTTAGCGAGTAAGGAAAAGAAAGGGAAGGAGAAGGATTCTCATTCCAATTCGAGTTCTTCCCATGGTGGGAAGAATTTTGACAAGTTGAAAGTGCGATGCATTCATTGTCATGAGGCGGGCCATTTTGCTTCAAATTTTCCACTAAGGAAATCCAAGAAGGGATTCGTGGAAGGATCAGAAGGTGAGGCACTGGCCTCACAGTTCGAGTTGGATTTCACACTTTTCGCATGCATGGTTTCATCCATGGTGGAAAGTGGTTGGTTTCTTGACAGTGGAGCTTCTTTCCACATGACCGACGACAAGAGTTTGTTCAGTACCTTGGAGGAGAAGGATCTCTAGATGCAGATTGCGATGGGTAATGATGAAAAGTATAGTGTTTCAGGTGTAGGCACAATTGTTTTTTAGAGGGAGCATGGAGCTTGCATTACCTTGACCGATGTTAAGTATGTGCCAGGATTGAAGAAAAAATTGGTGTCGATCGCGATGCTGGAAGACAGAGGCTATGATGTGGTCTTCAGTAAGGGAAAGGTTTTCCTTAGACACATCATCATGAGACAGGTGAAGCAGATTGGTTCATGAGTCAAGAACCTACATGCTCTTGAGGTTCAAGATACATGTAAAGCCTTGAGGAGCAAGGCAACTGATGGAGACTTGGTGGTTGAGAGGGAGAGTACATTACCTCTCAACATGCAACCACAGGAGAAGTCTCAGATGATTGTGGAGGAGCCACAATTGGTGAAACAACTTTAGGAGGTTGTGGAGCATCCACAACTAGAGAAGCCGAGAGGAGACTGAGTGGAGGCATCCACTCATGTAGAGACCTCTAGTAGGGGGACATTTTGAGCCAAGTGGGCAGAGGGATCACATGCATCCATACCTCAAGGTAGGAGGTGGGGCGATGTGGAGTGACAGTCCTAAGAAGGATGGAATGGGGGTAGGATCATTGAGGTACCCAACCTCTTTGATTATACCTTGCTACCGGAGCCCCGATGAGGAGTAGTAGGATTGGCTGAGTGGGTAGAGGCAGATGCGGATGGAGTGGCGAAGAGAGCTACACTGCAAGAATCCCAAGATAGCACAGATCTAGAAGGCTGCAATAACGTGTTATGAAACCATCTCACAAAAATATAGAAAAGAGAGATCAACGCCTTAGAATTTAGCCTCTTCGAGGGGGCAACCTCCTTTACATTACACAAATGAGAAATGATTTGATGATTCAAATGACAAAACCTCCTTTCTATATACAAGAGTCTAAGGAGTCACAATATAACCCAGCCGACCTAACAATAATAATATAAAGCCACAAAAATAACAATAGAGGGATTCCATGGGGCACAGTAATAATAATATGTGGACAATAGGGGCACAACAATAAGGGATACAACTACAATAGTAATGGGGTAATCACTAGTATTATGGGGACCCAACATGCCCCTCTCCTTCAAAAAAGTGTTTTCCTCAACACTTCAATAGTTCTGGATGCTTCTGTATAAAATTCTCATCCTCCCATGTGGAATCTTCAGCGTATAAGTTCTTCCACTTGACAAGATACTCTGAAATTTATCGATTTCGTAACTGTCGATTTCTTGTTTCTGTGACTGCTTTTGGTTCCAAATTTTACAATAATAAAGGTGTTATGACCATGAAATACACTAAATATGTTATAATCAATGAAATGACACATGAGGATGATCAAGAAAACTTGAAACATATATAATTACCTAAAACAACACCTGACAACCAAGGTGACACTAAATATGATGGTGAAGTAGGCTCCAAAATTTGAAAGTTGTGAAATTTTTGGAGGGTATTGTAGCAGCGACAACACTTGGTGACACACTAGGAGAGCTTTAGCTTCTCTATTTAGGAATAAATTTTTATGTAAAGGGTTAGCTCTTCAGGAAGTATTGATTCACCAATTAGATTACCTTGACTTCCCCCTTTTGACTCGATTAGATATATAATACCTCACTTTCTTTCACTTGGTTCAAAATACAAAAGATATGCCATATCAGAATTATTTCAATCCAGGAAAGGGTAATATGGATGAGGACTTTATGATATTTAGACTATGATTTTTCATCTTTGGTATTGCTTAGCTGCCAACAAGCCTAGATAGTACACTGACAAGGTCGCTTTCTTCACCTCCCTGCATAGGAAGCCTTTCTTTTCTTTCATCCTTTATTTATTTATCTTATAGGACTCTGCTATGACACTTATTATTTTCAATAGAAGGAAGAGAGATCCCAATGTATTGAGAGAAAAGGAGGTTTCCCCTTCAGAGAAGTATTTTATAATCTCTAATATTGGTTTTCTTGCTTTACATTTTTCCCTTATCCATTCTTTAATAGATTGGAGAAGCATTAACACACAAGTAGATTCATGCCAAGTTGAGTGGTTTGGATACTGTAATAGGCATGGATCTAATAGGTTCCCTCAAGGTTTTCCTTTTGGATTTATAGTATTTTCCATCTAGACATAGCTCAACCTATGGAATCTTCCTGGATAAAGAAGAAGAATAAGTAAAAAGCCAAGCATTGTTGTTGTCACATTTTCTCTTCTATTCCACCACAAAATCCTTTTAAGCCATGCACTTTGCACACAAGGTCTTATTTATGTATAATGACCCAGACACAAAAAAGGATAAGACACAACAAATACGACACCCATATGACTGAAACTGACTTAAAAGAAAAGAAAAGGACAAATTATACAAGAAGTGCAACTTGTAGCTGCTATTGAAAATAATGTTTCAAATCTCAGTTATTTATGGGAACACGATCAATCCTTCCATCTAAGGATTTTAGCTTGAAGGTATTATGACCAAGTTTCTCTTCGATAGTAAATAGGTCAATCCACAAAGGTTGGAACTTTGTGTGTTTTCCTTTCTCTTTGTGGGCTTTATCCCACTTTAGTACTAGGTCACCCACATCGAAACTCTTAGCCCCTGCAGACTTCATGTGAAACTAGCACTTAAAATGGTTTTGATGAATGGAAAATATCTCTTTGGATTTGAGTATTTCTCCCTCAAGTTTGAGAAAAGTATCTATCATGCTCTAAATGAGAAGGCAAGATCTACCTTAGGACTCTTGGTAGTGTTGCAAGGCTGCGAGATATAGATTTGTGGAAAATATGACTTCTTTTCCATAAACCACAAAGTACAATGAGGTTTTAAGGGAAGGATTATGAATTCCATGGTCATCCCATAATGCATTTGTTAAATCATTATGTCAGCTCGTTTTCTCAAAGAAAATTGTTTTCTTGATTATGTTGATAAGACTTTTATTTATCGATTCAACTAAACCATTTCCCTGCGGGTAATAGTTAGATGTATTTTTTAATACAATCCCATTTTCTAATGAAAGTTCATAAAGTTTCAAATTAAAAAAAAATTCACATTATCAATGACAAGAGATGTTGTAATGTGAAAGCATGTTATAATATTCTACTGTACGAAGTGTATGACTTCCTAGTCATTTACTTGTCTTAAGGGACCCACAATTGGAATGGTTCGTTGACAACTACTGGTAATAGTGGGATGACTGACTTCTGATCCCGACCAACACATCTCTTACAAGTTGGGAACTTGTAAACATAATCATGAGCATATTTGAATAAGGTGGGCCAATAATAACCACCCCACATTACTTTATGTGTAGTAATGTCCCTAGAATAGTTTTGGCTTATAGGGGCCTGACCCAAGTTTGGAAGAGTTATTTAGCCAAACAAATCCTCCAGCTATTAGCCCTTTCGGCAACAGCCCGTGGAGCGCGGACTAAGGTCTCACCCGAGGTAGCAGGGGAGGGTGCTAGAACCAGGTTTCCGCACCCTTGGGATGTCTTGATGTGGTCTGGAAGGTTCGCAAACCATTCTGTGGCCTCGCATTACTCTACTTCCACTTAGATCTGGACCAAAGAAATTCCTTAATACTTATTATTAATGAGCTGTTATATATTAGATCTACCTTTTACGTCTTTAAGCAAAAATTTAGTAAAGACAACCAGTTCTCACACCAGAAAAGTTATAGAATTGCATAAACTCATAACATAAGCATAAGCATACATGTCAAACAGATATATCAACCATAAATTAACTAGATCCACAATATTTCATATTTAACACAATATTCCAGAACCAACTTATCTTTATTCAAATCTTTCGCCAATACATCCAGATCTTCCCTGCGCACTTAGCTGCAGGGGTCCGTGCACACAGCTGCGGACTCTACTAGGCCTCTGTGCACACAGTTGTAGAGCCTCTATCTACCCACCAACACCCTTGACGTGGACTTACAGACACTTCAAGACTTCTTTATTTAAAAACCCATTACATTCCAGATCGAAAAGTACATGTCCAAAAACTAACTTCTATCCATAGAGCCTTGCTCTATTTATACATTCCCATGGTCCATGGACCATGGGCAGGCTGACTTACTTCCTATTATTTTACGTTATTTTTGGATGGACAACCCTTTGACTTGAATCATTTACAATTCATGCTCCGTGCACTTCGAGGAGTCCTTACCATACGTTTCCCAAAATTGCGGGCTTTGATCCCCAAAACTGCTACACGGGCACTCTGCTACCCAACAGTCCCCTAGCACAATCATCATGACTCGTCCCAAGTCACTTAGCTGTTGAGGTAATCTTTGTGCGGAGATTGATCAACAATTTTTGCGTGTCTCTTGTGCTTGCAACACACTCTGCCATTATCTTCTGTACCTATTCTACGCGAGCCGTTGATGTATCCATATCACTTGCAGTTGCCTGTTAGGGATCACACACTGCCTGCATGTGTGCTAACCTTCCTTCGATGGATATGGAGACCATGAATGCTTCATCAAGCCAAGGTTGGATGTGTTCCTTAATCACTTCCTCCTTTTTCCACACGGCATCAATTTGTGCCTTGAGAGCCTAGGTCTCCTTCATTTTACCCAATCGCTGCGTGATAGCGATCATCTGCACAATCCCTCAGACTGTCTCATAAGATTGCTACAAATCATGTGCTTCGGTTTCTACTTGTTGTATGGTTGGGTCTTCTTGGAGGGAGGTGAGTGTAAGGAGGGATTGATCTAATAGTCCCGAGCAATCTCGCACAACGCACTTTATCATTTCCAGTCCTGCTTGAATTTCACCATGTCACTGCTCCCATAATTTCTGGCAGTGTGGTCAGTTGTGCCTTCAGTGTTAGCTCTACAATTTGTAGATTTAACTCCCATTGAGCCTTCACAGCCTCCTCTTAGGCCGTATGGAATATTGTGGCCATGCAATGAATCTTGTCAGTGGTTGGAAGTTCAGCGAGGATAGTTAACTCCGGTACCCTGCTGCAAGCAGCCATCACGACCTGTTCCACTTCCTGGGTCTGTGAGATCAAGTCATCTACAGACTTGCCTTGTGCTCCATCAATGTTTGAAGGGCGCAACCTTCCTGGGCATGAAGCTTAATGGTTACCCCATCCTGTAGTCGGTATAAGGTTTCTCTAGGAAGAGCGACCAGATTCAACCCCCAACTTCACACATCCCCCTCTACTTCTGCTAATACAGCGCCTGCTGGCAATGCTAAGGTGTTCATTGTATTGGTGCGCACCATCTGGTCAGCTGCGGCTATGTCCTCTGTTAATTTTATGATTACCCCACCCAGGGGTCGCACTTGTAATTCCTGCAACTGTGCTCGAATCTCCCCCAACACAGTTGTCTACTCTATGATCAGTTTTGTTAAAGCATTGGTAGGGACATTACTCATCGATTTTCTCTTGTCAATAAACTCTTTCTCTAAAGCTTTTGTTGTTTTTGACTTTTTGTGTGTGTACGATGATTCCTTGCTGCGTGGTCACTTGACGGGGGTTGATTCGGTAAGATGGTCTATGCGTTCCTGTATCTCCTTTTCCTGTTGCATGTCTTGTTCCAAGGCCATTTCCTGATCTATCATGGTTTCTTCGACTATCACTTCCTTGGTTGCCTCCTTCTGCAAGGCTGCCTATTGTCCCTGACAGGTCTTTTCTGCCAAGTGAGTGAGTCGCTGCTGGAGTTCCTTTTTTCATTGTTACGTTGCCATTCTTTCTAGTACATCCTTGTCTAGGGCACACCATTATGGGGGCCATGTTTCCAATACCTCATAAAGAGCATCGTCTATTGCAATGAACAAAAGTGTGACCCATGCTTTCTTTGGATCCTTCAACGCCCGGATATATAAGTTATGTATGTTCGCTTTGAACTCGACCATGCTTTGCAAATTGTTGTAGATTGTTGGAGACATCCATGGCTTGCAAGTGATCCATGTCTGGATAGTCCCCTCCATGAAGGTCTAGAAAACCTTGATGTCAGAAACCCTCACTGCGTCCTTTGTAGCCCAGAGAAAAGTATACCGCATTGCTTCCGATAGGCCGTCTTCAATGCTGGGAAACTGGCTACCCTGCGAGAGTTCTCTTGCAACCAGAAGGATTGATAGTAGCAACCATGCATAATAAAATGTCTTACCTTTGTCCTATGCTTCCTGATAGTTTATCAAAAATTTATCGCATAAGAACTGTGCCCAGTTAAACTGAACCCCTGTCGCGCATTGTTTTGCAAGCGCAATGACAGGAGCTGGCACCTCATCTGCACAAAATTTCCTCATTAGTTTACTGGCTAGTCATTGGGTGGTGATTCGCACCCCTTGGTCTTTGACGCTTGCTATTGCATACCCCTACCTCCACTTCTCCAACTTATATTTAGCCTTCATTTTTTTAGCGCGACCCACATGGCTACTTGTTCCGGCTATGTTTGTGGGGTCATTCCCTTTTACCGACAAGTGGGTAATCCGGTGTACTAAATCAGCTGTGATAGGAATCGGTTCCTCCAACCAGAGATACCCATCATGTACCAGACATATTAACTGCCAGATAACAAATATGGTGATGGTCGTGCGGTGATAGTGAGGTATCCACCTTATATTAAGTAATCCCACCTTCTCCACACCTAAGAACCACTTTCGCGGTAGTAATTTGTCTTCGGCCAATTCGGGGAACTTGTAACTGTCTACAAGGTCCCAGTCTTTGAACTTGATGCTCGAGACTCAGCCCAACAGCAGCCCATCGAACCTTATCTCATCCAGAAGAAGCAGGGTCTGGAGCGTATTCTTTGCAGCGTTCACGTCCTTCAGTATCTTGGCCATGCCGGTCCATGGGCAGATGTATGGGGGTCATGAAGGGATTTGGAAATCATCCTCTTCATCCTCATCTTGTGCGTCAATATGATTGATCAAATCTTGCAAATCTTCGTCATCCTCCTCAGGTTCGGTGGTGATTGCTTTTCCCTTTTCAGCTCCTAATAGCTTATTGAACCTCAGCGATATCCTGACTAGCCCCACCAGCTGCTTATTTTTCTGAGGCCTCGGTGTGCGTGTGGATTTTGGGACTCAGGGACCGTGGTGGCTTCATCTAGCTCCTCTTGGGTTGAGCATAGTTCTTCCGTGAACCGTGCTCAGGTTCTCACCATGGTACTCATGGAATACCTGGTAGCTGAGTGTTTGTTGGTCGTTACTAGTTCCAATCTCAAATATCCCAATGTTGTCTAGAGGTTTTTAGATGAACATGTAAATTTGAATGGATCCCTTCCCTCCGCTTCCAGTTTATTAATAATGTCTAGGCCACAGATCTTTTTTTATCTAGCTCGGAACTTCCGTCTTAATGGCCCGCTGCCCGCTCCTCCCTGACGTAACTTGACTTTCTTGTCAGGAATAATGCTGTTAACGGTCACCTCTCGAACTTTCCACGCAGTTGCGCCATCCCTCAGGCGCAGCCGTGATCTTGTGGACTGAATGACTCTGTATAAAACATTTTTGTTGTGCCGGCCTCCTACAGACTCATTTATAGTCCTGCACCTTCTTTCAACTGCTTGGGGCACTGAGACTGTGCTTCCTACAATTAGTCAGGTGGTCGAACCCTTGATGTGAGTTCAGAGCTTTCCTGCTGGCCCGGGCTGCGAGCACCTTCTGAGTGTCTTTGTAGTCATTATCTCTTTTTGTGCCATTGTGTGGGGTGTATCCTTCCATAGGTGTGGGCGCAGTGATGACAACAGGGTCACGACTCGTTCTCATTCTACGGGATACTCGACCGGGCCTGGTTCCCATATGTGCAGCTTCACACAGCCTTTGTGGGCATCGCTACCTTTCATCCTGCTGATTCCTTCCATGTCTAGAGAGCTTTTCTTTCCTAGCCATGCCCTTAGTTGTTTGATTTCGCGAGGCGTGCTACTACCCCAATTATTCGGGGCTCCCACTTGTTTAATTATTGACACTCTCATCTGTGCCTCCCTTCTATTATAGGCCCATCGAACTTGTGATATTCGCAACTTCCTAGTGGGTCGTTTTCTCAAGCGAACACTGAGCAAACTTCCCATTGTTCCCCTCCTCAATTTGTCTCGGACTTCTGGCAAACTGGATTACCCTCTAACCCTTGCGTGTACCTGCTTCAGACATCTGCACCACTTTCACCGAATCTCTGGGCATGTACTCCATTCGTGGACAATTGTCATGCATGGTGTCTCCACGGGGGCATCCTGTGGTCTTTGTCTCAAATTCATCATTTCGCATTGGTCGACTGGTGCCTCTGCCTTCATGGCATCCTCATTAGTTGGCCGCTCCCTTGCTTCCATTATTGCACGGTGTAGCGATCTAACCATCATATTACAATTTAGTGTCGTTACCTCATCCAATCGGTTTTGCCATCGCTCAATCTCTTCATTTGAGTTCGATGTGAAAGAACTGTCATGGTCCCATGAGATTCATCTATCCACTATCAGATTCACTCGGTCCTAATCTTGCGCAGTGATCTGCTAAATACAATCCAGTTCTACGTCGTTGTCCTCATTGCGCACTGGCTCGGTATAATGCCCTCCTTCAGCTGGGTCCAGCGGAACCACTATGCAGAGATATTTTTTCTCGAATATCATTTTTCGTTTCTTTAGGTTGATGAATCCATTCATATACGTTGCCCAATCTATCCCTAATAATGCAGGATAGGGGTTACTATCATCCACAATTTCTATGACCTCAAAATCAGTTAGTGTGCTTACACCGTCGATGTCTACTATAACTCCTTGTAGTCTTCCCATAGGCAAGATCTTCTGTTGGTTCACCATCTACAGCTGGATATGGGACCATTATAGTGCGGACCTGCCCATGCGCTCCTAGGTTTGTTTAGATAGGACATTTGCGTCTGACCCCAAGTCCAGAACAACCTGGTCCATCTCATAGTCCCCAATCTGGGTAGTCAACCGCATTTCCCACCTAGTTCGCAATGCATGCTTTCCCAACTTCCGTACCATTTGGAGTTCGTTCGATCCGGCGCACCTAGTTATTAACTCTTGTAATCTCTTCACCACTTTGGTATCACGTAGTAACTTCATGCATGTCTCTAAGAAGGTAGTTAACATAGAATTATCCTTCTTTGACTCTGTTTGATCCTTGCTACCCAAAGTGCAAGCTTCTGCGAAGTTCTTCTTGGCCTCCATAAATGTTTCCTTCGCACGCTCCAAATCAAATTCCGGTTGTTTCATGGGAGCCCTGCGAACCCATGCATCCTCCTCTGGTTACTTCCCTTTGTCTTCTCTTGTAGTTGCACCACTTCTTAGCATCATATTCATGTTAGGGTCTCCTGCATATGGTTCAGCCTTCATCATTTGGACGTTTAGAGTGGGAGTAGCCGGAAGCACCCCTTTTTACCACATCTAAGAAATTAGCGTGGGGAAATTGACTGCTTTGTGGTCGAATTGGTAACGATACGAGCAACAAGTTCTGGTTGGGTTCATGCAATCACGCACGTAGTGCCCCAGTCCTCCACAATTATAGCAGATTAATTGTCCTTGTTCACGTCCAGGTCCCAATCCCCCTCACCCCCATCTGTGTCTGGATCCCATTCCCCCTCACACCTGTCCGCATCCTTGGAATCTGCCCTGCGCTATTGTTGTGGCAGGATCCTACCCGCACGCCTCCATCTACATCCTATAAGTATGTGTTCGATCCATAAACATCTTGTAACTTCAGCAGTTTCTTTCATCATGGCCAATCATCCTACAAAAGTTGCAAAATAACTGACATATCGCGCACCAGAGTGTGGGCGCCGTGCTTGGCCCTATTTGTACCTCTGGTCGCAATGGTATTGGTCCCCCCACCGCCACATAGTTTGCAAAGACCAGATAGTGTTCCACATAGTGTTGGCTTATAGGGGCCTGACCTAGGTTCGGAAGAGTTATTTAGCTAAACAAATCCCGCAGCTACCAGCACTTTTGGCAACAGCTCGTGGAGCGTAGACTGAGGTCTCACCCGAGGTAGCAAGGGAGGGTGCTGGAACTAGGTTTCCACACCCTTGGGATGTCTTGACGTGGTCTGGAAGGTTCCCGCATCTTTTTGTGGCCTTGTGCTACTCTACTTCCGCGTAGATTTGGACCAAGGAAATTCCTTAATACTTATTATTAATGAATTTATATAGATCAGATCTACCTTTTATGGTCTTTAAGAAAACGTTTAATAGAGATAACTAGCTCACGCACCTAGAAAAGTTATAGAATTTCATAAACTCATAACATAAGCATAACCATATAGGTCAAATAGATATATCAACCATAAATTAACCAGATCCATAATATTTCAAATTTAACGCAATATTCCAGAACCAACTTATCTTTATTCAACTCTTTCGCCAATACATCCAGATCCGCCCTGTGCACTCAGCTGCAGGGGTCCATGCACATAGCTATGGTCTCTACTAAGCCTCTACGCACATAGTTGCAGAGCCTCTATCTACCTAGCAACACCCTTGACTTAGACTTACAGAAACTTCAAGACTTCTTTCTTCAAAAACCCATTACGTTCCAGATCCAAAAGTACATATCCAAAAACTAACTTCTATCCATAGAACCTTGCTCTATTTATACATTCCCATGGTCTGCGGACCATGGGCAGGCCGAATCACTTATTATTTTACATTATTTTTGGGCGGAAAACCCTTTGACTTGACTCATTTACAATTCGCGCTCCATGCACTTCACGGAGTCCTTACCATACCTTTCCCCAAATTGTGGGCTTTGATCCCCAAAACTATTATGCAGGCCCTCTGCTACCCAACAAATAGTGACCACCTTTCGGTCCATTGTGAATATCTCTAAGTACCTTATCTTTTTCCTATGCCTCAAGGCATCTTAGCAAGACACTCTTGTGGTGATTTCTAAAAAGCACTCCATGAACAAGATGGTAATATAGATCTTTTAGGTGGATTTCCTTATTTTTATCGTTTCATAGATGCGTGGGAAAGGTGTCATGATCTATAAATTTTTATATATTGGAATACCATAGTGTTGTAGATGTGGTCTGGGGAACATGTTCAACATTGTACATCTCTATTTCCTGCTCCCAACCTAAAATATATTTGTTAGATTTCAAGCTACTGTGGAAGTTTTTTGTAGCATGATCCCGATTACCCACAGTTTCTAGTTCATTCTGCCGACGTTTCAAACCCCAAAGGGGGTCCATCATCAGGACAAATCAGATAGAAAATGAATGAAAGATTATTGAGAGAAGGGAGCCTTGCGACCTGGATATAAATAAACCAAGAACCCTAATTTTGAAAGGGCAAACCCAATATTTCTTATTTATTAATTAATTTCCTTAAATTTTATTTAAAAGTTTTATAAAAACATTTTAATTAATTATTTAATTATTCATTATTAGTTCAGGATTAATTATTTTCATCATGAATTCTTAATTGATTCAATCTTATAAAATTATATAATTTAATCAACAATTTAATTTAATATAATTAATTATATAATTAAGTCATTAATTTAATTTAATTTAATTAATTAAATTAAATTAATTAAATTAATTAATTAATATAATTAATTATATAATTAAATCATTAATTTAATTTAATATAATTAATTAAATTAATTTAAATTAATTAATTAATTAATTAATTAATTTGCTTAAGTTTTAATTAATTTAATATAATTAATTATATAATTAAATCATTAAATTAAATTAAATTAAATTAAATTAATTAATTAATTAATTTGTTTCTAATTTAATATAATTAGTCGATGAACCACACTGGTTGGTTCGAAACGCATCGACAAAAGATTGATTATGTGATTTTGCCGAAGATATCCAGACAATGTTATGGATCACAGAAGTCTAAATTCCTTAATAATATAATTTAATTAATTAATTAATTAACTTAATATAATTAAGTTAAATTAATATAATTAATTAATATAATTAATTAACTTAATATAATTAATTAAATTAAATTAAATTAATTACTTTGTTTTAATTAATTAATTAAACTTTCGAAATGAAAGACCCCTTTTTTCCTTTATGCTTCCAAGGGTCCGGAGGGGTTTATTTGTCTGATCAGAGGAAGCCAATTTCCACTGATTTCTTTCCCATTCATTTTCTATCTGATTTGTCCTGATGATGGACCCCCTTTGGGGTTTGAAACGTCGGCAGAATGAACTAGAAACTGTGGGTAATCCGGATCATGCTACTAAAATATATTGTTTGGGAGCATCTCTTGCTTCAACTACAAGTTGACAGAGGCCATTGCCCTTGAAATTATGAACTAGTTTAAACTCTAGATCATATTCTTGTAAACAGGTCATCCAATTTTCCCTCTTCTCACCCAACTCCTATTGTATGAAAATTGTTCTAACTGCTAGATGGGACATAAAAATGATTGTGTGAGCTTTTAAAATATAGGGCTTGAAATATTTGAATTTGTTATATACAACATATGCTTATTTATCGATGGCAGGATAATTAAGGTATGACCCCTGTAAGACAACACTCATTAAAGAGATAGGCCATTCATTTCCTTTACCATCCTTTTGATACAATATGGCCACAATAGACGAATATGAATAAAATATATAATGTAGGAAATCTTTGCCATAATCAGCACTGAATAATGTAGGTGCATTAGTAATACCCAGTTTAATTTGAGTGAAAGCATCATTTTCCTTTTTGTCCCATTTGCATGTCGCATATTTATTAATCATCTCCTATAGGGGCTTAACTATATGAGCATAATCAAAGATGAATTTTCACAGGAAAATAATCTTCCCTAAGAAAGATTGCATAACTTTCTTATTCACCTGGAATGGGATCTGAGTTATATCTTTAACCCTCTCATGATCAAATTTAATTCAACTCTTTGAAATGATGTGCCCTAAGAGTGTCCCTTCTAATGCACCGAATATGCATTTCTTGGGATTGAGAGAAATACCATATTTGTGACACTACTCAAATATTTGTTTCAGATGACATACGTGATCTAATATTCTTTTGGGAAAAACAGTTAGATCTTCCAAATAAACAAACACTCTGACCAATCAAACCATGAAAATCAATGTCCATCACTCTTTGAAAGGTAGAACCAACATTAATAAGCCTGAATTAAATTCTCTTAAAAGCGACTGTTCCCCATTTGGTCCTGAAGGTAGTTTTTAAACGATCTGGTTTTGCCACTAGAAATTGATTGTAACCAGAAAAACCATCTAGTAGAGAGAAAATCTTTGTCCTAGATACTGTTTGGAGGATATATTCAATTGATGACACTAGGTAATTATCTTTATCATATGCCTGGTGGACATTACAGAAGTCTATACATAACCTTATCTCATCGGACTTCTTTCTAACTGGGACCAAATTCAAAACCCAAGTTGAATTTCTAACTTTGAAAATGATTCAAGGATCCAATAGCTTTCTCAATTCTTTTTTTTATCAGGAGCTCCAGCGTCGGATGAAATTTCCTTAGTTTCTTTTGGAAATGTTTTACCCCTCCTTTGATGGGAATGACATGTTGGATAATGCATGTATCATATGCCTTTAATTCATTGTATTTCTATGCAAACACATCATAGAACTATTTGAATAAGTGGATGGATTCTTGTCATTCATGTGGAGAAAAACATGTACCGAGGTTTACATGCTTAAGATATTCTTGAGTTCCCATATTGACTTATTCTAATGATAACTTCAAGCTCTGAGTCTTGGTATTGGTTGGTCCTCTAAACCAATTTTTCAGGTCATATAATTTTTAAAGGCATACCACACCTTTAGCCATAGTTTTGTCTTTCATTTCATTAGATGCCCCCTGCCAAGACTTGTCATGCTCATCCTCTTCTATGTCATCATCTTTGAACATGGTCACACTAGCCATGAAATGCAATATTGTTGGTCGTCATTGGAAATGTATAAATTAGTAACGTTATCAAGCACAGATGGTTTATATATAATCTCAATAGAAAAACCATTTCCCAATGGTGACATCCTAGCGGCTACATTTGCTAATGCATCTAATGTGGAATTTCTAACCCTAGGAATTGAAATAATATTAAAAACTTTAAAATAATTAATTAAATTCCATACGTCCTGCTGGTATTTTTTAATATTTGGTGAAACACAGTGTATAGTATCACGTACTTGACAAGTGACCATTTCTATGTCACCAATAACCTTGAGCAACTCTACCTTAAGATCGATGGATTTCTTTATTCCAAGTATGAGTGCTTCACATTGGGCAGTATTATTTGTACGCTCAAACTCTATTGGAATGAAAGGATATACCTCTTATTACATGGGTCTATAAGTACACAAACAACTCTAGAGCCATCCTGCATCTTTGAACCATCAAAGTATAATGTCCAAATATTACTAGCTACTAATTTGCTTCCTATACTATTATTACTATTACTATGTACATCTATATTACAAGATTCATTTGCACCAGTTGGAGAACAAGGAAGGAGATCTAACTATGTATCTAGTGGGACAGGTAATGTCCATGCTTAATAACACCTATGATCAATTTCCAAATATTAAATCAACAAAGGCAACAAGATCATTATGGCTCTCAAGTGGTGTCATAGTATATTTCATGTATGATTCACTTTCACTGGAATTTTATTGTTGTTGCCCTTATATGGAAGCCATAAATGCGACCAATATATAGCAAAATACCCTTTTAATTTATTAGACCAGCCTCTATTTAAGAGTACGCCATTGGCTTCAGGGATTTCCATAATTACAATATTTATACATTAGTGTACTCGATCATCATATGATAATCGAATAATAACATTCGTGATTTCACCAATAGCTTGGACAAGAGATTTGTCCAACTGAATGATTTGTGAATCATTTTTGTCCCATTTAGCATTTATTTTCTTAGCAAGACATAATGGCATTACATTCATAGATGCACCCAAATTGACTAATTAATTATGGACATTGTAATTAAAAAATTCAAAAGTTAATAAAAATGGAGGGCATATGGTGTTAGAATCTAATGTTACAACATTAACAACATATTCAAGGGAATCAGAAGACTTACTATACACCTTTTGAGAGTTAGAAGCTTTGTCACCTGAAAAAGGTTGTGAAAATGTTTGGACAAGCAACTCTCATTGACTTGATATCATTGCAAGCTCAAAGATTGAAATATTGGCATGAGATCTCTTCAAATATTCAACTATGTTATAATCAATTGTTTCATTTTTATCAGGAAGTTATGAAGTATCTAGGGGAGTATCTTTTTTGACACTTCCAGAGTGATGGACTTACTTTTGTTTGGTGGTGGTAGTGTTCTTCGAAGTAGTAGCATTACTAGCCTTACTTTGTGCATCCTGAGTAGGATTGATTGGTGGTGATATTTTTCTTAATAATTGTTCCTTCAATTTATATCCTATCACCTCCTGTTTATAAATGGATCCTTAGCTCCTGCTTCTAAGGGTGGGGGACGGGACTTGCTTTGAGGTTGCACTTCAACATTATTCTTAGCAGTAGTGAGGATACAATCAAAATAATTCACTACATGTCCAATACCCATTCTTTATGCAGTAGCTAAAGGTTCTTCAGTTTCATCTGTTTGTCTAGACTCCTCATCTGCTAGTAAGGTATCCACAATATGTGGGACTAGAGAATTCTGTTAAAATATTCAACTGAAGTCAAATTCCTATTTGGATAACTCATTTTATGGAGATGATGATTGAATTGAATTCCTCTTTTTGAGAGGACCGAAATTGACCTAAATATCATCAAATTTGGACAAGGGAAAGTATACTTACGAAGAAAATACCACATATGCACATTAGAACAAGGTTGACACTAAAGAAAATTGGACACCCTTGGAAGCCTATAAATACAAGTGATGTCAACCTATTTTGTTGGGAAAAGTATCTACTCAGAACGCCCCTATCCCACTCTAAGGTGTGACAGTGCCTTAGCAACAAACAAGGAAAACTACTTTCGTATTCTTCTTTATGAAAGGTAAATGAAGAGGAAGGATGAACTAACCTATGTCTTGCGCTAGTTGGTTGATCCAATTGCTCTCCTCTTTGACAGCTTCCAGCTACCTGCTTCCTTACTTGCCCAGCTTCACCAAGTTCCTGCAAGATCACAGAAGAGGAAAACTACACAAAGACATAGATTTACATTCATAAATAGCTTAGGATGAGATTTAAGCTAAACATGCAAATATAAAAAAACATCATTGATACACAAGCATGTAGGAGAAACTCAAATAGTTTTATTGATATGATAAGAAGATCCAGGAGGAGATACAACCAAGTGAGTCCCGATCCAGCATCTACCTCCCAGCAAAGGAATCCCTTCTTCACCTCCAACAAAGCATAAATCACCCAATGCACTAATCTCAATCTCAAAACCAACAACAATTCTCTGCAAAATACAAAATTCCAGCCTCTGGATCTCTGGGATGAGGGATCCATATATAGATGTAAGTAGAGAGGATGAGTCAGCTTATGTTTTGACTTGTGGCTTCTCTCTGTCAGTTCTTGCTTCCACTTGGAGGCTGAGAGCCTCTTACTCATCCTTGGTCGAACTCAGTGAGGCAAGTGTCATTGAGGAAGATTCTGGAAGCTTCCATGGTCTGTCCACCTCGTGGAATGACATTGCTATTTGGAATTTCCCGCTCAGCGCACCCTGGTAGTGCATTTAGGTGCATTGCAATGCACCTAGCTAGTGTACTTGGGTGCTATGCAACGCAGGTAGCTAGTGGAGCAGCTGAAATGATCCTGATTTGACTGATTCTGAGTAGTTTCTGGTGGAGAACTTCCGGGAGAAGCTGTAATGGGTTGACCTTGTTCCTCTAGGGGTAGGAACAACACTTTTAGGGACTTTGGATCCCTTGGATTATGGACATTTCATGCTTAGAGCTGTAAGGCACAAAAATGTCTATAACAACCTAATTTGGACATCACCAAGCATATTATTCTTCTCCTTTTCATTGATTAGCTGGCATAGGTCTAAGGCAAGGGAGTGTTGTTGGGAAAAGTATCCAATACGGAATGACCCTATCCCACTCTAAGGGTGATAGTACCTCAGCAACAACTGAATGCAAAGCTATTCAAGATTACTTCTTTATGAGATGAGAGAGAGAAGAGAAAAGGGATCCACTAACCGTTATCTTCCGCTAATGGTTGATCCAATCTTCCCTCTTTGCTGCTTGCTCCTAGCTCCTTGTTCTTTCACCGGCCCAGCTACACAAAGATCCTGTAAAAGCACAAGGAAAGGAAACTACAAGAAGCATACATCCATAACTGATTCAAGGATTAGAATAAATCAAATATATAAGCATCAATTCACCATAGAGATACATGCATATAGAAGAACCTCAAATACTTTATTAATAGAAGAAGTAAAGTTCTGAGAGTGTTACAACCATAATAGGCCCAATCCAGCAACACCTCCCAGCAGAAAGAAATCTCCTCTTCACCTCCTTCAAAGCAATCACCCAATAGTTCTATACTCAAACCAACAGCACTTCCTTACTTGCACAAAATTCCAGCCTCCTTAGACCTCATGAGAGAGCTCTATATATAGGAGATTTGGAGAAAGGATGAGTCAGCTTGAGGGTGGCATGAAGCTGACTAGTGTCCTCTCCCACTTCAGTTATACTTCAGTTCTTGAGTCCACTTGGAGTTTCTTGCTTCCACTTGGAGATCTAGATCCTCTTACTCATCACAAGGCGAATTCCCTGATCCAAGTGTCATTTTGGAAGCTTCCTAGGCATTTGACACCTTGCAGAATGACTGTGCCACTTGGCCAATCTCGCCCAGCGCAGGTAGCCTTCATTGCTTTTGACATTCAGCGCAGGTACAGAGTGGAGCAGTTGACATTCAGCGCAGATGCTCAGTGGAGCAGCTGACATGATCCAGAAATAGCTTGTTTTTGAGTGTTTTCAGGTGGAGAACTGATTTTCAGTGCTGTGGTTTGCTGACCTTGTTCCTCTAGGGGTAGGAACAACATGTTTAGGGACTTTGGATCCCTTAGATTATTGACATTTCATGCTTCATGCTGTTAGGCACAAAAATGTCTATAACAGTTGCCCCCTAAAGTATGAGGTCGTTTATCGGGTGAAATACTTTATCAGGAGGATCCGAAGTTCATTCAATCGCTGAGAGGTGCCCTGTAATAAAATACAATACAATACATTATTTTTCATTCTGCTTTCATGATCTAGCTGAGGCGGGCATTCCCATGCTCAGCTTTATAAATTCATTTTGGTACATAGAACAGACGATCGTCTGGTGGTAGACTGATAATTCTCTGCTGAAATTATCATCCTTTGAGTAGGATGATCATCTGCTGCAATGATGTACATAACAAATGTCTTTATATCCTGAATATATATATCGCAGCCCAGATGGATGAAACTAGATCCGGGGTCTTCAAACTCGTTCGATCTTCACTCTAAGTACAAGTCGATCCATGTGAGAATTGCGCTGAAGTCGAACATGGAAAGACATCGCTTGATTACCGGTCAATAATGTAAACCGTTAACAAGCGCGAGAGGAATCACCGATAATGATAATGACCCTCAAGGTACTGCAGTACAATTCACGTGGTGTGAATAAAGGACTTGGCGTCGAACACCACGCAAAATCTTCTGGTCGAAGGTCATTGATGTATACCTGTCGCCGGAAGTGAGAAACTTGCCATTGAGGCATGCAAGCTTCAAAGTACTGGGGGGGTTGTTCCTAGATCAACTTCTTGGATAATGAGCTGAAGTCGACAAGAAGCGATCCGTCAAAGGAGGGCCTTAATGAATCCCACATCAGTGACACGGAACGGAGCTAATGATTTTAGTGGAGGTGAAAACAATATGTGAAATATGATTCAGGGTGGCGATCATGGGTGGATGAAGGATAATGTATGGCAGTGGATGGGACACGGTTGACTCTTTCTGAACACATCTCTTGAACATATAATGACACTGATGTGATGGATCGGTAGCATTACCCCAAATGTGGATGGTTTGGCGAGGACCATGGTGATGAGACCGGTGAATGAAACAACCCAACCTGATGTGATACGGAGGACAAAGTGTCATGTTCAAGAGCGACTTGCTACCATTAAAGCTTTGAGGTTCTCCCAATTTTTCCCCAGTCATTTCTAACTAGTACCTCTTTATTTTTGTCAAGCTTGAGGAGGATAACATATGCTTGTTCTATAACCTGCCCTTCGGGCAAGCCCATCGCTATGTTTTAACGAGCTTAGCGATAGGGAAACTCGTTCTCGTCTAAAGACAAGTTTGTCGCTATTTAATCATTTTAACGAGTCTAACGACAAGGAAAACTCGGTCCTTTTCATTTTTAGAGAGTCTGAAAAGGTACAGAAAGTTAACTCCAAAATTCCTTTTTCATCATCTAATCCCTTAAGTCCGAAAAAGTATAAAACAATACAGAAGGGATGAGTTTTCGATAACTTTAACGAGCCGAATAAAACAAGCGCTCGACCTTTTTGTGCAATAATCCCTCAGGTCCAAAAAGATTAAAATCTAGAGGAGGGATAGCTCTTCCGGTCACTTTAACGAGCTGGAAGGCCAAAACTCGGCAAACTTTTCATATTTTATGAGTCAGGAGAAAAGAGCTCAAAGAAGACTCGTCTTTTGAGGAACGAGTGATAAACAGGGATAGCAGTGGATTCCAGGTACAGGTTGGAATTTTCCAATCACGGCAGTGTCACAAGGATGGCTAAGTGAAATCACTCTTTGCAGCTGTTCCTCAAAATGGGTAAACAATCATATGGAGGTGAACGATTGGCCAAATGAAATGGAGGTGGCGGGTGCAAACACGACCAAGGCTTTTTTGGCTAATAAATTTACGATCACAATGGTTATTTACCGGTACTGGGTTCATTTTTTAAAGAGCTTGAATGCGCCAAAACACTGCTCAAAAACTTATGTTTATTTTTTAACGAGCATGAACTATGACGCTAAAACTGCTCGGATCTCGCTTTTCTATTTTTTAATGAGCATAAATTCCGCGGTAAAACTGCTCGATATACCAGTCATAGGATAAGAAATGTCTTCCTGCAAGATTCCAATTTTTATAGAGCTTGCACCTCACATAAGCTATGCTCCATCTCATCCTTTCTTTATGCAAGTTCGGAAACGGTTAATCCCAAAAACAGATAAATAACCGCCCCTAGCTTGCACTCCAAAAGGTTTGCATGCCCCCAGGTATAAAGTATAATTTCAAGGCTGCCCCTACTTATCTGATAAAACATTTGTTTTAAAGGGTGAGGCTTGCCTCTTCCTGGTTACCCAAAGATTGTTTTGTTAACACCATCAAACGAAACATTTCCTCGGCACTGTCTACCGAAGTAGACAATGGTGAATGACCTTTGTCAGACAAGTAACCTTATCAAAATAATCCTGTTCTAGAACAACCCCTCTTCCTTCCATGGACGGGGTATGGACTAGTCATATTCCTTCGCGGAAATTCTACTTTATACCCAAGGTTTCCTCTGCCCGAAGCAGACCAGGATGCATGCCCCCTGGGTTCCAGTCCCATCTTTCCGAATCACTCGCACTCATCGGGAAGGAGGACTGGGGGTGGAGACATTTCTTGGGTGAATAGACCATTGAGGGTTGGTATTTGACTATTTGCGATGCGTGATCCCGGAAATGAAAGTTGGTCTACGAGCTTGACCATTCTTCCTTCGTGTGGAAAACACATTACTCTAAAGAGTGAGGAGACTATAGCTCCCATGCAATATATATAGTCTCGTCCAAGGAGTAGGTTATAATCCAAGGGTCCTTGAACGACCATCACGTTCATTTGAACGGTCTTCCCTTTCAACGTAACAGGCACATTGGGGAGGATCCCTAATGGTCGACTGGTTCCTTTATCAAAACCCGAGAGATTTCTTATCTCAGGCAAAAGCTCTGGGGAACCCAGTGCTTTCCAAGCAATAGAGGAAAGGATACTCACAGATGCCCCTTCATCAATGATAGTTCCAGCCATTACCATTCTATAAATTTGGACTATGATTCTGAATGGTATACTGGCTGGTAACTGGGGTCTGCCTAGTTGGTTCCAATCAAAGGACACAACCAGGTTGCTTGGTGGTGGGACCGAATACACGGCCGGATACGATCTTGACGATGTTCCTTCCTCGATAAAGGAATGGGCGCATTGCCCTGATGCTCATCAGAATCTGTGTTGATGAAAAGAATCTGGATGGTGTCATCCTTGTTCTCTTCAGTGAGGGTGTCATTTGAAGATGAATCTTCAGTGACGGTGTCATTTGAGGATGAAACCTCTGAAGGAAGAACCGGGTCAACTGCCGTATCGACCTTTAGATTTTCGTCTGGTCTGGATTCAGTAGGTTCATTTTCAATGACTGACGCTTCAGCTGACCACTGGAGCAGGCCAGCTGTATTTTCAACCAACGAAGGACTCGGCACGAGTTTTTTGTATCCAGGAGGAAGTCTCATCGGTGAAACCGGGCGATCTTCCAAAACTCTCTTCGCCTCATCTAAGAAGGGACAACGGTGGATGGCATGATTGCCTTCACACAGTCTACAGGGGGATCTTGCTCCCCCTCTTTGTCTTGAACCTTCACTTTCGCTGGTTGACGGTAAGCAATCAACATGGCTATCAGAGGTTGATGCTCCCGAATTGTGCAGACGAGGGGACCAGTCCCTTAGTATCCGGGGAATACAGGGACAATCTCTATGGAAGTGGTCTCCTCTACATATGACACATGGCGATTTAGGCCCGGTCTGTGCTGTGTGTGGATTTTTGTCAGATGTCTTTTGCTTGCCCCCAGTCGCCTTAGGCTCTTTCTTCTTCTTCTCCTTCTTCTCCATGGGAGCTTGGCTTTTGCCGGCTCTACCCTGCGAAGATGAAGGATTGGAGGAAGAGTTATAAGAAGTAGAAGGCTGGTGGGTAGCTCTAGACTGATCTAACTGTTGACTCGACTGCTCAGGAACCATGGTGGTCTGAACTACATTAGTTGAGAATAGCCAAATAGGCAAGCCAATTGTCAGTCCTGGAAGCGACAATGTGGCCATGTGGGGTGCTCCAACTTCTCCCCAAGAGGAGAATGGACTAGGATTTCCATCATGTGGAATTCCTTGGTTGGGGCGTTCCATGTTCTCAACCTAAGATCAACGCGGGAATAGGAGGTGATTATGTTCCGTTTAAAATAAATTTTATAACGACGCTTAGACACAACTTGCTTTTTCACTTTTTAAGAGTCGAGAAAAAGCTAAAGATGACTCTAGTCTCCTTCGATGTTTTAACGAGCCAGAAGTGACAAATGCTCGGATGGACTTTTTCAGTTATAGAGTTTGAAAAAGGCCAAAAGAAACTGCTCTGGAGTTCTAGGCAGAGGGTGTGCCAAACTTTTCGCAAAACCACAGAATACGTTTTACGGTACGAGTGGTCGATCTTCGTGAATGCTGTGTTCACTGCATTGCGATCAGTAGGGCGGCCGACACGGTTTCCTATTGGATAAAGGCTTTATTCCTATAGGGTTCTCCCAATATATACGCGATGGTACGTGGGAGCACAAGTCCGTATTGATACTTATCGCTTCACCGTGGAGGAATCACCCAACCACTCAACGCTAAGATATCACGTTTAACGACGCCGGAACACGTCTCTAGCTTAGACCTTTATGTGTTTGCGTTATGTTTCAATGCGTTGTTATGTAAATTCAATTTATTTTAAGGTTGATCTTGTTTAGCAGTTTGCCTTTATGGATCACCACGAGATGTATGATAACACTCCTAAATGCAGTCTAAGATGATAAGCAAGCTTTTCAATCTTTCAACTTTGAAAATCTTAACTACTGAGGGAAAAGAAAGATAACATCTTTTCACACAGATCATAGAGCACACACTAATGCACTTTTTCCTTAAATCAACATGCAGACTGTCATAATGTATATGCGCAATGCAAGTATTTCTTTTATCTTTCTTAATGTTGGTGCAATACAAAAAAGAAAGCTGTTGTATAATTTTGAATTCAATTTCAAGTGAAAGCAAACAAGCTTGTCCAAAATCAAAAGACACCTTAAGATTTACTTGTTTCGACACTAGAAATATATAAATTCAAACCAAATGACGAAAGCAAAAGCTCAATCAGCTATGAACAACAAACAAACTAACTCTTAAGATCAAAACGACACTCTATCACAGGTCTAGATCTAAGAGGCCACAGCAAGACTAGTTCACTTTCGTTATGGGAAACTGTAAATGTACAAGAAATACACAAAGAACAAACACAGTTTCTTTATACAACCGAGGCGGAATAGTGACAAGGAAAGTTGGTTTCAGATAGGCACACTGACTGGTAACAAACAGCAAAAACAAGAGTGAAAACAGGGCAAGAAACACTGCCTGTTTGACCTTCAGCGCAGGTAGCCCCTTCGGGAACTGCGCTGAAATGCAAACAGCCTTTGTACAGCCTGCACTGAAGAACGAAACTTTCGTTTCTGGTGGTTTCCGGCTCACAGATTGCTCAAAAATTCACAGTTTTTGCTCAAATCAGAAGCTATCAGTCAAGGACACACTAAGGGATGACAAGGAGGATGAAAAGCTATCACTAAGAGTTTATTAGAGTCCTTGTGGATCAACTCTTCAAATCATAAACTTGCCCAGAAACTGAGCTAGAGTAGCTGCCCTCTACTTTGCATTTGAAATATTCAAACACAGTTCGATTCGGTACTCCCTTTGTTTATGAAATGAATAGCAAAAACACAAACAACCAACAAGATACGATCCCCAGCGGAGTCGCCAATTTGTTGTTGGGAAAAGTATCCAATACGGAATGACCCTATCCCACTCTAAGGGTGATAGTACCTCAGCAACAACTGAATGCAAAGCTATTCAAGATTACTTCTTTATGAGATGAGAGAGAGAAGAGAAAAGGGATCCACTAACCGTTATCTTCCGCTAATGGTTGATCCAATCTTCCCTCTTTGCTGCTTGCTCCTAGCTCCTTGTTCTTTCACCGGCCCAGCTACACAAAGATCATGTAAAAGCACAAGGAAAGGAAACTACAAGAAGCATACATCCATAACTGATTCAAGGATTAGAATAAATCAAATATACAAGCATCAATTCACCATAGAGATACATGCATATAGAAGAACCTCAAATACTTTATTAATAGAAGAAGTAAAGTTCTGAGAGTGTTACAACCATAATAGGCCCAATCCAGCAACACCTCCCAGCAGAAAGAAATCTCCTCTTCACCTCCTTCAAAGCAATCACCCAATAGTTCTATACTCAAACCAACAGCACTTCCTTACTTGCACAAAATTTCAGCCTCCTTAGACCTCATGAGAGAGCTCTATATATAGGAGATTTGGAGAAAGGATGAGTCAGCTTGAGGGTGGCATGAAGCTGACTAGTGTCCTCTCCCACTTCAGTTATACTTTAGTTCTTGAGTCCACTTGGAGTTTCTTGCTTCCACTTGGAGATCTAGATCCTCTTACTCATCACAAGGCGAATTCCCTGATCCAAGTGTCATTTTGGAAGCTTCCTGGGAATTTGACACCTTGCAGAATGACTGTGCCACTTGGCCAATCTCGCCCAGCGCAGGTAGCCTTCATTTCTTTTGACATTCAGCACAGGCACAGAGTGGAGCAGTTGACATTCAGCGCAGATGCTCAGTGGAGCAGCTGACATGATCCAGAAATAGCTTGTTTTTGAGTGTTTTCAGGTGGAGAACTGATTTTCAGTGCTGTGGTTTGCTGACCTTGTTCCTCTAGGGGTAGGAACAACATGTTTAGGGACTTTGGATCCCTTAGATTATTGACATTTCATGCTTCATGCTGTTAGGCACAAAAATGTCTATAACAGGGAGACAAAAAAATTTCACAAAAGTTTGAAATTACAAGGTCTAAGGCTCACATTTATTTTAGGGTTTTGGGATTACAGTCGTAGGAAAGTAACAAGGAAAATTCAACCACAATCACTAACTTGTAGGCATCAAGGCTGTGACTGGAAGCCTCTAGTCGCTTGCACAAATCCTCATGCATGCGACTAGGAAGTTTGACTAGAATTGACCATTGATCCAAGTTGATCGCAGTTGACTATAGAGGAGAAAAGTTTTCTCTTGTATATTTTGATGCTAGAAACTTATTTTTGAATGTTATTGGGTTGTTTAGTTGATGATATTATATTGGGCTCATTTTAATCGCTGTTGAACATTTTATGACAATCAAATAGAAGAATAATTTCAAAAGGTTTTCCTCCTTGTGGGGGTTTTCCGTTGGTATTTGACCAAACCTGGTGTCTCTTGTTGATGTTTTAATGGTCTCCTTTGTCATTGCATTTATTGTTTTATCTTCAATTACTGTTGATGAATGGAAAGGCTACTTGTAATTGGAAAGATTACTAATTTAAGTATTGATTTGGTCTAAAGTAATTGATATAGCATAGAAAAATATGAAAATTTAACATGGGATCAGAGCTAAGGTAAAGGACAAGCCCAAAATGTTATGTAACCAACTCACAAAATAAAATAAAAGATATAATAATGACTTGAGAAATAGCCTCTTTGAGGGGGAAACCTCCTTTACATCACATAAATGAAAAATTCTTGGATGATACAAATGACAAGACCTCATTTGTATATATAAGAGTCTAAGGGGTCACAATATAATCAGAGCCTACATAAAAATAATAATGTAAGGGCACAACAATAAAAATAGTGGGATTTTTGGGGAACAATAATAAAAATATGGGCGATACGTGGGTGCAGCAATAAAAATAAGGGGGATACATTAAAAATAGTAATAATGGGATACACTAGTATTATAGGGACCTAACATGCCCCTCTCCTTCAAAAAAGTGTTGTCCTCAATGCTTGAGTAGTTCTGGATGCTTTTGTATAAAATTCTCATCCTCCCATGTGGAATATTTAGCAGGTAAGTTCTCCCATCTAATGAAATACTTTGAAATTGATCGATTTCATAGCTGTCAGGTCCTTGTTTCTGTGACTTCTTTAGGCTCCAATAGGATTTTTCCTTTCTCGTCAAGTTATGGAAATATTGTTTGAACTAGAAGCTTGTTATTGATAACCTTCTTTATGCATGAAACATGGAAAAATGGGTACACTCGGGAAGATGAAAGAAGATCCAATTTGTATGCCATAGTACTAATCTTTTGCAACATCTTTTAAGGATCATAGTACTTGGGTGATAATTTATTATCTTTATTAGCTTGCTTGTGGGACATTTGTTTGTATGTATGTAGCCGTAAAAATACCCAGTCAGCTACATCAAAATAATTCAACACTCTTCTTATCAGTAGTGAGGATACAATAAAAATAATTCATTACATTTCCAATACCCATGCTTTCTCCAGTAGCTGCAGGTTCTTCAATTTCTTCTGTTTGCCTAGACTCCTCATCTACTAGTAAGGTATCCACAATATGTGTGACTAAAGAATTATGTTAATATATTCAACTACAGTCAAATTCCACTTTGGATAACTCATTTTATGGAGATGATGATTGAATTGAATTCCTCTTTTTGAGAGGACCGAAATTGACCGAAAGATAATCAAATTTGGATAAAGGAAAGTATACTTATGAAGAAAATCCCACATATGCACATTAGAACAGGGTCGACACTAAAGAAAATTGGACACCCTTGGCATCCTATAAATACAAGTGACATCAAGTTCAATTGGACATCACCAAGCATATTATTCTTCTCCTTTTCATTGATTGGCTGACATAGGTCTGAGGTAGGGGTGACAACAAAAGTTTGCAACAGCTTGAAATTATAGGGTTTGAGGCTCACATTTATCTTAGGGTTTTGGGATTACAGTTGTAGTAAAGTAACAAGGAAAATTCAACCACAATCACTAGCTTGTAGGCATCAAGGCTGTGACTGGAAGCCTCCAGTCGCTCGCACAACTCCTCATGCATGTGACTAGGAAGTTTGATTGAAATTGACCATTGATCAAAGTTGACCGTAGTTGATTGCAAACAAGAAAAGTTTTCTCTGATATATTTTGATGCTAGAAAATTATTTCTAAATGTTATTGGGTTGTTTGGCTCATGATATTGTATTGGCTCATTTTAATCTCTATTTAACATTTTATGACAATCAAACATAAGAATAATTTCAAAGGGTTTTCCTCCTTGTGGGGGTTTTCTGTTGGTATTTGACCAAACTTGGTGTCTCTTGTTGATGTGTTAATTGTCTCCTTTGTCATTGCATTTATTGTTTTAAATTCAATTACTATTGATGAATGGAAAGGCTAATTGTAATTGGAAAGATTACTAATTGAAGTATTGATTTGGTCTAAATTAATTTATATAACATAGAAAAATCTGAAAATTTAACGTGGGATTAGAGCTAAGGTGAAGGACAAGCCCAAAATGTTATGCAACCAACTCAAAAAATAAAATAAAATATATAATAATGACTTGAGAAATAGCCTCTTTGAGGGGGAAACCTCCTTTACATCACATAAATGAAAAATTCTTGGATGATACAAATGACAAGACCTCATTTGTATATATAAGAGTCTAATGGGTCACAATATAATCAAATCCTACATAAAAAAAATAATGTAAGGACACAACAATAAAAATAGTGGGATTCTATGGGGAACACCAATAACAATATGGGGGATATGTGGGCGCAGCAATAAAAGTAAGGGGGATACATTAAAAATAGTAATAATGGGATACACTAGTATTATAGGGACCTAACATGCCCCTCTCCTTCAAAAAAGTGTTGTCCTCAATGCTTGAGTAGTTCTGGATGCTTTTGTATAAAATTCTCATCCTCCCACGTGGAATATTCAGTGGGTAAGTGATCCCACCAATGAGATACTTTGAAATTTATCGATTTCGTAGTTGTCGAGTTCTTGTTTCTGTGACTTCTTTAGGCTCTAATATGATTTTTCCTTCCTCATCAATTTCTGGAAATATTTTTTGAACTAGAAGCTTGTTACTAATAACCTTATTTAAGCATGAAACAAAGAAAAATGGGTACACTTGGGAAGATGCAAGAAGCTCCAATTTGTATGCCATAGTACCAATCTTTTGCAACACCTTTTAAGTACCATAGTACTTGGGTGATAATTTATTATCCTTATTAGCTTGCTTGAGGTACATTTGTTTGTATGGTTGTAGCCGTAAAAATACCCAGTTAGCTACATCAAATTTGTTTTTATTGCAATGCTGATATGACTATTCTTTCATTCGATTATGCGCCATAGTGAGGTTATCCTTTAAAATCTGGAGAACTTGTTGTTGAAGCTCGATGTGATATTCAACTGCTTGAACCTTATAATTTTCTCTTAAAGATGATGTGAATGACAGTGGATGATATCCAGAAAGTGCCATAAATGGGGTCATTTTTACTGCAGTTTGGAAGGGAGTGTTATACCACCATTCAGATAGAGGTAACCACTTGATCCATTATGTTTGTTTATTAGATACAAAGTAATGAAGATATACTTCCAAACATTATTTCACTTTCTAAGTTTGTCTGTTAGATTAAGAATGATAAGATGAGTTATGAGTTAATTTATCACCAAGACAAGCAAATAATTTTGTCCAAAAATTTCCAGTGGAAAAGGGATCTTTGTCACTTACAATAATCTTTGGGTTTCCATGTAGCTTTTGAATTATTTCCATAAATGCAGTAGCAACTATACTAGATTTAAAAGGATGAGATAATTTATAAAAGTGTGCATACTTGGTAAGTCTATCAGTTACCACCATGATGACACTTTTTTCTTCAGACTTGGGTAAACTTGTGATAAATTCCATTGAGACCTCCTCCCAATGGTGACTTGGAATGGTTAAAAGTTGTCATAGACACGAGGGTATTAATTGTCTCAATTTTATTTTTTTTGAAAACAAAACATTCTGCCAAAAACTTCTTAATATCATATTTAAGGCCATCCCAAAAAAAATCTTTCTTGACCTAGTGATACTTTTTTATAAATTCTGAGTGCGCTCCTAAGGGGGAGGTGTGAAATTCCAAAAGAATATTTTTCTTGAGTTGGAATTTGTACAAAGATATAAGTGATATTTTTACCATAATGAATCCCTTTTCTAACTAAATGTATCAGTTGTATTAGGATATTGGTGCAAATTTTCAATGAGTGTCCACACCTCTTTATCATTTTTCCATTAATCCCTTACTTCGGTTATCCAATCAAGTTGGATAATAGAAATGACAAAAATAAATGGCTCCACATCCTCATACTTTTTTGAGAGTGCATTTGAAACAAAAATTTGCTTCCCTTTTCTATAGATGATTTTAAATTCATAACCCAACATCTTTGTGACCCATTTTTGTTTCTCTTTTGAAGATATTATTTGTTCCAAAAAGTATTTAAAAAAATCATAATCTATTTTTACCTTTAATTTACTTCCCATTAGATAAGGTATCCATTGCTTTAGTGCATATAGTATTGCCAACATTTCCTTCTCATAAATAGGTTTGTGTAAATACTTTCCTTTGATTGGACGAATTTCAAAAGCAATGGGTCTTTATTATTGCATTAAAACAACAACAATTCCCTTTCATGAGGCATCAAATTCCACAATAAAGGTTTTTGTGAAGTCTGGCATAGCTAAGACCGGTGCTTGTAACATTGAATATTTAAGATGTTCAAAGGTCTTCATTGCTTCTAGGGTCCAAGAAAATGCATCTTTCTTCAGTAATGTTGTTATTCTTCCATAATTCTTAACAAACTTGTGATAATACCCTGTCAACTTGAGAAATCCTAGAAAATGATTTATGTTTGTGGGTATTTTCCATTCCTTAATGGCTTTGATTTTGTTAGGGTCTACCTTAAAGCCTTCATGATATATAATATGACCCAAATATTTCACCTGCTGTACTCCAAAGAAACATTTGGAGGTTTTTTCATATAATTGTTTCTCCTCCAATAGTTTGAGCACCCTATCGACATATTGAACATGATCCTTCCATGACTTGTTGTAAATTAGTATATCATCAAAAAATACTAACAAAAAATTTCTAAGGGTATGAAAATGGAATTCATCAAACCTTGAAATGTAGAAAGTGCATTAGTAAGGCCAAAAGGTATGACCAAAAATTCATAATGACCCTCATGAGTTCTGAATACTGTTTTTGGAATGTATTCAATCTTTATTCTAATTTGATGATATCTTGAATAGAGATCCAACTTGGTGAAGTAAATTTCTCCATGTAATTCATCCAAAAAATCATCAATGACAAGAATGGGAAATTTATCTTTAATAGTGATCTTATTGAGCTCCCTACAATCTAGACACATATGCGATGATCCATCCTTCTTGAACACCAATACTTTTGGAGCATAGAAAGAACTTTGACTAAGTTGAATTATACCAAACTCTAGCATTTCTGCAACCATACGTTCAATACTCTTTTGGGAACAAGGATATCTGTAAGGCCTGATGTTTGGAGGAACACTTCTTGGAATTAAATGAATAGCATGATCATGATGAATAATAGGTGGGAGGCCTTTGGGAGCCTCAAAAACCTTGGAATGATTGTCCAAGGCTTTTTGGAGATTTTGAGAAATAGATGATTTCGATGATTGAACCTCTAGTGAACATAATTGTACAATTACTCCCCATTGTTATTTCTTCAAAAGATTTTTCATGACATTAGAGTTGATTATATTTCCTAGTTTCCTTGTGATACCCCTTAATTCAACTTCCTTTCCTTCCCAAAAAATATTTAAGAAACTTTCTTGAAAATTAAAAGCTGTCGTCCCCAAATATTGTAAGCATTGGAATCCCAGTACAACACCAATGCCACCCATTGGAATGGAAAGAATTGAACTATTCAATACATATTCCCTCATGGTTAGCTTGATATTATGGCACCTTCCAGAGAAATTTATAGTTCCTCCATTTGCAACCATCACTTGACACTTTGGTGTTGGATATAGGAAGCAATTCAATTCCTTGGCTATCTTACAATGGATAAAATTATGGGTACTACCTGAATCAATCAACACTATTACCTTTTTATTATTGATATATCCTTCTATCTTGAGAGTTTGAGGAATGTTAATTTATGCCAATGCATTACAAGATATGGTTGGATTCATTTCTTCTTTCTCTAGGGTTGGTTCTTGGTGTATATCCTCCTATTTTGATTTTTCTTGTTCCTTTTCTTCCTCCTCTTCATAGTCTATGTAGAATAATTTATTCTCGGTGCACTTATGACCTTTAGTTTATTTTCTATCACAACTATAATAAATATTTTTTTCTCTCTTTTCCACCAATTGTTGTGGTGTCAACCTTGTAGGCTGTGGAAGGCCAGTAGCAACAACAATTCCATATTTATAGTTGTGAGTGGTAGACTTCATGTTTCCATAATTTTTCTTTCAATGTTTCTTGCCACTTTGAATGCCTTTTCCAATGAATCAAGTTCTCAAAGGCTAACCTCATGTTGGATTATATGCTTTAAATTCCCTATGAAGACACCAATCATATGCTCCTCTAGAATATTAATTATCTGATATTCAATTTTTTGAAGTCCTCAATTTGCTCTGCCATTGAACCATTTTGTTTGAGATTTATCAATTGGATAATGAAGGTGTTTCTTTGTGTATCCTAATAATGTGTTATCATTTCCTTCATAAAAGTTAACCAAGTAACAAGTGGTTTACAAAAACAAATACATTAATACCATACAAACTAATTGGGTTCTAAATATAAATATGCAATGGGTACCTTTTGTTTGAGTTGCACATCATGGAGATCAAAATATTTCTCCATATATAGTATCCATGTTACCAGATCCCTACCATCAAAATTCCTCATATAGATCTTTGGAATGTGGTGGGTCTTAGACCCAAAATTGGAGTCTCTAAAATCATGATTAATGTTCCTTTTTTTCTCATCATGAGTTTCATGGAATACCTTTTCACCATTAGGAAGCATTTCTTGCAGAAACTTTGTCAAACCTTCCTTCAAACCTTCGATGTCTACTTTTAAGCCATTCATGTCACCTTTTAAACCATTCATGTCACCTTTTTAACCATCCATGTCACCTTTTATGCCACCCATGTCCCCTTTTACTTCATCTTTGGTTGCTCTTTGTGAGGGCAAAATTTGTTGCACTTGATCCCGTAATTTTGATATATCATGCCGCAATTATTCTTCATAATGCGTCATAGTAGAGCCTTTTTAGGGCTTAATGGGTGTAGAAATATTTTCTTTGGGAGGAATTTTAGAACTCAATATTGATATCTATGCTTCAATATACCCTTGGAATCACTTCAAACTGATTTTTCAAACAAAAGTTATGCAATTTGTTTTAAAAAATATACACCTTTTTCTTCCTTTTATAAGCATGATATTGAAACTATTTTATCTCTTTAATTTAGGCCTCCCAAGGTCTAAAATTATATCCTATGGTATCCCTCTAAGTCTTCTTTCCAATTCCACAAGTTAGACTGAGATTATATTCTTCAAGAAATAGTTATGTCCAATCTCCCATAATGGCCTGATTATAGACTGGTTCAGTAGAGAAAACGTGTAAGGAGTGCCACATTTCATTTTTTCTTCCTTAAGCTCTGAAAATGATAAAAAAAAACTAAAGTTTGTTAAACTTTAGTTTGCTTTTACGAAATTCGAATCTGATCTTCAAAGATAAAGTTTTGACGGTTTTCTCTTGGTCACCTGTTTGAGACTAAATTCTAGAGCCTACAAAAACCCTAACTTCCTTAGATTATATCTCTAAAAATATAGCAAACCAAGATCTACAATTCTTATAAAACATTCATCAAGATTTTGGATCCACGTGGTTGCAATTTCACCTTCTAAATCCTCATAGAAAAAATTTATAGAGAAAATTCCAAGATGACATGTTTGAAGAAAAGAAACCCTAGAATCCAAAGATTTGATACCAAATGTTATGCAGCCAGCTCACAAAATAGAAGAAAATATAGATCAACAACTTGAGAAATAGCCTCTTCTAGGGGGAAACCTCCTTTACATGACATAAATGAACAATTATTGGATGGTCCAAATGACAAGACCTCCTTTGTATATATAGGAATCTAAGGGGTGATAATATAATCAGAGCCTACTTAACAATAATAATGTGAGGGCACAACAATAACAATATGCGGGATACATGGGCACAAATATAACAATAAGGGGGATGCACTAACAATAAAAATGAGGGGCTACATTAGTATTATAGGGACCTAACACAAAAGGAGACAGGCATTAAAGCAATCATCTTTGGAAAGTTAAAATAACAGATCTAACCATTAGGGGAATTTTGAGGTCCAAAATGGGCCTCCTAAGAAAAATGTACAAACAAAATAAACTTTATAAGAATCAATAAGATTCAATATGATGATGTCAACCATGGGGGATGATTCACCATTTTTGGAGTAAAAATTTACAAAGATTAAAAAATAATAAAATAATAAAACTACTCCTTCAACTCGTATTTTCAGCTTATCTCCCTAAGGTTTGACTCACATTTTGAGAGGGAGTACTCATTGGATGAAAAATTTAATTCCTCATCCAAGGAGTACCCATGTTACATAATTTCGATGGATCTTACTACACAAAAAATGAGAAATACATGAAAAAATGTGATTACAATCACGTTTTTCATGTATTTCTCATTTTTCATGTAGCAGGGTCCATCAAGAGTATGCCATATGGGTACTTCTTGATGAGGAATCAAATTATGCCATATGGGTACTTCTTGGATGAGGAATCAAATTATGCATCCAACAAGTTTATCCGATAAAATTTGAGTAAACCCATAGGGAGATAAGTTGAAAAAATATTTTTTTCTTTTTTCCCTCTAAAATTTGATGATGTAATCTAATATTATTTTATTATTTCCACTATTATTTTATAATTTCCTTAGGAGGCCAATTTTATACCTCAAAATTCCTCTAATGTAAGTCAATATGACTTCTTGAAATAAAATGAGAATTTGGGAAACTCATCCAATTTTGTTGCATGGAAATTCGGGTTGGATATCATAGCTAATAACAATGATGTTTTGGACTATATTGAAGGAAAAGCACCCGAGCCTCCAGAGAATGCTTCTGCTTCTCTGAAGAACAAGAACAAGAAAGGTGAGTTAAAAGCAAAGAAAAGAATAGTTTGTGGTTTAAAATATAATTTACTTGCATATGTTGGAAACTTGAGAAGGTCTAAGGACATGTATGATAAGGTAGCTGGCATGTATGAATTCAACAATTTGAATGAAATAATATCCTTGAAATATCAATTGAAAAACACAAATATGAAAAAGGAGAGTTTTTGCAATCCTACATAATGAGGATACATCATCTTAGAGATCAATTGCAAAGAGTTGGGGAACCTGTGCCTAACAGGGAATTGGTAATTGTGACTCTATGAGGTATCCCTCCTATTTGGGAAATCTTTATTACTACTATAAGAAACCAAAATGTCTTCCCATAATTCAAATAAATTTTTGGAAAGGTTACTCAAGATGAATCAAGGATGATATCAAGAGGGAGGATTCAAAAGCATGAATAAGGAGATCTTGTTGCATTCATCACTCATGACAAGAAGAATAAGAAATGGAAAGAAGGTCCATCAAATTCAAGAAAGCCTCCTCCTCAAAATACAAATAAAAGAAGGGAATTGTCATAAGAAAGGCCACTATGGTCGAGATTTCTCTGAGAAGAATAATGGACCATGCTACAATACTAGAAGAAACAACAATGGGTTCAATGATCAAAGAAGGAGAGATGAACTAAGGAATGATTGCAATGGAATAGATGAAAGAAGAAAAAGATATGATCTAAGTGATCACAAAGAAGATCGTCATCCACAAAAGAAGTCAAAATTATATAGGTATGAAAGAAATGTTGTGAATCAATCAAAATATATTCTTATTTCTTCCCTTACTAGTTCATCTCCTCTAGATTTGTGGTATAATTGGTTAGTTGATAGTGGGGCCACTCATCACTTCTCCAGTTATCAGGAAGTTATCTTTAATTTGGTAGAGAGGGAGTCAAATTTGAAAATAATTCTGGGAGACAAATCCACTCATATCGTTAAAGGCTTTGGGTCTGTCAAATTTCATTTGAATTTGAGAGAATATGTTTTTCTTCATGATGTGATGTATGTGTCAAGTTTGACAAAGAATTTGATATCAATATATACTTTGGAAGACAAAGGGATGAGGGTTTCCTTCATCAAGGGAAATGTTCTTACTTGGCCTATTGGATCACCTATGATAGATGCATTCACATTAGGATGAAGATATGAAGGAATATACAGGGGTATTGGAATACCACTTCTAGTATTGGTCCATGATACTAATAATCTAAGCAAGCTATGGAACCAAATATTTCCCATATACATTATGATTCTTTTTCAAAATTGGAGAAATTGGTCTGAGGAATTCCCAAGGTTCAAGAAAATCATGATGGATTATGTCCAGGTTGTGCAAATGGAAAGAAGACAAGGGTACCATTCCCCTATAGTGAGAAAAAGACAAATGAAATCCTCCATCTCATTCATTCCTGATATATGTGGTCTACTGCCCGTGCATTCTATTGGTGGCCATCTCTACTATATCACCTTCATTGATGAATTCTCTCAAGAAGTACATGGATATATTATTTGAAGTATAGGATGAAGCCTTTGAAATGTTCATGGAGTTCAGAACTTTGATCGAAAATCAAACAGGGAAGAAAATTAAAATATTTAGGCCTGACATGGTGGAGATTACATATCAAAGGAGTTCATTTGTTTTTGCAAGAAGGAAGGAATCAAGAAAGAATAAATTGTGCCCTATACTCTTGAACAAAATGGAATGGCTGAAAGAAAGAATAGGTCCATTATACAAGTTGCCCGTGCCATGCACCATGATCAAAATTTCTCAAAGTTCCTTTGGGGAGAAGTAATAAATTCCTCTGTATATGTTTAAAATAGGGTACCCCATCAAACAACAAGACCCACGAAGAAGTATTCACAAGTTTCTAGCTTGATGTTGGTCATATCCATATATTTGGCTTCCCTGTATACTTTCATGTGCCAAAGGACAAAAGGAACAAGTTGGAACCCTTGGGAAGAAAACACATGTTTGTTGGATATTGTGAAAATTATAAAGAATTTAGAATATATATTTCTGGTGAAAGGAAGGTTGAAATTAGCATAGATGTTACATTTGATGAATATGTTTCCCTTGGAAAATAAAGGGACCTTCCTCCACCACTCCTCCCGAGGAAAATTATGATATGGATATTTTAGATGGTCCTTCTCTGCCCAAATCTGAGACAGATATCGTTGATGATCCCATGGAACCCATGGATCCCTTAGATCATCCTCCATGCGATCCTCCCACCAGGAATAGGCCACTTTGGCTTCAAGACACATTATAGGATTATGATATACGAGCTCTCATTGAAAGATCATTTAGAGAAAGGAAGAAGCCATGCAGGTAGTAGGAATATGTTGCAGCCATGAGTACTATGATTCAAGTCAAACCACCCACATTAAAAGAAGTTCTGAAGGAAAAAGTTTGGAAAGATGTTATGGCCAAATAATATGAATCAATCATGAAGAATGGTGTATGGGATGTTGCTCCAAGACCAAAGGGGAAACCGGTGGTGACTATTTAAGATCAAGCATGGAGTTGATGGTAGCATTGATAAATACAAGGAAAGGTTCATGGCTCGTGGATTCTCCCAGAAAGAGGGAGAATAATATGATGATATGTTTTCACCTATGGCTCGATATACAACCATTCATTCAACATTGTCCCTTGATGCAAATCAAGGGTGGACCCTTCATCAAATGGATGTGAAGATTGCTTTCATCCATGCCATGTTACAAGAAGTATTCGTTGAGAAGCCATAGGGATTTGAAGTAGAGGATCGAAAGAAAAATGTTTGTAGGTTGAACAAGGAATTGTAAGGTTTGAAGTAAGCCCCAAGGGCATGGTAAGAATGCATAGGTAGATACTTGGTGAAGATGTGATTCACAAGAAGCAATGTTGATCCCAACATCTACTTCAAGGGATTCCAAGGTATGACATTGAATTTGGTTTATATGTTGACAATTTATTCGTGACACGTAGTGAGCCTTTGATGATCAAGTGTAAGAGGGAGCTAGCCTCTAAATTTGAGATGAAGGACCTTGTAATCATGCACTACTTTCTATGCCTTGAGGTGTGGAAAAGGCCCAGTGAGATTTTCCTTTCACAAGGAAAATATGTTGTGAAGATTTGGAATGACTAAATGCAAGTCACTAACCACATTGATAGAAATGAACTTCAAGAAGTTATGTGGAGAAGCTAAAGGACCTGATTTGGTGAATTTATCCAAGTAACGACAGTTGATTAGGGCTCTAATGTTCCTAGAGATCACCCATTCATACATATTCTGTGTAGTGAATACATTGATTCAATTCATGACTGAGCCTCTCCATGTACATAGGATTGCTACCAAACACATTTTGAGAAATTTTCATGGGACGATCACACTTGGTCTAATATATGTTTTTGGTGATTTTCGACTTCATGGATACACAGATGTTGACTGGGAAAGAAACATTGTCGATAGGAAAGGTACATATGGACATTGTTTTATCCTTGCATCTGCCATGATATCTTGGATGAGTATGAAGCAGAAGTTTGTAGCATTGAGTATGGTTGAAGCAGAGTATATTGTTGCTAGTATGGCTAGCTACAAAGGAGTTTGGTTAAGGAAGATCTTTGGAGAGATATTTGAGCAGGTCCTAGATACTACAGTGATAGATTGTGACAATGAGAGTGGGATCTATCTAGCAGAGAATCTCGTATTTCATGACAAGTCTAAGAACATAGACATTCAATGTCACTTCATTCAAGACATGGTGCAAAAAGGCGTTGTTATAATCCATTACATATTTTCAAATGAGTTGATCATAGATATTATTACCAAGGCTTTGCCGAAAGGGAAGTTCTTAGTCTTCAGAGAGTGTCTTGAACTAATGGATGTGACCCCTCCTGATAAGTGGGATTTTTGGTCGAGGACACTGAGCAGACTCTTCCCCTTTGTTTGAGCTCATAAGGTGTGGAATTGAGATAGAGGGCTCCTGGGTTGAGTGATCTCTAGACAATAGGGTATCACCCTTATCATTTACCCATAGGGCTGGAACTTTTTCTCCCTTATCTTGGTGTTTTTAGAGTATACCATAGTTGGCACCATACCCACAAGTTGGGCTTGTTTGGAGTGTCTATCCTCGTCTAGCCAACGGGTTAAGGAGGCTTTTGGCCATGTGATCCTTAACTTTTGGTAAGTCGGGTACCTTGCCCAAGATCAGATTATGATGTAGGTTTTCTACCACATGACTCTTGAAGTTCATTGTTGGGAATATCGATAGGAAATAGGATGGGTTGATATGTGCTCCCTTATATCACTTATTTCTTGATATGGGGTTGTAGATATTTATCTCCCCCATGAGATTTCAGGTTGAGATGTACTACCTGATGTGGTTTCGAATTAAGATATGCTCCTTGTCAATGTCGAGGGTGGTAGCATTAGCTCCCTGATGATTCTTCTTATTTATTTCAAGAATGTTTCAGCAGATAGATTTGAGCAGATATGGGATATGATATGACAAGAGGATATTCATCACATGTTGGCTAATGGTCAGATATTGACAAGTGGAATTCTCCCTAGTTGAGACGGATTGTTATAATATTAAAATACTATGAAATTCCACTTTGGACATCTCAATTTATGGAGATGATGATTTCATTGAATTTCTCTTTTTGATAGGACCTAAATCGACCTAAATATCATCAAATTTGGATAAGGGAAAGTGTAATTATGAAGAAAATCCCACATATGCACATTTGGACAAGGTTGAACCTAAAGAAAATTGGACACACCTGGAAGCCTATAAATAAAAGTGACCTCAACCTCATTTGCACATCACCAATAATACTCTTCTTCTCTTCTTTAGTGCTTGGCTCGCATAGGTCTGAGTCCGGGAGGATAATATAAGTTCGCAAAAGTCTGAAATGACAAGGTCTGAGGTTCACATCTGTTTTAGGTCTTTTGGATTATAGCCACAGGCACATAATAGGGAAAATTCAACCACAATCGCTGGCTTGTAGGTATCAAGGGTGTAACTAGAAGAATTTAGTCGCTCGCATAGCTCCCCATGCATGCAATCAGGAAGTTTGACTAAAATTGACCATTGACCGAATTTTACTGCAGTTGACTACATACGAGAAAAAATGTCTCTCATATATTTTGATGCTGAAAATTATTTTCGACTGTTATTGGGTTGTTTTGTTGATGATATTGTATTTGGCTCATTGTACTCTCTATTGAAAATTTTATGACTATCTAATAGAAGAATAATTTCAAAGGGTTTTCCCCCTTGTGGGGTTTTTTCCCTGATCTTTGACCAAACTTAGTGACTCTTGTTGATGTGTTGATTGTCTCTTTTGTCATTGTATTTATTGTTATATATTCAATTACTCTTGATGAATGGAAAGACTAATTGTAATTGGAAATATTGTTAATGTAAGTATCGATTTGGGCTAAAGTAATTGATATAACATAGAACAATTTGAAAAATTGACATAATCATGTTGTGGTTCCATTGTGGGAATGTTTTCTCTGAATGATATTCCTCGTGGAAAGAGAAAAGGTTATCCATGCCCATAATTTCAATATTCAACACAACATTCAAACTCTGGGTAGATTTAGTGGGCTTATTGTTATTGTTGTTATTACTCCTTTGGAATGGAAAATAATTTGGGGTATGCTACTAGTAGAAGTCTCACTTGACCTTCTCTTTAATTCTAAAACTTCATTGGTAAGTGATTTTAATGTTCTAGCTAAGCTTTCAACATCTGATGAATCCTTTTCTTTAGCCTTACTTGAAGAAGGCTGAGACTTCCTGCTAGTCTCCTTTGAGACTTTAGATTCATCATCATCAGTAATAACCCCAATAACATGCAATTCTTTGTCCATGGTAATTTCTTCTCCAAAGTTTAGAGTCAATGTCTCCTTTTCAACGTGTTTGAAAAAAGAGAATTTTTTTGTGGGAAGGGCAGTTGTATAATAATAAACAATGATTGAATCATGAGTTTTCATGCTTGATGGAAACTTGTTCAATGTGTAGTTCAACTTTTGATTTAAATCTTTTACTTTCTCATTTTCCCCCATATTATTGTTTCTGAGATCTTTTAATAACATGGCAAGAGTCTTGTCATTGTCGAATTTCTCCAAAAACAATTTTTAAACTCCCTCCAACCATGGACTGAATTGATAGGCAGAGAATGGTACAATGCTACTACTCTACCTTCTATTGTAAAATGAAAAATCCTACAAGCAACATCACCTTACGATACCTATAACATTCATAGATGCATGTAGCTGTAGTAGTCTTAACTTAGGTTTGGTATGCCCACAATGTAGAATATAATATTCTATGTTAGTTGGTCTTGTTATTTCCTACTAACCGGTTGATCATGGTTTTCATGATGCCATTTACGAATTTGACTTGGCCATTAGCTTCCAGATAAAAGGAAAATGAATGATATTAGATAAAACCAGGCATAGAACTTAAGTCAAACATCCTATGATTCTGAAAGTGAGATCCATGGTCTACAACTATTTTGTGAGGCGCACCAAACCAACAAATTACTTGATTGAACAAGAATAAAGCGATAATTTTTTGTCATCCTTAAAAGTAGAGATAGCTTCGGCCGATTTTGTGAATCAGTCAATGGCAACAATACTATAACCATGAATGTTAGTTGAAGTGGGATTGAAAGTGATGAAATAAATTCCCCATTTAGAAAATGGGCCAACAGTGACTACCAGGTGAAGAGGGGCAAGGGGCCAACACATTTTTTTGGTAAAAGAATTGGCACGGATGACATTTCTTGACTGTGATAATACAATCTTTGAAAAGAGATGAGCAATAGTATCTGTTAGCGCTTGAGATTTCACCCTAGGCTGAGGAAGGTAAACCTTCAAGGCTACATCAAACCATTTCACCTCGTAGCTAGTGTTAGGATATTCCGACACATAGGATATAGTTAAGATCAACTTGGTCTAGTTTAGAGTTAGGTATAGAGTTAGGTAAAGTGTCTTTCTTTACCGTTGTACATATTGTAACTTACAATCCGACGGTCACGATATGTAGTGATCCGACGGTTCACTCTCACCTCGGTATTATCGACACTTGATCCGTGGCTTGACACCCGATTGGTCCATGAGTTCTATTTAAAGCGCATGGAGGGTCATTGTTCGAGTAATCCGTGCATGAGAGAAGCTTATGTAAATTTTCATTCTTTGATTAATAAATTGTCTGTACCCACGTTGGGACAGGCCGTGGACTGTTTCCCTCCTTGCACTCTGAGGGTTTTAACCACGTCAAAAATACTGGTGTATTGATTTGAGATCTGGTTGTGAGCGGTGTCCTTTTGGTATTCTTTCTGAGGAACTTACCCTGTAAATTCCTACATGGTATCGGAGCTATTTGAGGGCCGCGTCCGTTGGTGATCCAAATCTGAAGCCAGTAGAACTGCATGCGGCTGTCGTTTCCTAGATCTGCTGTTTCTGACTGCTTTCGGGCCGAGAGGACTGCTCTGTTGCGTTCGGAGCATCTGTTTCAGTGAGGAACCCCTTTCGTTTCACGCGAAAAGGTTTCCGGTAGCCCTAGCTGCGTCATTTTTCAGATCGGGAGGTATACAGTGTTTTTTTTTTGCAGTTTACTGTCATTTTCTCTCTGCTTATTTCGGTTTCGGTTTATTTAGCCTTTTTTTTCCCGGATCTATACCTTTCATTTCTGCGTATGCTCTTTGCCCTGCGACTCTGTGCGATCTGGGCAAATCAGAAACAGAAAGAAAGGATTTTTCTCATGCGTATGCTCTTTTCCCTGCACCTTAGTGTGATCTTGGAAAATCAGAAACATTGAGAAAAATATTTAGTTTTTCGGTTAAAAGCTAACTTTGAGATTTTTTTTAAAAAATTCTAGTTTTTTGGCTAAAGCTAACTTTGAGCCGTAAGGTTCGTTTTTCTTTGCATATTCGTGTTGGGTTTTGTGTTTTGTGTTTTGTAGGGGAAAAGAGCCTTCCCAAGGCAAGCACGCAAATCGAGGCCCCCCCCCCCCCTCTCTCTCTCTCTCTCTCTCTCTCTCTCTCTCAAATATTTTGTATAGATCAATTGGTTCAAAGACTTTTTAAGAGAGTAGAGGTCTTGGGTTCAAGTCTCCATTTTGTGGGGGCGGATTTTTTCATTCCCGCACATTCGCGCACTTTGCCGGCAACGTCAACAATTTTTTTTCAAAAAGCCATAACTTCTTCATCCGGAAGCCTTTTTCAGAGCCGTTTTTTTTAAAACCGCCTATTTTTTCGAGATCTATCCATTGGACCACTTACTTTCAGCATCTTCAGCTTCAGTTGTTTTTCAAAAAAATGGAAAGTCCATGCCAAGTCATTCTTGACAGCACTAACTACTTCCAATGGGTAGCCTACATGGGAGATTTACTTAGAAGTAAAGGTCTCTTCAGAATAGCCACAGACCAAGAGAAGAAACCCAAAGATGAAGACAAGGCCGAAAAATGGGAAAATAGACAAGATCAAGCACGTGGTTTGATAGGAATGTCTGTTTCTCCTGATCTTAGATTCCACATTGCAGAAATTGAAACTCCTCATGAAGCATTAGAAAAACTTGCTAAAGTTTTTGGGATTAAAAATGAAATTAGAGCCCATCAACTTGAGAATGAGTTGCTTACTTTGGATCCTAATAATTTTTCTTGCATTGAAGATTTCTTGTCCAAATTCAAGACCCTTAGATATCTCTTGGAAGGTGTTAAAGTTAAGAAAGAAGATGGTAACCTTATTTATTCCATCCTTACTAAGTTGGGACCAGCCTACTCTGTATTTGTTTCCACTTTCCATTCTACAAGGGAAGCTTTCATTTGTCAAGGCAAAGACTACAAACCCCCTTCCTTTGACTCCTTTTGTGATTCCTTAATAAGAGAACAAGAAAAACTCTTGCACCTTGGTCTTCTTAATCTTGGAAACTCTTCCTCGAAAGCGTTAGCCGCCCAGCAGCAACCAAATTCAAAGAATCCTAAGAAGTCTTATCCTCAAAGGAATGGTCCTAAACCAACTCAGCCTCAAGATGAAAGATCATTTCAGCAAAATGACAAGACCAATAAAAACAAATGGAAGAGGACTGACAGACATTGTAACTTTTGTAATCGAGATGGCCACTTAGAATCTAAATGCTTTAAGAAGATGGAAGCCTTGGAAGCCGCAATGAAGAAACATAACATCCATGTGGAGCCTACTTCAACTTCAACTTCCGGAATGGCACTTTCTGCATGTCGTTGTCAATCATCTCAGTCTGGTTATGCTTTAAATGTATCTTCTTCTTCTTCTCATTCTCATGAGTGGCTCATTGATTCTGGAGCCTCTTATCACATGGCCAAAAACCAAGCCATGTTTTCTTCTTTAAAAGATTGTAACACCAAAAATATATATGTTGGTGATGATAGATCTCTTAGTGTTGTAGGGACTGGAACTGTTCATCTAGACAATGGTCAGTTTAATGATGTATTATGTGTTCCAACCTTATCCTCCAACCTTCTATCTGTCTATCAGATAACTCATTCAGGTGAAGGCAAAATTGTTGAATTTTCACCTCATGATGTTGTAATCAAGGATCTAAAAGATCCTAAACAGATTCTAGCTACTGGTCTTGCTGATGATTCCACAAGGTTGTATAAGTTTCACAACTTTGGGTCATCAAATCTTCCCTCAGCATTTGTTGCTCATAATGATGAAGTGAGCAAACTTTGGCATGAGCGATTTGGTCACTTAAACTATCGCTCCCTTCAGCATCTATGTAAAGAAAATATGGTGACAGGTCTTCCTATGATATCTTGCAGAGATGGTGTTTGTTCCGGATGTGTACTCGGAAAACATCATCGGGACAGTTTTGACAAACGTGCCTCTTGGCACGCCTCAGCCCCTTTACAGCTTGTGCACAGTGATTTATGTGGTCCTCTTCCTGTTGCTTCATTCTCTGGTTGCAAGTACTTCTTAACCTTCATTGATGATTTCTCCAGACGCACTTGGGTATACTTCTTAAAACGCAAGAGCGAAGTATTTAACACTTTTTTGGCCTTCAAAGCCTTTGTTGAAAAACAATCTGGACATCAAATTCTTAAGCTACGAACTGATAATGGTGGAGAATATGTTAAAAACACATTCATCAACTTTTGCACTGAAAATGGAATTCAAATGCAACATACTGTTCCATACACTCCACAACAAAATGGTGTAGCTGAAAGGAAAAATCGCACCTTAAAGGAAATGGCTAATTGTATGCTGCAATCTAAAGGGCTCAGTCTTAGTTTTTGGGCCGAAGCAATTAATTGTGCAAATTATATAATCAATCGCACTCCTACTAAGGTTCTAGAGAATATCACTCCAGAAGAAGCTTGGAGTTCCATTAAACCAGATGTAAGTCACTTTCGTGTGTTTGGAAGTGAAGCATGGGCCCATATTCCAGATGAAAAGCATAAAGCTTTAGAACCTAAGAGTGAGAAATGCACTTTTGTTGGATATTCTGAAGATGTAAAAGGTTACAGACTTATTCCATTTAAGTCCAAAAATGTTATCATTAGAAGAGATGTAAAATTTGATGAAAATAAATCGGCCTGCGAGCCTAGTCCGGCGGATGTGCCACCTCTTCCTATCTCTTCTACTTTTGAAAACATTTCTTCTTCAGATGATGAAAGTGAGGATGACAATCCTCCCCCACCTTCTCAGGATCCTCAACTTCCAAGATGGGTCCGTGCTACTCGAGATGCAGCAGGTGATCTTGCCGGTGATCCTACAGATCAGCGACGTACACGTTCTCAGTTTGAAAGAGCCTCTTCTTTACTGGCTCAAGCTCCAGTAAATCATGATCCTGACACTTTTGCAGAAGCTTCAGGCCATCCACATTGGGAAGCAGCTATGAATGAAGAATATCAGTCATTGATGACAAATGATACATGGGATCTTGTTCCTCTACCAACGGGACGAAAACTTGTAAGATGTAAATGGGTTTACAGAACCAAGTATGGACCAGATGGCAAAATTGATAAACATAAAGCTCGTCTTGTTGCTAAGGGCTTTTCACAGGTTGAAGGAATTGACTACACTGAAACCTTCGCCCCTGTTGCCAAAATGAACTCTATCCGCCTTGTTCTTTCCCTTGCTGCCTCTTTAAAATGGGAAGTCCATCAAATGGATGTTAAATCTGCCTTCTTGCATGGGGACTTGCAGGAAGAAATCTATATGGAACAACCCATTGGCTTCATACAAACAGACTCAAGCCTTGTGTGTCAACTTAAGAAATCCCTTTATGGTCTCAAGCAGGCTCCTCGGGCTTGGTATGCCAAAATGGATAGCTTTCTTTTAGAATCTGGCTTTTCTAGGTGTCATTCTGACAATACTGTCTACACCAAGAAAGTGGGTGACTCTCTTATCATCCTTGTTCTTTATGTTGATGATCTTATCCTTACTGGTAGTGATCCCAACCTTATAAACCATGTGAAGTCTATCCTTAAAAAGAAATTTGAAATGACAGACTTAGGACACTTACACTATTTTCTCGGTCTTCAAGTCTTGCAATCCAAGGAGGGTATTTCCCTTTCCCAGTCCAAGTATGCTTGTGATATTCTTCGTCATTTTCACATGGAAGACTGTAAGCCAGCCCCTTCTCCCTTTCAGTCTGGAGTCAAACTTTCAGTCTCTTGTTCTTCTCCTGAAGTTGATGCTACCTTATACCGTCAACTTGTAGGAAAACTCTTGTACTTAACCCATACTCGTCCTGATCTTTCCTTTGCTGTTGGCCTTGTTGCTCGTTTTATGCAAAACCCCCGTGAAAGTCACTGGAAAGCAGCCAAAAGAATACTTCGTTATGTTCGAGGTACAGTACAGTTTGGGATTCATTACAGTGCCAAAGCAGCTCCTCTGTTAGTTGGTTTCACTGATTCTGATTGGGCTAGTGACCCTGATGATCGGAAGTCTACTGCCGGTTATGTCTTCACTCTTGGTTCAGGACCTATTACATGGGCTTGTAAGAAACAGGCTGCCATTTCTCTTTCGTCAGCAGAAGCAGAGTATCGTGGTGCCGTGGAAGCTAGTAAGGAAGCCTTGTGGCTTCGTCAGATCCTATCAGAGTTTGGCTTTGAGCAGCAGCATCCAACCTCCCTTTGGTGTGATAATCAAAGTGCCATTCAGCTATGCAAAGATCCAGTCCAGCATCAGCGCAGCAAACACATCGAACTACACATGCACTTCATCAGAAAACTCATTCATGACCATGCTCTTGAAGTACAATATTGTCCAACAGATGATCAGATTGCAGACATCTTCACAAAGGCTCTCACAGAGGCGAAGTTCACTAAACTTCGATATATGCTTAGAGTTCAGGAAGTTGTCACTAAGGGGGGATAGGCTCTAGTGCCTCCTTCCTTCTCCTATTGTGTCATATTTGTAAATCCTTCAATCCTATCCCAAGTTGTTCTTAAGGGGGGATGTTAGGATATTCCGACACATAGGATATAGTTAAGATCAACTTGGTCTAGTTTAGAGTTAGGTATAGAGTTAGGTAAAGTGTCTTTCTTTACCGTTGTACATATTGTAACTTACAATCCGACGGTCACGATATGTAGTGATCCGACGGTTCACTCTCACCTCGGTATTATCGACACTTGATCCGTGGCTTGACACCCGATTGGTCCATGAGTTCTATTTAAAGCGCATGGAGGGTCATTGTTCGAGTAATCCGTGCATGAGAGAAGCTTATGTAAATTTTCATTCTTTGATTAATAAATTGTCTGTACCCACGTTGGGACAGGCCGTGGACTGTTTCCCTCCTTGCACTCTGAGGGTTTTAACCACGTCAAAAATACTGGTGTATTGATTTGAGATCTGGTTGTGAGCGGTGTCCTTTTGGTATTCTTTCTGAGGAACTTACCCTGTAAATTCCTACAGCTAGCCCTACGAGGTATGAGAAGGCTCTCTCGGGTCAGATTTGATAGATCTTTCAATATGATTAGGCTGACCAATTAAGAATAAAGATTTTAGGCTAGTAAATTGATAGGGGGTTTGATTTGATGATTTGTGGGGGTTTTGGTGGCAATTGGTTGAAGTGCAATTCAAGGTGCGGGGATTGAGCACAGTTTTCATAGGGGGATCTAAGGGGCAAGGTAGGAATGAGTGCTGATGTCTTAATCTGAGATGGATGATCAGAGATGATAGAGGAGAAGCTAAAGAGGGCAAACACACAATTCGAATCCTCTCTAGACAGTAGAAAACATTAAAATTGAACAAACTAAAAAGCTGAGCATGTCAAAACATTAGTTCAAACTTTACCACTTCATCTGTCCAATTTAGAAGCATAAGAGAGATGTGAAACACATAAACAAACTTACAAGAACATGTAGAGAACACACCATCAACAATCAGATCCACAAGAATCCTCAAAGATGTCTGTAAAACCCTGGCTTTCCTTGCCTTCAATTGCAGAAATAGATGCACAATATACAATAAAGCTTCCTTACACAAGAGTCCAACCATGAAAATGAGAAGGAGAGAGCATAATATAGACCATCTAGACCATCTAACTCCTTTCCCCACCTCTAGGGGTCGAGCTCAGCTTCCTAGGAGCAGTTTGAACTAATTCTAAACTAAGAACTAGAAAATAGGCAGCCCAACAACTTGCCTCTATTACTTAGCTAACTCATCCATGCATTAATTTTTCACTTTTTACATCATGGAAGCTTCTAGAAGGGTAAAGAAAGATAAAATCTACCAAAGTGCCATGAAAATATTACATTTATCCATCATCTACAAGTAAAAATAGTCAACCATAGTCAAAACAGTGTTTTTTGACCAAAAATGTGAATTCTGGCAAATCTGGAAGTTCTGGTCGCGCCCCTTCACAGCTGTTTTTGAGTGGGTTCCACTGGTCCAAATCAGGTGCAAGATGGCTCATTGGAAAGCTTGGCCTGTCTACTTTCCATCCCAAGTGGAATTTCTGAATTTGGTGTTGATTTGACCCCTCAAAAACCATTTCTCGCAAGGTCACTTTCTGCAACTCAAAAAGTGGGCAGAAAGTCATTTTTTTGATGTATTTTGAGCTTTTGGAGGCTCAAAACTCAAAATAAGGCTTCTCCCAAGTATTGGTAATTTTTTTTTTTGAATGCCCTTTCCAAAAATGCCAAGTTTGCAAAATTCCGAGCAGCCCTTCAAACTGGTCTCACCCGGGGTGAGACCAGTTCTTGGGAAAAACCTGTAATTTTACCAAAAAATTCACAAATGACAAAATTTTCTCCAAATTTCTTGAAATTTGGGCTGGGAGTCCCCAATCAAGTACCATGCTCAGTCAAAGAGGCTTTGGCCAAAATTTGGAGTGGATCGGGCGTTTTCCTTCGTTTTTGTGTTTTGGCCAACCGTCCTTGGAGCACCTTCGTTCTCGCCGGTATTTTTGACATTTCTCTCAAACCATGACACCTGTGTAAAAAGTGAAAGAGGTTTTTCTTCCTTGGCATGTTGTGGACAAAAACCTCTCTCAGTTTTGCAAAATTCATCTTTTATTGCTCTGAAACATCATTTGAGTGCAACTTGTCCCGATGTGTGAAACAAGGGATTTTGTCGAAATGGAGCGAAATGAAGGGGATAGAGGGCTTCTAAATTCTTGGGGAAATTTTTGGGAGTGGGGAGGGATGTTAGGAAGTAGGGTAAAGTTGAATCTCAGAGATTGAGTGAGGAGAAGGGGTCGAAAAGGACAAAACACAGGCCAAACCTAGAAAATTGCCAGCTTGTAGCGAGAAACTAGGGTTTGTGCAAAAATGAGGAATTTGGCGGATCTAAGGGATGGGAAGTGTTTGATAAGGTACTTTAAGGATAGGGGAAGGTGTATGAACATCTGGAAACAAGTTTTGCCGGTGATTTGACCATCCAAGAGAAATTGGCTTCAAAACCCTAGGAGAGGGAAATGAGCTTGCCTAGGCACAACTGAAGCATGAACAAGGTGTGAAATGACTCATTAGACACTGACATGACAATGAAAACCCTCTGAATGATGGTAAACTCAGCTGAATGATGACATGGACTGACATTTGGGCAAACCCTAGACCTAATACCTAGTGACCAAATTTTGCTTGAAGACTCACTGAAATGACAAAATTTGACCTTGACACTTCAAAATCACTTTGTAAGAGCACATTTGATCACTGTAGGAAGGCTGGAAAGACTGACACTAACAGTATCCAGTGCAAAAATTTGTTTGGGCAGTAGCCATGCTTGAAAGCTGACCACTACATGCCCTAGTATGGAAATCATTTATAACATTTTTTTCTTCATCAAGAGTAAGACATCGCTGAAGAACAAAATCAATACCACGTTGATATAAAGTAACATTAAGAGCCACAATGTTTTGTGTGGTGGCGAATATGAAGATGATCATATTTTGATAGATTGGGGCAGAAATTTTTGGTTTGAAGATACACAAGGATATCTCCATACCATGGGTTAGAAGAGTTAGCCAAGTAGATAGATTCATCTGGCATGGGATCATGGGCTATTTCATCTAGGTTGAATTAGGGAAGATTTGATAACACCTCAACAAACACCAAAGGCTTTTTAAACTTTGTTGTGGTGAAGACTAAATCATATTATTGGAGGATAACTATCCACTTAGAATACCTACCTCCAATGATTTTATAACACCTCAAAAAAAATATATATATTTTTAGACTTTTTTGTGGTGAATATTTGATAACACCTCAACAAACACCAAAGGATTTTTAGACTTTGTTGTGGTGAAGACTAGATCATATTACTGGAGGATAACTATCCACTTGGAATACTTACCTCCAATGATCTAGTGAGACCAAATTTCCCTCATAGGCTTCTCCAATGAAATAATAGTTATCTAGCATAGGAATATATAGTGTCAGAATCGGCTGACAACAAAGACTACTACTAGCTAAATTTTCTCCACATGTGAGTATCTAAGTTTGGGCCGAACAAGTCCTTTGGAAAGGTAGTAAATCGCATGCTCACTATGAATGTTATCTTCTTGAACAAGCACCATGCCTATGGAGGATGGTGATGTGGCAATATATAGCGAAAATTCGCATGTGTAGTTATGAGGGCTTAATAATGGTGCAGAATTCAAAGAATTTTTCAAGATGTAAAATGATCTCTGAGCCACATCATCCCATGAAAAGGGAACTCCTTTATTTAATAGGAGAATGAAACCTTTCATTAGTTCAACATATTAACAATAAATCATCACAAGAAACTTTCCTTCCCCTGCAAATGTTGGAGTTGAAGAATGGATTATGGAGGAGGTAACTTGAGGATTACCTTAACCTTTCAACCTGAATCACATGTTTTAAAACTACGAAACCAAGGAGGTAGCTGGAATCAATAAAGAAAATGCACTTGTGTGGATTTAGACAGATGGTGATAAAATCAAAACTTAAGAGAAATAGCTCGAAGATGAGCTAGGTGATTAGAAAGACACTTGGAGTGAGTAGGAAGGTCATCTAAATAGGGTTGCAAAATATATCTGACATCATGAAAGGCATAGTCCATATCTCTTTGAAATGCTTCTCTTGCATTCTTAAGAGCAAAAGGAAGCTTACGATAAGAAAAAGTACCCGAGGGGTAAATAAAAGTGATCTTGTGTTGATCGGTTGGCTTGATTGCAATATGGTTGCAGCCAAAGAAACTATACACAAAGGAAAAAGCAAGGAAACAAGTAGAGTTTTTGATAACCTGGTCAATGAAAGGTGTCAGATAATTGTCTCTTAGACAAGAGATATTCAAATCATGGTAATCCACGCATTTACGAATGGTTCCATCCTTTTTATTAACGGGGACTACATTAGATACCTATTGTGTTAATGGAATTAGTTAGATGAAACCAACTTTGAGTAAGTTTTAAATTTATGCTTTGATGGCAAAAAATTCATGGGGGTGGACTGTTCTAAGTAATTGGTCAATGAGCTTGGATCCAACATATGTCTTGATTTCATGCTCAACGATAGAAGTGTCTATGCCAAGAATTTCCTCATAAGACCAAGAAAATATGTCGCTAGACTCTTTAAAGAGAGAGGTGAAGATAACAATATCTTCAGGAGTGTAGTTTTCTCTAATCTGTATGTTTTCTATTGGGTTGTTTTATATTCTTTCCACGACTAGACCACGTAGTTAATCGGGGGGTTATAGGGGGGGCAGAGCACCCCCTTCGTTGCGCCGATTATGTAGTGAGGGGGGGTCACTGGGGGTTTAAGGTGTACCCGTAAGCCCACTTTATGGGGTCTGGGGCAGCGCCCCAGAAAATTTTGGTTTTGGACCCTATGTTAGGTTAGGTGGACCCACCTATGGTTTTGTGCATGATTTTTTCACATGTTTTTTGCACGCAATGTTTTTCGGTCCATGGTATTGGACGCAATGGTTTTCAGTCCATGGTATTGGATGCGATGGTTTTCGGTCCATGGTATTGGATGCTTCAGTATGCATAAATATGTATTGTAACATTGAAAGGAACATAATGAAAAATCAAGCTAGTAATCCTGGTTTTTGGATCCAGTGGGAAAATCTCTGTGTATATGTGTTTTATGTGTTATGCTCTTGCATTTTTTATTTTTCTGTGTTTTAGAATTCGTATGTAGGTAATTTCTATACAGGGTTAAAACCTACATTTGGTATCAGAGCTGTTTTGGCTTCAAGGGGACGCCTTTGTTGCTGAGGGGTTTCACTCGAGCCTATGGTAGACCCTGTTCAGTGGGAGATCCGCGAGATTGATTCTGGTGGTGAAAGAAGATGGTGAGCAGTGGAAAGATAGAGATTGAGAAATTTAATGGTCAGAGTTTTGAGTTGTGGAAACTCAAGATGGAGGATCTGTTGGTGGATAAAGATCAGCGGATCGCGGTAGATCCAGGTGCTAAACCAATGGGAGTGACCGATGAAGAATGGAAGAAGTTGGATCAGAAGGCAAAGAGCACAATATGATTGTGTGTCTCAGATTCAATATTTCTGAATGTATCAGGGGAAGCTACAACAAAGGCATTGTGGGACAAGGTAGGGACTTTGTACCAATCTAAGTCTCTGGTTAATAAACTATTCCTGCAGAAAAAGCTGTATAACCTGAGGATGAAAGATGGAGACTCGGTGACAGAGCATCTAAATGCGTTTAATACTGTGGTAAGCCAGTTAGCATCTGTTGATATTAAAATTTTAGATGAAGATAAGTGCATCAGTTTGTTGTGTTCTCTACTAGATTTGTGGGATAGTCTTGTCATTGCAATAGGTAGCAATGCAACTGCCTTGCATTTTGATGAAATAGTCTCATCCTTGTTGACGGAGGAGATGAGACGGAAAAGTATGTAGAGCCAGAATGGCGATGCCTTGTCTGAACGAGGACGGTCCCAGAAAAGAAACAAAAATAAGTCATCGAGTGGGAGATCTAAATCTAGAGGGAGATCTAAATCTCTAGGAAAACCTGTAAAGGTGGTGTGCTAGAAATGTGGAAAGGAAGGGCACTTCAAAAGGGCTATAAATCTAAAGCTCTTGATAAAGGAAAGGGATCTGATGATGCTCCTTCTGTAGAGGCGAAAACCACTTCAGATGAAGGTAGATATGTGTACTTGGCTTCTTCAAGTACACATGTAGATCATGAGGCATGGTTGATTGACTCAGGTGCATCCTTTCACTTCACTCCCCATATAGAGTGGTTTTGCGAGTACGAGAAATATGATGCTGGTGATGTCTTCTTAGGGGATGATAGGAAGGCTAGAATCATTGGTCACGGAAAAGTAAAGTTGAAGTTGCAAGGTGGAGGGGTTAGAACACTACCGGGTGTTCTGCATATTCCTGCATTGGCCATAAATCTGCTTTATGTAAGCAAGTTGGATGATGCAGGTGTAAAAAAAGTGTTTGAGAAGGATACCTGCAAGATGGTTCGGGGAGCACTGGTATTGATGTGGGGAGTTCGGACTAGAACTCTGTACAAGCTGAAAGGTAGCACTATTGTTGATGGGTGCAACACTTCTGTGGTTCTTGAAAGTGGAGCAAAAAATCTAGTGGTCTCTAGAGAAAATACCATGTTGTGGCATCAAAGGCTTGGACATATTGGAGAGAAGGGCCTTCGAATACTTCATGGTAAAGGTATGGTAGAAGGTATGAGTAATATCTATCTGGATTTTGATCCCTGTGAAAATTGTGTATATGGGAAGCAAAATCGGGTGAGTTTCCCCTCTAGTGGTAAGAGGACGAAACAAATATTAGAGATTGTGAACAGTGATGTTTTTGGACATGTGAAGGTTCCATCACTAGGTAAGTTTGTGTACTATGTATCATTTATAGATGACTTCTCAAGGAATACATGGATATATTTCCTTATGAAGAAATCTGAAGTCTTTGACAGGTTTAAAGAATTCAAGGCTCTGGTAAAAAACCAGACAGAGAAGAAGATAAAGGTGCTAAGGACAGATAATGGTGGAGAGTTTTGCAGTAACGAATTTGAAGAATTCTGTAAGAAGTGTGGTATAGCACGACAGAAGACTACTCCATATAAAACTCAGAAAAATGGAGTTCAGAAAGAATGAATAAGATGTTGATGGAAAGGGCAAGAAGCATGCTCAGTGGTGCTAGGTTAGGATAGGAATTCTGGGCAGAGACAGTGGATATTGCATGTTACCTGGTCAATAGGTCACCTTCATCAACGTTTGAGGATAAGACTCCACAAGAGGTATGGACTGGTAAGAAACCCTCTCTTTCACATCTAAGGGTATTTGGATGTGATGTATATGTACATGTTCCAAAGGAGAAAAGAACCAAGTTGGATAGTAAATCTGAAAAGTGCATCTTTATCAGGTATAAGGATGGTTTAAAGGGTTATAAGCTTTGAAACCCAGTAACAAGGAAGGTTGTACAGCCGAGATGTGGTGTTCAGAGAGGTGAAAGATGTTATTAAACATGAATTCCAACCAAAGAAGCTGAGAAGATAGAGTTTGAGCTAAAGGAGGAAGAACCAGACTCTACAGCAGAGGAGGAATCAGAAGATGAAGAGCTACAAACTCCGCCTTTGAGAAGATCAGTTCGAGAAAGAAGGTAGCCAGAAAGGTATAGTCCATCTGCTTTCTGTTCAAATTTTGCTTTGTCTGTTACTAATGATGATCCCAGAACTGTGAAGGAAGCAGGGGATTTAGAGGATGGAAAACTCTGGTAAAAGGCCATGGTTGATGAAATGGCATCTTTACACAAAAATGAGGCTTGGGATCTAGTGGAGTTGCCAGCTGGAAGGAAACCCATTGGCAGCAAATGGGTGTTCAAAAAGAAGACAACTTCAGAAGGAAAAGTAGAGAAATACAAAGCTCGGTTGGTAGCAAAACGTTATTCCCAGGTGCCTGGAATTGATTTTGGTGATATTTTTTCTCCTGTTGTTAAGGTGGCTTCTATTAGATTACTTTTATATGTTGTTGCTGCTTTTGATTTTGAGGTAGAACAGATGGATGTGAAGGCAACATTTCTTCACGAGGATCTGGAAGAGGAGATCTACATGAAGCAACCTGAAGGCTTTGCGGTGAAGGGTAAGAAAGAACTGGTATGCAAGTTAAAGAAGTCTCTGTGTGGGTTAAAATAGTCACCAAGGATGTGGTATCAGAAATTTGATACATTTATACGGGGACTTGGCTTCACCAGAAGCAAAGCAGATCATTGTGTGTATTTTAAATTAATTGGTGACCGTGTTATTTATTTGGTCTTGTATGTGGATGATATGTTGCTGGTTGGAAATGAGAAAGAAGTTATCCAAGATTTGAAGACCCAATTGTCCTCCAAATTCAACATGAAAAATCTTGGTGCTGCAAACTATATTTTGGGCATGGAATTTAAAAGAGATTGGGCAAAGAGGAAGCTCTAGTTAAACCAGAGGAAGTATGTCGAGACAATACTCTAGAGGTTTAATATGCAGGATAGTAAAATGGTGAAGGTTCCTATTCCTGTAGGTTTGAGGTTATCTATTGAACAGTGTCCCAAGACACAAGAAGAGGAAGAGGACATATCCTGTGTTCCATATGCAAGTGCAGTTGGTAGCCTGATGTATGCAATGGTCTGTACTAGAGAAGACATTGCACATGCAGTGGGAGTATTGAGCAAGTTTATGTCAAAACTAGGAAAGGAGCATTGGACAGCAGTGAAGCCAGTTTTTAGGTATTTGCGTGGCACTAGTGATTATGGTTTGTGCTACCAAGGAAGACCAGGATTGGATAGAGTGTTGGATATTCATGGCTTTGTTGATGCAGACTGGACTATAGATCTGGATCAGAGAAGATCTACAAGTGGGTATGTGTTTAATCTATTTGGATGTGCAGTCAGTTGGATGAGTAGGAAACAATATGTAGTGGCACTATCAACTACAAAGGTAGAATACATGGCAGCCACTCATGCAAGTAAGGAAGCAGTTTGGTTGCAGAGATTGTGTTCAAGTATGGGGTTAGTACAGGAAGATATAAGGATAGACTCTGATAGCCAAAGTGCAATTTTCTTGGCAAAGAACCCCACATACCATTCAAAGACAAAGCACATTGATGTTCAGTATCACTTTATGAGGGATATGATATAAGACAAAAAGGTGTTTCTAGTAAAGGTGGACACTTTGAAGAATACTGCAGATGCATTGACAAAATTTGTGAGCTCTGAGAAGTTCTCTTGGTGTAGAGAAACAATGGGCATTTCAGGGTTGGAAAAATGACTAAGCTCTCTTGTGGCCCCCTGTGGAAAGAAAAAAACAAGTGGGAGAATGTTGGGTTGTGTTATATTCTTTCCATGACTAGCCCATGTAGTTAACCGGGGGGTTATAGGGGGGCAGAGCACCCCCTTCGTTGCGCCGATTGTGTAGCGAGGGGGGGTCACTATGTTGGGTCCCTATAATACTAGTGATTACCCCATTACTATTGTAGTTGTATCTCTTATTAATATTGTTGTGCACCTATTTTCCCCATATTGTTATTACTGTGCCCCATAGAATCCCTCTATTGTTATTTTTGTGGCTTTATATTATTATTGTTAGGTCGTATGGGTTATATTATGACTCCTATATATAGAAAGGAGGTTTTTTCATTTGAATCATCAAAGAATTGTTCATTTATGTAATGTAAAGGAGGTTGCCCCCTCGAAGAGGCTGAATTCTAAGGCGTTGATCTATATTTTCTATCTTTTTCTTGAGCTGGTTTCATAACATTTGGTATCAGAGCTTTGGATTCTAGGGTTTTGCTGCTCCAAACAGGTCATCGTGGAATTTTCACTATAACTTTTTTCTGTGAAATCTCAAAAGCTAAAAAAAAACCCATTTGATAATAAATTGCGTTGAATCTCGGATCTGAATTTCAGAGCTTTTCACGCTATATTTGCGGAGATATGATCTGAGGAAGTTGGTATTTTTGCAGACTCTTGAATTACATTCTAAACAGGTGACCTGGGGAAAACCGTCATAACTTTCTCTCTGAGCATCGGACTGAAATTTCATAAAAAGGTGAAGAAAGAGGAAGGACTGTAGTTTCTTGTATATATTTTTTAGTGCCAAAGGTCGAAACAGTGACTCGTGGCACGTCATACAAGTTCACTCTACTGAACTAGTCTATAATCAGATCACTGTGGGAGATTTCGCATAACTCTTCCTTGGAGAATCCAATTTGGATCACACTGGTGGCATTGGAAAGAGGACACACTGGGTTACTATAGATCACAGTTTCAGAATTGGATGATCCGAAAGTATAGAGATACATCAAAGGCAATATCAAGCTCCTACAAAGTGAAAAAAGGTGTGTAGATTTTTTTAAATTTTTGCTTAAGCTTGGTTTGAAAATTTATTTTGAAGGAAATCAAAGGGCATAGTAGAGCATTATTATTGGTAACTGATGCCCCGAGGAAATAAAATGCAAACACCTAGTAAGCAACCTGAAATCTCTAGCATGACTCATGATGAAGAGGAAGAAATGCTACATGATATATCAAAATTAAAAGACCAAGTGCAACAAATGTCGCTCTCACAAAAGCTAATAGAAGCTAAGATAAAGGGTGTGGAAACTAAGATGGATGATTTGAAGATAGATTTGAAGACATATTTGAAGAGAGACATGGCAGATTTGACAAATTTTCTACAAGAAATACTTACTAATGGTGAAAAGGTAGTAAAAGAAACTCACGATGCGAACAAAAGAAATGTTAATCATGATTTCATGGATTCTAATGTGGGATCGAAGACCCACCATATTCCAAAAATCGATATGAGGAAGTTTGATAGCAAGGATCCTGCAACATGGATATTACAGATGGAGCAATTTTTCGATCTCAATAATGTGAAAAACACACAAAAGGTACGTATCGCAACTTCATATTTGGAACCAAATCAGTTTGTATGGTATCAATGGCTTTTCTCTCGTAAACAAAGTATCACTTGGGCAATTTTTACGGAAGAATTAATAGCACATTATGAGGATACAAAAAGCAACACTTTTTTTAGCCAATTGATAAGTCTCAAACAAAAGGGTTCAATAATGGAGCACATCGAGGAGTTCAAAAAATTGAACATAAGGGTTAAAAATATTCCATATGAGCATAGGATTGATGTGCTCATAGGGACTTTAGAGGATAATATCCAACATGATGTTCACCTTTGGGAACCTAATTCATTAGAGAAGGCATTCAGGTTAGCAAGAAAACAGAAAGAAAAATTATGGCAACTAGGAATCATACCACTCACAACTATAAAGATGGAAGTGTTGTTGCCCCTAGTCTTCCACAACCTATAAGGTTGACACAACAACAATTGGAAGAAAAAAGAGCAAAAGGGCTTTGTTACAGTTGTGATAGCAAATACACTAAAGGTCATAAGTGTGCTGAGAAGAAATTATTCTACATAGATTGTGAAGAGGAAGAAGAAAAGGAGCAAGAAAGGTCAAAAGAAGAGGATATACTCCAGGAACAAAGCCTAGATAAAGAAGAAATGAATCCGACCATATCTTGTAATGCATTGGTGGGAATTACAACTCCTCAAACCATCAAGATAGAAGGACAAATCAAGAAGAAAAAGGTAATAGTGTTGATTGATTAAGGAAGTACCCACAATTTTATTCATTGTAAGGTGGCAAAAGAATTGAATTGCTTCTTATATCCAGCACCAGAGTGTCAAGTGATGGTTGCAAATGGAGGAACAATAAATTGCTCTGGAAAGTGCCATAATATCAAGCTATCCATGGGAGAGTATGTATTGACTAGCCCAATGCTTTCCATTCCAATGGGAGGTGCTAATGTTGTACTAGGAGTCCAATGGCTACAATCCTTGGGTACAATAGCTTTTAAATTTCAAGAACATTTCATGAAATTTTCTGTGGAAGGAAAAGAAGTTGAATTAAGGGGTATTGTAGGGAAATCAGGAATGATAATCATCTATAACGGTATGAAAAAGCTTCTAAAAAAAGGAACAAAGAGGTGTAATTGCAAATTATGTTTGCTAGATGTTTCCACATTGGAATCATCTATTTCTCCAGATCTCCAAAAAGTCTTGGACAATCATTCCAAAGTATTTTAGACTCCCAAAGGTCTCCCACCTATTCGTGATCATGATCATGATATTCATCTGATTCCAGGAAGTCCTCCACACATTAGGCCGTGGAGATATTCGTATGCCCAAAAGAGTGAAATTGAATGTATGGTTGCAGAAATGCTAGAGGCTAGTATAATTCAACCGAGTCAAAGTTCTTTCTCTGCTCCAGTAGTATTGGTGCATAAGAAGGATGGATCATGGTGCATGTTTCCGGATTATAGGGAGCTCAACAAGCTCACTATTAAAGATAAGTTTCCCATTCCTGTCATTGATGAATTACTAGATGAATTGCATGGATCAATTTACTTCACCACGTTGGATATTTATTAAGGATATCATCAAATCAGAATGAAGACTGAAGACATTCTGAAAACAACATTTAGAAATCATGAGGGTCATTATGAATTTTTGGTCATGCCTTTTGGCCTTACCAATGCACCTTCAACATTTCAAGGTTTGATGAATTCCATTTTCAAACCATTCCTTAGAAAATTTGTGTTATTATTTTTTGATGATATACTAATCTACAACAAGTCTTGGAAGGATCATGTTGAACATGTTGATAGGGTGTTACAACTATTGGAGGAGAAACAATTATATGCAAAAAGATCCAAATGTTTCTTTGGAGTACAAGAGGTGGAATATCTGGGTCATATTGTATCTCATGAAGGAGTTAAGGTAGACCCTAGCAAAATTAAATCCATTAAGGAATGGAAAATCCCCATATCCATAAAGCATCTATGAGGATTTCTCAGGTTCATAGGGTATTATCGCAAGTTTGTTAAGAATTATGGGAGAATAGCAGCACCTCTAACAACATTATTGAAGAAAGATGCATTTTCATGGACTCCAGAAGCAACAAAGGCCTTCGAACATCTTAAAGGGGAATTGTGCCAAGCACCAGTCTTATCTACACCGGACTTCACAAAAACCTTTATTGTGCAATGTGATGCTTCAGGAAATGGAATTGGTGTTGTTTTAATGCTAGATGAAAGACCCATTGCTTTTGAAAGTCATCCAATCAAGGGAAAGTTTTTACACAAAACTATTTATGAGAAGGAAATGTTGGCAATACTCCATGCACTTAAGAAATGGCGACCCTGCCTAATGGGAAGACACTTCAAGGTAAAAACGGATCATGATAGCCTTAAATACTTTCTAGAACAAATATTATCCTCTGAAGAGAAACAAAAGTGGGTCACAAAGATGTTGGGTTATGACTTTGAAATCATCTACAAAAAAGGGAAGCAAAATGTGGTGGCAGATGCACTCTCAAGAAAGGATGAGGATGTGGAAGCATTGTTGTGCACCATTTCTATTATCCAACCAGATTGGATAAATGAAGCAAGGGAGCAATGGAAGAATGAGAAAGAAGTGTGGGAACTTATTCGAAAGTTACAACAATATTCCAGTACGTCTGATACATTTAGTTGGCAAAATGATTCATTATGGTACAAAGATTGCTTATACCTCTGTAAGAATTCCATGCTAAAACAAAAGATTCTTATGGAATTGCACACTTCTCCCTTAGGAGGGCACTCAGGATTTTTAAAAACTTACCATAGGGTTAAGAAGGAATTTTTTTGGGATGGCCTTAAATCAGATATTCAAAATTTTGTGGCGGAATGTTTGGTTTTCCAACAAAATAAAGTTGAAACAATTAATACACTGGGGCTGTTACAACCTTTATCCATTCCAAGCCAATGTTGGGAGGAGGTTTCAATGGATTTTATCACAGGTTTACCCAAGTCTGAGGGAAAGAGTTTCATCATGGTGGTGGTTGACAGGCTTACCAAGTATGCACACTTTTGTGAATTATCACATCCATTTAAATCCAATATAGTTTCTACTGCATTTATAGAAACAATTCAAAAGCTACATGGAAACCCAAAGATTATTGTAAGTGACAGAGATCCCATTTTCACTGGAAATTTTTGGACAGAATTATTTTCTTGTCTTGGTACTCAGTTAGTTCATAGCTCATCTTATTGTCCTTAATCTGATGGGCAAACTGAGATAGTAAACAAATGTTTGGAAGGATATCTTCATTGCTTTGTATCTAATAAACAGAAACAATGGGTCAAATGGTTGCCTCTGGCTGAATGGTGGTATAACACTTCCTTCCATACAGCAACAAAAATGACCCCATTTATTGCACTTTATGGATATCATCCACCATCCATCACATCATATTTGAGAGAAAATTCTAAGGTTCAAGCAGTGGAACATCACATCGAACATCATCAACAAGTCCTCCAACTCTTAAAGGATAACCTCGTGTTGGCACAGAATAGAATGAAACAATAGGTAGATCAAAATCGCAGCGAAAGAAGTTTTGATGTAGGTGATTGGGTATCCCTATGGCTACAACCATATAAGCAAATGTCCCTTAAGCAATCTAAGAAGGATAATAAATTATCACCAAAGTATTATGGTCCGTACAAGGTGCTGCAAAAGATTGGTACTATGGCATACAAATTGGAGCTTCCTACAGCTTCTCGATTGCACCCAATTTTCCATGTCTCATGTTTAAAGAAGGTTATAGGCGACAAGCTCCCAGTTCAAACAATATTGCCAGAACTTGACGAGGAAGGAAAAATTATGTTGGAACCAGAAGTAGTCACAGAAACAAGAACTTGACAACTACGAAATCGATCAATTTCAGAGTATCTTATCAAGTGGAAGAACTTATCCGCTAAAGATTCCACATGGGAGGATGAGAATTTTATATAGAAGCATCTAGAACTACTCAAGCGTTGAGGACAACACTTTTTTGAAGGAGAGGGGCATGTTGGGTCCCTATAATACTAGTGATTACCCCATTACTATTGTAGTTGTATCCCTTATTAATATTGTTGTGCACCTATTGTCCCCATATTATTATTACTGTGCCCCATAGAATCCCTCTATTGTTATTTTTTTGGCTTTATATTATTATTGTTAGGTTGGCTGGGTTATATTGTGACTCCTTAGACTCCTATATATGAAAAGGAGATTTTGTCATTTGAATCATCGAAGAATTGTTCATTTATGTAATGTAAAGGAGGTTGCCCCCTCGAAGAGGCTGAATTCTAAGGTGTTGATCTATCTTTTTATTGAGCAAGTTTCATAACACACTGGGGGTTTGAGGTGTACCCATAACCCCACTTTATGGGGTCCAGGGCAGTGCCCAAGAAAATTTTGGTTTTGGACTCTATGTTAGGTTGGGCGGACCCACCTATGGTTTTGTGCATGATTTTCACACATGTTTTTTGGACACGATGGTTTTTGGTCCATGGTATTGGACGCGATGGTTTTCGGTCCATGGTATTGGATGCTTCGGCATGTATAAATATGTATTGTAACATTGAAAGGAACATAATGAAAAATCAAGCTGGTAGTCTCGGTTTTGGGATCCAGTTGGAAAATCTCTGCATATATGTGTTTTATGTGTTATGCTCTCGCATTGTTTATTTTTCTGTGTTTTAGAATTCGTATGCAGGTAATTTCTGTACAGGGTTAAAACCTATATTTTCCACGACACCTTTCTTTATTGAAATGTTGATAAGTATTGTTTTGGACAAATTCACTAAGTTTCCTTCAACATTGATATCTTGAATAGTTGTGAATGGGAAACGAATAATCTCAGGGTGATCAATAGACATGATTTATGGAGGATAAGTGCCAAGTTCAGTTTGTAGAGACTACGACATGATGCTCAAACTCATCCCAAGCTAGCTTGCTTAAAGACATGACTTCCACGATATATTCATTAGAAGGTAAGACTTTTTCAAGGAAATCAATAGAGGAAATTTTGGTTGGAGAGTAGGTGGTACCATGGGTATGTACCAAGGAAGACATAGACTTAGATGTTGTCTAGATAGCTTCATAAGCTAACTCGTCAAGCGACAAGGGAATCTAGTCCCCAAAAGAATCAATGGTAGAAGGGGACAAGCCACCTACTAGAGGAACATTGCTAGTTAGTAAAGGTTGAAATTTAGGGGTGCATAAGGCTAACTAATCTAAATTCACATTCTTCCCTTGATTAGGGAAATAAATAAACCTAAAGACTAACAAGACAATATCTCTCATTTCATAAATCCGTCGATGACCAAGAAGACGATTGTAATCGAGTGAGAAATCTACAACTTCAATATCAACATATATAGTTTTTACACCAATAGCGGTAGGGAAGATAGCAATATTTCCTTTAGGAGTGAATGCGTAGCTATCATAAGCTTTCAAATAATTTGACAGCAGGGATAAATTTGGAAAACCAAAGGCGATCCAACAGGATGTATCGATCACACAAGTAGAAGCACCTTCATCAATGATAGTGCGGTGGATATATTTTCCCTTCACATGAACTTTCAATCTGAATGCAAGTAGATGGGAAAGGTGAGGTGTACCTTCATCCATGTTAAAGGAAAATAAAATAGAATCCTGAGGGTCAACTTTTCTTATGGATATAAGTAAAGCATTTTTTTGTATAGGAAAATTTGTAACACTTCGAGAGTGGACATGGAGCAAGGCGCTTGTGCAAGGTCTTCTACAATATTGTTGTTCCCTGCAGCATGAGAAGGAAAATTATGTTTCTTACAAAAAAGTGCACCTTTGGGGGCATCAATCACATTGTCTACAAATGGCCTTTCAATATGTAAATCATTAGGAAGAGGCGGGGTGATTGTAAATCAATTGCGTTAAAAGTGTAGACAGTCTATGATCCTTCTCGAGAAGGAGGAGGATGAGAACCATTATTTTCCCCTTGCAAGGGTGGAGGTGGATTCACACCAAGGTCTAGTTGGTACTGTTGTTGGGTGGGTAAAGGGTTGTTAAGGATAGAAGGGATCTTGGAATCATTTTGTGAAAGGAGATTGGTATATTCCTATAAACAAGGATATTTCTAGGTTAAATGGTCCTTAGTGAAAATATTGCAAGGAAACTTAACCACTTTCTCTTTTCCTTTATTAGATTTGGCAGCAACAAGGTATTTATGAGTTGGGAAGTTTTGATTAGGTTGCTTCTCCTGAGAAGGGGAAGATTTCTTCTTATTCTTCTTTTTCTTATCACTAGTTGATTGTGTAGAATCCACATAGTAAATCGTAGTGGTCAGAGGGATCGTTGGGTGAGCCATTGTATTTGAAGTGGGAGCAATAATAATGGATAATTGAGATGCTTTCCCACTTAATTGGTTTACAACAATTGTGGTCATAGCACCAATGAGACCGTCAGCGTATAGTCCAAGTTCTTGAGTAGTGAGATCATTTGAGTTTTGAGGATCATTAGGGATCAAGTCATAAAGAGTACTCGATTGTGAATAGATAAGATCGAGATGTTTAGCACATCTAATGGCTTGGTATTTCATAATAGCTTCAGACATGGTAGCGTCCTTCTTGATGGTAGGTAAGATAGACTTACATAACAAATTGGTGAGAAGGAAATCCAGAATGGGTGCCTTTATAACCTCTGTTGTCATATCCATTCATGGTTATGATCAGAGATATGTGTGGAAGTGTTCTAGCATAGAGTAGTAAAAAATATTGTTCCGGTTTTATAATAGATTGGTAACTAAAATTTCTTGATAAATTCAATGGCAAGGGTGTTAAAAGTATTAATAGAGGAACATGGTAATTCAATGTACCACTTGGAAAAGTTACCAGTTAGGGTATGAGGGAAAAGTCTGAGCTAGATGCTATAATCAATCATGGAATTAGAAACACGCCAAAGATGGTATGTATTGATATATGTCACCAGATCATCTCCTTGGTTACCCTCAAACATTGGAATGTCAGTAGGAAATTTGTGCGCGGTCATAAGCCAAAACAATTTATGATAGATGAGGTTTTTAGTTAACTTTTCCATATCTGGGATGTTGTGATTAGCCAAGACTGGCAATGGGGTAGACCCCATCGAATCTAACCAAGGTAGAATACGATGACCTGATGGACCAGGAGGTTCAACCATCAATTGGTTTTTGGTATGGTACATAGGTGTTGTTGGGTAATAATTTCCTTATGCTCAAGGCGAAGTCATATAAAGTGGTGGCCCATAAGGCATGATCCCAACTTGAGGGATATTACTAGAAAACTGTTTACCCCTAGGATAGAGGTTTCCCCCAACAGATATTGACAGTTGAGTTGGGAGGCCCTATGGAGATGCAACATGTCCAGGATATGGAACACCATTGGCCACATGAGGCAAGTTAGGTGCAAGATTGCCACATTTCATGATTATAAGAGTACCACTAATATGATGACCACCAACAGGGAAAAAATAAATTAAAGAGAAACCTAGTTGTAGCATAAGTTGTATGGGTGTAGGAATTCCCCTAGCTATCAGATAAGTACCAAAAACAATACACCCACCTTGTGGTGTAGGGGTGGTTGTAATTAATAGCATATTCCAACTTAAAGGATTATTGAAGTTTGGTGAACTTCCAACACCTATAAGGTTTGGAGGTATATGATCCAATACAAAAGGTGTAGGGGTGGTAGGAGGAAAAATTTGCGATACACCACCCACAATTGGGGTAGTTAATATTCCCAGACATAGTAAAGGACGAAAAATAGGGTAACCACAAAATAGTGTAGAAACTGGTGTTGTAAATACTGAGAAGGGGTTGAATCAATATTTCTTTTCAATTGTTATTATGTCCAGTTATATTCTACATAATTAAAATCATAGAAATGAATAATCTTATTATTGAAATAGGGAGGATAGGAATCCTTTGATCAAATGAAAGAGTATAATAAGATGTGAGGGGTCCAACCCTTCAAACATTTATGCACCAACCTATTTCCAAGCACAAACTTGGACTTAATGACACTCCAACCTCTAGGGCTTTGACCCTATCTTCTCCAAGGCACCAACCTTGTGTTTATGGGCACCTACCTAAAGGATATCAATCCGCCCTTGCTACCTTACTAAAGTTGTTAGTTCAAGGATGCTTCAACAAGAATCTATGACCTTTCCTTCAACCAATGCTGATGATGTGCTACATAACACGAGCCTCCGAGCTACAGATATATACAATACAGACCTGAAGTTATAATCACTACATCGAGCCCTCTCCGAGGTGACTTATTTCATGTCTGAGCCTTCATAAAACACTGTTAACAAATCAAATCTTTCCAACTATCTGCTCTCAAGGTTTGATCCTCATAGCTATCAATGTCCACAGTACGAGCTCACTATTCCTCCATAGATCTGCAAATGAGCATCACTTGCCATAGTCACAAAGTTTTAGAGGACCCTGTCCAAAAGTATCACTTCCTAGTTCACAATACAACATTGCCCAATCTGAGATTCCTTTACACAGTCATCAAATAGAAAGAGATGCACAATACAAGGTTTGGAGATAGAGTTTGAAGAGGATCTGAGTTACTACAATGCACCAGAGGTTGTCAATAGGTCCGTAGAGAAATCTGAGGGAACAATTCTAAAGATGTGTCAACACTATAATAATAATAAATAAGAGGTCTTCATTGTGTGATCACAGTCACTATAATTTCGAGGAAACTGTTCTATGAAAAATCCTTATCATATTTTCCCTAGTCTCTTCCTTCTTTTGTTCATGAGTTGTGAACATATCTTTCTCTCTATGTGATGTTGGACAAGTTCCTATAGCTTTTGTGCATTAGAAAATGAGGTCTGAGATTCTATTTAGATGCCAAGTTTCTTTATGAGATGAATATACATGTTGCCTTGGTGCAGGCTAACATGGGAAAGTAGTTCAGGTTGTCTTACTATCCAAACTAACATTATTTTCTTGAAAAATTCATATCTCTCATATTACTTGGATTTTCAGGCTAAATAATAGCTCATTAGAAAGCTAAAATTATGCTCTAAATAATGGTGTAGGTCTCATGGTGAGTTGCAGCCTTTAAGGAGGTGAAAAAATTATTTTTAATGTGACTTATGAAGAATTGGAGGTAAAGCAATTATACTTACTTTTATTACGCTTCTTCATTATAGGCTCATGATGTTATCCATGTCATCATGTCATATGCAGCATTGCCATCATGTAGTCTTCCATCCACATCTAGTCCCTCACCAAGAGTGGTCTTCTTCTTCATCCATTAATATCACTGGAGGTAAGACATGTCATCTAACACCCTAGAGAGTTTTCCATTTTGACCACTACCATACTGACATCAATGACAACCTAGATTAACAATCTCCCTCTTTATCATTGATGGAAATATTCAAATTTTTTCTCCCCCTTTGACATCAATGGCAAACAGGGTGCCAATAGACTCCCCTTGTCATGTTTCTCCCTTTTTCATGTTTCTCCCCTTGTCGTGATGCTTCTTTGATTGGTTTCTTTAACGTGATGCAAGAGCAACGACCCCCATATTTTGGTAAAGATATTCAAATGATTCTCGTGGAAGCATTTTTGTAAAGATATCTGTAATTTTCTCTTTTGTATTCACATATTCCAACTTGATATTCTGTTCAGCAACTTGTTCACGAAGAAAGTGGTATTTGATTGGAATATGTTTGATCTTTGAGTGCATCATTAGATTCTTTGAAAGACCCATGGTGCTAGTGTTGTCACAAAACATGGTGATTGGTTGCTTGGTTTCTATGTTGACATCCTTCAAAGCTTTCTTCATCCATAGTACTTGTGTACAACAATTAGCTACAACTAAATATTCGGCTTCAGTTGTAGAGAGAGATATAGATGATTTTTTTTGCTAAGCCAAGATACAAGACAATCCCCCATAAAGAATGCATTTCCATTGGTACTTTCTAGATCATCCACGCTTTCATCCCAATCAGCATCGGAGTAAGTTGTCACAGTAAGAGTTGAGCTCTTGGGATACCAAAGACCAAAATTAGCAGTTCCTTTCAAATATCTGAGTATTCTTTTCACAACTGCTAGATGGGATTGTTTAGGGCTTGATTTAAATCTTGCTACCATTCCCACTGCTTGAATAATATCTGATTGTTTTCTGTAGCCCCATATTGAACTATTTCTTGCAGTGTTATCAGATGAACTTCCTATTGGATATATACATGTTTATTGTAAATTTCAATCTAAAGAATGGCCAAGTAAGTTGTCAGGTGGCTGTAACTTTTGATTGAGTATATCCAATCTTGTAATGTCGACAACAAGGTTGTTCCATTTTATAATACATGATTAATTTTGATGGGACCAATAATTTTACATATTTTTTGTGGCTCCAAGTGCCATCTATTGCCACAAGCAGTAAGCCCACACTAGAGAGGCCAGGTGAGCCTTAGTGTCCTATAAGTTAAACAGAGATATCTTTTTGTTTTTTTTTTTTTAATTTCGTCGTATCAGACATCCTTATGATATTGTTGTAATTTAGATTTTTGTTTGTAATGTTTGATTTGTTTTGATGTTGTTTAATTTAGCTTTTTGTTGTGTTGTTTATTTTCATATTATTGAACTTAGTACTATATGAAAACTGGCATCTACAAATTTGGTTCAAAATGCAAGTTCCACCATCCAAAAGATAGGTTGGCAACCTTAAAATTAGAGGAGAATTTTGATGGAAGTGAGGTACTCAAGTCAGTCTGTGTTTTCATCCATTATTTTTTGTCTTCCATTTAATATGATATGTAATCAGTCCTTGAGTTTTTAAACCTCATGGGAAAATCTGAAAAAATACTTCTTCACATTCATGGATGGCATCCCTAGTAAACTCATTAGTGTAGACTAGCACACTTACCCAGGAGTATTTGAACCGGTCACGTGTTGGCAAAGAACTAGCCAAATGCCCCAAAACATTGGAGATATTTGGTTGAACTAATTTGTTGGGTTTTTCAATAAATATGCATTTATATTGGACCTACAGATTACAATGATAAAAAAAATTATGCTTTAAGAAATTAGTAATTTTGTATCTTAAGCTTTTATTTGGCACTTCAGGCACAGACGATGAATATGACGTATCAGACTATTTTCATGTGGAAAAAACATATCATCCTTAGGATTATTTGAACTTCTTTTGTCTTGGGAATCATGAAGTAAGGGATAATTATGAAGCACCTTCTGCAAGTGGATTTCTAAAAGATAAACCTCATGTAATTTATCCACACTTTTTTTTTCTCAACCACTCTACATAAAATGATCTATGTTGTCCTCAATTACTAATTTTTCTTATAGAATATTTTGTGTTAGATACCTTTAGTAGAAAATGGATTTCTCTTGTAAATTACAAAATAACATTTAGTCTAGTCACTTTCAAGTGTTGAATTGGCTTAAAAAATTTTCAGTTCAAAATTGATGAATCTTTACTGTTATTGAAATTGATATCATATTGTCCTTTTGGATGTTAGGTCCTTCAAACTTTACTGACATTCTTTATGTGACAGACTTGGGCTCTGAAAAATTGTCGTTTCATGATTTATGTCCATTCAAAGGGTATGATTGTAGATGATGAGTACATCATTCTAGGGTCATCAAATATTAACCAACGTTCAATGGATGGTTCAAGAGATATTGTGATTGCTATGGGTGCATATCAACCACAATATACATGGTCTAAATAGCAAGACCATCCACATGGCCAGGTGATTGGCTTAAGATTTTGTACCATGTTTATATCATGCTTTGGTATTTTTTATTTTTGTTTTCTCTACAACAAATTCTTTCCAAGGCATTCCCTCCCTCCCAACCTGAATACATATTGAAGCATCCCTCCTCTTTTATTTTTCTGAAAGAACTATGAAAATTTTGGCCTAAGTAGGTGCAAAATTCTTGGCATGTGTCACTTTGGGGATGCCCAACCATGCATACACTGAGAATTGAACCTGGGTTAGTTGGGGTAGACTCACATAAAGCTTCTACTATACCACAACCCAACCTACTTAAATTGAAGCACACTTACTAGAGGTCATGCCCATTGTTCCTAAAATTGATGTTGCATGAAGATGGAAGCTAAACGTATATGGGAAGTGGTGAACATATCCAGTTTAGTTGGAATTTTATTTAGAGATTATAAATCCAAATCAGATCATGTCTTTCTTTTTTCTGAGCTTTTAGCTGAGTGAATTTTCCATGCAACCTCCTCCTTCCATAACATCATAATTCACTTGTTAGTTAGGCTTCATCCTTTTGCTTCATTGCTTTTGTATTGTGCTATCTTTCTACTTGTACAATGTATGAATTGCATTAAAGAATAACCTCCCTTACAATGAAAAAGGATTTTTTGGGGCTCCAATTTAGACATTAATAGAATTTATATGCTCTTGATTTTGTAGGTCAATCATGTTGTTGTTTTGCTACCAGAGAATTTTGGTGATCCTGAGTGTGCTTTAAGATACTCTGAATTTTGCATTATGAATGTCAAAAAAGAATAGTTATTTGGACATGTCACTACAAGCTAAGATGTGCCAAGTGCTAAGGCATCCCAAGATGTACAAGGGTTCCAAGTCCCTGCCTCCTCTTCTTCCATATGCTATCCACTTATGACATTTCCTTTGCAATATTTGGTGCATTTGTTAGTTATAGGTCATTTATAGGTTATAAATGTCTTTAGATTTGTGCTTCTAATTGAGTATTCATTTAAACATATTGATTTTCTTAGACATAACTATTTTTCCCTCCACCCACTTTTCATAACTTCAATAACCATTAGGTAGGGACTTGTAATTTCGATGCCACTTTGCTTGTTTACTAAAGTATTGCCAAGACTTTAATTTATTGAAATTTGTAGAATTTATAATTTATGAAGTTTCAAGGACTAATTTTTAAAAGTATAATTCTTTAAGGGGTGCTAGCTCAATGGAAGAACACCTGCTATACAAGGAGGAGGTTGGTGGTTCGATTCCATCGTGCCCTGACATCCATATGGAATGGCGACAATCAATTTTTGGTGACAGAGGATCTTTTGACTATCACCAATGAGCTTTGGTGACATTTTTCAACCCTCACCAAAAATATGAAATGGTGATGATCAACTAATGCCACCATATATACACATCAATAGAGACGACCCTCAAAGGTCCATAACCATAAATCGTTGTTGTTGATATCAAATGGTGACAATCATTGTCCATCATTATAGTCATTATTCATGACGGACCTTGAATGTCACCACAACACCTATACTTCTAGCAATGCAGCTTTTGGTGACGGTCAACAAACGTCACCATATACATGCACCAATAGTGACGGCCATTAAATATCCATCACAATAAATCATTGTTGTTCATATGAAATGATGATGGTCATCATCTGTCATTATAATCAATATTCGTGACGGACCTTGAATGTCACCATAACACTTATACTTTTTGGCAACGCCACCTTTGGTGACGTTCAGTTTTTGGTGATTGAGGCTATGGTCCATCACCATTAGTCATATGCAATAGTGACAATCGCTATCCATCATTATAAATCATTATTGGTGACAAACTTTGAATGTCACTAGAACACATATACTTTTGGCGATGCGAACTTTGGTGACATTCAATTTTTGATGACAGAGACTATGGTCTGTCACCATTGCTCATATGAAATGGTGACGGTCACTATCCATCATTATAAATCACTATTGGTGACGGACTTTGTATGTCACTACAACACCTATACTTTTGGCAATGCCACCTTTGGTGACGTTCATTTTTTGGTGAAAAATGCTCTTTTCACCACCACCAATGAGCTTATGGTGACATTTTTCGCACCTCACCAATGTCCTTTTTTCTTGTAGTGATGTAGCAGTCTTAACTTAGGTTTGGTATGCCCACAATGTAGAATATAATATTTTATGTTATTTGGTCTTGTTATTTCCTACTAACTAGTTGATCATGGTTTTGATGATGCCATTTATGAATTTGACTTGGCCATTAGCTTCCAGATAATAGGAAAATGAATGATATTAGAGAAAACTGGCATAGAATTTAAGTCAAAAATCATATGATTCTGAAAGTGAGATCCATGGTCTACAACTATTTTGTGAGGCACAACAAACCAACAAATTCACTGATTGAACAAGAATAAAGAGATAATTTTGTTGTCATCCTTAAAAGTAGAGATAACTTCAGCCATTTTTGTGAATTAGTCAATGACAACAATAATATAACCATGAATGTTAGTTGAAGTGGGATTGCAAGTGATGAAATAATTTCCCCATTTAGAAAATGGGCCAACAGTAACTACCAGGTGAAGAGGGCCAAGGGGCCAACACATTTTTTTTGGTAAAAAATTCGCAAGGATGACATTTATTGATTGTGATAATACAATCTTTGAAAAGAGATGAGCTATAGTATCCAATGCACAAATTTGTTTAGACAGTAGGCATGCCTGAAAGCTGACCACTACATGCCCTAGTATGGAAATCATTTATAACATTTTTTTCTTTGTCATGAGTAAGACATAGTTGAAGAAGAAAATCAATACCACACTGATATAAAGTATCATTAAGTGCCACATAATGTTTTGTGTGGTGGCGAATGTGAAGATGATCATCTTTCGATATATTGGGTCTGAAATTTTGGGTTTGAAGATACACAAGGATATCTCCATACCATGGGTTAGAAGAGTCATCCAAGTAGACATATTCATGTGGCATGGGATCATTGGCTATTTCATCTAGGTTGAATCAGGGAAAATTTGATAACACCTCAACAAACACCAAAGGCTTTTTAGACTCTGTTGTGGTGAAGACTAAATCATATTACTGGAGGATAAATATCCACTTGGAATACTTATCTCCAATGATTTGATAACACCTCAACAAACACCAAATTATTTTTAGACTTTTTTTGTGGTGAATATTTGATAACACCTAAAAAAACACCAAAGGATTTTTAGACTTTGTTGTGGTGAAGACTAGATCATATTACTGGAGGATAACTATCCACTTGGAATAATTACCTCCAATTATCTATTGAGACAAAATTTCCCTCATAGGGTTCTCCAGCAAAATAAGAGTTATCTAGTGTAGGAATATATAGTGTTAGAATCGGTTGACAATAAAGACTACTACTAGGTAAATTTTCTCCACATGTGAGTATCTAATTTTGGGCCCAAAAAGTCCTTTGGAAAGGTAGTAAATCAAATGCTCACTATGAATAATATCTTCTTGAACAAGCACCATGCCTATGGAGGATGGTGATGTGGCAATATATAGCGAAAATTCGCATGTGTAGTTATGAGGGCTTAATAATGGTGTAGAATTCAAAGCATTTTTCAAGGTGTCAAATGATCTCTTAGCCACATCATCCCATAAAAAGGGAACTCCTTTAATTAATAGGAGAATGAAACCTTTCATTAGTTCAACATATTAACAATAAATCATCGCAAGAAATTTTCCTTCCCTTGCAAATGTTGGATTTGAAGAATGGATTGTGGAGGAGGTAATTTGAGGATTACCTTGACCTTTGAACCCAAATATTGTGTTTTGAAACTATAAAACCAAGGACGTAGCTAGAATAAATAAAGAAAAAGCACTTGTGTGGATTTAGACAGATGGTGATAAAATCAAAACTTAAGAAAAATAGCTCAAAGATGAACTAGATGATTGGAATGAAACTTGGAGTGAGTAGGAAGGTCATCTAAATAGGCTTGCAAAATATATCTGACATCATGAAAGGCATAGTCCATATCTCTTTGAAATGTTTCTATTGCATTCTTAAGACCGAAAGGAAGCTTATGATAAGAAAAAGTACCCCAGGGGTAAATAAAAGTGATCTTGTGTTGATCGGTTGGCTTGATTGCAATATGGTTGCAGCCAAAGAAACTATACACAAAGGAAAAAACATGGAAACCTACAAAGTTTTTGATAACCTGGTCAATGAAAGGTGTCAGATAATTGTCTCTTAGACAAGATATATTCAAATCATGGTAATCCATGCATACACGAATCTTTCCCTCCATTGTACTAATGGGGATTACATTAGATACCTATTCTGTTAATGGAATTAGTTAGATGAAACCAACTTTGAGTAAGTTTTAAATTTATGCTTTGATGGAAATAGATTCATGGGGGTGGACTGGTCTAAGTCATTGCTCAACGAGATTGGATCCAACATATGTCTTGATTTCATTCTCAATGATAAAAGTTTCTATGCCAAGAATTTCCTCATATGACCAAGAAAATATGTCACTATACTCTTTAAAGAGACAGGTGAAGATAGCAATATCTTCAGGAGTGTAGTTTTCTCCAATTTGTATGTTTTCCATGACACATTTCTTTATTGAAATGTTAAGAAGTATTTTTTTGGAAAAATTCACTAGGTTTCCTTCTGCATCGATCTCTTGAATTTTCATGAATGGGAAATTAATAATATCAGGGTGATCAATAGACATGATTTGTGGAGGATAAGTTCCAAGTTCAGTTTGTAGAGAGACTACGACAAAATGCTCAAACTCATCCCAAGATAGCTCGCTTAAAGACATGACTTCCATGATAGATTCATCAGAAGGTAAGACTTTGTCAAGGAAATCAATGGAGGAAATTCTAATGGGAGAGTAGGCGGTACCGTGGGTATGAACCAAGGAAGACATAGACTTAGATGTTTTCTAGATAGCTTCATAATCTAACTCGTCAAGCGACAAGGGAATTTGGTCCCCAAAAGAATCAATGGTAGAAGGGGACGAGAGGATACAAGGATTAGTAGGGCCATCAAAGATAGTAGATACCATTGAAATGTTCAGAGGAACCTTATAAAGTGGAAGAGGGAAACACCCTCAAAATGAGGAGGCCTTCAACAGACTGGTACCAATGTTGACAAATGTGTTAGGAAAAACACCTACTAGTGGAACATTGCTAGTTAGTAAACATTGAAACTTAGGGGTGCATAAGGATAACTGATCTAAATTCACATTATTCCTTTGATGAGGGAAATAAATAAATCTAAAGACTGACAAGACAATATCTCTCATTTCAATATCAACAAATATAGTTTTTCCACCAATAGTGGTGGGGAAGATAGCAATATATCCTTTAGGAGTGAAGGTGTGGCCATCATAAAATTTCAAATAATTTGACAACAGGGATAAAGTGGGAAAGCCCAAGGCGATCCAATAGGATGTATCGATCACAGAAGTAGAAGCACCTTCATCAATGATAGTGCCATGGATAGATTTTCCCTTCATATGAACTTGCACTCTGAATGAAAGTAGATGGGAAAGGTGAGGTGTAATTTTATCCATGTTAAAGACAAATAAACTAGAATCCTGAGGGTCAAATTTGCCTATGTATATAAGTAAAGCCTTTTGTTCTATAGGAAAATTTTGTAATACTTCCAGAGTGGACATGGCACAAGGTTCTTGCGCAAGGTCTTCTAAAATATTGTTGTTCTCTGTAGCATGAGAAGGCAGATTATGTGTCATACAAAAAAGTTCACCTTTGGGGGGATCAATCACAGGGTCTACAATTGGCCTCTCGATATGTAAATCATTAGGAGGAAGTGGGGTGATTTTAAATCAATTGCATTAAAAGTGTAGACAGTCGATGATCCTTCTCAAGAAGGAGGAGGATGAGAACCATTATTTCCCCCTTGCAAGGGTGGAGGTGGATTCACACCAAGGTCTAGTTGCTACTATTGTTGGGTGGGGAAAGGGTTGCTAAGTATAGAAGGGATCTTGGAATCCTTTTGTGAAAGGAGATTGGTAGATTCCTATAAACAAGGATATTTCTAGGTTAAATGGTCCTTAGTGTGCAAGGAAAATTAACCACTTTCTCTTTTCCTTTATTAGATTGGGCAGCGATAAGGGATTTCTGAGTTGGGGTGTTTTGATTAGGTTGCTTCTCCTAAGAAGGAGAATATTTCTTCTTATTCTTCTTTTTCTTATCACTGGTTGATTGTGTATAATCCACATAGTAAATTATAGTGGTCAGAGGGGTAGTTGGGTGAGCCATTGTATTTGAAGTTGAAGTAGTAATAATGGATAATTAAGATGCTTTCCCACTTAATTGGTTTACAACAGTTGCAGTCATAGCACCAATGAGGCCATCGACATATAGTCAAAGTTGTTGTGTGGTGGGATCATTTGAATTTTGAGGATCATTAGGGATCAAGTCATAAAGAGTACCCAATTGTGAATAGATAAGATCGATATGTTTGGCACATCTAATGGCTTGGTCTTTCACAACAACTTCAAACATGGTAGCATCCTTCACGATGGTAGGTAAGAGAAACTTACATAACCAATTAGTGAGAAGGAAATCTAGAATGGGTGCCTTTACAACCTCTGTTGTCATCTCCATTCATGGATATGATCGAAGATATATGTGGAAGTGTTCTAGCATAGAGTAGTAAAAAAAATTGTTCTGGTTTCATAATAGAATGGTTACTAAAATTTCTTGATAAATTCAATGGCAAGGGTGTTAAAAGTATTAACAGAGGAACATGGTAATCCAATGTACCACTTGGAAAAGTTACCATTCAGGGTACGAGGGAAAAGTCTGAGCCAGACGCTATAATCAATCATGGAATTAGAAACATGCGAAAGATGGTATGTAGTGATATGTGTCACCAGATCATCTTCTTGGTTACCCTAAAACATTGGAAAGTCAGTAAGAAATTTGTGCGGGGTCATAGACAACAATAATTTATGATTGATGATATCGTTAGTTAAATTTTTCATATCTGGGATGTTGTGATTAGCCAAGATTGGAAATGGGGTAGACCCCATCGAATCTAACCAAGGTAGAATAGGATGACCTAAAGGACTAGGAGGTTCAACCATCAATTGGTTTCTGGTATGGTACATGGGTGCAGTTGGGTAATAATTTCCTTATGCTCAAGGTGAAGTAATATAAAGTGGTGGGCCATAAGGCATGCTCCCAACTTGAGGGATATTACTAGAAAACTGGTTACCCCTAGGATAAACGTTTCCCCCAACAGATATTGATGGTTGAGTTGGGAGGCCCCCATGGAGATGCAACATGTTCAGGATATGGAGCACCATTGACCACATGAGGCAAGCTAGGTGCTAGATTGCTGCATTTCATGATTATAAGAGTACCACTAATATGATGACCACCAACAGGGAAAAAATAAATTAAAGAGACAGCCAATTGTAGCACAAGTTGTATGGGTGTCGGAATTCCCCTAGCTATCGGATAAGTACCAAAAAAATACACCCACCTTGTGGTGGAGGGGGGGTTGTACTTAATAGCAGATTCCAATCGAAAGGATTATTGAAGTTTGGTGAACTACCAACACCTATAAGGTTTGGAGGTATAGGATCCAATACAAAAGGTGTAGGGGTGGTAGGAGGAAAAATTTGCGATACACCACCCACAATTGGGGTAGTTAATATTCCCGGACTTAGAAAAGGATGAAAAATAGGGTAACCATGAAATAGTGTAGAAACTAATGTTGGAAATATTGAGAAGTGGTTAAATCAGTACCTCTTTTCAATTGTTATTATGTCCATCTAGATTCTACATAATTAAAATCATAGAAATGAATAATCTTAATATCGAAACAAGGAGGATAAAAATCATTTTATCAAATGAAACAGTACAATAAGATGTGAGGGGTCCTGTTATCACTCCAGGAAACTCTCCGAGGTTGTAAATCAGAGATGCCTGGTAACATATAATTTTTAATATTGTTCTCTGAAATATTGGAATGAAAGATGGTGTGGATCAAGTTGGATAACCATTTCAGCTCTATTCACACTCAAGGCATGCATGAACACCCCTAATAACACAAGGCTTTAGACTGCTAATGCTTAATAGTTTGTAGATTTAATGGATAGATGGAGAACACTGACTATGCCAGCAGGTTGCATACATGGACCTATACGAATGGCTAGCTACAGGCAGCAAATGAACTTACTGACTATACCGGCAGATGCATATATAATCACACATATAAATGGCTAGCCATAGGCAATAAAGAAGCTTGCAAATCTAATATATCAAAGCAGAGATAAGATGACAGTTATCTGGCCTCAAACACACAGAAAACCTGAACAAACTGTTCAAGTGCAAGCGTAGAACAGAAGAGAAATGGACATTAAACATGTAGCAGCAAAAGAAGCTTGTGTTACTAAAGACTACAGATGAGAAGCTTGAGAAAACAAGGAAGGAATAATCTCCAAAAGTTGAACCTCTATTACATCTTGTTTTCAGCTATTTATAGCTTGTTTACAATGGTCCTCAGCCTTTTGAGGCTTCAGGTGTCTTAATCTATCCTTTTGTCTTGTTTAACTGATTGATTCCCTTAATAGGTAGGCATAGCTCGATGGTTTTCCTCTTCTGACAGAGAAATAACCATACTCAGATATTTTGGGCGGCCTGCTGTGATGCATAGGAGCTCCCTCGTGCCAAAGATGCCCCATTATGTTCGTTAGGATGACTGCTGCACTGGCAGGGCCGTTAATGCTCCATGATTTCATTTGATTTGGGTTGAGGCATGTAGTGGCCCTTCCCCTTCCCTTTCTGGGTTCTGTTTGCCGGCCGCTGTCCCTCCGCCGAATCCTTCTTCTGGTATATAACATAACTGCACGGTTCCTTCAAGGATGGCTTGCCGCCTGAACCTGGAACGGAGTGGCTGCCGTTCTTATGAAATCCCTGCACCGGTCCCTTTCAGGCAATAGCTGTGAATGTTTCTTTTCTATTATTGTGTCTGTCTGGGTCATAAACAGTGAAAATGTTGCGACACTGATAAATCCCGCCCATTTCTATTTCACTTGGACTTCAAACATCCTCAAACATGGCATAACTTTCTATCGGGTCCGCCTTTCGGGTCACAGTCGCATATCGCAGCCGGTCGATCCCTTGCTTTTCTTTATATTTGGAAATTCATGAACAATGCTGCAAAACATTAGGAAATCGACTTTGACGGACCTGAAAATATATGTATTTCAATTCCCGGACCCTTTCGGGTCTAGGCTTCATCGTTATCGGCATTCGCTAAGGCTTCCTGTGTATTTCCTTATACATTGACAATACACAAAATACAATGAAAATGGCCCCCACGCGGACTAGAAATATTATTAAAAATCCTTTATAGTGTCATCGGGTCCATCCCATCGGATCAGAGGCATGCTATATGTAAAGGCCCCGCCCCTCAGAAGACGCCGATAGCGATATTCACCGCGGACTCGATAAGTTATCAAAAATAATTCATAACGCCGTCGGGTCCGGCCCATAGGCGATTGCTGATATATGTTAAAGTCCCATCCCTTTGTTATCGCCGATAGTGATACACCGAAGTGATATCGGCAATCGCTCATCAGTAATGTATCATGTCGCTGCCTCTGCCTACTCTAACTTGCGATATGCTGACGCGACCTGGACCATTGATCGGCTAGATCCGATGGTTGAGGTTGATGCGGATTCATATGCCTGCAATATTGGTTTTTATGTGATATTTTGGGTATTTTCACCTTCCTATAGTGTAATTCTGCTCCCCAAAGGGCTTCCCTCTTGCAACCTCTTTGATCAATGGGCAGCTTTTGTCATGTCTTGATGATTTGAACAGCAAACATGGATTTTGGGCATGACTATAAGCATATTTGTAGCCTTTGAGAGCTTTTTGAATCTATTTTTAATCCATTTGCATAGCGAAGCTAACACTGGCTCCTTCTGGGGATGAGATCCTCCCTTTGAGGTCTCAAGAACTGCAGATCAATGCCTTTCCTATAGAAAACAAATTAGCCAAAATTTCCTAGTGTTCCATTGGGCATGGAGTCTACTTTTCTTATACTAAAACTGACAAAATAAAATATTTACAGTTTTAAGGCCTAAAGACCTTAAATCACATAGCTTTTCAAAAACCGCCCATTTATTGGGCCATCAAAAACTGGTTCTCCCTCCATACTTTTCAGTATGAAGGTATTGTTCCCTTGAATCTGTGAAATGATGAAAGGGCCCGTCCAGAGAGCATCAAATTTCCCATGATTGCCTTTCTTTTCTTTAAATGCATCCCATTTCATAACCAAATCCCCAACCTGCAAGTTGTCTTTCTTTGCCTTCTTGTCAAAGACTTCCTTGATCCTCTGCTGATGTTTAATCAGCTACTCTCTGATCTGATATAATTATGTTAAATCAGTGATTCTATTGGCCATAACGTCTTCTTCATTCTGCGCTGTTTGGAGAAATTTTGCCACAGGAAGAGTAAGATGAATTGGAAAAATAGCATCAGTACCGTATACCAGCTTAAAAGGAGAGTAGCCTGTAGATCTTTTGATGGTCACTCTGTCTGCCCATAGTGCATATTTGAGCTTTGCATCCCAATTCTTCTTATTATCTTCTAACAACTTCTTAATAATCCTGATCAGACTTTTGTTAGAGGATTCTGCTAGACCATTCCCTTGGGGGTAATAGGAGGTGGAATGAACAAGCTTAATGCCCATTGAATCACACATTTCCACCAACTCTTTTGCCTTGAAGGCTGCTGCATTATCTGTTATAATATTATGTGGGCAACCAAATCTACTGAAAATGTTTTCTGATAAAAATTTGATTACCACATTATGATCAGCCTTCCTTGTTGGGATTGCTTCAATCCATTTTGTAAAATAATCAGTGGCAACTAATATCCACCTGTGCTGGCCACTGGAGTGCAGGTTGATTTCACCAATGAAATCCAAGCCCCACTGCTAAAAAGGTCCTTTTGCAATTATTGGCTTTAGTGGCAGGGATTTTAACTGTTGCTTTCCTTCAAATCTCTGGCACCTGTCACAAGTTTTAACAAAAGCAAATGCATCAGAAAATAAAGATGGCCAATAGTACCCAACTCTGAGAATCTTTTGCGTTGTAGTTCTCTAATAATGATGTCCTCCACACATGCTGTTATGGAACTGCTGCATAACTTCTATTGACTGTTCTTTGTCCAGACATCTTAAAAGCACTCCAGATGGATCCTTCCAATAAAGCGAGCTATCATTGATGCAATATTTCATTGCCTTGAGCTTTAACGTTCTTGCTTGACTTTGAGAAAATTATGAAGGCACTTCTAGCTTTAAAGGAAATTAATTATTGCAGCATACCAACTACATGAAGCTAGGTTCTTGGCCACTGACTATCCTTTCTGCGATTTAGCTATTTCATGCTCTTCCATTAGACCATTTCCTTCTACATTAAAAAATAAATCGACCTCCAAAGGTTTGCAATTTTCTTTAGCCAACAGTTTGGCAAGCCCCTGACCTCTTACCAGCTTGGTAGGCTTCAGCTCTATGTTGAATTCTATCATTTTTGCAATCCATTTCGCTCTTTTTCCATCAGCATCAGGCTGCGTTAAGACATCCTTTATTGCAGCAGAAGGCACATATGCAACTATTTTGGAATGCAAGATGTATACTCTGAAAGCTTTCAAAGATTTGATAAAAGTGTATGCTTGTTTCTCAATAATATCATACCTCAACTCAGCATCCCTTAAGGTTTTACTGAAAAATTCCACCGGATGCTCTGAGCCTTCTTCATCTGCGTGCAATAAGACTGTTGCAAGGGTGTCGTCAGAGGAAAAAGAAAATATGCGGAACTCCTTGCTATAATCTAGACTGATTAAAGTGGGGGTCTCCATAATTGCCCTTTTAATGGACTCAAATGACTTTCTCGCTACACCATTCCACTTGATTCTGACCCCTTCTTCAACATAGAGGTAATATGCTTCACAAGTTCTGCAAAATTTGGGATAAGTCTCCTTACAAAATTAATCTTGCCTAGAAAAGACTGGATGTCCTTCTTCGATCTCGGGACAGACAAGGTCTGTATTGGTTTTACTCTTTCTGGGTCAACTCGGACACCTGTAGCAGAAACAATATGTCCCAACAACTTTCCTTCTTCTAACGCAAACTGTGACTTCTTGGAATTTACTGAAATCCCAAACCTTCTACACTTCAAAAACACTTTCTTCAAATGTTGCACATGGTCTTGATGGCTACTGGAGTATACTGTTATACCATCCAGGTAGATAAGGACAAATTTATCCTTTTCTCCCACAAATGCTATATCCATAGCTCTCTGAAAGGTGGCTCCAACATTCATCAACCCAAAAGGTATCTTGGAATACATAAAGGTACCCCAAGGAGTGGTGAATGCAGTCTTCTCCTGATCATCCTGATGCACAACGACCTGATTATAACCTGAAAAACAATCTATAAAAGACATTACTTTGGCACCTGAGACTTGCTGCAACAAATGCTCCATTTTTGGTAGAGGATAATTATCCTTTTTGGAACATTTATTTAGATTCCTGAAATCAACACATAGTCTGATTTCTCCACTCTTCTTCCTCACAACAACTAGATTGGCCACCCATTTAGAATATCTGAGAGGCACTATGATCTTAGCAGCCAACAACTTTTTAATTTCTTTCTCAACCAGAGGAAGGAGCATAGGATTCATTGGTCTCAGCTTCTGTTTGAAAGGAATAGTGTCTTTCTCAAGCGGAATTTTATGCTGAATTATATTTTTGTCATATGTCTTTAGATCATTGTACTCCCAAGAGAACACATCAGCGAATTGTCTCATTAATTTGCAGTATTCAGCACTCTGGTCAGCAGATAGATTGGTGGACAGATTTATGAATTTGGGGTGACTTGGACCTCCTATATCATGTTTGCAAACTACAGTTTGATCTTCTTTTTGGGCAGCTTTGTAAGGCACATCATTGTGATCAAACAATCTCTCAAGAGGAATTAGACCCTTAGGAATATGGTTGCTAGGGAGTTGGACTATACTATTCTTGCCAATCTTATTTCTAAGCTTGGACTTGGGATCTTCTAACAAAGCATCATTATTTTGGTCAATTTGCATTTCAGAAAACTCATCAATGACTTGAAGAAACCTATTTAGCTCATCATCATCATCAAAAACCCTCCAATGGTGGACATTATCAAGCACAGAGGGTCTATACTTCATTTGTACCTCATAAACTAGTTTGGGAGGCGATGGAGGTATAAACAAACTAGCTGAGACATCAAGGGAGTCGGCAAGCTGATTTTGGGCTCTAGGAATATATGAAATGCAGAAAAATTCAAATAACTCTTTGGTTCTCCATACCTCATCTCTGTACGCTTTTAGCCTTGGGTGTTTTGCTTGGAATGTTTCATTCACTTGCTGAATTATCAGATCAGCATCTCCGAATACCTTCAGCTTCTTTATTCCTCTGTCTTTGGCAGCATGAAGGCCCAACAACAGTGCTTCATATTATGCTATGTTGTTTGTCACCTGAAAAACCAGCTTTAGAGACAATTGAACTGTTTCTTGTTGTGGAGACACTAGCACCACCCCTGCTCTTGCAATCTCCTTGGTACATGCTCCATCAAAGAACATCTCCCAAATCTGACCTCCTGCATTATGCTCAGCTTGAGCTGTTGGTTTCCTGATTGCAATGCAGCCTTCTGAGATTCTTCTATTTGGAGAATGCAAGCTCCAAAATCAGTGTCCACTGCATATATGGGATGGTTTGTAGGATTCTTCTCATCGCTAATGATATATGCCAGTTGTGCTTCTCTATATAACCTCCTGCTCTCTCCTCCGAACACTAGGACAGTTGCATAAGATAAATCATTCTGCAATGTTCCACCTAGTCTCTTAATCCACCCTCTGGACAACAGCATGCCAAACTTAGGAGGGACATCTACCACCACAATATCCATTATCATGCTCTTCATGGGCAGCTGGGTTAGGGAAATGGCTAAATCTTTAATCAATCCCAGACATTTCACCTTCCTTGAATCAAACGAGAATAGGTCATGATATGGTCTGGTGATGTCAAGGCCTAACTCTTCCATGACGGTTTTAGGCATCAGATTGTGACTGGCACCTGTATCTAGGAGGTAGTTGTGGAGAATTTTGTCATGAATGGTCAAGGAGACATAAAAAGATGGGGAATTATCCTTGGCAGGTTCAGTCATTGGGCTTAGCACAACTGTAGGCCTATCGTCTTGCAAATTGACAGAGTCAGTGGAGGTTCGTGTGATCTTCAGCTCGAGAGCCTTAAGGATAGGCTTTCTAAACATCTCGCTCTTCACCAGTTCTGTCAGAGGCACGATTATTTTTAACTTCTGAACTTCTGATTCGAAGCTAAAAGAGAGAGGTAGCTTGTCAGGACTTTTTACCTCTTGAACTGGTGCTTTGAGGGTGACTGGATCAGCTGCTGGTCTTTTTTGTCTGCTATTCTGGGTCTCTGTTTGGACGGCAGCTTTTCGGGCAGGATTCTCCTTGATATTATTTGCATTTGACCTTAGATTATATCTTTTCTACTCCCCAGTTTGCAGAATAGCCTCTCTGTCCCACCTTTGACTGTCTTGCTCCTGCAGCAAAGACTCTTCGTATGCAGCCAATGTCAAAAAGGCATCACTGCCTTTATCTTCCATACAGAGAATTTCATCCTCATCTTCAATCTGTTCCTCCTCCATGACCACATTCTAGAAAGGAGCCTTAACTTTTTGATCTTCGTTAGTTTCTTTACCCCTCTGAATGATTTGTGATTGTTCGTTGGCTCTTCTAAATGGATTCGGATTTCTTGGTGCAAATGTGCCTGGGAGCCTTGTCTTCCCAGGGTTCTGCTCAATCTCCAACTTAGAAATTTTAGCAGACAGTGACTCGATCATTCTAGTCATTTTATCAAGTTTGGTATCTGAGGATGAAGCAGAAGAAGCCTTGCATCTCTGCCTCCTTCTATCAGTGTGAATTTTGAGCTTTTCTGCAGCCATAATGTTAGATTCGACTTCTAGTGCCGCGTCCTGCATTTCAGCTAGGGTGGCACATCTTCTTTCTCTCAACAGCAACAGAACTCAGAGTCAAAGGCACTGGTGTAGGAAAGTTTGGCAGAGGTGGGGGTAGGATTTACCTTAGCTGGTATCTTACTATACATACAGTTGAATCTTTTATTAAAATCAGACAAGGATTCCCCATTTTCCCTCTTCAGGTTTCCAAACTACGTATGATAGTATAGCAAGTCCTTTTTATCTCCCCAGTGTTTTAGGAACATATCATCTAAAGCTTTGATATCTGCTATAGATCTTGGGGCTTGTTCTCTAAACCATTTCCTAGCCTCCCCATCTAGACTTTGGACAAAGACTCTCATCCACACATCATCTTCACTTATATCCAGATTATTAGCATAGCTATAAAATGACTCAAGGTGTTCTTCAGCAGTGACACCTTCAGTCCCAGTGAACTTGGGAATATACTTCTGATATTCTCCAGTGGCCATAGCATTCAAGGGAGTGGGCAGTATTAAAGGTCCATACCTGGCGGCTATGATTCTTTCCATTTTGGTGGGTGCTTGTGGTCCTGCCATGTTTGGAATTTGTGGAAGGACACTAGCAGATGGGGCAGTAGGAAATAATGTAATGGATGGCAGAGATATTGGGATGTTTTGGACAGTATGGGAAACTTTCTTTGGACTGAGATTCAAAGGGTAACTAAATGGACAAGGAGCTTTATGAATCTCATCAGGTACTTCTTCATTAGCAATACTAGGCTTTAAATCTTCAAACTGCGTATCCTCAACTAAAAACTTCTCATGCAGAGACAAATAAGATTTCTGAGGCTTACCTGATTTTGATGCTCCCTTCTGTGATGTTTTCTTCGGGTTAACAATCTCCTCAGGGTCAGGCATAGGGACAGCTGGAGACTTCTGCGGATTCCTTCTAGTATGCCTCACAAACTGAGCCAGAACTTCAAAGTGGAGTTGCGAAAGGATGGCCTTCCTCTAGTGGAGTCGCCAGACAAGTGATTACAACCAATGTCTATGTTCAAACTTTGTCTGTCATCAAAGCTTGAAGATGTGTCGTCTCCCAGGGAAGCTGAGCTTCGATTCTCTTCTCCCCGGCAACGGCGCCAATTATGTTATCACTCCAGGAAACTCTCTGAGGTTGTAAATCAAAGATGCCCGGTAACATATAAATTTTAATATTGTTCTCTGAAATATTGGAATGAAAGATGGTGTGGATCAAGTCGGATAACCATTTCAGCTCTATTCACACTCAAGGCATGCATGAACACACCTAATAACACAAGGCTTTAGACTGCTAATGCTTAATAGTTTGTAGATTTAATGGATAGATGGAGAACACTGACTATGCCAACAGGTTGCATACATGGACCTATACGAATGGCTAGCTACAGGCAGCAAATGAACTTACTGACTATACCGACAGATGCATATATAATCACACATATAAATGGCTAGCCATAGGCAATAAAGAAGCTTGAAAATCTAATATATCAAAGCAGAGATAAGATGACAGTTATCTGGCCTCAAACACATAGAAAACCTGAACAAACTGTTCAAGTGCAAACATAGAACATAAGAGAAATGGGCATTAAACATGTAGCAGCAAAAGAAACTTGTGTTACTAAAGACTAGAGATGAGAAGCTTGAGAAAACATGGAAGGAATAATCTCCAAAAGTTGAACCTCTGTTACATCTTGTTTTCAACTATTTATAGCTTGTTTACAATGGTCCTCAGCCTTTTGAGGCTTCAGATGTCTTAATCTATCCTTCTATCTTGTTTAACTGATTGATTCCCTTAATAGGTAGGCATAGCTCGGCGGTTTTCCTCTTCTGACAGAGAGATAACCATACTCAGATATTTTGGGCGTCCTGCTGTGATGCATAGGAGCTCCCTCGTGCCAAAGATGCCCCATTATGTTCATTAGGATGACTGCTGCACTAGCAGGGCCATTAATGCTCCATGATTTCATTTGATTTGGGTTGAGGCGTGTATTGGCCCTTCCCCTTCCCTTTCTGGGTTCTGTTTGCCGGTCGCTGTCCCTCCGCCGAATCCTTCTTCTGGTATATAACATAACTGCACGGTTCCTTCAAGGATGGCTTTCCACCTGAACCTGCAACGAAGTGGCTACCGTTCTTATGAAATCCCTACACCGGTCCCTTTTAGGCAATAGCTGTGAATGTTTCTTTTCTGTTATTGTGTCTGTCTGGGTCATAAACAGCGAAAACGCTGCGACACTGCTAAATCCTGCCCATTTTTGTTTCACTTGGACTTCAAACATCCTTAAACATGGCATAACTTTCTATTGGGTCCGCCTTTCGAGTCACAGTTGCATATCGCATCCGGTCGATCCCTTGCTTTTCTTTATATTTGGAAATTCATGAACAATGCTGCAAAACATGAGGAAATCGACTTTGACGGACCTGAAAATATATGTATTTCACTTCCCGGACCCTTTCGGGTCCGGGCTTAATCATTATCGGCATTCTCTAAGGCTTCCTGTGTATTTCCTTATACATTGACAATACACAAAATACAATGAAAATGGCCCCCGCGCGGACTAGAAATATTATTAAAAATCCTTTATAGTGTCATCGGGTCCGTCCCATCGGATCAAAGGCATGCTATATGTAAAGGCCCCGCTCCCCAGACGACACCGATAGCGATATTCACCGCGGACCCGATAAGTTATCAAAAATAACTCATAACGCTGTCGGGTCCGGCCCATAGGCGATTGCTGATATATGTTAAAGGCCCATCCCTTTGTTATCGCCGATAGCGATATGCCGAAGTGATATCGACGATCGTTCATTGGTAATGTATCATGTCGCTGCCTCTGCCTACTCCGACTTGCGATATGCCGACGCGACCTGGACCGTTGATCGGCCAGATCCGACGGCTGAGGTTGATGCGGATTCATATGCCTGCAATCTTGGTTTTTATGTTATTTTTTGGGTATTTTCACCTTCCGATAGTGTAATTCTGCCCCCCAAAGGGCTTCCCTCTTGCAACCTCTTTGATCAATGGGCAACTTTTGTCATGTCTTGATGATTTGAACAGCAAACATGGATTTTGGGCATGACTACAAGCATATTTGCAGCCTTTGAGAGCTTTCTGAATCTATTTTTAATCCATTTGCATAGCAAAGCTAACAGGTCCAACCCTTAAAACATGTGGGCACCAACCTATTTCAAAGCACCAACTTGGACTTAATGACACTACAGCCTCTAGGGCTTTGACCCTATCTTCTCCAAGACACCAACCTTGTGTTTATGGGCTCCTGCCCAAAGGACATATATCCACCCTTGTTTCCTTACTAAAGTTGTTAGTTCAAGGATGCTTCAACAAGAATCTACGACCTTTCCTTCAACCAATGCCAATGATGTGCTACATAACACAAGTCTCCGGGCTACAAAGATATACAATACAGACCTGAAGGTATAATCACTACACCGAGCCCTCTCCAAGGTGACTTATTTCATGTTCGAGCCTTCATAAAACACTATCAACAAGTTAGATCTTTCCAATTGACTTATCTCAAGGTTTGATCCTCATATCTATCACTGTCCATATTCCGAGCTCACTATTCCTCCATAGATCCGCAAATGAGTTTCACTTGCCACAATCACAAAATTTGAGAGGACCCTATCCAAAAGTACCACTACTTAGTTCACAATACAAAATTTCCCAATATGAGATTCCTTTACACAGTCATCAAATAGAAAGAGATGCACAATACAAGGTTTGGAGACAGAGTTTGAAGAGGATCTGAGTTACTGCAATGCACCAGAGGTTATGCATAGGTCCGTAAAGAAATCTAAGGGAACAATTCTGAAGATGTGTCAGCACTGTAATAATAATAAATAAGAGGTCTTCATTGTGTGAGCACAATCACTGTAATTTCAAAGAAATTATTCTATGAAAAATCCTTATCATATTTTCCCTAGTCTCTTCCTTCTTTTGTTCACGAGTTGTGAACATATCTTTCTCTCTATGTGATGTTGGACAAGTTCCTGTAGTTGCTCATCTTGTAGTGCATTAGAAAAGGAGGTCTAAGCTTCTATTTATATGCCTTCTTTATGAGATGAGTATACATGTTGGCTTGGATTAGGCCGACATGGGAAAGTAGTTTAGGTCACCTTACTATCCAAACTAACATTATTTTCTTGAAAAATTCATATCTCTCAGATTACTTGGAGTTTCAGGCTAAATAATAGCTCATTAGAAAGCTAAAATTATGCTCTAAAGAATGGTGTAGGTCTCATGGTGAGTTGCAACCTTTAAGGAGGTGAAAAAATATTTTTAATGTGACTGGTGCAGAATTAGACTTCCTCTTATTAGGCTTCTTCATTATAGGCTCATGATGTTATCCATGTCATCATGTCATATGCAGCATTTTCATCATGTAGTCTTCCATCCTCATCTAGTCCTTCACCAAGAGTGGTATTCTTCTTCATCCATTAAGATCATTGGAGGTAAGGCATGTCATATAACACCCTAGAGAGTTTTCTATTTCGACCACTACCATACTGACATCAATGACAACCTAGATTAACAATCTCCCCCTTTGTCATTGATGGAAATATTCAAATTTTTTCTCCCCATTTGACATCAATGGTAAACAGGGTGCCAATAGACTCTCCCTGTCATGTTGCTCCCTTTTTCATGTTTCTCCCCTTGTCGTGATGTTTCTTTGGTTGGTTTCTTTAATGTGATGCAAGAGCAATGACCCCCATATTTTGGCAAAGATATTCAAATGATTCTCGTGGAAGGGGTTTTGTAAAGATATCTACAATTTTCTCTTTTGTATTCACATATTCCAACTTGATATTTTGTTCAACAACTTGTTCATGGAGAAAGTGGTATTTGATTCGAATATGTTTGGTCTTTGAGTGCATCATTGGATTATTTGAAAGATTGATGGCGCTAGTGTTGTCACAAAACATGGTGATTGGTTGTTTGGTTTCTATGTTGACATCCTTCAAAGCTTCCTTCATCCATAGTACTTGTGTACAATAGTTATCTACAACTATATATTCGGCTCCAGTTGTAGAGAGAGATATAGATGATTTTTTTTGCTAAGCCAAGATACAAGACAATCTCCCATAAAGAATACATTTCCATTGGTACTTTTTCGATCATTCATGCTTTCATCCCAATCTGCATCAAAGTACATTGTCACAGTAAGAGTTGAGCTCTTGGGAGACGAAAGACCAAAATTAGTAGTTCCTTTCAAATATCTGAGTATTCTTTTCACAGCTGCTATATGGGACTATTTAGGGCTTGATTTAAATCTTTCTACTATTCCCACTTCTTGCATAATATCTGATTGCTTTTTCTAGCCCCATATTCAACTACTACTTGCAGTGTTATCAGATGAACTTCCTGTTGGGTATATACATGTTTATTGTAATTTTCAATGTAATGAATGGCCGAGTAAGTTGTCAGGTGGCTGTAACTTTTGATTTAGTCTATCCAATATTGTAAGGTCGACAACAAGGTTATTCCATTTTATAATACATGATTAATTTTGATGGGACCAGTAATTTTACATATTTTGTTTGGCTCCAGGTGCCATCTATTGCCACAAGCAGTGAGTCCACACCGGAGAGTCCAGGTGAGCCTAAGTGTCTTGTAAATTAAGCAAAGATTTTTTTTTTTATTTTGCTGTATCACACATCCTTATGATATTGTTGTAATTTAGCTTTTTGTTTGTAATGTTTGATTTCTTTTGATGTTGTTTAATTTAGATTTTGTTGTGTTGTTTATCTTCATATTATTCAACTTAGTACTATATGAAAACTGGCATCTCCAAGTTTGGTTCAAAATGCAAGTTCCACCATCCAAAGATAGGTTGGCAATCTTAAAATCAGAGGAGAATTTTGATGGAAGTGAGGTACTCAGGTTAGTCTGTGTATTCATCCATTATTTTTTGTCTTCCATTTAATATGATATGTAATCAGTCCCTAAATTTTTAAACCTCATGGAAAATCCAAAAAAATACTTCTTCACATTCATGGATGCCATCCCTAGTAAACTCATCGGTGTTGACTAGCGCACTTACCCAGGAGTATTTGAACCGGTCACGTGTTGGCACAGAACTATCCAAATGCCTAAAAACATTAGAGATTTTGGTTGAACTAATTCGTTAGGTTTTTCAATAAATATACATTTATATTGGACCTACAGATTACAATGATAAAATTTGTATGCTTTAAGAACTTAGTAATTTTGTATCTTAAGCTTTTATTTGGCACTACAGGGACAAACTTTGAATATGACGTATCAGACTATTTTCAAGGCATTGGAAGAAGTGGGTCTAGAAAAAACATATCATCCTTAGGATTATTTGAACTTCTTTTGTCTTGGGAATCGTGAAGTAAGGGATGATAATGAAGCACCTTCTCCAAGTGGATTTCTAGAAAATAATTCTCATGTAATTTATGCACACTTATTTTTTCTCAACCGATGTACATAAAATGATCTATGTTATCCTCAATTACTAATTTTCCTTATAGAATATTTTGTGTTAGACACCTTTAGTAGGAAATGGATTTCTCTTGTAATTTACAAAATAACATTTAGTTTAATCACTTTCAAGTTTCGGATTGGATTAAAAAAAATTCAGTTCAAAATTGACGAATCTTTACTGTTATTGAAATTGATATCATATTGTCCTTTTGGATGTTAGGTCCTTTCAAATTTTACTGACATTGTTTATGTGATAGACTCAAGCTCTGAAAAATCGTCATTTCATGCTTTATGTCCATTCAAAGGGTATGATTTTAGATGATGAGTACATCATTCCAGGGTCATCGAATATTAATGAATTTTCAATGGATGGTTCAAGAGATACTGAGATTGCTATGGGTGCATATCAACCACAATATACATGGTCTAAACAGAAAGACCATCCACATGGCCAGGAGATTGGCTTAAGATTTTGTACCATGTTTATATCATGCTTTGGTATTATTTATTTTTGTTTTCCCTGCAGCAAATTCTTTCCGAGGCACTCCCTCCCTCCCAACCTGAATACATATTGAAGCATCCCCTCCTCTTTTATTTTTTTGGAAGAACTATGAAAATTTTTCCCTAAGTGGGTGCAAAATTCTTGGCATGTGTCACTTTGGGGATGCCCAACCATGCATACACTAAGAATCGAACCTGGGTTAGTTGGGGTAGACTCACATCAAGCTTCTGCTAGACCACAACCCAACCTACATAAACTGAAGCACACTTACTAGAGGTCATGCCTGTTGTTACTGAAATTGATGTTGCATGAAGATGGAAGCTAAACTTATATGGGAAGTGGTGAACATATCCAGTTTAGTTGGAATTTTATTTAGAGATTATAGATCCAAATCAGCTCATGTCTTTCTTTGTTCCGGGTTTTTAGTTGAGTTAATTTTCCATGCAACCTCCTCCTTCCGTAACATCATAATACCCTTGTTAGTTAGGCTTCATCCTTTTGCTTCATTGCTTCTGTATTGTGCTATATTTCTACTTGTAAAATGTATGAACTGCATTAAAGAATAAACTCCCTTACAATGAACAAGGATTTTTTGGGGCTCCATTTTAGACATTACTAGAATTTATATGCTCTTGATTTTGTAGGTCAAACATGCTATTGTTTCACTACCAGAGAGGTTTGGTGAGCCTGAGTGCGCTTTAAGATACTCTGAATTTTGCATTATGAATGTCAAATTAGAATAGTTATTTGGACATGTCACTACAATCTAAGATGTGCCAAGTGCTAAGCCATGCAAAGATGTACAAGGGTTCCAAGTCCCTGCCTCCTCTTCTTCCTTATGCTATCCACTTATGACATTTCCTTTGCAATATTTGGTGCATTTGCTAGTTATAGGTTATTTATAGGTTATAAATGTCTTTAGAGTTTCACTTCTAATTGAGTAGTCAATTAAACATATTGATGCTCTTATACATAATTATTTTTCCCTCCACACACTTTTCATAACTTAAATAACCATTAGGTAGTGACTTGCAGCTTTGATGCCACTTTTCCTGTTTACTAAAGTATTGTCGAGACTTTAATTTACTGAAATTTGTAGAATTTACAATTTATGAAGTTTCAAGGTATAATTTTTAAAAGTATAATTCTTTAAGGGGTGCTAGCTTAATGGAAGAGCACCTGCTTTACAAGCAGGAGGTTGGTGGTTCGATTCCATCATGCCCTGGCATCCATATGGAATGGCGACGATCAATTTTTGGTGACAGAGGATCTTTTGACCATCACCAATGAGCTTTGGTGACATTTTTCAACCCTCACCAAAAATATGAAATGGTGACGGTCAACGAACACCACCATATATACACATCAATAGTGACAACCCTCAAAGGTCCATAACCATAAATCGTTGTTGTTGATATCAAATGGTGGCGATCATTGTCCATCATTATAGTCATTATTCGTGACGGACCTTGAATGTCATTATAACACCTATACTTATGGAAATGCGGCTTTTGGTGACGGTCAACAAACGTCACCATATATATGCACCAATAGTGACGACCATTAAATATCCATCAAAATAAATCATTGTTGTTCATATGAAATGGCGATGGTCATCATCCGTCATTATAACCAATATTTGTGATGGGCCTCAAATGTCACCATAACACCTATACTTTTGGCGACGCCACCTTTGGTGACGTTCAACTTTTGGTGATCGAGGCTATGGTTTGTCACCATTGCTCATATGCAATAGTGATGGTCGCTATCCATCATTATAAATCATTATTGGTGACAAAATTTGAATGTCACTACAACACATATACTTTTGGCAATGCCACCTTTGGTGACAGAGACTATGGTCCCTCACCATTGCTCATATGAAATGGTGACGGTCGCTATCCATCATTATAAATCATTATTGGTGATGGACTTTTTATGTCACTATAGCACATATACTTTTGGCAATGCCACCTTTGGTGGCGTTCAGTTTTTTGTGACAAATTCTCTTTTGACCATCACCAATGAGCTTATGGTGACATTTTTCGCCCCTCACCAATGTCCTTTTTTCTTGTAGTGATGTAGCAGCCTTAACTTAGGTTTGGTATTCCCACAACGTAGAATATAATATTCTATGTTAGTTGGTCTTGTTATTTCCTACTAACCGGTTGATCATGATTTTGATGACGCCATTTATGAATTTGACTTGGCCATTAACTTCCATATAATAGGAAAATGAATGATATTAGAGAAAACAGGGCTTAGAAGTTAAGTCAAACATCATATGATTCTGAAAGTGAGATCCATGGTCTACAACTATTTTGTGAGGCACACAAAACCAACAAATCCCCTGATTGAACAAGAATAAAGAGATAATTTTGTTGTCACCCTTAAAAGTAGAGGTAGCTTTGGCCAATTTTGTGAATTAGTCAATGACAACAATAATATAACCATGAATGTTAGTTGAAGTGGGATTGCAAGTGATGAAATAAATTCCCCATTTAGAAAATAGGCCAATAGTAACTACCAGGTGAAGAGGGGCAAGGAGCCAACACATTTTTTTGCTAAAAAAAAGGCAAGGATGACATTTCTTGATTGTGATAATACAATCTTTGAAAAGAGATGAGCAATAGTATCAAGTGAACAAATTTGTTTGGGCAGTAGCCATGCCCGAAAGCTGACCACTACATGCCCTAGTATGGAAATCATTTATAACATTTTTTTCTTCGTCATGAGTAAGACATCGTTGAAGAAAAAATATCAATACCACACCGATATAAAGTATCATTCAGAGCCACATAATGTTTTGTGTGGTGGAGAATATGGAGATGATCATCTTTCGATAGATTAGGGTAGAAATTTTGTGTTTGAAGATACACAAGGATATCTCCATACCATGGGTTAGAAGATTTAGGCAAGTAGATAGATTTATCTGGCTTGGGATCATTGGCTATTTCATCTAGGTTGAATCAGGGAAGATTTGATAACACCTCAACAAACACCAAATTACTTTTATACCTTTTTGTGGTGAATATTTGATGACACCTCAACACCAAAGGATTTTTAGACTTTGTTGTGTTGAAGACTAGATCATATTACTAGTTGATAGCTATCCTCTTGGAATACTTACCTCTGATGGTCTAGTGAGACAAAATTTCCCTCATAGGGTTCTCCAGTGAAATAATAGTTATCTAGCGTAGGAATATATAGTGTCAGAATCGGTTAACAACAAAGACTACTACTATGTAAATTTTCTCCACATGTGAGTATCTAAGTTTGGGCCGAACAAGTCCTTTGGAAAGGTAGTAAGTCACATGCTCACTATGAATGTTATCTTCTTGAACAAGCACCATGCCTATGGAGGATGGTGATGTGGCAATATATAGTGAAAATTCGCACGTGTAGTTATGAGGGCTTAATAATTGTGTATAATTCAAAGCATTTTTCAAGGTGTCAAATGATCTCTAAGCCACATCATCCCATAAAAATGGAACTCCTTTATTTAATAGGAGAATGAAACCTTTCATTAGTTCAACATATTAACAATAAATCATCACAAGAAACTCTCCTTCCCCTGCAAATGTTGGAGTTGAAGAATGGATTGTGGAGGAGGTAATTTGAGAATTACCTTGACCTTTCAACCCGAATCATGTATTTTGAAACTACAAAACCAAGGAGGTAGTTAGACTCAAGAAAGAAAACACGCTTGTGTGGATTCACACAGATGGTGATAAAAGCAAAACTTAAGAAAAATAGCTCGAAGATGAGCTAGGTGATTGGAACAACACTTGGAGTGAGTAGGAAGGTCATCTAAATAGGCTTGCAAAATATATATGACATCATGAAAGGCATAGTCCATATCTCTTTGAAATGTTTCTCGCATTCTTAAGACCAAAAGGAAGCTCACAATAAGAAAAAGTACCCCAGGGGTAAATATAAGTGATCTTGTGTTGATCGGTTGGCTTGATTGCAATATGGTTGCAGCCAAAGAAACTATACACAAAGGAAAAAACACAGAAACCAACAGAGTTTTTGATAACCTGGTCAATGAAAGGTGTCAGATAATTGTCTCTTAGACAAGATATATTTAAATCATGGTAATCCACGCATATATAAATGGTTCCCTCCTTTTTATTAATGGGGACTACATTAGATACCTATTCTGTTAATGGAATTAGTTAGATGAAACGAACTTTGAGTAAGTTTTAAATTTATGCTTTGATGGAAACAGATTCATGGGGGTGGACTGGTCTAAGTCATTCGTCAACGAGCTTGGATCCAATATATGTCTTGATTTCATGCTTGACAATAGTAGTGTCTATGCCAAGAATTTCCTCATAAGACCAAGAAAATATGTCGTTAGACTCTTTAAAGAGACAGGTGAAGATAGAAATATCTTCAAGAGTGTAGTTTTCTCCAATCTGTATTTCTTCCATGACACCTTTCTTTATTGAAATGTTGATAAGTATTTTTTTGGACAAATTCACTAAGTTTCCTTCCACATCGATCTCTTGAATAGTTGTGAATGGGGAAGGAATAATCTCAGGGTGATCAATAGACATGATTTGTGGAGGATAAGTGCCAAGTTTAGTTTGTAGAGAGACTACGACATGATGCTCAAACTCATCCCAAGCTAGCTCACTTAAAGACATGACTTCCACGATAGATTCATCAAAAGGTAATACATTTTCAAGGAAATCAATAGAGGAATTTGTGATGGGAGAGTAGGTGGTACCATGGGTATGAACCAAGGAGTACATAGACTCAGATGTTGTCTAGATAGATTCATAAGCTAACTCGTCAAGCGACAAGGGAATCTGGTCCCCAAAAGAATCAATGGTAGAAGGGAATGAGAGGATCCAAGTATCACTAGGGCCATCAAAGACAGTAGATACCATTCAAATGGTCAGAGGAACCTTATAAAGTGGAAGAGGGAAACACCCTTAGAATGAGGAGGCCTTCAAGAGACTGGTATCAATGTTGACAAATGTGTCAGGAAAGCCACCTACTAGAGGAACATTGCTAGTTAGTAAAACTTGAAACTTAGGGGTGCATAAGGATAACTGATCTAAATTCACATTCTTCCCTTGATGGGGGAAATAAATAAATCTAAAGAATAACAAGACAATATCTCTCATTTCATAAATCTGCCTATGACCAAGAAGAAGATTGTAATCGAGTGAGAAATCTACAACTTCAATATCAACAGATTTAGTTTTTCCACCAATAGTGGTGGGGAAGATAGAAATATAACCTTTATGAGTGAAGGCATGGCCGTCATAAGCTTTAAAATAATTTTATGGTAGGGATAAAGTGGGAAAACCCAAGGCAATCCAACAATATGCATTGATCACACACGTAGAAGCACCTTTGTCAATGATAGTGCGGTCGACATATTTTCCCTTCGCATGAACTTGCACTCTGAATGCAAGTATATGGGAAAGGTGAGGTGTAATTTTATCCATTTTAAAGAAAAATAAACTAGAATCCTAATGGTCAACTTTTCCTATGGATATAAGTAAAGCGTTTTGTTGTATAGGAAAGTTTTGTAACACTTCGAGAGTGGACATGGCACAAGGCACTTGCACAAGGTCTTCTACAATATTGTTGTTCTCTGCAGCATGAGAAGGCAGATTATGTGTCATACAAAAAAGTTCACCTTTGGGGGGATCAATCACAGGGTCTAAAATTGGCCTTTCAATATGTAAATCATTAGGAGGAGGCGGGGTGATTGTAAATCAATTGCGTTAAAAGTGTAGAAAGTCGATGATCCTTCTTGAGAAGGAGGAGGATGAGAACCATTATTTCCCCCTTGCAAGGGTGGAGGTGGATTCACACCAAGGTTTAGTTGCTACTATTGTTGGGTGGGGAAAGGGTTGTTAAGGATAAAAGGAATCCTGGAATCCTTTTCTAAAAGGAGATTGGTAGATTCCTGTAAACAAGGATATTTCTAGGTTAAATGGTCCTTAGTGAAAATATTGCAAAGAAACTTAACCATTTTCCCTTTTTCTTTATTATATTTGGCAGCGACAAGGGATTTTTGCGTTGGGGTGTTTTGATTAGGTTTCTTCTGGAGAAGATTTATTCTTATTCTTCTTTTTCTTATCACTGGTTGATTGTGTAGAATCCACATAGTAAATCGTAGTGGTTAGAGGGGTAGTTGGGTGAGCCATTGTATTTGAAGTGGGAGCAGTAATAATGGATAATTGAGATGCTTTCTCACTTAATTGGTTTACAATAGTTGTGGTCATACCACCAATGAGACCATCGGCATATAGTCCAAGTTGTTGAGTGGTGTGATCATTTGAATTTTGAGGATCATTAGGGATCATGTCATAGAGAGTACCCAATTGTGAATAGATAATATTGAGATGTTTGGCACATCTAATGGCTTGGTATTTCATAACAGCTTTAGAAATGGTAGCATCCTTCACGATGGTAGGTAAGAGAGACTTACATAACCAGTTGGTGAGAAGAGAATCCAGAATGGGTGCCTTTATAACCTCTGTTGTCATCTCCATTCATGGATATGATCGGAGATATGTGTGGAAGTGTTCTAGCATAGGGTAGTAAAAAAAATTGTTTTGGTTTCATAGCAGATTGGTAATTGAAATTTCTTGATAAATTCAATGGAAGGGTGTTAAAAGTATTAACAGAGGAACATGGTAATTCAATGTACCACTGGAAAGGTTACCAGTTAGGGTATGAGGGAAAAGTCTGAGCCAGACGATATAATCAATCATGGAATTAAAAATAGGCCAAAGAATGTATGTAGTGATATGTGTCACCAGATCATCTCCTTGGTTACCCTCAAACATTAGAATGTGAGTAGGAAATTTGTGCGGGGTCATAGGCTACAACAATTTATGATTGATGAGGTTGTTAGTTAACTTTTTCATATCTAGGATGTTGAGAATAACCAAGACTGGCAATGGGGTAGACCCCATCGAATCTAACCAAGGTAGAATAGGATGACCTGAAGGACTAGGAGGTTCAACCATCAATTGGTTTCTGGTATGGTACATGGGTGTAGTTGGGTAATAATTTCCTTATGCTCAAGGCAAAGTCATGTAAAGTGGTGGGCCATAAGGCATGCTCCCAACTTGAGGGATATTACTAGAAAACTGGTTACCACTAGGATAGAGGTTCCCCCAATAGATATTTATGGTTGAGTTGGGAGGCCCCATGGAGATGAAACATGTCCAGGATATGGAGCACCATTGGCCACATGAGGAAAGTTAGGTGCAAGATTGCCACACTTCATGATTATAAGAGTACCACTAATATGATGACTACCAACAGGGAAAAAATAAATTAAAGAGAAACTCAGTTGTAGCACAAGTTGTATGGGTGTAGGAATTCCCCTAGCTAACAGATAAGTACCAAAAAAATTACACCCACCTTGTGGTGGAGGGGGGGTTCTACGTAATAGCAGATTCTAACTGAAAGGATTATTGAAGTTTAGTGAACTGCCAAAGCCTATAAGGTTTGGAGGTATAGGATCCAATACAAAAGGTGTAGGGGTGGTAGGAGGAAAAATTTGCGATACACCACCCACAATTGGGGTAGTTAATATTCTCAGACTTAGCAAATGATGAAAATTAGGGTAACCAAAAAATAGTGTAGAAACTGATGTTGGAAATACTGAGAAGGGGTTGAATCAGTATTTCTTTTCAATTGTTATTATGTCCAGTTAGATTCTACATAATTAAAATCATAGAACTGAATCATCTTATTATTGAAACAAGGAGGATAAAAATCCTTTTATCAAATGAAAGAGTACAATAAGATGTGAGGGGTCTAACCCTTCAAAAATTTAGGCACCAACCTATTTCCAAGAACTAACTTGGACTTAATGATGCTCTGACCTCTAGGGCTTCGACCTTATTTTCTCCAAGGCACCAACCTTGTGTGTATGGGAACCTACCCAAAGGACATCAAACCACCCTTGTTGCCTTACTAAAGTTGTTAGTTCAAGGATTCTTCAACAAGAATCTACGACCTTTCCTTCAACCAATGGCAATGATGTTCTACATAACACAAGCCTCCAAGCTACAGAGATATACAATACAGACCTAAGGTTATAATCACTACACCGAGCCCTCTCCAAGGTGACTTATTTCATGTTCAAGCCTTCATAAAACACTGTCAACAAATCATATCTTTCCAACTGACTTCTCTCAAGGTTTGATCCTCATAACTATCATTGTCCATAGTTCGAGCTAACTATTCCTCCATAGATCCGCAAATTAGTGTCACTTGCCACAGTCACAAACTTTGGGAGGACCCTGTCCAAAAGTACCACTACCTAGTTCACAATACAACATTGCCCAATATGAAATTCCTTTACATAGTCATCAAATAGAAAGAGATGAAAAATACAAGGTTTGGAGACAGATTTTGAAGAGGATTTGAGTTACTGCAATGCACTAGAGGTTTTCAATAGGTCTATAGAGAAATCTGAGTGTACAGTTCGAAGATGTTTCAACACTGTAACAATAATACATAAGAGGTCTTCGTTGTGTGAGCACAGTCACTGTAATTTCGAGGAAATTGTTCTATGAAAAATCCTTATCATATTTTCCCTAATATCTTCCTTCTTTTTTTCACGAGTTGTGAACATATATTTCTCTCTATGTTATGTTGGACAAGTTCATGTACTTTCTCATCTTGTTGTGCATTAGAAAAGGAGGTCTGAGCTTTTATTTATATGCCAAGTTTCTTTATGAGATGAATAGACACATTGCCTTGGAGTAGGCTGACATGGGAAAGTAGTTTAGGTTGCCTTACTATCCAAACTAACATTATTTTCTTGAAAAAATCATATTTCTCAGATTACTTGGATTTTCGGGTTATATAATTGCTCATTAGAAAGCTAAAATTATGCTCTAAAGAATGGTGTAGGTCTCATAGTGAGTTGCAACCTTTAAGGAGGTGAAAAAAATATTTTTAATGTGACTGGTGCAAAATTGGAGGTAGAGTGATTGGACTTCCTTTTATTACGCTTCTTCATTATATGCTCATGATGTTATCCATGTCATCATGTCATAAGCAGCATTGCCATCATGTAGTCTTCCATCCACATATATTCCTTCACCAAGAGTGGTCTTCTTCTTCATCCATTAAGATCACTAGAGGTAAGATATGTCATATAACACCCTAGAGAGTTTTCCATTTCGACCACTACCATACTGACATCAATGACAATGTAGATTAACAATCTCCCCCTTTGTCATTGATGGAAATATTCAATTTTTTTCTCCCCCTTTGACATCAATGGAAAACAGGGTGCCAATAGACTCCCCCTCTCATGTTGCTCCCTTTTTCATGTTTCTCCCCTTGTCGTGATGCTTCTTTGATTGGTTTCTTTAATGTGATGCAAGAGCATTGACCCCATATTTTGGCAAAGATATTCAAATGCTTCTCGTGGAAGGGGTTTTGTAAAGATATCTACAATTTTCTCTTTTGTATTCACATATTCCAACTTGATATTCTATTCAGCAACCTGTTCATGGAGAAAGTGGTATTTGATTGGACTACGTTTGGTCTTTGAGTGCATCATTGGATTCTTTGAAAGACTAATGGCACTAGTGTTGTCACAAAACATGGTGATTGGTTGCTTGGTTTCTATGTTGACATCCTTCAAAACTTCCTTCATCCATAGTACTTGTGTACAACAGTTAGCTATAGCTATATATTCAACTTTAGTTTTTCAAGAGATATATAGATTGTTTTTTTTGCTAAGCCAAGATATAAGAAAATCTCCCATAAAGAATGCATTTCCATTGGTACTTTTTCGATCATCCACACTTTCATCCCGATCAGCATCGGAGTAAGTTGTCATAGTAAGAGTTGAGCTCTTGGGATACCCAAGACCAAAATTAGTATTTCCTTTCAAATATCTGAGTATTCTTTTCACAGCTGCTAGATGGGACTACTTAGGGCTTGATTTAAATCTTGCTACCGTTCCCACTGCTTGCATAATACCTAACCTTGTGTTAGTTAAGTATAGGAGAGCTCCAATTAATGACCTATAAATATTGCATCAATGAGAGGGGAATAATCATCTTTGCTTCATTTACAATCTGTGGTCATTGGTGTGCTCATGGGTGCGCAACCTTCCATCCATGCCTCCAGTAGTTTGACATATTTGTAGCCCAAGGAAGTAAGATAGATCACCAATCATTGACATTTTGAAATTTTTGGACATATTTAGAACAAATTCATGACTCATCCCATCATCATGCTAGCAAATAATAGATCGTTAGTGTATACAAAAGTGATCAGCAATTTATCCTTGTCTATCTTTATGTAGAGATTGCTTCCTTCCGCTCCATTTTTGAAACCTTCGCATTATAGATAGTGATCCAACTTTGCATACCAGGCTCTAGGGGCTTGTTTTAACCCATACAAAGCCTTTTTCAACTTGCATACAAAGTCTTTTCCTTCAGCAAGATCAAATCCTTCTGGTTGCTCCATGTAGACTTCTTCCTTGAGTTCTCCATTTAGAAATGTTGATTTGACATCCATTTTATAAACCTTGAAACCTTTCGAGAAAGTAAATGCCAAAAACATTCTTATAGCTTCCAATTGTGCTACTGGTGCAAAGGTTTCTTAAAAATCAATTCCTTCAATTTGCGAGTATCCTTTGCAAACAAGCCTTGCTTTATTTCTGATTATTTGTCCATCCTCATTCATCTTGTTTTTGTATACCCATTTTGTTCCAATTATATTTTTATCTTCTGGTCGAGGTACCAGTTCCCATGTTTCATTCTTCTCAATTTGAGACATTTCTTCTTCCATGGCCTTTATCCAATGAGGGTCTTGACTTGCTTGAGAAAAATTTTCAGGTTCTATCATAGATAAGAGAGCAACGTCATCTTTTCTTGGAGTGTTTGTCATCCTCCTTCAAGTTTGAATTCCTTCATCTATATTCCTAATTATTTTTTCTTCCGGATGATGTTTTTGAAGGACTTTGATCTTAGAAGGAGTTTGTGCTGGTTCAATTTGAGGTTCTTGATCGTTCTCTTCATTTTCAAGTTCTTCATTTTCTTCAATGAAGGGGTCAACTTTATGATCTTTGTTGGCCCTCAATTTTGATCAATTTTTCCTATTAAAATCCACTTAATTTCCATCATATTCCACCTTAAATCATCTATATATGCCTTATTTTGACCTTATTACGAATATTCAGGTAAATAAATTATGTTTTTCAATTTTTAGAAATTTAAAAAAATTGGGTTTTAAAATTAATTTTAGACTGCATTAAAAATTCCTGTAATAGCTCCATTAAAGTGATATATGCATGACACTTGGGCATGAGATGAATACATATTTGGAAAGCTTAGGAACCACATATGGATGAACAACTATTGGCTTGGTCAAAATGAGAAAATACAGGCCCAGTCAACATTGGTCAAACTTGACCTGTAACCTAGAAATCCCTATTAAAAAGGGGCAGTTTTAGGATTTTTTGGAATTTTCCCAGATTTCATGTAACTAATAGATGGATTTGACCCGATGAAGTGGAATAACGTTGATGATGGTTGTTTCAGAATTTTTAGCTTATATGGTTATTATTTTGCCTATTTAAAGAGAGGAATTCATAGTTAGAATATGTAGAAAAACTTATTATTTTGAGATAATTGAAGGCAGATCTTTTGTTTGATGATTTCTTTGTGTTTTATGGAGTGAATGAGTTGCTCTAGCTAATTATTTTAGCAATGTAACAGCAAGGTTGGAGGCCCCCATACCAAGCTAAGTACACTTTCTTGTATGATGTTTATATTTATGCATATGCTAGTTTGATTCTCCATGTTTATTATATTCATTTGTTGTAAATATTTGTAAATATCTTTAATATGAATTCATTTTATGGCATGTGTTAAGTGAATATTTCTTCATTTTAGCTATTATCTTGAATGTGGAAGGACAACCACGTCTCTTAGAAAAGAGCCTCTTCTCCATGATCTAGAACTAAGATTGAACAAGATTCACTTCTTTCAAGCTTTCTTAGATTAAGTTTACATGCTTTCATTATATTATTTTATGCTTACTTAGATATTGGCAATGTAATTATAGAATTGTTTAGGGAGGACAACCAAGTCTCTTTGAAAATAGCCTCTTCCTTGTTTTTCTAAAATAGTCTAATTTCATTGACCAATAATGTATGCTTTTATGGAATAGACTTAGATATTTTTTCTTAAGTTGTGAAGAGTGTTTTATATTTATAATATGTATTTCCATTCTTATAGCTACTTCCTATATTAGTTCTTATCCAAAAATCCAAAAATTGTGGATTGCTTCTAAGATTACCAACCTGGATTGATAGTAAAATACATGCCTTAATTTACACAATAAATTGAGCTGACAATTTTGGCGTTGTTATCCGAGAAGCATATTTTGGATATAACTAATTAGGAATATTATTTTGAAAATATAAAAAAACATAGATAGGATTTTTCATTATGGTCAGTTATGCCTAGATATAGAGATGAAAAGAGTAGATACATAAAACAAGACCCCCCAACTACTAAACCATTGGTAGAAGTAGGTCTGCCTCCATTTGAATTAACTACACCAATTGCTAGAAAACCAACTTTGGAAGAGTTAGAGGAAAAACAACGTTCAGGACAAAGGTTAACTCTTGTTGAAAGACAAACTTTGTTAGCTTATGAAGTGAAAAGAAGACAAAAATAAATAGAAATACCTTCCATAGGAAAACAAAGAGAAACAAGAAAACCAATTGATCAGCCTATTCTTGAACAAATAGATCAACCTATCTTTAAACACATAGAACAAGTTGAATCTCAAATTTCTATTGAAACAGTTGAAACTACTAAAAAATATATGGCAGAAGAATGGAAAGGATCTACCATCCTCACTCCAGAACAAAGGTTACAATATGAAAAACAACAAAACAATGGCAAAGAAGAACAAAAGAAGAGACAAGAAGAGAAGAAGAAAGAAAAAGAGAAGAAGATCTCAAAAGATAATGATAATACAAGAAGACAGGATGAAGAAAATGATGACGAAGCTACTTTTGGATTTCAAATTGTAGATACTAGAGAAATTCTAATAGAAGTAAAAATGAAGAATATTCCACCTTTAGTTTTACCAAATTTCTATGGAATGTCTCCTAAAGATCCTAATTCATTCATGTTTGAATTTGATATCTTATGTAGAACTTATGGTTACACTGATGATACACATAAGCTTCGTCTTTTTCTTGCTATTATTAAAGCAACTACATTAAAATGGTTTATGGGATTACGAGAGCACTCTATTACTTCTTGGGAAGAAATAAAGAAATTTTTTCTTAAGAAATATCAAGCCTATTGTAGGCCTAGAGATTCAAAATAAGATATTTTTAGAATATCTCAACAAAAAGATGAGATTTTGGAGGAATATTTGGAATGACTCCTTTACAACCTGTAAAAATCCAAACAACATTATGTAAGTCCTAATACCATTAGAACAATTTTTCTTAAAGGAATAAGAGATGAGTATCTTGATATTCTCAATGTGATGCGAAAAGGATATATTTCATACATACCATTTGATGAAATAGTTGAACTATGTCAAAAGTACTCTAGAGGTAGATCCAAAACAAGAAAAAGAGATGTAACTTCTAGAGCTTCTAAATCTGCAGCAGTAAGAGTGACAAGAGAAGAAATAGGGAGTTTGTTAGAAAAATTTAAAACATATCTTTTGAGTACCTTAGGAACATAAGTTGATCTAATAAAACCAAATAAGAAACAAGAAGAAGAACATACAATGTCAATCTTTTGTCCTAAGTGTAGGAAGAAGTAGCTTTTACAAGAATGTCTTGTCGATAATATACATGTTTGTGGACTATGTATAGAAAATCATGTTACAAACAATTGTCCAACATTAAAAGAGTTACAAGAAATTCAAATAGAATAAACTCAAGGATTTTATTATATGGCACCAAAAAGAGCTTGGAAACCACATTTTGCAGGTACATCTCAACAACTTCCTCAACAAATTGCCCAAAATTTTCAATATCAGAATTCATGGAATACTCCTATGCCATGGCAGGTTTGGCCTCCGCAAGGATATGCTTATGGAGCCCAACCTTCTCAACAGTTTTACCCTCAACAATATCAATCTTATCCATCATATCAGCAGTGATATCCTCAACAATGATTTCCATATCAACAATTCCAGCAATCCACTCAATCAAATCCATTTACACAACAATCAATGCCTGCACTAACTCAACCTCAACAGCTTCAGTTGCCTTCTATTCAACCACCACCCAAACCAACTCAATTACCATCTCAACTAGTGGCAAATCCGAGTAATAGAGTGGAAAAGCCAACATATAATATGGAAGAAACAACATTATTTCCTACATATTCTATTCTTCCTATACAAGATTTCCACTTGAGGTCTGGAAAAGTACTACAAAAATATTCTCCACTAATCATAGAAGAACAATTTGAAGAAGGAGAAAAATCTTAAAAAACTAAGCCAAGGAATTAAATTCAGAAAAATAAAACAATTGTGACTCAAACACCACCTTCCTAGAAAGGTTAATGGATCATAAACCATCAATTTATCTTCCTAAATTTGATATTATAGATGAATTAAAAAGTGCTTATGTCAAAATTCCTTTGTTGCAAGCCATTAAGAAAATTTGAATTTACAGAAAAACAATAAAGGAATTATGCATTAAGAAAATTGGCAGAAAGAAAAGAGATCCACCCACAATACAAGTCATTGGAAAATTAGCTAGTCTCATGTCTACAAAAACAACAATTGAGAAATATATTGATCCTGGGATACTTATGGTTACCATTTCAATCAATAATTTTTTATTTCCTAAAACTTTAATTGATGAGGGAGCTGCTATAAATGTCATGACAATAGAAACTATGAAGTATTTAAAATTGCCAAACATCCGACCTACTACTGCAATTTTAGAACTAGCAGATAGATCTAAAGCTGTACTGGGAGGAATAATTGAGGACATCATTGTTTCTTTCGATTCATGGGAATACTCTATAGACATTTTGATCTTGCAACCAAACAAAAATCTAGGAGGCCATACTTTAATTCTTGGCAGACCATGGTTAGCCACAATAGATGCCTTCATTAGATGCAAATCATGAAGCATGATCATAGCACATGGAAATGAAAGGAAACATATTACACTCTATTCTCCTACTCAATCTCCTTCTTTACTATCATGGATTGATGATGAACAAGAAAATACTCAGCCTATTTTAAGCATTAATCAAGCCTTTAATTTAGAGAAGAGGAAGAAAATGAGGATTTAATAGATCTTTTTATCTCATAACATGATATTTCTGAGCAACTAAGAATAACACAATATGAAGCTGAAAATCATCTTTTAAATCGATGTTTTCAGGAAAATTGTACTATTCAATCATTGTGGAATTCATTTGAAAGAATTTTTCCTATCAACTCAAACACCAAGTCTCAAAGAAAAATTGTTGAAATCAATCACGGAAAGAATCTAAATATTGGTAATAATCTACAATCATTACAAGAACAATAGGTAATTGCATTATTATAGAAATATTCAAAAGCTTTTTCCTGGGACTGTACAGACATGCAAGGAATCCATCCAAAAACATGTATACATCACATTTACGCAAATGAAGCAATCAAGCCAGTAAGACAACTACAAAGAAGAATGAATCCAATGATGAAAGAGATAGTGAAAGAAGAATTGTAGAAATTATTATAGGTAGGATTTATCTACCCTATTTATGATAATAAATGGGTTTCTCCTTTAGTTTTGGTACCAAATAAAAATGGCAAATGGAGAATATGTGTAGACTACAGGGAATTGAATAAAGGCACATTGAAAGATCACTTCCCATTACCATTCATTGCCAAGTACTAGATTCATTAGCTGGAAAGAAATAATTTTCTTTTCTTGATGGATTTAGTTGATAAAATCAGATGAAGATAGCATTAGAGGACCAGGATAAAACCACATTTACTTGTCCATGGGGAACATATGCATATAATGTTTTGCCCTTTGGGTTATGTAATGCACCTGCTACTTTTCAAAGAGCAGTCCTTGCAATATTTGTTGATCTAATTCATGAATGTGTAGAGGTTTACATGGATGATTTTACTGTATATGGAGACACATTTGATGATTGTTTAAATAATCTTGAAAAAGTTCTAAAGAGATGTATAGAGACAAATTTATCCCTCGGCAATGAGAAATGTTTTATGATGTCAACTGAAGGGATAGTGTTGGGACGCCACATTTCTTCTTCTAGAATTAAGGTAGACCTAGCAAAGATACAAGTTACTGTAAACTTAATGCCATCAAAAACACAAAAAAGGGTAAGAAGTTTCTTGGGATATGTAGGCTACTACGAGAGATTCATTGAAAACTTTAGTAGGGTAGTTTTACCCTTGTTTAAACTACTTAAAAAAGACATTGAGTTTCAATGGACTACAAATTGTCAAAATGGATTTGAAAAATTGAAAGAAAAATTGTCTATAGCACCCATTCTTAGAGGACCAAATTGGTCATTACCATTCCATATATCTACTGATGCATTAGATACAGCGATAGAAGAATCTCTAGGACAAAAATAAAATCAATTTAACTATGCCATCTATTTCATAACCAAAAATTTAACTCTGGTAGAATTAAACTACACAGTAGCTGAAAAAGAAATAATAGTTGTTGTCCATGAAGTCAATAAAGTTAGGCATTATATAACAGGTTATCAAGTATTTGTCCATACAGATCATTTAGCCATTAAATATCTAATGAAAAAAACAATTACTAATGGAAGAATTACTAGATGGTTGTTATTAATGCAAGAATTTAATATCACTATTTTAGATCGACTAGGGAGAGATAACCAAGTAGCAGACTTTCTATGAAGACTTCATTCTTATACCTATGTATATTATCTTATACCTATGTCAGATAACTTCCCTGATGAGCATCTATTTTCTATAACAAGTAAAACCCCATGGTTTGCAGATATAGCTAATTATATGTCATCTGGAAAATTACCATCACATTTCATTAGCAAGCTTAAAAAATAAAATAATCAGAGACAATGAAAGATACACTTGGATTAATGGAGATATTTTCTATACAGGACCTGATCTTATAATTAGGAAATGCATAAGAGAAGATGAAATCATTGATATTTTAAAAGCATGTCATGATGAACCATGTGGTTGTAATTTTTTAGGGAAGAGGACAACATATAAGGTCTTAAATCAAGGCTACTATTGACCATCACTATTCAGAGATTCAAAAACGTACACTAAAAGATGTGATAACTGCCAAAGAATAGGTACACCTGTAGTTTCATATAAAATTCCATTGAAGCCGCAAGTACTCATAGATCCATTTGAACAATGGGCTTTTGACTTTATGGTTCCTATCAACACACCATCAAATGGTAAAAAGTACATCCTAGTATGTACTGACTATGTAACAAAATGGGCAGAGGCAAAAGCAATGAGCAAAGAAACAGAAACTGTAGTAGTTACTTTTCTTTATCATGAAATATTTGTAAGATATGGAGTTCCAAGGAAGATTTTCACATATCAAGGTACACAGTTCACCTCTAATCTTGTTCGAGACCTGACAGAGAAATACGAGATTAAGCATATAAAATCAACTCCATACCACCCACAGGAAAATGGACAAGTTGAATCAACAAACAAAGTACTTGAGAACATTATGACAAAGACAGTGAACATGCATAGAAAATATTAGTCATATAAGTTTAATGAAGCACTATGGGCTTATAGGATAACATAGAAAAATACTACTGAATTTAGCCCCTATCAGCTTGTTTATGGAAAAGAATTCTTGTTGCCAACTGAATTTGAGATCCCTAGATATAAACTTGCAGCATAATTAGGACTGAACCTAGCAAAATAAAAACAATAGAGGATCATGCAACTCATTGAACTAAATGAGATCACAAAACAAGCTATGGAACATACATCTCTAGTCCAACATGAGAGAAAAATGGCATGAAAAGTTCATTAAAAACAAAATCTTTCATAAAGGAGACTGGGCACTACTTTTTGACTCTAAGTTCAAATATTTCAAAGAAAATTTTATTCCTCATTGGCTTGGGCCATATGAAATATAAGAAATATTTGATAATGAAGGAGTAAGGATAAAGACAATTGAGGAAGAAGAAAATTCTTTTCTGGTTAATGGTCATAGACTAAAAGTTTATCATAAGCCTATAAACAGAGAAGACTTTTTGAAAATAGTTTCAAAAGACAATGATATAGAAGTATTGGAAAAGCATAACAATATGCCTTCCCTACTTCTAGAAAAAGATAAAAGATAATAATAATAAAATAGTTTGGTTGTGAAAATCTAGAATACTTGCACAATACAAACTCAAATTCATATCAAAAAACCAAAATGTTTGGCCAATATGAATTATTTTTCATGTTTTTATTTCCATTTTTGTTTTTACAGGATCATTCTCCAAAACTTAAAAGAATTGAGGACAAGTCTGAAGATAAGAAAGGGGGGAAGATTCACAATAAATCAACAAACCATGCAATGGTTTGATATCAAGTAGTTGTTTATTGGAAGGGACCTGAAACATTCTTATCAACAAGTATCAAAAGGGACCTGAAATAAACATCATCAATAAGTATCGAAAGGGACCTGAAAACATCATCATTAACATATATATAATGAAACTTAATCAAATTAATGTCAAAGGGACCTAAAGAAACTACAAATATTTATCTACAATCCATTGTTGACAAGAATTCATTTTGAAAAGTCAAGTGATGACAAAAGAGTAATGAGCTATCAAAGGAAAGTACTATTAGTTTAGATTTATTTTAAAACCTTTGATTTAAAAAAAAAAATATCTAGAATTGTTAAAACTAATTTAACTTGGGTATGCATCCTACTACATTCATCATAGTCCTACATTAACCCCATATACTCCTTCATTCATATTATATTTATCCTAACTACATCAGTACATAAAACATTACATTCATTATCCTACCCTACATTTCACTATAGTCCTACATTAACCCCATATACTCCTTCGTTATCCTTCAACATAAACATAAGCATTTTTTATCAAAAATTTAGGCTCAAACTTTTTTCCCATAAGGAATTTTTGCTTGCCTACAAAAACAAAAAGGGTTAGTATCATTATAAAAATATTTGATTTAAAATGACTTAAAACTATGGTCATTTTTAAATCAACTACATACAATTGCAAACATGCAGAATATGATTACAAACTATAGTGGGCAAACAAAGATATGGACGAAACTATGATTGAAGAATGAACATAGAAAAATATGGGTAGTGCATGTATTATGGTGATAAGACAAGCATACAAATTCGTGAATGGAAGAGTGTACATGAAGTAGAGAACATAGTCAAGACTGTGACACGTAGGTAGCCACGGGAACGTAGGACAGAGTATGAGCTGGGAGTGGTAAAATGGTCAAAATACGTTCAAACAAACAAAACTCTGTGTCATACTATATTTCACCATTATAGCATAAACTGAGCTCTATGTAAGTCTCTCTTCTGCCATCATAGCAAAGGACTGAGCTCAAAAGGTGAGAGTAATGTTGCACATTTACATAGCGTAAGGAGAAATGCTCATTGAAGAAGAAAACGTGCAGAGAAAACACAAAAATTGAAGAGAATTCTGCTTAAGACAGAGAAGCCAAAACAAAGAGGTTTGTGAAGCCTTGAACAGAGAAGGAAGTGCATAAGAAATAGGCAAGGATATTAAAGAGTTTGTGGAGAAATAAGGACAGATACATTGGTTTTAATGAGGAGATTGAAGGCTGAGATTCTCTCTATGCCAAGTTGACCATGCTTCCCAACAAACTCTAGAAATTCTGCAAGGGAAGAGGTAAGAGCCAAATCTCGTATTTCTATCAGTAATTAAGCAAATTCCAAGGGTATTTAAGCTCAAGATGTTGGTTAAGATGTGCCATTTTATGAGGGAGAAAGATTTCAGTTGTCGATTTGAAAACTCTACCACCATTAAATAGGGTTTTCCACTTGTGTCATGAATAAATCTTCAAATATGTTGAAAGGAGTTCTAATTAAAATGACATTGTTTAAACATAGGAAAATGAGTTATTAACTCAGATACATTCACAAGTCTTCTTCCAGTTCAGGTATCCCAACTCAAATTCCTTCATGCCTATTTGTGAAATTCTCTATTTGAAAAACACAATCTTATTTTTCATATGCACAATGAGCATTTCTAGACAAACAGAGAAGGGACTTTCATAAAAAAACTTGGGAAAATAGAGATTGAAGCACAAGTTTAGGAGTAGTAAAACATTGATAATATGTTTTTGATATCTTTTACAAAGTCAATTTTTTTTTTGAAGAGCAGTGGACGCCTTTTTGCAATATAACTAAGGAAATTGAAACGGATTCAAGTAAGAGAATAATTTCATTTTTTTTCAAATAAATTCAAAGATCAGGTAAGCTTATTTGCCATGATAATTATCCATGAATAAAAATTACATGAATAAGAAGACATAGGTATATGTATACATGTATTTTTATTTATGATGAGGATGGTAACTGTCCAAGGATACATTAATTGATATACAAAGCACATGACAACTAGAATTGAGCCAAATGAATTCAAGATAGAGAACTAGGGGAAAGAAATCATAGAAAAAGTGTATCAAGCAGGATTGATAGGGTTTCTTCATAAATTTAATGGGCATAATGACAAGATTACACAAGAATTCATAAATCATTATGAACAGGGACAAACAAAAGTGGGTGACCTCTCCATACCACTAAACCCAGAATTTATTTCCCAAGCTCTAGATCTTCCCTTAACAGGAGAAGAATACCACAAAGGATTACATTTCAAAGAGAAAGGTTGGACATTCTTCTTAGAAAAACAGAGAAAAGTATCCTTTGATAGAGAAAAAGGAATACCAAGGGATTGGTTAAGTGAACCATGGTTGGAATTAGTATTGATCATCCAAAGATATTTTACATGTGACAACCAATTCATTGTAGTTTATCTTTACCACATTATGCTACTTCAACACATAAAGCGAGAATCAAAGATTAATCTACCCTATTTTTTCTCAAGAAGCTTGATCAAAATGACAGAGGGTGTTAAAAATAAAACTGAAGTAAAAGAGGCACATATTTATCATCAAGGGATCATTAAAATGCTTGTAGAACATCAGGTGAGAAGCAAGGGATTGATTTAGAAAGAATTTTTGGGTCAGCATCATATTGAGGAGCAAACAACAGAGGAAAATTTTTAACAAATGCATGTGTTACACAACATTTTTTCATTGTACCTGTACTCCCCATTCCTTGATCTCAGAGGACCTTTACAGTGAACCCTACATGATTTCCCTTCATGAAGAAACTCCCATTGTGTCCCTCTTCATGAGAAGAACAATTTCCTTTTGCACCATTTCCCACAAATCTTCTGTTTTTCCCAGTTTACAAGACTGATGCTAATGAACATTGTCCTCCTCGCGCCATATGCAGGGATTAAAATTGTCCCTAGCAATGACCGGAGCAACTGAGCTGTGTTTCAGTTGCATTGATCCTCTTTTGGAAAGTTTTTATATAAGGAGCTGAAGCTTCCAGCTCTAGAAGCTTCATAATGGAAGTCTAGTAAATGGTTTGGCCGGATGGAGTTGAGGATGTCAGTTTTAGCTCCATTCCCCTATAAGAATGGAACTAACTCAAGAGACAAGACCTTATCCCATGAGAAGAGGAACCATCTCCCATGTATTCATGTTATATAAACCTCAGTTTCCCCAAGCACAAGCTAGTGTTGAAGTGTTAATGTTGGTGTGCTACTGCTAATTAAGTTTGGAGTAAACAAGTAAGCTATTCATATTTGTAGCTCTCTAGTTGTGTGAGGGAGAAGTGTGAATTTGTTTTAGTGTGAAGCCTAAAGGGAAGAGCCTTAAAACTATCATTGTTGAAGCCAGGGAAATTTTTAGAGGCTAATATTTGTGCGTGAGCTAATATTCCATGCTTTTTCCAAAAACAAAAATCGTTAATTTCCATTTTTCTAAAAAAGAATTAGCCAAATTTTTTTATTATAAAATTATTTTACCTTAAAAATCGCCAATATTATATATTGTCTAATATAAAATAATTAGAAATCTAAACATTTTTACGAAATTATCATCAAGCATTTTAAATTTTGGATATTAGGGACTAGTAAGATTCGCCAAGGTTGCTAAAATTTAGGATAAAATTCCATCCTTAAAATTTTCTCTGGTTGAAGCCATCATGGAATGCTAATGGAAGTGTGTGGGAACCTGGTTTTTGTCAGAGGAGAATGATAACGTGAAGACAATGGTTGTAATCTCTTCTTGATTCAATATATATGCAACTATCGATTGATTTCCTACATAATGTGTTATCTCACATGTTTATGGCTTAATGCTTCTTGACTTGGTAAGTAGTCTGAATTACAATTTGTCTATTATCACAGTTGTTGTTTGTTTTTGTTTACTTGTTTCAGGTGTTCGAAGAAGGAAATGAGAGATATCTGGAGTGAGCTGCAAGCAAGGTCATCATCAAATAGGATAAGCGTACTAAGAGGTAGGCCCTCTTAATTAGTTCTAACCTAAGGAAAACTTCCATAGAATGTATCGGCTGTGGCTAGACCCATTATCGGGCTAGAGAAATTGTTTGTGCCCACACTCATAATTTTAATTCACCACAAATTGGCGACTCCACTGGGGATCCAATCCTTCTGTTCATTTGCTTGGAATTCCATGGTTTTGTGTGAATTTTTCTAGTTTCGCCATTTCCCTTTAGTTATGTTTGTGTTCCTTTGCTTACTAGTCTAGGTTTTAAATTCATAGTAGCAAGTCTAGTCCCAACTTTCGAAATTTTTTATTTTTTCCTTAGCATCCTCACTCAGTGTGCTTAATTTGCTGACAGTCACACCGATTAGCGCGATATGCTGAGAAACAGTCGTGCCAACCCCCTTCTGGCACTTTTTGTCAATTAGGAAGTCATGTCGATGCCTGTAAGTGAAGATTATGGTTTGCCCCAAATCTTGGCCAGTGTGTTTCGCTCTCATGATTTCCACCCTATAAGCCTTTTAGACTGTCTTCTCCCTGACTAGAAAGATGCTTTTCTTTTGGTTCATTTGCTTGTTGATTTGTCATCTTTCTACTTGATTTCTTGGGTCATTGGATGGTTAGTGGCACTAGGGCATCTATATTATCATCCATTCAATTGATTGTGAACTCAGTGAGTCAAGCTATTAGTGCATTCACTCCTTGCATTTTGTTTACAGTCCTTCTACAGCTTTGACCTCCATTACACAAGTTTGAAAAGTTTTTGTTCGCTTGTCTAAACATGTCTTTTCCAGCATGGATCACGTTGCTTGTCTTGTTTTTGGTAAAGTCATTATTTCATTAGTTTGAAAGAGATTCTCTTTTTGTGTTTTTCATTTGCTTGAGAGCTAATTGTCTCGAAAACTTTTTCATTGAAGTGTTTTATGAGAAAATTCATTTCGTCATTTCATGAAAAGTATAAAATTCTAGTTTGTTGCATCAGTGTGCTATGGTAGTTAGCATCATTGAAGACTAGGATTTCATTTGGCATTTGAAAGGAAAAAGAATTATCTTTTCTTTTGAAAGGACTATTAGAGTGTACTTGTTAGAAAATTAGGAATTGGAATGTATCTTTCAATAGTTTATTTTCTGAAAAAAGTGAAGTAGTGAAAAATAATTATTCTTTTGGTTGCTTGGTTGTTTGCATTTGATTGTGTTTTTTCTACCCTCTCTAGTGTAGACAATTCATTGAATTGAAAGGATATTGTCTCATTTAGTTGCATTTAGGGTTTTTCGAGTCACATCGCCAAGGCCTGAAAACTGAGACATAACTCAAGATAAACATTAAAATGAAATCAATTAACCTAAGGCGCATTTGAAATATAATGATCACATCTAGAAGGTCTAGGCTAGATACATGTTCCAACGTCTTTAAACCTAGCATCTGTTGTTAGCTTCGGCACTAGACAGCGCTAGTACAGATTTGTGCTCCCCGTACCATCCAGTATATAACAGGAGACCCCTCTAGGCTGCAAACCTTTATCCATAGGAAGTTGAGTCAGCTGCCTTGAAAACATGATACACCAAACATAGCATTTAGGGAGATTGCCTGCTTGTACTTTTCAGTTTGTCAGGAGGTATTCTATAGTTCATGGTTGCCTGGTAATCCTTTTTACCTAGATCATCCGAAGCAGTTATTTGATATTTTTGACTCATTAAACTTAAAATATCATTCAAGCGCTTGTCCTTTCGAGCTCGTTTCTAATCGAAAGTGATAGATTCATCTTTGTTTCTCTCTCGACTCTTAAAACATGAAAGAGCACCAGTGTATTTATGTGTCTTAAAAAATTGATTGCCCATGATCTTATAACATCCTGTTAGTCTTTTCTAGACCAAATCATGAGTTTTCCCTAAAGAAAATTTTAAAGCCTTGAAGTTTATCTCTCTCTTGTCCTATTAACTAAGACAAGGTCATCGTGGCTGAACCATCTGGTTCACCTATTTAGTCTTCCTCTCCTCCATCTGAAAGATTGTATGAGGAGCCTTTTCCTGAATTACCAGATTCAGTCAAGGACCAAGGTGTTGAACTCAGAATCATTCTGAGCATTCAACCTTTGTCATCTCATCCTCTGCCTACTTCAGATACTAGGTCACCTACTGATTTTGGCCAAGAATCTCTGGACAATCCCGTCCAAACTGCTGAGAGTTCGCTAACTACTGACGATCAGCTTAGACTAGTCATATATCCTCTGAGTCCTTTGTTTGACCCTGTTGTGATATCACTGTAGCATCCGTATAGTCCGTAGGATTAGCCAAGTGTTCCTTTGGAATTATCCCCTCATACCTCTTTGGTCGTTCGTCGTCGTTTGTTCCCAACTATGGAACCCGAAGGCGATGCTTTAGTTACCTCTCCGAATGAGTCAGAAGTTTCTACTCCACACACTGTCGAGTAGGAATAATATTCATTTCCTCTTGAAGGTTTCCCCTATATAGAAAGCATTCCCATTTGTGTGTATTGGTAATTGCCACCTAATTATGTGTCTTTGGCACAATTGGTTTCAGGTACACCTAGTGCCTCATCACTCTACCATAACCCTATTTGGGCATCTAACACCATGCCTACTATAAGTCCGTTCATTGTGAACTTGAACTCCCAACAGACCGTTACCTCAGTCCCAGTGCAACCCACCATTCTAAACACTCTTGTATCATTTGTCCCAGTCACCCTTCCAGTTCATCTGGCAGTCTCAAATAATGTTACTATCAGTTCTTCAATCCTTCCAGTCGGCGGCCAAGCTCTACCACCACCTGGGGGGTAGAATTTGAGTGTTTCTATGGTGTTAGGCACAACCAATGTGAGTAGCTCACAGGCTCACATGGTTGGAATGGACCAACCTTCTTCTGGCATTATTCAAAACCCTACTGGTCCAGCTGGATCAAGCAATGTCCACTACCAACAGGTTCAAAATGTCGTTGGCCTCTCTGGGTCAAGTAATTTCCAGTGTCAATAGCCTCATGAGGCTCAGGTTCAGTACAAAACTCCTTACGTTCCATATGGTTCTCAAGGAATTGTCAATTTTCCTTATGTCCTTCAATATGGGTAGTATGTTCAGCCTAACTCATCCACTTTTTAGGGTGGCTATGGCCAGATTTAGTTCGGAAATTTTTTGGGAACTATTCAAGTACCCTTGCAATAGAAAGGATAACCTTTGCAGCAGCACATGTAATCTTTGTTGTAGTAAGGGTCGTCCATGCAACAGCAAGGGTAGATGATACCACAACAAGGTCAATTGCAACAACCGCAGGGGAAACCTTCACAATAGTTGTAGCAAACCATGCAATAGCAGATGCAGTATGCTCCGCAAACCTCCCAGCCTATGTCTTTGTAGGGCCAATCTTTGCGGCCCCAAGGACAACTTTTGTAGTCATAAGGCCAACCCTTACAGCAGTAAAACCAACTCGGGCAACAAAAGCCCTTATATACATATCAACAGGGTCAGCCATTGCAAGGACAAGGCCAAGGACAAGTCCTGCAGTAGCAGGCACAAAACCCTAACACCCTAGGTCAATAGGTACATAATCTTTTTGCTCAAGGGCAGCAGGTATAGAATCTCTATATCCAAGGGCAACAAGTGTACAACCCTTATGTCCAAGGACAATAGGTCCAAAATCCTCTTGTCCAAGGACAATAGATTCAAAAACCATATGTTCAGGGACAATAGGTACAATATCAAAATGTCCAAGGTCAGTAGGCTCAACAACCTCTTAACCCGTATGGTTCATATCAACAACCTATGACTGGACAGTTTCAAGGTTTTCAAGGTCAAAATCCTCCCTATGGCCAAGGTAACCCACAATGGGGGCAAAATCAAATGCCATATGGCCAAAATCCCCCACTATGGGGAAACAATCCTTACCAGTAAGGATGCGCTCCTCCGATTGGACCCACTTATCGACCTCCAATGCCTTTTAATACTCAATTGCCATTCTTGGCCACACTAGAGTTTCCAAATGTGTCTCGCCTTACGAATGACCCAATTCTTCATTCACCATACTATCCTCCAGTTCCGTCCAAGATCCCGAGCGATTTTCATAAGTTCGATGGGAAAGAAAAAGAAGATCCTCAAGCCCATGTGATGACATATCACCTATGGTGCTCTTCAAATTCTTACATTGACAATTCTATTCATCTCTATCTTTTACAGCGAACACTCACAGGTGCTGCAACCAAGTGGTACATTGAGATTCCTCGAAGTACTTATCATGAATTTAAATCTTTAGCCATGGATTTCCTCACGCATTTCCAGTTCCCGATTCACTATGAAACTGGCACCTATTCTCACGTCACTTAAGCAAGATACTCCGATGCACATGTCTAATCACATCCATGAACAGAGTCGTAGATGTCGCCTGATCAAATTTGAGATTTTTGATCAGTTGCTTACCGAATGGTTCACTAAGTCATTTGTAGCTCCAATTGGTCACAATATAGCTATGGGTGGATGTGTTACTAAAGAACAAGCCATTGCTCGTGCCCAGTACTTAGATATTGTTTATTCTCACTCTGGAACATTATATGAGTTATTACCTGATGCTCCGTGGCCATCATCCGATTCCATGGCATCGAAGTTGCAGGCTACACCACCTGTTGATGGAGTCATTGTTTCAGTGTCCTAGACCCCTGCTAAATCTTCTTCTAAACAGAAGTCAGTCTCAAACACTACTTGCAATAGTTCCTCCTAGAATCCACCTAGCCCTAGTAAAACCTCAGAGGTCCATGCTGTGTAGTCTACCACAGCGGATAAATCCTCAAAAGGTAAGAAGAAAGGCAAAGGAAAGGGTAAATTTGATGCCCCAAAACAAGGTCCTCCTAAGTCATCTGCTGGTGATTCTTCACAATGGAAGCCGAAGTATTCATGCCTCATTTGTGAGGAGTATCACTATACCAAGGATTGTCCTCGATGGTCTAAAGTTAGTCGTTTTGTCAAAGGGACCCTAGCCGTCCTTACAGAGCCATTTCCATCTCAGTAGACTCTAATGGTAGACCAAACTCAATCATCTTATTCCTTAGGATCTCAAGTTTTCATGATGAGTATGCCTATTAGTGTGAATACTAGATAAAAATATTACCAAACTCTTGCTTCGATAGTCGGGAAAGTGAAAGAGGCCACCCCTTCTTCCTCTGCCCCAAGTTCTGGCCCTCTTCATATCAAGAGCCATAACCCTGATTCTGTTATTCGACCAACCTCTCAGGGTCTACTCAGGAAATCCTTGTAATATCCCAACTCTCAAGCCGCTCAGCACTATAATATTGTTGAGGATTTGGCTCAGGTGTCATCATCTATTTCAACTCTTGAGGTGCTCTAAAGCTTTCCGTCTCAATGGAAATCTTTGTTGTCAGCTATTGGGGCTATTGATCCTACTGATTCCAATTTGATATGTTTTGATCTAGAGAACAACATTCCATGCTTACCTCATCAAATTGCCTTTCTCATTCAGGTAATCATCAATGAGAAGACCATCCACAGGACTATCATTGATGAAGGTGCTTCCACCTACATCATGTCAATCGCATGCTGGAAGGTCGTTGGTTCCCCTACTTTGAACCAATCCCAGAACACTTTGGAAGCTTTCAACGGGCGCGATTCGCGACCCTTCGGTGTCTTACCTAACCCTGCCATTACTTTGGAGGGCAAGACCATACAAGTCAAGGTAGAGATTATTGATGGTAATCTCAATTCTAATATTCTACTCAAATGGAGCTGGACCCATGCTATGCATGTTGTAGCCTTCTCCTTTTTCTGTGTGATTCGTTTTCCCCATCAAGGGAAGATCGTCACTATCGACCAACTATCCTTCTTTGCCTCTTCCTCCTCGGATGGCAATGTTTAGTATGTCAAGCACACTAGTGCTGCCTATGAGAGTATGGGGGCAAGTCTTTTTAGATATTCTACCTTGATGGGAATTTTTTCGCTCCCACCTTGTCATGTTGCCTCTGTCAACATGACCTCAGTCAAATTTGATCCTTGGGTCATACCTTCACCAAATCTTGTTGGTACTTGGGGTGAGGTTATGCCACTTAGTCCTGCCGAAATCAATTACATGGAGATTGTTTCAACCTTAAGTTTTGTATCCTCTCATTCTCCTAGGACTTCTCTTGATACGTATTCTCAATCCCCATGGCTTGGCACTTCAGAATCTCTTGATCCCTTAGTCGAGTCTTTTCTTGCTGAAGAAAGTATCATGGAAGTAATTTCTCTCCAGGAACCACCTTGGAATGACGCTCATGCTCGTTCCTCGTTCTTGCCTCGCCTGGCAGTCATGTCTCTATGTCTTGAGCAGTTCTCTTCTCAGCTGTCTATTGACATGTTAGTTTTGCCTAACATTGTCAAGCTCTTTCAACTGAGGGCACCTTTATCCCTTCATGGATTTGGGATTTTTATATCTCCTCAAGTTTTTACCGATTGCCCATTATTGAAATGGGGTTGTCATCTGACTTATAACCCTCCCTCGCCCAGGGGGCATGGGGCCAATGCCTTATATGATTTCTACTCTATTCTTTGGTCGAGTCGATGCTTACTCGTCATGTCACTAGCAAAACTGCGGTGTCCATCCTTGTTTATTGATTACCCGAGTCCGAGCATGGACTCTCTCAAAAAGTACTATGCTTAGGTCATCTTGCATGGTTACTTATGTACATTAGTGTGTCTTTCATTTTTTTGTAGTGTAGTTTGGAGTGTTATTTTTCAAAAAAATTTCCTGTTTACTATGTTTTTCCCTACTTTGCAGATCTCTATGACTCCTCACATTGGTTTCACTGATGGTGCTTTCTATAGTACTCAGAATCTATCATCCACGGAATGGGCTATTTATGACCCTGACAGTGAGATGATTGACCTTCAAGGTATTTGTGTAGGTCGCACAACTAATAACATTGATGAATATAGTGTAGTCATCAAACTGTTGTCAAAAGCAATTCCTCTTAACATTAGAGAATTGGTTGTAAACCTGGATTCACAGCTTGTTGTCCTTCAACTCAACAGGAAATATTCTATCATAAACCCTCAGATATTGAGAATGTATCTCCGTATTCGTCTACTGGAAAGGTATTTTGATTGCATTACATATCATCATATTCCTAGACACATGAATACATTGAAAGATGCATTAGCTAATTATGTGTTGGATAGACATTTACGAAACATATGAAAACCAAAAAAAAACATTTGTACCATAGTAAGCAAGAAAATACAACATATACATATATGGTGATAATTTTTGATACATCAAAGACCCAAAAAAATAATATCATATTCGTGGCACACAGACCTCAAAAATGTAAAATTCTGGACCTAGGAACTAATCAACATGGTGATCGTGGTAGCATGACATGGCTCGTGTAACATGAGTTAGCAATCGACGGATCTGATCTGATACTCCCACCATGTGTCTCTGGTACTAGTGAGGAATGTCTCATGCCCGAGCATACTCTCGGATACCACAAGTCAACCACTCAAGGTTCCTTGTGATCTCCTCCTCATTGTCACTCCCCTCTTGATAAGGAGCGACATCAAGTTGGCGGACGACACGCCTAGCTACTGGGGACATCCCAACAGGATGCTTTGGTCCAACATTTGCATTGACAAAACGAAATGTTATAAACACACATATATCAAAAATAATTTAAGTATCACAAAATTAAAAAAATTGATTTTTTACCTTCGTCGTTGAAATCCTCTCCATTTGGCAGTGACATGTACAGATCTCCATGGAAGTTAGTGCCACTGTATGGCCAGTCCTCCATGACGATCAGATATCATCGTATCCATGAAAAGAAAGTGGGCCTATAATACATATGCTGGCCCCCAGTGATACTAGGCATCAAACGGCTCCAGCGGAACATCCATGGGTCATGTGGCATCAGAGGATCTACCTCAGTCAATTGGTACTGGAACAACGACACACGTTCAAAGAAAAAGGTCACTAGTACAGATCCGAAGCAAAATTTCTTCCGATTCCTGCCTTAGCTTTTGTCATCTGGCATTTTATGTTGATCTTCGTGGCTTCTGCCCAATTGAATATCGTTGGTGTTGTGCAGTCAATGGCATATAGAAATTTTGACTTGTTAGCATTGTGCACTGCTTGGGACCTCGCCACTCTGTCAATATTCAACAGTAGCATTCTCAGTTTCAGATCTCGCGCGGTGGCAATCTCAATCTTTATGCTCTTAGATTTGAGGGCCTTAGGGAAATGTTCGGCAAGAAACATGGATATGCTTGCCCCAATCGGTCGTGACCCATATAGGTTGACGGGTTCCCCTCTCTGGATAGTCCTATGATAAAATATATGTCTGAAGTTTCTAACTCCATCTCATGATCACCAATGATGAATATTTCTCGATTTATGTCCCAGAGACTAATCAAGTATCGAAGCAGCTCAGGTTGGGCCAGCATCCCTGGTGTGAGAAAGAACTTGAAGAGCCCACAGTTCCTCAAAGAATTCAGGCAATTTGGATCATTCAGTGCCTAGATGTCCACATCTTCATTCTCACGTTCTTTCTAGTCTACCATTTTCGATGATTCTATCCTGCAAAAAACCATATATTTAAGTCAGTAATCATTTTTGGCCAATAAAATTTAGATTCCAATGGTGGTTTAGAAGGGAAACAGATTTTTTCCTTATTCACAGTGTTAGTGTCCCTATTTTAAAAATAATTGTGCTAACGATGTGATAAGCCATTTTAATCACCCTCGGTTGGCGCGATTCTATGTCGGAAGTCGTGTCGACCGAGGGCGAATTTCTTTTGACAAAACCTCCCTTAAAAATCCAAAAAAATTGATGAGAATAGTAATAAATGGTATGAAAATGGAGCTTAGGGATTTGGATCTTACCTGTAATGAGTGGCTCAGCAAATGACATCCCCGATCTCCTACAATCTGCTCTAGAACAATTAGGGCAAAAGTGGGTGAAAAGTCTTTCACAAGAAGGTAAAATAGTAAATGGTAAAACATATTTTCTTTTCCTCCCTTTTATTCAGTTTTTCATGAAATATTAGGTTTTGTAAATGTTTTGACCCATTTTTCCTCAAGAATTGGATAATGCACTTTACCTTTTTGCGCAAAGACAGGTGATGGATGTTCGACGATGATGCCGAGTCACATTTCAACTCTTTTCTTGACTCGTAAAAATCATATGAAAATATTGTCGAGTATTTTTCCCTTTTGACTCATAAAAGAGAATAAAATGGGGTGTCTTCTTTCAAGCTCTTTTTTGACCCTTTAAAACCGAAAAGATTGTCGAGCCCTTGTCATTTCGAACTCGTTAATGAATGCGAAACATCGTCTGCCTAGTATAAGTTTACCCATTTTTCAGGCTAGGATGCATTATTTATGAAAAAGGTACTCTATGACTGAAATGGTCAAGTGGTTCTCTCAAGTATCATTTTCTACCTTTTCGGGCTCAAGAGACTCAAACATATGAAAAGGGACCATGTGGAGTTTTCTTTTTCGTGTCTTTTTCAAACTCTCTAAAAGTGAAAAAGATACCGAGTTACACCTTTGTCAGACTCGTTAAAATATTAAACGACATCGGATTTGTCACCATGACAAACATGCGCTTCTCCTTCCTAGGGCTCATTAAGCTTACTAGGTCAGATTCATTCGAAGGATGAAATTACAATGCAAGCATATGCTATCCCCTTCAAGATTGTGATTTAAAAATAATTGGGTACCTGTTAGAGATTGTGGGGGAAAACTTGGAAATCTAATCGGTTGTATCAGTAGCTCACTCTTGATCATGACAATTTTTGCTTCGTGTCGGGATGGGATATCCTCCTTTGTATCATTGACCTCCCTGGGTTGGGCCATTTATTTTTTCTTTCCATTTGATATCTGCCATGTCATCATGACCATCGATCCTTTGGATCGAAAAGCTGCCAAACTTCCAGTCGTGTCGCCGATATGTTCAAGAGTTGTCCTTCCGCAATTACACTTACCTCTGATTCTCTGTATCCTACAAAATCATTTTGCATCCCTTTCTCTCGTGTCAATGATGTGGGATACATTATGGCCCTCCTTTGACACGGTTGCTTCCTATCGACTTCATCTCATTATCCGGGAAGTTGACTAAGACACTCCCTTCTAGTACCATAGAGCTTGCATGCCCTAATGGCAAGTTCTTCACACTCGATGACGAGTTCATATCATTGAATTTCGATCGAGTGATTTCACGGGTGTTTGACTTCGGTTCCTCTATTCACATTCCGTGAATTGTGTTAATAGTACCTTGAGAACCATTGTCATTATTGGTGGTTTCTCTTGCACTTGTTAATGGTTCACATCATTGGCTAGTAATCAAGCGATTTTCTAGCATGTCAATGTCAACACATATATTCACATGTTAGAATTTGTACATTGATTGGGTTGTGTTTGAGCGCAAGACCCTGGACACAAATCACAAAAGTCCGAGTTGCAAAGAGATGTGACATGATTATGTTGATATACATGTCTCTTTCAGATGGATGGTTGCGACCATACCATGAGTTATCATATGTTATCCTTCTTATTATTGGATGGCTGTGACCTTTCCAATTTAGTGTAGTTTATATTTACCACATTAGGCTACTTCAACACATAAAGGGAGAATCCAAGATTAATCTACCCTATTTTTACTCAAGAAGCTTGATCAAAATGATAGAGGGTGTTAAAAATAAAACTAAAGTAAAAGAGGCACATATTTATCATCAAGGGCTCATTAAAATACTTGTAGAACATCAGGTGAGAAGCAAGGGATTACATTGGAAAGAATTTTTGGTTCATCATCATATTGAGGAGCAAACAACAAAGGAAAAATTTGAACAAATTCATGTTACTAGGAGCATCATGAACTCTCCTATGTATCCTAGGACCTGATCTAAGAAGAAACAAGATAGTGGCATGATTGAGAAAGAAATATCCTTCCTATTTGTTCCCAAAAAACCTAGGAATAAAATGCAAGAAGAGGCAAGTGAGAAAGAAAAAGACCAGGAGGTAGAAATTGTTGAACCTCCAACAACATCAAAAGAAGTTAACAAGATATTGCAAAGAATGGAAAGGGAAGTTCAAGAAGAGCCTTTGGAAAAGGATTCCTACTTTTAGCATGCATGGATAGGAGCCACTTCATCACATTCATTTTCTAAGGAGACTGTCAAGAAGAACACCTCAAGAAGATAGAAGAGTTGACAAGGGAGTTGGAAGTCAACAGTGTTTTGAAATGCATTTGAAGAAAGAGAATAAGATGTACAAACAAAACAATAAAAATCTAATCAAAGAAAATGAAAAATTGAACAAGAAAATTGATAAGATTGAAACAAAGAACATCCTGATCTCTAAACAAGCTTACAGGTGGCTCAATGAAAAGAACACATGGAAATACAAATATGAGAGATAGAAGGTGATGGCTACCATCTACAAGGAAGGAAAATATGAAGGTATTGATTTTCTTCTATAGACAGCACAATAAGAGGCTTCAAGATCAAAGACAGTGGGTATATCATCACTCAGAAGATGAAAGAGAAGAAAACAAGCATGAGGACATGCTTGAAGATCAAGAAGGGGGAGATGTTGGCCCTCAATTTTGGTCAATTTTGATTATTAAAAATCCACTTAATTTCGATCATATTCCACCTTAAATAATCCATATATGCCTTTTTTTAACCTTGTTATGCATATTCAGGTAAATAAATGATGTTTTTCAATTTTTAGATTTTTTTTGCAAAAATTGGGTTTTAAAATTGATTTTAGGTTGCATTAATAATTCTCATAATAGCTCCATTAAAATGATATATGTAGGAAAATTTGGCATGAGATCAATACATATTTGGAAATATTAGGAACCACATATGGATGAACAACTATTGGCTTGGTCAAAATGAGCAAATACAATACTGGTCATTGTTGGTCAAACTTGACCTGTCAATGAGAAATCCCTATTAAAAAGGGGCAGTTTTAGGATTTTTTGGAATTTTTCCAGATTTCTTGTAGCTAATGGATGGCTTCGACCTCATGAAGTGGGATAACATTAATGATGGTTGTTTCAGACTTTTTAGCTTATATGGTTATTATTTTGCCTATTTAAAGAGAGACATTCATAGTTAGAATATGTAGAAAAACTTATTATTTTCAGATAATTGAAGAAAGATCTTTTTTTCATGATTTATTTGTGTCTTTTGGAGTGAATGAGTTGTTTTGGCTGAGTATTTTAGCATTGTACCAACAAGGTTGGAGGACCCCCATACCAAGCTAAGTACACTTTGTTGTATGGTGTTCATAGTTGTACATATGCTAGTTTGATTTTCCATGTTTATTATATTCATTTGTTGTAAATATTTGTAGATATCTTTAATGTGAATTCATTTTGTGGCATGTGTTAAGTGAATATTTCTTCCTTTTAGTGATTAACTTGAATGTGGAATGACGACCAGGTCACTTAGAAAAGAGCCTCTTCTCTGTGAGCTAGGACTAAGATTGAACAAGATTCACTTCTTTCAAGCTTTCTTAGATTAAATTGTCATTATTTCATTATATTATTTTATCCTTACTTAGATATTGGAAATTTCATTATAGAATTGTTGAGGGAGGACAACCAGGTCTCTTTGTAAAGAGCCTCTTCCTTGTTTTTCTAAAATAGTCTAATTTCATTGACCAATAATGTATGCTTTTATGGAATAGACTTAGATATTTTTGCTTAAGTTGTGAAGAGTGATTTATATTTATAATATGTATTTCCATTCTTATAACTACTTTCTATATTATTTCTTATCCAAAAATCCATAAATTGTGGTTTGCTTCTAAGATTACCAACTTGGAATGATAGTAAAATGCATGCCTTAATTTACACAATAAATTGAGTTGAAAATCTTCATTTTCCCTTTTTGTAAGGGCTTCATCGATCTTCATAGCAATGATTTCCACTATTTTCTATAGTTGATTATTGTATCATTTGTAGGCTTTGCTCCTAGTATAATATCCAAGGAATATTCCTTCGTCAACCCAAGAATCAAATTTTCTAGGTGAGTCATCATTGATCTTTATGAAGAATTTGCTTCCAAAAATCCTGAAATATTTTATTGAAGAAGATCTTCCTTTCCATAATTCATAAGGAGTCTTCTCATTATTTGGTCTTAGTTGAGTTCAAATCAATGTATAAACTATTTTCCCGACTGCGTCTCTCCAAAATTTTGGCCGCAAGTTAGCTGCATGTAACATTTTCCTTCCCATTTCTTGAATGATTTGGTTTCTTCTTTCAACTGCCCCATTTTTTTCGGTGTTCTAATAGGAGAGAGTTCTCTTTCGATTCCATGTACTTTAGAGAATTCATCAAATTATTTTGATGTGAATTCTCCTCCACTATCCATTCTAAGACATTTAATCTTATAATCCTTTTCATTTTCTACAAGATATTTAAGATTCTTAAAACATTCAAATGATTCGGATTTATATTTTATGAAATATACCCACATCATTCTAGTATATTCATCAAAAAATAAAGAAAAGTACCTTTAACCTTGGAGTGTTGGAGTTCTAGTTGGCCACATAAATCTGCACGAATGATCTCCAGAGGTTTTGATGTTGAGAACTCCTTAGTCTTGTGGTTGGTTCTAGTTTTCTTACAATGTTGATATGGGCCACATACAACTTGATCTAGTTTGAACATGTTTGGACTGTCCTTTACTGCATTAAGTTTGCTAATATTGATCAAAATATCAAAACTTATATGCCTTAATTGCTTGCGCCATAAAAAACTTTCATCTGACTCAAGTAACATTTATCTTCATGGATTTTTCTCAAGATGTAAACGTTATTTGGTGTTCTTACTCCTTTAGCCACAAGCTCTCTTGAGGATGAGTTTCTTATTTCACAATATTTGGTGCTAAAGACAAAATTATGTCCTTGGTCACAAATTTGGCGAACACTCAAGAGATTTTGTTTGAGTCCTTCTACTAGAAAAGCATTTTGAGCATTTCCTTTTCCATTAACATGGGAAACGATCCCCTTTCTAGTGATTTTAGCATATCCATTTCCAAAGGATACACTTCCATCCTTATTGTTCAATGAGACAAACTTATTTTTGTCACCTGTCATATGTCTTGAGCATCCACTGTCCACAAACCAATGGTTTTCATCACTACGAGCATATAGATCTAGGACACATTTATCTGTATTGAGATACTCCCTTCTAGCTTCTTTTCAGGGAAAATTTTAAGAACCACCCCTAAATTTATATGTATAATAAATGGGTGAATCTCCATGGTATATAGGAAAAATGGAAGGCGATTTTATCAATAATATAATATGTGTATATATTTTTTTGGCAAATCTCTCACCAAGCATGGCGAATATTTTACTCAATTATAAAATCTTGTAAGACCTTGGTATTACCATGGGTCAATACCATGGGTTATCATAAACTTGGAGCTTAAAAATTACTATTAGTAATTTATAAAAATTAATAAAATTAATAGTTGATTTTTATTTTATTTTTTATTTTAACCAAGCTAAAATGTTTAACATACATTAAATTACAACATCCATCTTTACTCTTGATCTACCATGAGAGGGATCAAATATTTTTTCACTCTATGCTAGTTTGCATATCACGATATTTGATACCTCTGGGGGTTAGTAGATGGTTAGTAGATCCAGAGTAAAGATGGATCTATGCTGGTTTAATTCCCCCATTTAAATAGGCTACATTCGAGGTGAATACCATGGGTCAATACCATGTGCCATTTTGGTGAATACCATGGGTCAATACCATGTTCCATTTTTATTTTTATTAATACGGGTTAATAATGTTTTTTTGCATAGTATTAATAACAATCTAGTCCATTGTATTTGTCCCATAGTATTTTGCCCATAGTTTTCACCTAAATATAAGGCATTTTTTGAGTGTTCGTAAATATAAGGTGACTTATGGAGTAAATATAAAAAAATGTTTTGTTTGTTTACCATACCTCTTGTTTATTTATATTTTTATTAATTTACCATGCCTCTTTTACAAATATGGTATTTGGCCCATAGGATTCACTTAAATAAAACCTCTTTCTTGAGCCTTCATAAAGAGAACGAGGGTTATGGACTAAATAGAAAAAGAGGTTTTATTTATTTACCATAGATCTAGTTTATTTATATTTTTATTTATTTACCATACCTGTTGAGTAAGTATAAAAAGACGTTTTATTTATTTACCATACCTCCACTTTACTTATATATTTATTTGTTTACACCCTTGCATGTATATAAGGTGACTTATGGAGTAAATATAAAAAATGTTTTATTTATTTACCATACCTTTCATTTATTTATACTTTTATTAATTTCCCACATCTCTTTTATAAATATGGTATTTTTCCCATAGGATTCACTTAAATAAAACCTATTCTTGAAAATGGGCGAATGGAAGGTTGTAAAGGGCTAAATTTACCTTTTTTACCCTCTCCCTTAAAATAAGGTGGGCTATTTGAGGTGATTTGTAAAAATGTACTATGATACAAAATATTCGCCCACTAAAAATTTAAAACCCCTTAATTTCGCCAAAGGGTGAACATTCGCCCCCTAAAATTTTCTATGCTTCTTTTCTTTTGAGTGGCCAATTTTGTTCATTATGTGCATAATCATTACATAATGAGAAAATTGGATCAAACTTGGTCAAAGGATCAAAGGAGTTATAAGTCTTGATTTGTCCTTTCTCTTTGAGACCATGTGGTTTATTTGTTTGATCCTTCAATCTTCGTGTTTTATTCTTATGAGCCATGCAATGTTTAGCTTGATGACCAAAATGTTTACAATAACAACAATACCCAAAAAAGATATTTTGGTACCTGTTATAATAGCCATGACTTGAATCAACATTCTTCCTTGGACTTACTCTTTCCTCATTCTTTGGATTTGAGATGGACCTTTGATGAGATGCCTTTTCTTCTTTTGGATTGCTGGAAAGTATATTGGCATAGCTTCTTGCATTACCCTTAGTACTTGATGATTCTCCCTTAAAACAAATCCCGGATTTGTCATATTGAGGTTTTTGAGAATTATATTATCAAGTGTTTGAGAGCTTTGCTAACTCTTTTTTACTAGCTCCAATTCCTTCCTTAGAGATATTATTTCACCTTCACAATTTTCTCAAATTTCTTTGTTTTCTTTTAGCTTATTTTTCAAGAGGTCTTCCATTCTTTTTGCTTCCTCCTTTTCTACCTTGAGAGAAATGATTTTATTTCATAAATTATCATTTTCTTTAATGACACTCATTAACAATTCATCTGCATTTCCTTCTAGTCCTAAATCATCATCATTTGTGAATGACATGAACGCTACTTCTTAGCTTCCAGCATAGTCATTTTCTTCATCTGATTCATCATTACCTCCTTTGTGATGAGGGAAATTTTTATTTGATTTCTTTTTTTCTGACTACAAATTCATCTTCATCAAACTCATCTTGCTTAGAGAAGAAATTATTCTTATTAAACCCTTTCTTTTTGTATACCATCCTTTTTGAATCATCCTCATCATCACTATCATGTTTACAAGGACATTTTGCAGCATAATGACCTATTCTTCCACAATTGAAACAAATAACAGGATCCTTTCTTGAATATTCGTACACATTGTGCTGATTTGGTTTCAGCATTGGAGTCATCACTATTGTATTCCATCCTTTTATTCCTCTTGTTGACTTTGAGGCTTTGAATGCTACTTTTTTGAAATTTGAGATTCCTTTCCTGATTTCATAGGCAGTGAGAATTCCATGATGTTCATCCATATTGAGGGTGTCTAGATTCTCCATTTCTTCTATAAAACTCATTTTGGAGTCAAATCTGTCAGGAAGAGATCTCAATTTTTTTTTAACAACTGTGCTTTCTTCAACATTTTCTCCTAACCCTTTAAGGGATTTGACAACTTCATTCACACAAAGAAGGTATGATGCAATATCTTATTCATCATCCATTTTAAGACTTTCGAATTGTCTCCTATGAGTTTGAAGCTTTACATTTTTAACTTTAGAATCTCCATCATATAAGGCAATTATCTTGTGCCATACTTCTCTGGTTGAGTTGCAATTCATGACTTTTGTAAATTCAGAGTTTGTGTTTCCACTAGTGATGGAATTTAAAGCTTTGGCTTTTTCAATATAAGCTTTCCTTTCATCTTGATCAGTTTCAAGAGTGGAAGGAGTAGTGTACCCATTCAAAACAGAATTCCAAACTTTATGTCCAAGGGACATTAAGTAGTAGGACATTCTTTTCTTCCAAAAACTAAAATTTCTGCCATCGAACAAAGGAAGCCTTCCCAAGACTTCTTGATTTTTCATTGTGACTAAGAATCCTTCTTCCAGTTGTTAGGATGATTATGAAGAAGTTGGCTCTGAAACCAGTTTTTGGAAATACTGAGAGGGGGGTGAATCAATATTTCTTTTCAATTTTATTATGTCCAGTTAGATTCTACACAATTAAAATCATAGAAATGAATAATCTTATTATAGAAAGAAGAAGGATAAAAATCATTTTATTAAATGAAAGAGTACAATATTATGTGAGGGTTCCAACCCTTAAAAAATTTTAGGCACCAACCTATTTCCAAGCACCAACTTGGACTTAATGAGGCTTCAACCTCTAGGGCTTCAACCCTATCTTCTCCAAGGCACCAACTTTGTGTTTATGGGAACCTACCCAAAGGACACCAATCCTCCCTTGTTTCCTTACTCAACTTGCTAGTTCAACGATACTTCAACAAGAATCTATGACCATGCCTTCAACCAATGCCAATGATGTGCTACATAACATAGGCCGCTGAGCTATAGAGATCTATAATACAGACACAAATTTATAGTCATTGCACCATTCCCTCTCCAAGGTGAATTATTTCATGTTTGAGCTTTCATACACACTGTCAACAAATATGAGATTTCCAACTGATTGCTCTAAAGGTTTGATCCTCACATCTATCACTGCCCACAGTTCGATCTCACTATTCCTCCACAGATCCACAAATGAGTGTCACATGCCACAGTCAAAAACTTTGAGAGGACCCCATCCAAAAGTACCACTTCCTAGTTCACAATGAAACATTGCCCAATTCGAGATTCCTTTACACCGTCATCATTTAGAAAGAGATGCAAAATATGAGGTTTGGAGACACAGTTTTAAGACGATCCGAGTTACTCAATGCACTAGAGGTTGTTGAAAGGTCCACAAAGAAACCTAAGGGAATAGTTTTGAAGATGTGTCAACATTGTAATAGAAATAAATAAGAAGTCTTTGCTGTGTGAGAACAATCACTTTAATTTCCTAGAAACTGTGCTATGGGAAACCCTTATCATATTTTCCCTAGTCTCTTCCTTATTTTTTTCATGAATTATGAAAAGATCTCTCTCTGTGTGATGTTGGCCTAGTTCATGTAGTTGATCCTCTTTTTGTGCATTAGAAAAGGAGGTTTGAGCTTCTATTTATATGCCAAGTTTCTTTATGAGATGAATAGACATGTCGCCTTAGAGCAAGCTGACACGACAAAGTAGTTTAGGTCACCTTACTATCCAAACTAACATTATTTTCTTGGAAAATTCATATCTCTCAGCTTACTTGGAGTTTCAGGCTAAATAATAGCTCATTAGAAAGCTAGAATTATGCTCTAATGAATGGTGTAGGTCTAATGGTGAGCTGCAGTCTTTAAAAAGGTGAAAAAATATTTTTAATGTGACTGGTGTAGAATTTGAGGTAGAGTAATTATACTTCCTTTTATTAGGATTCTTCATTATAGGCTTGTGATTTTATCCATGCCATCATGTCATATGCAGCATTGTCATCATGTAGTCTTCCATCCTCATCTAGTCCTTCACCAAAAGTGGTCTTCATCATCATCCATTAATATCACTAGAGGTAAGACATGTCATCTAACACCCTAGAGAGTTTTCCATTTTGGCCACTGCCATATTGACATCAATGACAACCTAGATTAACAACTGAAATAGGTGGGGCATATGTCGGTGAACAAAAGTGTCCACAAAATACCATGACTCACCAATAGTCATAATGATGTTTGAGGTGGAAACTAACAAAGACAAGGTAGGCTAAGGTGTTATCTGAAGCAAAACAGGCCCAAGAGGATCTGTATGTGGAGGATTATAAGAAGGTACTAGACCTTCGATGAAAGGGTCCTCTGGTAATATTGACTCTACATCAGTATGTAATGATTCAGAATTAGAAACTAAAGATTGGTTCCCCTTAGTAACAATATTATTTACTTCACTAAGAAATTCCTCCATAGGAAGTGGAGGAAGACCCTACAGTCATCATAACTAACGATGAGGTCTCGTGGAAGCCATGATGAATGATATATTTTATTAAAAAATTATTAGGTGATGTTCTTATTTCATCTCAATGATCCAAACATCACACTCCTAAAAAAATAAAAATAAAAAACTGCAAGATCAACAAACAATAAAAATTTGTCTACTAGTCACAACTAGATGGAGATGAAACCCAATATCGAAGGACTATAAGAGAAAGCTAGCCAAAACAATATAGTTATGATTACCATGAGCTTCACCCAAACCTTGGTAAGAAGGGGCCAAGTACTCTCACGAAGAAGAGAAGCCTCCCAAAAAACTAAATACATAGTAGGTTATTTTGTTTAGGTACCAAGGAAGCCCAACCCATGCACCTTATGTAAGTCCCTACGAATATGGCCACTATGTTCACCTCAAAAGATAGACACCACTGGGGGGACATGGTCATAGACAATATGTTATGTGGGTAGGATACCTGAGTCCCCAACTCAACTTTGATATCCCGAAAATATCCCCAATAAACACAATACCCACTGAAATTCAATCAAAGGTGAGCTACCTTCTCTCATAGTTCAATTTTGTCTCGCGCTTAACTCCCTTGTTAGAGGGGTGGTCTTGGATGACGTGCGTGCAACAATATTTTTTGTTTAATGACACAAGTTTAGTTTTATAGCCTTGGGGAGTTGATTTTCATAGCCTAACCCAAGATCCTAACGTAATCTAAAGTGTGTATGCCCAAGACAAAGAGATGCTAATTGATTTTATTACATAGTTGTTTTTAAAGGCACTTTATTAATGTCTTTGGAACACTGTTGATGTATGAAGTTTGTGATAACTCACTCAAACCATGTAAACAAATGATTTTCAATTGAATTCAATGAGAAAGAGTTTCTACAAGGAGAGAGTAACAACATATTTTCCAAGACAAACAACCATAATGCAACTTATAATATTTCACAACACATGAAAACATTCAAACTCAAAATAAACAACTTACTAACAAACTAATCAAAACAAACTAAATTGACATAAAGTAATTTATTTTCTTTTATTTTTCAAATGACGCAATTAAGCTACATTTTGAAAATAAAAATGCATGTAAGAGACTAGAAAAATCATATTTTCAGACACTACAAACCCAAGGATCAAAAGACAAGAAAAACTTAAAACAATGAAATCCACTGACTAGGTGAAAAAAAAGGTTTTTTAGGGCACTAACATGGGCTTCTAGAATTCATAGGGCATTAACATCTAGGGTAACACAATGTGCACAAGGGAAAATTGTGTTAACACGCACTAGAAAGTGTTAGGAGGGAATGTTATAGAGGTTTTTCTTGAAAAACATAATAATCTAGGTCACAATAAAGACTCAAACCATTAATACTAACGTGCAAACACACAAGTGACAAGAATTCAAATATGAAAAGCTAAAATGAGAGTATATATTCAAGATCTAGAATCTATAAATAAAAACCATGAATTTGAAATGATCCCTAGTGGAGTTTCCAACTATGTTGTAGGGATTTAAGATGGAATGGACAAACTAGAAAACCCTGTTAGGTTTCTTGAAACCTAAAGTAGACATATCAAGGGATCTATCAATGTATGGTCTAATTCATTCAAAAATGTAAATAATAGGCTAGAATTGACAAAGAAATGGTAAGAGATTACTTGATGATATTCCTCTTTATATCAGTTGGAGCATTCAATGTGGATGAGAATTCTCCTAGCTAGCTCCCAAATTCAATCTTGCACACAAAAAGAAGAAAACATAACCTTTATAGCATATAAATCTTCATTAATTTAGACATTAATAAATGAACACAACATACATGAGAAAATGAAAAAAATATGGAAGGAACAACAATAGATCTATATATTCAAAACATGAGGGAAATATATAACCATAGATAATTGTAGCATGACCTCATCAACCTCCTAGCTCTTCAACCTCTCTCTCTCAAACAATATCTTGCCGACATAACAATACAAGAATTAAGGAAACAAATCCTTTTGCACTCCCTCTTCTTAGCTTCTGATCTTGATCTCAGTGGCCTAGCATCCAATATATAGGAAATGGGAAGCCGAGAAATCTACCATTTCCTTCAGTAGTCACACTTTGGGAAAAATGTGAAGGATGGAAGATGTTTCCTCCTAATTTATTACTTTCTCTTTATTTAATAGTCTTTGTTAGGATAGGCAACATCAAAAGATGAGATTGAGGTGATATTTTCCAGCTTTTTGGAGTTAACTTTGAGTAAACAATGGAGGCATAATGAGTTAACTCATGTTTTTTTCTTGTGGGATTATGAAATTTAGGTAACACGGTCCCAAGTGAGATATAAAATGCTAGTTTCTAGGGTAACACATATTACTAGACTATGGTCTGCATTACCATGCTCTGTGCAGGTTTTGTAGGGCATGTTATAACTTAAAACAATCATGAATAAGGGGTGTAAGTCAACCAAATGTCTGATATTCTCCTCTAATATGATGAGAGGGCATTTTCTTGTATGGTACCTAGTCATTAATTTGGATCATCCTCCACTGTTGGATCCCTCGGGGTGGAGGACAACGTGTTAAACCTCTTTCTATTTTGTTATTTGATGTGATTGACACTATCAGATTAGACTCTTCTCTACTCAATCTATAACTTTGATGAATTTAGCAATACATTGTATACTCTACCAACCTCTGTAGAATTCCAAAATTCACCAAGCCTAGAGTGTGATAGGTTCACTACTAATTTTGTCCCTGCAAATTTTGGCTTTTAAACTGCAACTTTGATTGGCCATTATTTTGATCTAGGGGGTCTTTTTACAATGTTTTGTACATCGCTGAAAATGGTTTTTTGATATTTATCCATCTATTACATTTATAAGTACATATGATTTGATCTTATACACTAAAAGTGGATCCAAAGTCTCTTCTCCATGAAACACACTTGTTCACCAATCTGCTTGGAAACATCTAAGCTTTGCCACTCCTTTGTCATTCTTGTCAATCCACAATAATTATTCTTTCTCAAAATCTTCATGACACTACCTTTGACATCATATTTCGAACATTCTCAATGAGCTTAGTCATCCAATGGAAACACCTTTTACATCAATTCCTTCAAAAATAATTCTTTTGACATCAACGACAACACTTTCCAACAATATCCCCCTTTGTCATTAATGGAAACACCAAAAACTATTCTACTAAATAAGAGAGTTTCATTAATGGAAAAGTCTTTTCTGAGCACTTCCATTTTGGGTCTCATGATTTCACCTAGTATCTCTCACTACTTATTCACCAATGCAATGTTTTGTACTTTCTCTCCCCCTTTGACATCAATGGAAAAGGAAAACACTTTCAACCAACAAGTTTTGGTTCATGTCTAGCACATATGTAATTTTGTGAATTTATGTATTCCCTATACTTATCCCTTTTTACTAAAAAATTGCATTTCCCTAGTAAAATCAACACATCAATGGAAAAGGTACTCTGCCTACAACAAATCTCCCCCTGTCATTCTAATTCTATGGACCTATCAGCTTCTTCTCATGTTGATTTCTTAAACTATATCTATTATGATATAAACAACTAAATTATGTCTGGTGGAGATAGTTGAGAGAAATGTGATCAATCACTTCCAATCTTTTCCATATATATTCAACCAATATTGATACTATATGAGCCAAAATCACATTGATGTCTACTAGTAGATGTATCAGCTAGGGTTACATTTATAATTTTTTTGCTGTACTTGAACTCATGGACATGACCTTTAGCTTCAACAAACATCTATCCTATGCATGACTGACAAAACTTGTGTTCTTATACAAGGGCTTCTCAACTATATACCAACTCGTGACAACATACTCTGACTAACCAAGATCTTTTCTCAACCATAAATCAACACAATATATCAACATGATACTTTACTCTGACCAAAACCCTGATGATAGTAGACTTCTACCTACATTACCATATAAATTTTGACTCAACTTAAAGATTAGCAGCATATAAATCAATACTATCTCAAATGTACAACAACAAACATACACACTTGGACCGACAATCTCATTGGGCCATAAGCTCAACATCTTGATTATGCTCAACTCTCATGGAAATCTTGTAGCAACAATATGGATAACAATTGTTAATAACATTGGTACCAATTGTTAATTGGGTATTTTCCCCCTATGATCATGCTCCTCCTTTTGCATTATGAATATGCAACTAATCACTATTTGATTTCTCACCAATGTTTTTTCTTTTCACAAATCCGTTACCAATTTTTAGTGAGATAGTTTGGAAACAACACAATAATCCTACAATTCATCATACATGTAGCATAAACTCTAATCAATCAAATAACATTAATATGCAACAAAACACTTCCGGCCTCTATCTACAATAATTATAGTTAGAAGCAACATAATTTGAATCAACATATGGTCATATGATTATAGAATAGTAGCACACCAGTAAAAAAATAGATAGTCTTCCTTAATCATTCAATTGCATTACTTCAATATATCTTCCTCTACTCCTTGCATCTGTTATTTTTGGCTTCACTTGAATCCATCTTTTTTTTTTAATGAAGAGGGAAAGGGATCTACTCCCCCTAAGTATATTGTCTACCTTTTTTACCCACACGTTTATATTCTGAGTTTTGGTAGGAATTTTACCATCTTCTGATAACCTTTCTTGGACATGTCTTCTTGCTTGTCTGAGTGAATTTCTTCCATAGTCTAAGCATATGAACCAATTTTGATTCCTTTTTTACCAATTAAAGCTAATGTGCATATATCATGTAGTTTTCCTTTCTCATTATCTGTGCTTGTTTTCTACAATGGAGAACTAGCAGAGTTGCTACTCCTTTTATTTGGTTGAGGTCTTTTTTTGTTGCATTTGATGCTAAGGAGATCAATCACAGGAATATTAGTATCAGATAGGTTTATCTTCTTCTAAGAAGAAAATTAATGTTGACTTCTTGGTTTGTTCAGCCTGTTTCTCTTATTACTACTGTGAAATTTTCTTTTTTGCCTCTCAATATGGCCCACGTGATGAGCCTCAGTATTGCAACAAGAATGTTGCAACTCCCAAGGCTACCAACTTTAATCATCAACCCGGGGTTCATACAGACTTAAGAGGCATCGACACTACATGTGCAACATACAATGTGTCCTTATTTCATTGTATGATGTAACGGATTGAATGTAATGAAATAAAATCTTAAACTAATTGCATAAATGGAAATTTTACTTTGAAAAGAAATTAATCCTAGGCAAGAACAACAATTCATAATTGAAATCCTAAGACCGTGAATTCAAACAAATAGGCCTAATATACTTTTTAAAAAGGCATGTCCTAATTGGTGTTTATTATTCCTCAATCATGGATTTAGATCCTAGGGGTCATAATTCAGCCCTAAGGGACAAAAAACAATATTTTTGAGCAAATATGGCCAGTTATATACGTGCTAGAAGAGTGCTATAGGAAGTTACAAGTGCTGCTACAGGAAGTTACAGGATTTGCTACAGGAAGATATAATTCACCGAATGACCAAGAAAATAAAATCCAAATTGGATGGGATTTTTTTTTTATTGAATACGATGTCATATGTCTCCATTCCAAGTGGAATCACTCAAAAATACCTCTGTTAACACATGATCAAAATATAGTCTAAAATTATTAGTCTAAAATCTAGAAATTCGAGAACTAGTGAGCTAGTTAATATATCAAATGCCTAACCTAATCAAGTGAAAATTAAATAGGGTAATTTTTTTTATTAACTCGAATTTTTTTTTATGATCTAATTCAAGTGGAATTAACTCAATTGAAGCTCATTAACATGTTCTAAAATATAGTAGAAAATTACTACTATTTTCCACAAGGGACTTCCAGAAATTTAGATTTGGGAATAATAAAACTAATCCAAGTAGCTCAATGATTACTGTGACCTTCCAAATATTTTTCAAGGATGAAATCAAGCTTGTGATCCTAAAAAAGAACTTAATTAAACCATTTAACACAACCCTACAATAATAAATCATCAATACTAAATGCAAAAATTGAAAAAACACAAGAACAAGATATGCATCTGAATATGAAGCGAAAAGAAGAACAGTAAATTATAAAAAAGGGCTCTAAGACTCCTGGGATGGCCAAGCCCAAGGAAACCCAGAGTACTATGAAGGAGACCAATATTTAGAAGCTTAAAATGGTACCAAACTCATTATTTCCATCAATTCAATTACATCCCTGCAAGAAATGAAAGTGGAGTTGCAAGAATACAAGTTTTCTCCAAAAGAGGGCTAAGAAAAACCAACCCCTAGACCCAAATTCAAGTTGGTGCTTATAAAAAATGATTAGGAAGCATTATACATGAAAGGAGGAAGTTTCCCCTCCAAAATCCCTCAAATAGTGGATTTGGTTCCCAACGCTAGGAATCTACATTAAATGAGAGGGAACATATTCCTAGATTTTCTCAATCATTGGAGCTCCAGAATTTGTGCAATAATTTCATAATATCTTGTTGATTTATTATCCAATATTGATCATCATGTAGTACGAGAGAAAGTCCTTATATTACTTCCTCCAAATCTTCATAATCTTCCCAATATTCTTTAAAAATAAATAATATAAGGCACAAATATGAAATTATCCATACACCTTCCTAATGAACATATCAAATCTAAAAAACATTATTAAGTGTTGAAGGAGAGGTTTCATGTATGCTCACATGTTTCATGTTTTGTTTACTAGTTTATTTGATGCTCCTTCTGCTGCTCTTCTTTCTATTTCCTTTTTCCCCTATCCCGGTTTCCCAAGGAAGCCCAAATGTAGGTTTAGGCTGCTTCTTTCTCTCAGGTGATTCTTCAACTGTAATGTGTTCTATTTTTGAGGGAAACACTTGGATCTTGTAAATTAACTACAAAATCAAGTGCAATCCCATAATGATACCCCCTCACCTTTTGTTTTCACCCTTTCTATTTCCTTTGAATATTTCCTTGCTCCCCAAGGGTTTAGAGCAAAATTTTCCTTTCTATAACACTCTTATTAACTTCCTGTAGTAGTTTCTCATTCTTCATGTAGCTTTTGCAGGCTTTCTATAGCTTCCTGTAATAATTACAGTGTTCTTGTACCAATCCAAAGAGGGGTTGAGATTTGATTTATGAGCTACTGAGATGATGGAGAGTGGTGAGTACATGATCTGTACACAACCTAAATCATGTAAAAACTAATATTTTCATTCCAAGAGGTGGTGGGTCCACCTTTTATTCTTATATCTATATATATATATATATATATATATATATATATATATATATATATATATATATATATATATATATATATATATCTATATATATCTATATATATATGTATATATATATATGTATATATATATGTATATTTATATGTATATATATATATATATATATATATATATATATATATATATATATATATATATATATATATATATATATTCCCATTTTTTTCAACTTTTCTCTTTTTTTTCGTTGCATGCAAAATGATCTGAATTTGGAATATTAGTTTTCTATGCTAAGATCCTCATTAGAATACAAAAATGTTCTTGAGGTTTGTACTCCAAAATAGCAAGTAAAAACATGAGCTGTTATGTGTGTTTTCTTAAGTTAATTTGATGGAAAACATTAACATGAAATCAAACATTGAATGAAAACATGCATCAATCAGTACTACACCAACCATTGTTAAAGGAGTTCACACCTTTTGGGCTACATCTCCTTGGATCATATCTAATGGCATGATCCCTTCTCGTTATTCTCAATGTCTAAAAAAACAAGAATACATAAAGTGTTGAAATGGAATGGTTAGTTTCTCCTTCAAAGAAACAAATTCTGCAAGATTTATCACTCCATACACATGTTAACCTACATTCAAACATGTAAAATTTCAACAAACATAGGCATCTTACACCAAGATCCCGTACTCCAACTTCAAAGAGAATCAACAGTATCACAATCCACTTGAAGTACATAAACAAGTCTCTTCTAAAAAACACATATAGAGAAAATAGGAATAAAAGCTACAACAATGATGTAATAGTTGTTGCAGAAATCACATGGAGGCTAGAAAACCCTTGCGAGGTCATATCCATCTTCAAACTCCTCCATAAACTGAATCAACACTTCGGTTGGCCATGGCACTCATAGGCTTAAATTTGCAAAAACCCTATCTAGAAGTGCTCCTTTGATCCTGAAACCTACTCTAATGAGTCCAAAATGTCCAAAAGTGGTTATATAGCCTCTTTTTTCACCCAATTTGGTCGAAAACTGGAGAAGTTATGACCTCTTCTAGTTTCTCCACTATTCACTCTACAATTTGCATAAAATCTGGCATCATCCTACAAATTTTCCCCATTTTCCACTAACGCAGTGACAAATTCCTCGGGTTTCGAGTGGATTTGTAGGAACGTTAATTTTTCCTCCGAGGCCTTAAAACCAAAATCTTGTTCATAAGGGGACCATGCACTCAGGGGCTAGCCCCCTCCCTCCATCGGACACAGTAACCGTTTGCAAGCATGTTCACATGTGATGCATGGTCCAGTGGTTAGGAGGTGTGTTATAGACAATTTTGTGCCTTACAGCAATAAGCATGAATTGTCAATAATCCAAGGGATCCAAAGTTCCCTAGACATGATGTTCCTACCCCTAGAGGAACAAGGTCAGCAAACCAACAGCTCTCAGATCAGTTCTCCACCTGAAAACACTCAAAAACAAGCAATCCTGAAATCAAAGAAGGTGCTCCACTAGGCTTCTGCGCTGAAACACAACTGCTCCATGGTGTACCTGCGTTGCAAAGCAGGTAGAACAAAGCCCACCTGCGTTGGGCGAGTTTGGACATGTGGCACAGTGAATCATTGCTTTGGAATCTTCCAAAAATGACACTTGGATCAGGTATTTCGCCTTGTGATGAGTCAGAGGCTTTGTTTCTCCAAGTGGAAGCAAGGTTCACCAAGTGGACTCAAGAACTGAAGATCAACTAAAGATTAACTGAAGAGAGAGAGGACACAAGGCAGCTACACATCAGTTGCAAGCTGACTCATCCTTTCTCAATTCATCTATATATTGAGCTCTCTCCTATGAGCTCAAGAGGCTGGAATTTGGTGCAAAGTAATGATATGCTGTTGGTTTCATTCTTGAGTTATTGGGTGATTGTTTGAGAGAGGTGAAGAAGAGCAATTCTTTCTGCTGGGAGGTGTTGCTGGGTTGGAGCCTGCAATGGTTGTAATCCTCTTAGAACCTTTATTTCTTCATTAATAAAAGCTATTGAGGTTCTTCTATGTGCTCTTGTTTCAGTTATATATTGTGATGATTGCATGTTTGGTTTACACTAATCCATGAACCAGTTATGATTGCATGCCTCTTGTAGTTTCCTTCTTTGTCATTGTGCAGGATCTCATTGCAGCTGGGCGAGCAGAAGGACAAAGAGCTAGGAGCAAGCGGCCAAAGAGGAGAGTTTGGATTCGACATTAAGCGCAAGGCAACGGTTAGTGCTTTCTCCATCCTCTTTTGCTTTCATAAAGAAGTAAACCTTCAGTAGTTTGTTTTACAGTTGTTGCTAAGGAACTGTCACCCTTAGAGTGGGTTAGGGTCATCCGAGTCGGATACTTTTCCCTACAACAAACTGGCGACTCCGCTGGGGATCATATCCGTTTGATTGTGTTTGTAGTATCTTTGCTATTCATTTCCTGAAGAAAAGAGTACCAAATCGAAAAGCTTTTGACTATATCAAAAGCGAAGTAGAGGGCAGCTACTCTTGCTCATTTTCTGAGCAGATTCATGATTTGAAGAGCTGATCTACAAAGATCCTTGTAAGCTCTTAGTGATAGCTTTGTACCTTCTAAATCATCCCTTTGAGTATGCTTGACTGAATGCTTCTGATTTGAGCAAAAACCGTGCATTTTTGAGAAAATTATGACCCGGAAACTGTGAAAACGCAACTCTCGTTTTCCAAAGCAGGTAGTACACAGGCTACCTGCTTTGCAACGCAGGTCCCGAACTAGCTACCTGCGCTGAGAGCCAGTTTGACTGTGCAGAGCCTGCGTTGACCCAAATTTGCTTAGTGCATTTGGGGTTTCCTCCTTTCTCTTGCCTGTTTTCACTTAGTTTTGCTGCTAGGTGTCAGTCTTGTGCCTGTTTTGAAACCAATATTACTTGCCATCATTCCGCCTCTGTTATATAACGAAATTGTACTTGTTCTTTGTATTTCTTACTCATTTACAATTTCCCATAACGAAAAGTAAACTAGTCATGCTTTAGGCCTCTTAGATCTGAACCTGTGTTAGGCGTTTTGCTGGTCTAAAGAGTTAGCTTGTTTGCTGTCCATAGCTGGTTAGTCGTTTTACTTTCGTTCGTATGGTTTGATTTCATGTATTTCCAGTGATTAAGCAAGTGAATCTTAAGGTGTCTTTTGATTTTGGACAAGCTTGTTTACTTTCACTTTAAATCGAAATCAAAGTTAAATAACAACTTTCTTTTTGTAATACATCAACATTAAGAAAGGGAAAAGAAAATACATGCATTGTGCATTTTGCATTTGAAAAAGTTTGCATGATGATTTAGGAGAAAGTGCATTAGTTTGTGCTATATGAACTGTGTGAAAAGATATGCCTTTCTTTTCCCTCAGTAGTTAAGGTTTTCAAAGTTGAAAGATTGAAAAGTTTGCTTCTCATCTTAGACTGCATTCAGGAATTTGTTACATACATCTCGTGGTGATCCTTAAAGGAAAACTGCTAAGCAAGATCAACATTAAAATAAATTCAATTTACATAACAACGCTTTGTAACATAACGCAAACAAATAGAGGTCTAGGTAGAGACGTGTTCCGGCGTCGTTAAACATAGTGACTGTCGATCTCTACGAAGGTGGGTGATTCCTCCTGAGAGTCGGTGGCACTAATACGAACTTGTGCTCCCACGTACCGTCGCGTATATATTGGGAGACCCCTATAGGAACAAAGCCTTTATCCATAGGAAGCCGTGTCGGCCGCCCTACTGATCGCGATGCAGTGAACACAGCATTCACGAAGATCGACCACCCGTACCGTAAAACGTATTCTGTGGTTTCGCGAAAAGTTTGGCACACCCTCTGCCTAGAACTCCAGAGTAGTTTCTTTTGGCCTTTTTCAAACTCTATAACTGAAAAAGTCCATCCGAGCATTTGTCACTTCGGGCTCGTTAAAACATCGAAGGAGACTAGAGTCATCTTTAGCTTTTTCTCGACTCTTAAAACATGAAAAAGCAAAGTTGTGTCTAAAGCGTCGTTAATAAAATTTATTTTAAACGGAACATAATCACCTCCTATTCCTGCGTTGATCTTCGAAGTTAGTCTTTTGGCATCGTAAGTTCTTGTAGAATCGCTAAAATCTTTTGGATAGACTCAAAATGTCTGAACAACCGTCAACATCTAGGACTGTGTCATCCGACACAGCAACAGCAGAGCCTCCTGCTGCTACTCCAACGATGTTTGCTGGTATACCATCTGTCCCGGCAAATTGTCAACAACAAGCCGGAGTCCCATCAGGGACAACAATATGGTTAGTTCCTATTGCTTCATCCGGATTATCATCTGGTACTTCTTATGTTGAAACTCAACAAATTGATCCAATGTGTCTTCAAAGGCCAATCTTCCCTTTAAGTACTGGATTTCCACCATGTGGAGGGCAGTATGCTCTTTCATTGTTCCCTCCCGGAGAACAACCATATGGGAGTTTACAACAAAGTTCAGGTCAAACTGGAATCACATCTAGCGGTTGGGTACCAATACTGCCTCAACAACCAGGAGTTGTATCTTCAATGCAACCAGTACACCCTGTGTCGAATATTACCACCACTCCTGCTATGGTGAATGCGTTGCATCAATCACAATCTCAGGGTAGTGCCTCCTTATCTGGAGCGACTCAGGCTCAAACAAGTACTGTGACTCCTCATCTTGGTCAATCATCCAATATTGGTCAACAGCAAATGGTCCAACAACCAGAGCTGGTTCAATCTCAACAACCGCCATTCCAGCAATCATATCAAGGACCTGAGCAACAAGTCTTTGTAAGTAATGGGCAACCATGCTATAATGGTTACGCCCATCAACCTTGTCAAAGTTGTCAGCATTATGCTGGTCTGCAAAGACCCATTGCTCAGGCGATACCATCTTATCCTGGATATGCTCCGCCTAATCTGAACCATCAGTTGCCTTTTGTAGCAACTCTAGAATTACCAGATCTAAACCGGCTGACGAATGATCCAATTGCTTACGCCCCTTGGTGGCCAGCGATTCCGCATAAACTTCCGTCGGACATTCCTAAATTCAATGGAAATCCAGGTGAAGACCCGTCGAATCACGTCATGACTTTTCATCTGTGGTGTTCATCGAACACTCTGAATGATGATTCGATAAGACTTCGCCTCTTCCAGAGGACATTGACAGGTCCAGCGGCTAAATGGTACATTGAATTGCCAAGAGCCTCTTTCGACAATTTCAGCTCCTTAGCCACGACTTTCTTAACCCATTTTCAATTACCGATAAGGTATGAAACAAGAACAGAACTCCTTACCAACTTCAAACAGACAACGGCCACTCACATATCTGATCATATACATGAGTGGCGACGTCGTCGTAGGATGGTGAAAACTTACGTTCCCGATCAGCTGTTAGCTGAATGGTTTATAAAGTCGTTACTTCCGGCTATAACGGAAGATGTGGCCAAGGGAGGAGTCGTAACAGAGGAGCAAGTCATTTCTCGTGCTCAATACTTAGACTTAGTATATACTCAGTCGGGCACGCTCTACGACAAAATACCTGACGCCCCTAGACCTGAATTTTCAATTCCTCCCCCTCCTGAATCGAATACTAACTCTCACGCCAGTAATGGCGTGACTGGCAAACGCAAAATTTCTAGTCAAAATGCAAATGAGGGACTTCTTGCCTCAGAAGTAAATGCCATGTCGACCGACAAGGGCAAACAACTGAAGCAACCAGGGGGCAAGAAGATAAAGAAAAGGAAAGGGAGACCCCCGACAGGGTGTCATATATGCGATGAGGATCATTGGACGAAAGATTGTCCACATATACCTGAAGTTAAGAAACTCTTCAAGAGTTCAAAAACCCCAGCAGTATTGACTGATCCGTTCCCTAATCCAAGCCAAAATCTGGTTGCCAATCAAAATGCTTCCCGATCCCAAGTGCTTATGTTGTCCACCTCAAAGCAGCAGAATAATGCTTTGACAAGGAATAAAGGTTACCAGAATCCACAGCGGTCGAATAACAAGGCTGATAAACAACCTAGCAGTTCGACAACAACTTTGAACAAAGTTGTGCCACCCATCGTTTCTAAACCAATGATAAAGTTGCCAAAGGGAGTAGTACACAAGTCTACATTTAATCCTCGTGGAAAAATAACACAGGATTATAATATAATAGAGGACCTGACCCAATCGTCGTCTGCTATATCGACACTTGAGGTAGCACAAAATTGCACCTCCCAAGAGCAAGCTTTATTATCAGCTATAGGTGGGTTTGGCCCAATGGATTCCAATCTTGTGGCCTTTGATCATAAAGGATATGACCCTAAGTTACCAGCTCAACAAGCTTTCCTTATTAAAGTGAAAGCCCTCAACAAAACTGTTCATCGAACAATTATTGATGAGGGGGCATCTACATGTCTTATGTCGATGAGTTGCTGGAAAAATTTAGGCTCACCGCCCTTGTCGAAATCGTCAACGACGCTAAAATCATTTGATGGACGATCATACACTCCATACGGGATTTTAAGTAATTTGCAAGTTGAACTGGGGGGCAAAACAGTAGAAGTTGATGTGGAAGTAATTGACGGAAACCTCGATTACAACATCCTACTGGGAAGACCTTGGATATATGCCATGGCTGCAATTGTGTCGACCTACTTCAGGAGGATTGTATTTCCTTTTCAAGGAAAAATTACAATCGTCAACCAACAAACATTTCTCCCCAACAGTTCTCAAGTTACGGGAAGCAGCACAATGATCCATGAAAGTAATCAATCACTCCAAAATATTGGAGTAGGTCTCCTAAAAGACCCTGCCTTAATGGGTACTTTTGCCCTACCTCCGGCAAGTAATCTGGCGGAAGTAGCCACAGTGGAAACCTACAATATTAAATCTTCTATATCCAACAGATTCGGAAGATTCCTAAGTATTTTGTCAGCATGGATCATCGCCCTAATGGAAATACTGTAAATACAGTGGGCGCCGAGGACGGTTCTTATCTCGTGTCAACCTCGTTTAAAAAAAAATGAAACAAGGAGACATGAGGATAGTTCTTTTATTATGTCAACCTCGTTAAAAAATGAAACAAATCCCCTTTTCAAAATTCAAAGGTAAACCTTCATTCCATCCACCAAGTTGAATGCAATGAAGCTTGGGGGGCACCCTCCTTTGACATGCATTATTATGATGCTGGGGGCATGCAAAATAATCGAGCAGTTTTAGCAATGTTCATGCTCGTTAAAAAATAAAAGCAATCATCGAGCAGTTTTTGTGCAGAAGTTCATGCTCGTTAAAAAATAAACGTAAATTGTGAGCAATCTTTCCCTAGCAGTTCAAGCTCATCCAGAAAAATGAACCGGTAAACAACCTCGAGAAATGTAACCTTTGAAAGCCATATTAAAAGCCCTTGGTCGTGTTTATATGCCATCACCTCCATCTGTTCATTTGGCCAATCGTTCACCTCCATATGTTTGTTTACCCATTTTGGGGAACAGCTGCGAAGAGTGATTTCACTTAGCCATCCTTGTGACACTGCCATGATTGGAGAATTCCAACCTGTACCTGGAATTTGCTGCTATCCCTGTTCATCACTCGTTCCTCAAAAGACGAGTCTTCTTTGAGCTCTTTTCAATGACTCGTAAAATATGAAAAGTTTGCCGAGTTTTGGCCTTCCAGCTCGTTAAAGCGACCGGAAAGCTATCCCTCCTCTAGATTTTAATCTTTTTGGACCTGAGGGATTATTGCACAAAAAGATCGAGCGCTTGTTTGTTTGGCTCGTTAAAGCAACCGAAAATTCATCCCTTCTGTATTGTTTTAAACTTTTTCGGACTTAAGGGATTAGATGACGAAAAAGGAATTTTGGAGTTAACTTTTCGTACCTTTTCAGACTCTCTAAAAATGAAAAGGACCGAGTTTTCCTTGTCCTTAGACTCGTTAAAATGATTAAATAGCGACAAACTTGTCTTTAGACGAGAACGAGTTTCCCTATCGCTAGGCTCGTTAAAACATAGCGATGGGCTTGCCCGAAGGGCAGGTTATAGAACAAGCATATGTTATCCTCCTCAAGCTTGACAAAAATAAAGAGGTACTGGTCAGCAATGACTGGGGAAAAATTGGGAGAACCTCACAACATTAATGGTAGCAAGTCGCTCTTGAACATGACACTTTGTCCTCCGTAGCACATCGGGTTGGGTTGTTTCATTCACCGGTCGCAGAATCATGGTCCTCGCCACACCATCCACCATTGGGGTAATGCTACCAATCCATCACATCAGTGTCGTTATATGTTCAAGAGATGTGGTTCTGTAAAGAGTCAACCGTGTTCCACCCACTGCCATACATTATCCTTCATCCACTTCATGACCGCCACCCTGAATCATACATCACAGTTTGTTTTCACCTCATCATAATCACTAGCTCCGTTCCGTGTCACTGATGTGGGATTCATTAAGGCCCTCCTTTGACGGATTGCTCCTTGTCGACATCAGCTCATTATCCAAGGAGTTGATCTAGGAACACCCCCCTCAGTACTTTGAAGCTTGCATGCCTCAATGGCAAGTTTCTCACTTCCGGTGACAGGTATACATCAATGACCTTCGACCAGAAGATTTTGCATGGTGGTCGACGCCAAGTCCTTTATTCCCACCATGTAGATTGTACTGCCGTACCTTGAGGGTCATCATCCTTATCGGTGATTCCTCTCGCGCTTGTTAACGGTTTACATCATTGACCGGTAATCAAGCGATGTCTTTCCATGTTCGACTTCAAGAAATTCTCACATGGATCGACTTGTACATCGAGTGAAGATCGGAAGAGTTTGAAGACCCCGGATCTAGTTTCATCCATCCGGGCTGCGATATATATTCAGGACATAAAGACATTTGATATGTACATCATTACAGCAGATGATCATCCTTCTCAAAGGATGATAATTTCGGCAGAGGAATATCAGTCTACATCAGACGATCGTCTGTTCTATGTACCAAAATGTATTTATAAAGCTGAGCATGGGAATGCCCGCCTCAGCTAGATCATGAAAAATGTATGAAAAATAATGTATTGTATTGTATCTTATTACAGGACACTTCTCAGCAGATTGAATGAACTTTGGATCCTCTCAATAAAGCATTTCACCCGATAAACGACCTCATACTTTAGGGGGCATCTGTTATAGACAATTTTGTGCCTTACAGCAATAAGCATGAATTGTCAATAATCCAAGGGATCCAAAGTTCCCTAGACATGATGTTCCTACCCCTAGAGGAACAAGGTCAGCAAACCAACAGCTCTCAGATCAGTTCTCCACCTGAAAACACTAAAAAACAAGCAATCCTGAAATCAAAGCAGGTGCTCCACTAGGCTTCTGCGCTGAAACACAACTGTTCCATGGTGTACCTGTGTTGCAAAGCAGGTAGAACAAAGCCCACCTGCGTTGGGCGAGTTTGGACATGTGGCACAGTGAATCATTGCTTTGGAATCTTCCAAAAATGACACTTGGATCAGGTATTTCGCCTTGTGATGAGTCAGAGGCTTTGTTTCTCCAAGTGGAAGCAAGGTTCACCAAGTGGACTCAAGAACTGAAGATCAACTAAAGATTAACTGAAGAGAGAGAGGACACAAGGCAGCTACACATCAGTTGCAAGCTGACTCATCCTTTCTCAATTCATCTATATATTGAGCTCTCTCCTATGAGCTCAAGAGGCTGGAATTTGGTGCAAAGTAATGATATGTTGTTGGTTTCATTCTTGAGTTATTGGGTGATTGTTTGAGAGAGGTGAAGAAGAGCAATTCTTTCTGCTGGGAGGTGTTGCTGGGTTGGAGCCTGCAATGGTTGTAATCCTCTCAGAACCTTTATTTCTTCATTAATAAAAGCTATTGAGGTTCTTCTATGTGCTCTTGTTTCAGTTATATATTGTGATGATTGCATGTTTGGTTTACACTAATCCATGAACCAGTTATGATTGCATGCCTCTTGTAGTTTCCTTCTTTGTCATTGTGCAGGATCTCATTGCAACTGGGCGAGCAGAAGGACAAAGAGCTAGGAGCAAGCGGCCAAAGAGGAGAGTTTGGATTCGACATTAAGCGCAAGGCAACGGTTAGTGCTTTCTCCATCCTCTTTTGCTTTCATAAAGAAGTAAACCTTCAGTAGTTTGTTTTACAGTTGTTGCTAAGGAACTGTCACCCTTAGAGTGGGTTAGGGTCATCCGAGTCGGATACTTTTCCCTACAACAAGGTGGCAGTGACCTGGCTGGTCACAAAAAATAGTTACAGTTGACGATTTCTGTGTTCACATGGGGGGGCGGTTAAGTTTGCCCGACCCCCTAACCATGGCAACATTTAATGTCAACACAAACTTGCTTGCCCATATGGTTAAGAAACAACTTGCGGGCACGATGGTTAGTGCTTGGCATTGTGCTACATAAGGTTGCGGGGTCGAACCTGGCCTCTTCACTGTCTGCCATACAAATTTTTAGAGTGCCATTAGGAGGACACATGGCGGCCTCCGGCTTAGCCACGTGTCGGCTCCTCATTGGCCCAAACAAAAACACATGGACCAATAGGTCAATGACAACTCAAAAAAATATTCTAAAAATATTCCAAGAATATTCCCCTTGCCACCTAGGTGGTACATATGCCCATTCAGCATCCCTGTCACCAACCTGCAATTTTTTTACCTATTTGACAAAGTGAACAGATGTTGTTTCAGGGAGCATACGGTGTCTGTTTCGCACGAAATGCATTGCGACAAATTAAGGAAAATGATATCTATGCAGTCATTTAGGTTACAAACCATTTTGAAAATTTTGATTTTTTGGTAAATTTTGAGCTCCTGATCACAAAATAAACTCAAAGTTCTTTGAGTTACCTGAGTTGGCCCTCACCTACCCCTTCACACTCCTTGTCTTCCATCATGACTAAATGATTACATCCCACTTTCTCAAGTCCTATTCACTTTTCTCTTGTCCTCTCCCCCATGTGTGGGTGTCTTGGTGGAAAAGTGAAGTTAACTGCTAGATAAGATCGAGGTTGCTCTGCTACTAATATTAGTTATAAAAACCTTTTCCTTCATACACTTGCAATGCTTTGCAAGCTAAATTAAGTTCATAGGAAAGGTTTAAAGGATTGCATACCTGAGCCTTACACTTTATGTGTTTTTGTAGGTGATATTGAGGTTGCTGATATGAATTTTAAAGTTTCCTTTGGTGGTCCTGAAGCTGCTGCTAATGATATTGAAGTTGCACGTGATAATTTGTTGGAGGTCCTATTGCTGATAGCCTTGAATCTGGAGTCTCCTAGGTTTGTTGTTGTTTTTATTGCTGCTTCACATTCTTGGCTAAAAATTTTGCTGCTGAGATTCATAACATGATGATTTTAGAAGTGTTGACTTCATTTGTTTGTTGATGCATAGGTCTTCATAGCATAATGCTTTTTTTAATTGATGATTTTTTTTATTTTTTTTATTTTATTTTTATTTTTATTTATTTATTTATTTATTTATTTTTAATTTTTAATTTTTTTTGTGCAAGCCTCTTTCTAGTGTTCAATATGTTGTTGTTGGAGTTGATGGATGACCTTACATCTTCTCTTCAAGTATGGTGTGACCCTTCTAAGATTATGGAATGGCCTCATAATGCCTCGGGTGGCTGGATCTTCTATTCTAGAGCTGCAAAAAATCTGGTTCAAGATATTGTTGGAACTGTGCAAGCTGCTACAAGAGGAATCATATCTTATAGAGGTCATTTAATTCCTCTTCGAGACCTTATTACTACATGTGGGATTGATGGAAATTCATAGGAAGTATAAGGACAAGGTTAAAATCATCAAGAGGTGGTGTAGGTAGTGGAAAAGTTGATGACAAATCTTCTTACAATTGTTTTTCAAGTAAGGCATAGTGGAATTTGAAGATGAGTTTTGGCTAGATGGAGTGGATGGGTGATGAAAGTGGTGTTGGGGGACCTCTCTCAACCTTACCTAAACAAGACATCACCTTTTGACCCCTTTCTCCAATTGGATTTCCTCTTGCAGCTTCTTCTCGGCCATCTTGTAGTGCTACAGGATCTTCCTATAGCAATTACAGTCTTCTTGTAGCATTATTATTTTATGCATATCTTTCAAACAATAGACTAGATCGACTTGAAATTTTGTGACCATATTTCCATCATCCATATGCATCTCCCCATTAAAAATCTTGGCCAATGGATGCACGAATCGCGAGAAAATTTTAAAATGGATGTAGGTGATGGAGGTCAATTTCTCAAAAAGTGTGCACCAGACTTTGCTGAAATTGCTTGGGCATGTTACCATCATCCATATTCATTTCCCCATTAAACAACTTGGAAAATGGATGCACAATTTTCAAGAATGATAAAAACAATTTTCTGCTTTGTGTATTTTGACTTCCTATAGCAAAATAGAGCCTTCCTATAGAATTTTAGGACAACAAGGAAAATGAATGAGAAAAGCTTGGGAATGATCGGTGGATGGTGGAAGTAGATGAGGGTGATGGATTGACATAGCCTTGGTATTGTTGTAGCATCAGAGAAAAGGAGGAGAAAGTATAAGCTTTACTTTATTTTACTAGGCTTTTGATCAACTTTTCTTTGGTAGCTAACTTGTTTTGGTTGCTTGGAGAGGTTGGAGAGCACCTGCAATCATGAGAGAGATACATGCAATAAAGGACTTTTTTTTTCATTTTTTTCTTCTAGACCTACTAGCCACCTCAATGAGGTTTTCACCTAGGACCTTTTCTTTTTTCTTTTGCCCAACCCATTGACTGCCTCATGGAGGGTTTCAATCAATGAGGCAATCTCAAGCGCCTCAAATGAGGTTTTCACCTAATATTTTATTTTCTCTTTTCTTTTTTTATTTTCTTTTCTATCCTACTCTACTTGAAAAAAACAAAATCTCTTTCAAGCATAGGAATACTTCCAATGGAGCCATGTGCATAACTAGATGACAGATAAAATCATGTGTGGGCTCGAAACATATTCTTTGACAAGTACCTGAATGTAAGATATCAGCTTCTTTAATTGACATAAGATCAAAAATTGTTGAAGAAGAGTGTGTTACTGCAACTTAACAACTTTATGGAACCATATTTCAATATAGTTGTGATGCCCCTAGTCCACTTGTTCATTTGGATCATCTTGGATGTCTTCTTCTTCCATGAAATTTAGATCTTCTTGTTTGTGCTGATTATTATCTTGAACACATAGAGGATCTAATGGTGAACATGATGTAACTACCTCAATCTTTGATTCTGACGTCTACTCTTCATCAAGTGCAGCCCATGATTTTTTGGTCTTCTCATTTGAATCTTCTTCTTCTAGATTTTGTCCTTCAATGACATCAATAGAATCTCTTTTTTGCAATACCTTTCTTGAACTTATATGAATATCATTTAGATCAAGAGGGGATGTTTGGAAGTGTTGTACCTCAGTATTGTAAGTGGGTTGAGATACTTCCTTGTGTGGGTTTGGAAATGGTGGTATAGGTATTTGAGTGGAAGTGGATGTTTGAGATGGATTTGGTTGGGGTTGTGGTTATGGTGGAGGTGGATGGTAGGGATAACATGGAGTTTGGTATGGGGGATATTAAGGAAAATATTGAGGATATTATGGATTTCTCTTGTAAGTTCCTTGCCAACATTGTTGCCAAGGTTGGTTTTAGGGTTGAGATGACCAAGGTTTCCAAGGAAAGGGTGTGTTCCAATTACTTTGAGATGGATGCTCATAAGATTTAAATTGTGAATTAATCTCTTGCATCATACTAGGTTGACTAGGCTGACATGGTCCTCTTCGAGCTACATAACATAGTTGCTTTGGTGATTCACTTTCTCCATTGTCCTATTGGTAAAATTCCTTCAACCTTGGTAATGATGGGAAATATATAACAACATGTGATTCTGCATGGACAACACAAATATCAGCATCTTGTTTTTCCTCATCTTGCATTCTTAACATTTCTACTTGTTTGCCTAGATTGCTAAGAATTTATGTTTTAATGTTATCAAACAGATTGAAAATTTTATCTTGACTTACCAATCTTGATGATGATTTACTTACTCTTGCCCTTCCTCTTGATATGTGTTTGAATGTTTCACAAGTTTCTTCAAATGGTAATTGATATATTACATCACCTCTACTCATGAGATCAAGGAGATCAATCCACTCATCCCTAATTGTTCTAAGTAAGAGGATTTTTAGTGTGTCTGATCCTAAATGATGTAATTTTTCCATCTTAACATTATACATGAATCTCTCTATTGGATCCTCAAGGCTCTCATCTTCTTTTTGATTCATTCTAAAGATTTCCTCTTTAAGATCATGGTCTTTATATTTTTCTAGAATTATGTTTTGCATGTCATTCCATGATATTATTGAATTAGTCCCTAAAATCATGAACCTTTTAAGAGCTCTATCCTTCAATGTTGCTAAAAACAATTTCAACCTTTGAGTGTTTAGTAAGTAACCATAAGATCTACAAAGGATTTAAAATTCAAAGAGAAAGGTTTCTGGATCCTCTGACCTTAGACCATGAAAATTGGGAAGAAAATATGGAGGGATGTTCTTCATGTGCACACTAACATCAATATCTTGATTGGGAAATCGAAGAGGATCTTCCTCATTGTCATCATCTCGATCAATTTCTCCTACCTTCTCTGTCACCTCTTCTTCTTCTACCTGCAAAAATGAATGGCAATGTGGCTCTTACTGAACCATGTGATCAAATGGGGGGGTTGGTTTTGAAGAATTTTTCTTGAGTAAGAATGCTAATGAAATGCATTTGTTTGTTCTTGAAATGAAAGATGCCTAATGCATTTTTTTGTTTTTGCAGCAAGTAAAAGAAAATGAATCAACTAAGAAAGAAAACAATGCATACTTTGATGCCTCCCCGGAAATGGTGCCAAAAAGTTATGAGCCTTAGTATTGCAACAAGAATTTTTCAACTCCCAAGGCTACCAACTTTAATTATCAACTTGGGGTTCGTACAAACTTAAGAGGTATCGACACTATATGTGCAGCATACAGTGTGCCCTTGTTTCGTTGTCGTGATGTAATGGAGTGAATATAATGAAATCAATTCCTAATCTAATAGAATAAATGGAAATTTTACTTTGAAAATAAATTAATCCTAGGCAAGAACAACAATTCGTAATTTAGATCCTAAGAACATGAATTCAAATAGATAGGTCTAAACTACTTTTTAAAAAGGCATGTCCTAATTGGTTTTTATTCTTCCTCAATCATGGATTTAGAGCATAGGGTCCGTGATTCAAACCTAAGGGACAAAAACCAAGCATTTTTTGAAAATTTGGGCAAGTATATACATGTTATAAGAGTGCTACAGGAAGTTACAAGTGTTGCTACAGGACGTTACAGGCTACTACAGGAAGTTACGAGATTTGCTACAAGAAGATATAATTCACCGAATGACAAAGAAAATAAAATCCATATTGGATGGGAATTTTTATTTATTTAATAGGATCTCTTAGGTCTATATTCCAAGTGGAATCACTCAAAATTACCCCTATTAACACATGCAAAAAAATAGCATAAAATTACTAGTCTAAAATCTAGAAACTAGAGAACTAGTGAGCTAGTTAATCTATCAAATGCCTAACCTAATCAAGTGAGAATTAAATGGGGTAAATTATTTTATTAAGTTGATTTTCTTATGATATAATGCAAGTGGAATCAATGCAATTGAAGCTCATTAGCATGTTCAAAAAAATAGTAGAAATTAATACTATTTTCCACAAGGGACTTCCATAAATTTAGATTTGGGAATAAGCAAACTAATCCAAGTAGCTCAATGATTACTATGGCCTTCCAAACTTGTTCCAAGGATGAAATCATGATTTTAATCCTGAAAAATAACTTACTTCAACGATTTAACCCAATCCTACAACAAGAAATCATCAAATACTAAATGCATAAATAGAAAAAAACAAGAACAAGAGATGCATGTGAATAAGAAGTGAAAAGAAGAAAAGTAAATTATGAAAAAGGGCTTTGAGGCTCCTGGGATTGCCAAGCCCAAGGAAAATTAGAGTCCTATGAAGGAGACCAAGATTTAGAAGCTGAAAATGGTACCAAACTTCATCATTTTCATCAATGCAATTACATCCCTATAAGAAATGAAAGTGGAGTTGCAAGAATAAAAGTTTTCTCCATAAGAGGACTAAGAAAAACCAACCCCTTGAGGTAAATTCGAATTGTACTTATAAAAAATTATTAGGAAGAATTCTCCATGAAAGGAAGAATATTTCCCTTCCAAAATCCCTCAAATAGTGGATCTGGTTCCCAACACTAGGAATCTACATTAAATGACAGGGAACACATTCCTGGATTTTCTCAATCATTAGAGATCTAGAATTTGTGCAATAATTTCATAATATCTTTTTGATTTATTATCTAATATTGATCCTCATTTAGTATGGAGAAAGTCCCTACATTATCTCCTCCTCTAAATCATCATAATTTGCCCAATATTCTCACAATATTCTTTAAAAATAAATAATATTAGGCACAAATATGCAATTATCCATCAAATTTCCTAATGAACATATTAAATCTAAAAAACATTATTAATTGTAGAAGGAGAGGTTTAATATAGCCTTCATGTGCCTAAGAGAGGTTAGATGAGCCTTAATTTTTGTCTAATTTGGAGGCCCATCACCATGCCTCTATTTGCTTTAGTTTTAGAAATAAGTATATTCTCCCTAAATCTATATGCAGTTGTGTAGTGCTCGTAATTTTCACAACTATGAAATTCAAAATTAAGTTAAGAAGAGGGAAAATAAATTAACATTATTCTTAACATAACCTTTGCAATCATATCCATTTCTTGGATGGTTATAGGCTCTTCTGCACCCTTGAAGATTTCTTCCATGAGGAGAAAAGGACCTTGGCATGTGGCTATTTGAATTACTTCTTTGAGAAATTCATGATTGTGGCTTAAACAATGTATTTCTTCTCTTCTTCTATAAATGTTTCTTTCCTTTTGGATACATAAGGGCATAATGTCCTACTTCACCATAATTAAAACACTTAAGGGGTTGCATACCTTTGTCTTTGCTGGTAGTTCAATAATCCTTATGTTGTTGTGTTAAATTCTTTATGGCTGCAACATTGTTAATAGGGAAAATTTTAGGCATGAAATTTCGCAGATGGGCTATTTTTTAGACAGTTTTTGAAAAACATATTCACCAATTTGGTTAAAAAATCACTAGTTTTTAACATATATATGATAAAATGGATTATATTGACCAAAAAAACACCAATTTTAATAGGAAATTACATGTTTTTTTATTGTATATTCACCTACATTCTATATGTATGAATTTTCAAACTAGAATAGTCTCCTACAATACTATATATAGGAAAATTATTAAATCCTTAAAAAATACTTTGGTTGTTAAATCTTCCTTTAAAAATGTTGATGGGTCCCTTTGAATTCAAAGTGGCTACTGAACTCACCTACATGATCCAATATTGTCTTAACATGAGGGGAACTTTGGCTACATTCAAGTTGATTCAAGAAATTAGAACTCTTTTCATGCTTATGGTATTGAGATAACTTCTTTTTAGTGCAATATTCTCAGCTTCCAGTTTTTGAATTGGCTCTACGCTTCTTAATTTCCTCAAAATTTGATATGAGTTTCCTTCTAAAATAAATATTTTCATTCAGATCTTATAATTAATTAGTAGAGATACTAGATTCACAACTAGTATTTCTCTCACTTTCAACTTCTTCAATATCTTGTTCCCTTTCTGAGTCTAGGGATTGTACTATAAACACATGAGATATTATAATTTCCTCTCTACTAGAAGTGCACCCATCATATTCTATGGAAGCATTTAAATCTTCAATCGGTACCAAAGTAGTTCTTTCTTTACTACTACTAGATGAACAACTATCTCTTTCACCATAAATTGTTTGTAAGCATCTAGATGATATATGCCATATTCTTTTACAAAAAAACAAAAAAACAAATTACTTTTAGATTGCATCTCCTTTGAATATTTTGAGTGTTGATCAGTAGATGGAACATTTTTTTTTGATGAATCCCATTATTGTTATGATTCATGATCTTCATATTCTCCATTCTTTAGGAAAGGTCTCTTGATATCAGAAATAGTTTAAGTGACTTTCTCACAGTATATTTGCAACTCATCCCATATTTCTTTTTTGTCTCACAACTTATCACCCTTCTAAGATATAACTTAGATAATCCTTTCAATATTTCCTCCTTGGCTTATGCATTAGACTCATTTCATTTTATTCCATTTTCTACAAATAACCATATATCCAAATCAAGAGCTTGTAAGTAGATTATCATTCTTACCTTCCAAGTTCTATAATATGACCCATTCAAAAATGTAACTCCATCTAGGGTAATCCAGTCCTAGTTTGCCATGATCCTTGATATTCCTTCTAGCTGTTAGACTAATCCTAAAGGAACTTGGTGGTACGATACCAATTGTTAATAAATAGGACACTACTGAGGGGGTGTGAATCAGTAATGTGACCAAATTATAAAACTATTTCCAAATTAAGCTTTTCAAGCTATTTTACAACCATTAATTCAACTAACATCAAAATAAACATGTGAAACACATAACAAAATAACCATTAGCATACACATATGAACCATGTAAATACATCAATCTTCTTCTTTATTCGTTTTGCAAGTACAAGCTAAAACATGTTATTACATCATTGCCTGCAAACTTCTACATGTAGGTTTCTTAGGTTTCCACCTAAAGGAAACTACAACTCCGAAATTTATCAGCTACCAATGAAAGGAGCTATTTCTTCTAATTTATCTACACCCACTGAAATGAGATATTACCCCTAATTTATGAGCCACCACTTAAAGGAGCTACTACCCCTAATTTGTTTTTCCAACAACCAGTAGTAGGAAGCACACACTCCCTCTTTGTAGACATATAATAAACTTACAAGAAGTACCCACCCCTTGGTTTTGAAAGAAACCACCTATGGAGGCACCCACCCCCAATCTATTCTTTAGAAACCTAGTAAAATATAATCATCTACTACCTTAAGTGCAAGAACCCAATCGTTGTCCATGTTGATCCGTCTTTCATACAATTTTCAAACTTTGATCAACTAAAATTTTACATATAATAATATTTCTTCATCTCTCTCACAACTCAATTCCTTCCTTGCATAAATACTCTTTTTCTAGTGTTTTCTACCCTGCTGGTTACATATCTCAACCACCTGAATCACCAATATCACCATTAAAACACCTTCTGTACACCAATTTTGATCTCTTATTCACTCTTGATGCATACTCCAATATGAAAACTATTGCACCAACAACCACCAACTCAATTGGTCAATTATAATTATAATAATAAGAGTTGATATTTTTAGATTTAGAATTTTAATTATCTTCAACTCATCATTTACACTTTAAATGAGGTTTTATCTTGATTTCTTCTTCTTTTTCCACTTTAGTTAAGTTAGTTTTATATGTACTAATGGTCATCAATATCTGATCAGCTATCGTGATCTCAATCTCTGAGTATTTTGTTGATTTCTTAAATTTTGGTATATTAAAGGGTTATCAGGGAGTTTCTTTGTAGTTACAATTTTAGTTAATTTCCATATTTGAAAAAAAATCCAAATGCACAATCAAACTGTGCATACCACCAACTAGCTTCCAACCTAATCATGTGGTGGTATTCTAGTTTTAGTGTGCTACTAATTGTAGTGGACTCTGCTAAGTATAGTTGTTGATCCATTCATGTTCCCTAAAGCATATGTCTTGTGCCCTTTGTGCTAAGCCCTTGCGACTTAAGCCCTTTATATGCTTGTAGTGCTATTTTACATAGCCCAAAGGCCCAAATCACTATAAAACAAATATTTTCCCTTTGCACACTTGGTCACATAACATAAGAAAACCATGCAAAATCCATGCCCTAGGAACTTCTTATGTTATTGTGTGGTACTACATTTGATGAAACTTTATGTTCTCTAGTCCCGTTTCTTGAGCCTCTTCAAATGGACCTCATTTCAAAATCACCATAATCGTGTTAGGTATAGTATATGATATATTAATGAACCAACATGTAATGTTAATTTGGGGTTCGTGGACTTCGAGGCGCAACACTAGAAATGCCAGTGAAAGACTCTAGCCACCTACAAAATAAAACATTAACTTCTCTCAAAACTTCTTACACCTTTAAATTCCTTCACTAGTTAATCTGTGTTCTAATCCTGCACTCAAAACCAATCTTAGGAATGAAACCAAAAACACCAATCTTGCAATCTATCAACAATTGTGAGAAAACCCCGATTAATGGGAATTGGAGAAGTAAACCCTAACTAATAAAAAATTAAAAAACAAATCCTAATTACCAAATGAGCATAGGTAAAGTGAATGTAAAGGTTGTCTAAACCTTTATTCAAGTCCTTGTACTAACTCTATTTCCACTCAGTTCTATGTGCAAAGAAATTATCATAATAACTTTATCCTAAATGCAAGCAAGGAACTACAGTTGTCTCAAATATGATTTTAAGGTTATTAGTGCATTCTGGTGTATTAACTATAAAATTTCCTTCAAACTAAAATTTCCTCAAACCCTAAAACACACACTTTGAAAAAGGGTCTTTTCAAACCAAACTTAAGAAATTAACTACACTCTTGCAAGGGAATATTAAAAGTACAATGTTCTATATCAAACCAATAAATAGTTAACACATAAAACTATAGGTAACAATATCATTTTTCAATTCCTATCTTTGTACTCGGTGTATTCTCACAGATATCGATCATTGTTCAAATATTCATGTGCACAATTATAACACCAATAGTGTTCAAAGATAAAACATTAAAAAAACAAGTGGATCACGAGATCAAATTGAATAAACATACGCCACTTTAAAATAATGATTCATGAACCAAATAATAATTCAATTGATAAGTACCTTGAATGTTTAGGGTTATTATATTTATAGCAGGCTCCAGTTCAAATGAATATAGATTAATTCTCATCACAAGTAAAATATCTAGAAAGCCTTGTCATATGATTTATAAACACTTAGTTAAAATCCCAGCAACATAATTTTCTCAATTTCATGAATCAATAAATTTATAGGAATCAGAGGGTTTACAAGATTGAGGAAAACCTCCACTTAAATATCAACAGAGATCTTAATAGTTAACACTACATAGTCCCAACTTGATTCCAAGTTCTGTTGTGACTAAGGTCTTAACAGTATGTGCAAGCTCCAGGTATTATAGATTGAGTTTCAACATTAGTTAAACTTAATAGAGTTGTCTATTTCATTAAGATTCCTGAAGGTATTTTTCAACTTCTCACAACCTTAGGCTACAACACAGTGACATGATTTCTCAAATTCATGGACTGCATATTTGTATGTGTATATATATATATATATAGGCAAGGAATTTCATAATTTTAGAATTTTCTCCACTCTCAAATCAATAAGGAATGAAAGGTTACAGCTCTTGAATCTTTCAGAGATGTATCAACAATACTTCATGATGAACTATTTCTATAACAAGATCAAAACCCCAAAATAATCATCATCATAACAAAATGCCCCAAATTTACTCTGCATGCAAAAGCGGGGTATCATTATAGCATAAAAGTTCCCTTGATCACACAATCTAAAGAAGTATAGGGTTCAAAAAGGATCTCACACTTTTAATCCAAGTCTTTCTAGATTTAAGTGCTCAATCAAACATAGGCCAAAGTATCATTCAAATATGAAGAAAACAAATATAGATGAGGCATCCACTGATGTATTAAACCAACTGAAAACATTCATTGTTAATACACCACTGTAAAAATTTAAAAAAAAAGGCCAAATCTAGATTTGGAATCACACACAAAAATTACACAACTAGAGGGATGACAAGATGGTTTAGCGGCTCTTGCCAGTGCATCCTACACCCTCATTTAAAAAATTTAAATTATAGAGCTAAAGTGATCATGAAACACAGTAGAAATGAGAAGAAAAACCTTGCATTAGCAACCTCTTATTAAAATCAAATCAATCCTCTACATCCCAAGCCATATGCTCCAAGCTCCAACCAACAATATGAAACTAAATTAACATCCTCCCTCCTCCACAATCTGTGGATGGAATTTTATACAAATGTTTGTGGTAAGAATTCCCACTTAGACCTCATACCATTTGGTGTAGGAGTCCTGGCAGTGGGTCGTATGGTAATGCCTTGACCGCAATTTTGCATAAAGGCAAGTAATATAAATTTGTTGGTAGCAAGGGTGTGACAATTGTAGTGAGTCAAGGAAGGTGCATGAGAGGCTCTAACAAATAGGGGCTGAGATGAGTGCACCCTTGGCAATCTCTAATAGTACTTGGCTTGGAATGGAGCACATGAGCAAAGATATATCAAAACATGGGAGGAAAGTTAGTGAGAAATCTAAAGTAATGGTTAAACCAACACATTTTAGAAAGATTCATACATGCTTATACAGAATAGTCCATACATGCATGCGTAAGAAAACCAATACATATATCATTTAGACTAAACCAGATAGCATAAAATACAATACAACATATGCATTAAATGTTATGTATTTTACTATATAAAGAAGTGTAAGTTCCACTCATACAATACATCCATGTCTAACCACTAGTTCCAATAGTGGAATGCTACAACCACATCCACCTGCTCCTCCAAAGAGATGTACTAGCTCCATGTAGTAGAGAAGCCAAAGATCATTACAATACTGTCCAAGCTCTCCCCAAGATAGTCTTATCGGAAGCTTGGCTAACCAAAAGCCTTTACAATGAGTTATGAGCGAATATTTATAGCAAAGGGTGGGGTGACCCTTGACATTCCCCTTTGTGATAGTTCAACTACCCTCATGACTCTTCACCTACTCTATGACTATTACATCCAACTATCAAAACTTGATTTACACTTGACATGACTTTACATTACAATGCACATGTACCCATGTGAAACAAAATGGCTTGAGCAAGACAAGCTAGACATCATTCTGACTTATACAACCATGGATGTCCGAATCCTCAACATCCTCATGTTGATCGACAATAACATACTGATGCCAAGATCGGTAGTCCTTGATGGTGTCTGTGTGCTCTGCGGTAACATCTGTCTGAAACCTGACTCTTGCCTCCATACCATCCAGGTACACTGCTCGGGCTCCTATGTCCAATTTATCTGAAATCATACGCATCATTGTCTTCAATCTGGCTTGACCTACAACATACTTGTGCATGATGTCTACACTGATGGGAAAGTCTGGGCTAGTGGCAATGCACATCAACTCGTCGAAGCATGAGTCAAGCTCTAGTCAGAACTAATTTGTCTTCACCTGGGTGAGAACCCCAAAATATGGGATCGCATGTGTATGCACCACAACATCAATACTCTTGAATACCTGTGCATTGGAAGCCTATATGCTAGTGATGAGTTGTGGGAGCTCTTCATAGTTCCAAATCTGACTTCGGATATGTGCTTTCAGCTCGACCACATTGACCCTCATCATCTTAGGCAAGTGAAACAGGGCTCCCTTATATTTCATTGTCCATGTTTGCATGTCATCAACAATAGCATGCACGCTCATTAAGATACATGCTCTTCTATCACGTCACTACTACTATCCATTGAGATGGACAACTGCCTTATGCACGGTACCAAACTTGGAGTACAATGCTTGCATCACTATGCCAAGGGATAATACTTCACCTAGTATTACCTTCTTCAGTTCAGCTCGGGTGGACGTTGTCACCAAGTCTCCTCCTTGCTTGGCCATCTATAGTTCCTTCACCATTCGCTCATTCTCAGCTATCAAAAAGTGAACACTTGAGCTAGTGGCTTCAGCATACACTCTAGTTGCATCAGCCAAGGTTACTAGATGTTTGCACACATCAGCCACGATCACTCATTCCTCAACTTGGGCAAGATATGTATTATCCTTCGGAGTTGACACTTGGTGAGAGCCAGTATTGTAGCAAGAATGCTGCAACTTCAGGGCTATCAACTTTAATTTTATCAACCCGGTAGTTCTTAACAAAATTGGAAGAATCAGTGCCATATGTACAAGTACTATTTATCACTGCAGGTTATCACTTGGTCAGCTAGAAAAAGATCACTAGGAGCTCAAGAAAACTTCTATAGATTTCAGAAGAAGCTCTATGCGTGATGAAAGGAAAGAAATATTACTCTACAGATGCTATTCTAACTGCAGAAAAGAGAAAGACCGGAATGTAAAGCAAAACCTAGTAAACCCTACTTAACAAGCTAATTATACTTTTGCCAAAAACACTATGAAAACCATGAGAGAAATGCCATTACCTACTCAAGGAAGTAAACAACATCTAACCATGCTATTTCTGGAAGCAAATAAGCAAAAAACATATTTTTGGATTTTTATGTGTTTTTATGTGAATTTAACATGCATCTAATTTATTATGTGTGAGTGTGGTAGCGAATAGGTGGTGTTAGAGGGCGGTTTTAGAGATTTGGAGGATGTAGGATGGTGTGGATGGGTCGTAGGAGGTCTTATGTGGCCTTCTGGAGGATTTTCCCACACTCAACCTTCAAAACAAAGCCTACAAGAAAAACTACAGGAGGACACAGGAAAACTATAGAAGGAAAATAGGGAAACTATAGGAGGCCTACAAGAGGAGGCTGAGAGCAATTTCCACTATTTTGAGGGTGTCAGAGTGCATGGAAAAGGTGGATGAAGGTTGGAATGAGGTGTTAGGGAACCTAAGGTCTACCATGAATCAGCAGGATAGATAAAGATGATTGGGTTTTCTCAAGGAGAGAGGAAGAAGTTCTATGAAAAGTGAAGGAAACTAGGGCAGAATTGAGGTGAGGTTTGGGAGACCGATAGGGCATGGATCAGATGGAGGTTGTTATTGCTAGTAAGCTGGCCTACTGCTTGAAGAGATCTGCTACATAGAAACTGACAGTCAACCAAGAAAATCAAGCAACCAATGAAATGAGTGCACTCCAGGAAAAAACGAGTTTTGCATTAAAATGGCCTAAACTATGATGTATAGAAGGAAATGCTAGGAAATGATGTAAGAAAGGAAATCATGCAAAAGGAATATTTCAAATAAGGAAGTGAACATGATAAAGAAGATCTAAAGCAAAACAAAACTAGACCATCAACCTACTAGAGAGCTACAAACACTAGAAGTCCTATGGATGAGGAAAATTTGTGTTTTTGGGGCAGCAAGAGAGTCTTTGCCTCAAATCATGGTCCCAGGGGGAGGAAGAGAGGCCAAGGAACTATTGCTAGCCTTTTGAATCTTCTCTTATCACTGCTTAACCTCATACAAAAGGCACAAATGGAAGCAAACTACTAAATCATCAAAAGCAATCTATTCTTTACCATAAGAGAAATATGTCTAACAACAAACTAATCTACAAACTGAAGTAAAGAATACAAATACAAGTAAAGAGAAGCTTAACTGCTTGGATTGGGCCCTAACCCAAGAGCTTCAGCCCTCTAAGGTAACTCAATGCTGCTCAAAAAGGATTCCATCTTCATTATCAAAAAATAACAAGATTACATAAAACTGTCATAAAATAGTAAGCTCGAAATTTGAGCAGAGTTTACACAAGAAAAAAAAATTGACCCTAATGAGGCCCTAGGCCTCTCTACTTATTCATCTTAAGCTACCAACAGCTTCCTTAAAATCAAGGAGGCTTGGCTCCCAAAACTCGAGATAACTATCAATCATCTTCCACTTTCTCGGCTGCCTTCTAGTGCATGATTCTGCTGCTTGTACTCCGAGCCGAATGAAGGGGAATTCGAAGTGAGGAGCAATAAATGAGGGGGATTCCCTCCTATAAGTCCTCTCCTCTATCTACTTCAAGTTATCCCTACAGTTTGACCACTAGATCCTTGACTTTGACCTCGAAATCCAACAATAATCTGCCTTAAATACATGTTAAACCACATGGCATAATAACTAACTCAACTCGACCTATAAGCATAAAAATAATCAGAAAATCATACAATAAGCTAAGAGAATGGTTGATTTTACTAGGTTAGGAGGTAAAATGAGCCCATATAATTACCCATTTATGAGGCTCATCATCAACCCCCTACTGAAGGTGTTTCTCATCCTTTGAGCAACCTAGTCAATCTCTTGGTCTTTCATGGACCTAGTGGCCTCCCTAGAATTCCATGCTTCTGATATGGCCTACTCATGTTCTCCATAAAATCATGTTTTTTTGTCTATGTCCTTTGACGACTCCTTCTCTTTTTCTTCTCTTCTGCCTTCCAAGTTGCCTAATATGAGTGGAGGACTCAGTTTGAGGCCAATCCAATTGACCTTCAGCCTTTGCATGGAGCGCTTGTACATTGGCACTCTTTTCAATGCCTCCTTCAACCTCATGGGGGAATGGTATTCTCTGATCTACAAGCTGTGGGGTAGGGTGTTCTATCTTCTCATGCATGCATCCAGACAGTCATCCCCAAGTAGCCTAAGAATATCTTCAAAGTGTGAAATGGCTTGTTCCTAATTGGCTAGATATTTAGGGGCAATCTTAGGGTCATTGGCAAGCAGGTTGTGTGTGCTAATGAGTGCCATAGAATCTGATGGCTCAACTCTTATCATCAATGGTTCATTCTGCTCTTTTATTAATAATATTTTCATTTATTCTACCCTCAATTCTTCATGGTTCATCCATGACGCCATGGCCATTAATTGCAGATCCCCTAGCTTAGCATTGGGGTCCCACACATTCAGGTTTGTGAGGGCCATATTGTATAGATAGAACTTTGCCATCTTTGCTTTGTCCTCGAAGGTGCTTTGGTCACACAAATCCATGAACTACCTGTAGTCTTGGAAAGGCATTATGCCTCTTTGTGCCAAAGTTTTTCATTTGCAATTGAAGCCATTAATCCTTCAAGTAGAGGCCATAAGATTTGGCTGGTGTTCTGCATTATAATGCTTCTATGGATAAGTTGGCCATGTATGCCAAATGAGTCTCTTTCTCCTGCAACTTCCTCCTTAGTAATTCATTCTCATTCTCAAGGTGGCTTCTTGTAATGGCTTCTCTGTCTTTGAGAGCACTCAATTCCCTTCCCATTTCCCTTAGTTTGTTCTCCATGTGGCCAATATCCTCAACTCCTTTGGACTTGGCTATCTGCATCCACCTATGCATTCTCACTCTCTCTTTTTCCAATTCAAAAAATAGTGGAATTGCAAATTTTAGTTGGATTATCTTGCCTCCCTCAAGTAGTTTGTAATAGGAATCAAGATTAGGCTAGGGGTCAGGTTCTTGTAGCTCTTGTGCTTCCACTTTCACCTCTAGCTGTCCTCCTATCTTTTCTTCAAGTTTTTCTGTCTCTTGTAGTTTGGACAATGTCTTCTGTAGGACTGTTTTAGCCTCATGTAGGTCTAGTTTGGGGTCCTATAGAATTGCCTTTCCCTTCCATGTAGAATATCTTGTAGGCCTCCTTTCATAGCTTATGGGTGTCTTGGAAGGAGATTCTTTCACCTTGGCAGATGGTGAATCTTCAATGTTAATGGGAATCTTTGATGAGGGCTGAGGTTTGCCTGTTTTAATTCTGGTACTCTTCATTGCCTTGAAATACATGGAGGTTTTTCTTTTCCTCTTCTCCTTCTCCTTTCTTGGTGTACTGAGGGCAGTGAGGGTAGCTATTGCTTCTCTTTCCAAAGTTTCAAGGGAATCTTCTCTTGGCTTTGCCCTCTCTGCCTCCTTTTCTCCCTCTTTTGTCTCTTTAACTCTACCCTCTATTTATTTTCTTTCCTCCTTCTTATCTTGCTCTACTATGTCACCACTGGCTTCATCTTCCCCTCCTTGCTGTTCTCCCTCCTCACTAACAGAATGACTGACATCATAGGTTAATGCCTTGATGTCATCCTCAGCTGCCATATTTCTGAAAACTTCCCATGCTATATGGATTGTAAGGGTATGGAGGGCTTCTTCTACTAGGATCCTGATTAGGCCATGGTGAGATAGCTGCTATGAATTTCCTCCTTGTACCTTGGTGCTGGATTCAATGAGCGACTAAAGGAGAAAGTAAGGGATACTGAGCCTTTGATGTGCTGGGTTATCCATGCCATATCTCAATTCTTGGAGGATTCTGAAATGATATCCATAAATAGTGTTGTGTCTCCCCTCACAAGAAATGTATTTGATCACTTGGTAGCTAACCTCATCCCAGGGATATGGTACACTGGCCCTCCTAATTCCATTTTTGTCTTCAACAAGGGTTTCATTATCTTGGAAAAATTTCCTCTTGGCAGCCTAACCAATTGATTTCTCATCTTTACTCTAAGCCAGCCCAAGAGGAAGGGTAGTGACCCTACTGATGAATTCAGGGGTTATTTCAATGGTGAGGCCTCTAATGGCCAGAGTAGCATGAGTTCTTGTGTGAGGGACTAGAGAGAGAGAAAATTCATGGACAATTTCATCATCAAGCCCTCTAAACTTCTCAAAGAAATTCATAAAGTTTGCCCTTGTAAATATTTCTACCACTTGAGGATGTGCATGGAGTCTAGTGTAGTTAATGGGCTCTTTTATCATAAACCCTCCTGTCATACTACCTGTACTTCTTTTGAGAAACCAGATATGGAGGTGGAGACTAAGAATTTTGAGTGAAATAGAAAAACAGAGGGGACTGTGTTTTTTTTTTTTTTTAACTGAATTTTTTTTATGTATTTCTACTCTCTTAAAGATTCATTTTGTCTTCAATTTGAGACCAACTCTTTCACATTTTGATATTCAAGAGAGGGAATTCATGAACCCTACCTCTTCAAACTGAAATTTGTGCCAAAAATCACGTTTCCTCCCTTAAGAATGACTCACTGCCCCTCCTGTAGAAGCTTGTTCTCCCACTTGTAAATTTCCTATAGGTGCTCCTGTAGAAAATGCTGAAAGAAAAAATATGGATGAAATTGATGGAGGATGGTGGATACGAGGTTACGAGGGCATAAGAATACTACTGTGTGGCTGAGTTATGAGGAGAAACTGAAGAAAAGGTGGTGAGAATGCGCGGGGAGGAGTGCTCATTACCTTTTATGGCTGTTTTCGGTTATGAGTGCTGAGCTAACAAGGTGTACGTTGCCCAGATTAGGACCGTTGGTCCCCACCTGCTTGGTCATCATGACCCCCCTCACAATCATCCCCTCATTATTGCATTGGAGTTAACTCTTCCTCCCACTACCTGTCCTTCACATCTTTTGCTTGAGTTGAATGTGTGCACATGTGGGTGATATCTCGGTTAAGTGGAGTCAACTAAATGAAGGTGGCAAAGTTAACTGCCCATTGTTAGAGTCGGTCTAGTTATCCCTCCATCAGAGATCAAAGCTCTTTTGCATTTCATGATTAGGTGTCCCATCAGTTTTGATCAGTTGCATTTCGTTAGGCATGTCATAACTCTGATGGAGTGGGTTGTGTCACTCATTCCCCTCGTGCTTGGCACTGCTAGTTCAGGCCTGTTTATTAAAATAAGTCTTCAAAGGTCATTTACAACCATGTTTTAAATTTTGAGGTCTTAGGTCTAGGGTTGAGTCAATTTTGTCTTGAAAAGTCTTGGAATACCAGCAGGCCAGAGCGATGTCTTTGATAGATCATCACTTCAATAATTTTCATCATTGTACAGCTGAATTAGGACTTCTCTTCAAAACTCTGTTTTGAAGATAAGTCACCATCTCATTGTTGTAAAAAATTTCAAAATTTTCATTTCTTCAATCGTTCAAGTGCAGCCTTGGTCTCCTTCGCCAGAGCATATCAGAGCTATCCCTGCAAAAAATTATCAGTGAAAATCATTATTTCAACCAATTTTAAAGGGGAAACCAAAAAGGTCAAAGCCTATTAATTTTCAAAAAGTGTCAACAACCAAACATAAGAAAATGGGTTTTGGGTTAAGAAAAAATCAACAAGGAGTCCATATGAAGATATTTCTCCTCATTTGCAACCCATTCCACATTCCAAGAGCAAAGAGTATTCTTCTAAGGCGATTTTGTGAGTTTGAGGGCAAATCGGGTCGTTTCCAGGGCGCGCTACGCATCAGGTTGGGTGCGCTATGCACCAGGGGCGCGCTACGCATCAGGCCACAATTTGCAGTGTTATTTTGCAAGGGTGAGGCGCATCAGGAGCGCGTGGCGCGTTGGGTGAGGCGCACTACGCGTTGGAGTTTATGCCCAGAACTTTGCCTGAAACACATTCAAACATCTCTTCTCACGCATCAAATCACAGGTAGGCTTTTATCCACGGCTCGTTCTTGGTTTTGAAGGATTTATGCAAAGAAATCATGCTATATTTCCCATGAAAAACCAAGTGTATAAACCCTCATTTTCCATTAGTTTGCTGTGAGGATTCAAATGCCAAGATTGTTGTAGGGTTTTCAAACATAAATGTTGCCAAGGTTTTCCCATTTCTTGTGTTTCCCACCCCCTATATTCACTAATATTTTCCCCAATAATTCCTCATAAAACCCTATATTATTCTCCCTCCAATCCTAACCCCTCCCTTCTACTACAAACATATTTTTCCTACCCTACCTCATCCTAAACCCTAAAATTTGAAAATTTTCATGTCCCTTCCCTTCCCTAAATTCCTTGTTTTATTTCCATTGTCCCCATTTCCCTAATGTTTCCCCTTTCCTAACAGTTCCCTTGTATATTTGTGTCCCCTTGGTCACAACATTTTGAGAAAAAGAAAAAGCCTACAGTCAATTTTGCACACAGTTGTATATCAGCATATATATATTCGAGCCACCTTGTTTTTAAAGAACATGTCAGAGACCGAGTCAGATTATGAGCAGGATTATGATAGTGATTCTACACCAGAGGTAAGTGTGCCAAGGAGGTATCACAAAGGTGGCAAAGGTGGTCGGCATGTCAGGGAGGAGCCTACTTCTATAGCTCAATTGCAAGCTTGTCCACTTGCAATGGACTGTTTTTGGTATCAATCATGTTTTGAATACTGTGATCGGATCTCACAAATCCAGCATCATTGGGAACTAGTCTGTTTATTTGTCCTACATTTGCAGGATGGTCATGTAAACCTTGCCGGAGTGAATTTCACCTTGTCACCCAAGATTATTGCTCAGGCCACTGGGATACCAAATGTAGGGGAGGAATGGAGTAAACACCAGCAATTAGACAGATTTCACTATGAGCCATATATTAAGCCCGGATGTGTGAGACACTTGACTGCAGTTTTTCCTTTCAGATTCCTAAGGGATGAGTATGCACCATTGATGAAACTTATCATTTGATATTTCAGTTGCGAGGGCAGATTCTCATGTCTCTATGCGTACCATGTTTGTTTGTTGATGCATTTTACCAGAGTACGTATGATGAACATTCCATTTTTTATGTGTCGCAACATAGAGAGGATGGTGCCTTTAGTACAAAGGAAGAGCCCAACACACCAGCATTAGAGCATCTATCATTATGCATTGATCAAAATTGTAGTGATGCATCAGTTGGCACAACAGGGCATTACTTGGGAAGATTTCATTTCCCGTGATTACTTTGCACCATTATAGCCACCTCCTGAGATAGTTCATGATGAGGGAGGACCTTCACACCAGCCAAACATTCCCGAGATTGAGCATATAAGTGCTCCTCCATATGTGACATATCATCGAGGTCACAGGACATTGTTTGCATCTACATGACGAGTACTATCTCCACCTGGGGTGGAAGGGGTCTCGTTGACTTCATCGGCACAGTGAGTGTTATCTCCACCTTGTGTGGAAGGGGCCTCTCTTTCGACAGCAGCACCGCAGGTACAGGATAAGGGAAAGAAACCCAAGCATGAGGAGGGACCTTCTGGTGAGCCATCCGGGTTTGTTACTATTCATGATGAGACAGCTTCAGAATCAGAGAAGACCCAATATATCAGGTATCTAGAGCAGCGGAATAAACAGCTTGAGGACCAGCACAGGATCATAGAGCTACAGAACATCCGTGAGAATCGCCAAGCTGCCCAACATAGGCAAATTGAGTTCACCTCTCTAGAGCAACAGGTAAATGAGGATCGAGAGGCTAATCTCGAGAGGGTCAACATCTACTTGGAGGAACGGCTGAAAAGGGCCGATAGAGATCATGCATTATTGAAACACATGGTTATGCATTACAAGGTCCGGAACCTGGTTTGCAAGGCGCGAATTAGGAGTCTTAAGGCAAAATTGAGGAAAATGGTCAAGAAGCAAAAATGGAAAAAGGAGCTTGATCATCTTCGGATTTTGGCCGAAGCCTCTTTGTTTGAGCATAGTACTTGATTGGGGACCCCCAGCCCAAATTTCAACAAGTTTGGGGAAAATTTTGTCAATTTTGAAATTTTTGTGTAAAAAACAGGTTTTTGGGCTCAACGCGTAGCGTGCCGCGCGCTACCCTTAAAATAGAAAGGTCCAAATCATGAAAGGTTTGCATTTTTGGATTTTTAATGATGAAATACACCTGCTCAGCCACTTCCAAGGCATTTCATCAAGGTTTGGGTCCCCAAAAGGTCAAAAAACATGCAAAAAATGACCTCACTGCCCCTTTTTGGACATACAGGTAGCAGCCTTGGGAGGATGCACTTTTGGAGGGGCAAATGGATATCAAATTGGAAAATTCCACTTGGGTTGGAAAGTAGACATCTAGGGCTTTCCAAAAAGCCAACCTAAGCTCAATTTGGATGTCGGGAAGTGCCCCAAAAGTAGGTGGAAAGGCACGCTACGCATAGGGCTCAGGCGCGCTACGCATCAGGATTTTTGTACAGTTTTCACCTTCCAGCTCAGGAATTCGGCTAGTCTTGACTAGTTTTGACTTGTGATGGGATTTTTCACCCTCCTTGATGTAATTAATGGAACTTTATGTTTACTTGACACTTATTTACCTACTCTAGATGATTCATTCATAAAATAGCAAAAATTTAATGAATGAATTGGTTTCCTAGCTTATAGAGGCAAGTTGTTTTGACTGCCTAGATTGTAGTGCTTTGTTTAGAATTGGTTGAAACAGCTCCTAGGATGATGAGCTCGACCCCTAGAGGCAAGGGAATGTGTTAGATTGCCTATATTATGTATTTTCTTAGTCATTTTCAGGGTTGGACCCTTGGGAATAGCTTGATACACTATTGTACATATTTTATCTGCAATTTTGGCAAAGGATAGACCAGGGTTTTGCAACACTATTTGGGATTCATGTGGCCTTATGTATTGATGGTGTGTTTCTCTTAGTACTTGTAAGTTGTGTATGTGTACCACTTTCCTTATTTGATCTTCTGCAATTAAACAAATGAAGTGTTAAGGTAGAATCCAAATATTTGCTATGCTCTGCCTTTAAATTTGTTTAATTTTCCATGTTTTCTTCAGTTTAAGGAGAATCCTTGAGACTTCCTTGCTCTCCTTAGCTCCTCACCTATCAGGACTATTCATTCACTCACTTTAAAGGCATCAAAACAATCGCCTATCTTTCCCCAACTAGACCTCTACAAAAGTTGTGCCTCATCCCCGCACCCAAAATTGCCTTTCTCTTGAATTCGACAAAACTTCAAAAAATAAATTCCATAATCCTTGTACTTCATACCTAGCCTAAAATTAGTCATAAATTCAATCATCTCGAGCCTCTTTAATTACCTTTTGCCGAGATTGACCGGAGAGAGCCCTCTCCTGTCCTCGTAGGGCTAGCTACGAGGCTGAGCGTGGTTTGATGTGGCTTCGAGTTTTGCCTTCCTCAGCCTGAGGCAAATTCAAACGCTAACACCCGCCTTTCCCTCTTCCGATTTCAACCATCTCTTTGCCTTCATATGATTCCTAGTTACACAAATGTAGATAGAGAAGTTACTTAGCTACTTACCTGCAATCCAAGTGTATTTGCTGCCATCGACTGCAAGGTGTTGTGGCTTTCTCTGTTGCATGCCTTCATTTTCCTTCATGCATGTTGTCTCTACTTGCTGATGTGTTGTTGTGTGTTTTCTCAGGTTCTTATTTTGCTAGAGTTGAGCTGCATGTACCTTTTCTCTACCTTTAGATGTGTTGTCCCTTGCTGTTGGTGCTGGACTTCTATGGGATCAGCTGCTATAGGAATTCCTACAGGAGCTCCTGTAGCTACTTCTCCCCTCGAAACTTCAACTATTTCCCTATGCTTGGAGCTCGAGAATGATGCCAGAGGTGGAGATGAATGATGGAGGGATAGTAGGTAAGCTTAAGGTAAAGTTGATGGTGCCTTTTCCTCCTTTTTTTTTGTTTTTTTTTCAAAAGTGAAAAATTGTTTTTTTTTGTGTTTTTTATGTAAAGAAAAAAAATAATAATGATGCTTGGAGTGTGATGTAGACTTGGAAATGATGGAAAGGAGGTTTGAATATGGTAAAAGGGATTATAGGTTCCTTGTGAAGCTTTTCTTGACTGTTAAACTGCTTCCTGTAGACACTTTTGGCTCTCTATGATTCCTACAGGAGACTCCTGTAGAAAACATAGTTTTGGAAGAAGAGGTACAACGGGGTGAAAGAGATGCCAAAAATGATGGAGGAAGGTGTGGAGAAGATGAGATGGATGCTGGTATGAATGTCAGGGTCCCCTTGGCACCTTCTTCTACTCCTTGTAGTCCTCCTGCAAACCTGCAATGCAATAAAAATTCATTTTTTCTTTCTCTTTTCTTTTTTTGAAAAAAACTAGGGTGCCTCGGAGAGGTTTTCACCTTAATTGTCTGCCCTGGGTGCCTCCAAGGGAGGTTTTCACCCAGGGATATTATTCTCTTCCTTTATTTTTTTTTTGACATCACTGGGCTGCCTCAAAAGAGGTTTTCAACCCAATGATGGGACTCAAGCACCTCATGGAGGTTTTCACTTGAGTCCTTAATTTTTCTCTTTTTTTCTTCAGTGGTTGGGTGAAGTGGAAGCCAAGACATGCTCCACTACCATCACTGTTTTATTCAATCTTCAATAAAATCTTGCTTGCAGAGGGGTTTCTTGTAGACTTTCAACTGATGTCGATTGAAAAGCATGGGGATGGCTTCATCATCAATGGTTCTGATCAGAACTGAACCATTGTCATTGCATTTCTCCACAGTGTAGGGTCCCAGCCATCTTGTCCTAAACTTGCTTTTGAAATCCTTGTATCTTGAATCATAGAGTAGTGCCAAATATCCCTCTTGGAATTGCTTCTCCCTAATATTTCTATCATGCCATATCTTTCTCTGAAGCTGAACTACTTATGTATGGAGAAGGGCTTGCAATCTGTATTCATCTAATCCATTGAGCTGAAGTAATCTCTCCTTCTGTGCATGGCTGACATATAGGTCCAGCTGAGCTACCATCCTTAGGGTATTGAATTCAAACTCTATTGACAACAAAGCCTTCTTCCCATAAACTAGTTCATAGGGTGTGAACCCGGTGGTTGTCTTCCATGTTGTGTTGTAGGCCCAAGTGGCCTCAACTAATATGTATGCCCAATATTTTTTGCTGCTGCTCACTACCTTGGTTAGGATCCCTTCCAATGCTCTGTTAGTGACCTCCACTTGCCCATTGGCTTGTGGATGGTAAGGGGTGGAAGTCATGTGCTTGATCTTGTGATGGGTGAGCAGGTCTTCAATTAGGTTGGAAGTGAACTAACTGCCTTGGTCTGTGACCAACTCTCTCAGATACCTGAACTTCTAGAATATGTTTTCCCTCAAAAACTCAACTACTTTTTCCTCTATCGTTGCTTTGATTGCTTTTGTCTCCGCCCACTTTGTCAGGTAGTCGGTGCACACAATGATGTACTACTTCTGCTTTGAAGGGGGATTGATAGGCCCCACAAAGTCCATGCCCCACTTCTCAAATGGCTCAAAGGTCACTTGAGGTTGCATGGGAATTTTTTTGTTTGGAGTGGGTTTTCCCATCCTCTGACACCGATCACACTGGCTCCTATATCTCATCACATCTTGATGAAGAGTGGGCCAATAGTATTCTGCTTGCAATATCTTGAAGGCAGTTCTTTTTGCTGCAAAATGACCTCCACAAGGCCTATCATGACAAGTTAGGAGGATGTAAAAGACTTCGTCCTCCCTGAAACATCTTCTCAAGGTCTGATCTAGGCCAAGTTTGAAGAGATTGCCTCCAATCCAGGTGAAAGGGGTGCTTTTCCTTACTATCTTGCTCTCCTATTTTGAGGATAATTGTGGTGGGAACTGTCTTGAAACCAAGTAGTTTGCTATATCAAAAAACCATGGAGAGAGTAATTATATAGAAAATAGGTGTTCATCTGGAATTTGGTCATCCACCATTCCTTCTTCACCTGCAGGAAAATTTACTCTAGACAAAAAGTCAGCAACAACATTCTCTTTAGCAGGCTTATCAATAATGGTCAGATCAAATTGCTGCAGTAAAAGAAACCATCTAATAATGTGAGCATTTACATCTGGTTTGTTCATTAAATATATAATTGCAGCATGATCAGTGTGCACAAAGGTTTGATAGCCTGTGATACAATTTCTGAATTTGTTTATGGAATGCACGACAGCTAGGAGTTCCTTCTCGGTCATTGTATAGTTTAACTTTGCCTTTGACAAGTTTTTGCTTATAAAGTATATGACATAAGGTAAATTTTCATCAATTTGTCCTAAGGCAACTCCTATTACTTTGTTTGAGGCATCTGTGTGAATGTGAAATGGTAGGGCCCAGTTTGGGCCTTTGAGAATTGGGGCAGTCACTAGCTTGCTCTTCAAGGTATCTATGGCTTCTTGACAGTTTTCCAACCATATGAGCTCAACATCTTTTCCTAGGAGGCCAAACAAAGAAGAGGCTAACTTGCTGAAGTATTTAATGAATATCCTATAATATGCAGCTAAGCCTAGGAAGCTTCTAACATCTCTCACCTTTTGAGGAGGTGGGACCCTTTGGATGATGGAAATTTTGTTGGGGTCCACCTGCAGTCCTTGTTGAGATATTTCATGACCTAGCACGGTCCCTTCAGTCATAAAAAATTCACATTTTTCTGGACTGGGGGACAATTTCATCTCAATACACTTATTTAGAACTTCCTAGGTTAGATAAAGCTTCCTAAAAGTTAGAACCATAAGGAGTAAAATCATCCATGTATATTTCTACTGCATCATGAACCAGTTCAGAAAATAGACTCAATACTGCTCTTTGGAAAGTGGCTAAAGCATTGCACAAACCAAAAGGAAGGACCTGGTATGCAAAGGTACCCCAAGGACAAGTGAAGGTGGTCTTATCTTAGTCTTTCAGGCTGATTTTAATTCGATTGTACCCGCTAAACCCATCTAGGAAGGAGAAAAACTTTTTCCCTGCCAAACCATCTAACACTTGATCTATGAAAGGTAGAGGAAAATGGTCCCTTTTAGTGGCTTTGTTCAATTCCCAATAGTCGACATAGATTCTCCACTTACCATTTTTCTTTGGTACTGGCACCAAAGGAGAGACCCATTCATTGTCAGAGATGGGATAGATGAATCCTGCATCAAGAAATTTCTGCAGTTCTTCCTTAACAATATCTTTAAGTGCTGGGTTCATCCTCCTTTGAGGCTACATGACTGGCTTGCAATCTTCCTTGATGTATATATGATGAGTACATACTGAAGGGTGCACTCCCTTTATCTCCTTATAACTCTAGGCGCAAGCATATAGATGTTTTCTCAGTATGCTGCATAGCTCCTTCTCCTGGGAAGTAGATAGGGATGGATTGATTTTCAATGTTCTTTCTGGGCCGAAATCTATAATTTTAACACGGAGAGAAGTGGGGTTGGCCACAAAGAGATCAGTTGAGGGGTTGTTTTTGGTTCCTCTTACTACGTCTTCTAATGGTGATACGCTGGGAGGTGGATTTTGAATCAATTTTTCAATCATATAATCCTCATCTTGTGGCTTTCCCCCCATGGCGATTTCCAATGTACAAAGTGGTGCTGAATAAAATTCATCAATATCCTCCTCCTCCAACCAGAGAGGTAGATCATGTTCTAAAAGCAAGGGTTGGGCAAGAGGATATAGGATTAACTGCTTGGACATGTGCTCATTCTTTATGTTCATGTTCCCAAATCGGCAGTAGATGTAAGCATCGCCTGTAGCCAACCAGGGTCTTCCCATAATGAGAGGATACCCAATGAGATTTTCCTTTGGCTGGAGAAATAAGAAATCAGCAGGGTACTCCCAAGAATCAATGGAGACCATCAAATCTTCCACAATCCCCTCAAGGGTCACTGTGGAGCGGTCTACTAGCTGCAACACTATCGTGGTCTTCCTCAAGGAGCCTTGGAGGTTAAGTTTGAGCATTGTGTCCTTTGTCATCACATTAATGGTAGCTCCCAGATCAGTCAAGGTATGTGGGACCATTGTGCTATTGTCAATTCTCCCAAGAGTTCAGTCTCTTTTGGGGTAGGTTGAATTGTCATGGATAGTCTCTCAGGAAAGGGTGGATTTTCTTTAGGTTTGCTTTCCCCTTTATCTTCCTCAACCTCCCTGGGTGGAGGTTGGCTATCTGGGAGAACTTTCCCAGATCGCAAGTTAATTTCTTGAATCTCCACAACATAAGGTGGGCATGATGGTTCCGCATTATACACTTGCTGAGCTTGTCTATCGTTTAGATTCAGATTTGGCTGGGAAGGCATTTTGGGTTGCCTTGGTGGAGCAGAAGGTAACAGTTGTGGTTGGGCAGGTGGAGGTAGAAGAGTGGGAAGAAAGCTGTATTGGGGCCTCCACCCCTGATGAGATGCATTCCACTGAGGTTGCGGTTGAGCATAGGATTGAAATGAATGGGTGGTTGGTTGGGTCTGATATTGAGATGTGAAGGACCAAGGAGGCGTCGTGGACCAGGAAGGATGAGTATGGGAGGCCCAGGAAGGTATGGAGGTGACTTGGTTGGGCTTGTAGTATGCCTGAGATGTCCCTTTCATCCCCTGATGGTATGGTCTAGGTCTATGCGGCCTCTTTTGGTTTATGTAATAGATCTGTTCAGTGACTCCTTCGACCCCTTGGTATACAACTTTAATTCAAGGCAAGGAAGGGTAGTTATCTGTATAATGATCTTCTTCACAGACTAGACAAACCTTTATATAGTTCAATGGTCATTCATCCCTAGGATGCCTCCTAGTGCATCTAGGGAAAAAAATGGCCAAAGCCCTCTCTACTTCCTCTTGTTTTCTTTTGATATGTAAGGTATCCATTTGCATGGAAAGAGTCTACAACATCTCACTCTTGAAGTCTTCCAGCATGTTTCCAATTTCACCTTTAATGGATGAATTGGAAGAAGAGATATTGGCTATGGGTTGAATCCCCATAGCTTTCTTTCTGGCTACTCTAGATGGCTTCTAAAAACAGTCTTTATGTCCTCATAGGATAGTTAGTACATGTCTCCCCCGGCCAGTAGATGCAGGGTGTCTAAAAGGTCTTCGTAAATCCCCCTGAGTAGGACCAACTTCAGAGACTCAGGGTCTAGTGTACACCTGGCCCTTTTGTAACTAAGCTAGAACCTCTCTTCATAGTCTTCTAGGGACTCATCACTTCCTATGGTCATTCAAAAGATATCTTCTTTAGTATCTTTTTCCCTGCAATAGTCTCGATACTTGTTGTTAAAGGTCTGCTGCATCTGAGCCCAAGTTGTGATGCTATTGCCAAGTAATCCTATGAACCAGCGCAGTGCTATGTCCTTGAGAGTAGAAGGGAATAGTTTCAACTTTTGCTCGTCTTCTACATAGCCATAAGTTCGACAGATGACAACAAACTTGAACAAGAAGGTGTCAGGATCTTCTGTAGTCAGACCATGGAAGTGAGGTAGGGCTGAAGGACTTATATTCTCCATTTTGGTGTCCCCATTGGTCTCCTGAATGGGGAAGGTACCCTCTATTCTCTCTCCATTTCCCCTAGCATTTATGTTTTCAGCCATTGGCTCCAGAGGAATTTTTTCTTCTTCTTCTTCCCCTATAGGTTCTTCAAATATATCTGGTTTTTCACCTAAGGGTTCTTCTTGATTGCATCCACCGAAGAAGAGAGAAGGTTGGTTGTGTGAAGAAGTGGGGGTGTTGGGCAAAAATTTTCCTAAGTTATCTCTACTCCTATGAGGCATGAGAGAAAAAAATTTTGGTTGGTTTTCTATTTCATTTTTCCCACACTAAAAGTACCTACAAAAACTGAAATTGTAATTGAAAAAAAACAAATTGCAACTAGCTGAAATGAACTTTTTGAATGGAAATTTGTAGAATTGAAAAGGAAAGCAAGGAAATTCAGAACTGAAAGAAAAGAAATGACTAGTCTACTTTTGCCGAAATAAACTATTAGCATAATGTTGCAATAGGAAACAGAAAAAAAGCAGTAATCATAGAATTCTCTGACACTTCCTCGGAAACTACGCCAAAAAGTGCTGAGAGCCAGTATTTTAGCAAGAATGTTGCAACTCCTGGGCTACCAACTTTACTTTTATCAACCCGGTAGTTTGTAACAAACTTGGAAGCGTTGGTGCTAATGCACAAGTACTAGTTCTCATGGCAGGTTGTCACTTGGTTAGCCAGCACAATGTCACTAAGAGCTCAAGCCAACTTCTATAGATTTTAGAAGAAGCTCTATGTGTGATGAAAGGAAAAAAATATTACTCTACAGATGCTATTCTAACTGGAGAAAAGAGAAAGACCAGAATGTAAAGCAAAACCTAGTAAACCATAATTAACAAGCTAATTCTACTTTTTCAAAAAACACTATGAAAACCATGAGAGAAATTCCATTACCTACTCAAGGAAGTAAAACAACATCTAACCATGCTATTTTTGGAAGTAAATAAGCAAAAACAATATTTTTTTATTTTTATGTGTTTTTATGTGAATTTAACATGCATCTAATTTATTGTGTGTGAGTGTGGCAGCGAACAGGTGGCATTAGAGGGCAGTTTTAGAGCTTGGGAGGATGTAGGATGGTGTGGATGGGTCCTAGGAGTTATTATGTGGCCTTCTAGAGGCTTTTCCCACACTCGGCCTTCAAAATAAAGCCTACAAGAAAAACTATAGGAAGACACAGGAAAACTACAGGAGGAAAACAGGGAAACTACACGAGGCCTACAAGAGGAGGCTGAGAGAAATTTCTTTTGAGGGTGTGAGAGTGGGTGGAAAAGATGGATGAAGGTTGGAATGAAGTGTTAGGGTTCATAAGGTCTACCATGAATCACCAGGAGAGAGAAAGATGATTGGGTTTGCTCAAGGAGAGAGGAAGAAGTTCTATAAAAAGTGAAGGAAACTAGCGCAGAATTGAGGTGAGGTTTGGGAGATGGATAGGGCATGGATCAGATGGAGGGTGTGATTGCTGGTAAGCTGGCCTACTTCTGGAAGAGATCTGCTGCATAGAAACTAACAGTCAACCAAGAAAATCAAGCAACCAATGAAATGAGTGCATTCTAGGAAAAAAAGAGTTTTGCATTAAAATGGCCTAAACTATGATGTACAGAAGGAAATGCTGGGAAATGATGTAATAAAGGAAAGCATGCAAAAGGAATATTGCAAATCAAGAATTGAACATGATAAATAAGATCTAAAGAAAAGAAAAATTGGACTATCAACCTACTAGAGAGCTACAAACACTAGAAGTCCAAGGAATGAGGAAAATCTGTGTTTTTGGGGTAGCAAGAGAGTCTTTGCCTCAAATCATGGTCATAGAGGGAGGAAGAGAGGCCAAGGCACTATTTCTAGCCTTTTGAATCTTCTCTGATCACTGCTTAACCTACTACAAAAATCACAAATGGAAGCAAGCTACTAAATCATTCAAAGCAACCTATTCTTAACCATAAGAGAAATACATCTAACAACAAAGTAATCTACAAACTGAAGTAAAGCATAAAAAATACAAGTAAAGAGAAGCTTGGCTACTTGCATTGGGCCCTAACCTAAGAGCTTCAGCCCTCTAAAGTAACTCAATGCTAGCTCAAAAGGTTATCCATCTTGATTATAAAAAAATAGTAAAATTACATAAAACTGTCACAAAATAGTAAGCTCAAAATTTGAGCAGAGTTTACACAAGCAAAAAAAAAGTCAACCCTAGTGAGGCCCTAGGCCTCTCTACTTATTCATATGAAGCTACCAACAACTTCCATAAAATCAAGTAGGCTTGGCTCCCAAAACTCGAGATAACTATCAATCATCTTCCACTTTCTCGGCTGCCTTCTAGTGCATGATTCGACTACTTGTACTCTGAGCTGAATGAAGGGGAATTCGAAGTGAGGAGAAATAAATGAGGGGGATTCCCTCCTTTAAGTCCTCTCCTCTATCTACTTCTAGTTATTGCTATATTTTGACGACTAGATCCTTGACTTTAACCTCGAAATCCATCAATAATCTGCATTAAATACATGTTAGACCACATGGCATAATAACTAACTCAACTCACCCTATATGCATAAATATAATCAGAAAATCATACAATAAGCTAAGAGAATGGTTGATTTGACTAGGTTAGGAGGTAAAATGAGGCCATATAATTACCCATTTATGAGGCTCATCAACACTTTGCGAGACTACACAACTCTATGTTAAGATTAATCGAATGAGATGTTTTGTATCTCTCCTTCCGGCTGATCACCAAGGATCTCAGTACCTGCTTGGCCACTTGAGACTTGCTCATCATTTGGATGCAGTGAAGTGCATGAGTCGACCTCTTGGTGATGAGGCATGGGGTCGATGTCCTTTCCCAGCTCTTGCTACTCCATGTCTACATCCAGCTGTTGAAGTGCTTGTTTTACCTCATGAGTGAAGTCTTTCTCTTGTGATGGTTCACCCTGTTGGCCTGATGTTAGCGGATATGATAAGTCCACTACATGAACATGCGATCTTTCATATATTTACACATGTTTCACCCCCTGTTGTATCTGTTGCTGCTACGCTTCCCTCTCATGTTTGTGCAACTCTTGTTTTTAGAGTTTCTCCCTCATCTCATGGAACTCCTTCTCTACTTCTTCCATTCTTCTCTTATCCCTCTACCTCTACGCAATTCACATGTCACACTGATGCCTCTTTGCCTCTATTGCCATAGATACTTTATCTACTAATGGATTAGCTTGAAACTTGCAGCTTTGCTCCTCCTCCATATGATCAACATTATTCCTCTTACCTTTGTCGCGCACTAGTATGATTGCCTCTGCTATTGCTGTTGGTGTTGGTGCTTTCCGAGATGTTGCTTCATGTTGCTTCGCTAACCAATCCACAACGAAGCTGACCTGTTCATTGGGTCTGGAGGAACTATAGCAATATCTCCATGGGTGATCCTTAGTGCAATGAAATTCCCTGTGGATCCAGTTGAACTAAAATCTCGTGCAGTGATCCTTCAAAATACAATGTGGGTCATACGGATTGTAACTTCAAAGGTCGAATGGATACTTCTTCATCTTTTCTACTTCAACATCCACTTGGATACTCTGAATCTCATATAACCCAATCCGCAATGGAAGAGCAAGCCAAGGTGCCTTCTTCTTCTAGTGCAGTATAGTTGTCAATCCTTCCTATATGTGATAAGCTACTTCCTTCATGACAAGTATGTCCAGGGAAAACTTTGGTAGAACATGCGAAGGCCTATCCGCGTTGAACATTCAGATGAAGGTGTCAAATGGTGAGGCATACCAATCAACAATGTCTAATAGTGCCTCCATTGCTTCCTTTGACATGCATGCAGGGTGGATCTTGTTCAAATATCATCTTGTAGGTTGGGGTGAAAAAAAATGATCGGATAGCCGTGTGACTACTCCTCTGAAGCTGAATTCGAACAAACACTTGAAATATGTGTTCACAATAGTCTTCGTCAATGACCATGCTGAATCCAAGCCCGGGAGCTCCTGTCGAGCACAGACTACATCTAAGATGTAGGTGGACATGTAAATATTTGCATGCATACCTCCGAGTGATTCCTTTAGTTGATGAGCCAACATGCCAGACCAGTTACATGGTTTTCCTTCTCTAGCCAATTGGTCCAATGCAATCACTCAACTCTATAGGAAGGTTTCCATGCTTTCTTGGCCACACAGTCGACATGAAAATATGAACAACTATTGATACGCCTTCCACAATATCTTCGTCTTGTAGATCTGGTTGGGTGTCAACCTGAATCGAGTCGACTCATTTACCTAGTCCTTTAGAATGTCCTTGTAGTTAGCACTGTTGTTGGGTAAGCTTAATGGAGTCTTCAAAATAGTTACAGGCTCTGGCATCTGATACAACTCATTATAATCTTACACCCAAAATGTTGCAAGATTCATCCCACTAACACTACTCAAGGTCATCGTCTTGGAATCAGTGTGAGAGACGATCCAATGTATCATGTCCACACATGGGAACACGGGGTATCTGCATGCAATTCGATACAAGTCGGACTTGTGGGTGTTCACATACACTTGATGGTCTTCGAGGTCTTCCTCAAAAGTGCCTGCAAATGCTTCATTGACTTCTTGCCACTTGAGTTTGATGTCCCTATCTAGAAACAAATTTGTATCTTCATAGATCAGTAGACTAGAGGACACTCGCTCAATTGTTTCCTTTCCGTCAGTGTCCTGTGATCCCACTCTTTTGGAAGTCATTGATCCTATACTACTAGGAAGCGAATGAACAATTGATAGATCTGGAGACAAGAAACATGCATGGAAAGAAATCTGCCAGTGAAAACTAAAGCAAATTCGGGGAATGACATAACACATACTTGGGGAACTGATAGGTAAGTTTGTGTAATTTCTTCTGGGAGGTTGGGTGATTAGCTACCAGAACTACACAAAAGGCAGTCTAGGATGTCTGGGAGGCAAGATTGGTTGCTGTATATGCACAACGTGCAATCTAGACTGGATGTTGGCTGTTGGGATTGCACAATGCACAATTCCAACTAGGAGTGACTATAGGCTGAGGGACTGCATTGCGCAATTTTCTAGGCTAGTAACCACTATCCCTCAGAAATGCACAAAACAATCCCGAAGGACAGTTCCTGGGCAAAAATTTACATTTCTAAAGAGGAAGACAAAGCCTTCCTTCCTTAGATTGCACAATGATGTCTCAGTGAAGGCAGAGTCTGGGCCATGGTTGGCTAGACTAGCCGATGGACAACTGAAAGAAAATATGAAACTGAATGCATGGAGACACCAAGTGAAAGTAGAAGTGATTGATAGTGCATGCATGCATGAATGAAAGATTTAGTAAATAGATCAACATGCATGTGGGTGAAGCGAGTCACTAAATCGACAAACATTCATGCAAAACAGTTTCACACATGCAATCACAGTGAGATAGCAACAAAAATTGAAATAGTGCTAGGACAAGCTAGTATACATGTAAACGATAGCAACCATTCAAAGAAATAAAGAAAACAACACACACAAGTAAAAACATAAAAAGTGACATAAATGTTGAAAAAGACAAGTTGACGCCACTTACCCGTGAATAGATGAGTTGGATGTGTCGAAGAGTCTTCGATGTGTTGTGGGATGTTAGAGCTCCAAGATTGATGTGAAATAATGAGCTCTAATGTGTCGAATAAATAATTTTTGAGCTCATGACACGCATGCCACAAATCTAGGAAAATGTGACACTTAGAGGAAAGTTCCTAAAACAACTTTTCATGTAACCTCCAGTTGCTAAACATATCTCTCTGAATCATGGGATTCCTTTTCCATGTTTCCTTTTCTATTCTGGGAAAAATCAAGCCATGCATGCAAGTCAATTTTCCTTGGTCCTGGGTGGAATTGGTCAACCCAACTGCTCATGCATGAAGTTGTTCAATTGCTGGAAGGAAATGCACATTTTTGGCTAGGAGCTGGGTTAGTTGCCTGGGATATTTGCACAATTTCTGGGTAGAGAAGATGACTTGTTGCACTAAAAATTGTCACCTTGACATTCTGCAATATGTATGAGTCCATTACCACTCATACTTACCTCCTTTGCAAGTGTAAATCGTCAGTTCTTCATATCAAGCCTTGAAAATAAGAGAAAGCCCTCAAAATTCTCTAAAACTCTGGTTCTGCACTTTCTCTTTGCATTACCTGCGGTCCTGCACCTAATGGTCATGTCTCCTGTGCACCTGATCACTCTATATCTGTGTTATGGGTGTGAACCCCTGTAAAAGTTTAAAAGGCATGAATATATTATAAAACTGAATTTCAGTCATTTCTAGAAGCTTCTGGAAGTAATCTTGAGGTGGCAAGTTCGCTCTCTTAAGGTTCATGCTTCCCATACCTTAAGGAGCTAACCCCTTGATGTGAGGAGCTTATCCCTTTGAAGGAGGACTCTATCCCTTCATAGGTGGACCTGTAACCTCCTTCTCTGCACTATAAAATGAAGCATTGGGCTGGTTACTTGGGAGGTTGAAAGTTGAATATTTTTGAGGTGAAATGTTGCTGGAACTTAGTATTCTTAGTTGAGCTTTTATGAGTATAGATTACATACCTCTAAGATCTCATTTGGAGGAGTGCAAGGCTTGTCAAGGTAAAGGAAATTCCTATTTCGGACCCTAGGAAGAGCTTGTTCAACATCAAGGCTGAAAAGGTTGTAAGGTTCTTCTACTTCAAAGTTAATACAAATAAGTTTGTTTTTCTCAATAAGTTGTTCATTTATGGTTTATTTTATGGATTCCTTGATCACCATAATATACATGATTTACTATATTTGCTATGCAGGTGCTATTTGATGTTTTCTTGTTTGTGTTTGTAGGTCTTTAAAGGATAACTCTTTCGGACGATCGAGGGATGATTACAACGAACAAGCGTTGGATCTAAGGTAGGATCGCAACACTTCTATAGTTTTTATTTGTAAATTGTATATGTCTAGAGAAAGATAGATTTCTTTGTCTATTTGTTGCTAGATTATCTTGTGATACTAGGGAGATCGGTCTTGTCTGCAAGAACGATTTATCCGGCCAACAAATTGGCGACTCCGCTAGGGAATGAATTTGATTTTTGGTTTTCCTTTGTTTTGACTTGAGAAACTTTTTTTTGTTTCGTATTTTTGATTGATGTATGCTGGCTTGGGTAGTTTTTAGAATCTGGATTCTTTTTTGTTTTTTTCAAAGTTTTCAGGGGACCGCACTTTCTCTTTACAGACAGTGCGGGCATCTCCACACTTTTCCTTTAGTAAACAGAGCAGAACCGCACCTGTTTCTTCTGGAGCATGCGAACCTTGTAAATTTTTTTGAAAAACCTAAAAATGTTTTCTTCTAGTTAAGTTTAGATTTCATTTAAGGTCTTTAGTGTCTACCCATATCTGCATTTGTCCTGTCAAAAATCTCTTGTGAGTATGTTCTGATAGTAATTTTTGTTTTGGATGATTTTCTAGAAGTTTTGCATGCTTGGAGTGGTTTTCACTTTGTCTCTATAGTGACTCAAAGATCAGAAGCTTGAGAAACCTTAGATCACCCTAGTGTCTTTTTGTCTTCTTGATGAGTCTGACTTGGTTGTAAAATCTATCCTTTGTGAGAAATAGATTTACTTTTCTCCTTGCAAATCTTTGAACAAACTTTGTTATAAGTTTTGAATTTCATTTTTACAAAAGAAAACATATCCGGATTTTTTTTGGTTGATTTGTTATTATGAAAAAATGAATCCTTAGTTTACTGAACAACTAAGAAAAACGTCCTCAAAAATAATTGAAGCTTCTATTTAATTAGATTAAAAAAAAACAATTGATCTCAAAATTTGTTTTGTAGTTTTGAGTGTTTTTCTAAAACTTGTAGATCTCTTTTGAAGCAAATTGTTTTTTGTAGTTTCGAGTTTTGGAAAAGGAAAGGGATTTATTGTGAGCATTAATTAGTAGTCTCCTTTTGAGTTCTTATTGAAAAAGACAACAAGATTTTCTTTTTATTTTCATGTTGAAAGAAAGAATTGTTTCTTAAAGAATTTCATTCTCGAACTCGTTCTTTTAGCTAGAATTTCATTGAAAGAAAAATGAATTGCTTATCATTTAGGTGCATCTTTTTAGTGTTTTTGGAGTCGAGTCTTCACACCATCAAAGTTTCATTTCCATACCTATTGACTTAAAGAACAACCCATAAAAGCAACGCTTAATTAAAATTGATCTAGTAATCTTTTTTTATTTCTAGGGTTCTTATCACCAATATAGCTTAGGCTAGTATCTTGGAATAGGGAGTAATTAACTCTCAAAGATAGTTAAAACAAACAAGTAGATGCATCATGTGGTAGGAAATAAATCCAATTGTAATTGATACATTCTAGGAAGCTTCTCTTAAATGAATCAATCACGAGATCATGTCCGAACTTTTGAGATAATCAAGTCTGTTTCATTGGGAAAGATAGAAGATTTGCGCATATTAAAAACAGTAAACCTAGGATTAACCATTGTTGAGGAGCCTGGGGTCACTTGTTGGTAAACCTTGGATTGATCATGTCGAGGAGACTTCAAGGGGATTGAGCTTTGTTACTCTGCCCTTGCGCGTATATCGGATCATAAACTGTTCCCCCAGTTGTATTTGTTGTTGTTGGTAACCTTAGTGTCCATAAAATTAAGATTATTTCCTAAGGTGACAGTGAAGGAAGGGTCTCACTGTACCTGGAGCAGACGTCAACTAGACTCACTTGGACTCTCTGGGGTGTTCTCTTCACTCGAGATGGTTTTGTGAAGAAACTTGTGCCAATCTGTTTCATTAAGCAGGTTGTCAGGGTAACTATTCCAACCACTCTTTCTGTATTAAAATTCTACGATGTTGGATTTCATTACCAACTAGTGTTTTTAGTACGGGAAGTTACTTTTTGTGTGTGGTTTGAACTCTTAATTTTTTAAGCGTGTGATTCAGTTGTTTGTTTCTTTAGAGACTTTAGGTGCTTTTATTGAAATTTTCTTTGTTTGCGTGTGATTATTTTCATTCTACACCTAGAGATTATTATCCTTGGTCGATCATGTCAAGACAGTAATCTATGTTTTCCCAATCACTAGAAACATTTTTATATGGCGGTCCTACTGTTCCTTTGGGGTACCAGTCACTTTTTGCTACTTTTTCAGGAGCAACTCCTCGACCGACTGAACATCAGCTATCACTTGGTAATAATGGAACTAAAACGTTGAACGTAGAGCAAATTTTTATGATGTCTGGTAGTATTCCAAATCCTCAAAATCAAGGTAGTCAATTACTGCCTAGGGGGCAAGGTAGTCAGTTACCGCCTGGGGGCAAGGTAGTCAGTTTCCACCTAGAGGGATACCTCAAGATTTTCAACCTTTAGGATAGTACATACCGCAAGGTCAACCCCAAACTCATTATACTCCTCAGGATGCCTATCAACCTTAGATTTACTATGTGCCTTAGGGTTATCAACCTCAAGGTCAGTACCCAACTCAAGGTTTCCAACCGCCTTTTGGTCAATCATTTTTACAAGGGGCTAGAAATGTACCACCTAATTATCAGCCCTACGTTCAACCAAGTTATGGTCCTCCATATGGACAACCTTTTATGAGTCCCGGAATGAACATGGTGTGCGATCCGCCTCAAACTCAATAGACTTTGCAACCTAATGTGCAGTTACCTTATCAAGTTGGACAGCCTTTGGTTTCTAGTCCAACCCATCAACCCGTCTAGCCTACTGTTCAAATCCCTGTATCTAGTACAGTTCAACAGCCTGGGCCTAGTTCACCTCAGACTCCGCCTCAAACTGTTGCTGCAACTACTGCAACCTCTTTTCAACCTACCACACCTCGTTCTGGAGTATCTTTAGCTCTGGTTTCTACTATCCCTGCATCAATACAAACTCCTCAAGTCTCTATGCCACAGTCAGGACCTATAGTTCAGACTTCGGTCCAGACGCCTGCAGGAAAAGCTGGTCCAAGTATGATTGCCATAATTCAACCGCAGTTCACTTATCCGCCATACCAGGGATAGTATCAATTCGGTCCTACTGTACAAAACCCAGTTTATCAGAATCAACCGTATCCTAGCTATACTTATCAATAGCCTCAACAACCTCAGTTTGGTCTGGTTAATCTTGGTTTTCCAAGTTGTCACACGGAAAGAGTCGTTAGTGCGGACACAACCGACCTTCCTAGAAAGCCTAAGACTCTCTAATGACAAACAAGACAAATAAGAGCAATCCTTCCCTAAATATGCTTTTACAATATGAGAAATCAAGTGTTTAGATCCTACCTGTAATCCAACGCTGTTGTAGTAGTCCAGCTTCGTTGATCCGGATGAGCTCCTCCTTCCCTTCGAAACCTGCATTCACCAACAATCAAACGATTAAATAGCACCTGAATATCACATAAAATAAAACATATTTAACATGTAGACCAAGGAGTACATGAAACAACTCATTAATAACAAATTGTTGAGAAGAATGGACTAATTTGTATTAAAAGGTAACAAAAGGAACCATTACAACCTGAGCCTTGGTGTTCTGCAAGCTCCTCCTAGGGTCCACAAGAGTTCTCCCTTACTCTGATCAACTCACCCACCTCCCAATGGAAACAAGTAAAGATGGTAATCTCTCCTCACAAGCTTCTACAAGGAAGTCCTAATTCCAGCAGCATCTACCCTTAGGAATGTTCAGCTTTCAACCTCTCCTCCCTTTGGCCCAATACCTGTATTTATATTGCTCTAGATGAAGTTATTCAGGTCCACCATCAATGGGATAAGCCGCTCTTTGTATGGGATAGCTCCCCTATTGATGGGATAAGTTCCTCTTTGGTAGGGATACATGAACCATCTGGAGGCGCTTCATACACGTCAAACATGCCTCTAGAAGACTCTAGAAATGACCACAAGTAACTTTTTTGGAGTGAAACTTGCGCCTTTTTACCTTTACAGGAGTACGCACCCATCCTTTTACATACAGAGCATACAAGTACGCAGGTATTGTGAACTTGGGTTGCATACCCGCAGGTAAGGCTAAGAGAAACTGCGTACCAGAGATAATTGACTTTAAATGACTTTTCTCTCTTTCTTGAAGTTTGACATGGAGAGCAGAGGCATGAGACTTGCCAAGGAGGATAGTATGACAGTGGATGGAGCCATACTAACTACAAATAGCCATGGTGACATTTTTTAGTGTAACAGATTGCCCCCTAAAGTGCGAAGCCTGTAATAGATTAGGGTTTTTATGATCTAGGAAGGGTGAAGTACTTTAACATTTCAAGGAGTATCTTATGGAGGACCCGGTCAGAACCTGCAAATATTCAACACAAAATACATATATAAGATGATATCATTGCTGAGGTAGGCATTCCCATACTCAGATTGAAAACTTTAACTAATCATCTAACTACTGTTCTAATACAAGAATGATTTTGCAGTACATCACAATCATAGACTTTTGTAGACACAGTTTGGACGCAGCCATCTGTTTATGATTAGTCTACTGTATAATGAATACAAAACTCCTCGCAGCCTGGATGGTGGAAACTAGATCCAGGGTCTTCATTTCTACTTCCCAAATTGGTACGATTCTATCCATGTGAATAAATGAGTTGACGTTGAGCATGGTAGAAACCACTTGATTACCAGTCAATGATGTAAACTGTTAACAAGTGTGAGAGAGACCACCAATGATGTCAATGGTTCTCAAAGTACCCAGTACAATCCATGAAATGTGAATGAATGAGTTGATGTCGAACATGTCAGGGAATCCTTCGATCGAAAGTCAATGATGTAAACTGTCGTCAAAGGCGAGAAACCTGCCATTGATGCATGCGGACTTCAAGGTACTGTCGATTTCTAAGTCATCTTTCTAGATAATGTACTGATGTCGATAGAAAGCGACTCGTTGCAGGCAAGCCCACAACACGAAATCATTGTTCAAGTTGAAGAAATGTTGCTGTAAAGACTGACTCAGGGATGGTCAAATGGATGACAAGTATTTTGCATATGAATGGTTTATTTGCAGAGACCTCTTGAACACATAACGACACAACAGATGGCTTGGTGACGATTGACCCAAAGTTAATACCCAGAAACGGTTGAAGACTTTCAAAGTGGTTTGATCAACTTTTTAAGGCAAAGGATTTCCCAACCCAGGTGAATGAAAAGTGTCATGTTCAAGAGTGGTGTTAAGGTTCTTTTGTAACAAAGGATAACAAATCGGTTCAATCTTCTCTCTTTTCCCCCACCATTTCTGGCAAGTACCTCTTTATTTTTTACAAGCTTGAGGAGGATAACATATGCTTGATTATAAGTTCATCCTTCGGATGAGTCCAACTTAGTTTAGATTCGGACCCTAAGAAGGAGTGGTCCGTTCCTGTTTGTAATTGAACAGGTCCTGTACTGTGAAATTTTAACGAGTCCAGTATAGGAGAAACTCGGCGTTTTTCATTTTTAGAGAGTCTGAAAAAACTAAAGAAGACTCCACGGTGAACTTTTTCGTAAATTTGTGTCTCCCAAGCCCGAAAAAGTATAAAATAATACCTGAGAGAACTGCTTGATCTTACGACCAAGGGGTACTTTCATGATTAGTGTCTCTGACCTGAAAAGTAAAAAGTGATCAAGGACACATCGTTTTATTTCCGTATCGAGTTTGAAACGACAAAAACTAGGCAATCTTTTCCTATTTTTTATGGTCAGAAAAGAGCTATAAGAGGACCGTCTTTTAGTTCCGTTTTAACGAGTGTAAAAGAAACGCTCGGCAATCTTTTCATGTTTTAGGAGTCAGAAAAGAGCTTAAAAGATGACTCTGATGTTTTGGTTTGTGAAAAATGATGATTTTGCTCTAAAGGCCTTTTGTCCTGCACAAAAACGACACATTACTCATACCTATTTAGGATGGGTAAAAATACATTGAAAAATGTCCTTTCATGGTAAAAAATAAACAAACTTAGCATTCATTCATCCAAAAAACCTATAAAAAGACTTTTTACTATGTCATTTTTACCATTTTACTGCTGAGGTTGAGAAAAGGGCTTTTGACAAGAAAACTTCCCATGGACTTTGCGGAGAATCCGACCATTAGAATCGAGTGTCGTCTCTTTCAGGTATTTCACAACATCCTCCTCTTCAATTTCATCTGTTTAGAATTTCATTTCAAGTTTTAGTTTGATTTTTTGGAGGGTTTAGGGTTTTAAAATGCATTTCTCGGGGGACGCAGGTGCCCCATGGGCGACCTGCGTACCCCGATTTTTTCGTATATGGGAAAAAAGTCGGGGTACGCAGCCCGCCTTCAGACCAGCTGCGTACCGCCGCTCTGTCTTCTGAACGCGGGGTGCGTACCCCGTGAAACGCGGTTTTTTAAACCCCAAACCCCAATTTTAACCAATCAAAAATTGTTTAATGAATTCTAACTATTGTTTTTTGGTGTGTAGGTCACTCACCATGCTCGATTGGCGTGAAAGAGAGCACGAAGACATTGATTTGGCCGCAATAGGTCATCAACCTTCTATTGATGCGTTAAAGGCATGCGGTCTCTATAAGTACTGGGTCATACCTGGCATGAGGGCCCAGGTGCCATTCTTAGAGTGGCTGGTTGAAAGGTGGAACATTCAGGATCAATGTTTTTACATCGGAGAACACCAGCTCGAGATAGAGTCCTCCGACATATACTTTCTCACTGGCTTGCCTAACAGGGGCGAGTAACTCTCTCTATTCGGGACTAGGCCGGGTGGCCAATCCCTTGCTAGTCTCCGGCTAGAGTGGTGCAACAATCAAAACCAGGAGAAGGGGATAGAAATCAAATATATATCCCGACCTGAACTTATGGTAATTGCCTTTACAGTTACCAGACTTTGCGGTGCTACCGCTTTGCACATAGCCACTGGATCCCAAATGCGGATGGCTATAGATTGCTTCCAAGGCACCATATTCAATTGGTGCGATGCTGTGTTGGCCAATATGAAGGGCCAACTAACCAGGGCAAAGAGAGGACAACTGAAGACCTTTGGATACGGGCCTTTAGTTGTGAGCTTTGCCCTAGAGAGAGTTCCAATGCTGATCCCCCAGCATCTTACAGTTCCAGTTGGGGCTCCTCGGGAGCCTAAGTTGACGAGATGGGTCGCGGTAATGGCCCGGCATCCTGACGAGGGAGCAGCAGTTGTTCGATTTCCTGATGGTTACTTTCACTGGCTGGAGGGCCAGGTCTTTGCGATTCAGGATTTTCCGTATGCCGGAATGGATTTTCGCAATGATCCGGACATGGTTCTTCCACAGGGAGAACAATGGGACGACAGAGGTACTTCATTCTTCACAAGTTTTTAAATTATGTATTTTTTTGTTTTTTATATATCGTCTCAAAACTGACAGCACAAATTTTCAAAATGCAGATGTAGGTCTACGGCGTCCGGCCAACCTCCGGGCTTTTGAGAGGAGAGTACCAGCTGTACCAGCACCAGCCCCACAGGATGCGGCCGCAGAGACCTTAGCTAAGCTGGAACAGGATCTAGAGCGTCTGACGGCGGATATACCAGAGACCACTATAGATGACATTCCTATCCGACTTGAGCGCTACGTGGTCGCAGTCCCAGGACCTTTCAGGAGGTTCCTGTGTAGGGTAGCACGGGCAGTGGTCTCATATAGAGAGCACCACCAGTGATTGGCTAGTCACTTTTGTAGACACATATGACATTTTTGGTTTTTTGTACTTATCATTTTTGCCGATCATAAGGTGTTTTTCAACCTATGATCGAAGACGATGTATATTTTTGACACACTCCTATCTATATATATCATTATTACCGGCTTATTTTGTTAAACATGTGTGATGAAATGTTTATAAATTTACATTTATGATTGTTACAAATGTCTATTTGACATTCGAGATGCCATTGCATCTGCTAATGTATTTAAAGACCTTGGAATATGCTGATATTCAATGTAATCAAATTCACGTTCCAAGAGACGCACCCTCAAAAAAATCTTAATAACACTGGATTTCTAATGGCATAGACTCTATTAAGCTGTAATACAACGAGTTCAGAATCTAACCTCACTATCAAACTTCGAATCCCAAATGAAATAGATTCAGATAATAATTCAATCACTGCACTGTATTCTGCAATGTTGTTTGTTGTTTGACCGAGGCTCACCCCATGCATAGAAACTAACTCGTCAAAGGGCGAATAGATAACCCAAGCTGCGGAAGAGATATTCCATGTACTACGACAAGCACCATCAGCAAATCCAATGTATGTTTGGAGAGGCGTCGACATCTGCAATATCAAGAGTAAAACCAAGATAAGCCAGAATAATGACAAAAGCACACTCTTTAAACTAAGCACACAGCCTAAACTAAGCAAACACACCAGCTAGAAAGAAAATTAACCTAACTAGAACTAACTAAATCTCCATACCCACCATTTAAGCATAATACCTCTTTAGGTAAAGTCCATTTCTGGGCTTACCCAAAGAGTCCCCATCAAAATCTACCAGCTCATAGGCCCCTTTTGCCAGCTTTCGCTTGACAATGTAGGGCCCATGCCACATGGGAACGAATTTTCCAGCACCTAATTTATCGTTAGCTTGATCATATAATAGCACTAGGTCTCCTTCCGAAAAATTACGAGGGGTCACGTTAAGATCATACTGAGCTTTCATCCTTTTTGCGTGAGTCTCGATTGCCAAAGCAGCATCACGTCGAGTCTCATCTAATTTAGCTAAGTATAACAGACGCTTCTCCTCTTTGGAAGTAGCTGCGAGTAATTCGATAGCCATTTGAAGTGATGGGATTTCGCATTCAATGGGCAACACTGCTTCCAAACCATAAACTAGTTGGAAAGGAGTGAACCCTGTTGATGTTTTTACTAAGGTTCGATACGCCCAAAGCGCTGAGAATAACATGTTGTGCCAATTCGACCGATGAATACCAATGATTCGTCGGATCATGATAACTAGAACTTTGTTGATGGATTCAACCAAACCGTTTGCTTGAGGATAATAAGGAGTAGAACTATCATGGCGTAAACCAAGCTGGCTTGTAAGTTCTGTCATCATAATGTTTCAAAAATGGCGCCCATGGTCAGTGATTATCGCTTGTGGGACACCAAACCTAGCAATAATATGATTGAATACGAAAATCGCTGTTGTTTTGCCGTTTGCCTCGAATGTAGGCATCGCCTCGGCCCATTTAGTAAAATAATCAACCGCAAGGATGATATACGCATGCCCCCCGACCGAGTGAGGGTTACAAGTAATAAAATCGATACCCCATTTCGCAAAAGGACCAACGGCAATTATAGGGTGGAGAGGAGCAGGTGGTGTGCGCATCTTGCGATCAAACACTTGACAGTTGTGGCATTTTTGGACCGCAATGATACAATCTTTAAACATGGACGGCCAGAAATAGCCAGCACGCAACACCTTCTGAGCTTTGGCATACCCAGACATATGACCGCCACATGCTCCAGAATGACAGTCATTCAAAACCCTTTCTGCCTCTTCATGAGTTAAGCAATGACGAAAAACCAAATTCGCCCCACGACGATAAAGAGTATCTCCAATAATTCTGTATTGTTGGGACTGGAATCGAATTTTCCGGCGTTCCAACTTTGAAGCTTCGGGCCGAAAGGATTGGGTTTGGAGATAGACGATTATATCCCCATACCAAGGATCTAAAGTGCTGATAAGAAATAGAGATTCGTCCGCAATGGGTTCCTCTGCCACAGTCTCCGTGTCAGCACGCGGGAAGTCACATATCAATTCCGCAAAAACTAAGGATTTCTTAGACTTGGACTTCTCGAATTCCAAATCGAACTCCTGTAGGATAACAATCCATTTGGAGTACTTGCCCCCTAGCAATTGTTTTGTCAAAATGTAGGTCATAGGGTTGCAATCCGAAATCACTGTAGTTTTACGGAGAAGAATGTAATGACGAAAACGCTGGACAGCCTGAACAGCTGCCAGGGCCAATTTCTCCACATGCGAAATTTTTAGCTCAGTGGGATTTAACGTCCTACTAAGATAATATATCACATGTTCCATTCCGAATTCATCTTCCTGAACTAAGACCATTCCAATGGTGGAGTGGGAGGCGGCGAGATACAAAAAGTAATCCTGGTTGTAGTTGGGAGGATGCAGCAACGGTGCATGGGTCAACGCGTGCTTAAGTGCATCAAAAGATTTCTGAGCTATCTCATCCCAAGAAAATTGAGCGTTTTGCTTCAACAACCAGGTAAAACCCTTTGTAACCTCGGCGTAGTTAGGAATGAATCGACGTAAAAATTTTACTTTCCCTTGCAAACTTTGGAGTTGGCGCAAACTCGAAGGAGGAGGCAATTTGATGATAGCTTCGACCTTCGAGGGATCGACGCAGATACCGGCTTTTGAAACGACAAATCCTAGCAATCGTCCCACTTCTATGCAGAAGACACATTTGTGTGGGTTCAACCGAATTCGATAATGCCGACACCTCATAAAAATAGCGCGTAAGTGGACAAGGTGATCAGCTCGATGTAAAGAATGAGCAGGAAAATCATCGAGATACGTTTGCACAATGTGCTTGATGTCGTGAAACGCGTAAGACATTGCCCGTTGGAAAGTGGCTCGGGCATTCTTAAGTCCGAAAGGTAATTTGCAGTAAGAAAATGTCCCCCAAGGACAAATGAAAGCCGTTTTTGGTTGATTGGCAGGTAGAATATTGATTTGGTTGTAACCGGAAAAACCGTCCATAAAGGAAAATATTTCACTGCTGGCACAATCATCAATTATTTGATCGATATAGGATGTAGGATAGTTGTCTTTTGGACAAGCACGATTTATATCCCTATAGTCGATACATATTCTTATTGTTCCTTGTTTCTTGTTAACCGGAACAATATTTGATACCCAATCCGTTAACGGGATCGGATAAATGAAACCTGATTTCAACAGCTTCTCGACTTCTGCTTTAATCGCAGCCGCTTTCCTAGGGTGTATCTGATGCAGACGTTGCCGAACGGGTTTAGCGTCCGGGTAGGTCTTGATTTCATGAACAAAAATGGAGGGATCAATTCCTGGCATTTCCTCATAGGACCAGGAAACACATCGCGGAATTATTGAAATAGGACCTTGTATGTTTGAATTTCGTTATCTGTACACGAGGCACCTATATGAATGTTTTCAATAACTCTGGTTTTGACTGAAATGTCGATGGCAATAGTTTTGGAAATGTTTCCCAAATTCAACTCTGAATCAGGATGTTTCATGGGATTCTGAGCTTCTTTGACATATTCAGCTGTAAAAATTGATGAAAAATAATTTCCAAAGTCATCAGCCTCAGGTAAAAACGAAGATCTATGATGAAGATCTTCCCATGGTAGATCGTCTACACTTAGGATTTCGCGCAGTTGTTCGTCAGATGACACAACTTCGGGAAACATTATCCATTCTGAGGTTCATGTGAAAGGTGATTCCTCACGGACCACATTCATTTGGTCGAATTGGGTTGAACTGGAGTCGGAAAAAGACTGCACGGCCTCATAAGCAATTTCATATGGACTCAAAGGCATTGCATTACCGAAGGAGTCTATTTCAGATTCAGATGGGATAATCCAAGGATCATCGTAAATAATAGTGTCTGAAGTAATCATATGAATGGATGCGAATGAAGGGTCTGCATTGATCGAAGGAAAGGGAAAAGTTCCCAGTAAACCGGAATCTTTAACCAATCCTACACCAACATCCTTGTAAGGGATAGTCGTTTTACCGACATGCTGGATACTCTCTGAAGAGGCTGGGTCGGATGAAAAGTAAGCCAGCTGGTCTATCGTCATGATCTTACCATTATGTGGAAACTTTATAACTCTGAAGACCGATGACACGACCGCTGTCATAGCGTAAGACCAACTGCGAACCAAAAGAAGGTTGTAGTCTAGAGGGGCATCAACCACCTCCACATCCAGACTAACGGTTTTTCCTTCAACAACTATAGGCAAATCCTGTAGAATGCCAAACGGATGGAACCCACGGCCATCAAAGGCCTTAAGAATCGTCGGGGATTGGTTCAGTGAAGGAGAACCAAGCGATCTCCAACACTGAATCGACATAATACATGTAGAAGCTCCTTCATCAATTACAGTCCGATGAATAGGCCTGTTTTTGACTATCACTGGAATCTGGAAAGCCATTTGATGAGGGAGACGCGGTGTACTATTTTCTAGATCAAATATTATCAGGTTCGGGTCCTGAATATCAACAGCTCCTATAGCCGACAAGAGTAATTTTCGTTGTGCTGGGCATGATTGCAGCACTTCCAAAGCTGACATTGCTGAGGGTGAAACAGCTAAATCCTCAACAATGTTATAATTCTGAACTGCTCTCGCATGTGGATTGAAAGCAGACTTTCGAAGTATACCCTTGGCGGGCGGTTTAATTACCAAGTCCGGGTTAGGTTTCTCGATCTGTAGTGGATCGGAACTGGGAGCTGAGGTTGATGGATTAGAATGAGAAGATTCTGCTTCTTTACCATCAACAAGATTCTTACTACCATAATCTTGCGATCGAGTCGCAATCCGTACATGAGACATCATCAATATGGGTTCTTCATTGGCACTCGAGGAAGAACCTACCATTTTACTCTCCTGCTTCGGAAATGGATCTTTCAAAACAGCAGGAGTTGGGGAACCTTTAACGATTTTCACAACCTCTACCCGATGAGGGCAATCTCTGGTGAAATGATCTTCTTCACATATTAAACAAGGATAGCGAGGTTTGCGCTTTTCGTCGTTAGATTCCGACTTCTATTTTTTCTCCTTTGGAGCCTTGTCTGCTTTATCCTTCTTCTTGCCTTTCTTCTTACCACCGTTTTTTGATTTAGCCGTAGATGACTCTACAGCATGAATATCGGCAGTAATTTCAGGAGAAGACTCTCCTGTCGGGGAGTCCGGTAAGGTTATTATTGGAGAAGAATTCTTTGAGGATTTCTTCTTACTTTTAGTATTTACCGTACCAATCATGCCATCAGCAGCATGAGACCCCGAAGGGGCAGCAGCAATTTGATTCGACTTAGGAAGATTTGGGATCTTCTCGTGCAATGTACCCGACTGAGTGTAAACTAAGTCAAGGTATTGGGCTTGAGCAATGACTTGCTCCTCAGTAACTACTCCGGCCTTAGCTACATCTTCAGTAATCTTCGGTAATAATGATTTTACAAACCATTCAGCTAAGATTTGGTCCGGGATAAAAACTTTCACTAAACGTCTTCGACGTCTCCATTCATGAATATGATCGGAAATATAAGTGGAGGTTGACTGTTTTAATGAAGTTAATAGCTCCGTGCCGTTATCGTATTTGACCGGCAACTGAAAATGAGTTAGGAACGAGGTAGCTAACTGGCTAAAATTGTAAAAAGAGGCCCGTGGTAACTCAATGTACCACTTGGCCACGAGACCAATGAGCGTACGCTGGAAAAGACGTAAGCGGATCGAATCATCCGAGATAGAATTGGAAGCACACCAGAGGTGGTAAGTCATCACGTGATTGGACGGATCCTCTCCAGACTTACCTTCGAACTTGGGTATATCACTGGGCAACTTATTTGGCATTGGCGGCCAGAACGGAAGATATTGAATTGGATCGTTCGTTAGGCGCGTCAAGTCTGGTAAATCCAAAGTTGCGATAAACGGTAACTGCCGATTAGGATCTCTAAAACTCTGGGTCACAAGACCAGTTCCAGGAGGAGGATATCCAGGATATCTAGGAACCGGAATCGCATTAGGGATATTATATCCTCCTGGAAAACCAGGATTAACCGGACCGTACTGGGGTTGTTGAGGTTGTTGATAAGTGTACCCAGGATACGGTTGATACTGGTAAACCGGTTGTTGGACAGCAGGACCGAATTGGTACTATCCCTGGTACTGTTGGTAGGTAAATTGAGGTTGAGTTGTTACAACAGTACTTAAACCAGGCTGCCCTACAGGCATCTGGACCATAGTTTGAATCATAGATCTGGACAACGGTAAAGATGTCTGAGGAGTGGTTGCAGAGACGGTAGAAACCGGAGCTGTCGATATTGGGGTAAATACTGATACTGGGGTTGACCTTGACCTTGAGGTTGATACCCTTGAGGTTGATACCCTTGGGGTTGATACCCTTGAGGTAAATATTGAGGCTGCCCCCCAAGCGGTAATTGACCACCTTGAGTTTGAGAAACGGGAACTGAACCTGACATCATGTAAATGTCCCCTACACCCAACGGTTTATTACCATTGTTTCCAGCTAATAACCCATGATCAATGGGTTGAGGAGATGCCCCCGCAAAGGTACCAGAAAGTGACTGATACCCGGTGGGAACAAAAGGACCGCCGTGTAAAAAAGATTCAGGAGATTTAGTAAACACGGACGACTGACCAGACATATTTACAGGAGTATAAATACCTCCAGGTGGAAAAGGAGTACGAGGTGGAGAAAAACCTACCCCTGAGTTGTCTAAATAATTGGTTAACGAAAGGTACCAAGTAGTACTTCTAGGAGGGCTGTAAAAGATAGATTCACGCTCCCTTAGATCAATAGTAGGTTGATCTTCAAGGGTAGACACGCCTAATTCTTCCTCTGGAGCAAGTTCTTCAATAGCTATCAAACCAGTAGGAAGATTTTCGGTGATGACTCTTTCTACCCTAGGTGAATCTGGTACACTAGAAGTTGGAGTAACAGGTTCAGATATTTCAGGTTCTTCGCCTATATCACTAGTAGATGAAAAACTACCAGCAAGCTCAGAAACTTCAACTACTTCAGGGTTATAACCTGTTTCTAGACTTTGGTAATCTTGATGGACTACCAACGAAGACTCTCCTTCTTCTGGTGAACCTACTCTACTGCCGCTAGGAGGAGTTACAAGGACCTTTAAACCTTCGTAATGACTTGGGACCTCTTGAGGAGATTCACCCCGTAGTCTACGGGATTTCCTCAACAATTCGGCCACAGAAACAACCTCAGGAGACTTGCCCTGAAGTCTGCGGGACTGTCTCGGTAATTCCGCCACAGTTAAAAACTTTTAACAACTGCACACACAAACAAAGTAAAATCTCAATGCAAACCACCTAAAGTCTCTAAAGAACCAAACAAATTTGAAACATACGCCTAAAGAATCTAGGGCGTCAAACCAAGCACAAACAGTAGCCTTCCAGACCGAAAACGCTAGTTGGAGATGAAACCCAACATCGCCGGATTTAGTACAGAAGTGGCGGGTCGAACAGTTACCCCGGCAACCTGCTTAATGAATAGACCGGCACAAGTTCCTCCACTTTAACCGTCTCGAGTGAAGTGAACCCCCCGGAAAATCCAAGTGAGTCTAGCCGACGTCTGCTCCAGGTACAGTGGGATCTTCCCTCCACCGTCACCTCGGTAGAATCCTAAAGATAATGGTCACTAAGGTTACCAACTGCAACAAATGCACCTGGGGGAACAGTCTACACTCCGACAGCACGCAAGGGCAGAGTATCAAGCTCAATCCCCTTGCCGGTTCCTTGACAATAATCCAAGGTTTACCGACAAGTGACCCCTGGCTCCTCGACAATGGTTAATCCGAGGTTTACCGTTTGTAATATGTGCGTGTCTGGCGTCGTTCCCAACGAGGGAGGATTGATCCCCTCACTGGTTCGGACACGAGCTCGTGCTTCTCCTTTAAGAGGATCTTTCCCAGAGTACAAATGAGACAATTGGATTTATTCTATCACAAGATAAGCTACTTGTTTGGTTTTGTTGTCTTGGAGAGTTAATTACTCTCCTACTCCAAGACACTAGCCTGATCTAAATTGGTGTTTCAGAGCCCTAGTAAATAAAAGTTACTACGTTGATTTTACTTTAAGCGTTAATTTTATGGTTTTTCTTAAAGACAAAAGGTAGTGGAGATGAAACTGGTGGTGTGTAGACTCGACTCGCAACCACTACAAAGATGCACCTAAGATGATTTATACTACTTTTCTTTTTCAATGAATCTCCTAACTAAGAGAGTTGGAAAATGCAAATTTTATAGAAAACAACTTTCTTAGTAAAGACAATCAAAGAAACAATTCTCTTTATCTTTTCAAAACACACAACTCATGACCACTAATTACTCTACGAAATTTCCTTTTTCTCCCAAAAGTCTACAAGTGCTACCAAAGCAAACTTTTTCCAAAAGAATTTTTGTGTTTTTTCTATGTTAATAAAGCATGTAAAACTATTTTATCAAATCAAATTTAACAAATCTAAGACAATCAAATCAAATTCACTCAAAAGCAAATTAAAAGGAAATTTACCTAAAAGCAAAAAATAATGAGGACAAAAGCCTACAAGGATGATTCCCGGATGTTTTACTTAGTCAAAATGCAACTAAGGATCAGTTCATGCAGAATCATAAACTAACCAAAAAACAAAATCGAAATCTTTTTGTTCTTTTTTCTCAAGAATGGAATTCAAAGGCTTTAACAAACAAACTTTTCGAGATTCGCAAAGAGAAGACACAAAGGTAGGTCTCTCACTAGGGTGACTTCTATGACAGGCCCGACTCCTAAGAGGACTGATCAAAACCAGGGAGATCCAAAGTTTGACAACCCCTAATGCCAAAGTCACTACAGGACCAGTTAAAAATCAAACCCTAAGGAAAAATCCCTATGAATTCCACCAAAACCCTCGACACTAACGGGACAAGTTCAGGTGAAGATCTTTGACAGTAAACTGATGGATCTGGGCAGTAAAAACAAAGTAAAAGCAAAATCTAAAGAGCAAAAAGCAAAAATTGAAATTTTCTCAAAATTGACAGGGGTACGCAGGTCATCTGTTCACACAGGCGCGGGTACGCACTGTGCGCAAAGACGCAGTGCGTACAAGTACGCACTGTGTTAAACCCAGAGACTGCGTACTGCTGGCAAGGCTAAGAAAAATAAAAAACTAAATTGACTCTAAGCTAACCCACCCAAATACACAGCTAGACAACCAAAAATCAGAAAACAAGCAATTTTTCTCAGATCAAAATATCAAATCAAAAAGAACTCAAACACATTCATGGAGTCCCCAGTGGAGTCGCCATTTTGTCACACGGAAAGAGTCGTTAGTGCGGACACAACCGACCTTCCTAGAAAGCCTAAGACTCTCTAATGACAAACAAGACAAATAAGAGCAATCCTTCCCTAAATATGCTTTTACAATATGAGAAATCAAGTGTTTAGATCCTACCTGTAATCCAACGCTGTTGTAGTAGTCCAGCTTCGTTGATCCGGATGAGCTCCTCCTTCCCTTCGAAACCTGCATTCACCAACAATCAAACGATTAAATAGCACCTGAATATCACATAAAATAAAACATATTTAACATGTAGACCAAGGAGTACATGAAACAACTCATTAATAACAAATTGTTGAGAAGAATGGACTAATTTGTATTAAAAGGTAACAAAAGGAACCATTACAACCTGAGCCTTGGTGTTGTGCAAGCTCCTCCCAGGGTCCACAAGAGTTCTCCCTTACTCTGATCAGCTCACCCACCTCCCAATGGAAACAAGTAAATATGGTAATCTCTCCTCACAAGCTTCTACAAGGATGTCCTAATTCCAGCATCATCTACCCTTAGGAATGTTCAGCTTTCAACCTCTCCTCCCTTTGGCCCAATGCCTGTATTTATAGTGCTCTAGAGGAAGTTATTCAGGTCCACCATCAATGGGATAAGCCCCTCTTTGGATGGGATAGCTCCCCTATTGATGGGATAAGTTCCTCTTTGGTAGGGATACATGAACCATCTGGAGGCGCTTCATACACGTCAAACATGCTTCTAGAAGACTCTAGAAATGACCACAAGTAAATTTTTTGGAGTGAAACTTGCGCCTTTTGACCTTTACAGGAGTACGCACCCATCCTTTTACATACAGAGCGTACAAGTACGTAGGTATTGTGAACTTGGGTTGCATACTCACAGGTAAGGCTAAGAGAAACTGCGTACCAGAGATAATTGACTTTAAATGACTTTTCTCTCTTTCTTGAAGTTTGACATGGAGAGCAGAGGCATGAGACTTGCCAAGGAGGATAGTATGACAGTGGATGGAGCCATACTAACTGCAAATAGTCATGGTGACATTTTTTAGTGTAACACAAGTGGTTATAACATTCCTAATGCAAATCCGATTCCAGGATATCCTCCTCCTAGGGCTGGTCTTGTTACTCAAGGTTTTCACAACCCTAACCGTCAATTACCATTTATTACAACTTTGGATTTACTTGATTTGTCGCGCCTTATGAACGATTCGATTTACTATCTTCCGTATTGGATGCCAGTGCATAATAAGTTGCTTAGTGATATCTCAAAATTCGAGGGTAAGTCAGGGGAGGATCCGTCAAATCACGTCATGACTTATCATCTCTGGTGTGCATCTAATTCTATCATTGATGATTCAATTCGATTACGTCTTTTTCAACGAACTCTCATTGGTCTTGCTGCCAAATGGTACATTGAGTTACCACGAGGCTCTTTTTATAATTTCAGTCAGTTAGCCACTTCTTTCTTAACTCATTTTTAGTTGCCTGTCAGATATGACAATGGCACAGAACTGTTAACTTCACTGAAACAATCCACGTCCACATATATTTATGATCATATTCATGAATTACGATGTAGAAGGCATTTAGTGAAAGTTTTCATTCCAGATCAAATTTTAGCAAAATGGTTCGTTAAATCATTGTCACCTAAAATCACTGAAGCTGTAGCTAAGGCAGGAGTTGTCACTGAAGAGCAAGTCATTGCTCAGGCTTAGTACCTTGACCTCGTTTATACACAGTCAGGTACTTTACAAGAAAAAATCTCTGATCTTCCAAAAACTATAGTTCCTTCACGGTCTCATGCTACTGATGGCATTATTGGTTTAGTTAGTATTAAAAGAAAGAAGAAATCTTCAAAGGATTCTTCTCCTACAGTAACTTTACCTGATTCCCGGAAAGGAGATTCTTCCATTGAAGTTTCTACCAACGTCCATGTCATAGATTCATCTACGACCAAATCTAGTAGTAAAGAGAAAGGGAAGAAAAAAAACAATCAAAATTCAAAAGATAAAATGAATAAAAATGAATCTACTAATGAAAAATGAAAACCTCACTATCCTCATTTCATTTGCGACGAGGATCATTTTACCAAAGAATGCCCACATCGAGCAGAGTTTTTGAAATTCGTTAAAGGTTCTCAAATGCCTGCTATCTTGAAGGATGCTTCTCCTACTCAAGATAGTAAGGTGGTTGCTTCTTCCTTGAATACCTCAAAATAACGCATTATGATGATGTCTCATCTCAGGATTGTGATGCGATCGCAAGATTATGGTAGTAAAAATCCTGTCGATGGTAAAGAAGCAGAATCTTCTAATTCAAATACGTCAACAACACCTCCTCCTGGTTCTGGTCCATTACAGATCGAGGAACCCAACTCTTACTTAGTAATCAAACCGCCTGCTAAAGGCATGTTTCAGAAATCAGCTTTCAATCCACATTCGAGAACTGCTCAGAATTATAACATTGTTGAAGACTTAGCCATTGACCCTTCAGCAATGTTGGCTTTGGAAGTGCTGCAATCATGCCCAACACAACGTAAATTACTATTGTCTACTATAGGAGCTGTCAATATACAGGATTCGAACCTAATAATCTTCAATTTAGAGAAAAGTACACCCCGCCTTCCTCATCAAATGGCTTTCCAGATTCCAGTGCTAGTCAAAAACAGGCCTTGCTTTCGGACTATGATTAATGAAGGGGCTTCTACATGTATTATGTCGATCTAGTGTTGGAAATCGCTTGGTTCTCCCACACTCAATTAGTCTCCGATAATTCTAAAGGCTTTTGACGGTTGAAGGTTCCATCCTTTTGGTATTTTGTAGGATTTACTATAGGGGTCAAAGGCAAAATCATAAATCTAGATGTGGAAGTGGTTAATGCCCCTCTAGATTACAACCTTCTCTTGGGTCTTAGTTGGTCTTATGTTATGACTGCTATTGTTTCATCGGTCATTCAGCTTATAAAGCTTCCTCATAACTGAAAGATCATTACAATAGACCAACTGACTTATTTCTCATCTGACCCAGCCTCTACAGATAGTGTTCAACACATCGGTAAAATGACTATCCCTTATAAGGATGTTGGTGTAGGTTTGATTAAAGATTCTAGTTTACTAGAAACTTTTTCCTCCCCTCCTCCTAACATATCGCCTTCTATTGCAACTATTCATATGCTTTCATTGAAAACTATTGCTTTTGATTATTCTTGGATCGTACCTTCCGATTTTGAGGTGGATTCATTTGATGGCACGATGCCTTTGGATCCCTTTGAAATTGCATATCAGGCTTTAAAATCGTTTTCCGATTCCTGACCAATCTCGAGGATAGTTTGTTCCTATGTCAACCTCGTTAAAAAATGAAAAAAGGAGTCTGGAGCACAATTCTTTGTCTTGTGTCAAGCTCATTAAAAAATGAAACAAGGATCCCCAAGGATAGTTTGTTCCTGTGTTAACCTCGTTAAAAAATGAAACAAGGAGTCTGGAGCATAGTTCCTTGTCTTGTGTCAAGCTCGTTAAACAATGAAACAAGGAGTCGTGAGCATAATTCCTTGTCTTGTGTAAAGCTCATTAAAAAATGAAACAAGGGTTATGAGACTAGTTCTTTTACTGTGTCAACCTCATTAAAAAATGAAACAACTCCCTAGAAAGTGAACCTTCATTCCATCCACCTCGTTGAATGTAATGAAGCTTGGGGGGCATGTACCTCGATTTGTGTCATTATGCTGGGGGCATGCGAACTTATAACAAGCATAGTTTTTCATTTCAAGCTTATATAAACATGAAACTGAATTCAAGCAGAGTTCTCTATGGTTCAAATTTGTGTAAAAATGAACCCATACCCGATTTACATCTGTGATTGTCGTTTTTATCCGCTAAATTTTGATAGATGAGCCTTGGTTATTTCTTTCCATCGCCACCATCTCTTTGGTTGATCATATGCTTTCACTTGGTTGTTTTACATTTCCTGAGGGACCGCAGTGATGAGTGGTTTTGTTAGTCGGCCTCTTAACCATTACATGTTTTGAGTAGTTCCACCATTGCAGGAACCAGCTGCTACCCTTTATACCACTTGTTCGTCTAGGACGAGTCTTCTTTAAGCTCTTTTCTAACTCGTAAAATATGAAAATATTGCCGAGTTTTCCCTTTCTAAGTCGTTAAATGGAATAAAAGGGCGGTCCACTTACAACTCTTTTCTAACTGTATAAACATGAAAAGATCGCCGGACTTTTGTCGTTTCAAGTTCGATACTGGTTATGAAATGATGTGTCTTTAATCACTTTTCTACTTTTCTGGATCAGAGTCACTAATTATGAAAAGTACTCCTTGATCGTAATGGTCAAGCGGATCTCTCGAGTATTATTTTATACTTTTTCGGGCTCGAGGGACAAAAATTTATGAAAAAGGACCCCCATGGAGTTTTCTTTTCCGTGTCTTTTTCAAACTCTCTAAACATGAAAAAGACTCTGAGTTTTACCTATGTCGGACTCATTAAAACTTGACAACATTGGATTTGTCACCATGACGAGACTAGAGTCCTCTTTAAACCCTTTTCAAACTCGTTAAATATGAAAATATTATCGAGTGCTTGTCTTTTCCAGCACATTAAAGTATTGGAAATGTCATCCCTCCCGTATTATTTTATCCTTTTTCGGACTTGAGGGATTATTTTACGAAAAAGTACCCCCATGGAGTTTTCTTAAAGTTTTTCTTCTGACTCCCTAAAAATGAAAAACACCGAGTTTTTTCTATACTAGACTCATTAAAATTTAACAGTAAGGGACCTGTTCAATTTTAAATGGGAACGAACCACTCCTTCTTAGGGTTCGAATCTTAAACTAAGTTGGACTCATCTGAAGGATGAGCTTATAAACAAGCAAATGTTATCCTCATCAAGCTTGTCAAAAATAAAGAGGTACTTGCTAGAAATGATGGGGGAAAAGAGAGAAAAATGAACCTATTTGTTACACTTTGTGTTTTAGAAAAGCCGTTAACCACTTTTGAACACAACACTTTTGTTCACCTGGGTTGGGAAATCCTTTGACTAACAGTTAATCAAACCATATTGAAAGTCTTCAGCCAGTTTCTGGGTATTAGCTTTGGATTAATTGTCACCAAACTATCTACAGTGTCGTTATGTGTTCAAGAGGTCAATTCAAATAAACCATTCATTTGCAAAATATTTGTCATCCATTTTTACCATCCCTGAGTCAGTCCTTGCTAATATATTTCTTCAAAACTTGATCTATGATTTTGTGTTGTGGGCTTGCCTACGATAGATCGCTTTCTATTGACTTCAGCTCATTATCTCGAAATATGATCTAGAAATCATCAGTACCTTCAAATATGCATGCCCTAATGGCAGGTTTCTCACGTTTGATGATAGGTTTCATCATTGACCTTCGATCAAAGGATTCTATGACATGATCGACTTCAGCTCATTTATTCACATTTCATGGATTGTACTAGGTATTTTGAGGGCCATTGACATTACTGGTGGTTTCTCTCACACTTGTTAACAGTTCACATCATTGACTGGTAATCAAGTGGTTTCTACCATGTTAGACTTCTACACATTCATTCACATGAATAGAATTGTACTAGTTTGGGAAGCAGAAATTAAGACCCTAGATCTAGTTTCTACCATCCAGGCTACAAGGAATTTTGTTATTCATTATACAGTGGACTATTCATAAACAGATGGTTGCGTCCATACTGTGTCTACACATGTCTATACTCTTGATGTACTACAAAATCATTCCTGTATCAGAACAATTTAGTCAATTTTTATCTAAGTATGGGAATGCCTACCTCAGTGATGATATGTTCACATATAAATATTTTGCATTGAATGTTTTTAGAGGTTCTGACTAGGGTGTCCACAAGATGATCCTTGAAATGATAAAGTACTTCACTCTTCATAGATGACAAACTCTATCTTAATCTATTATAGACTCTGCACTTTAGGGGGCAATCTGTTGCACTAAAAATTATCACCTTGACATTCTGCAATCTGTGTGAGTCCATTATCACTCATACTTACCTCCTTTACAACTATAAAGCATCACTTATTCATATCAAGCCTTGAAAATAAAAGAAAGCCCTCAAAAGTCTCTAAAACTCTGGTTCCGCACTTTCTCTTTGCATTACCTATGGTCCTGCACCTAATGGTCATGTCTCCTGTGCACCTGACCACTCTATATCTGTGTTATGGGTGCGAACCCCTGTAAAAGTTAAAAAGGCATGACTATATTATAAAAAACTCACTTTCAATCATTTCTAGAAGCTTTTGGAAGGAATCTTGAGGTGGCAAGTTCTCTCTCTTAAGGTTCATGCATGCCATACCTTAAGGAGCTAACCCCATGATGTGAGGAGCTTATCCCTTTGAAGGAGGACTCTATCCCTTCATAGGTGGACCTGTAACCTCCTCGTCTGCAATATAAAATGAAGCATTGGGCTGGTTACTTGGGAGGTTGAAAGTTGAATATTTTTGAGGTGAAATGCTATTGGAACTTAGTCTTCTTAGTTGAGCTTTTATGAGGAGAGATTACATACGTCTAAGATCTCATTTGGAGAAGTGAAAGGCTTGTCAAAGTAAAGGAAATTCCTGTTTTGGACCACAGGAAGATCCTGTTCAACATCAAGGCTGAAAAGGTTGTAAGGTTCTTCTACTTCAAAGTTAATACAAATAAGTTTGTTTTTCTCAATAAGCTGTTCATTTATGGTTTATTTTATGGATTCCTTGATCACCATAATAGACATGATTTACTATATTTTCTATGTAGGTGCTATTTGATGTTTGCTTGTTTGTGTTTGTAGGTCTTTAAAGGATAACTCTTTCAGACGATCGAGGGATGACTACAATGAATAAGCATTGGATCTAAGGTAGGATCGTAACACCTCTATAGTTCTTATTTGTAAATTGCATATGTCTAGAGAAAGATAGATTTATTTGTCTGTTTGTTGCTAGATTATCTTGTGATACTAGGGAGATCGGTCTTGTCCACAAAAACAATTTATCCAGCCAACATGATTGCTGCCTAGATTTGTGCAAATTTTGGGCTGAGCATCCTGCTAGGGAAAATTGTGCAATTTTCACTGTGAGGGTTGACTGGAAGAATTGTGCAATTCTGGAACCCAGCAGGCTGCCAGATAGGATTGCATAATTTTTGGAGGGAAGCTTTGTTTCTCTCCAGAATTACATAATTTCTTAGGGGAGTTGCTCAGCCTGCAGGTGGACCAAGTCCGAATGAACAACCTATGAGGGGAATGCATCAAGCTGTGATCGACAAATCGCCTTTGTGCAAGAAAAACATTGAAGCTTGTGTACTTGATGAAGCAAGACAATGTGTTGTGAAATGTTGGTAGGGAGGCTCCGAAATGAAGCTAAGTCAAAATTTTGGAGGGCGGTTGTAGCTAATACAACAGAAAATTCCATTACGAATTAGGGCTTTAACAAACCATTTTTTTCAATTCTAGAAAACTATGTGTTTTTAACAAATTAGCCTCAAAGAACCTCGTGTAACTCTCAAAACATGATGGATTTTGGAAAACTATTTAGAGGGAGCCTACTTTGCCATGTTTTAAACAAATACCTCTCTTGTAATTTTCTAATTCAACTTAATTTCCTCGTAAACATGCGCCACATTGATTGTGTGGATACTTTTACAATTATGGGTTTTACGTGATTTTTTTATAAATCTACCTTAAATATCCTTGTGTATCTCTCTAATCTTTGAAAATTTTGGGAACCGTTTGGGTTTTATTCAATTTAATATACTGGGAAAAAACCCAATTTCACGAATTTTTTAGGTTCGCCTCCATCTACACACAAATTGAGGTCAAAGTTGGCAGTTTGAGAACTATGTGAATTTTAAGCAGATTTGTTGATTTTTCTTCTAGAAACCCCACGCGTTCAACCTGGGTGCATTCTAACTCATGTGGAGATGTTAAAATGTTATTTTAGACAAAAATCATTTTCTTTTTTTTTCTCTAAAGTACATCAAACCTTCAAATTTTCATCGAGCCCCCAAATAAGTGCAAGCACAACAATTAGTGCAGGCAGGAACTTGTTGTGCTGTACAACAACCCCCCATTTCTAAAAAACTTTTACACAAAATTTTGAATAAGAAATGGGTCCCTTTTTAAAAAATAAACTTACTAAGATTTGTGAATTATAAATAAAACTAGTACTAACCTCATTTTAAGAAAAATCTTTATCAAAAGGCCTGATGTAATTAATTCATATTGTAAAGCCTTTTGAATAAAGTACAAAGTGTTCCTTTGAAAAATGTTATAAATAATTCAACATTGCTATAAAGTGATCTGAGATCGCGTATCACAATAACAAAGGGATACATTGAAAAAGGTTCTCCTCAAATCCTCTAATTTGATCAAGGTAATCACAATCGGCAATCGGAGATATTCATTCCAAGAGTTGAAAGTCTTACCCTTTGAAACTCCCGATTGTAATCGCCAATCAGGGAAATCCAAAGACACGCTTGAGTTAATCACGCGATATATGCTTGACGAGACGGGTATTTATGATATTTATTCATCACGACTAACAGCTTGAAATGCTATTAATTTCACAGTTAAGAGTAAAATCCTTTAAATATTTCACTCGTGGTGGTTCTTAACTACATCCGACTTATCATATGTCAATCACCTTAATTATGTTCATTTTCATATTGGCTTTCAATAACATATCCCTGTGTTACAGTTTGTAATTATTTGTGCAGAGTTTCTTTGAACTCATGAATCCGGAGAAGATGGGGAAGAAATCTAAGAAGGCCAAGGCAACTCCTATAGCTAAAGAACCAGAACCGACCAAGAAGGGACTAATATCAGATACAAAATGCCTTGAACTGGGAAATGCAAGCTGGGAAAGCGTCTACAATTTGATAGAGGCAGAGGAGCTTGAAGAATTAGAAGAGGAAACCACAGCCAATTCCACCAGCAAGTTAGAAGGAACTCTCAAAGGATTGGCATGTTCATACCTTCACAGGATAGCAGCGCGGGCCAAAAATTTTCCTTACACTGATGTGGTTAGATGGGTTTTTAAGAAAATCCCAACTTCAGACAAAACATTTTCCACAACTGATGGAAAAATATTCGGGTCATTTAAACCTGAATATCTCAAGAAAATGTACCATCTACCTCCGCCCGAGAAGCACTACAACAAGGCATTCCTGGAATCATTTGCAAAATAAAATGACTTGGAGTCAAACTTGATTAGACACTGGAGGTATTTCCTAGAGAAACATAAGCACGAGTCATCGGGTAAGTATTCTGTTGACTCATTAGCTTCTCCTTATTGCTAAGCTGGCACTATGATGTGTATACTGTGGGAACAACATGATTATGCAAAATTTACTATAGATATGGTCCCGTTAATGGAAGCTGCAATTAATGGTTATATTATAGATTGGGCAAATATTCTATTTGATAGAATATCCACTGAGATATTAGAATATAGAAGGAAAGCATATACAGCTTCTCGGATTGTTCCTCCTTTTTACTACAGTGCATATATTCTTGATATTATTTGTTTTAATTCCGAATACCTGTACTCGGATGGAAGTGGACTTCCCAAGATCCTAATCCTATTCATATCTATCAAAAATAGTTGTGGAAGGCCCACTATAAGAATCACTTGTACAAAATTTGCAATGGTTTTGTCCTACTTGTATATTATTCTATCTTCAATAAGCCAGCTCCTAAGATATCTCAGGAAGCAACAATTGACCTAACAATGGTGGGTAGCTAGTTCAGAGAGGAGAAATTCACTTATGTAAGACCTTTTTGCAGTCTTATGAAACCCCATGTTCTTCCTCTATATGTTCCTGACAAATTGTTAGCCCGAGAGTTGGCATATCAGATAATAGTTGAAGGAACGTCAAAAACCATGAGGGATTCTAAGAAACATATGTGGCCTACATTCCCCCTACGGTGTGGCATTTTTACCTTACATGATTATAAACATGTAGAGAAAGAGACAGAGAAGATTCAGATGCTAAATATTGCCACCATCTTGAATAGGCAATTTGACCCAAGGAAGATTGCCTATAACATTACCTCTCAAGCTAAACTTACCAGATTTGATCATGAAGCCGATAACTTTGATGATTTGTTTGCTTCAGCCGAAATATTTTATCGGGTTAAAGGATTGGATCGTATCAAATATGGAGAAGAAGGGTTAGAAAAATTCGATAGGTTCAGAGCCCAGAGGTTGCAAACTCTATATTTGGATCTATTAGCTACAACCCCAACAGTTTAGCCACAGAGTCAAAGTGAAAAGAAAGTTGCTGATAATACTCTTGTAGTAGAGAAGCTTCTAAAAAGGAAAAGTTGTTAGAGCAGAAGTAGAGACGAGAAATAAGTATCGGACCCCTTGATTCAAGTATTTTTGTTGATCCTAAACTAATCAAGGAATGGCAACAATTTGATTCCATCATTAGTAATACTGAAAGTATTCAAGGATTGAGTACACCTGAGGTGACCACTAGTCAGAAATTAGTCATCAACACAGTTCCAACTGAAGGAACAAGCGACCCACTCATAATTCATAAGGATGTTGAAATTTGATGAAATTGTTTTAAACATAGAATAAATACTACCATTAGATGTCTTCTGCAGCCCTAAGCATAGGGCTGTAATCAAAAGACAAAGGAAAAATAAGAAAATTGATCAATCTCTTCTTTTCACTTCACAAATGGAGATAACAAATGTGGTATGGAGAGAGGAAGTTAATCCTTCCGAAGACCTCACCAAACTTTCTCAGTATGCTAGAGCATACACAACGGCCACAATGGATAAAGCATTGGAGGTCAGTAATTTGTTGAAAGAAAAGGACCAAGCAATCAGTTTGCTAGAAGCACAGGCACAGGATAAACAACAGAAGATAAAACAACTTGAACAACAATTAGCAGTCCAGAAGCAGTTAAATGATCAGTTGAATAAGAAATTGCTCAAAGAAAAACAGAGGATTGGTGACCAAGAAATTCATAAGCAGCAAGAGTTATCACAAGAATTGAGTAAATTGCAGTTATTAAATGAACAGTTGAATAAATCGAAGGAAGAACAAATCGCTCAACTAACAGTTTAAATAGAAAGATTCAAGGAATATCCCCAAGTGGGAGAATTAAGATCAGAGGCTCTACAAATTACCAGGACATTGTCTAGTCAGTTGAGTCTATTATGTTATAATATCTCATTAGTTCTTCCTCTATGTGAAATTTCATCATCCATTGTTGACAAATTAGTTGATTCGAGACTGAAATTAGAAAAGGTAGATGAAAGGTTAACAAATTTTCTCCCCTGGCAAGAATCCAAAGAGGCAAAAGTTGTTAATCTACCACAAATTCTAGAATCGCATAAAGAAATTCTATTTATAGAATGGAAATCTTAGCTAATGAAGGCAGAAAGAGCAACATCAAGATGCAGATCGACAACAAGCAATGTGGTTGAGTTAATTAATAACAGTCTTTATTTGTCAAATTTAATAGCAAAATGTTCTCCAGGGAAACTTCCACCAGTAAAAGCATTAGAATAGACATGGAAACAGGAGCTGGAGCAGAGGGAAAGATTGATAGTAGGTATTCAAAGTTTAACATGGGAAATATTTTGGTTTTTCTTTGTCAAACCATATAGTCAGCGGGCAGCAATGAAATGCCTCACCGATGTAATTGGCCATATGATTCTCGAACTTAATGATGCCACATACACTGATCAGTTACACTCATGCATGAGTCATCCACCAGAACTTCAACCGATGCTCACCATTTGTCAGCTCCAATCTCAAGATGATCAGCCAATACAGTGAACCATTTTTGACCGACTGCAACATCACTATTTCAAGAAGATTTTCAAATTTTTGTGATTTGGTTATACCGGCGCATAGCATATTTATTTCATAGTTTGTTAGTTTAAGTAGTATTTATAGACCCTTTCATATTTTTAGAAAGGGTCCTCAAATTTTTGTATTAAGACTTGGATCGGCAGTTGCACTACTGTACTTCTGATATATTTATTTTTATAAAAACTAGACCTGAATCGTGAGTTTTGATGAAGAATTATTTTATGTGATATGCACTATTCCTTTTTGTGAAAGTATTTCCAAGTTAAAAGGTAGGATCTGAATGCAATTCATATTGGAGGGGAATCAAATGCATACGGTACTACTATCTGTGTTTTTGCTTCATTCTTTTATGTGAATCAACATTTAATTATTTTTCTATTATTGATATATATATGCTCTTACAACAATTCTTTGACTTATCACTATTGAATGTTTAAGAGTTGTTATCTTTCATATATATGTGTGTCAGTAATATATAAAGATTAGTGTGATAACATTTTAATTATTACTTTGTTCAACTACTTGGACAAATTAATTATCATATGAATGAGTATTTTTGTTTATGAGTAGTCATCTATATGCCTACTTGTCAATAAGAACCATAAAAAATTGCACTAGAGGAAAGACTTCCCGGGATAGATTAGTTACTTTTATATTGTTGCATTTTAGAATAGATCATCCATAATTCCCATTAGATATTTCAATAACTGATCACTTATCCATCCCACTTATAAATCATCGGGAAAATAGTCCCATTATATCTAGTCGTAGCCACCATACCAAACGGAAAAGGAGTTGCTTTAAGGTCTGGACTGGGTGGTTTTCCCCGATGTTGATGCAGAGATTTTTAAGGAATCAACATTTTTGGCACTAGAAGGAGGGATTGAACTGTGAATGGTGAGAAAATCAAAATCTAAAATCCATTCTGAGAGTAAATCTCCCTCCACCTCACCTCTGACTTCTCCCTCGCATGCTAAATCTCCATTTTCTAAGCGAGAAGTTGAGGAAACAACAACCACTGCTCAACCCCAAAACATCTAAGATAAATCAACTTTAGAATCTTCTGAAGTTTAGTCTCTGATTCATAAACTTCAAGGATTCTAAATATCACTACAGAAATCTGAGTTATCTCAAGGTAGTGTGACTTCGCAATTTGTTTCTTCTCATCCCCTTACTAGACTTCAGAGTGAAAAGCTTGGTATTGAACCTACTGAATTACCTTTGCCTAAAAGAAAAAGAGTAAGGAAGATGACTGAAGGGTATGATAGTGAAACTCTTTCATCATCATCATCCATTACAAAGTCAACCATCCACTCTCCCACTCCAGATTGTCATTCAGCAGGGTACTGGAACTTCAACATCTGCTTCTCAACCAACTGGAACTTAAATATCCGCTCCTTCCCAACCATCTGAAACTTCATTTGCGCTATCATCCATTAGTATCTCAACAATGGCACAAAACCCATGGAGTAGTCTTGGTGCAGTCATAATGCCTGCACCTTTGAACCCATTTCCAGCTCATCCCGAGAAATGGTTGCTAAACTTCAATCCAGATGTAGGCGTACAGGCAGATGAACACATAAACAATTTTATGTTGTTAGTCAATTTAAAAGGAGTTACTAAAGAAGACGTGGTTGTTAGGCTTTTCCCATATACCCTTCAAGGATCAGCTGGGTCTTGGTACTTTTCATTACCATCAGGATCCATTACTAGTTGGAATATTTGCCAAGAGCAGTTCTTAACTAAATATGGTGATGATAGATCCGTAGCAACCTTAATCAACGATCTCTCAAATCTTAAAACGGAATCTAGAGAACCTATAAAAAAGTTTGATTAACGATTTAATAAACTCTTAAACAAGATTCCTACTACCTCAAAACCGAGTGAGCAGGTTAGAAGTGAATGATACATATCGGCCTTACCTTCAAACATAGCTATCTTTGTAGATAGAGCTGCAAAACCTACTTTAGCAGAGAATATGAAAGAGGCAGTTGTTGTAGAAAAACATATCATCGCCTTAGAAAAGAAAGCTACTCTTGAAGATAGAAAATCTAAAAAAGTCACCTTCAAAGATGATTCAAAGAAGAAAATGGTTAAAGACCCATACGATATGGAAGGTCTCCAAAAGGTTCTAAAAACTATGTCAAATAAAATGATAGAAATTAAGAAACAAGTAGCTGAGACCTCAACTAAGAAGCCATTAGAAACTTTAAGAAACCAAAATCAAAACCCCCTAATGCCATATCCAACGAAGAGTCAGATATGATTTTGCTGCTTTGGAGCTCCTGGATCATCATGGTGAAGACTTGTTGCTGGTGTGATTGGTATTCTATGGGATAGGCTACTATAGGATTTCCTACAGGATGTCCTGTAGCTGCTTTTCCATCAAAATTATTTAATCATTTTGCTTGTTGGAGCTGTGAGGATGGTGACATGGATGGAAAGAAGAAGTGGGAGTGTGGAGACAAAAGGATACTGAGGTGATGCTCTTTACTCCTCTTTGTTCCTTTTTTTCTTTGAAGACTGAAAAAAAACTGTTGAAACTGATCTTTTTTTTTTAATGGTGAGTGCAGGGATGATGATGGTGGATGAGGTGAGGTGGTAGATCATGAAGAGGGTGAATTTTAGGGACCTAAGAAGTCCATCATTTCCCTTCAGATTGCTTCCTGTAGGATTTCTAGGTCATTGTAATTCCTACAGGATCATCCTGTAGGGTTTTTAGGGGATCTTGTAGGAATATAGGGGATCCTGTAGAAAACACAGTCTTTCTATAAATTGAAGCAATGGAGTGGAAAAATGACAAAAATGATGGAGGGATGCATGGTAAGGAGTGAAAAAATTGAATATGTGAGTGGCAGGGGTCTCCTTGGGATCCTCTTTTACTCCTTAACTGTCCTTCTCGCCCACCTGCAAATGGAAATTTCATGATAAAAGATAATAATTTTTTTTATTTTTTTTTGGAAAACAACTAGGCTGTCTCAGTGAATTTTTCACCCTAGCTGTTTTCCCTAGGTGCCTCAAGAAAGGTTTTCACCCAGGGATCTTCTTATTCTCTTTTTGTTTTTGTTTTTTTCTCTTTTTTTTTTCATCATTGAGTCGCCTCAAGAGGTTTTCAACCCAAAGATGGGACTCAGGTGCCTCATGTAGGTCTTCACCTAAGTCCTTATTCTTTTTCTTTTTCCTCGGTGATTTGATGAGGGAGGAGCTGTAACTTGCTCCACTATCATCACTATTTTTGATATCATCAACGAACTCTTGTTTTGATAAAGATCTCTTGTAGATTTTCAATCAGTGTCCATTAACAAGCAAAGGAATGGCTTCTTCATCTATGGTTTTGGTTTGCACTGAACCATTATCATGGCATCTTTCTACAACATAAGGTTGGAGCCATCTTGTCCTTAACTTTCCCTTGAAGTCCTTATACTTAGCATCATATAACAATGCCCAATCGCCTCCCTGAAATTGCTTCTCCTTGGTATTTTTATCATGCTAGATCTTCCTATGAAGTTGAACTACCTCTGTATGTAGGACGACCTACATTCTAAATTCATCCAAACCATTCAATTGGAACAATCTCTCTTTCTGTGCACTACTGAGATCCAAATCTAGCTGCGCTGCCATCCTTAATGTGTTATATTCAAATTCAATGGACATCAAGGCCTCTTTCCCATAGACCATCTCATAGGGTGTGAATTCAATGGTGGTCTTCCATGTGGTATTATAGGCCCAGGTGGCCTCAACTAGCCTTTCTGCCCAATCCTTCATGCTGCTACTCACCGCCTTGGTTAAGATGCCCTCCAGTGCTCTGTTGGTCACCTCCACTTGCCCATTAGCTTGTGGATGATAGGGAGTGGAGGTCCTATGCTTTATCTTGTGATCGGTGAGCAAGTCTTCGATCATGTTGGAGGTAAACTGGCTGCCTTGGTCTATGATCAACTCTCTAGGGTACCCAAATTTGTAGAATACATTCTCCCTTAGGAACTCAGCTACCTTCTCTTTTGTTGCTGCCTTAATTGCCTTGGTTTCAACCCACTTAGTCAAATAATTAGTGCACACAATAATGTACTGTTTTTTCTTTGAAGGATGGTCAATAGGCCCAATAAAGTCCATGCCCCACTTGTCAAATGGCTCGAAATTCACTTGAGGCTATAGAGGCATTTCATCTCTTGGAGTAGGCCTTCCCATCCTCTGGCACCAATCACACTGACTAGTGTATTTTTTCACATCCTGATGAAGAGTGGGCCAATAATAGCCTGTTTTTAACACTTTGAATGTTGTCCTCTTTGCTGCAAAGTGTCCACAAGGCCCATCATAATAGGTCAGAAGGATGTCAAATAATTCCTCTTCCCTGACACACCTTCTCAAGATTTGATATGGGCCATGTTTGAAAAGATTGCCCCCAATCCAAGTGTAGGGGGCACTTTTCCTGACTATCTTGCTCTTTTCTTTGGAGGACAAGTTTGGTGGGAGTTGTTCTGATACCAAATAGTTTTATATATCAGCAAACCATGGAGAGAGAATTGACATAACAAATAAGTGCTCATCCGGTAACTGGTCTCCACCATTCTTTCTTCACCTGCAGGGAAATTTACTCTAGATAAAAAGTCTGCAACAACATTTTCCTTCCCAGACTTATCAACAATGGTTAGATCAAACTGTTGTAATAAAAGTAACCATCTTATAATTCGAGCATTCACATCTGGTTTATTCATTAAATATTTGATTGCAACATGGTGAGTATGCACAAATGTTTGATAGCTTGTAATGTAATGTCTGAATTTGTTTAATGAATTCACAATAGCCAAGAGTTCCTTTTTAGTCACTGTATAGTTTAATTCAGCCTTTGATAAGTTCTTACTGATAAAATAGATAGCATAAGGAAATTTTTCATCTATCTAACCAAGGGCTACTCCTATGGCTTTGTGTGAGGCATCAACATGAATATGAAAGGGGAGGGCCCAGTTTGGGCCCCGGAGAATTGTTGCAGTGGTTAACTTATCCTTTAGAATGTCTAAGGCCTCTTGATATCTTTTTGACCATATAAACTCAGAATCTTTGGCCAACAGGCTGAAGTCCTTTATGAACCTTCGGTAGTATCTAGCTAACCCTAGGAAACTTCTACATCTCTCTGCTTATGAGGAGGTGGGACCCTTTGGATGATGGATATTTTGTTTGGATCTGCCTGTAGTCCTTGCTGAGATATTGAATGACCTAGCACAGTCCCCATAGTCATTAAGAATTCACATTTTTAGGACTGAGAGACAGGTTCATTTCAATGCACTTGTGCAGTAATTTTCCTAGGTTAGGCAAGGCTTCTTGAAAATCACAGCCATAATGTGTAAAATCATCCATATAAATGTCCACCGCATCATGGACTAATTTGGAAAAAATACTCAAGCCTGCTCTCTAGAAAGTGGCAAGAGCATTGCATAGGCCAAAAGGAAGGACCTATTGTGTTGTACAACAACCCCCCATTTCTAAAAAACTTTTACGCAAAATTTTTAATAAGAAATGGGTCCTTTTTAAATCAACTTGGTGAAATTTGTAAGTTGATAAATAAAACTGGTATTGACCTCATTATAAGAAAAAACATTTATCAAAAGGCCTGTTAGCTTTGCTATGCAAATGGATTAAAAATAGATTCCAAAAGCTCTCAAAGGCTACAAATATGCTTATAGTCATGCCCAAAATCCATGTTTGCTGTTCAAATCATCAAGACATGACAAAAGCTACCCACCGATCAAAGAGGTTGCAAGAGGGAAGCCCTTTGGAGGGCAGAATTACACCATCGGAAGGTGAAAATACCCAAAAAATCACATACAAACCAAGATTGCAGGCTTATGAATCCGCATCAACCTCAGCCGTCGGATCTGGCCGATCAACGGTCCAGGTCGCGTCGGCATATCGCAAGTCGGAGGAGGCAGAGGCAGTGACATGATACATTACCGATGAGCGATCGCCGATATCGCTTCGGCGTATCACTATCGGCGATAACAAAAGGATGGGCCTTTAACATATATCAGCGATCGCCGACGGGCCGGACCCGACGGCGTTATGAGTTATTTTTGATAACTTATCGGGTCTGCAGTGAATATCGCTATCGACATTTTTTGAGGGGCGGGGCCTTTACATATAGCATGCCTCTGATCTGATGGGCCGGACCCGACGGCGTTATGAGTTATTTTTGATAACTTATCGGGTCCGCAGTGAATATCGCTATCGGCGTTTTCTGAGGGGCGGGGCCTTTACATATAGCATGCCTCTGATCCGATGGGTCAGACCCGATGACACTATAAAGGATTTTTCATAATATTTCAAGTCTGCGCAGGGGCCATTTTTATTGTATTTTGTGTATTGTCAATGTATAAGGAAATACACAGGAAGCCTTAGCGAATGCTGATAACGATGAAGCCCGGACCCGAAAGGGTCTGGGAAGTGAAATACATATATTTTCAGGTCCGCCAAAGTCGATTTCCTCATGTTTTGTAGCATTGTTCATGAATTTCCAAATATAAAGAAAAGCAAGGGATTGGCCGGCTGCGATATGCGACTATGACTCGAAAGGCGGACCCGATAGAAAGTTATGCCATGTTTGACGATGTTTGAAGTCCAAGTGAAACAGAAATGGGTGGGATTTAGCAGTGTCGCAGCGTTTTTGTTGTTTATGACCCAGACAAACACAATAACAGAAAAGAAACATTCACAGCTATTGCCTGAAAGGGACCGGTGCAGGGATTTCATAAGAACGGCAGCCACTCCATTGCAGGCTCAAGCGGCAAGCCATCCTTGAAGGAACCGTACAGCTATGTTATATACCAGAAGAAGGATTCGGCGGAGCGACAGCGGCCAGCAAACAGAACCCAGAAAGGGAAGGGGAAGGGCCACTACATGCCTCAACCTAAATCAAATAAAATCATGGAGCATTAACGGCCCTGCCAGTGCAGCAGTCATCGTAACGAACATAATGGGGCATCTTTGGCACGAGGGAGCTCCTATGCATCACAGCAGGCCACCCAAAATATTTGAGTATGGTTATTTCTCTGTCAGAAGAGGAAAATCGCCGAGCCATGCCTTCCTATTGAGGGAATCAATCAGTTAAACAAGACAGAAGGATAGATTAAGACACCTGAAGCCTCAAAACGCTGAGGACCATTGTAAACAAGCTATAAATAGCTGAAACAAGATGTAACAAGGGTTCAACTTTTGGAGATTATTCCTCCCCTGTTTTCTCAAGCTTCTCATCTGTAGTCGTTAGTAATACAAGCTTCTTTTGCTGCTACATGTTTAATGTCCATTTCTCTTCTGTTCTATGCTTGCACTTGAACAGTTTGTTCAGGTTTTCTGTGTGTTTGAGGCCAGATAACTGTCATCTTATCTCTGCTTTGATATATTAGATTTGCAAGCTTCTTTGCTGCCTATGGCCAGCCATTTATATGTGTGATTATATACGCATCTGCCGGTATATTCAGTAAGTTCATTTGCTGCCTGTAGCTAGCCATTCGTATAGGTCCATGTATGCAACCTGCTGGCATAGTCAGTGTTCTCCATCTATCCATTAAATCTACAAACTATTGAGCATTAGCAGTCTAAAGCCTTGTGTTATTGGGGGTGCTCATGCATGCCTTGAGTGTGAATAGAGCTGAAATGGTTATCCGACTTGATCCAAACCATCTTTCATTCCAATATTTCAGAGAAAAATATTAAAAATTATATGTTACCAGGCATCTCTGATTTACAACCTCGGAGAGTTTCCTGGAGTGATAACATAATTGGCGCCATTGCCGGGGAGAAGAGAATCAAAGCTCAGCTTCCCTGGTGTTATAGCTCCAAATCTCACTCTTATGGTTTGTGATGCTGCACTCATGGCCTAGGGCAACCCCTCCTTCCAGACCTGGTCCAAAAATTTAAAAAACAATGTTTTATTCCCTATACGCGACATTTCCCTGAGTTAAACGCGTGTACACGCGGGTATGTCATACCAAAACCGCGTGTATCTATTAAAACACTTAAAATAATAATAAATTCCTCTTTTTCGGGCGGAGATCGCGGGTTTACCTGCTGGATCACCTGTTAGTGCCCGTGGCCCAACTGTTCCCAACCAACTCCTAACTAAAAAACTACTTTGGAGAGGGTATAAAAAGACATCAAAGGGAAGGCCAAGGAGAGAGAGCAGAGAGCAAGGTTATTATGCTGAGATTTTTCCCTTAGACCAGGTTTGAAGTCCTTGGTGCTTTCTGCACTTCCCCCATTTTGCATAGGAAACCCTTGTTTCCATGTGTATTGGTGATCATTCATCCTTGATATCATCATTGAGTAGGACTTGGAAGGAGCTCTTGTTGGAGGCTTGAGGCTGGAACGAATCCGGGAGGAAGCTTTGCTTGGAGCCTGCTGAAGGTGTTCAGGTGATATCTTTCCGATATATGTACTTTATTTGCCTTTATATATAAAGAAACACGTCTTTGTTCCTGAAACAATCTTTCTTTATGCTTATGAGATTCTTGTCTTGAATTTTTATGCAAGTGGTTACTTAAAGATTTTTGTAACTAACTTTATAGCATAAATATGGTTTATACATAAGTATCTGTACATGTACTGTTGTGTTCTTTGATTTGTTTGTCTTGCAGGTCAAAGAAAGAAGAAGGAAACTCCAAGAAGGGTTTGGACCCTAAAGGCCTTCTCGAACGTAGGACCTTAGGTACGTACCCTAAACATTAGAATTTGCTTAAAAGTAAAAATGATGGCTGTGTGTGTGTTTCTTTGAATAAGCAATTTTCAGTCTGGTAGAGTCTTAGCCCAAAGGACCCTAGGGGTACCTTTGCATATCGAAAGATGCCCTTTGGTCTTAAAAACGCTGGAGCCACATTTCAGCGGGCCATGTCCTACGCTTTCCACAACATCAAACATGTCATCGAAGCATACCTAGATGATCTCGCTGCTCGCTCTCGAAAGAGAACAGATCACCCTAGTCATCTTCGATTAGTCTTTGAGCGATGTCGTTTCTATAAAATCCGGTTGAATCCAAATAAGTGTGTTTTCGCGGTTACATCCGGTCGGTTGTTAGGGTTTATAGTGTCCAATGAAGGGATTCGGGTTGATCGCTTCAAGGTAGAGGCAATAATTCAGTTGCCTCCCCCGTCCTCAATCCGTCAACTTCAAAGTCTTCAAGGGAAGGCCAATTTCTTGAGACAGTTTATAGCAAACTACGCCGAGATCACTAAAGGGTTCATGCGTTTGCTACGGAAAGGAGTTCCATTTGTGTGGGACGACTTTGCGCAGCGGTCATTTGATGCTTTGAAAAAGGAATTAGTCTCTGCCCTGCTTTTGAGTCCACCGGATTATGGTAGAGACTTCCTTTTATATCTCGCTGCAGCAGAATCTACCATTGGTATGGTTCTAGTTCAGGAAGACGATGCTCTCATCGAGCACGTGATTTATTATTTGAGCCGAGGATTAATAGGCCCTGAACTCCGCTATTCTCCGGTTGAGAAGTTGGCCTTAGCAGCTGTCCATGCTGTCCAGAGGCTCCGTCATTATATTTTGCTACGCAAAACTTTTGTCTTAGCGGCAGTCAATCCATTCCAATTTGTCCTCAGTAGGCGAGTGATTGGGGGCAAATATAATAGATGGATAGTCATTTTACAAGAATTCGACCTCGAATTCTTGTCCGCCAAGTCTAAGAAATCTATGGTCTTCGCGGAGCTAATTTCTGAGCTTCCTTGTGGAGAGGATGTTGTTTATGAGGAAAGTTTACCCGACGAACATATATTCCTCATCTCTTCACAAGACCCTTGGTATGGAGATATCGTTGTTTATCTCTAGACTTCGAAGTTTCCCTCTACTTTCTCCAAGGATGAACGTCGCAAATTACGTCACCTGGCTAAGAACTATGTTATCATTGGTGACACATTATACCGTCGAGGGGTTGATTCAATTCTACGACATTATTTAACCTTAGAGAAAGCAGAGTCTGTGCTTAATGATTTCCACAGTGGAGCTTGTGGTGGTCATCTATCCGGGCTTGCTATAGCCCAGCGCATCTTACGTGCCGGCTACTTTTGGCCTTCACTTTTTAAGGACTGTGTGGAAGCGGTCAAACGCTGTCACCCGTGTCAAATTTTTACTCGCAAGATGCGCGCGCATCCAGCTCCCCTTTTCCCCGTTGTCACCGTCGGTCCCTTCACTAAGTGGGGTATTGATTTTACGACTTCTAATCCGCCTTCAGCGGCGAATCACAAGTACATTATCGTGGCTGTAGACTACTTCACGAAGTGGGCGGAGGCCATGCCTACTTATAAGAACGACAGTGACACGGCAACATTGTTTCTTTTCAATCAGGTTATCTCAAGATTCGGTATCCCAAGAGAGATTGTCACTGACCATGGCAGTCATTTCCAAAATCAGCCAATGTCCGAATTGGCTCTTAAATTAGGTTTCCGTCAGGAGCATTCGTCTCCTTACTATCCTCAGGCCAATGGACAGGTCGAGGCGGTCAATAAAAATCTTAAGACGATACTCCAACGGACAATCGATAAAAATCGGTCCAATTGGCACATTATGTTGTATCCGGCTCTTTGGGCATACCGAACCTCCGTCAAAACGGCTACTGGTTTTACTCCTTTTCAGTTGGTTTACGGGATGGAATCTATCTTTCCGGTCGAATGTGAAATTCCATCTCTAAAATTGGCTGTCGAGCTTCTTCCTGAGACTTCGAGTCTCGAGGAGCGCCTAGTTCACCTGGAACATCTCGATGAGCAGCGTCAAGATGCCGTCACGATGAATGAGGCCCATAAGAAAAGGGTCAAAACTCAGTATGATAAGTCTGTCCGTCCTCGTGTCTTTTCTGAAGGTGACCTTGTCTTGGTCTATGACCAAGATAAGGACGCCTTGGGGGCAGGAAAATTCAAGCCTATGTGGTACGGTCCTTTCATTATCAAACGAGTCTTAGAAAAAGGATCGTATGAGTTAATTGATTTCGAAGGAAACAAGCTGGCGGAGCCCCGAAATGGGCTCTATTTAAAGAAGTATTTTTCTTAGTTTTACCAGGCAATGGCTTCTTTGTATTTTATGTGTATTTGTACATATATTGTCGAGCGTTTTCTGATATCAGCACTTTTTGGTCTGCCTTGGCAGGTGTTGATGGATGATTTGGTTTATTTTGGGTTCGCCTATGGTGCTAGTCGGCACACTCGGAATCTTGCTTCCGCAGCTTGGGTACTTTATTACCCAACTGGTCAGTTGATGATATCGAGAGGCATGTGTATCGGTCCTGCTTCAAACAATATGGCCGAGTATACAGCTGTGATCAATTTATTATCCGAGGCAATCTCTTATGGGATCGACTCGTTGGTAGTATATCTTGATTCTCAATTGATAGTGTCTCAGTTAAATAACATTTATCGGGTTAGAGATCCATTATTATATCGCCAATATTTAAGGGTGAGGTTGTTGCAAAGATCATTTATTTACATTAATTATTTGCACATTCCAAGATCTCAAAATTGGTTAGCTGATTCTATCGCTAATCAAGCATTAGACTGGCATATCAATCATTCATCATCATAAAATCATGCATCAAAAATTCAAACTGTATATATATATATATATATCGTAGAGCGTCTCGAGTGTACATATGTGTGTCCAAAAATATACAAAATTGGGACTCAAATGCCCATAATCATGTCAGGCATATCTAACGCCTCGGCTCTGGATGAGCAGCTAAATAAGTAACTATAGCATTGGCCACGCGCCGAAATATGCGAACCCAATCACGTGGCATCCCAACCAGATGACGCTGCATATCTGGAGGAAGGTCCTCTATCTCGGCCATCGGTACTTGGTAGCTCAGTCTCGCCAAGTGTCGCTGGACGTTGTTGAGGGTCCTTTCCGCATCCGCAGCCGCCTCTTCGGCTCCTCGGCCACGCCGTCCATGCCGCGAGAATCCATCTGGTCGCACAGGCCCAATGTCTGGAACATGATCATCATATTAATCATTTGAATCTCATCAAAAAATATTTTTCAAAATTTATCATTATATTTGAAAAATCCAAAAAAATCATAAAATCATAAAAATAAAAAAACTTACCAATCTCGCCCCATGTTGCATCCGGTGGTAACACTAGATCAGGATCTCCTCAGAAATCCAGCCCAGCATAGGGGTAGTCATCTATGGCGATGATCTGTTGCTCCCACCAAGCAAAAAAGTCATCGTCGAATGCATTCCTAGGCACTTCCCCACCCCCCAGACGTTTCATCAAGTCAGCCCACCGGCCCATGCGTGGATCACGTGGACTACTGATGGGAACTGCTACCCTGGGGCGGAGTGCGGGAACCTTCTCGAAGAAGAAAGTGCATAAAATAGTTCCGTACCCAAAGTTCTTGGTCCATCCCCTCCTAATAGAAGCAAGCTGTTCCTTCATATTGGCAAGTAAAGGAGTACACCAGTCAAACACCGTGGTGAGACAGTCCACTGCTACGCTCATGTTTACCCGTGATGCCTGATGTAGTGAGGATGATCCGTTCACTCGAGCTATGGTGAACAAGATTATCCGTAGTGACAAACTCGCCACGTCTGGGATAGAAATCTGGCTCCCGACCTTCCGATGACCTGGACAGTAAATTTGAACATAGTCGTCTACACTGAGGCTATTCCGGGTCCTGCCCCGGGAGTGTACTACCTCTCCCCTTCGGGAAAGGCCCGTGATGAAATATATATCTTCCACTTCTACCCTGAGTGGCATCTGATCAATCACAAAAGCTTCTTCCTCGACATCCCAATAATCAATGAGTCTCTCGAGCAGACGCACGTTTGCTTTCATATTTGGCAACTTGAAAAATTTTAACAATCCGCATCCCCGCAGGGCGTCTAATGCCTCATCATTGTTCATAACTTCATTATCTACAGCTGAGTGCTCTCTTTCACGCCATGTGATAGTCATCCTGGAAGAAAAAAATCATTTTCATCCGTTAGTTTTTTGTAAAATTAGTTTGCTGCGCACACGCGGGTTCACTTGTATACAGTCGCGTGTAGGGCCGTCGTATATGCGATTTCTATATAGCCAACCCGCGTGTACGCCGCAAAGCAATTTTTTGCAAAAGTCTAACGGTAAAACATTAATTAAACTTCCTAAAAACTATCACAATCAATTGCAAGACAAGTTTAGTGCTTACCTGGAAGTTTTCGGCAAGTTTGAACGGTTGAATAAGTCACGGGGAAGTTTGCTCCTTTTGCTCCACAATTTTTGCTCTCCAAGTCAAACGGTGAAAATGGTAAGTCCAAAATTTCTTTTTATAAGTTTTGAAAATGCAAAATTTTTTCAAAATTTTATTTTGTTTGGTTTCATGTCACTTTTAACTTGGGAGCTTGGAATGTCGAGATTGGGTTGCTTTTCAGGACATTTTGGACATTTTTCGACGGTTCGAGACGGTTCCATGACTGCTGACCCATCATGGCAGGTATCGTGTTCTCACTGGCATATAGGTTAGGGATACCATTTTTCCATTGCATTATACATACTAGCCTCCATTTGACCGATACAACTGCCGTAGGGTCGACCCCATCATGTTATGGTTCGTAAGCCATTTTCACTCGCCGATTCTTTAAATCATGACATGATGGTAGAGCCATCCTTTTACATGGGCATCCTAGTTAGCACCTCACTGACATTTTTTGCCCATGCTGCTTCGTTTTGAGTAGGCTCGGGAGTCCTCTGTAGTCCCGCCATGACTTATGCGTTGAAGACTCATTCCTCTTTGCTTCTTCGCTTCGTTCTGGCCTTATACCCTAGAGGCTCCTATGTGTGTCAAGTTGTACTTCTGCATTGCATGTTGACCATTTGCACCTTTTGGCCTATAGCCGGCTTCACTTGGACTCGTGTTTAAGCCAACTTTTGACCATGACATCTGCAAAATCAACCTTGCATACCCTTGACTTCTGCAGCTTGACATACCCAGATCCGTGGAAGGAACTTACCTCTGAGTGTCACTGACCAGTTTTTCACCTCCCTGCATTGAGCATAGGAACGTTCCTTTCCTAGGAACTAGATCATCTGTTTCACCGACACTCGTTCTTTCCACTGTACCATAGCATTCTTTTATTCTTTTTCCGGCTTATCAAAAAAAGACAAAAAAAATTAAATATTCCAAAAAGAGCGGGAACAGGGACATTATTTCCATTTATTGTTGGCAGCTAGAGTCAGTCGTGTCGCCCTTGAACAAATCACTCAAAACAAAGTCTCCTCCGCATGGGTGGGATTTAGTTTGACTTAGGTACACCATAACCTTGTTATCGAGTCAGTTCTCCCCCGATTGGTTACCTCTTCCAATCATATGGAGGGTTCGTTCGTGCCTCCTGTTAGCTACCTATACCAATAGGTTTCATATTTCATGATTGGCTATAGAAGTTCCAAATATGCTCTGCTTTGATCATGCAAAGATCACATATTTCCAAAGAAGTACAAGGTGTGTAAATAGATTAATGCATCCCAATTTTGATGAATGGTCCAACAGCCTAATCTGGACCATGTCATGTTTTAAATTTTCAGTTGTAGATTAGAGAAAGAAGTCTGTCCAAACTGTTTAATCTTGGCAGACAAATAGTTCAGGTAGAGAAGAAAAGGCTCCCAACAGCTTAATCTGGGACCTTGGAAGAAATAAGGGTAGAAGTAGATAGAAAAAACAAAAGCCAAAGAAAATAAAAGGCAGGTAAGGGTCTGCAAGTCCAAGTGCACCCTCCAAGAAGAACAAAAAATGCTAGGCAAGTAGTTGGGTAAGTAGTTGGGGTTGCAGAAAGGTTATTTTTACCATTGCAGTTGTGTTAGCTTTGTTTACCAAGGCAGAGTCAAAGAAATGAGAAGGTTCTTCTTCATCAGGTTGCAGCAAGCAAAGGAGCATGTCTAACCTCCCTTTTCCCTTTTCATATCATTTACTAACATTCCCTCATCACTTGAGATTCATGGAAGAATTATGGTTTCATGGTGGTTCTTAATCTTTTTAGAAGCCACATTTCTTGTCTAAAACTCTTTTCATTTTGATCTACTCCCTAAACTAAGTAAGTTTCAAATAAACTTAGTGTTTTCTCCCTTCATTCACTCCCCTCATCCATATTAACCCTAACTCTACTATGTAAATCCCTTACATTACCTTTCCCCTAATACTATTAACACCATGGTGTATAAACCCCAAATTTTGTATAAATATCCCTCCCCTTGGCATTATAGCCATATGTTCTCAAAAGGGATCAAATGACACCTGGTCATGTTGATGAACCTAACCCGAACCCTCCTCCCCCTTTCTGAATCCATTTTTAACCCATTGCACCCCATTTGCAAACATGAACCTTGTAAAAACCTTACTTTACCCTTACCCGCTCTAAATTTCCAAATAATTCACAAAAACCCATTTTTTGTGATTAACCAAAGTTTCGGCGCGTATTTGTTTTGTCGAAATATATTGAAAAACCTTACTAAACACCATACCCCGATGATCCTCCGCCTAAGCGCGCATTCCGAAAATAAATATTAAATAATGCCACGCCTTTGCCGTATCCACCGATCATGTCATCGACCCGGACAGCCGTCCAATCGGAGCTTGCACATCCAACGGCTCTTATCACATCGGAGCAGCTCCAACGTCCACTGTTTACCCGCCATATCTGCCGATCACATCACTGCCCCGACAGCCGTTGGATCGAGCCCTCCAGATCAGACGGTCATCGTTGATATCGGAGCGGGTCTCACATCCGACGGATATCTTCCGATGTCCGTAAAAGGGTTACGTCACTCGGCAGCCACGCGTCCCCCCCATAGCTCGTCGGAGGTACGTCTGACAGATACCCCCCCCCCGTACCATGAGCGGTGCGATATGAAACCGCTGGCTGTTTCCGGTTTCGGTTATTCCGCCTATACTACGTCACCTCCACATCATCCCACGTCACTGCCACCATGCCGTCACGTCAGTCGTTGTGCCCGACCGTCTGCCGATCTGTCCTGCCACTTCACCATCCCCGTGGACCAATCAGAGCCCGCCACCTCACCTATGATGTCAGCCGGCCCTGACCCCACCTATGACATCATGCTGACGTCAGCAGAAAAGCGCGCCAAAAGTCCAAAAAACCAATATTATGGTGAAATTTCGTGTTTTTTCCCATTTTCTTACAAAAGACTTTGTTGCGCCTGCATGCGATTTTCACGTCCAAAGTCCACCAACCTGCAGAACCTGACCAGGAGACCAGCGGCGCACCATTTCCACAGTCATCCGCGACCATTGCCTACTCCTCATCAGGTATTTTCCACTGTAAATCCTTCACGTACCTGCTTTGTCTGTTATTTCCCTCAAAAGAGCTTATAACAGAAAAAACTCTTGAATTCACCGGCAGAAATCCTTGCACCTAGCCCTTTTACAGTTGTGAACTCGAACAACACTAGCCGAGCCTTGTTTACCTGTATTTTCATTGAAAAATCAAGCTCTGTTCGCGCAATCGCGGCAGACTCATTCAAACTGAATTTAACTACTGAGAGAGACAGAGTGAGGCCAAACATTTGTCCTATTTGCACTGCAAATAGTACTTCAATTGCTATTTACAAGAACTACTCCCTGTTCCTTACAAATTCACCTCCCTGTTGAAGAGTCACTTCTTTATACAGCTCTGCTCAATTGAAACCACTTTTGCACTCAATTCAGAATCCTCTTTTGCAATGGAGACACCTGTAGTACTAAATGTTCAGCCTCTGAATGCCCCTCAAAGGAACTTGGAATGGCAAGCCTTGGTAGATATGGATTACCAGATGACAGAAGAAATGTTTATGAGCAGTAAATTCCACATTCATCTGTTGAATGAGTTGAAAGCCAAGCATGAAAATGGGACAGATATATTGGGCATATGGGACTCTTTCCTCCCTATTTTTAAGCTCCCTCAGGTCAACCAGTTCCCTGAACTAATCCACCTCTGTGCTGAAAATTATGATGCTTCTCAAAGGGCTGTTGTTGACCCATCTGGTTCAGTACTTTTCTATGTTACCCCTCAAGCCATCAGAGACATGCTTTGCTTCAACACTCAGAAGAAGTTGGTCCCTTTGTCGCTAGTGAACCTGATAAAACAAGGAGCTAAACTTACAGATGCTCAAATTACCAAACTTAATCAATTATACATTAACTCTGACATTGTGATGTACCCTCCAATTGGTCATGTATATCTCAATGGGCTGGGCAGAGACCTTGCAGATATGATTAGTCCCATCTTGGGATATAATTCAATTGAGCATATTGATACAACTGTGCTGGTAATGATGTCTATGTTTACTCCTGGCAAGTCACCAATCTGCTATGACTGTGCCACCTACATATCAGACAAGATTCATGAGCAATTGATGAATTTGGCGAGAGAAAGGGTATTCAGATATACCTCCTACATCTATCATTTGATCTTATACCATCAACATGAAAAATTTCATTTTTCTATCAAAAGGGTGGATGCCCAGGGCAATCCTAGATCAGTGGTCTATTGGTCCTCTGTCTTCCACACTACACCTGATTCTCCATACACTTACTGTGAATTTATTGATCAGTTCATCCATCCAGCTATGACAATGCTAATGATCTCGCCTCCTCCAAGACTCACTGATGACATGCAGAGAATTCTTCAGCTGTCTAAATCTTACAGCATTGGGGATTGGTACTTCTACCAACACCACACCGACATCAGGATATATGGGTGTGATTTGCCTCCATTCAGATTACCTAAGCATGTGCCTATGAGGCTATTTGCCCTAGAGTACTTTAGGCAATTTGGCCGGGTGGATGTGCTTCACTTCTCAGGAAAAGGTAAAAAAGCACAGTTGAAGGTGAAAAGCCAACTTGGCCATTTTATCTATAACGAGAGGGAGCAAGGATGGAAGGAAGCAGATAGAATGCTTGAGTCCCTTGGCCTTCAAACCAGTTTCCCATGGACACCCTATGACCCTAATCATTTTGTAACAATGAGGAAGCTCAAATATAAGTTGTCTGCCTATGATCATCATAGCATCCCTCACATTGAAAAATATGCTAACCAAGACAAATGGAGGAGAGGGACCTTAGAAGAGCTTGTGTCACAAGAAGAGCTAAATCAGAGGGCAGTAAGGAATCTAAGGAAGATGGCTGACCTTGAACTTTGTTCACAGGTATTCACACTTCCAAGCACACAAGTGGGAGCAGCTGCATCCTCCTCAACTGCCAAACAGCAAACTACTAAGGCCACTGAAAGTGCATCTGGCAAAGGCAAAGAAAAGGAAATGGAGACAGAACAATCCCTCCATGGCAAGGAGCAGCCACCTCCAGTGACTCAAGAGCAAGCAGATAAAGAAAGGCAGCAGCAGGCAGAGCAACAACAGCAACAAGAATTGCAGCAGGAATAAAGGCAACATGACAGACAGCAGCCCTTACAGCAGGAAAGAGCAGTTGATACTCCAGCTTCCACTGAGCAACAGGCTCAGAACATAGTGCCTCCTAGGCCAGAAGTCACCATTGACACCTCGGTCCTCCAAACTCCACAGAAGGAGGACTTAAGTAGAAAAAGGGATAGAGAAACTCCTCTGACTTCATCTATCAACCAGGAAGAGAAAAGACAAAGATTGAATGACTTTTCGGAGGATGACATAGCAATAAGGCAAGCATTGGGCATGGGCCCACCCAGCAAAGAAGCTTCAGCCAGTTCCTTCCAGCAGGAGCAGGACAGAACTATGGGAGGAGAGGTCAGCTCCTCCAGCCAGCAAAGAGAAGGAGAAAAGAGCATCAAGCAGCAATTTATAGACATCAAAAGGAGGAGTGACCCTATCAATGTACAACTGTACAACCATTTATTGAAAATGGCTCCCACCAACCAACAAAGATTGATGTCTGCATTTGATGTGCAAGAAGGAAAATTGACTATGAGCCATTTTTTGCCCACAGCACTGCATCCCCAATCTGTCTCAGATTACCTCAGGACCAACCTGGAGGTCCTGGCCAAGGACATACACCCAATGGATAAAATTGAACTGCACAAACAGACTGGTGAGATGGTGTATGCTGCCTTGGCAGACAAAACATTAGAAAATTACAAACTAGAGAGCAGCCTTAATGCTACAGCCTCTTAGCTGGAATTGGAGAGGGCATCATCCCAGGCGAAGGACAACAGAATAAGGTCCTTGGAAGACATAATCATTGAAATTGGGCATGACCCCAAATATATTAAAGGAATACAGGAAATCTTGAAGTTGAGGGATGCTGACATGGCTGCCTTGAGGAAGAAAATCAAACTCCCAGCTACCATTCACCCTCAAACAGATGAGGTAGCCCAACAAAGGCATGAGCAGGATACCACAGCCTTGTTATTTTCCATTTATAAACAGCTTGTTCAGGCACAAGAGAAATTGGGAGAATCTCAGGCTACACAAGCGGCCCTGCAAGCAGCATTGAAACAAAGAGAAGAGGGTCAGACCTCTCAGCCTCCTCCTCAGATCATCAATCTTGAGGAAACTGCTCCTATCACTGCTCCTCCTCCTCAACAGACTGAACAAACAGCAACATCTACTTCAGCAGCGCCAACAACTACAGAGCAGGCCCAAAGCCTAGATATGCAAAAGCTGAAGAATGAAATCCAAATCCTGGAAGCTCAAATGACAGAGTTAAATGAGACCAGGGAAAAATTAGCCAAAGTCAATGACAGACATGATAAATCAAAGAGAGAAGTGGCAGAAAAGGGCAGGGAAATCAAAGCCCTTAAAGACAAGATCAAAGAGCTGGAAAATGAGCTCAAACTAGACAAAATTGTAGCTGAAATTAGAGAAATGCTATGGTCCAATATAGGCCAATCAATTACCAATCAATGGCAATATATTGAGACAATCCATGAGCAATTAGAGCTCATCCCAAAAGCACAGAAGGAGGTTCACAGATCAAGAGCTTTATTGAGCAATATGCCTGAAGTCGCCACCAGAATGATCAATGTACTTAACCATAAAACAAGTTCTCAGTTAGCTACCATGGGAATTACAAACAGAACTGAGACTATCCAAATGATCAGGAGGGTTCTTACTCTGAGAAATCTGGTGCAGACATTGGAAAGAAGAACCCAGGATATGCAAACTGAGGTAAACAGGTTCATGGAGAGATTTCAGGTATTACAAAGTAGAGGACTCCCTAGCTTACTGAACAGCGGAGGGAAACTATTCACCCATGAATAGTATGCCAAAAGAGTGAACGTTTTTGCTTCAACCCAGATCAATGAGAAGGCCAGCACTTCAGATGATACAGGGCCTATTACAGGACAGATTTTCTATAGTAAGATAGAAAATCTATTTTTTATAATGAATGAAATCACGCACTTGTTTGATGTGGCCCCAAATTTTTATAAATATACAGAAGCAGAGGAGACAATGGATGCAATTCTCAGGCATCAACTCCCTACACAGGACTGGTGGACAAATGCAATACAGAAAATTTTATAAACAGTGAGGCATTCACCAAATTTTGTTTTTAAAGAAATATGAATTGTTATGTAAAGCACAGTTCAGCAAAATCAGCATGCATTAAAGGTTAGAGCTGAGCCAACTCAGCAAAGCTGTTCGGTCACCACAGCAGCAAGCGCAGTCACATGTGGCAGGGCCGAGAAAATACAGCGCAACAAAAATAAAGGCATATCTATCAGCATTAAAGCAAAGCGTTGCAACCGACTCAGTGACCCCCAAAGGTCAAAACATCCTCTGACAGACTTAAAGAGCATTTATGTTGCATTCAAAGCTGCAATAACTTCTTTTCTACTTTCTGAACAAAGTAACGAAGATATTTCTCTCTCAGGTGACTCAATGCCTGAGATATTTTGTATAAGATTTCCTATAAAGTCCCCTTCGCATGAGTTTGCAAGGGTTGTTGTTGATTTCTCCTGAAGAAGTTCTTATGTTGTAATCCTTTCAGAAGTTTAATAAAGAAAGTGATGGAATTTCTCGGATTTCTGAAGTGTTGAATGCGTTCTGGTGTCTGTTGAAAACTACTGGATTCCTGTGTATTACATGATACAATAAGTCTCTGTAACTCTCTCTGTTATGTTTTTGATTTGTTAAAATCCATATATGTTTTCTAATTCTGAATATTTAGCAACAAGGAAAAAGACTAACTTCCAGGATTTATTCAAGAGATACCCCGGGTTCAATCCGTGTTGTTAATGAATGTTTTTCTTCAGCTGTAATCTTGATAAGTGTAATTCTTAATTGCTGCACTTTCAGAATACATTCTTCACAGTGGCCTTTGTCTCAGGAATTCAAGTTTGCTCCTGTGCAACGTGTTTCACTTTCACCTCACTGGCTTAATAGAAAATTCTTAATTGCTTTCTGTTGGCTGACATGCTTCACCATTCAAGTTAATTTTGTTTGTCTAAAATACACAATAGGCCCTGCAGTTAGAACACCGCCAATCCTGCGTTTCCAAGCATTTCACAACTCCAGACTCCATTGCCCAATGATGTATTACTCTCTAAACACTACATCTTAAGACCTGAAAGAAATCCTTCAACCAAAACATAAACCAAAACCTGAGCATAATATCTAGCCTAAAACACCATCATAACAGAGACAAATCATAAAGAGAGAGCCCTCTCTGATTACAGTTTGGCTAGAAACTGTGATCCAAAGATTGGTTAGTGGTTACCCCGACCGTATTCCCTTGGGAGTCATAGGGAACAACCTGGGTGTTAACATAATTGGCAACTCCGCTGGGGAGCTGCTTGAGATTTTCAATTACTATATATCTTCCATAGCTACTATCAAGCTTGAAATCAGTCAAGAAGCCTTTAATCTGTTTCTGTATTACATTAACAGTTTTAGGGAAGAGCTGTTTAGGGAATATTCATCTTAGTTTTGAAATATATATAGCCATTCTAGAATCTTCATTCAGTCTTTACAGATATAAAAAAAAAAAACTTCCTATAAAAATCCTAAAAAACAGTTAGAAGCTGGCTCCTAAGAAAAATCCACGGCACACTAGGGCAAATCCTGACCCTAATCCACCCATCATTGTTGATAATCCAAATACCATCCCTAGAAACATTAGGAGGCAGCAAAGGCAGGAGCAGCCTGCTGATTTGATTTCAGAGTCAGATCATCCCAGCCTCATCCCTACTCCATGCAAGGTTCTTTTCCGGTCTACCCCTAATTCCCCTAGTTCATCATCCACATCTCAAACTCCTCCTCTCACATCCTCATCCACTGTTCATATCCCCTTGACCAACATTCTAGGTTCACCCCTACCTGTCACCCCTGTGGTACCCACTGTTCCCATTATCCCAGCTGCCCCTGTTAATCCTCTAAATCCTGTAAATATGGCTAACAGGTATGCACCTCTGCAGATACCAGCTAATGCTGCAGCTCTACCCCAAGACTACCAAACCAAAATTTCATATTTTGACTCCAATGGCCCTTTGACAGCTGTCCAGCATGCTAAGAGGATGCAAGACCATTTTGAGACCTATGAAATAGATGATGACAGTGTCAGAATGAGGATGTTTGTTCAAAGCCTAACTGGGGATGTAAGAACTTGGTTTAGATCCCTGAATGCAAACTCCATTACAACTCCTGATGAACTGTATCAAGCATTTACTAGTAGATGGGAAAAGAAGAAAGATCCTCTGCACATACTTGGGGAATATGACACTATCAAAAGAGGTCCCCAAGAGACTGTTTTGGAATATTGTGCAAGATTTAACAATGTATATAATGCGATTCCACAAAATTTAAGACCTCCTCCTGATCTAGCTTTGTACAAATTCCCTGATGGTTTTGACCCTGACATGGCCTATCAGTTGAAAGAAAGAGATCCTCAATCCCTAGCAGAGGCCCAAAGGGTTGCAGTTACAGTAGAAGCCAACCTCATTGCCAAAAGAAACAGGGCAAGGTTGGAAAAAAGGACTGTTTTCAAAGAGGAACCCACTGCCTTTGATCAAAAGCTAGATGCAATACTCAATGGAATGAAAAGATTGGGTGATAGAGTGGAATCGGTTGAGAGAAAATCATCATGGGAAGCACCGCAAAACAACCCTCCTAGGAATCCAAATTTTAGGAGAACTCAAAACCCGAATGTTGGCAAGGCCAGTGCTGACCAAGACATAAGACCCCCTTTTCAAGAAAATTATGCGGAAACTTCCACATCAATAGAACCCAATGAAGATCCTGAGATTAACTTGATGGGTCTAGATGGTGAGAGTCAAGTTTTCTTAACACAAGAAGATCATGAAGATGATGAAATCAAACTGTTCCAAACTAAATCAGGTGAATCCTTTGACTTTAAGCAAGGCTATGACACTGCTATTTATGAGGTCCATAAACAATACAAGCTGAGGAGCAGAACTGTGAATGTTAACCAGCCTAAAAAGAAAAAGGATAATCAGCAGCCTGAAAAGGTTATAGTCACAGCACCTAATGACAAAACAAAGTTACCTGCAGAAGAAGTAATTGTTGAGGAGGTCACTGAACCACCCTCCTCAAAGCAGCAGCCTATGGTTACTCCCCCTTCTCATCTTTATCCAACTATTTCTCCTCAAGAGATGAGTAAAAAGGATAAGTCCCAAAGTCAAGATAAAAATCAAGAAGAAGATTTAATGAACAAGGAAATGACAGTTATCTATAACCCCAAGACCCAATCTGAAAAATCCTTTGACCTAGAGACTGAAATGGGTAAATTAAAGATAGCTGTTCCTCTCTTAGAACTAGCCAAGCATGACATCTATAAGCTACAGATTAAGAAATCCCTTCAACTCACTAACAGCAAAGATGATGTCAATGTGTTGGATGACACTCCAGAATTATTGTTTGGCCCAGAAGTGGATGGAAAAAAAATAGTCACAGGGGTACTACCTTTTTATGTCAGTCTACATATTCATGACAAAATACTACACAATGCAATGTTTGATTCAGGTGCTTCTCACAACCTCATGCCAAAAGCAGTCATGGAAAGATTGAATTTGGACATAACAAGACCATACAAAGACCTGTTTTCTTTTGACTCCAGCCAAGTCAAGTGTCTAGGTCTCATAAAAGACTTATGTGTGTCCTTGGTTCAATACCCAAATAAGACAATCCTAATGGATGTTGTGGTTGCTGATATCCCACCTAAGTATGGAATGTTGTTATCAAGGTCATGGGGAGCTAAACTCCAAGGTTCCCTACAATTAGACATGTCACATGCCACCATCTCTGTTTTTAGGCAACCAAAAAAACTGTACAGAGAAACACTAATGAAATACATGGTCAGCAGTGAGGAAAAGCCTCAAAACTTTCCCATATATGCTATCCATTCAGACATAGACTCATACATTCTCTTCAATGACACCATCACTCCCTCAAAAGGTGAGGTTGAAACCGAGATATTCATACAAGAGGAAGATTCAAATGAAAGTATTATTACCCATGAAACAACAGTCAATCAAACACTAGATGTTGCTGCTGCCCTGGTTGTCAAGAATAGCCAATCAAACGATGAGACTGTTCTAGAAGACAAGCTAGAGAAAAAACCACAACTGCTACTCACATTGCTAGCTCATGAACAGATCAGTAAGTCTCCTTCCCAACAGGATATTCTATGGTTCCTTGAATTTGATGGCTCAGTCAACAAGTTAGGGGCAGGAGCTGGAGTTTGGATACACAATAAAGAAAATAGTCATGCAGAGGGCAGAGCTTATAGATTGAATTTCAGATGTACTAACAACATGGCAGAATATGAAGCTCTTTTACTAGGCCTCAAGTTAGTAAAATTCTTACAAGCTGCCAGGGTTTCAATCATGGGTGATTCAGATTTAGTTATTCAACAAGTGAAAGGAAACTTTGTCACCAATGACAAAAGACTAAGGACTTATAGGGCTGCTGTTGCTGAGGTACTAAACTTTTTCTCTGAATTCCAAATCACTAAAATTCCTAGAACGCACAATCTGCATGCTCACAGTTTAGCCACCTTTGCAAGTACCTGCAAGCTGCCTTTTAAGCCCCATCACTGTTTTACAGCTGAGGTAAAACACAGACCCTCCATTCCAAACAATGTTAATGATTGGCAAGTATTTGAGGATGACAAGCAAATAAACCATTTTTTAACTCTGCAGCAAGAATTTGCAGGATTAAATATTGACACTGAGACAGCAAGTCAATCACAAATACTTGAGACAGCAAGTCAATCACAAATACAGTTTCAAAAGATTACTCACCCAATATCACCCAGAACAGCAAAACAAATGCTAAATCCAACTATTTTCAACAAGGACAGCATTCAGCAAATTAAATCAATCAATTGTGAGGAGGTGGCCAATGCTGAAACTGAAATCATAGAGTTGAAAGACAATTTTCTACCAACAGGCCTAACTCTCCTAGAGGACATCTTTGATTCAAATGATATTCCCAGAAAACCAAAAATGCAGCGCTTAAACGCAGCCATTGAAGAATGCAACATAGGTACAATTGACAAACCCAAGATAATTAAATTGTCTGCATCTTTGCCTCTTGATCAAAAGCCTAAATACATTGACCTCTTTAAAGAGTTCCAGGATGTTTTTGCATGGAGTTATGAGGACCTAAAGTCCTATGATACCTCTGTTATCCAGCATACTATCCCTCTCAAGCCTGATCAAAAGCCCTTTAAACAAAAGTTGAGGAGAATCAATCCTATGCTTCTCCCAGCAATGGAACAAGAGGTACATAAAATGTTTAAGGCAGGCATCATAGCACCAATCAGATTCTCTGAATGGATCTCCAACTTAGTCCCTACAAGGAAGAAGACTGGTGAAATTAGGCTGTGTGTGGACCTGAGGAATCTGAACCAAGTATCCCTCAAAGACAACTATCCCTTACCCAAAATGGATCACATTCTCCAAAGAGTGGTGGGGGCCTCAAGGATCTCACTACTTGATGGATTCTCAGGCTTTAATCAAATCCTGGTGCACCCTGATGACCAAGATAAAACTGCATTTACAACCCCATGGGGAACTTTCAAATATGTAAAGATGCCTTTTGGATTGAAAAATGCAGGGGCAACATTTCAAAGAGCAATGGATATTGCTTTTGCTAAGGAGATTCATGACTTTTTAGTCATTTACTTAGATGATCTCACACCTTTTTCAAAATCTGACCAAGAACATCTCAAACATTTAAGACAGATTTTCCTAACATGCAGGAAATATGGAATTTCCTTAAATCCCAAGAAGTCTCTATTTGGTTTGGAAGAAGGTAAACTGTTAGGACACATCATCTCAAAGGATGGCATAAGAATTGACCCAGATAGGATACAGGCTATCCTACAAATGCCCCACCCAAGAAATGTCAAAGAGTTGCAAGGATTCTTGGGAAAAATCAATTTCTTAAGAAGGTTTATCCCAAACTTGGCAGAACTAATCAGATTGTTAAATAACATGCTGAAAAAGGATTCAAAAGTGAAGTGGACTGTTGAAGCCAATCAAGCATTTGAAGGTATAAAATTGGCCCTTACCCAAACCCCAGTCTTGACCAATCCTCAGTTTGACAGAGAGTTTATTATTTTCTCTTTCGCCTCTCAGCATACTATTGCTGTTGTTTTATTACAAAAAGATGACCAAGGTAATGAGAAGCCTATTGCTTTCTTTAGCAGAGCTCTTAGGGACGCACCTCTAAAATATCAAATCATGGAGAAACAAGCCTATGCTTTGGTCAAAGCAATCAAGGACTTTAGGATTTATATCCTTTATTCCCATGTCATAGCATATGTGCCAAGTCCAATTGTCAAAGACATACTCACTCAAGAAAACCTAGAGGGCAGAAGAGGAAACTGGATTGCTAACATCTTGGAATTTGACATTGAAATAAAACCCACAAAGCTAATAAAAGGGCAAGGTCTGGCCAAGTTAATGACAGAAGCAAATTTTCAAGCCCTAGATATCAATCAGCTGGACAGTGAAACAGAGCTGGCGACTCCAAAGATCAATGTAGCCTTTGAACAATCTCCTTGGTACTCTGATATCTGTTATGTCTTACAAAACCTGTGTGCTCCCCCAGGACTGTCCAAAACTAAGTGTAGGTTCTTAAAAATGAAAACATCAAGATTCTGTGTAATGGATGGCAATTTGCTTTGGAAAAACCATGAAGGTATATTGCTGCACTGTTTAATTGAAAATGAAACTAACAATATCATGCAAGAATTTCATGCAGGAGACTGTGGTGGACATTTGTACTGGAAGTCCACTATGGACAAAATACTAAGGGCTGGTTATTACTGGCCCACCATGTTTTCTGATGTCAAGAAATTCACAACCTCATGTCACAAATGCCAAGTGTTTGAGGGAAAGAGACATTTGTTGCCACTCCCCTTAAGACCTATTGCAACAGAGAGACCTTTTCAACAATGGGGCTTGGATTTCATTGGGGAAATTCATCCCTCATCTTCAGGACAACACAGATGGATTTTAACAGCAACAGACTATTTCATCAAGTGGATTGAAGCTGCCCCATGTAGACAAGAAAATGATTCAATAATCATTCAGTTCTTGGAGAACAACATACTGGCTAGATTTGGCTGTCCTGATAAAATAATCACAGACAATGCTGCAGCTTTCAGATCCAAGAAAACGGTGAGCTTTTGCCATAAATTTCACATCACCTTGGGCCATTCTACTGCATACTATCCCCAAGGAAATGGCCTTGCTGAATCATCAAACAAGAGCCTGGTCAACATCATAAAGAAGGTGTTGGAAGAAAATAAAAAGAATTGGCATAAGAAACTAGTCAATGCCTTATGGGCAGATAGACTAACAACCAAAAGATCAATTGGGACCAGCCCATATGAGTTGGTTTATGGACTAGAAGCCAAATTTCCCTCATCACTGGGAGTGCCTGTTATGAAACTCCTTCAAGAAAGCCAAGCTGAACCAAATGATATGCAAAGAAGGATTAATCAAATCATATGTCTGCAGCAAACCAGAGATCAAATTTTCAGCAGAGTTCAAGTATTACAAGAAAAACTAAAGAAGGCCTTTGACAGAAGAACCAAAGCAGAAGATTTTAATGTGGGAGACAAAGTCCTCAAGTGGGATGCAAGAAGAGAAGACAAAGGAAAACATGGAAAATTTGATTCTTTATGGAGAGGACCATTTGCTGTCCAAGCAGTGCAAGGTAACAACACTTACTTCCTAAAAAGTCTTAGTGAAACTGACTTGGATGAAGGTCCTGTGAATGGCGGGATGCTTAAGCACTATTTTGACTATTTCCCATGAGTGCAGCCTGAGGTTCCCTTGTATATATGCAGATGTATATATTATTTTCTGTTTAGATTGTAAAAATGTAGTTTTTGAAGATTATTGACTATCAACAGAAGGCACATAGAATCAGAGATAGACCAAGGAGGAAAAGCACAATTTTGGCATCTCAAAGCAGCAAACTTTAAAGATTGGCAAGAGCAGTCAAGAAGCAAGGCAATCTGACCTGCTGTTCTTGGTCTTTCAGATGAAACACCATCCCCATGTGGAGCCACTGTTAGCTACCTATACCAATAGGTTTCATATTTCATGATTGGCTATAGAAGTTCCAAATATGCTCTGCTTTGATCATGCAAAGATCACATATTTCCAAAGAAGTACAAGGTGTGTAAATAGATTAATGCATCCCAATTTTGATGGATGGTCCAACAGCCTAATCTGGACCATGTCATGTTTTAAATTTTCAGTTGTAGATTAGAGAAAGAAGTCTGTCCAAACTGTTTAATCTTGGCAGACAAATAGTTCAGGTAGAGAAGAAAAGGCTCCCAACAGCTTAATCTGGGACCTTGGAAGAAATAAGGGTAGAAGTAGATAGAAAAAACAAAAGAAAAAGCCAAAGAAAAGAAAAGGCAGGTAAGGGTCTGCAAGTCCAAGTGCACCCTCCAAGAAGAACAAAAAATGCTAGGCAAGTAGTTGGGTAAGTAGTTGGGGTTGCAGAAAGGTTATTTTTACCATTGCAGCTGTGTTAGCTTTGTTTACCAAGGCAGAGTCAAAGAAATGAGAAGGTTCTTCTTCATCAGGTTGCAGCAAGCAAAGGAGCATGTCTAACCTCCCTTTTCCCTTTTCATATCATTTACTAACATTCCCTCATCACTTGAGATTCATGGAAGAATTATGGTTTCATGGTGGTTCTTAATCTTTTTAGAAGCCACATTTCTTGTCTAAAACTCTTTTCATTTTGATCTACTCCCTAAACTAAGTAAGTTTCAAACAAACTTAGTGTTTCTCCCTTCATTCACTCCCCTCATCCATATTAACCCTAACTCTACTATGTAAATCCCTTATATTACCTTTCCCCTAATATTATTAACACCATGGTGTATAAACCCCAAATTTTGTATAAATATCCCTCCCCTTGGCATTATAGCCATATGTTCTCTAAAAAAGGGATCAAATGACACCTGGTCATGTTGATGAACCTAACCCGAACCCTCCTCCCCCTTTCTGAATCCATTTTTAACCCATTGCACCCCATTTGCAAACATGAACCTTGTAAAAACCTTACTTTACCCTTACCCGCTCTAAATTGCCAAATAATTCACAAAAACCCATTTTTTGTGATTAACCAAAGTTTCGGCACGTATTTGTTTTGTCGAAATATATTGAAAAACCTTACTAAACACCATACCCCGATGATCCTCCGCCTAAGCGCGCATTCTGAAAATAAATATTAAATAATGCCGCGCCTTTGCCGTATCCACCGATCATGTCATCGACCCGGACAGCCGTCCGATCGGAGCTTGAACATCCAACGGCTCTTATCACATCGGAGCGGCTCCGACGTCCACTGTTTACCCGCCATATCTGCCGATCACATCACTGCCCCGACAGCCGTTGGATCGAGCCCTCCAGATCAGACGGTCATCGTTGATATCGGAGCGGGTCTCACATCCGACGGATATCTTCCGATGTCCGTAAAAGGGTTACGTCACTCGGCAGCCACGCGTCCCCGCCACAGCTCGTCGGAGGTACGTCTGATAGATACCCCCCCCCCGTACCATGAGCGGTGCGATATGAAACCGCTGGCTGTTTCCGGTTTCGGTTATTCCGCCTATACTACGTCACCTCCCCATCATCCCACGTCACTGCCACCATGCCGTCACGTCAGCCGTTGCGCCCGACCGTCTGCCGATCTGTCCTGCCACTTCACCATCCCCGTGGACCAATCAGAGCCCGCCACCTCACCTATGACGTCAGCCGGCCCTGACCCCACCTATGACATCATGCTGACGTCAGCAGAAAAACGCGCCAAAAGTCCAAAAAACCAATATTATGGTGAAATTTCGTGTTTTTTCCCATTTTCTTACAAAAGACTTTGTTGCGCCTGCATGCGATTTTCACGTCCAAAGTCCACCAACCTGCAGAACCTGACCAGGAGACCAGCGGCGCACCATTTCCACAGTCATCCGCGACCATTGCCTACTCCTCATCAGGTATTTTCCACTGTAAATCCTTCACGTACCTGCTTTGTCTGTTATTTCCCTCAAAAGAGCTTATAACAGAAAAAACTCTTGAATTCACCGGCAGAAATCCTTGCACCTGGCCCTTTTACAGTTGTGAACTCGAACAACACTAGCCGAGCCTTGTTTACCTGTATTTTCATTGAAAAATCAAGCTCTGTTCGCGCAATCGCGGCAGACTCATTCAAACTGAATTTAACTACTGAGAGAGACAGAGTGAGGCCAAACATTTGTCCTATTTGCACTGCAAATGGTACTTCAATTGCTATTTACAAGAACTACTCCCTGTTCCTTACAAATTCACCTCCCTGTTGAAGATTCACTTCTTTATACAGCTCTGCTCAATTGAAACCACTTTTGCACTCAATTCAGAATCCTCTTTTGCAATGGAGACACCTGTAGTACTAAATGTTCAGCCTCTGAATGCCCCTCAAAGGAACTTGGAATGGCAAGCCTTGGCAGATATGGATTACCAGATGACAGAAGAAATGTTTATGAGCAGTAAATTCCACATTCATTTGTTGAATGAGTTGAAAGCCAAGCATGAAAATGGGACAGATATATTGGGCATATGGGACTCTTTCCTCCCTATTTTTAAGCTCCCTCAGGTCAACCAATTCCCTGAACTAATCCACCTCTGTGCTGAAAATTATGATGCTTCTCAAAGGGCTGTTGTTGACCCATCTGGTTCAGTACTTTTCTATGTTACCCCTCAAGCCATCAGAGACATGCTTTGCTTCAACACTCAGAAGAAGTTGGTCCCTTTGTCGCTAGTGAACCTGATAAAACAAGGGGCTAAACTTACAGATGCTCAAATTACCAAACTTAATCAATTATACATTAACTCTGACATTGTGATGTACCCTCCAATTGGTCATGTATATCTCAATGGGCTGGGCAGAGACCTTGCAGATATGATTAGTCCCATCTTGGGATATAATTCAATTGAGCATATTGATACAACTGTGCTGGTAATGATGTCTATGTTTACTCCTGGCAAGTCACCAATCTGCTATGACTATGCCACCTACATATCAGACAAGATTCATGAGCAATTGATGAATTTGGCGAGAGAAAGGGTATTCAGATATACCTCCTACATCTATCATTTGATCTTATACCATCAACATGAAAAATTTCATTTTTCTATCAAAAGGGTGGATGCCCAGGGCAATCCTAGATCAGTGGTCTATTGGTCCTCTGTCTTCCACACTACACCTGATTCTCCATACACTTACTGTGAATTTATTGATCAGTTCATCCATCCAGCTATGACAATGCTAATGAGCTCGCCTCCTCCAAGACTCACTGATGACATGCAGAGAATTCTTCAGCTGTCTAAATCTTACAGCATTGGGGATTGGTACTTCTACCAACACCACACCGTCATCAGGATATATGGGTGTGATTTGCCTCCATTCAGATTACCTAAGGATGTGCCTATGAGGCTATTTGCCCTAGAGTACTTTAGGCAATTTGGCCGGGTGGATGTGCTTCACTTCTCAGGAAAAGGTAAAAAAGCATAGTTGAAGGTGAAAAGCCAACTTGGCCATTTTATCTATAACGAGAGGGAGCAAGGATGGAAGGAAGCAGATAGAATGCTTGAGTCCCTTGGCCTTCAAACCAGTTTCCCATGGACACCCTATGACCCTAATCATTTTGTAACAATGAGGAAGCTCAAATATAAGTTGTCTGCCTATGATCATCATAGCATCCCTCACATTGAAAAATATGCTAACCAAGACAAATGGAGGAGAGGGACCTTAGAAGAGCCTGTGTCACAAGAAGAGCTAAATCAGAGGGCAGTAAGGAATCTAAGGAAGATGGCTGACCTTGAACTTTGTTCACAGGTATTCACACTTCCAAGCACACAAGTGGGAGCAACTGCATCCTCCTCAACTGTCAAACAACAAACTACTAAGGCCACTGAAAGTGCATCTGGCAAAGGCAAAGAAAAGGAAATGGAGACAGAACAATCCCTCCATGGCAAGGAGCAGCCACCTCCAGTGACTCAAGAGCAAGCAGATAAAGAAAGGCAGCAACAGGCAGAGCAACAACAGCAACAAGAATTGCAGCAGGAAAAAGGGCAACATGACAGACAACAGCCCTTACAGCAGGAAAGAGCAGTTGATACTCCAGCTTCCACTGAGCAACAGGCTCAGAACATAGTGCCTCCTAGGCCAGAAGTCACCATTGACACCTCGGTCCTCCAAACTCCACAGAAGGAGGACTTAAGCAGAAAAAGGGATAGAGAAACTCCTCTGACTTCATCTATCAACCAGGAAGAGAAAAGACAAAGATTGAATGACTTTTCGGAGGATGACATAGCAATAAGGCAAGCATTGGGCATGGGCCCACCCAGCAGAGAAGCTTCAGCCAGTTCCTTCCAGCAGGAGCAGGACAGAGCTATGGGAGGAGAGGTCAGCTCCTCCAGCCAGCAAAGAGAAGGAGAAAAGAGCATCAAGCAGCAATTTATAGACATCAAAAGGAGGAGTGACCCTGTCAAGGTACAGTTGTACAACCATTTATTGAAAATGGCTCCCACCAACCAACAAAGATTGATGTCTGCATTTGATGTGCAAGAAGGCAAATTGACTATGAGCCATTTTTTGCCCACAGCACTGCATCCCCAATCTGTCTCAGATTACCTCAGGACCAACCTGGAGGTCCTGGCCAAGGACATACACCCAATGGATAAAATTGAACTGCACAAACAGACTGGTGAGATGGTGTATGCTGCCTTGGCAGACAAAACATTAGAAAATTACAAACTAGAGAGCAGCCTTAATGCTACAGCCTCTCAGCCGGAATTGGAGAGGGCATCATCCCAGGCGAAGGACAACAGAATAAGGTCCTTGGAAGACATAATCATTGAAATTGGGCATGACCCCAAAGATATTAAAGGAATACAGGAAATCTTGAAGTTGAGGGATGCTGACATGGCTGCCTTGAGGAAGAAAATCAAACTCCCAGCTACCATTCACCCTCAAACAGATGAGGTAGCCCAACAAAGGCATGAGCAGGATACCACAGCCTTGTTAATTTCCATTTATAAACAGCTTGTTCAGGCACAAGAGAAATTGGGAGAATCTCAGGCTACACAAGCGGCCCTGCAAGCAGCATTGAAACAAAGAGAAGAGGGTCAGACCTCTCAGCCTCCTCCTCCGATCATCAATCTTGAGGAAACTGCTCCTATCACTGCTCCTCCTCCTCAACAGACTGAACAAACAGCAACATCTACTTCAGCAGCGCCAACAACTACAGAGCAGGCCCAAAGCCTGGATATGCAAAAGCTGAAGAATGAAATCCAAATCCTGGAAGCTCAAATGACAGAGTTAAATGAGACCAGGGAAAAATTAGCCAAAGTCAATGACAGACATGATAAATCAAAGAGAGAAGTGGCAGAAAAGGGCAGGGAAATCAAAGCCCTTAAAGACAAGATCAAAGAGTTGGAAAATGAGCTCAAACTAGACAAAATTGTAGCTGAAATTAGAGCAATGCTATGGTCCAATATAGGCCAATCAATTACCAATCAATGGCAATATATTGAGACAATCCATGAGCAATTAGAGCTCATCCCAAAAGCACAGAAGGAGGTTCACAGATCAAGAGCTTTATTGAGCAATATGCCTGAAGTCGCCACCAGAATGATCAATGTACTTAACCATAAAACAAGTTCTCAGTTAGCTACCATGGGAATTACAAACAGAACTGAGACTATCCAAATGATCAGGAGGGTTCTTACTCTGAGAAATCTGGTGCAGACATTGGAAAGAAGAACCCAGGATATGCAAACTGAGGTAAACAGGTTCATGGAGAGATTTCAGGTATTACAAAGCAGAGGACTCCCTAGCTTACTGAACAGCGGAGGAAAACTATTCACCCATGAACAGTATGCCAAAAGAGTGAACGTTTTTGCTTCAACCCAGATCAATGAGAAGGCCAGCACTTCAGATGATAGAGGGCCTATTATAGGACAGATTTTCTATAGTAAGATAGAAAATCTATTTTTTATAATGAATGAAATCACGCACTTGTTTGATGTGGCCCCAAATTTTTATAAATATACAGAAGCAGAGGAGACAATGGATGCAATTCTCAGGCATCAACTCCCTACACAGGACTGGTGGACAAATGCAATACAGAAAATTTTATAAACAGTGAGGCATTCACCAAATTTTGTTTTTAAAGAAATATGAATTGTTATGTAAAGCACAGTTCAGCAAAATCAACATGCATTAAAGGTTAGAGCTGAGCCAACTCAGCAAAGCTGTTCGGTCACCACAGCAGCAAGCGCAGTCACAGGTGGCAGGGCCGAGAAAATACAGCGCAACAAAAATAAAGGCATATCTATCAGCATTAAAGCAAAGCGTTGCAACCGACTCAGTGACCCCCAAAGGTCAAAACATCCTCTGACAGACTTAAAGAGCATTTATGTTGCATTCAAAGCTGCAATAACTTCTTTTCTACTTTCTGAACAAAGTAACGAAGATATTTCTCTCTCAGATGACTCAATGCCTGAGATATTTTGTATAAGCTTTCCTATAAAGTCCCCTTCGCATGAGTTTGCAAGGGTTGTTGTTGATTTCTCCTGAAGAAGTTCTTATGTTGTAATCCTTTCAGAAGTTTAATAAAGAAAGTGATGGAATTTCTCGGATTTCTGAAGTGTTGAATGCGTTCTGGTGTCTGTTGAAAACTGCTGGATTCCTGTGTATTACATGATACAATAAGTCTCTGTAACTCTCTCTGTTATGTTTTTGATTTGTTAAAATCCATATATGTTTTCTAATTCTGAATATTTAGCAACAAGGAAAAAGACTAACTTCCAGGATTTATTCAAGAGATACCCTGGGTTCAATCCGTGTTGTTAATGAATGTTTTTCTTCAGCTGTAATCTTGATAAGTGTAATTCTTAATTGCTGCACTTTCAGAATACATTCTTCACAGTGGCCTTTGTCTCAGGAATTCAAGTTTGCTCCTGTGCAACGTGTTTCACTTTCACCTCACCGGCTTAATAGAAAATTCTTAATTGCTTTCTGTTGGCTGACATGCTTCACCATTCAAGTTAATTTTGTTTGTCTGAAATACACAATAGGCCCTGCAGTTAGAACACCACCAATCCTGCGTTTCCAAGCATTTCACAACTCCAGACTCCATTGCCCAATGATGTATTACTCTCTAAACACTACATCTTAAGACCTGAAAGAAATCCTTCAACCAAAACATAAACCAAAACCTGAGCATAATATCTAGCCTAAAACACCATCATAACAGAGAAAAATCATAAAGAGAGAGCCCTCTCTGATTACAGTTTGGCTAGAAACTGTGATCCAAAGATTGGTTAGTGGTTACCCTGGCCGTATTCCCTTGGGAGTCATAGGGAACAACCTGGGTGTTAACACCTCCTTCATCAAAGGCTACCTGCGCTGAGCGAGTTTGGACATGTGGAGGAATCTTTCCTCAAATGTGTTAGTGCCCAGGAAGCTTCCAAATTGACACTTGGATCAGAAGATTCGCCTAATGATGAGTAAAGAGGTTCTAAAACTCCAAGTGGAAGGTAGAATCTCCGAGTGGACTCAAGAACTAAAGAACAACTGGGGTTGAAGAGGACAACAGTCACACATCAAGCTGACTTATCTTCACTCCAAAACTCTATATAAGGATCTCATCCCATGGGATCTGGAGGCCGGAATTTTGTGCAAAGAATTGCTGTTGGTTTACAGTTGAGAGTATTGGGTGATTGCTTGAGGGAGGTGAAGAGGAGATTTCTTTCCGTCGGGAAGGTGATGCTGGATTGGGCCTCTTATGGTTGTATCACCGCCTGAACCTTACTTTCTTCCATTAATAAATCATTTGAGGTTCTTCTATCCGCATGTGTTTCAATGATGTGTTGTCTTACTTGCGTATTTGATTTATGCTAATCCTTGAATCAATTATGAATGCATGCTTCTTGTAGTTTCCTTTTCTCGTCTTGTTTGCAGGATCTTGTGTAGCTGGGCCCGTGAGAAGACAAGGAGCTGGTAGCAAGCAGCAAAGAGAGAAAATTGGATCGACCATTTGCGCAAGACATCGGTAAGTGGATCTCTTCCTTTCCTCTTTTGCATATCATAAAGAAGTAATCTTAGATAGCTTTGCTTTGACTGTTGCTAAGGAACTATCACCCTTAGAGTGGGATAGGGTCATTCCGTGTTGGATACTTTTCCCCACAACAGACTGGCGACTCCGCTGGGGATCGTGTCTTGTTGGTAGCTTGTGTTTCTTGCTATTCATTTCCTAAACAAAGGGAGTACCGAATCGAACTGCATTCGAATCATTCGAAGGCAAAGTAGAGGGCAGCTACTCTAGCTCAGTTCTGGGCATGTTTATGATTTGAAGAGCTGATCCACAAGGACTCTTATTAGCTCTTTGTGATAGTGTTCATCTTCCTTTAATCATCCTCTAGTGTATACTTGACTGATAGCCTCTGATTTGGCCAAAAACCATTGATTTTTGAGCAATCTGTGACCCGGAACCAAAGAGAGACGAGAGTTTTCTCTTCAGTGCAGCTGCAGTGAAGGCTACCTGCGCTGCAACGCAGGTCCCGAAGGGGCTACCTGCGCTGAATGTCAGATTGACAGTGTTCTACCTGCGCTGAACCAGTTTTGCATTGTGCAACTGGGGTTCCCTGCTTTCTGTTGCCCAGTTTTCAGTATTGTTTTGCAGCCTGTTGTCAACCTGTATACCCATCTGAAACTATCTTTCTTTGCCATCATTCCGCCTCAGTTGTATGAAGAAACTGTGATTGTTCTTGTTGTATTTCTTATATTCATTTACAGTTTCCCATAACGAAAGTGAACTAGTCTTGCTGTGGCCTCTTGAATCTAGACCTGTGATAAAGTGTCGTTGTGATTCTAAGAGCTAGTTTATTGCTGTTCATAGCTGCTTGAGCATTTTGCTTTCGTTATATGGTTTGAATTTCAGTATTTCTTGTGTTGAAACGAGTGAATCTTAAGGTGTTCTTTTGATTATTGGACAAAAACTTGTTTTCTTTCGCTTGAAATTGAATTCGAAATCATACAACAGCTTTCTTTTTGTAATACATCAACATTAAGGAAGGAGAAAAGAAATACTTGCATTGTGCATGTGCATTTTGACAGTTTGCATGTCGACTTAGGAAAAGTGCATCAGTGTGTGCTCTATGATCTGTTTGAAAAGATGATGTCTTTCTTTTCCCTCAGTAGTTAAGATTTTCATAAGTTGAAAGAATTGAAAAAAGCTTGCTTATCATTCTTAGACTGCATTTAGGAGTTGTATCATACATCACGTGGTGATCCATAAAGGCAAACTGCTAAGCAAGATCAACCTAAAACGAACTGAATTTACATAACAACGCTTTGAAACATAACGAAACACAGTAGAGGTCTAGGTAGAGACGTGTTCCGGCGTCGTTAAACATAGTGACTGTCGATCTCTACGAAGGTGGGTGATTCCTCCTGAGGGATGATAGCACTAATACGGACTTGTGCTCCCGCGTACCGTCGCGTATATTGGGAGACCCCTATAGGAACAAAGCCTTTATCCATAGGAAGCCGTGTCTGCCACCCTACTGATCGCGATGCAGTGAACACAGCATTCACGAAGATCGACCACTCGTACCGTAAAACGTATTCTGTGGTTTCGCGAAAGGTTTGGCACACCCTCTGCCTAGAACTCCAGAGTAGTTTCTTTTGGCCTTTTTCAAACACTATAACTGAAAAATTCCATCCGAGCATTTGTCACTTCGGGCTCGTTAATACATCGAAGGAGACTAGAGTCATCTTTAGCTTTTTCTCGACTCTTAAAAAGTGAAAAAGCAAGTTGTGTCTAAAGCGTCGTCATATAAAATTCATTCTAAACGGAACATAATCACCCCTTATTCCTGCGTTGATCTTGAGGTTGAGAACATGGAACACGCCAACCAAGGGATTCCACATGATGGGAACCCTAGCCCTTTCTCCTCTTGGGGAGAAGTTGGTGCGCCCCACATGGCCACGTTGTCGCTTCCAGGACTGACAATTGGCCTGCCAGTTTGGCTATTCTCAACCACTGTAGTTCAGACCACCACGGTTCCTGAACAGTCGAGTCAACAGTTAGACCAGTCTAGAGCTGCCCTCCAGCCTTCCGCTTCTTATAGATCTTCCTCTGATCCTTCCTCTTCGAAGGGTCGAGCCGCCGAAAGCCGAGCTCCCATAGAGAAGAAGAAGGATTCCGATCCTTCCTCTTCGAAAGGTCGAGCCGCCAAAAGCCGAGCTCCCATAGAGAAGAAAAAGGAGAAGAAGAAGAAGGAAAAGAAGCAGAAGGAGCCAAAGGCGGCTGGGGGCAAGCAAAAGACATCTAACCAAAATCCACACACAGCACAGACCGGGCCTAAGGCGCCATGTGTCATATGTGAGGGAGACCACTTCCACCGTGATTGTCCCAGTATTCCCCGAATACTAAGGGACTGGTCCCCTCGTTTGCACAGTTCGGAAGCATCAACCTCTGAAAGCCAGGTTGAATGCTTACCATCAATCAGCGAAAGTGAAGGTTCTAGACGACGAAGGGCAATGCGATTCCCCTGCGAACTGTGTGAAGGCAATCACACCCTCCGCCGTTGTCCCTTTTTAGACAAAGCAAAGAGAGTTTTGGAAGATCAACTGGTTGCACCGTTGCTACTTCCTCCTGGATATCAAAAACTCGCGCCAAGTCCTTCGTTGGTTGAAAATACAGCTGCCCCGCTCGTGGGGCCAGCTGAAGCGTCAGTCACTGAAAATGAACCTACTGAATCCAGACCGGACGAAAGTCCAAAGGTCGAAACGGCAGTTGACCCGGTTCTCCCTTCAGAAGTTTCGTCTTCAAATGACACCGTCACTGAAGATTCATCCTCAGCTGACACCCTCACCGAAGAGAGTAAGGATGACACCATCCAGATTCTTTTCATCAACACCGATTCTGATGAGCATCAGGGCAATGCGCCCACTCCTTTACCGCAGGAAGGAGCATCGTCAGGATCATATCCGGCCGTATATTCGGTCCCACCACCAAGCAACCTGGTTGTGTCCTTTGATTGGAACCAACTAGGCAGACCCCGGTTACCAGCCAGTATACCATTCAGAATTATAGTCCAAATATACAAAATGGTGATGGCTGGAACTATCATTGATGAAGGGGCATCTGTGAGTATCCTATCCTCTACTGCTTGGAAAGCACTGGGTTGCCCGGTGCTTTTGCCTGAGATAAGGAATCTCTCGGGTTTCGATAAGGGAACCAGTCGACCATTAGGGATTCTACCTAATGTGCCTATTACATTGAAAGGGAAGGCTGTCAAGATGAATTTGATGGTCGTCCAAGGACCCTTGGATTATAACCTACTCCTTGGACGAGACTACATATATTGCATGGAAGCAATAGTCTCCTCACTCTTTCGAATAATGTGTTTTCCATACGAAGGAAGAATGGTCAAACTCGTAGACCAACTTTCATTTCCGGGATCACGCATCGCAAATAGTCACATACCTATCCTGAATGGTCTTTTCGATCAAGAAAGGTCTCTACCTCCGGTTCTTCTTCCTTATGAGTGCGAGTGATTCGGGAAAGTAGGGCCGGAACCCAGGGGGCATGCATCCTGGTCTGCTGGGGTCAGAAAAAACCTTGGGTGTAAAGTAGAATTTCCGCGGGAGAATATGACTAGTCCGTACCCCGTCCCCTCCTTCATCTTCGTAAGAGTAAGAGCCGGCAAGAGAGTCCGGCTCTCATGAGGAAGAAGGGGTAGTTAGGAATGGGGTTGTTCTGGAAAAAGATTCTTTTGTTAAAGTTATGTGGGAGGACGGGGGCCCGTTACTCACCCTTGTCTATCTTAGGTAGGCATTGCCGAAGAAAGTTTTTGTTTGAAAGGATTAGCAGAACGATCTTTGGATAACCTGAAAGAGGTAAGCCTCACCCGTTGAAAACAAGGGTTTTTGACGGACAAGTAGGGGCGACCTTGAAGTTAGACTTTATACCTGGGGGCATGCGAACCTCTTGGAATGCAAGCACGGGTGGCTTTTTAGTTTTTTAGGTAGGTCTAACCCCTCTAACCCGTAGGATAAGTCAATACCCAGCTTGCATAAAGAGAGTATATGGAGCAAAGCATAGCGAGATGAAGCTCCTTAAAAAATAGCGAGCAATCTACCAGGAGACCTTCCTACTTTATGACTGGTAAAAACGAGCAGTTTTGGCAAAGTTCATGCTCGTTAAAAAAATAAACACAAAAATGAGCAGTTTTGGCAAAGTTCATGCTCGTTAAAAAATAAACGCAAAAACGAGCAGTTTTGGCAAAGTTCATGCTCGTTAAAAAAATAAACGCAAAAAAGAGCAGTTTTGGCAAAGTTCATGCTCGTTAAAAAAATAAACGCAAAACCGAGCAGTTTTGGCAAGAGATTCATGCTCGTTAAAAAATAAATGCACATGTGAGCAAGCTTCCCCCAGAGTTCAAGCTCATCCGGAAAAAATGAATCGGTAAATAACCATTTGAGACCGTAAATTCATCAGCCATAAAAGCCTTGGTCGTGTTTGCACCGTCACCTCCACTTTTCATTTGGCCGATCATTCACATCCACTTGATTGTTTACCTATTTTGAGGAACAGCTGCGAAGAGTGATTTCACCTAGCCATCCTTGTGACACTGCCGTGATTGGAAAATTCCAACCTGTACCTGGAATCTGCTGCTATCCCTGTTTATCACTCGTTCCTCAAAATACGAGTCTTCTTTGAGCTCTTTTCACTGACTCATAAAAAATGAAAAGTTTGCCGAGTTTTGGCCTTCCAGCTCGTTAAAAGGACCGGAAGAGCTATCCCTCCTCTAAATTTTAATCTTTTTGGACCTGAGGGATTATTGCACAAAAAGATCGAGCGCTTGTCTAGTTCGGCTCGATAAAGATATCGAACATTCATCCCTTCTGTATTATTTTATACTTTTTCGGACTTAAGGGATTAGATGACGAAAAAGGACCTTTGGAGTTAACTTTATGTACCCTTTTTAGACTCTCTAAAAATGAAAAGGACCGAGATGTCTTTGTCGCTAGGCTCGTTAAATATTGAATAGCGACAAACTTGTCTTTAGACGAGAACGAGTTTCCCTATCGCTAGGCTCGTTAAAACATAGCGATGGGCTTGCCCGAAGGGCAGGTTATAGAACAAGCATATGTTATCCTCATCAAGCTTGACAAAAATAAAGAGGTACTGGTCAGAAATGACTGGGGAAAAATTGGGAGAACCTCAAAGCTTAATGGTAGCAAGTCGCTCTTGAACATGACACTTTTGCCTCCGTAAAAACATCGGGTTGGGTTGTTTTCATTCACCGGTCCCTTCACCATGGTCTCGCCATACCATCCACATTTGGGGTAATGCTACCGATCCATCACATCAGTGTCGTTATATGTTCAAGAGATGTCATTCAGAGAGTGTCAACCGGGTCCCATCCACTGCCATACATCATCTTTCATCCTTTCATGACCGCCACCCTGAATCATATTTCACAGATCATTTTCACCATCATCACAATTACTAGCTCCGTTCCGTGTCACTGATGTGGGATTCATTAAGGCCCTCCTTTGACAGATCGCTTCTTGTCGACATCAGCTCATTATCCAAGAAGTTGATCTAGGAACACCCCCCTCAGTACTTTGAAGCTTGCATGCCTCAATGGCAAGTTTCTCACTTCCGGCGACAGGTATACATTAATGACCTTCGACCGGGAGACTTTGCGTGGTGTTCAACGCCAAATCCTATATTCATGCCACGTGAATTGTGCTGCAGTACCTTGAGGGTCATCATCATTATCGGTGATTCCTCTCGCGCTTGTTAACAGTTTACATTATTGACTGGTAATCAAGCGATGTCTTTCCATGTTCGACTCCAAGAAATTCTCACATGGATCGACCTGTACTTAGAGTGAAGATTGGACAAATTTGAAGACCCCGGATCTAGTTTCATCCATCCGGGCTGCGACATATATTCAGGAGATAAAAAACATTGACATGTGCAGCAGATGATCATCCTACTAAAAGGATGATAATTTAAGCAGAGAATTATCAGTCTACTATCAGACGATCGTCTGTTTATATACAGAAAATGTATTTATAAAGCTGAGCATGGGAAATGCCCGCATCAGCTAGATCATGAAAGCAGTATGAAAAATAATGTATTGTATTGTATTTTGTTACAGGTCACCTCCCGACGATTGAATGAACTTCGGATCCTCCTAATAAAGCATTTCACCCGATAAACGACCTCATACTTTAGGGGGCAACTGTTATAGACATTTTTGTGCCTTACAGCATAGAGTATGAAATGTCAATAATCTGAGGGATCCAAAGTCCCTAAACATGTTGTTCCTACCCCTAGAGGAACAAGGTCAGCAAACCACAGCACTTCAGATCAGTTCTCCACTGAAAAACACTCAAAAACAGGTCAATTTTGGATCAAAGCAGCTGCTCCACTGGGCATCTGCGCTGAATGTCAACTGCTCCATGGTGTACCTGCGCTGAATGTCAACTTCATCAAAGGCTACCTGCGCTGAGCGAGTTTGGACATGTGGAGGAATCTTTCCTCAATGTGTCAGTGCCCAGGAAGCTTCCAAATTGACACTTGGATCAGAAGATTCGCCTAATGATGAGTAAAGAGGTTCTAAAACTCCAAGTGGAAGGTAGAATCTCCGAGTGGACTCAAGAACTAAAGAACAACTGGGGTTGAAGAGGACAAAATTCACACATCAAGCTGACTTATCTTCACTCCAAAACTCTATATAAGGATCTCATCCCATGGGATCTGGAGGCCGGAATTTTGTGCAAAGAATTGTTGTTGGTTTACAGTTGAGAGTATTGGGTGATTGCTTGAGGGAGGTGAAGAGGAGATTTCTTTCCGTCGGGAAGGTGATGCTGGATTGGGCCTCTTATGGTTGTATCACCGCCTGAACCTTACTTTCTTCCATTAATAAAGCATTTGAGGTTCTTCTATCCGCACGTGTTTCAATGATGTGTTGTCTTACTTGCGTATTTGATTTATGCTAATCCTTGAATCAATTATGAATGCATGCTTCTTGTAGTTTCCTTTTCTCGTCTTGTTTGCAGGATCTTGTGTAGCTGGGCCCGTGAGAAGACAAGGAGCTGGGAGCAAGCAGCAAAGAGAGAAAATTGGATCGACCATTTGCGCAAGACATCGGTAAGTGGATCTCTTCCTTTCCTCTTTTGCATATCATAAAGAAGTAATCTTAGATAGCTTTGCTTTGACTGTTGCTAAGGAACTATCACCCTTAGAGTGGGATAGGGTCATTCCGTGTTGGATACTTTTCCCCACAACACTGCCACATAGTCACATTGAGTCGTGCTTTTGTTCAAGGGAAGTTAGCCTGAGTCGGCCTTTCTGCGGTGTCTCTTGACTCATTTTTCAGTCGGCCATCCTTGGTTGTCAGTGTCATGTCTATCATCACATCAGTTATATTGGTCCTTTACTCATGCCGGTTTGAGAAGGTCCCCATTGACTTCTTGCTGGCGGGTCTTGTCCTTATCGACGACGACACCTTGCTCTGAGGACAAGCCTAGAGCCGCACCCTGGCCCTATTTTCATTATTGATAGGTCACCTTGTGCTCAGCATCGATCAGTATCATGGGTCTTTGACTGAGTGGTTTCCCTTGTGTTCGACATCAGCATACATTATCACACATTGGGATTCGTGCAGTACCTTGGTTTCCATTTGACCCTATTGGTGGATACCTCGCCTCTGTGTCAGCTTTCATTATTGGTTGGTTCAGAGGGTTTCTGTCGTGCGCTAGCCACATCTTGTGTACGCCGGAAACGTACTTCGGTTGGGTTACTACATCTTTTTTCGTCCGATTCCTTCCACATTATTGGCCTACGGGTTACACTCGCTCTAGATTGATGGAGGATGCCTTAATTCCTTCCTTCTAGCGGATCTTTCCCTATCGACTCTGACTCATTTCTCTGGGGCAAAGATCTAGAGTCCATTTGGCAGTACCTTGGGGTTTGCAGTCATTAGTGGCAGATTCCTCGCTATCGACAGTGGGAAACCATCATTGTCTCCTGATTGATAGATTCTTACAGGTGTTCGACTTCAGCTCATCTATTCACACTTGTTAGATTGTACTGGGTACCTTGACGCTCATTATCATTATCGGTGAGTAGTCTCGCGTTTGTTAACGGTATACATCAATGACCGGTAATCAAACGATTTCTCACATGGTCGACTTCAGATCATTTATTCCCATGGTGTAGAAATGTACCACGGCGGTCGGTGAAGACCTCAGGTTGTATCAACATTCATTGGTTCACTTGACAGTTGCTCCTGTTGCTGCTAGTTGATACCACTCCACCTTATATGTTGCAGTCAGTCATGGCGACATTCTATATGCTGGCACCTGAGTTTGCAGTGTAGTACCATCCTATTCCATCATGTTCAGTTGGTACCTTTTTGGGATCAGTCTTTGATATCAGTGATCCGTTGCATCTTTCAGCATCATTGACAGTCTTATATGTGATATTCAGACATGTACTTACTCATTATGATCAGATGATCCATTATGTATTTTCCAGTCATTTATACTTGTATACTTAGTGGATCCGCTTGTACTTGATATGCGGACATGCTTTACTTTTCCTGGGCATGGGTATGCCCGCCTCAGACAGTGTTTCTTTCTGATCTCCTTTCGGTGGCTTGGCAGGCTAAATCCTGGTGAAGTCCTCCTCGGTTTTTCGGCAGAGTTCCTTTCCTTGTACTTACTTAATATATTTCGGCCATCATGTTCCCCTTCTGACCTCATACATTAGGGGGCATCTGTTATAGCTCCAAATCTCACTCTTATGGTTTGTGATGCTGCACTCATGGCCTAGGGCAACCCCTCCTTCCAGACCTGGTCCAAAAATTTTAAAAACGGTGTTTTATTCCCTATACGCGACATTGCCCTGAGTTAAATGCGTGTACACGCGGGTATGTCATACCAAAACCGTGTGTATCTATTAAAACACTTAAAAAAATAATAAATTCCTCTTTTTTGGGCGGAGATCGCGGGTTTACCTGCTGGATCACCTGTTAGTGCCCGTGGCCCAACTGTTCCCAACCAACTCCTAACTAAAAAACTACTTTGGAGAGGGTATAAAAAGACATCAAAGGGAAGGCCAAGGAGAGAGAGAAGAGAGCAAGATTATTATGCTGAGATTTTTCCCTTAGACCAGGTCTGAAGTCCTTGGTGCTTTCTGCACTTCCCCCATTTTGCATAGGAAACCCTTGTTTCCATGTGTATTGGTGATCATTCATCCTTGATATCATCATTGAGTAGGACTTGGAAGGAGCTCTTGTTGGAGGCTTGAGGCTGGAACGAATCCGGGAGGAAGCTTTGCTTGGAGCCTGCTGAAGGTGTTCAGGTGATATCTTTCCGATATATGTACTTTATTTGCCTTTATATATAAAGAAACACGTCTTTGTTCCCGAAACAATCTTTCTTTATGCTTATGAGATTCTTGTCTTGAATTTTTATGCAAGTGGTTACTTAAAGATTTTTGTAACTAACTTTATAGCATAAAGATGGTTTATACATAAGTATCTATACATGTACTGTTGTGTTCTTTGATTTGTTTGTCTTGCAGGTCAAAGAAAGAAGAAGGGAACTCCAAGAAGGGTTTGGACCCTAAAGGCCTTCTCGAACATAGGACCTTAGGTACGTACCCTAAACATTAGAATTTGCTTAAAAGTAAAAATGATGGCTGTGTGTGTGTTTCTTTGAATAAGCAATTTTCAGTCTGGTAGAGTCTTAGCCCAAAGGACCCTAGGGGTACTTTCCCTTCAACCACCTTGGAGACGACACAGCTTCAAGCTTTGATGACAGACAAGGTTTGAACATAGACGTTGGTTGTAATCATCTGTTTGGCGACTCCACTAGAGGAAGGCCATCCATTGGCGACTCCACTTTGAAGTTCTGGCTCAGTTTGTGAGGCATACTAGAAGAAATCCGCAGAAGTCTCCAGCTGTCCCAGTGCCTGACCCTGAGAAGATTGTTAACCCGAAGAAAACATCACAGAAGTGAGCATCAAAATCAGGTAAGCCCCAGATATCTTATTTGTCTCTGCATGAGAAGTTTTTAGTTGAGGATACGCAGTTTGAAGATTTAAAGCCTAGTATTGCTAATGAAGAAGTACATGCAGAGATTCATAAAGCTCTTTGTCCATTTAGTTCCCCTTTGAATCTCAGTCCAAAGAAAGCTTCCCATACTGTCCAAAACATCCCAATATCTCTGCCATCCATTACATTATTTCCTACTGCCCCATCTGCTAGTGTCATTCCACAAATTCCAAACATGGCAGGACCACAAGCACCCACCAAAATGGAAAGAATCATAACCGCCAGGTATGGACCTTTAATACTGCCCACTCCCTTGAATGCTATGCCCACTGGAGAATATCATAAGCATATGCCCAAGTTCACTGGGACTGAAGGTGTCACTGCTGAAGAACACCTTGAGTCATTTTATAGCTATGCTGATAATCTAGATATTAGTAAAGATGATGTGTGGATGAGAGTCTTTGTCCAAAGTCTAGATGGGGAGGCTAGGAAATGGTTTAGAGAACAAGCCCCAAGATCTATAGCAGATATCGAAGCTTTAGATGATACGTTCCTAAAACACTGGGGAGATAAAAAGGACTTGATATACTATCATACGGAGTTTGGAAACCTGAAGAGGGAAAATGGGGAATCCTTGTCTGATTTTAATAAAAGATTCAACCGTATGTATAGTAAGATACCAGCTGAGGTAAAGCCTACCCCCACCTCTGCCAAACTTGACTACACCAGTGCCTTTGACTCTGAGTTTTGTTTGCTATTGAGAGAAAGAAGATGTGCCACCCTTGCTGAAATGCAGGATGCGGCACTAGAAGTCGAATCTAACATTATGGCTGCAGAAAAGCTCAAAAGTCACCCTGATAGAAGGAGGCTGAGAGGTGAGGCTTCTTCTGCTTCATCCTCAGATACCAAACTTGATAAAATGACTAGAATGATCGAGTCACTGTTTGCTAAAATTTCTAAGCTGGAGATTGAGCAGAACCCTGGGAAGACAAGGCTCCCAGGCACATTTGCACCAAGAAATCCGAATCCATTTAGAAGAGCCAATGAACAATCACAAATCATTCAGAGGGGTAAAGAAACTAATGAAGATCAAAAAGTTAAGGCTCCTTTCCAGAATGTGATCATGGAGGAGGAACAGATTGAAGATGAGGATGAAATTCTCTGTATGGAAGATAAAGGCAGTGATTCCTTTTTGACATTGGCTGCATACGAAGAGTCTTTGCTGTAGGAGCAAGACAGTCAAAGGTGGGACAGAGAGGCTGTTCTACAAACTGGGGAGCAGAAAAGATATAATCTAAGGTCAAATGCAAATAATATCAAGGAGAATCTTGCCCAAAAAGCTGCCGTCCAAACAGAGACCTAGAATAGCAGACAAAGAAGACCAGCAGCTGATCCAGTCACCCTCAAAGCACCAGTTCAAGAGGTAAAAAGTCCTGACAAGCTACCTCTCTCTTTTAGCTTCGAATCAGAAGTTCAGAAGTTAAAAATAACCGTGCCTCTGACAGAACTGGTAAAGAGTGAGATGTTTAGAAAGCCTATCCTTGAGGCTCTCGAGCTGAAGATCACACGAACCTCCACTGACTTTGTCAATTTGCAAGGCGATAGGCCTGCCGTTGTGCTAAGCCCAATGACTGAACCTGCCAAGGATAATTCCCCATCTTTTTATGTCTCCTTGACCATTCATGACAAAATTCTCCACAACTGCCTCCTAGATACAGGTGCCAGTCACAATCTGATGCCTAAAACCATCATGGAAGAGTTAGGCCTTGACATCACTAGACCATATCATGACCTATTCTCGTTTGATTCAAGGAAGGTGAAATGTCTGGGATTGATTAAAGATTTAGCCATTTCCCTAACCCAACTGCCCATGAAGAGCATGCTAATGGATATTGTGGTGGCAGATGTCCCTCCTAAGTTTGGCATGCTGTTGTCCAGAGGGTGGATTAAGAGACTAGGTGGAACATTGCAAAACGATTTATCTTATGCAACTGTCCCAGTGTTCGGAGGAGAGAGTAGGAGGTTATATAGAGAAGCACAGCTGGCATATATCATTAGCGATGAGAAGAATCCTACAAACCATCCCATATATGTAGTGGACACTGATTTTGGAGCTTGCATTCTCCAAATAGAAGAATCTCAGAAGGCTGCATTGTAGATCACGAAACCAACAGCTCAGGCTGAGCATAATACAGGAGGTCAGATTTGGGAGATGTTCTTTGATGGAGCATGTACCAAGGAGACTGCAGGAGCAGGGGTGGTGCTAGTGTCTCCACAACAAGAAACAGTTCAATTGTCTCTAAAGTTGGTTTTTCAGGTGACAAACAACATAGCAGAATATGAAGCACTGTTGTTGGGCCTTCATGCCGCCAAAGACAGAGGTATAAAGAAGCTGAAGGTATTTGGAGATGCTGATCTGATAATTCAGCAAGTGAACAAAACATTCCAAGCAAAGCACCCAAGGCTAAAAGCATACAGAGATGAGGTATGGAGAACCAAAGAGTTCTTTGAATTTTTCTGCATTTCATATATTCCTAGAGCCCAAAATCAGCTTGCCGACTCCCTTGCTGTCTCAGCTAGTTTGTTTATACCTCCATCGCCTCCCAAACTAGTTTATGAGGTACAAATGAAGTATAGACCCTCCGTGCCTGATAATGTCCACCATTGGAGGGTTTTTGATGATGATGATGAGCTAAATAGGTTTCTTCAAGTCATTGATGAGTTTTCTGAAATGCAAATTGACCAAAATAATGATGCTTTGTTAGAAGATCCCAAGTCCAAGCTTAGAAATAAGATTGGCAAGAATAGCATAGTCATACTCCCTAGCAACCATATTCCTAAGGGTCTAATTCCTCTTGAGAGATTGTTTGATCACAATGATGTGCCTTACAAAGCTGCCCAAAAAGAAGATCAAACTGCAGTTTGCAAACATGATATAGGAGGTCCAGGTCACCCCAAATTCATAAATCTGTCCACCAATCTATCTGCTGACCAGAGTGCAGGATACTGCAAATTAATGAGGCAATTTACTGATGTGTTCGCTTGGGAGTACAATGATCTGAAGACATATGATGAAAATATAATTCAACATAAAATTCCGCTTGAGAAAGACACTATTCCTTTCAAACAGAAGCTGAGACCAATGAATCCTATGCTCCTTCCTCTGGTTGAGAAAGAAATTAAAAAGTTGCTGGCTGCTAAGATCATAGTGCCTCTCAGATATTCTAAATGGGTGGCCAATCTAGTTGTTTTGAGGAAGAAGAGTGGAGAAATCAGACTATGTGTTGATTTGAGGAATCTAAATAAATGTTCCAAAAAGGATAATTATCCTCTACCAAAAATGGAGCATTTTTTGCAGCAAGTCTCAGGTGCCAAAGTAATGTCTTTTATAGATGGTTTTTCGGGTTATAATCAGGTTGCTGTGCATCCGGATGATCAGGAGAAGACTGCATTCACCACTCCTTGGGGTACCTTTATGTATTCCAAGATGCCTTTTGGGTTGATGAATGTTGGAGCCACCTTTCAGAGAGCTATGGATATAGCATTTGTGGGAGAAAAGGATAAATTTGTCCTTATCTACCTGGATGATATAACAATATACTCCAGTAGCCATCAAGACCATGTGCAACATTTGAAGAAAGTGTTTTTGAAGTGCAGAAGGTTTGGGATTTCAGTAAATCCTAAGAAGTCACAGTTTGCATTAGAAGAAGGAAAGTTGTTGGGACATATTATTTTTGTTGCAAGCGTCTGAATTGACCCAGAAAGAGTAAAAGTGATACATACCTTGTCTGTCCCGAGATCGAAGAAGGACATCCAGTCTTTTCTAGGCAAGATTAATTTTGTAAGGAGATTTATCCCAAATTTTGCAGAACTTGTGAAGCATATTACCTCTATGTTGAAGAAGGGGTCAAAGATCAAGTGGAATGGTGTAGCGAGAAAGTCATTTGAGTCCATTAAAAGGGAAATAATGGAGGCCCCCACTTTAATCAGTCCAGATTACAGCAAGGAGTTCCGCATATTTTCTTTTGCCTCTGACGACACCCTTGTAGCAGTCTTATTGCAAGCAGATGAAGAAGGCTCAAAGCATCCGGTGGCATTTTTCAGTAAAACCTTAAGGGATGCTGAGGTGAGGTATGATATTATTGAGAAACAAGCATACGCTCTTATCAAATCTTTGAAAACTTTCAGAGTATACATCTTGCATTCCAAAATAGTTGCATATGTGCCTTCTGTTGCAATAAAGGATGTCTTAACGCAACCTAATGTTGATGGAAAGAGAGCGAAATGGATTGCAAAAATGATAGAATTCAACATAGAGCTGAAGCCTACCAAGCTGGTAAGAGGTCAGGGGCTTGCCAAACTATTGGCTAAAGAAAATTGCAAATATTTGGACGTCGATTTCTTGTTCAATGTAGAAGGAAATGCTCTAATGGAAGAGCATGAAACAGCTGAATCATAGAGAGGACAGTCGGTGGCCGAGAACCTAGCTTCATGTAGTTGGTATGCTGCAATAATTAATTTCCTTTTAAAGCTAGAAGTTCCTTCAGAATTTTCTCAAAGTCAAGCAAGAACGTTAAAGCTCAAGGCAATGAAATATTGCATCAATGATAGCTCGCTTTATTGGAAGGATCCATCTGGAGTGATTTTAAGATGTCTGGACAAAGAACAGTCAATAGAAGTTATGCAGCAGTTCCATAGCAGCATGTGTGGAGGACATCATTATTGGAGAACTACAGCCCAAAAGGTTCTCAGAGCTGGGTACTATTGGCCATCTTTATTTTCTGATGCATTTGCTTTTGTTAAATCTTGTGATAGGTGCCAGAGATTTGAAGGAAAGCAGCAGTTAAAATCCCTGCCCCTAAAGCCAATAATTGCAAAAGGACCTTTTTAGAAGTGGGGCTTGGATTTCATTGGTGAAATCAACCCACACTCCAGTGGCCAGCACAGGTGGATATTAGTTGTCACTGATTATTTTACAAAATGGATTGAAGCAATCCCAACAAGGAAGGCTGATCATAATGTGGTAATGAAATTTTTATCAGAAAACATTTTCAGCAGATTTGGTTGCCCACATAAGCTTATAACAGATAATGCAGCAGCCTTCAAGGCAAAAGAGTTGGTGGAAATGTGTGATTCAATGGGCATTAAGCTTGTTCATTCCACCTCCTATTACCCCCAAGGGAATGGCTAGCAGAATCCTCTAACAAAAGTCTGATCAGGATTATTAAGAAGCTGTTAGAAGATAATAAGAAGAATTGAGATGCAAAGCTCAAATATGCACTATGGGCAGATAGAGTGACCATCAAAAGATCTACAGGCTGCTCTCCTTTCAAGCTGGTATATGGTACTAATGCTATTTTTCCAATTCAGCTTACTCTTCCTGTGGCAAAATTGCTCCAAACAGCGCGGAATGAAGAAGATGTTATGGCCAATAGAATCATTGATTTAACAGAATTATATCAGATCAGAGAGCAGCTGATTGAAAAAGATACAGCACATCAGCAGAGGATCAAGGAAGTCTTTGACAAGAAGGCAAAGAGAGACAACTTGCAGGTTGGGGATTTGGTTATGAAATGGGATGCAGTTAAAGAAAGGAAAGGCAATCATGGGAAATTTGATGCTCTCTGGACGGGCCCTTTCATCATTTCACAGATTCAAGGAAACAATACCTTCATACTGAAAAGTATGGAGGGAGAACCAGTTTTTGATGGCCCAATTAATGGGCAGTTTTTGAAAAGCTATGTGATTTAAGGTCTTTAGGCCTTAAAACTGTAAATATTTTATTTTTTCAGTTTTAGTATAAGTAAAGTAGACTCCATGCCCAATGGAACACTAGGAAATTTTGGCTAATTTGTTTTCTATAGGAAAGGCATTGATCTGCAGTTCTTGAGGCCTCACAGGGAGGATCTCATCCCCAGAAGGAGCCAGTGTTAGCTTTGCTATGCAAATGGATTAAAAATAGCTTCAAAAAGCTCTCAAAGGCTGCAAATATGCTTATAGTCATTCCCAAAATCCATGTTTGTTGTTCAAATCATCAAGACATGACAAAAGATACCCACCGATCAAAGAGGTTGCAAGAGGGAAGCCCTTTGGAGGGCAGAATTACACTATCGGAAGGTGAAAATACCCAAAAAATCACATAAAAACCAAGATTGTAGGCTTATGAATCTGCATCAACCTCAGCCGTCGGCTCTGGCCGATCTACGGTCCAAGTTGCGTCGGCATATCACAAGTCGGAGGAGGCAGAGGAAGTGACATGATACATTACCGATGAGTGATCATCGATATCGCTTCGGCGTATCGCTATCGGCGATAACAAAGGGATGGGCCTTTAACATATATCAGCGATCGCCGATGGGCCGGACCCGACGGCGTTATGAGTTATTTTTTATAACTTATCGGGTCCGCGGTGAATATCGCTATCGGCGTTTTCTGAGCGGCGGGGCCTTTACATATAGCATGCCTCTGATCCGATGGGCCGAACCTGACAGCGTTATGAGTTATTTTTGATAACTTATCGGGTCCGCAGTGAATATCGCTATCAACGTTTTCTGAGGGACGGGGCCTTTACATATAGCATGCCTCTGATCCGATGGGTCGGACCCGATGACACTATAAAGGATTTTTCATAATATTTCAAGTCCGTGCGGGGGCCATTTTTATTGTATTTTGTGTATTGTCAATGTATAAGGAAATACACAGGAAGCCTTAGCGAATGCCAATAACGATGAAGCCCGGACCCGAAAGGGTCTGGGAAGTGAAATACATATATTTTCAGGTCCGCCAAAGTCGATTTCCTCATGTTTTGCAACATTGTTCATGAATTTCCAAATATAAAGAAAAGCAAGGGATCGGCCAGCTGCGATATGCGACTGTGACTCGAAAGGCGGACCCGATAGAAATTTATGTCATGTTTGAGGATGTTTGAAGTCCAAGTGAAACAGAAATGGACAGGATTTAGCAGTGTCGCAGCGTTTTCGCTGTTTATGACCCAGACAGACACAATAACAGAAAATAAACATTCACAGCTATTGCCTGAAAGGGACCGGTGCAGGGATTTCATAAGAACGGCAGCCACTCCATTGCAAGCTCAAGCGGCAAGCCATCCTTGAAGGAACCATGCAGTTATGTTATATACCAGAAGAAGGATTCGGCAGAGGGACAACAGCCGGCAAATAGAACCCAGAAAGGGAAGGGGAAGGGCCACTACACGCCTCAACCCAAATCAAATAAAATCATGGAGCATTAACGGCCCTGCCAGTGCAGCAGTCATCCTAATGAACATGATGGGGCATCTTTGGCATGAGGGAGCTCCTATGCATCACATCAGGCCACCCAAAATATCTGAGTATGGTTATTTCTCTGTCAGAAGAGGAAAACCGCCGAGCCATGCCTACCTATTGAGGGAATCAATCAGTTAACAAGACAGAAGGATAGATTAAGACACCTGAAGCCTCAAAAGGCTGAGGACCATTGTAAACAAGCGATAAATAGCTGAAAACAAGATGTAACAAGGGTTCAACTTTTGGAGATTATTCCTCCCCTGTTTTCTCAAGCTTCTCATCTGTAGTCTTTAGTAATACAAGCTTCTTTTACTGCTACATGCTTAATGTCCATTTCTCTTCTGTTCTATGCTTGCACTTGAACAGTTTGTTCAGGTTTTCTGTGTGTTTGAGGCCAGATAACTGTCATCTTATCTCTGCTTTGATATATTAGATTTGCAAGCTTCTTTGCTGCCTATGGCTAGCCATTTATATGTGTGATTATATACGCATCTTCCGATATAGTCAGTAAGTTCATTTGCTGCCTGTAGCTAGCCATTCGTATAGGTCCATGTATGCAACCTGCTGGCATAGTCAGTGTTCTCCATCTATCCATTAAATCTACAAACTATTGAGCATTAGCAGTCTAAAGCCTTGTGTTATTGGGGGTGTTCATGCATGCCTTGAGTGTGAATAGAGTTGAAATGGTTATCCGACTTGATCCAAACCATATTTCATTCCAATATTTCAGAGAACAATATTAAAAATTATATGTTACCGGGCATCTCTGATTTACAACCTCGGAGAGTTTGCTAGAGTGATAACAAGGCCCGATGTAAATGATTCATTTTGTAAAGCCTTTTGAAAAATACAAAGTGTTCCTTTAAAAAACATTATAAATAACTCTACATTGCGATAAAGCGACTGGAGATCACATATCGCAATGACAAAGGGACACACACAAGCAGGACCTCAACAAATTCTCCTATCCGATAAAGGTAATCGCAATCAGAAATCGGTGATATCAAATGACAAAGGGATAAAAGCGCAAGCCAAACCCCGATTGTGATCAATCAATTGGGCACACATCTCAAGAGGAAAACATATGCTAAAATGGTTTGCATGCATAACATTCTACTTTATTATAATATCACTTTTCGGAAATCGGAGATATTCGTTGCAAGTGATAAAGCCTCTCCCTTTGAAATTCCCGATCGCGATTTGCAATTTATCACTCATCGCTGATCGAGGAAATCTAAAGACATGCTTGAGATATATGATTAACAAGATGGGTATTTATGATATTTATTCATCACGATTGGTGGCTCGAATGGCTATTAAATTTTATAGTTAAGAGTACGTCCTTCAAAATATTTCATTCATGGTAAGTCTTAACTACATCTGACTTATCATGGTTAACTGTCTTAATTATTTTCATTTTCATATTAGCTATCAGCGGCATATCCCTGTATTACGGTTTGAAATTGCTTGTGCAGAGCTTCTCAAAACTCATGAATCCAGAGAAGATGGGGAAGAAATCTAAGAAGGCCAAAGCAAATCCTATAGCCAAAGAACCAGGACCGAGCAAGAAAGGATTAATCTCAGATACAATATGTCTCGGTCTGGGAAATGCTAGCTGGGAAATCATTTATAATTTGATATAAGTAGAGGATCCCAAAGAATTAGAAGAGGAAGCCACAGCCAATTCAACCAGCAAGTCAGAGGGAACTCTCGAAGAATTGGCCTGTTCATACCTTCACAGCATAGTAGCATGAGCCAAAATTCTGCCATACACTGATGTGGTTAGATGGGTTGTTGAGAAAATCCCAACTTCAGATAGAACATTTTCCATGGCTGATGGAAGGATATTCAGGTCATTCAAACCTAAAGATCTCAGGCAAATGTACCATCTACCTCCACCCGAGAAGCGCTATAACAAGGCATTCCTGGAAGCATTCGCAAATGAAAACAACTTGGAATCAGACTCGATGAAGCACTGGAGGAATTTCCCAGAAAAACATAAGCACGAGTCATCGGGTAAGTATTCTGTCAACTCATTAGCTTCTCCTTATTGCTATGCTAGAGCTATGATGTGTAGACTGTGAGGACAACATGATTCTTCAAAATTTTCTATAGATATGGTCTTGTTAATGGAAGCTTTGGTTAATGGTTATGTTATGGATTGGGCAAATATTTTATCTAATAAACTAGCCACTAAGATATTAGAATACATAAGGAAAGCATATACAACTTCCCAGATCATTCCTCCTTTCTCCTACAGTGCATATATTCTGGATATTATTTTTTTTATTCTGAATACCCAATACTCGGATGGAAGTGGACTTCCCAAGATCCTAGCCCTATTCATATCTATCACAAACAGTTGTGGAAGGCACACTATAAAAATCACCTGTACATAATTTGCAATGTTTTGTGTTACCAATATATTATTCTATTTTTAATAAGCCTACCCCCAGGATATCTCAGGAAGCAACAATTGACTTGATAACAGTAGGTAGCTAGTTTAGAGAGGAGAAATTTACCTATGTGAGGTTTTTTGGCAGTCTCACTAAACCCCATGTTCTTCCTCTATATGTTCTTGATAAATTGTTAGCCCGAGAATTGGCATATCAGATAATAGTTGAAGGAACATAAAGTACCCTTAAGGATTCCAAGAAACATATGTGGCCTATATTCCCCCCACGATGTGGCATTTTTACCTTACATGATTACAAGCATACAGAGAAAGAGGCAAAGAAGATTCAGATGCTGAGTCTTGCCACCATTCTGAATAGGCAATATGACCCAAGGAAGGTTTCCTATAACGTTACCGCCCAAGCTAAACTTGCCAAATTCGATCATGAAGCAAATGACTTTGATGATTTATTTGCTTTAGCTGAAATATTTTTTCATGTTAAAGGATTGGCTAGGATCAAGTATGGAGAAGAGGGGTTAGAAACATTCAATAGGCTCAGAGCCCAGAGGTTGCAAAATCTGCATTTGGACCTATCAGCTACAACCCCGACAGTTCAGTCACAGAGTCAAAGTGAATAGAAAGCTACCAACAAGACTCTTGTAGTGGAGAAGATTCCCAAAAAGGAAAAATTGCCAGAGCAGGAGCAGGGACAAGGAAAAAATAGTGAACTCATTCATTCAAGCATTTATGTTGATCCTAAACTGATCAAGGAATGGCATCAATTTGATTCTATCATTGGTAATACTAAAAGCCTTAAAGGATTCAGCACACTTGAGGTGACAACTGATCAGAAATCAGTAACCAATACAGTTCCATTTGTCAGCTCAAGTCACAATATAAGCGGCTAATACAGTGAACCATTCTAACCGATTGCAGCATTCCTATTTCGAAAAGATCTTCACATTTTTTTCGATTTGGTTATACCAGCACATAGCATTTTTATTTCATAATTTGTTAGTTTAGATAGTATTTATAGACCCTTTGATGTTTTTAGAATAGGTCCTCAAATTTTTGTATTAATATTTGGATCGGAAGTTGCACTACTGTGATTCCGATATATTTATTTTTATAGAAACTAGACCTGTATTCTGAGATTTGATGAAAATTTTTTATGTGATATGCACTATTGCTTCTTGTAAAATTATTTCCAAGTTGAAAGGCACCATCTAAGTGCAATTCATATTGGAGGAGAATCAAATACATATGGTACTACTATCTATGTTTTTGTTTTGTGCTTTTATGTGAATCAACATTTATTTAATTTTGCTATTATTGATATATGTATATGCTCTTACAACAATTATTTCACTTATCACTATTGAATGTTTAAGAGTTGTTATTTTTCATATGTATGTGTTTCAGTAATATATAAATATTAGTGTGATAGTGTTTTAATTATTACTTTGTTCAACTACTTGAACAAAGTAATTATCATATGAATGAATATTTTTGTTTATAAGTAGAGTCATCTACATGCCTACTTGTCAATAAAAATCATCAAAAATTGCACTAAGAGAAAGACTTCCCGGGATATATTAGTTATTTATATTGTTGCATTTTAGAATAATTCATCCATCATTCACATTAAAGATTAGAAATCGATCACTTATCCATCCCATTTATAAATCATTGGGAAATTAGTCCCATTATATCCAGTCGAAGCCACCACACCAAATGGAGAAGGAGCTGCTTTTAAGGTCCGGACCAGGTGGTTTTCCCCGATGTTGATGCAGCGATTTTTCAGGCATCAACATTTTTGGCACTAGAAGGAGGGCTTGAACTGTGAATGGTGAGAAAACCCAAATCTATAATCCATTATGAGAGTAAATTTCCCTCCACCTCACCTCTGACTTCTCCCTTGCATGCTAAAACTCCAGTTTTCATGCGAGAAGTTGAAGAAACAACAACCACTACTCAACCCCAAAACATCTCAAATAAATCAACTCTAGAATCTCTTGAAGTATAGTCTCTAATTCACAAACTTAAGGGATTCTCAATATCACCACAGAAAACTGAGTTATCTCAAGGCAGTGTAACTTCACAATTCATTCCTTCTCACCCCTTCACCAGACTTTAGATTGAAAAGCTTGGTATTGAATCCACTGAGTTACCTTTGCCTAAAAGGAAAAGAGCAAGGAAGACAACTGAAGGGTCTGATAGTGAAACTTTCTCATCATCATCATCATCCATTTCATCTTCTCCATTATGAAGTCAACCATCCACTCCTCCACTCCAGATTGTCGTTCAACAGCAAGGATAATTTTAGGGGCGAATGTTGGCCCTTTGGCGAAATTAAGGGGTTTTAAATTTTTAGTGGGCGAATATTTTGTATCATAGTACATTTTTACAAATCACCTCAAATAGCCCACCTTATTTTAAGGGAGAGGGTAAAAAAGGTAAATTTAGCCCTTGAAATTAGGACTTACAACCTTCCATTCACCCATTTTCAAGAATAGGTTTTATTTAAGTGAATCCATTCACCCATTTTCAAGAATAGGTTTTATTTAAGTGAATCCTATGGGCCAAATACCATATTTATAAAAGAGGTATGGTAAATTAATAAAATTATAAATAAATGAGAGGTATGGTAAATAAATAAAACATTTTTTATATTTACTCCATAAGTCACCTTATAGACATGTAAGGGTGTAAACAAATAAAAATATAAGTAAAGTGGAGGTACGGTAAATAAATAAAACGTCTTTTTATACTTACTCAAAAGGTATGGTAAATAAATAAAAATATAAATAAACTAGACGTATCGTAAATAAATAAAACCTCTTTTTATTTTTAGTCCATAACCCTCGTTCTATTTATGAAGGCTCAAGAAAGAGGTTTTATTTAAGTGAATCCTATGGGCCAAATACCATATTTGTAAAAGAGGTATGGTAAATTAATAAAAATATAAATAAACGAGAGGTATGGTAAACAAATAAAACATTTTTTTATATTTACTCCATAAGTCACCTTATGTTTACGAACACTCAAAAAATGGGTTATATTTAGGTGAAACCTATGGCCAAAATACTATGGGACAAATACCATGGACTAGATAGTTATTAATACCATGCAAAAAACATTATTAACCCTAATATTAGAATTAATAAAAATAAAAATGGCACATGGTATTGACCCATGGTATTCACCAAAATGGCACATGGTATTGACCCATGGTATTCACTTGGAATGTAGCCTATTTAAATGGGGGAATTAAACCAGCATGTAGCCTATGCTAAGATTCATTAGGACTTTACAAAGTTTTATTATTTAGTGAAAGACTCGCCAAGATCTTACAAGATTTTATAATTGAGTAAAATATTCACCATGCCTGGTGAGAGATTCGCTAAAAAATTATATATACATATTATATTATTGATAAAATCGCCTTCCATTTTTCCTATATACCATGGAGATTCGCCCATTTATTATATTTATAAATTTAGGGGGGGTTCTTAAAATTTTCCCTATTCAACAGGGTACTGGAACTTTAACATCTGTTTCCCAGCCGTCTCAAACTTCAATATTAGCCCCTTCCCAACCATCTGGAACTTCATCTGCGCTATCATCCATTAGTAGCTCGAAAATGGCACAAAACCCATCGAGAAATCCAAGTGCAATCACAATGCTTGCACCTTTGAACCCATTGCCAGCTCATCCTAAAAAATGGTTACCAAAATTCAATCCAAATGCAGGCATTCAGGAAGATGAACACATAAACAACTTTATGTTGTCAGTCAACTTAAAAGGAGTTATTGAGGAAGATGTGGTTGTTATACTTTTCCCTTATACCCTACAAGGATCAGTCAGGTCTTGGTACTTTTCCTTACCATCAGGATCCATTACTAGTTGGGATATTTTCGAAGAACATTTCTTAACTAAATATGGTGATGACAAATCTATAGCAACGTTAATCAATGATCTTTCAAATCTTAAAACAAAGTCTAGAGAACCTATAAAAGAGATCAATTCACGATTTAATAAACTCTTAAATAAGATTCCTACTGCCTCTAAACCTAGTGAACAAGTTAGAAGTGAATGGTATATATCAACTTTACCTTCAAACATAGCTATCTTTGTAGATAGAGCTGCAAAACCTACTCTAGCAGAAAATATGAAAGAGGCAATTGTTGTGGAAAAACGTATCATCGCCTTAGAAAATAAAGCTGCTCTTGAAGATAGAAAATCTAAAAAGGTTACCTTCAAAGATGATTCAAAGAAGAAAATGGCTAAGGATCCATACAATATGAAAGGTCTCCAAAAAGTTTTAAAGACTATGCCAAATGAAATGATAGAAATCAAGAAACAAGTAGCTGAGACTTTAACTAAAAAGCCATTTAGAAACTTTAAGAAACCAGAATCAAAACCCCCTAATGCTATATCCAACGCAGAGTCAGACCCCGAGGACGATGAAGAAGAAGATATAGTCTTATCATCTGAAGAAACTGAAGAAGAGGTAGCTGTAGAATGTCAGGGGATGTGGGACTTCATTTTTCCCAATTCTGATACTAAAAACGTACAAGAAGCTTTTCCAGTAAGTACCAAGAGAAAAGGACCTCCTAAACCTGTTCAAGCAGCTCAAAAGAAAAAGAATATGGGTACTACCACTAAAGAAAAGGTCCCATAAAGAAGTTTACAGTGACACCTACTGAAAATCAACCATTAGGCTCCAATCCACCTTCGACATCTAAAATATTAGTAGTTGCAGACTCTATAAGATTATAAAATTATTGAAGACATGAAGAAAACGAAAGAAAATATCACTATGTTTGAGCTTAGTAAACTCAAACATCAACAAAAATTGTTGCTCAAAGAATTGGATGCAGTGCCTTCTTCTCCTCTTCTGAATGCTGTATTGTCCAAAGTTGATAATGATACAGGTAAGCCACCAGCTGGTAGAGTAGAAGCTACTGATGTTGTTCTAATCAGAGATCGATCAAATTCCCATACTCCTCCTTTTCTCTTGACCTACGCGATTTATAATAGAAATCTGCACAATTACTTGATAGACTCAGGGGCTTCATCGAATATTATGCCAGCTTCGGTTTGTTCTAAACTAAATATTGAACCCCAAAATTCTGCAATGCATATTGTCCAGTTGGATAGAACTAAGGTCCAATTATTAGGAGAAATCAACTCAGTTACCATCAGGTTATCAGCGGATCCAAGAGTGGTTCAGAGAATTGACATATTAATTGCTAATATTCCTGAGTTCTATGGTTTGATTTTAAGTAGAGACTGGCCTGAGAAACTTCATGGCTACGTTTCTACCGATTGGTCTCACATGTGGCTATCCTATAAAGGAAAGCCAAATCAGATTAAGATTGATCGGGAGAAGCATATGACTCATATTGTAATAGAGTTTGAACAAGAAAATCAGTCTATAGCATTCAACAATAACATTCTTGGTAACTACTCATCTAAATCATTCTTTGGTAATTTTACTGTTAAATCATCACCTTTATCAGTTAATAATTTCACATCTCAAAATGAAAATTTTTCCCAAACAGATACATCAAGATGTGTTAAAATTGCTGAGGAAATTGTAAATAAAACTATAGATAAACCTTTATTTTCGTCATTATATTTTGATGGGTCTAAATCTAATGAAGGTGCAGAGTAGGATGTATTTTAGTTAGTCCTGAAGGAGAAAATACCATGCTATCATGTAGATTATAATTTGAGTGCACAAACAATAATGCTGAATACGAAGCCCTGATTCAAGGACTTTACAAAGCAATTAGTCTTAAGGTACAATATTTGAAAGTGTTTGGTGACTCTGAAATTGTTATAAAACAAGTCAGAAATACTATACATTGTATTTCTAGTCACCATAAACATTATCAATCCTTGATACAAGACCTTGTATCTCATTTTCTAGCATTTAATATTTCTCCCATTCCTAGATCACAGAATGCAACAACAGATTTACTAGCCAATGTTGCTTCTAAGCTCCTTCCATTTGAAGATTACAATCGCGATAGATTTTCAGTAGAGTTAATTTTCAAACCATCGGTACTAGATAATGTCACTAATTGGAGAGTATTCAATCATGACGATGACATTTTAAATTTCTTGACTTCTGATAAGTCCTATGGTGACCAAATTATTGATGAAAATGAGCATGATCTTCAAATGAAGGAAAATTTTGAAGAAAATTCAATACCAAAACCAGTGGATAAACTTGAAGACCTTTATGACATCAAAGATAGGTTTAAATAGGTTACTAGTTCAAAGCTTCAAAGTTCAACTTTGAGATTTGAATTAGTAAATCTTGGGATAGAGGACAAGCCACAAAATATCAATTTGGGATTAGAACACATATTTCATTAAAATTGGAAAATATTTATTACAAGGACAACACTATAATTGAGTTTTTTTGGTTATTTTTAAATTCTAGATCAACTATTTAACTCCAAATTTAATGAAATGTGTCTTTTAGGACTTAGTTCAGAAGAAATATTTGCATTTATCAGATTATTGAATAGATATAAAAATGTCTTCGCTTGGAATTATGATGACTTGAAAACATATGATACTTATATCATACAACATACAATTCCAATGATATCTGAAGAAAAACCAGTCCAACAGAAATTAAAGAAGATCCATCTGAACCTTGAAAATCAGATAAAAGTTGAGTTAAACAAACTCTTGAAGGCTAAGACAATCTTCCCTGTTAGACATTCAAAATGGGTATCCAACATGGTGCCTGTGAGAAAAAGGAATGGTGACATTCAAATTTGCATTGATTTCAAAAATCTAAATAAGGTGATTCAAAAGGATAACTTCCCACTACCAACAATGGAGCAAACTCTACATTCAGTAGTTTCTTCTGAATTAATGTCTTTTTTAGATGGTTTTTCAGGGTATAACGAAATCTTGGTACACCCCGATGATAGACTCAAGACTACTTTCAGAACTAAGTGTGGAACTTATGCCTATCAAAAAATGCCTTCGGTTTAATCAAAGTTGGAGCTACCTTCCAAAGAGAAATGGATTTAACATTCAAAAGTCTGATTAAGAAATCAGTAGTTGTCTATCTGGATGACATTACTATCTTCTCTAAGAAAAGAGAAAATCATTTACATTATTTGAAACAAATCTTTGAACGCTGTAAAAGGTATGGTATTTCACTCAATCCCAAGAAGTCATTTTTTTCTCTTGACCAAGGTAAACTCTTAGGATTCATTATTTTGAAAGATGGTATTTATATCAATCCTGATAGAATCAAAGAAATTTCTGATATTCCATTTCCACATAATAAAAAATCAATGTAATCATTCTTAGGTCAAATAAATTTTGTAAAAAGATTTGTTCCAGATTTTTCACAGATTGTTTTGCCATTACAAGTCATGATAAAGAAAAATTCAATGTTTAAATGGGGGCCTATAGAAAGGGAGGCTTTTGATTCAATTTGTTATCACTTAAGAGTTCTAATGCCAAAATTTCTCACATTAGTTTGATGGTAAAGGTCGGTGCTAGTCTACGTTTGATTTTTGTTTTCCTTAGAGTCTGAGTCTTAGGAGTCTTGAGTCAAATAAGCATTCTCATTCATCACTGGTCATTCTCATTCATCACCGGTCTCATAGCCATGTATCAGTTTTGTTTAAAAGTTACTATGTGCCCCAAAGCCCTTTAGGTGATTTCGTAGTGCATGTAGTCATATTGAAGTGTTTTCGCAGCGCAACATGTTTTAGGTGATTTCGTAGCGCATAATTAAAAATTTACACTGACTGCGCTATGAAATCGAAGATTCGTGCAATTCACAAAGAATCTTTCCTAACTATCAAATCTGTCAAGTTCAATTATGGTTGCATCATTCATTGTTAGCTTATGCACTCCACAATACATTTCCAACCGCTTATCTCCATTATTACAGCCACTAGGTACATTGGTACACACGGATTGCAAGTTCCAAGAAAAGCCAGATATTCACAGTCTTAATGATGATTGTATTTGTTGCATGAGGAACAAGTCTGCAAGATTTCAATTTGAAAGCATTGTTATCAAGCGAGGCAGCTATCAAGCGAGGCAGCCATTCAAGCGAGGTAGAGATTGGAGTTTGAGCAGCGCTAGCATTTCCAACCTCCATTACACTGAATCTTCATGGAGGGATCGACAAAAAGAAAAGACCACAGATCAAGAAGATGTTTGAGAAACGAACCTAAAGATGTAGACATTCTCTTGAAACACAAAGAAGTTGAGAAGGCATTCAAGCAAGTTGGATGTTGGAATTTTTGTGAGAAACTATAGGGAGGTCATGCACAAACTGCCAAGGAATTTTCTTTCAATTTCACAGGGCTGAATTGAAAGGTTGGGATGCTGGAATTGCAAATCTCACCAGAGGTAATATCCACGGTTACTGAGATTCCAAGGGCACAAGAAACTTGGTTTAGGAATTTCAAATTTGATATGACTCCCTGCAAAGATTTTTTGAAGCCAGAACACATTGACTCAGATTTAAACAAGTCTGTGCCTAGAAATTATGTCAAAGACTCATATGCCAATCTGCTTACCTGTATACAGAGGTACCTTACCTGTGAAGGCAGATATAACAAGGTGTATTCATATCATTTCAAGCTTTTGCTACATTTCACAGGAAAGATATCCATTGATCTACCTTTTTACTTATTCTGTAGCTTAAGTAAAATGTGTGATAAGGTTCAGCTAAGGAAAGAAGCCTGTGATACCTCATTGTTTCACCACGGTTTGATTAAGTTGATTGTTCTGCATGAACTCCAGAGAGTAGGTAGAGACTGGCCCACATTCATATTCATGTCTGGTTTCAAAAACGAGACCGGTCTCAGTCCTCAAGCTGCAAAAGATCTTCCAACAACAATTGGTCATCAGGCAAAAACAAGATCCAGGAGGTTTTCAAAGTTAAAGGCAAGGAAGCAAGTAAGAGAATCCACCAGGCCACTGACTATCTAGGATACACCCCAGCAGTCCCTTAAAGAGAAAACTCAGGTCAAAGAAAGTGCACATGAATCAAGCACAGGTGAAAGAGTTCAAAGAAGAAGGACTAGGAGCCAGGTAGCTAAAGAAAAGGGTAACTTAGTGATTATTGAAGAAAGCCCTATTTCAAAGGGAGACTTAAATGTCTTACTGCAAGCCATTGATATTGAAGAATCTCCCGTAGTTCAAGAAGATTTTATAGAGTCAGGAAAAGACAAGGCTAAGAGAGTCAAAGCCTCGAAGAAACTCAAGTTTGATGATCAGGTTGATCAATTTGTATTTAAACCAAGGAGACCCATAACAAAGAATTTTAAACAAGTACAGGGGGTACTGCCAAAAGCAGATGAAACAGGGGAGGTAACACAACTTCATGAAAGAAAGGATAAAGGCAATGCAGTTACCATTTAAGAAGAAGATAGTGTGGAAGAGTTGAAAAGGAGGTTGGAATTGGCAAACTTTGAAATTGCTAGACTGAAGAAAGCTGCCAGGAAATTTGCAATCAAGGAGGCTTATTTCAACCAAATTCAAGCTTGGTGGGAGGACAAAACATTTCAAATACCCGAGGTGGTTGATTTTAATGTTCAATTCCGTTGTTGGACTGTCCCTGCCATAAAGGAAGCGCAATTCATCAGAAAGGTTAATTCAAACTTGAGAGCTGGGATTAGAGGTATGAAGAAATAAATTGAAGACTTAAAGGTACAGTTAGGCCAACAGAAAGAATCTCCTTAAAGAAATCCCATTTCAAGTAAGGCTATGTTTCAAATTTTTATGGTTTTGCTTGGTATAATCTTTCTTGAAGAATCATACATTTCCATTCAGTTTGAAAGACCTTGGAGCAGTTGAAGAATGTTTAAATAGCAAGAAGCTCAAAATAGCAAAATTTTGGGTTGAAACTATGTTTTTGGAATTACACAGCAGTTTCGTAGCGCGCTACGAAACTGCTAAAGAAGATGACTAATGCATAGCAATTCCGCAGCGTGCTATGAAACTACTGATGCTACATAATCTAAACTCTGTCAACCAATTTTGAAATACAAAGGGAAATTTTTTGAAAAAGGAATATCTTCAAGGGATCATCTAAAGCTATCAACTTTCAACAAGGTCAAGACAGGTGGAAGAAACATATATTCGAATCCAACTCTAAACTTTTTTGTTATAAAGTGATCTCATTTACTACAGTCCAAGATATGTCAGATAGCTTGGAGGAGCTTTTGTCTTCACACAAGGAAAAGGTTGACAACACATCAAGGATGTGGCATTTCGATATGTTTTGTATAATCAAAGATGAAGGGCATAGTTCATTGGATTCGAACATCTTTGAGGAAAACCAAAGGCTGATAAACAGGGGCAGTATTCTATTTTTCAGGGGCAATGGAGAAGATGTCACATTGAAGACTAGTATGGAGCTTTGAACACCCACCACAGCCAAACTAAAAAAGGACCACATGTCAAAGAACGAGAATAATTGTAATTAAGGCTATTATTAGCATAATATGGAGTTAGACTCCTATTTGATTTAGATCTCTAGAAATTCTAGTAGCAGTTTGTTATAATTAATAGGCAGTTAAAAGTTGAATAGGTGTCATTAGAAGTAGATTTCGAGTTCCCCTCATTCTGGAGGAGGAATCTCAGTCAGGTAGAAGAGCTCTATATATAGGAGAAAGAAAAATGTAATAGGGGTTGGAAATTTATGTAAAAAAGCTCTGATATTTGGCTTATGTAAAGACTCTGTTTTTTTTTGGTAATACAGTACTAGCTTATGCTTCTCAAGAATCATAGAGAGTTCAATGTATGAGTTTCTTTTGTTGTGTTATGAGTATTTGATTACTTAGAAATGACTTGCAGTGTTCTAATTTCCTTCATATACTCGTAGATTGTCTTTTTTGTGTTTGGTGTGCTCTACCTATATTGAAATCTGAATGCCTTGACTTTTATGCAAAGCCAATCCTACTGTTAATACTAAATCACATATGACTCCATAAGCCCAATGGATACTTGTTAATTTTGTTTCCACCATATTCATTCCTATTTGTTTCACAAAGAGTTAGCCATCTTGATCATAATAAAGAAACCTTTAATCCTTTGAGAGAGCCCTCTCGGGCTAAGGAGGCTAAGCCTTAGCTAAAAGATTGGTTTGAAACAGTTACTTGAAGTCTTCCTGGTCTGCAGCCTTCCAGGGCTTGATTTTGAGATAACACAATCAAGCAGTCAATCATAAATACTCTTGTTTTAAACACTCCCAATTTTTTGAATCATTTTATTTTATATACTCTAGCATCAGATTCATTTTACGCAGCAGTGCTGACACAAATCAATGATCGAAACTTGGAAGCACCGATACCATTTTATAGTTCAAATCTTGAAGGTGTTGAGCCTAATTACTCTGAAGTTGAGAAGCAAGCCTTTGTTGTATTCAAAGCTATCAAACACTTTAGGCCCTTTCTCTTAAAGGTTCACATAAAAGTTATAGTCCCCTTTTCAGTAGTAAGACAGTTACTAGTTCAAACGAAATTGGGAGAAAAAAGGGCAAACTAGGTCACGACATTACAAGAGTATGATTTGGACATTAGACCAGCAAAGATTGTCAAAGGCCAAGGTTTTTGCAGGTTGTTAGCAGGGGCTTCCAATACTTAGGAAAATGAAGGTATCAGGAATACTGAAGAAATCAATGAGATAAGTACCATCAATCCTGAATCACAATATGCAGATTTGATATTCTATTTGAAGAATGGATATGCTCCTTCTAATATTTCCTATAAAAATAAACGTGCCATAAGACTGAAAGCAAAAAACTTCATGATTATTGATGATGTGTTGCTTAGATGGAATTATAATTCTATTTTTTTAAGATGCTTAGAAAAACCTGAAGCGCAAAAGGTCTTGCAGAAATTACATGATGGTCCAGCAGGAGGAAATTTTGGAGCTAATACAATAGCCCACAAAATTATTCATGTTGGGTATTATTGGCCCACCTTATTTAAATATACTCATGAGTATGTAAGGAAATGAAGAACATGTCACACTGCTAGTAGAAGACAAAGAAAGCCAGTTTTTCCTTTGCAACCAGTCAACATTGAACAACCCTTTGAACAATGGGGATTGGATATCATCGGAGAAATTATTCCACATTCATCCAAACAGCAATCCTTACAGGTATATCCTTACAGCTACGGATTACTTTACTAAGCGGGTAGAATCAATCCCTTTGAAGACAACAAACTATGAGGAAATCATTGAATTCATAGACCAGTTCATCATTACCAGGTTTGATGTCCCAAACATTCTTATTTTTGATAATGCATCTTATTTCTCTGGTAATTCCATACTTGAATTTGCTATTAAAAGAGGATTCAAATTGAAATATTATGCAAACTACTACCCTCAGGGAAATGGTTTAACATAATCAACCAATAAAAATATTATCAAAATCATTAAGAGAACTATCGATCAAAATCATAAGAGTTGGCATAAGTCTTTGATATTTGCATTATTAGCAGACCGTATAACACAGAAGGCCTCAATAGGCACTTCTCCATTCAATCTAGTGTATGGAAAGGAGCCTATCATACCAACAAATTTAGTTCTTCCATCACTAGCCTTAGTGCAGTTTATTGAAGAAAATCCCTCATCTTCTATCCAATTGAGACATAATCAGATCCTAAAATTAGAAGAAGAAAGGGAGAAAGCCTGAACTAAACATGAGAAGCATCAACAAATTATTAAGTCTTCTTTTGATACAACTTCCACTGGCTCAAAACTTTTACAAGTTGGTGATGTTGTTTTGAAATGGGACAAAGCCCATGAGGATAAAGGAACACACACGAAATTTCAGAAAATGTGGCTCAACCCATTTCAAATCAACAAGAAGATAGGCCCATCAAAATTCATATTGCAAGATCTATCAGGAAAGAGAAATTCTCTTCCTATCAATGGGCTTATTTTGAAAAAATTATTCACTTGAGGAGGTAACCCCTTCTCACTCTATAAATATTCAATTTTCAACTATATTTGTGTGAATAATTAGTTTAGTTTCTTTCTTGAAAAATAAATTTGTAAATAAACCTCTATTGGTTTTTACTATTTTGAAAAAGTTACTTAAAACAAAAATAGTGTTAAATATTTACTTTTGATAGATGGAAGTCTTGAAGGAATAAGAGAAAGTTCTAGGAAGTTAGGTATAATTAAACTTTCAAAACCCTTTTATTTTTGTAAAATCTTCTCAAAACTTCAAAATACTAGAAATCATTCTGAGTTTTAAAGCCTAAAAGAGGTTATCAATATAAAGCAAAGACTGATCCAATCTTAGCATCTTCAACTCTTAAAATTGTCATCCATATTCTCTTAGGGAGAAAATTATTTACCCCATCCATCAAAGTTTATGACTTTTTAGAGCGTAATTCTAAAATATATTTGATATAAGAGATAAGAGGTCTCATCACGAGCTTGCTTACCATGATCATAGGGGACTAGTTCAGCTGACATTACCAACACTGCATACCAAAACAGGGTAATGGCTTCTAATTATAAGACACGGGTCTCATCACGAGCCAGCTTGTTCAGTTAAATTACAACCAGTGAATGGCATTGTCAACAGCTGGCCACCAAACCAGGACAATGGCTTTTTATCTTACCAAATAAAGAGATAAGGGAAAAAGAAAATGCAATACAAAATGTATGGAAACATATCTTTTGGATTCATTCTTTTAAATTATACTTTGAAATGGATGGGACAATAAATGATTAAATGGCTAAAAGGTAACCCTGTCGAGACTATAGATGTTTGCTAGCAACAATGGCTCTACCTGCGATAGGAGAGTCATTATATAAGCTAAGATGAAGAAGTCTCTTGTTTTATCATTATCAACCAATAAAAGATTATGTAAACTTAGAATGTATGTAATTTTGAGATGAGAAAGAGATAACAAAAATAGTTTTCATTATATTCAGAGTTTATGATTACCTAGTTATATTAGATTTTCTCTATCCACTAAGTTTTTTAGATTAAGAAAGTTAAATTATTACATTACTTTCTCAGAGATAATTGTTTTTCCCAGTGAATCACCAATTGTTGTGCTGTACAACAACCCCCCATTTCTAAAAATCTTTTACAAAAAATTCTGAATAAGAAATGGGTCCCTTTTTAAAAAGTAAACTTCGTAAGATTTGCGAATTATAAATAAAACTGGTATTAACCTCATTATAAGAAAAACCTTTATCAAAAGGCCCGATGTAATTATTTCATATTATAAAGCCTTTTGAATAAAGTACAAAGTGTTCATTTGAAAAATGTTATAAATAATTCAACATTGCGATAAAGCGATCGGAGATTGCGTATTGCAATAACAAAGGGATACATCGAAAAAGGTTCTCCTCAAATCCTCCGATCTGATAAAGGTAATCACAATTGGCAATCAATAAATAAGGCGTGCATCTCAAGAAGGAAACATTCATGAAATGGTTTGCATGCATAAGTCTTTTGAAGCAATAAATCAAACCAATTCAATAAAAACATACTCCACCTTATTTTAATATCACTTTATTGGAAATCGGAGATATTCATTCCAAGAGCTGAAAGCCTTACCCTTTGAAACTCTCGATTGCGATTAGCAATTTATCGTTGATCGCTGATCGGGGAAATCCAAAGACACGCTTGAGTTAATCATGCGATATATGATCGATGAGACAGGTATTTATGATATTTATTCATCACGACTGGCAGCTCGAACGGCTATTAATTTCACAGTTAAGAGTAAAATCCTTTAAATATTTCACTCGTGGTGGTTCTTAACTACATCCGACTTATAATATGTCAATCACCTTAATTTTTTTTATTTTCATATTGGCTTTCAGCGGCATATCCTTGTGTTACGGTTTGTAATTGTCTATGCAGAGTTTCTTTGAACTCAAGAATCTGAAGAAGATGGAGAAGAAATCTAAGAAGGCCAAGGCAACTTCTGTAGATAAAGAACCAAAACCGAGAAAGAAGGGACTAATATCAGGTAAAACATGCCTCAGACTGTGAAATACGAGTTGGGAAAGCATCTACAATTTGATAGAGGTAGAGGAACCCGAAGAATTGGAAGAGGAAGCCACAACTGATTCCACCAGCAAGTTAGAAGGAACTTTCAAAGAATTGGCCTACCTTCACAGGATAGTAGCATGGGCCAAAATTTTTCTTTACACTAATGTGGTTAGATGGGTTGTCGAGAAAATCCCAACTTCAGACAGAAAAGTTTCCGTGGCTGATGGAAAAATATTTGGGTCATCTAAACCTGAAGATCTCAGGAAAATGTACCATTTACCTTCGCCCGAGAAGCACTACAACCAGGCATTCCTGGAAGCATTTGCAAAATAAAATGACTTGTATTCAGACCCGATCAGACACTAGCGCCATTTCCTAGAGAAACATAAGCACAAGTCATCGGGTAATTCTTCTGTTGACTCTTTAGCTTCTCCTTATTTCTATGATGGCGCTATTGTTAGCCTCCTATTGCAACAGGGTATCATCTTTCATGATTGACATTTCTACATGCCAAATATGTCATACTTGGCAAGCTGCAGTGTTCCATATTTCCAGAAGATACCATGAGAGTGTGCTAGTCCAAATGCCACTGCTGAGATTCCATTTTGAGGAGTTGTCCCAGTTTTGAAGAATTTTCATTTAAGGGAGGTCCAAACAGTCTAATCTTGGTCTCCCTAGGTTTCAGTTTCCTGTTATAGAATATAAAGAATGCATCTGTCCAAACAGTTTAACCTTGGCAGATTTTGTAGATAGGTAGAGAATCAAAGGGACCCAACTGTTTAATCTGGGCCCTGGCAGAAATAAGTGTAGATTTAGATAGGAAAAATTCAAAATAAAAAATTGTAATTCTGGGTCTACAAGTCTAAGTGCACCCAAATCAGAAAAGAAGAAAAAATGTTAGGAAATTAGGATGGGTAGGTAGCTGTGGTTGCAGAAAGCTGATTCATGATCAATTTTGTGTTTCAAACTGTGTTTTATCTTTACAGATCACATTGTAGGCAGTTTTCATTCAGAAAGAGATCAAAGCTAGACATAACTAACTTCCCCTTCTTCTAATTCCCCAAGTCACTTACTAATTTCCCCGAAGAGGTCAAGATCTGCTTGATTCCTCTTAGCTTCATCATCATCCATATCAGTCACCTTGGTGAAGATCTCCTTCACTCAAGGATCTCAGTCTCTTTGCAAGTTCTTTTCCCCAAAATTTAGCCTAAGGTCCCTGACCTTAGCGCCTGCTGATCACCTTCATATTAACTATTAACAGTAGTATATAACTCCCTATCAGTTTTTCCCCTTTTCCCTACTAAAACTTTGTATATAAAATTCCCCTATGTAAATATCCCCTCCCTGGCAATATAGCCATATTTTTATAAGTCCAGGGAAAAATAGTCCTTCCGGGGCTGTTTTTAGCCCATCCGAGTCATAACAGGGATTAATCTGACACCTGGCCAGATTAATAACCTCCCCCTTAGCTCAAAAACCCATATTTTTTCCCTTACCCTAAGTCCCGAGCGCAAAAAACATACTCCGCCTGTTTATAACCCCCATAACCCATATAAACCATAGTTTAAAACCCCCACGCACATTATTAAAAAAGGAATATTCTTTGAATATTCCCCTGCCGTATCTCCCCGCCGTATTACCTTCGCCACCAGCCATCGGATTATCCGCACCGCAGATCAACAGCTAGCGGGCCGCCCCATCCCCAAACCGCCCGAGCTTTAGCGTTCGGGAGATGGGCGGTATTGCCGCCGTACTCCCGACACGCGTCAGCTCCTGGGCTTTGCCGGAGGCCCCCCTCACGAAACCGCTCTCCCCCAAAGGTGGTGCGCCACAATACCGCTTACCGCCTCCTGCCCGGTGACGTCACCGCATACGTCACCCCTTGCACAGTCACTGCATACGTCACCCCCCTCTGCCCAGTCACATGTCCAGTCATCTACCTGCGTGGCCGCCTGCCACGTGTCATGCCACGTCATCATCCGTACATGATGACATCATGCTGACGTCATCCTGCCACGTCATCATGCTGATGTCATCGCTGACGTGACCTACCGTACAACGTCACATCATGCTGACGTCATCAGCACCTTTTTTTGGCGCGAAGGAGCAAAAGTCGCACTTTGGAGCCCCGGAATCCAATTCTAAGGCAGTTTTTGATGAGCGATTTGCTCCTTTTTTTAGGCCGAAATGGAGAATGTTCAGGGAATCTTTCCATTATGCAGCCCCCAGGAAGCCCAAAAGGCGCAAAAATGACCTGTTTTCTTCGCAGAGCATACCGAAAGGAGCAGAAGACAATTCCAGAGGGTACAAAGACCGAACAGCAGCCATCAATGCGTGATTAGACCCACATCACATCAGAATAGTAGTCCATATTTTGTCAAAGAGTATCAGATGAAAGAAAAGACGCCGAAGAGTATCAGCAAAGTTTTTTTTTGGGGCTCGAAACACCTGTACATTAATAAAGCCCCCAGAAAGTCAAATCAGGCATCATTAGCCCATCCTTACCTTCAAATCACAATTAAGGCATTCAAAGCCACAGGACAACAAAGAAGCAGAAGCCCATGCACATTTATTTCAGAAGCACCTGCACCAAGCCACCAAGGACTACATAAGTTATTCAGTTTTGATACAGCCACCCCAGCGCAGCCTGAGATATTTTCATGCATTTATTTCAGATAGGAGTAGGTAAATTAATTAATCTTTATGACCTAATTAGGTCAAGATGTAATAAAGAACTTTGTAGATAGTTTTGCCCTATATATACCACCCTTCGCATAGTTTTAAGGGTTGGTCAATTGAGAATTTTCACTAGAGACTCGCACTGTATACCTGACTTTTTCTGTAATCAAATATTGCTGAAAGCTTGGAGAGCGAACTGTCTGTTGTTAATGAATGTTTTGGAGACTGAAGATGGAATTCTTGCGCTGCAGCCTGAAGCAATAAGTGCATCTTATCTCTGTTTATGTGTTTGCCATTATCTAAATAGCAGAAAGAAAGAATAGCCTAGAATTCGTTTAAACACGCTCTATGCTCAATTTCTGTTATTTCTTTATGTTTTCTTCTAAATGAATTGGTTATGAATATGAATTCCTGTTGGCTCATGTTTACCCCAATTCACCTGTTTTGGCCAATTATCTAGGGATTCTTAACTGCCCCTAGGTAGCGCCCTGTTACCTTCTCTGCTAATCTGTTGGAGAGATTCTTAATTGCCTCTCTTTCTTTAGCGTTCATTCCATCACTTAAAACCTGGAACATTGTTTCAAGCGCAGCTACCTTGCTCCATTTTCCCTCACTGTTGTTAAAGAAAAGCACCAGCAGTCACACTCCTCGACTCCATGCCCAATGGTTTGAAACTTCTAGACTATGCCTTGCCTCTCTATCTGAAGACATCAATTTTCCCACCAAAAACAAAACGAAAACCCTCTGAACTCGAGACCTAGCCTAAAATCCTTTTCAACAAAGCTAAATCTTAAAGAGAGAGCCCTCTCTGATTGTAGGTTGGCTAGAACCTGCAGTCCAAAGTTGGTCTGTGGTTACCTCGGCCGTATCCTTTTCCAGAGCTTAAGGACAACCTGAGTGATAACATAATGGCGACTCCACTGGGGATTCTAATCCTCAGAATGTTTTATTGATTAAGTTGGAAAACTCCGCTGGGGAACTTCCTCAGATAGTGTCACTAAGAAGGTAAGAAAGCTCTACCGAGACCATAAATCAAACTTTCCAATTGTTGTTTATCTCTTAAAACTACAGATGAAGCCTGAATGTCAGCCAGGAAGCCTTTGAGACTGTTTTTGCTTTGCATTAACAGGAGTAAATAAATGTTGCTTCAGTTAATCTTCATGTTAGTTTTAAGTTACAAACAAGCTGTCCCATATTTTAATTAGTCCCTTGCCGATTACAAAAACATTCCCAAGAAAAATACCCAAAAAACAATTCGGAAGCTAGCTCCCAAGAAAAATAAATGATATACAAGGTCAAATCTAGATCCCAACCCTCCAGCTGTTTTTGAAAACCCTAACATAATCCCCAAAATCATTAGGAAGCAAGAATGACAGGAAAATTTTGCTGATTTGAGCCCTGAAACAACTTACCCTAGCTGTTTTCCGACTCCTGTCAAGGTTTTGTTCCGTTCAACCCCTATTTCCATCAGTTCATCATCTACATCCTATAGTACTCCTTCCACACCTTCATTCACTGCACATACTGACACCACTGTTGTTTCCAGCGTTCCTAGTGACTCCTGTTATCCCTGTTACTCCAGTCATTCCACTTATCCCCGTTGTTCCACTTATACCTGCCAATATGGCTAATAGATATGCACCCCTGCAATTACCTGCCAATTCTAGGGCTTTACCTCAAGAGTACCAATCTAAAATCACATATTTTGACAGCACCGGTCATTTCACAGCCATTCAACATACCAAAAAGGTGCAAGATTATTTTGAAAACTATGAGATAGACGACGATAGCGTAAGAATGAGAATTTTTGTTCAGAGTTTGATAGGTGATGTAAGAACTTGGTTCAGATCACTTGCTGCAAATTCCATAACCACCCCAGATGAGCTTTATCAATCCTTCACCAACAGATGGGAGAAAAAGAAAGACCCCTTGCACATACTAGCTGAATATGATACGATCAAACGAGGTCCTCAAGAGACTGTTCTAGAGTACTGTGCAAGATTCAATAATGTATATAACGCAATACCACAGAACTTAAGGCCTCCACCTGATCTGGCCTTGTACAAATTTCCCGATGGATTCGACCCGGATATGGCATACCAGTTAAAAGAAAGAGCTCCTCAAACCCTTGCAGACATGCAAAATGTTGTTGTCGGCGTAGAAGCCAATTTAATTGCCAAAAGAAACCGAGCTAGAATGGAAAGAAGAACCACCTTTAAAGAAGAACCCTCAGCCTTTGACCAGAAGCTTGATGCTATCATCAATGGCCTGCAAAGACTGGGAGAAAGAGTAGAAAATGTTGAGAGAAAAGCATCATGGGAAGTACAACAGTCTAATACCATAAAAAACCCAAATTTTAGGAGAACGCGGAACACAAATGCTGGTAGGCCTAACCAAGAACATGATATAAGACCCCCTTTCCAAGATAATTATGTTGAAGGATCTACTTCTAGTGAACCCATAGAGGACACTCACATGAACTTAATGGATCTAAAGGGTGAGCATCAAACTATCCTGTCCCAAGAAGACCAAAATGAACCCGATTACAATCATTTTCAGACCAAGTCTGGCGAGTCTTTTGATTTTAAACAAGGTTATGATACCGCTGTGTATGAAGTACACAAACAATATAAGCTGACAACTAGGACCATTGACATTTCCGAACCTAGTAAAACAAAGGATAGCAAACAGCCCAACAAGATCAAAGGAAAGGCTGTAACAACAAAACCAGCTAATATACCTGTTCCAAACCTGCATCAAGTGGCTGTAGAAGACATAACAGATTCACAGCCTTCGGTTGAGCAGCCTTTGCCACCCCATTCCTCAAAAGAAAATTCAAGCAGTAGCCCAAAAAGAACTCCTGAAACTGTACAACCGCAAGCAAAAACTTCCCATAATGCTGATAAACAAGAGCAGATCGCTGAGAATTCAAAGGAAGTAGAAAAAACTGCCATTGTCAACACCAAGACTCCACTGGAAAAGCCATTTAACTTAGAGGCAGAGATAGGAAAACTCAAGATAGCCATTCCTCTTTCAGAACTGGCTAAACACGATGTATATAGGCAGCAAATTCAAAAGTCACTTCAAATTCCAGAAAACAAGGATGATGTAAATGTTTTAGACGATACCCCAGAGCTACTATTTGGCCCAGAAGTTAACGGAAAATCAACACATGGACCTATCCCACCCTTTTATGTCAGTTTGCATATACATGACAAAGTTTTGCACAATGCTATGTTTGACTCAGGGGCATCGCACAATCTTATGCCCAAAGCAGTTATGGAAAAACTAAATCTTGATGTTACAAGACCTTACAAGGATCTGTACTCATTTGACTCAAGTCAAGTGAAATGCTTAGGCCTCATCAAAGACTTGTGTGTCTCCTTAGTCCAATATCCCAACAAGACTATCCTCATGGATGTAGTGGTGGCTGACATTCCACCAAAGTATGGTATGCTCCTCTCAAGATCATGGGGAGCAAAGTTACAAGGATTCCTTCAATTAGACCTTTCGTATGCCACCATTTCAATCTTTGGGCAACCAAAGAGACTGTACAGAGAAACACTGATGAAATATGTGGTGAGTAGTGAGAGCAGGCCAGAAAATTTTCCCATTTACTCAATCCACTCTGATATGGATTCATTTATTTTGTTTAATCATGATACAAATGTTTCAATTGATAATGAGCCATTCTCTTTAGAACAACAAGCACACATCAATGAAGAATCGGTTGCGCATACCCATGAAACTGTCACAGCAGCTGATGCAACCAGCCTACCAGAAGAACATCCTCAAACAGAAAGTTTAAATCTGCCCAATCCTGAGATAGCTCAAACTCTTACTACGAACCACAAGCAAGAAATCACATGGTACTTAGAGTTTGATGGCTCTGTCAACAAGTTAGGAGCAGGGGCAGGTGTCTGGATTCACAACACATACAATAACCATGCAGAAGGTCATGCCTACAGACTGAACTTTAAATGCACAAATAACATGGCAGAGTATGAGGCTCTGCTTTTAGGCCTTAAACTGCTTAAAACTCTAGGAGCTGTAAAAGTGTCTATCTTAGGTGACTCTGATCTAATTATACAACAGATGAAAGGTAATTTTGTTACCAACGACAACAGAATGAGAGCTTATAGAACCACTGCTACAGACATACTCCAGGCATTCATTGAATTCAAGGTTGACAATATTTCCAGAAATCATAACATTCATGCACACAGCCTAGCCACCTTTGCTAGTACATGTAAGCTTCCTTTTGACCCAAACCATCACTTCATGGCTGAAATAAAACATAGGCCTACTGTCCCAAACAACGTTAGAGATTGGCAAGTATTCGAAAATGATGCCCAAATTAACAGTTTCCTTACCCTTGAGCATGAATTTTCAAATATTAACATTGACATGGATGCTATGACAGATACAGAACACCAAACAACTGAAAATCAGCAAGATATAACAGTTGCAACAGTCAAGCAAATCACAAAACCAACTATTTTTGACAAAGAAAACATAGAACAGCTGAAACAAACACAGATAGAAGAGATAGACAAAACGGAGGCAGAGGTCATTGACTTGAAAGATAATTTTTTGCCTGCTGGCCTAACCCCATTAGAAGATATGTTTGATGCTAATGACGTGCCCAGAAAGCCGAAATTGCAGCCCATAAACACTGAAATAGAAGAACACAACATCGGGACACCAGAAAATCCGAAAATGATCAAACTGTCCAAAAATTTACCACCCGATCAAAAGCCCAAGTACATTGACTTATTCAAAGAATTCCAAGATGTATTTGCTTGGAGCTATGAGGATCTGAAATCCTATGACACCTCGGTGATCCAACACACCATTCCTTTAAAACCAAACCAGAAACCCTTCAAGCAGAAACTTAGAAGAATTAACCCCATGCTTCTTCCCCCGATTGAGAAGGAAGTAAAGAGGATGTTTGAAGCAGGCATAATAGCACCCATCAGATTCTCCGATTGGGTGTCCAATCTTGTTCCTACAAGAAAAAAGACAGGTGAAATCAGACTTTGTGTAGATCTCAGAAATTTAAATCAAGTCTCCTTAAAAGACCACTATCCTTTGCCCAAAATGGACCACATATTGCAGAGAGTAGTGGGAGCCTCTAGAATCTCTTTGCTAGATGGTTTTTCAGGTTTTAACCAAATACTTGTTCACCCAGACGATCAAGACAAAACTGCTTTTACTACACCCTGGGGAACATTCAAGTATGTAAAGATGCCATTTGGTCTTAAAAACGCTGGTGCTACCTTTCAACGAGCAATGGATATTGCTTTTGCAAAAGAAATACATGACTTCCTAGTTGTCTACCTTGATGACTTAACCCCATTTTCCAAATCTGATGAAGAACACCTCAAGCATCTCAGGAAAATTTTCATAACATGCAGGAAATATGGCATTTCCTTGAACCCCAAGAAGTCTCAGTTTGGCCTCGAAGAAGGCAAATTACTTGGCACATCATATCAAAGGATGGGATTAGAATTGATCCTGAAAGAATACAAGCCATCCTACAAATCCCATTTCCAAGAAACATTAAAGAGCTACAAGCATTCCTTGGGAAAATCAACTTCTTGAGAAGATTTATTCCAAATCTAGCTAAGCTGATAAGATTGTTGAACAACATGTTAAAGAAGGATGCCAAGGTAAAATGGTCTCTTGAAACCAAGCAAGCATTTGAGAGTATCAAATCAGCCTTAACACAAACCTCAGTCCTAACTAGCCCACAGTTTGATAAAGATTTTATCATATTTTCGTTTGCATCAGATCACACTATAGCTGCTGTCCTTTTGCAAAAGGATGAGCAGGAAGCTGAAAAGCCAATTTATTTTTTCAGCCGAGCCTTAAGAGATGCCCCGTTGAAGTACCCAATCATGGAAAAACAGGCCTATGCACTTGTTAAGGCCATCAAGGATTTTAGAGTGTACATACTGTATTCACACGTAATTGCCTACGTCCCACACGCTGCTGTAAAAAATATACTGACCCAAGAGGGATTAGAAGGAAAAAGAGGTAAATGGATTGCAAACATCCTTGAATATGACATAGAAATAAAACCAACCAAGCTGATAAAGGGACAAGGTTTAGCTAAACTGATGTCCGAGACGAATTTTCAAGCCTTAGAGATTAACCAGCTGGACAATGAACCGGAGCTGGCGACTCCACAGATCAGTGAGATCTTTTTACAATCCCCATGGTACGCTGATATATGCTTTGTATTGTTAAACCTGTGTGCTCCCCCAGGATTGTCCAGAACTAAGAAAAGATTTTTGAAAATGAAGGCTTTAAAGTTTTGTGTTATAGATGGTGCATTATTTTGGAGAAATCATGAAGGTATATTGCTTAATTGTTTAACCATGAATGAAACTAACAATGTCATGAAAGAATTCCATGCAGGAGACTGTGGAGGACATCTATATTGGAAGTCCACTGCTGACAAAATTCTAAGGGCTGGTTTTTATTGGCCCTCTCTTTTTGCAGATGTAAAATTTTTTTCCATATCATGTCATAAATGCCAAATTTTTTAGGGCAAGAGAAAATTGTTGCCCCTGCCCCTTAAACCCATCTCCACCGAAAAACCTTTTCAACAATGGGGTCTTGACTTCATTGGAGAAATCCATCCCTCTTCCTCAGGCCAGCACAAATGGATTCTAACAGCTACCGACTATTTCACTAAGTGGGTTGAAGCCATTCCCTGTAGACAAGCCAATGATACCATCATTATCCAATTCCTTGAGTGCAATATCCACTCCAGATTTGGCTGCCCTGAGAAAATCATCACTGACAATGCCGCTGCCTTTAAGTCCAAAAAGATGATCAATTTTTGCCACAGATTTCATATTACCTTGGGCCACTCCACAGCTTATTACCCTCAAGGCAATGGCTTGGCTGAATCATCTAACAAAAGCCTCATCAACATCATAAAGAAAGTGCTGGAAGAAAACAAGAAGAACTGGCACAAAAAACTGGTAAATGCCCTATGGGCAGACAGACTTTCAAGCAAAAGATCAATTGGGATGAGCCCTTATGAGCTAGTATATGGCATGGAGGCTAGATTTCCTTCATCTCTGGGCATCCCTACTATCAAGCTGTTACAAGAGATTCAGGCTGAACCGAATGACATTCAAAGAAGAATCAATCAGACCATCCATCTGCAGCAAACCAGAGAACAAGTTTATGACAGAGCTCAGATTGTGCAAGATAAGCTCAAAAAGATGTTTGATAAGAGAGCTAAGGCTGAGGATTTCAATGTTGGTGACAAAGTTTTAAAGTGGGACTCAAGAAGGGAAGACAAGGGCAAACATGCCAAGTTTGATTTTTTATGGAAAGGTCCCTTTGAAATTGCTGTTGTTCAGGGAAACAACACTTATTTTCTCAGATCTATGGAGGACAACATTGTTGAAGAAGGCCCTGTAAATGGTAGGATGTTGAAACATTATCATGATCCTTGTTGTTGAAACGATGCAAATTCTGTAAATATCTTTGTACAGTATTATTTGTAAATGCCAACACTCAGTTTTTATTTCTATAAACAGGTCGATTGTCTGAGGAATAGCAGCAAATTTGTTGAGGACACAGCCGATGCAAATTTTCCAGTCTCAAAAGCATCAAAACAGAGAAAAATTTTTAGTTCATATCAGCACCATGCTCTGAGCAAAAGCAAGGCAAACACAGCAGTTTGATCCATGTCCCTAAACTGTTTTAAAAGGCATGTTCCAGCAGCGTTATACATAAGAGATCAAGCACGCAGAAGAAAGCAGGTGATGCTGTACAATTCACAGTAACTCAGTTGAGGAGGAGGTTGTTCATAGTTCAAAGTTTCATATCTTTATACAGCCAGAACAAACAAGAATTTCCCAGTCCATAGCAACAAACAGAAGATCAAGGCAGTCTGACCTGCTGTTCTTGACTTTTCACAAGGAAAAGTCATCCCCAAGTGGAGCCACTGTTAGCCTCCTGTTGCAACAGGGTATCATCTTTCATGATTGACATTTTTACATGCCAAATATGTCATACTTGGCAAGCTGTAGTGTTCCATATTTCCAGAAGATACCATGAGAGTGTGCTAGTCCAAATCCCACTGTTGAGATTCCATTTTGAGGAGTTGTCCCAGTTTTGAAGAATTTTCATTTAGGGGAGGTCCAAACAGTCTAATCTTAGTCTCCCTAGGTTTCAATTTCCTGTTGTAGAATATAGAGAATGCATCTGTCCAAACAGTTTAACCTTGGCATATTTTGTAGATAGGTAGAGAATCAAAGGGACCCAACTGTTTAATCTGGGCCCTGGCAGAAATAAGTGTAGATTTAGATAGGAAAAATTCAAAAGAAAAAATTATAATTCTGGGTCTGCAAGTCTAAGTGCATCCAAATCAGAAAAGAAGAAAAAATGTTAGGAAAGTAGGATGGGTAGGTAGTTGTGGTTGTAGAAAGCTGATTCATGATCAATTTTGTGTTTCAAACTGTGTTTTATCTTTACAGATCACATTGCAGGCAGTTTTCATTCAGAAAGAGATCAAAGTTGGACATCACTAACTTCCCCTTCTTCTAATTCCCCAAGTCACTTACTAATTTCCCCGAAGAGGTCAAGATCTACTTGATTCCTCTTAGCTTCATCATCATCCATATCAGTCACCTTGGTGAAGATCTCCTTCACTCAAGGATCTCAGTCTCTTTGCAAATTCTTTTCCCCAAAATTTAGCCTAAGGTCCCTGACCTTAGCGCCTGCTGATCACCTTCATATTAACTATAATCAGTAGTATATAACTCCCTATCAGTTTTTCCCCTTTCTCCTACTAAAACTTTGTATATAAAATTCCCCTATGTAAATATCCCCTCCCTGGCAATATAGCCATATTTTTATAAGTCTGGGGAAAAATAGTCCATCTGGGGCTGTTTTTAGCCCATCCGAGTCATAACAGGGATTAATCTGACACCTGGCCAGATTAATAACCTCCCCCCTAGCTCAAAAACCCATATTTTGCCCCTTACCCTAAGTCCCGAGCGCAAAAAACATACTCCGCCTATTTATAACCCCCATAACCCATATAAACCATAGTTTAAAACCCCCACGCGCATTATTAAAAAAGGAATATTCTTTGAATATTCCCCCACCGTATCTCCTCGTCGTATTACCTTCGCCGCCAGCTGTCGGATTATCTGCCCCGCAGATCAACGGCTGGTGGGCTGCCCCATCCCCGAACCGCCCGAGCTTTAGCGTCCAGGAGATGGGCGGTATTGCCGCCGTACTCCCGCCACGCGTCAGCTCCTGGGCTGTGCGGGAGGCCCCCCTCACGAAACCGCTCTCCCCCAAAGGTGGTGCACCACAATACCGCTTACCGCCTCCTGCCCGGTGACGTCACCGCATACGTCACCCCCTGCACAGTCACTGCATACGTCACCCCCCTCTGCCCAGTCACATGTCCAGTCATCTGCTCGCGTGGCCGACTGCCACGTGTCATGCCACGTCACCGTCTGTACATGATGATTTCATGCTGACGTCATCTTGCCATGTCATCATGTTGACGTCATCGCTGACGTCACCCGCCATACAACGTCACGTCATGCTGACGTCATCAACACCTTTTTTTTGGCGCGAACGAGCAAAAGTCGCACTTCGGAGCCCCGGAATCCAATTCTGACGCAGTTTTTGATGAGCGATTTAGCACAAATCACTCATCGCAAGATTTTTTAGGCCAAAATGGAGAATCTTCAGGGAATCTTCAGGGAATCTTTCCATTATGCAGCCCCCAGGAAGCCCAAAAGGCGCAAAAATGACCCGTTTTCTTCACAGAGCATACCGAAAGGAGCAGAAGACAATTCCAGAGGGTACAGAGACCAAACAGCAGCCATCAATGCGTGATTAGACCCACATCACATCAGAATAGTAGTCCATATTTTGTCAAAGAGTATCAGATGAAAGAAAAGACGCCGAAGAGTATCAGCAAAGTTTTTTTTTGGGGCTCGAAGCACCTGTACATTAATAAAGCCCCCAGAAAGTCAAATCAGGCATCATCAGCCCATCCTTACCTTCAAATCACAATTAAGGCATTCAAAGCCACAGGACAGCAAAGAAGCAGAAGCCCATGCACATTTATTTCAGAAGCACCTGCACCAAGCCACCAAGGACTACATAAGTTATTCAGTTTTGATACAGCCGCCCCAGCGCAGCCTGAGATATTTTCATGCATTTATTTCAGATAGGAGTAGGTAAATTAATTATTCTTTATGAACTAATTAGGTCAAGATGTAATAAAGTACTTTGTAGATAGTTTTGCCCTATATATACCACCCTTCGCATAGTTTTAAGGGTTGGTCAATTGAGAATTTTCACTAGAGACTCGCACTGTATACCTGACTTTTTCTGTAATCAAAGATTGCTGAAAGCTTGGAGAGCAAACTTTCTGTTGTTAATGAATGTTTTGGAGACTGAAGATGGAATTCTTGCGCTGCAGCCTGAAGCAATAAGTGCATCTTATCTCTGTTTATGTGTTTGCCATTATCTAAATAGCAGAAAGAAAGAATAGCCTAGAATTCTTTTAAACACGCTCTATGCTCAATTTCTGTTATTTATTTATGTTTTCTTCTAAATGAATTGGTTTTGAATATGAATTCCTGTTGGCTCATGTTTACCCCAATTCACCTGTTTTGGCCAATTATATAAGGATTCTTAACTGCCCCTAGGTAGCGCCCTGTTACCTTCTCTTCTAATCTGTTGGAGAGATTCTTAATTGCCTCTCTTTCTTTATCGTTCATTCCATCACTTAAAACCTAGAACATTGTTTCAAGCGCAGCTACCTTGCTCCATTTTCCCTCACTGTTGTTAAAGAAAAGCACCAGCAGTCACACTCCTCGACTCCACGCCCAATGGTTTGAAACTTCTAGACTATGCCTTGCCTCTCTATCTGAAGACATCAATTTTCCCACCAAAAACAAAACGAAAACCCTCTGAACTCGAGACCTAGCCTAAAGTCCTTTTCAACAAAGCTAAATCTTAAAGAGAGAGCCCTCTCTGATTGCAGGTTGGCTAGAACCTGCAGTCCAAAGTTGGTATGTGGTTACCTCGGCCGTATCCTTTTCCAGAGCTTAAGGACAACCTGAGTGATAACAGCTATGATGTGTAGACTGTGGGGACAACATGATTATGCAAAATTTACTATAGATATGGTCCCGTTAATGGAAGCTACAATTAATGGTTATGTTATGGATTGGGCAAATATTCTATGTGATAGAATAGCCACTGAGATATTAGAATACAGAAGGAAAGCATATACAACTTCCCGGATCGTTCTTCCTTTTTACCACAGTGCATATACTCTTGATATTATTTGTTTTAATTCTGAATACCCCGTACTCGGATGGAAGTGGAATTCCAAAGATCCTAATCCTATTCATATCTATCAAAAACAGTTGTGGAAGGTCCACTATAAGAATCACTTGTACAAAATTTGCAATGGTTTTGTCCTACCTATATATTATTCTATCTTCAATAAGCTTGCCCCTAGGATATCTTAGGAAGCATCAGTTGACCTTAGAATAGTGGGTAGCTGGCCTAGAGAGGAGAAATTCACTTATGTAGGGCTTTTTGGCAGTCTTACCAAATCCCATGTTCTTCCTCTATATGTTCCTAACAAACTGTTAGCCCAAGAGTTGGCATGTTAGATAACAGTTGAAGGAATGTCAAAAACCCTGAGGGATTCTAAGAAACACATGTGGCCTAAATTCCCCCTACGGTGTGGTATTTTTACCTTACATGATTATAAACATGCAAAGAAAGAGGCAGAGAAGATTCAGATGCTAAATCTTGCCACCATTCCGAATAGGCAATTTGACCCTAGGAAGATCGCCTATAACGTTATCTCTCAAGCTAAACTTACAAGATTTTATCATGAAGCCGGTGACTTTGATGATTTATTTGCCTCAACCGAAATATTTCATCGGGTTAAAGGATTGGCTCGTATCAAATATGGAAAAGAATGGTTAGAAAAATTTGATAGGTTCAGAGCCCAGAGGTTGCAAACTCTACCTTTGGATCTATTAGCTACAACCCCAATAGTTTAGCCACAGAGTCAAAGTGAAAAGAAAGCTATTGATAATACTCCTATAGTAGAGAAGCTTTCCGAAAAGGAAAATTTTCCAGAGCAGAAGCAGAGACAAGAAACAAGTAGCGGACCCCTTGATTCAAGTAATTTTTTTATCCTAAACTAATCAAGGAATGGCAGCAATTTGATTCCATCATTAGTAATACTGAAAGTATTCAAGGATTGAGTACACCTGAGGTGACCACTAGTCAGAAATCAGTCATCAACACAGTTCCAACTGAAGGAACAGGCGGCCCACCCATAATTCATAAGGATGTTGAAATAATCCCTGAAAATCCCTTCGATGAAACTATTTTAAACATAGAAGAAATACCACCATTAGATGTCTTCCACAGCCCTAAGCATAAGGCTATAACCAAAAGACAAAGGAAAAAGAGGAAAATTGATCAATCTCCTATTTTGACTTCACAAATGGAGATAAAAAATGTGGTATGGAGAGAGGAAGTTAATCCTCTCGAAGACCTCACCAAACTTTCTCAGTATGTTAGAGCATACAAAGCGGCCACAATGGATAAAGCATCGGAGGTCAGTAATTTGCTGAAAAAAAGGACCAAGCAATTAGTTTGCTAGAAGCACAGGCACAGGACAAACAATAGAAGATAAAACAGCTGGAACAATAATTAGTAGTCTAGAAGCAGTTAAATGATCAGTTGAATGAGAAATTGCTCAAAGAAAAGTAGAGGATTGATGACCAACAAATTCATAAGCAGCAGGAGTTATCGCAAGCATTGAGTAAATTTCAGTTATTAAATGAACAACTAAATAAATCGAAGGAAGAAAAAATCACTCAACTAACAGTTCAAATAGAAAGATTCAAGAAATATCCCCAAGTGGAAGAATTTAGATCAAAGGCTCTACAAATTACCAGGACATTGTCTAGTCAGTTGATCCTATTATGTCATAATATCTCATTAGTTCTTCCTCTATGTGAAATTTCATCATCCATGGTTTACAAATCAATTGATGTGAGACTAGAATTAGAAAAGGCAGATGAAAGGTTAACAAATTTTCTCTCCTGACAAGAATCCAAAGAGGTAAAAGTTGCTAATCTACTAGAAATTCTATAATCGCATAAAGAAATTCTGTTTACAGAATGGCAATCTCAACTAATGAAGGAAGAAAGAGCAACATCAAGATGCAGATCGATAATAAGCAATGTGGTTGAGTTAATTAATAACAGTCTTTATTTGTCAAATTTAATAACATAATGGTCTCCTGAGAAACTTCCACCAGTAAAAGCATTAGAAAAGATATGGAAACAGGAGCTAGAGCAGAGGGAAGTATTGATTGTAGGTATTCAAAGTTTAACATGGGAAACCTTTTGGTTTTTCCTTGTCAAACCATATAGTCAGCGAGCAGCAATGAAATTCCTTACCGATACAATTAGCCATATGATTCTCAAACTTAATGATGCCACATACACTACTCAGTTACACTCATGCATGAGTCATCCACCAGAACTTCAACCAATGCTCGCCATTTGTCATCTCCAATCTCAAGATGATCAACCAATACAGTGAACCATTTTTGACCGATTGCAGCATGATTATTTCAAGAATATTTTCACATTTTTGTGACTTGGTTATACCAATGCATAGCATATTTATTTCATAGTTTGTTAGTTTAAGTAGTATTTATAGACCCTTTCATGTTTTTAGAAATGGTCCTAAAATTTTTGTATTAAGACATGGATCGGAAGTTGCACTACTGTACTTCCGATATATTTATTTTTATAAAAACTGGACTTGAATTCTGAGTTTTGATGAAGAATGCTTTTATGTGATATGCACTATTTCTTCTTGTGAAAGTATTTCCAAGTTAAAAGGCACGATCTTAATGCAATTCATATTCAAGGAGACTCAAATGCATACGGTACTACTATGTGTGTTTTTTCTTAATTCTTTTATGTGAATCAACATTTATTTATTTTGCTATTATTGATATATGTATATGCTCTTATAGCAATTCTTTGACTTATCACTATTGAATGTTTAAGAGTTGTTATCTTTCATATATATGTGTGTCAGTAATATATAAAGATTAGTGTGAGAACATTTTAATAATTACTTTGTTCAACTACTTGGACAAAGTAATTATCATATGAATGAATATTTTTGTTTATGAGTAGAGTCATCTATATGCCTACTTGTCAATAATAACCATCAAAAATTGCACTAGAAGAAAGACTTCCCAGGATAGATTAGTTACTTTTATATTGTTGCATTTTAGAATAGATCATCCATCATTCCTATTAGATATTTAAATAATTGATCACTTATCCATCTCACTTATAAATCATTGGGAAACTGGTCCCATTATATCCAGTCGGAGCCACCACACCAAACGGAAAAGGAGCTTCTTTAAGGTCTGGACCGGGTGGTTTTCCCCGATGTTGATGCAACGATTTTCGAAGCATCAACAAAACCCAAGAAGAGTGCACACAATAATAGTGAAATAAAGAATAAGTGCACCTTTGACTATCAAATAGGCTCCAATATAGCCTTGAACAAATTTCATCTATCATTTTACTCAATGGAAAGCTCAAATGATTGAGTAGTCCCGATATACTTCTATTTTGGTGTAAGGTCTCTATAGTGTGCAGGAATTGCATTAACAACGTTTAATGAACATTATTGTTGAGAAATGCATATAACGAAGATATTCCTTAAACAAAATGAAAACCAAATTTAAATATTCGCTATTGCATCAAGATAATGTATAAGTACAAGATAAAAGTGCAAAAAAAGTAAAATAGGGGTATAAGCATGGCATCACATGGGAAAAAAGAAGCATTAGATGCAAAAATTATGGGGCCTAGAAGATCAAACCACCAGGTTAACACCATCACCTCAATCCTCTGGGACATACTTTTTTTTTCCATCAACTGTCACAGTTTTCTCTATCTTCCTGACCATTTACAATGAAGCTCTTTTTCAAATCATCAAGATAAGAATGTCAGGTTTACATGTCCTTTGGGGTTCACCATGCTATCTATCTTGATATTTATACCAATCAGTTGCTTCATCCAACCACTATGCTTGTGACCTCGTCTTCCACCTTATTTGGGCACCCTCTCAATCTTGAATTTCAAACTTGAGCTACAAAATAAACTTCTGACAAACAATCATTGTGGTGATGTGTCCCTCTGCAACCATCCACTACAGTAATGGGCTAGAAAATCTTTGAGGTTACATGCGTTTGCCACCCCTATTGACCTATCCACATCATGTACTTCTCTTCCACGTGTAACTCACTGATAGGTGCCACATGTCACCTAATTTTAGCACACTTGGATGCCTGAAAATGCCAAATCTACATGCCATGCGTCATCATCCTTGAGTGACATGGGTCCTAAGACCCTTAGATTTTGATGTCATGTTGACATCATTTAGCCACTATGGTTTCCACCTATGATCCATGTTGTCATTGTCATCAAATAATAGTGCACCAAGTGTCATCTTGTGGTTGGTCCATGCTAGTAATCGTCCACATCATGATATAGAGGTAGGGGGGTCCATGCCTTGGTTTTTCATTGATTTCCTATTATAAAGTTTTAAGCAAAGACATGAAATACTCACTATAACCAACAAACATTTTTCCATCTCCCCAAAAATAAAACTTGCAACTGCAATGGAAACCAATGGGTTTGAATAATTGTAGTTAAATGTTTGTGGAGTCTCATGCTCCAATGAGTTGTGGCAATCACTTTCTTCCTCCAACCATGTCTTCCCACTTCTTCCTCATTATTGGCCCACAACATCTTTCGAAGCCACATAATAGTTCCATATCACCCTTTGGGTGTTAGAAACATTTTGAACAATGAGAAAATTTCGTCACTCAGATTGATCTTGGTCATCAATTCGGATCGTCCTCCATCACTGGATCCCTTCGAGTGTATGACAATACATTAAACCTCTCACTAGTTTGCCACCTGATATGATTTTCACCATTGAATCAAACCCTTTTTCACTCAATCTACGGATTTGATTAATTTATAAATACATTATCCATGCCACCAATACCTTTTCCAACCTTGGGAGAATTCCAAAACATCGCCAGGCCTACAATGTGATAGGTTCACTACCAATTTTGGAAGTGCAAACGTTGACTTTTGACATGCAACTTTGACATGCCATATATTTTAAATAAAGGGGTATTTTTTAAATTTCCACACACACTTAGAAACGGTTTTTCAAGATCTATCTAGTATTCCGTTTCTAGGTACATCTAATTTTATTTTATATATTAAAAATGGATCCAAAGTCTATGATCCTTGAAACTCACTTGTTCACCATTCTAATTATAAACATATGAGTTCTTCCACTCCTTTGACATGCTTTTCAATCCACAATAACTACACTTTCTAACAGTCTCCATGATACAACCTTTGACATCAATTAAATCATATTTCAAACATTCTCTATGAGATTAGTCATCCAATGACAACACCTTTGACATCAACACCTTTGACATCAATGAAAAAACTTTCTAACACAATTAAAAATCCTCATCCTATCATCGAGCCACATGCACATGTTGCATATATTGTTGGGCCTTTTGAAATATTTCCTCGACGAAGTCGTATACTCATACCTAGTAGAACAACTAGAATTACATATATGAATACATTGTCATGTATACAAATTACTACAATGTTTAAATCCTAGAATCAAACTATATGTTGAAAAAAAAAAGATTTTTTATGTACTCATTACTAACCTGGGAAGTGACTATTGTATATTTTTTTGTTCAGTCACTCCCTCAACATTGTATGTGACATATTTGAAACTTTTCAAGTTAACTTCCTCCCCAATTCATACTTATTGTTCACATGGATGCACTTTCTCAATAACTCCATTCCATCACTACTGAGGCATGTCCATTGTAAACAATATTTTTTATAAAATGTACCCCGTGTTAGCCTCCTGCTGCAGCAGGTATTCATCTTTCATGATCGACATTTTTACATGCCAAATATGTCATACTTTGCATGTTGCAACGTTCCATATTTGCTACAAAGGCCAAAGAAGAGGCCATGAAAGTGTGCTAGTCTAAAGTGCCACTGCTATGTTCCATTTTTGATGAGTTGATCCATTTTTTATGAATTTCCAGTTAAGGGAAGGCCAAACAGTTTAATCCTGGCTTCCTTAGGTTTCAATTTCTTGTTGTAGAATATAAAGAATCATTATCTGTCCAAACAGCTTAATCTTGGCAGATTTGTAGATAGGTAGTGAAACAAGGGTGCTCAACAGCTTAATCTGAGCCCCTGGATGAAATAAGTGTAGATGCAGATAGGAGGGCAGTCAAAAGAAAAGAAGATAAACAAGGTTTGCAAGTCTAAGTGCACCCAAACCAAAAAGAAGAAAAAATGTTAGGTAAGTAGGCTGGGTAAGTAGTTTTTGAGGTTGCAAAATGAATAAGTGTGATCAATTTTGTATCTCAAAGTGTTATTTCACTTCAGATCACAAGTGCAAGGAAATTTTCCCTTGGAGCAGCTCAAGCAAGGCATGACTAACTCCCCCTTCTTCTTGTTCCCCAAACCATTCACTAACCTCCCCAAAGAGGTCAAGATCTTCTTGATATCTCTTACGTTTCATCATTTGTCATATCATTGCCTAAGTAAAGATCTTCTTTGCTTAAAGATGCTTATATTTCTTATACAGGTCCTGTTTCCCCTTTAAAGCCTAAGATTTCTATCCTTAGCACTTTCTTCACAAAATTCATATCAACTCCTAACTCTATTACGTAAATCCCTCCTTATTTTTCCCCTTCCCATGCTAAAAATATATGGTAAAAATCGCCATTATTTACATATCCCCTCCTTTGGTTGAAATATAACCATAAATATTGCTTGGGAATTACTAAGTTTACTTGAAACTTAGTAAGAACCCTCATTTTGCTCAAAAACCATTTTCCTAAGGTGTTTGGACTCCTTCCAAAATAAAAAAACCCCCTTCAAATGCTATCGGACTCCTTTCGATGCATTAAGGATCCTTCCAAAGCTTTAAAAAGCCTTTTCCAATCACGTAAATCATCCTCTGATCGCATTAACCCTCTTTCGATTGAGTGTTTCCTCCTCCGATGAGTTTTCCTCCCCTCCGACACGATATCGCTATCGGAGGTCATAGCATTCATTCATCGGCCCCCTTTTACAACTCCCCAATATCATTTCGCCGATGCAATTTTGCAGTCAACAGTCACAAGGTTCTGAACCTGCATATATATCCCCCCTCTCATCCGCCGATGCAATATTGCTGTTGGACCCGAAAGCATATCACATCGCGATCCACTCACTTCCGCAATATTTTCCATTTTCACATAGCCGCATGCCTTATCGCTTTTCTGATATCAGCGATTGCTCCCATCGCCTCGCAAATGTAAAAGCCATTGCCCACTATCCCCGCCGATTGCCGATCGCCTATTTAACCCCGAATGTACTCCCACATCACCTTGCCACGTCACTACCGTAGTGGGACCCACTTTTGGCATCATACTGACGTCATGCTGATGTCATCACTGAAAGAATGTGCGAAGGGTGAAAATCGCAGCAAAGAGAGCCTGGAATGTAAAACAGAGGCAGTTTTCGATGCACGATTAGCGCTTAGCACTAATCACGCATCGCTAAGAAAAAATGACCAAAATGGAAGGCTTCATATCACTCAGCTACCAGCAGGCCCGAAAATTCGCAGTTTTGATAGGATTTCTTCATTTAAGTTCATCGGCCAGCACCGGTAGCATTCCAGAGGCCACGGAAATAATTTGTAGCAGCCATTCTTGCCTTGAAAGGGCAGAGAAGGGGCGATTTGACAGTTTCAAACATATCAGGTCGGGAGAAAGTGGCCTGATTCAAGTTTTAAAGAGTATCAGAGGAAAGATAAAGCCCAAATTCAATCAAAGAGTATCAGTGAAACGGTAAAGTGTATCGCGTCTGCAATACCAAAGCGGGTGAACATTAAAGGCCCCCAAGCAAAGTCAAAGAAAGCGGTAAAGCCATTTAAAGGCTCTCAGATCACAGTTAATGCACATCAAAACCACTCAAGAGTAGGGGATCAAAGCCCAAAGCACAGTTATGGCTAAATGAACAGCACAAAGCCATAAGGACAAATTTCGACTCATTTTTGAGGCGGCTGCCCCAGCGCAGCACTTAGATATCTTCTTGCATTAATTCCATGACAAGATTAAATTAAAGAACTCACTTCCCTCAGATCTGTTTAAGGTCTTCTGTAATGGATATTTTTAGATATTTTCCCTATATAAACCACCCTAATTCATTGTTTAAAGGGTTGGTTGGTTGATAATCCTCATGCTGGACTCACGCTGTATGTTTTGAGAATTTCTATAATCAAAGACTGCTGAAAAGTTTGGAGGATGGACTGTTTGTTGTGTTATTAAGGGTTGAAGAGTGAAATATAGAATTCTTGCATTGCTACATGGCCCAATAAGTGTTTCTTACCTGTGTTTTAAATTCATATATGTTTATATCATACATATATCACCATCTAAGTTACAGAAAGAAAGATTAGCTTAGAATTTGCTTGGCTGCACTCTATGCTCAGTTTCTGTGACTTCAATATGCTTCCTTCTGATTTAGTCATAAATATTAAATCCTCATGGCTCGTATTTGCTCTATTTCATTCTTGTATGACTGTTATTTAGGAATTCTTGACTGCTCCTAGATATATTTCACTCACCTTCCCTCTGTTAAGCTGAATGAGAGATTCTTAGTTGCCTTTCATTCCTTAGCCTTCATTTCATCCTTTTAGCTTGAATGATTGTTTCATGTGTAGCTATCATGCTCTATATTCCTCGTATGACCAAGAAAACGCACCAGCAGCCCAACTCCATGACTCCATGCCCAATGGTTTGAACCCCTCACACGATGCATGCCTCCATACTTGAAAACATCAATCATCCCACCAAACTTAAGCAAATCCAAAGAAGTCCATAACTAGCCTAAAATCAACCCAAAAAACAAAGTTAAATCAGAAAGAGAGAGCCCTCTCTGATTGCAGGTAGGCTAGGACCTGCAGTCCAAAGATTGGTTTGTGGTTACCTCGGCCGTATCCCTTAAGGAGCCAAGGGACAACCTGAGTGATAACATTATTGGCGACTCCACTGGGGAGCTTATTCAGAAAATTCCAAAAAGCAAGTTAGAAGCTGGCTCCTAAGAAGAAAACACATAATACCAGGTCAAACCGAGACCCAAATCCACCAGTTGTTTTTGAAAATCCGAATTTAATCCCAAGAAACCTCAGGAAATTAGAGCGAAAAGAGGATTTTGCTGATTCTAGTCCTGGGATAGTTCAGCCAAGCTGTGTTCCAACCCTTGTCAAAGTTTTATTTCGTTCAACCCCTAGTTCCCCTTGTTCTTCATCCACCTCTCCAAGCACCTTTTCCACACCTTCATTCACTACACATACTACCACTGCTACTCCTATTATCCTAGTTGTTCCAGTTGTTCCATTTATCCATGTTGTTCCACTTATACTTGTTAAAATGGCTAATAGATATGCACCCTTACAGCTGCCTGCTAACCTCGGGGCTATGCCTCAGGATTACCAGACTAAAATAACTTATTTTGATGGCACAAGTGCCTACATAGCCCTTCAACATACAAATAAAATGCAGGATTACTTTGAAAGCTATGAGATTGACAATGATGGGGTGAGAATGAAGATTTTTGTCCAAAGTTTGACAGGCGATGTTAGGACTTGGTTTAGAGCACTCCCAGCTAATTCCATAGCAGACCCAGAAGCCTTATACCAGTCATTTACCAACAGATGGGAGAAAAAGAAAGACCCCTTGCACATAGTAGCCGAATACGATACAATCAAAAGAGGCCCTCAAGAGACTGTTTTGGACTATTGTGCAAGATTCAATAATGTCTACAATGCCATACCACAGAACTTAAGGCCTCCACCTGACCTTGCCTTGTACAAATTCCCTGATGGTTTCGACCTAGATATGGCCTACCAGTTAAAAGAAAGAGCCCCTAACAACCTTGTTGAAATGAAAAATGTCGCTGTCACTGTGGAGGCAAATTTAATTGCCAAAAGAAACAGAGCCAGAATAGAGAGGAGAACAACCTTTAAGGAAGAACCCTCAGCCATAGACCAAAAGTTGGATGCCGTTATCAGTGGCATTCATAGACTGGTAGGCAGAGTGGACAACGTTGAGAAAAAATCATCATGGGAAGGGCAGCAAACCAACACTGTTAGGAACCCGAACTTCAGAAGAAATCAAAACCCAAACGCTGGAAGAGCGAGCCCAAACCGTGAAATAAGGCCTCCTTTCCAAGAAAATTACGCTGAGACATCAACAGCTAATGAGCCCATAGAAGACACTCACATAAACCTAATGGGTTTGAAGAACGAGCAACATGTCTTCTTAACTAAAGAAGACCAAAATAACGATAATATGCATCAATTCCAAACCCAAACCCAAGAGTCTTTCGACTTTGAACAAGCCTATGACCCAGCCGTTTATGAGCTAAACAAGCAATATAAGCTAAGAACCAGAACAATTGATGTGCCCAAGCCCATCAAACCAAAGGAAAAACAACAACCCGATAAAATCAAAGGCAAGGCTGTTATAACAAAGCACGTTGAACAATATGTCCTAAACCCACAATACGTAACCATAGATGATATAACTATCGAACAACCTTCTAAAAAGTAGCCTGTCATGCCTTTTTCCTCAAAGGAAAATGCACACAGCGTTCCAAAAAGCCTGCCCATAACTGAAAAAACGCAAGTGATCACTCTCCATAACGCTGGCAAATGAGAGCAAATCACTGATAATTCAAATAAAAAAGAAAAATCTTCCATCATCACCACCAAGACTCCACTCGAAAAGCCATTTAATTTAGAGGCAGAGATTGGAAAACTTAAGATATCCATCCCCCTCTCAGAACTTGCCAAGCATGATGTTTATAGGCAGCAAATACAAAGATCGCTACAAATGCCCGAGGTTAAGGATGATGTAAATATTTTAGATGATACCCCAGAGCTGCTCTTTGGCCCAGAAGTTAATGGAAAAACAGTCAATGGAGCAGTTTTTCCATTTTATATCAGTTTGCATATCCATGATAAAATTTTACATAATGCAATGTTTGACTCAGGTGCATCACACAATCTTATGCCCAAGGTGGTAATGGAAAGACTAAACCTTGACATAACCAGGCCATACAAAGATTTATTCTCCTTTGACTCAACTCAAGTCAAGTGTTTAGGCCTAATAAAAGACTTGTGTGTCTCCTTAGTCCAATATCCTAATAAGACAATCCTCGTGGATGTGGTGGTTGCTGACATTCCACCAAAGTATGGCATGCTCCTATCAAGATCTTGGGGAGAAAAACTCCAAGGATCCCTCCAATTAGACCTCTCTTACGCCACTATATCAGTCTTTGGGCAACCAAAAAGACTATATAGAGAAACACTCATGAAATATATGGTGAGTAGCGAGGATAAGCCACAAAACTTCCCCATCTACTCAATCCATACTAATATGGATTCATTTATTTTGTTTAATGATGATAGCTGCCCTTTAACTGATGTCAAGCCTTTGGCTCTAGAACAACAAGCACACATCAATGAAGAATTAGTTGCACATACCCATGAGACTGTCACAACAGCCAATGCAACCAGCACACAAGAAGAACCTCCCGAAACACAAGATTCAGGTTCGCCCAATCCTAAAATGACTGAAACTCTTAATACTAACCACAAGCAAGAAATCACATGGTATTTAGAGTTTGATGGTTCAGTTAATAAGTTAGGAGCAGGGGCTGGAATATGGATCCACAACACACATAACAATCATGCACAAGGTCATGCATATAGATTGAATTTCAAATGCACCAACAACATGGCCGAGTATGAGGCACTCCTCATAGGCCTTAAGCTGCTCAAAGCTTTAGGAGCTACCAAAGTGTCTATTCTAGGTGACTCCGACCTAGTAATCCAACAAATGAAAGGTAACTTTGTTACTAATGACAATAGAATGAGGTCCTATAGGACAGCTGCCACTAATATACTCAATGCATTCTCTGAATCCAAGCTTGCCAAGATTTCAAGAAATCATAACATTCATGCTCACAGTCTAGCCACCTTTGCTAGCACATGCAAGCTTCCCTTTGAGCCAAATCACCATTTCAATGCTGAAATAAAACATAGGCCTGCTGTTCCAAATAACGTTAAAGATTGGTAAGTCTTTGAAAGCGATGAACAAATTAACAATTTCCTCACTCTTGAGCGTGAGTTTTCAAATATAAACATTGAAATGGATGCCATGAACGACTCCCAACAGCAAACAAATGAAAATCAGTAGGCTGTAACAGCTGTAACAGCCAAACAAATGCTAACCTCATTTGTTTTTGACAATGCAAACATAGAAGAGCTGCAACAAATGCATTTGGAGGAAATAGCCAAAACAGAGGCCGAGATAATTGATCTAAAAGATAACTTTCTCCCTGCTAGCCTCACTCCATTAGAAGATATGGTTGATGCAAATGATGTTCCCAAAAAGCAAAAAATGCAGCCCTTAAACGCTGCTATAGAAGAACACAACATTGGGACAGCAGAGAAGCCCAAAATGATTAAATTGTCCAAAAATCTGCCACCTGATCAAAAACCAAAGTATGTGGATTTGTTCAAAGAATTCCAAGATGTATTTGCTTGGAGTTATGAGGACTTGAAGTCCTATGACACCTCAGTGATCCAACACACCCTTCCCTTAAAACCAAACCAAAAGACCTTCAAACAAAAACTTAGAAGAATCAATCCCATGCTCCTTCCCTTGGTTGAGAAGGAAGTCAAGAGGATTTTTGAAGCAGGTATCATAGCACCCATTAGATTTTCTGAATGGGTGTCGAATCTTGTTCCCACAAGAAAGAAGACAGGTGAGATTAGGCTATGTGTGGACCTAAGAAACTTAAACCAAGTCTCCCTAAAAGACCACTACCCATTGCCAAAAATGGATCACATTCTAAAAAAAGTAGTGGGGCCATCAAGAACTTCACTGCTTGATGGCTTTTCAGGTTTTAATCAAATACTTGTTCACCCGGATGACCAAGACAAGACAGCCTTTACCACACCGTGGGGAACATTTAAGTATGTTAAAATGCCTTTTGGACTAAAGAACGCTAGTGCAACCTTTCAAAGGGCAATGGACATTGCATTTGCCAAGGAAATCCATGATTTCCTAGTTGTCTACCTTGATGACTTAACCCCCTTCTCCAAATCTGATCAAGAGCACCTTAAACACCTTAGGCAAATATTCATGACATGTAGGAAATATGGCATTTCCTTGAATTCCAAGAAGTCTTTATTTGGCCTTGAAGAAGGAAAATTACTAGGCCATATCATCTCAAAAGATGGTATTAGAATAGATCCGGAAAGGATCCAAGCCATTTTGCAAATCCCATATCCAAGAAACATAAAAGAATTGCAAGCATTCCTTGGAAAGATAAATTTGTTAAGGAGATTCATCCCAAACTTGGCCGAACTAATAAGAATGCTAAACAACATGCTTAAGAAGGATGCCAAGGTAAAATGGTCTCTTGAAACCAAGCAAGCCTTTGAGAGTATCAAAGCTGCCTTAACCCAAGCCCCTATCCTCACCAGTCCATAATTTGACAAAGATTGTATCATCTTTTCTTTTGCATCTAATCACACCATAGCTGTTGTCCTTTTACAAAAGGATGATCAAGGAAATGAAAAGCCAATTGCATTTTTTAGTCGAGCCCTTAGGGATGCCCCTTTGAAGTACCAAATCATGGAGAAGCAAGCTTATGCCCTTGTTAAAGCAATCAAAGATTTCCGAGTTTACATTTTATATTCACATGTGATTGCCTATGTCCCAAATGCTATTGTAAAAGACATATTAACCCAAGAGGTATTAGAAGGCAAAAGAGGCAAGTGGATTGCTAACATCCTTGAGTATGACATTGAGATAAAGCCAACCAAGCTCATAAAGGGACAAGGTTTATCCAAACTGATTTCCGAAACAAATTTTCAAGCCCTAGACATTAACCAACTGGACAATGAATAGGAGCTGGCGACTCCACAAATTAGTGAAACTTTCTTTCATTCCCTATGGTATGCTGATATTTGTTTTGTATTGTTAAACCTGTTTGCTCCCCTAGGATTGTCCAAAACCAAGAAAAGATTTTTTAAAATGAAGGCTTTAAAGTTTTGTGTCTTAGATGGTGCATTATTTTGGAAAAATCATGAAGGCATATTGCTTAATTGTTTAACCATGAATGAAACTAACAATGTCATGAAAGAATTCCATGCGGGGGACTGTGGAGGACATCTATATTGGAAGTCCACTGCTGATAAAATTTTAAGGGTTGTTTTCTATTGGCCCTCTTTGTTTGCAGATGTAAAGAAGTTTGCTACCTCATGCCACAAATGCCAAATCTTTGAGGGCAAAAGAAAGCTGCTGCCCTTGCCCCTTAAGCCCATCTCAACCAAAAAGCCTTTTCAACAATGGGATCTTGACCTCATTGGAGAAATCCATCCCTCTTCCTCAGGCTAGCACAAATGGATTCTAACAACCACAAACTATTTCACCAAGTGGATTGAGGCCATCCCATGTAGGCAAGCTAATGACTCCACCATTATCCAATTCCTTGAAACCAACATTTTGTCCAGATTTGGCTGCCCTAAGAAGATCATTACTGACAACGTTGCTGCATTCAAATCCAAAAAGATGATCAATTTTTGCCATAAATTTCATATCACCTTAGGCCACTCCACAGCCTATTACCCTCAAGGTAATGGCTTGGACGAATCATCCAACAAGAGCCTGATTAATATTATCAAGAAGATCTTAGAAGAAAACAAGAAGAACTAGCATAAAAAACTCACAAATTCCCTTTGGGCAGACAGACTTTCAACAAAGAGATCCATTGGGATGAGCCCTTTTGAGCTGGTGTATGGCATGGAGGCCAGGTTTCCATCTTCTTTGGGCATTTCCATTATGAAGCTGTTACAAGAGATTTAGGCAGAACCAAATAATAGTCGACGAAGAATAAATCAGACCATTCATCTTCAGCAAACCAGAGAGCAAGTGTATGACAGAGCTCAAATTGTGCAAGAGAGGTTGAAGAAAGCATTTGACAAAAGGACCAAGGCTAAGGATTTCTGCATTGGCAACAAAGTTCTAAGGTGGGACTCACGAAGAGAAGACAAGGGAAAGCAGGCAAATTTGATTTTCTATCGAAAGGCCCATTTGTTATCAGCATTGTGCAAGGCAATAACACCTATTTTCTCAAACCTGGAGATGGCAGCGCAATTGAAGAAGGCCCTATGAATGGCCGAATGTTGAAACATTATCAAGATCCCTTTTAAGGGATACAATGCCCCTGTGTATATATTTGTATATTAGTGTTTGTATATATGTCAGCACTTTCCTTTTTATGTTTGTATAAGCGATCTGATTGCTTGGAACCAAGCAGAGAAGTTATGGAGGCAGAGCAAGGTAGTCCTCTATTTTAACGATCAGTCACAACATCATTCTTAGGAGAACAGCACAACAAAGTTTATAAGGCACAGTCCATGCAAATCATCCATTTCAAAGGCTCTGTCTTTGCATTGGTTTCAGCATAAGAGCGCAGCGCAGTTTTGAGTGAAAGGAGCAATAGAACGCAGCACCCAGCTCTCTGTTCTTGTGAAATTGATGTCAAAAAGAATTATCCATATTCGACCCCTGGCTGCAAATAAAGTGCAGAAGGATGCTCAGGACCAATTAAGATGTATTTAAAGCACTCAGTGTTAAAAAGAGGCAGCGCTGTATTGTGCAGCGATTCATGTTTAAAGGAAGCCGCTTTCAAAGTTCAAGCTTAAATTAGGTGGAAGCCAATTAGAGAAAATGCTCCGTTTTATCCATGTTTTGAGACTATTTCAAAGGGCAGTGCTCAGGAAACATTGTACATAACATTAAGCACGCAGAAGAAAGCAGGCGATGCTATATAGTTCACAGTAATTCAGTTGAGGAGAGTGTTGTTCAGATCTCCCAATTCCAGTCTTTTAGCAGCCAATGAAGAATTGTTTTCAGTTCCACAACAACAATAGAAGATCAAGGCAGTCTGACCTGCTGTTCTTGGCTTTTCACAAGGAAAATCCATCCCCAATTAGAGCCACTGTTAGCCTCCTGTTGCAGCAAGTATTCATATTTCATGATCTACATTTTTACATGCCAAATATGTCATACTTTGCATGCTGCAACGTTCCATATTTGCTATAGAGGCCAAAGAAGAGGCCATGAAAGAGTGCTAGTCTAAAGTGCTACTACTATGTTCCATTTTTGATGAATTTTCAGTTAAGGGAAGGCCAAACAGTTTAATCCTGGCTTCCCTAGGTTTCAATTTCTTGTTTTAGAATATAGAGAATCATTATCTGTCCAAACAGCTTAATCTTGGCAGATTTGTAGATAGGTAGTGAAACAAGGGTGCTCAACAGCTTAATCTGAGCCCCTGGATGAAATAAGTGTAGATGTAGATAGGAGGGCAGTCAAAAGAAAAGAAGATAAACAGGGTCTGCAAGTCTAAGTGCACCCAAACCAAAAAGAAGAAAAAATGTTAGGTAAGTAGGCTGGGTAAGTAGTTTTTGAGGTTGCAGAATGAATAAGTGCGATCAATTTTATATCTCAAAGTGTTATTTCACTTCAGATCACAAGTGCAAGGCAATTTTCCCTTGGATCAGCTCAAGCAAGGCATGACTAACTCCCCCTTTTCTTGTTCCCCAAACCATTCGCTAACCTCCCCAAAGAGGTCAAGATCTACTTGATATCTCTTAAGTTTCATCATTTGTCATATCATTGCCTAAGTAAAGATCTTCTTTGCTTAAATATGCTTATATTTCTTATACAGGTCTTGTTTCCCCTTTAAAGCCTAAGATTTCTATCCTTAGCGCTTTCTTCACAAAATTCTTATTAACTCCTAACTCTATTACATAAATCCCTCCTTATTTTTCCCCTTCCCATACTAAAAATATATGGTAAAAATCCCCATTATTTACATATCCCCTCCTCTGGTTGAAATATAACCATAAATATCGCTTTGGAATTACTAAGTTTACTTGAAACTTAGTGAGAACCCTCATTTTGCTCAAAAACCATTTTCCTAAGGTGTTTGGACTCCTCCCAAAACACAAAAACCCCCTTCAAATGCTATTGGACTCCTTCCGATGCATTAAGGATCCTTCCAAAGCTTTAAAAAGCCTTTTCCAATCACGTAAATCATCCTCCGATCGCATTAACCCTCTTCTGATTGAGTGTTTCCTCCTCCGATGAGTTTTCCTCCCCTCCGACGCGATATCGCTATCGGAGGTCGTAGCGTTCATTCATCGGCCCCCTTTTACAACTCCTCGATATCATTTTGCCGATGCAATTTCGTGATCGGCAGTCACAAGGTTCTGAACCTGCTTATATATCCCCCCTCTCATCTGCCGATGCGATATTGCTGTCGGACCCGAAAGCATATCACATCGCGATCCACTCACTTCCACAATATTTCCCATTTTCGCACAGCCGCATGCCGTTATAGACATTTTTGTGCCTAACAGCATGAAGCATGAAATGTCAATAATCTAAGGGATCCAAAGTCCCTAAACATGTTTTTCCTACCCCTAGAGGAACAAGGTCAGCAAACCACAGCACTGAAAATCAGTTCTCCACCTGAAAACACTCAAAAACAAGCTATTTCTGGATCATGTTAGTTGCTCCACTGAGCATCTGCACTGAATGTCAACTGCTCCACTCTGTACCTGCGCTGAATGTCAAAAGCAATGAAGGCTACCTGCGCTGGGTGAGATTGGCCAAGTGGCACAGTCATTCTGCAAGGTGTCAAATGCCCAGGAAGCTTCCAAAATGACACTTGGATCAGGGAATTCGCCTTGTGATGAGTAAGAGGATCTAGATCTCCAAGTGGAAGCAAGAAACTCCAAGTGGACTCAAAAACTGAATTATAACTGAAGTGGGAGAGGACACTAGTCAGCTTCATGCCAGCCTCAAGCTGACTCATCCTTTCTCCAAATCTCCTATATATAGAGCTCTCTCATGAGGTCTAAGGAGGGCTCGAATTTTGTGCAAGTAAGGAAGTGTTGTTGGTTTGAGTATTGAACTATTGGGTGATTGCTTTGAAGGAGGTGAAGAGGAGATTTCTTTCTGCTGGGAGGTGTTGCTGGATTGGGCCTATTATGGTTGTAACACTCTCAGAACTTTACTTCTTCTATTAATAAAGTATTTGAGGTTCTTCTATATGCATGTATCTCTATGGTGAATTGATGCTTGTATATTTGATTTTTTCTAATCCTTGAATCAGTTATGGATGTATGCTTCTTGTAGTTTCCTTTCCTTGTGCTTTTACAGGATCTTTGTGTAACTGGGCCGGTGAAAGAACAAGGAGCTAGGAGCAAGCAGCAAAGAGGGAAGATTGGATCAACCATTAGCGGAAGATAACGGTTAGTGGATCCCTTTTCTCTTCTCTCTCTCATCTCATAAAGAAGTAATCTTGAATAGCTTTGCATTCAGTTGTTGCTGAGGTACTATCACCCTTAGAGTGGGATAGGGTCATTCCGTATTGGATACTTTTCCCAACAAAAAATTGGCGACTCCGCTGGGGATCGTATCTTGTTGGTTGTTTGTGTTTTTGCTATTCATTTCATAAACAAAGGGAGTACCGAATCGAACTGTGTTTGAATCTTTCAAATGCAAAGTAGAGGGCAGCTACTCTAGCTCAGTTTCTGGGCAAGTTTATGATTTGAAGAGCTGATCCACAAGGACTCTAATAAGCTCTTAGTGATAGCTTTTCATCCTCCTTGTCATCCCTTAGTGTGTCCTTGACTGATAGCTTCTGATTTGAGCAAAAACTGTGAATTTTTGAGCAATCTGTGACCCAGAAACCACCAGAAACGAAAGTTTTGTTCTTCAGTGCAGGCTGTACAAAGGTTGTTTGCATTTCAGCGCAGTTCCCGAAGGGGCTACCTGCGCTGAAGGTCAAACAGGCAGTGTTCCACCTGCGCTGGACCAGTCCTGCCTTGTGCTGCTGGGGTTTCCTCCTGTTTCTTGCCCTGTTTTCACTCTTGCTTTTGCTGTTTGTTACCAGTCAGTGTGCCTATCTGAAACCAACTTTCCTTGTCACTATTCCGCCTCGGTTGTATAAAGAAACTGTGTTTGTTCTTTGTGTATTTCTTGTACATTTACAGTTTCCCATAACGAAAGTGAACTAGTCTTGCTGTGGCCTCTTAGATCTAGACCTGTGATAAAGTGTCGTTTTGATCTTAAGAGTTAGTTTGTTTGCTGTTCATAGCTGATTGAGCTTTTGCTTTCGTCACTTGGTTTGAATTTATATATTTCTAGTGTCGAAACAAGTAAATCTTAAGGTGTCTTTTGATTTTGGACAAGCTTGTTTGCTTTCACTTGAAATTGAATTCAAAATTATACAACAGCTTTATTTTTTGTATTGCACCAACATTAAGAAAGAGAAAAGAAATACTTGCATTGTGCATATACATTATGACAGTCTGCATGTTGATTTAAGGAAAAAGTGCATTAGTGTGTGCTCTATGATCTGTGTGAAAAGATGTTATCTTTCTTTTCCCTCAGTAGTTAAGATTTTCAAAGTTGAAAGATTGAAAAGCTTGCTTATCATCTTAGACTGCATTTAGGAGTGTTATCATACATCTCGTGGTGATCCATAAAGGCAAACTGCTAAACAAGATCAACCTTAAAATAAATTGAATTTACATAACAACGCATTGAAACATAACGCAAACACATAAAGGTCTAAGCTAGAGACATGTTCCGGCGTCGTTAAACGTGATATCTTAGCGTTGAGTGGTTGGGTGATTCCTCCACGGTGAAGCGATAAGTATCAATACGGACTTGTTCTCCCACATACCGTCGCGTATATATTGGGAGACCCCTATAGGAATAAAGCCTTTATCCAATAGGAAACCGTGTCGGCCGCCCTACTGATCGCAATGCAGTGAACACAGCATTCACGAAGATCGACCACTCGTACCGTAAAACATATTCTGTGGTTTTGCGAAAAGTTTGGCACACCCTCTGCCTAGAACACCAGAGCAGTTTCTTTTGGCCTTTTTCAAACTCTATAACTGAAAAAGTCCATCCGAGCATTTGTCACTTCGGGCTCGTTAAAACATCAAAGGAGACTAGAGTCATCTTTAGCTTTTTCTCGACTCTTAAAAAGTGAAAAAGCAAGTTGTGTCTAAGCGTCGTTATAAAATTTATTTTAAACGGAACATAATCACCTCCTATTCCCGCGTTGATCTTAGGTTGAGAACATGGAACGCCCCAACCAAGGAATTCCACATGATGGAAATCCTAGTCCATTCTCCTCTTGGGGAGAAGTTGGAGCGCCCCACATGGCCACATTGTCGCTTCCAGGACTGACAATTGGCCTGCCTATTTGGCTATTCTCAACTAATGTAGTTCAGACCACCATGGTTCCTGAGCAGTCGAGTCAACAGTTAGATCAGTCTAGATCTTCCCACCAGCCTTCTACTTCTTATAACTCTTCCTCCAATCCTTCATCTTCGCAGGGTAGAGCCGGAAAAAGCCAAGCTCCCATGGAGAATAAGGAGAAGAAGAAGAAAGAGAAGAAGAAGAAAGAGCCTAAGGCGACTGGGGGCAAGCAAAAGACATCTAACAAAAATCCACACACAACACAGACCGGGCCTAAATCGCCATGTGTCATATGTAGAGGAGACCACTTCCATAGAGATTGTCCCTGTATTCCCCGGATACTAAGGGACTGGTCCCCTCGTCTGCACAATTCGGGAGCATCAACCTCTGATAGCCATGTTGATTGCTTACCGTCAACCAGCGAAAGTGAAGGTTCAAGACAAAGAGGGGGAGCAAGATCCCCCTGCAGACTGTGTGAAGGCAATCACGCCATCCATCGTTGTCCCTTCTTAGACGAGGCGAAGAGAGTTTTGGAAGATCACCCGGTTTCACCGATGAGACTTCCTCCTGGATACAAAAAACTCGTGCCGAGTCCTTCGTTGGTTGAAAATACAGCTGGCCTGCTCCAGTGGTCAGCTGAAGCGTCAGTCATTGAAAATGAACCTACTGAATCCAGACCAGACGAAAGTCTAAAGGTCGATACGGCAGTTGACCCGGTTCTTCCTTCAGAGGTTTCATCCTCAAATGACACCGTCACTGAAGATTCATCTTCAAATGACACCCTCACTGAAGAGAATAAGGATGACACCATCCAGATTCTTTTCATCAACACAGATTCTGATGAGCATCAGGGCAATGCGCCCATTCCTTTATCGCAGGAAGGAACATCGTCAGGATCGTATCCGGCCGTGTATTCGGTCCCACCACCAAGCAACCTGGTTGTGTCCTTTGATTGGAACCAACTAGGCAGACCCCGGTTACCAGCCAGTATACCATTCAGAATCATAGTCCAAATTTATAGAATGGTAATGGCTGGAACTATCATTGATGAAGGGGCATCTGTGAGTATCCTTTCCTCTATTGCTTGGAAAGCACTGGGTTCCCCAGAGCTTTTTCCTAAGATAAGAAATCTCTCGGGTTTTGATAAAGGAACCAGTCGACCATTAGGGATCCTCCCCAATGTGCCTGTTACATTGAAAGGGAAGACCGTTCAATGAACGTGATGGTCGTTCAAGGACCCTTGGATTATAACCTACTCCTTGGACGAGACTATATATATTGCATGGGAGCTATAGTCTCCTCACTCTTTAGAGTAATGTGTTTTCCACACGAAGGAAGAATGGTCAAGCTCGTAGACCAACTTTCATTTCCGGGATCACGCATCGCAAATAGTCAAATACCAACCCTCAATGGTCTATTCACCCAAGAAATGTCTCCACCCCCAGTCCTCCTTCCCGATGAGTGTGAGTGATTCGGAAAGATGGGACTGGAACCCAGGGGGCATGCATCCTGGTCTGCTTCGGGCAGAGGAAACCTTGGGTATAAAGTAGAATTTCCGCGAAGGAATATGACTAGTCCGTACCGCGTCCGTGGAAGGAAGAGGGGTTGTTCTACAACAGGATTCTTTTGATAAGGTTAGTTGTCTGACAAAGGTCATTCACCATTGTCTACTTCGGTAGACATTGCCGAGGAAATGTTTTCGTTTGATGGTGTTAACAAAACAATCTTTGGGTAACCAGGAAGAGGCAAGCCTCACCCTTTAAAACAAATGTTTTATCGGATAAGTAGGGGCAGCCTTGAAATTATACTTTATACCTGGGGGCATGCAAACCTTTTGGAGTGCAAGCTAGTGGCGGTTATTTATCTGTTTTTGGGATTAACCGTTTTCGAACTTGCATAAAGAAAGGATGAGATGGAGCATAGCTTATGTGAGGTGCAAGCTCTATAAAAATTGGAATCTTGCAGGAAGACATTTCTTATCCTATGACTGGTATATCGAGCAGTTTTACCACGGAATTTATGCTCGTTAAAAAATAGAAAAGCGAGATCCGAGCAGTTTTAGCGTCATAGTTCATGCTCGTTAAAAAATAAACATAAGTTTTTGAGCAGTGTTTTGGCGCATTCAAGCTCTTTAAAAAATGAACCAAGTACCGGTAAATAACCATTGTGATCGTAAATTTATTAGCCAAAAAAGCCTTGGTCGTGTTTGCACCCGCCACCTCCATTTCATTTGGCCAATCGTTCACCTCCATATGATTGTTTACCCATTTTGAGGAACAACTGCGAAGAGTGATTTCACTTAGCCATCCTTGTGACACTGCCGTGATTGGAAAATTCCAACCTGTACCTGGAATCCGTTGTTATCCCTGTTTATCACTCGTTCCTCAAAAGACGAGTCTTCTTTGAGCTCTTTTCTCCTGACTCGTAAAATATGAAAAGTTTGCCGAGTTTTGGCCTTCCAGCTCGTTAAAGTGACCGGAAGAGCTATCCCTCCTCTAGATTTTAATCTTTTTGGACCTGAGGGATTATTGCACAAAAAGGTCGAGCGCTTGTTTTATTCGGCTCGTTAAAGTTATCAAAAACTCATCCCTTCTGTATTGTTTTATACTTTTTCGGACTTAAGGGATTAGATGACGAAAAAGGAATTTTGGAGTTAACTTTCTGTACCTTTTCAGACTCTCTAAAAATGAAAAGGACCGAGTTTTCCTTGTCGTTAGACTCGTTAAAATGATTAAATAGCGAGAAACTTGTCTTTAGACGAGAACGAGTTTCCCTATCGCTAAGCTCGTTAAAACATAGCGATGGGCTTGCCCGAAGGGCAGGTTATAGAACAAGCATATGTTATCCTCCTCAAGCTTGACAAAAATAAAGAGGTACTGGTCAGAAATGACTGGGGAAAAATTGGGAGAACCTCAAAGCTTTAATGGTAGCAAGTCGCTCTTGAACATGACACTTTGTCCTCCGTATCACATCGGGTTGGGTTGTTTCATTCACCGGTCTCATCACCATGGTCCTCGCCAAACCATCCACATTTGGGGTAATGCTACCGATCCATCACGTCAGTGTCGTTATATGTTCAAGAGATGTGTTCAGAAAGAGTCAACCGTGTCCCATCCACTACCATACATTATCCTTCATCCACCCATGATCGCCACCCTGAATCATATTTCACAGATTGTTTTCACCTCCACTAAAATCATTAGCTCCGTTCCGTGTCACTGATGTGGGATTCATTAAGGCCCTCCTTTGACGGATCGCTTCTTGTCGACTTCAGCTCATTATCCAAGAAGTTGATCTAGGAACAACCCCCCCAGTACTTTGAAGCTTGCATGCCTCAATGGCAAGTTTCTCACTTCCGGCGACAGGTATACATCAATGACCTTCGACCAGAAGATTTTGCGTGGTGTTCGACGCCAAGTCCTTTATTCACACCACGTGAATTGTACTGCAGTACCTTGAGGGTCATTATCATTATCGGTGATTCCTCTCGCGCTTGTTAACGGTTTACATTATTGACCGGTAATCAAGCGATGTCTTTCCATGTTCGACTTCAGCGCAATTCTCACATGGATCGACTTGTACTTAGAGTGAAGATCGAACGAGTTTGAAGACCCCGGATCTAGTTTCATCCATCCGGGCTGCAATATATATATTCAGGATATAAAGACATTTGTTATGTACATCATTGCAGCAGATGATCATCCTACTCAAAGGATGATAATTTCAGCAGAGAATTATCAGTCTACCACCAGACGATCATCTGTTCTATGTACCAAAATGAATTTATAAAGCTGAGCATGGGAATGCCCGCCTCAGCTAGATCATGAAAGCAGAATGAAAAATAATGTATTGTATTGTATTTTATTACAGGGCACCTCTCAGCGATTGAATGAACTTCGGATCCTCCTGATAAAGTATTTCACCCGATAAATGACCTCATACTTTAGGGGGCAACTGTTATAGACATTTTTGTGCCTAACAGCATGAAGCATGAAATGTCAATAATATAAGGGATCCAAAGTCCCTAAACATGTTGTTCCTACCCCTAGAGGAACAAGGTCAGCAAACCACAGCACTGAAAATCAGTTCTCCACCTGAAAACACTCAAAAACAAGCTATTTCTGGATCATGTCAGCTGCTCCACTGAGCATCTGCGCTGAATGTCAACTGCTCCACTCTGTACCTGCGCTGAATGTCAAAAGCAATGAAGGCTACCTACGCTGGGCGAGATTGGCCAAGTGGCACAGTCATTCTGCAAGGTGTCAAATGCCTAGGAAGCTTCCAAAATGACACTTGGATCAGGGAATTCGCCTTGTGATGAGTAAGAGGATCTAGATCTCCAAGTGGAAGCAAGAAACTCCAAGTGGACTCAAGAACTGAAGTATAATTGAAGTGGGAGAGGACACTAGTCAGCTTCATGCCAGCCTCAAGCTGACTCATCCTTTCTCCAAATCTCCTATATATAGAGCTCTCTCATGAGGTCTAAGGAGGGCTGGAATTTTGTGCAAGTAAGGAAGTGCTGTTGGTTTGAGTATAGAACTATTGGGTGATTGCTTTGAAGGAGGTGAAGAGGAGATTTCTTTCTGCTGGGAGGTGTTGCTGGATTGGGCCTATTATGGTTGTAACACTCTCAGAACTTTACTTCTTCTATTAATAAAGTATTTGAGGTTCTTCTATATGCATGTATCTCTATGGTGAATTGATGCTTGTATATTTGATTTATTCTAATCCTTGAATCAGTTATGGATGTATGCTTCTTGTAGTTTCCTTTCCTTGTGCTTTTACAGGATCTTTGTGTAGCTGGGCTGGTGAAAGAACAAGGAGCTAGGAGCAAGCAACAAAGAGGGAAGATTGGATCAACCATTAGCGGAAGATAACGGTTAGTGGATCCCTTTTCTCTTCTCTCTCTCATCTCATAAAGAAGTAATCTTGAATAGCTTTGCATTCAGTTGTTGCTGAGGTACTATCACCCTTAGAGTGGGATAGGGTCATTCCGTATTGGATACTTTTCCCAACAACACATGCCTTATCGCTTTTCCAATATCGGCGATCACTCCCATCGCCTCGCACATGTAAAAGCCATTGCCCCCTGTCCCCACCGATTGCCAATCGCCGATTTAACCCCTGCCATACTCCCACGTCACCCTGCCACGTCACTACCGTATTGGGACCCACTGCTGGCATCATACTGACGTCATCACTCAAAGAAGGCGCGAAGGGCAAAAATGGCAGCAAAGAGAGTCAAGAATGTAAAACAGAGGTAGTTTTTGATGCGCGATTAGCGCTAAGCGCTAATCGCGCATCACTAAGAAAAAATGACCAAAATGGAAGGCTTCATATCGCTCGGCTACCAGAAGGCCCGAAAATTCGCAGTTTTGATAGGATTTCTTCATTTATGTTCATCGGCCAGCAACGATAGCATTCCAAAGGCCACAGAAATCATTTGCAGCAGCCATTCTTGCCTTGAAAGGGCAGAAAAGGGGCGATTTGATAGTTTCAAGCGTATCAAGTCAGGAGAAAGTGGCCTGATTCAAGTGTTAAAGAGTATCAGAGGAAACATAAAGCCCAAATTCAATCAAAGAGTATCAGTGAAGCGGTAAAGTGTATCGCGTCTGCAATACCAATGCGGGTGAACATTAAAGGCCCCCAAGCAAAGTCAAAGAAAGTGGTGAAGCCATTTAAAGGCTCTCAGATCATAGTTAATGCACATCAAAACCACTCAAGAGCAAGGGATCAAAGCCCAAAGCACAGTTATGGCCAAATGAACAGCACAGAGCCATAAGGACAGATTTTGAATCATTTTTGAGGCAGCTGCCCCAGCGCAGCACTTAGATATCTTCTTGCATTAATTCCACGACAAGAGTAGATTAAAGAACTCACTTCCCTCAGATCTGTTTAAGATCTTCTGTAATGGATATTTTTAGATATTTTCCCTATATAAACCACCCTAATTCATTGTTTAAAGGGTTGGTTGGTTGATAATCCTCATGCTGGACTTGCACTTTATGTTTTGAGAATTTTTATAATAAAAGACTGCTGAAAAGTTTGGAGGATGGACTGTCTGTTGTGTTATTAAGGGCTGAAGAGTGAAATATAGAATTCTTGCGCTGCTACATGGCCCAATAAGTGTTTCTTACCTATGTTTTAAATTCATATATGTTTATATCATACATATATCACCATCTAAGTTATAGAAAGAAAGATTAGATTAGAATTTGCTTGGCTGCACTCTATGCTCAGTTTCTATGACTTCTATATGTTTTCTTCTGATTTAGGCATAAATATGAATTCCTCATGGCTCCTATTTGCTCTATTTCATTCGTGTATCACTGATATTTAGGAATTCTTGATTGCTCCTAGATATATTTCACTCACCTTCCCTCTGTTAAGCTGAATGAGAGATTCTTAGTTGCCTTTCATTCCTTAGCCTTCATTTCATCCTTTTAGCTTGAATGATTGTTTCATGTGTAGCTATCCTGCTCTATATTCCTCTTGTGACCAAGAAAATGCACCAGCAGCCCAACTCCATGACTTCATGCCCAATGGTTTGAACCCCTCACATGATGCATTCCCCCATACTTGAAAACATCAATCATCCCACCAAAACTTAAAAAAATCCAAAGAAGTCCATAATGAGCCTAAAATCAACCCAAAAAACAAAGTTAAATCAGAAAGAGAGAGCCCTCTCTGATTGCAGGTAGGCTAGGACCTGCAGTCCAAAGATTGGTTTGTGGTTACCTTGGCCGTATCGCTTAAGGAGCCAAGGGACAACCTAAGTGATAACACCCCGATCAAGCCCTATACATAAGATACTATGAATAAAGTCTCTATTTGATGATGGAAATATAGTTGATCATTCCTGCATAAGGGTGTTATCAAATACAAACTAATATAGAGATATGGGTCATAATTTTAAGAGTATTCAATGTGGTATCCACAACAACACGTGTTATGAGTTTTATTTACTCATACCAAGGATTTAATTTCTCAAATGATCATTTGCTGAAGTTAAATGTAGAATGTTCATTGATGAAACTTTCATGTAATTTTGTTTGCATGATGTCAAGGAAGTGTTTAATTTTGGGTTCAAGGTCTTGAGAGCCCCTTCATAATTTTATTACATATTTTTGTTTAGAAGAAGGTATAGTGTTGTCATGCCAAATTTTTTTCTTGATTCACTTAACTGCTCTCATTAACTTCATATCATAATGAGGTAGTCAACTAGTGAAGGCCCAAAAATCTATTTGGACACCCATATTATATAATAAATCAAACATCCTTAAATAACATTACAAGTATAATCATTAGTCATATTCATAGTAAGACATATCATAGCATATAGTCTAACATGCATAACCAAGAATACTTATCTATGTATATTGATTTAGTTGGATACTAAAGAAGGGACTTCCACTCTCCACCCAACCATAGGCCAATTACCCTCCAACCTTTCTTAGGTCTGAGGGAAATTCTTACATAGGGATAGGGTTCACACCAATGATTGAAAATGATTTCAAGAGATGGAGTCCATTGCTTCGTTGCTTCACCAGTTGAACATCCCACACTCAGTGGTCCACTCACTCACTAAAGTTTACACAGGCCACACTTTCTTATATAAATAACTCAATGGTTATAATACATAGCCACATGGATGATTAACCAAGTCACAAAGAGTAGGTTATCATTTTAATGGAAATGCATCAGAAAGTAGTGGAATATGACCCAACCAAGTCCAGTCGCTCCCAATATTAGAGCGTCTTGTTAGCACTCCTCAGTGTTCCAAGGATGATAAAGGAAGCCAAGGAGGTAACCTCAAACCAAGTTTGGACCTAGTAGCTAGCCCTGCCAAATAAAAGAGGGATCTCTCAAAAATAATATCACATTCAATGGAAGTGACTGGAGAATATGTAGATCTTAGGCTAGGTATTTAGCACAGTAGGGTTTGATTTAGGGTTTGTTGGACAGAAGCATTAGGTCTGAGAACTAGGTCAAGTATCCCAAATGATTAGTTACAGAGATAAGATGGGGCAAGGTAGATATTATCAATGGCACAAAGTAAATTTGTAATTGTAGTATAGTGAAGGAAAAAGAAGAAGCTAAATGAGAATATAAGTATGAATTCATTTCCTTAGAAGAGAAAACACTTATGTGAAAACCTTAAACAAAATAGAGCATATTGATCATGAAATCTGGTTTAAAACTTGAGATATAATCACCAAAATAATATAGATGGATTCTAGAAATACTTAATAATAAAATGCATAAAGAAAAATAAAGAAGCACAGTGCCACAAATCAGATCACAAGAATCCCATGAAAATAGTTGCAACTACATATATTTCTACAAAAATGTCTAGTACACTAGTCCAAGAGATTAGATTCAAGAATACAACCCTTGTTTTGACTTCAATCGGGCTTCATATAGATGAGAAACAACATTACCCCTCTCAGGGGTCAAATCCTCTTTCTTAGGAACTAATTTCCTACTCCTACCTAATCCCTGCTACATCATGAGTTGTTAGAAACTACTTCCTCCTTTACATAAACTGATATGAATTTGACTTGACAACATTTAATTATAGAATATCCACTCTAACCATAATTATAATATTCAACTACATCAGGTAAACATTTTTTGATGCTAATTACATTGACTGAAGTTGAATTTGACCAAGTGAAACTCAAAATCTGGCTTTCCCATGGAAGCGCAACGAAATCCTCAGAAGCACAGCATGGTCTAGGAGAAGCACAGCATGGTATTTGAGGAGCTTTTTTGGTGGATTTTCTTGATCTCTCAGTTGAACTGATGGTTGGTGAAGGTATATGAGGATTTCTAGAAGACCTCTAAAGCTTCAAGCCTACAAAAATCCACCTCCAAGGCACCTAAAAATCCAATATCCCAAGACTACTCCAGAAGCGTAGTGTGGGGTCCAGAATAGTGGCAAAAACATCAAAAGAATGCTAGTTGTTTGACTTTTTCTTCAGATGACATGAGAGACCAAGTATATATACGTGATGTAGAGGTCAAAATAAACCTGGATATGTGTGTCATTCCTCATTTGGATGATCTGAGAAGAAGCGCAGTGTGGGCACGCTGCGTTTCTATAGGACACCTTTTGCCAACTCATACAAAAACTCAAAAATTCTCAAAACTTTACTAAAAAAAAAATTCTTTCCCATTTTATGACATAGTTTCAAACAACTAAGTAGGCATCAGCCAAAATATCAATATTATCTCTCTTCCTAAGCTTCTTTATGGTCTTCTTAAGCTTCTTTCTCATGTTCTTAACCCTAATTCGCACACCATGTTTCTTATGTAATAGTGCCATGCCATATGACTCTGTAGGAAAGTGTTTATGTGATATTGATACAACCTAGAAAACCTCCCTTCACAAGTGAAATACTTAATAATCACCTTCATAAAAGGAGCATACTTATCCAACAATTGCTTGAAAGCAAAGATATGAGTGGGAGCCTCTTTGTAGTGTGGTTTCAGGAAGACTTTGTAGTTTTCAATATCCAAGTCCATCCCTTTAAAGCAAATTTCTCCTTGGTTACAGATACATGTGGTTGAAGCTATGACCTCTGTTGATATTATGAAATCCATCCCTGCTATGGCAGTCTTATCCATCTTGAAATTGGTGGCAAAAAGACTGGTGAGCTCACAATGGTAACCCACTTGTTGGACTTTCTCACACAACCCTAGGCAGCCCACTATTTCAAAAGAGCTTTTGATGAACTTTGAGGCATTGATCTCTTGCATATGAGTTGGACCATATCTAGAGACATGCCCTCCTTTTTAATATTTATTCTTTTCGCTAGCAATGACAGTGGTTTATTAGGGAAAATTGTAGAAAAAATCTGGGGGGAGGGATGAGTGTTACGAGTGATGGGGTAGTGAAATTTGTTAGGATGGGTGAGGGAAAGGGGGTAGAAAGTGGAAAAGATAGGAAAAAGCTAGAAACGCAGCAAAAGCACAAAGTAAGAATGATTTCTTGGGAAAACTGGGAAAATGGAAAGATTTTGAAAGGGAAATGGTTGGGGAGGGTATGTCAGGTGTATTCTAGGGTGTTTAGGTAGAAAAACTAGGAAATTTCTCTTAAATACAAGCAAAAACCATGAATTTCGAAAAGTGCAGCAGCATGGAAAACCTAGGAGAGAATTTTGATCATTTGAAGAAGAAATAGTGCATGAGAGGGCTATGGAACACTTCACTTACTTGTTTGAGAATGTTGAAAACTTATTTGGAGAATAAAAACCCTTAATTTTCTTGCTTTCACCATTAAAGCCCAAAAATGTAGTGTTGTCTAGAAATGCATTAGATAAGCATGGTGTTAGTGTGCAAGATGTTTCTTGAAGAAAATGAATGATCTAATGGTTGAGATGAGGCATAATGGTGGAGAAGAGATTATTGGAGAGATGAATGAGGTTTTTGAATGCTTGGATTGTCTTCTTATAGCTTGAAATTATATTTTTTCTTTGGTAATGGTGTGACATCATCATGTACTTTGAGAAGTGATTTGATGAGGTAGCGTACTATAGCGTCATTAATTTTCTTGGAAAGGTTACATCTCCATGTGGGCTAAATGTACCTTTGATACCTTTTCTATACCTAAGTTTCTAACTCCCATGATGGTGACCCAAATGATGGACATGACTCTTTTTTCACTTTTTATGACTAACATTATGATGACAAGTCAAGTGAAATTCTAGACTATAACCTATATGATGACACATTAACTCTTTTGATGACCTAGGACACTTGAATTATGACATGGCCATAATGGGTGATGATGACCATGAGCAAGTAGATGGAGTAACACTAACCTAAACAATAACCAATGATCATTTGACAACCAAGAGATGCCAAATTTTATTTGAAAATATAAAATTTTGACCTATTGGCCCTATAAAACACATGGAAAGATTACATTTGATCACTAGAAATAATGGAAACTAATGTGTCTAATGCCTCCTTCTACTCTCTTTTTGTTATCTCCTAGGTACTAGAGATTGACTTGGATATTTAGTTTGTTCTCTTCTCTTCATCTATGAGTGAACCCCAAGAATGGACACTGCATGCTACTTTGTACTATCCAGATCAATTGCGTCCCTTCATTTTCCAGGAGGCGATTCAATCAGTTACGCCACCTCCTCCCACTTCTAGTGAGGGTTTGATTCCACTTATTTACTTGTAACACTCATTAATAAACTATTTCTAATTTTGTTCAGGCCCAATAACACTGCACAGAAATTTTCAAACAACTAACCCCCCTAGTGTATAAGAAATCTTATCATTTATTCAACTAGTATGGGTCGTAGCTTTTAGGGCTACGCAAGTGGGAAAGTAGGCTTCAAGTAAAGTAGATGAGAAAGAATTTTTTCCTCAGGCCAAGGATCCATAAAACTATCCAACATTAAATTGTGTTAATTAAATAATAATTATTATTATATGTCTAATCAAAGTTCCATACCATTATGGTCCTTTCATGTTGCCGTGTTGAAAATAGCAATAAGAAATGATAAAAATAGAAATTCTAAAACTAACATTGCTAAGGATAGCATTTTAGGATATATTCCAATTTTAATTTGTCCTTGAATTAAAATTCGAATTTAGTCTCACCAATAGTTTGAAAAATAATTATTTAATTCATCTTGAGTTAATTAGTTGGTGAAATTCAAACATGAAGTCCTTGTGAAGTCATGCAACAGTTATCCCTTTGATTGAGGAAGTTATCCCTTAATTAAGGAGAAAAGGATGAGTTGTATTTGAGTTGTAATTAGCTAGCTCAGTTAACTAAGTTAAGTCTAGTTAAATTAGTTCCAAATAGTTTGAGGAACTAATTGTGAGTTCAGTCAGTTAATGCATGCATGTATGAAACTAGTGTACTCTAGGTAACTGAATATTCTCTCATAAATAACTCATGCATGTCAGTTCAGATAAAGACCCAGTTGAGATTAAAGGCAGTGACAGTGTACTATCAGTTGCAAGAATTTTCCTATAAGAAAATCTCTTGCTTGCAGAAGGATTTTCATTCCTTGAGGATTGCGTAGTTTTACAGTGTGTTGGAGCAGTGTGTGAGATCAGTGTCACAAAAGGTTATAGCAGGAACACCAAGGGAAAATAGTGCAAGGAAATAGGAGGCTTGCAGGACATAGGGAAAGGCATATGGGTTTTCTAGTCTATCATGAGCAGCAGTGAGGGATTGCACTAAGAGCTGGATAACTGTGAGAGATAAAGCTTTGTGTAATCCTAAGATATTTCCACTTGTATGATAATACAGATAGCGGGGTTTTTAGCTGAGGCTTTCCCCAGAGTATTCTTCTGCATTTCATGAACATAGAAGAATACTCTGGGGAAAGCCTTAGCTAAAAAACCCGATCTCTATATTATCGGACAAGTGGAAATATGTCTGGATTACACAAAGCATTAGCTCACAAGCTATCCATCTCTCAGTACTATCCCTCTGCTGCTCATAGACGGTCAAAGGCTTCTCACAAACCTTCTCCTCTGCCCTCCAAGCCTCCTATTTCCTTGTGAAGTTTCTCTTGGGGTCTAATGCTACCACCTATGTGAATTCACCTCTCACACTGCTCACTAAACTTAGAAGTAACTGCGCAATCCTGAAGGAGATAATTCCTTCTGCATGGATGAGTTTCCTATATAGGAAAAATCCTCCAACTAATAGTACACTATCCCTTCCTCTGATTTCAACTGGGTCTTTCTCTGAATTGACATGCATGAGTTATTTATGAGAGAATATTCAGTTATCTGGAGAACACTAGTTTCGTGCATGCATGCATTAAGTGACTGAACTCACAATTAGTTCCTCCAACTGTTTGGAACTAATTTATCTGGACTTAACTCAGTTAACTGAGCTAACTAATTACAACTCAAATACAACTCATCCTTATCTCCTTAATTAAGGGATAACTTTCTTAATCAAAGGGATAATTTTTGCATGTCTTCACATAGACTTCATGTTTGATTTTCTCCAACTAATTAACTCAAGGTGAATTAATTAATTATTTTTCAAACAACTAGTGAGACTAAATTCAGATTTTAATTCTCAATTTTAATTCAGGGAAAAATTAAAATTGGAATCTATCCTAAAATGCTATTTATAGAAATGCTATTTTTAGCACTTCCATTTTTCATTCCTTATTTCTATGTCCAACACTGGTACCCAAACTGCTATTTATAGCAATGCTATTTTTAGCACTTCTATTTTTAGCATTTATTGTTGCTATTTTCAACACTCCCTCTCAACAAGAAAGGCATTCAACTCGAACCCGATCCTGAACCTTTGGAATTTTCTACATGCAACACTTCTCCCAAGTGTTGTTACTCTAGCAACTCTAGAAAGAAAAAATCTCCCAATTGACCTCCCTGTTGGGCTAGAAACATCCTCTGATGCTGAAGTTTCCTCTGCCATTGACAAGTGCTCCCTCTGTGACCTCTGAGCTACTACAACACTCCATGCATCTCGCACTGTTGCACACCTCTCTGTGCCATCCTGCATTGGTTCAACACTCTTGTGCCTCTCACATTGTTGCAGCTTGCTAGCTCTGCATTGTCTTGGGATTCCTGCATTGTAGCTCTCTTTGCCGCTCCATCCACATCTGCCTCTACCCACTCAGCTAGTCCTACTACTCCTCGTCGGGGCTCTCGTAGAAAGGTCTAATCAAAGAGGTTGGGTACCTCAATGATCCTGCCCCTATTCCAACCTTCTTAGGGACTATCACTCCACATCGCCCCACCTCCAACCTGGAGGTATGGATGCATGTGATCCCTCTGCCCACTTGGCTCAAAATTTCCCCCTACTGTAGGTCTCTACATGAGTGGATGTCTCTACTCAATCTCCTCTCAGCTTCTCTAGTTGTGGCTGCTCCACAACCTCCTAAAGTTGCTTCATCAATTGTGGCTCCTCCACAATTGTCTGAGACTTCTTCTGGTGTTGCACGTTGAGAGGTAATTTACTCTCCCTCTCAACCACCAAGTCTCCATCAGTTGCCTTGCTCCTCAAGGCTTTGCATGCATCTTGAACCTCAAGTGCATACAGGTTCTTGACTCATGAACTGATCTGCTTCACCTATCTCGTGGTGATGTGTCGAAGGAAAACCTATCCCTTACTGAAGACTACATCATAGCCTTTGTCTTCCAGCATTGTGATCAACACCAAATTTTTCTTCTGTCCTGGTACATACTTGACATCAGTCAAGGTAATGTGAGCTCCATGCTCCCTCTAAAAAACAACTATGTCTACTCCAAAGACACTATACTTTTCATCATTACCCATTGCTATGAGTATCTGGAGATCTTTCTCCTCCAAGGTACTGAACAAACTCTTATCGTCAGTCATGTGGAATGAAGCTCCACTGTCAAGAAACCAACCACATCCCACCATGGATAAAACCATGCATGTGAAGAGTGTGAAATCCAACTCGAACTGTGAGGTGAGTGCCTCACCTTCTGATCCTTCCAATGATCCCTTCTTGGATTTCTTCAGTGGACAATTTGTAGCAAAATGGCCCACCTCATAACAATGAAAGCATTGCACTTTCAATTTGTCAAACTTCTTCCCACCATGGGAAGAACTCAGTTTGGGATGAGAATCCTTCTCCTTCCCTTTCTTTGCCTTACTCGCTAAGGCACAATTTTATCATCCTCCTTCGATGAAGAACCATCTCTGGTGCTTCTTCTTATCTCCTCCTGCATCAAATCCGACCAAAGTCGTTCCCAATATGGTAGTTTTTCTCTTCCATTTACCGAGTCTTGGTAGCTATGCCATCTCTTAGGAAGCTCGAGGAGCGCAGGACTCACCATGTCATCATCGGCTGTCGTGATCCCTACACTTCCAAGCTCATCCCTGCAAGTGGTGAGCTTGTTCAGATATGTAGAGATCATGTCACCCTTTTCACACTTGATTTTCCGAAGCTTGTCTTTTAGCACCAGCTTCCTTTGATTGTTTTTGTTCTGATATAGATCTTTCAATGTTTTCCACATTGAAAACGGTATCTCCCTCCCATGGAGGCTCGAGACAATGTGGTCTCAAACTCCCTCTAGGAGGATTCTCCTTGCTCTAGCCACACATTTATTTTCTTTAATTCCACCAATTTTGTAGCATTAGCTGCTCCCGGCTTGGGGACTTCCTAATCAATGAATTCCTTTAGACTATTGTCCTCTAATACTGCTTCCATGAAATACTTCCAGGCTATATAATTTGAACTACCATCAAGGGCATACTCGAGTCTTAAACCACTCAACGCCATTGGTGAAATTGAGATGTGATAAGAACTCGATTTCTATATTCAGGAACCTCAAACTTTGAACTTCTCCCTTCTTGTATACTATTCTTCGCTTGATCACCTTTTCTTTGATACCATGTAGAATTTCTCACTGTAGATCACTTGATAATTGAATATACTAAAGCAAGATACTTGATCTACTTCTACAAACAAACTTGTGGAAGCTTAATCGATTTTGAGCAATATCAAATAGAACACATATAACAAAGAATGAGAAATCAATCACACATGAACATAGAAGAGTACTTTGGGGAGAGCCTTAGCTAAAAACCCCGATCTCTGTATTATCATACAAGTGGAAATATGGCTGGATTACACAAAGAATTAGCTCACAAGCTATCCTACTCTCAGTACAATCCCTCTACTGCTCATAGACAGTCAAAGGCTTCTCACAAACCTTCTCCTCTGCCCTCCAAGCCTCCTATTTCCTTATGCAGTTTCTCTTGGGGTCCAATGTTGCCACTTGTGTGAATTCACCTCTCGCACTGCTCACTAAACTCAGAAGTAATTGCGCAATCCTGAAGGAGATAATTCCTTCTGCATGGATGAGTTTCCTGTTAGGGAAAATCCTCCCATTGATAGTACATTGTCGCTTCCTCTGATTTCAACTAGGTCTTTCTCTGAACTGACATGCATGAGTTATTTATGAGAGAATATTCAGTTATCTGGAGAACACTAGTTTCATGAATGCATGCATTAACTGGCTGAACTCACAATTAGTTCCTCCAACTGTTTGGAACTAATTTAACTGGACTTAACTCAGTTAACTGAGCTAACTAATTACAACACAAATACGACTCATCCTTATCTCCTTAATTAAGGGATAACTTCCTCAATCAAAGGGATAATTGTTCCATGTCTTCACATAGATTTCATTTTTGATTTTCTCCAACTAATTAACTCAAGATGAATTAATTCATTATTTTTCGAACAACTAGTGAGACTAAATTTTAATTTTAATTCAAGGACAAATTAAAATTGGAATCTATCCTGAAATGCTATTTGTAGCAATGTTATTTTTAGCACTTCCATTTTTCATTCCTTGTTGCTATGTCCAACACTGGTACCCAAACTGCTATTTATAGCAGTTCTATTTTTAACACTTCCATTTTTCATTCCTTGTTGCTATGTCCAACACTAGTACTTGAACTGCTATTTTTAGCACTTCGATTTTTAGCATTTCTTGTTGCCATTTTCAACAAGTCTTGCTCTCTTCAGTCTTCCTAAGAGCTCGCATAGCTACCAAGAAACAGTGAATGGAAGAGATAAGTTGTCGGATTGGGAACGACTGTGGTCGGATCTGATGCAGGAGGAGATCAAGAGAAGCACTAGAGATGGTTCTTCATTTAAGCATGATCATGAAGAAAATCTAGCCTTAGCAAGTAAGGCGAGGAAAGGGAAAGGGAAGGCTTCCCATTCCAAATCGATTTCTTCTCATGGAGGGAAGAAGATTGACAAATCGAAAGTGAGATGCTTTAATTGTCATGAGGTGGGCCATTATGCAACTAATTGTCCATTGAAGAAATCCAAGAAGGGATCCTCAAAAGGATCAGAAGGTGAGGCACTAGCCTCACAGTTCGAATTGTATTTTACCCTCATTGCATGTATGGTTTCATCGATGGTGGGTTGTTTTTGGCACTTGGACAGTGGAGCCTCATTCCACATGATCGGCGATAAGAGTTTATTTAGTACCTTGGAGGAGAAATACCTCAAGATGCACATAGAGATGGGCGATCATGGAAAGTACTGTGTTTCAGGTGAAGGTACGGTTGTTTTTCAAAGGGAGCATGGAGCTCCTCTCACCCTGACTGATGTAAAGTATGTGCCTGGAATGAAGAAAATCTTGGTATCGATCGTGATGTTGGAAGACAATGGCTATGATGTAGTCTTTAGTAAAGGAAAGGCGGTCCTGAGACACATAGCCATGGGTCAGACTAAGAGGATTGGGATTTGAGTGAAGAATCTCTACAAGCTAGAGGTAGATGACTATGCTGCATTGAGTTCCAAAGCATAATTGGTGCAAAGCCAAGATATTGGTGAGTTATGGCATAGACGGTTGGGCCACTTGCATCATGGGGCCTTGAAGATTATGTAGCAGATCTCTACTAGACTTCCCAAAGGTAAACTTGAGCAAGTGGACACATGCAAAGGTTGTACCTTGGGTAAGTATGCAAAATCTTCCTTTCATGATCGAGATAGTCGAGATGAAGCAAGCTTGGAGCGATTTCATACAAATGTGTGTGGACCATTCTCGACAGCCTCCACTGCTCAACAAAGGTATTATGTGATTTTCATTGATGATTTTTCTTGTAAATACTAGATTTATTTCATGCAGAAGAAGGTTCAAACTTTCTCAAATTTTTGTCAGTTCAAAGCTTTGGTTGAGAAAGAATCAGGGAAGAAGATCAGGGCCTCGATAAGTGACAATGGTGGAGAGTATGTCTCTCAAGAGTTTGAGGACTTCTGTGTAGTGGAATGAATTAAATGAGAGTTAATGACACCTCATAACCCACAAAAAAATGGGGTGGCCAAGAGGAAGAATAGAATGACTGTGGGGGTAGCTCAGGTAATGCTGCATGACCAAGTCCTAACACTTCATTTGTGGGCTGAGGCATCCAACACATCGGTCTATTTGCGGAAAAGAAGCCCACATCACATTCTTGGGATGAAGACACCAGAGGAAGATTTCTTCGAGAAGAAACTAGATGTGAGTCAACTTAGGATCTTAGGCTCATCAGTTTATTGTCATGTGATCAATGATGTCCAGAAGAAACTTGAGCTAACATCAGAGTTGGGGATACTTGTGGGGTACACTGATACACCCCACAACTATCGGGTGTATTTTCCTACCAGTTGGAGGACAGTGGTTTGCAGAGATCTTAAGTATGATGACCAGAAGGCCATGCGAGTTTCCCTTGAGAGGGAGTTCCAACTATAGCCTTTGGAGGAATTTTTGGTTCCTAAGGAGGAGGAGCCTTAGACTAATGTGAAGAAGCCGCATGCAGGGGTTCTAGTGTTGGCATTATGATTCTGGTGTTGTACTTGATGGAAACTCACTCAAGTGGCTAAACTCTGTTCAGGCTCTCAAAATGATGAAAATTACGAGGTTCGCAGGTGAATGGTTCAAAAGATGCGGACCCACAGGTTCGTCGTTCATGAAGTGTGGTCATACTCGCAAGTTACCCATTCAGAAAGTGCGGTCCCCCAGTTCACTCACTTCAAGGCAGAGAAGTGCGCTCACGTGGGGTTTCTTATGTTTGGCCCGTGGTATTTAGCCCATCATTCATGATCCTATGGTTTCGGCCCGTGGTATAGGATCTAATTTAGCCCCGGTTTGGATCCCTTGTATTGGTTATTGATGGTTTTGTCCCATGGTGTGAATAAGGGCTTGCTATAAATAGGGAAGGAGATCACTTGGCTGAGATATCTTTGAAAGTTGAATATCTTAAGATCTGAATTTTGGGTTATCAGTTTTAAAGCTAGATCTAAATCAAGGTAAAATTTGAAGGCGAACCTATTGCCAAGTCGTGATCTCTTGGGCGCATGATCAGATCTGTGGATCTGACTATCTGTGGTACATTGGAGGGCTGTTAATTTGGCCCTAATTATAGGTTTGCAGGCGATCTACAACGAGAGTGCGGGGGTACGCAGTACAGAAGAAGACTAAGTGCGGGTATACGCAGCGCAGCTAAAGGCACAGTGCGGGGTACGCAGTACAGAGGAAGTCACAATGCGGGTGTACGCAGAGCAGCTGAAGGCACAGTGTGGGGTACGCAGTACAGAAGAAGACTAAGTGCGGGTATACGCAGCACAACTGAAGGTGAAGTGCGGGTATCCGCAAGTTTATATTGGTGAAGTTGCGGACCTGTTTTGAAATATTTGTTGGCTGCATGTTTTCTATTTGCTACTATGTTATGGGTTTAGGATACTGGTGTTGGTTTTCTGTTTACAGCATTCTAAGAAGTTTGGGTGGCTCATTGGTTTGATTGTATAAAGAGATTGGTTGATTCACATGTACTTGATGTTTATTTGATGTTCTTGGATCCAGTCTGAAAATTAATGAAAAGTGGTCCTTGAAAGAAAAGAAGTAAGGGGGCTGTAGCTCCCTTCCAGGAGAGACTGGAAAATGAGAGAGAGAGTTGTAGCTCTCTGCAGGTTGCAGCCTGCGTACTGGTAAAGGACTGCACCAGTACAAAATCATTGTAAAAGGAGTTTATAATTGAAAGAAGATAGAGACATATTGCAGCAGGTGGTTTTCACCCACATTGGGTTTCCACCTTATATCTGGTGTTCTTTGGTGTGACTATCTGTTTTTTCTTGTTCATGCTCATTATTTTATGGTACTTACATATAATAATTCAAAGTATAAATATATTGAAAAGAATTTGATAATACTGATTCACACCCCCCCCCTCTCAGTATTATTTCCAACATCTAGGAGTGGAGACATCCACTCACGCAGAGTCTTCCAAAGATTGGTGGAAGCACATGAGAGAAGCTAACAGATTGTTGTCAGATGTGAGAGAGAATGTGGGAGAACCATGTTCTTAGCACAGATAGAGGAGGTCACCTAATAGGTATGTTAGAGTCAGTCTTCGTAGCCTGTCACTAGGGATCAACATGAGCTCTTACTATGTTTGGTTTGGTTAGATGTTTTTCACATGATAATCAACACAAAACATGTCATAAGTCTACTCATCAAGATCGTCTTGGACAGATCTTTCCAACGGTATATTACACTCCAAAAACTGGATCGCGGATCAAAAGATATGACCAAATGAGTGATTGGCTCAAAGACCCTCCCATGCAGTAGTTCAGGTATTGAAATATCCAGAGGAAGCTAGGAAATGTCAGTGTCTAGTTTTGTGGCTAGACTGTGACAGAAAAGAAGAGAACATAGCATTTGAGGTCTTTTGTCGTGCTTCTAATCTTCATCTCAACATATGGTGAGCTCATTTCTCTGCTTTGATTGAAAGAGATATCCTGTGCAGACAACACTGTACATCATTGACAGGGATATTGTTGGTGAAATGTTTATAGCTATTGGTCTCATTTAGATGTCCATTTAGTATTTGTTGTCATCCTTACTTACTGTCATTCATCAAATTCTGTCTAAATGCCTACCTAAATTCTCTTAGAGAAGGAGCTTATTAGGCGGTGTTGTAAGCTTTTCCAAGAGAAAATCATGGAACTCTGCTGTGAGCATGTCACTACATTACCATTCATCTACAAGTGTAAACACAGATTTTGAGAGCCCATTTTCTTATATGCTAGACACACTTTTGCAGTGACTACAAAAGTGTGCTATTGTGTGGTTGGTGCAACAGTGGAGCTTGGAGGTATGAACAGGGGAGTATGCATTTGGGTTGAAATTGATCATGGGAAACCGTGGTACATGAGAGGAGTCTGTTGTCATTAGTATTGTTCCCATAGCCGAACCAGGCATGTTCCAGACATAGTCGGTACTATTAGCACAACAAGAACATCAACACAAGAAAGAACAACAAGACACATCTCCTGCAATACGCAGAAAGCCCACATTGGTTATGAGACTAACCTTGTCTTCATCAGATCTGAGCAATCCATCAAATCCCAGTGCTATAGAAGACCTGAGACAGGACTCTGGATCCAACGTGCTAGTTTTCACATTGTTTGAACTGGAGGTCATCACCAAAAGTTTCCGTTCCGATTATATTTGGTGGAAGGAGGCTTTGGAACTATATATAAAGGTTATGTAGATGAGAATGTCAGAGCAGGCCTCAAACCTCTACCTATTGCAGTGAAGGTTCTCAACAAAAATGGTTTTCAAGGCCACAGGGAATGGCTGAAGGAAGTTATCTTTCTGGGATAGCTAAGTCATCCCCATTTGGTTAAACTGATAGGTTATTGTTGCAAGGATGACCATAGATTACTGGTTTACGAGTTCATGTTTTGTGGCAGTCTCGAGAATCATCTATTTTGGAAGGCTTCTATTCCTTTGCCTTGGTCTACAATGATGATGATTACACTTGGGGCTGCCAAAGGGCTTGCCTTTCTTCATGGAGCAAAGAAACTAGTTATCTATAAATATTTCAAAACATCCAACATTTTATTGGATTCATACAATACAGCTAAGCTATCTGATTTTGGACTTGCAAAAGACGGACCGCAGGGAGATGAAACTCATGTTTTGACACGGGTCATGGGGATATATGGTTATGTAGCTCTTGAATATGTCATGACTAGGCATTTGATGGCTAGAATTGACGTCTACACCTTTGGTGTAGTGCTCCTTGAGTTGTTTACTGGAAGATGGTCTATCGATAATACTAGACCAAACAAAGAACACAACCTGGTAGATTGGGCTCGTCCACTTTTAATGATAAGCGGAGGTTGCTGCAAATTATTGATCCTAGGCTGTAAGAACAGTATTCCATGAAAGGTTCCCAGAAAGCTTGTAGCTTGGCCTATCACTTCCTTAACCAAAATCCTAAGGCAAGGCCTCTCATGAGTGATGTTGTTGAAACATTGGAACCTCTACAAAATAGGAAGGATATGGCAAATGTTTCCTTAATGTATACTTTGAATAATGGGATAGATGTACTCTTACTTTTTTTTTCCTTGGAGCATTTACATCACCTCAAGCATATTTTCCTCTGATCAAACTTGTATAAAATATTTATGCCTTCTGTCTGTGGGCAACAATTCTTGATCCTGGTGAAAGGAGCTTAAGTTCATCAATGATTGAAGCCCAGCATAGATGGGATGATCACAAGGGTGAAAGAATAGGGATTTATACTTGGAGAACTGTCTATCAGTAAAAATTTTATTGCAGGTCATAGTATTGGTGCGTGGTGTGCTAGAAGTATTGCAAAGAAGCGAGCAGAGGGTTTCATTGAGATGGGTTCTTTCTTTGACACTAACTCTGACAATTTGGCTTAGTATCCAAAACCAGTGTTGAGCCTTGCTGACGGGTTTGATGGCCAACTCAAAGTGGCTACCATGGCAAAGCTTGCAGGTGAAATATATAGAATAGAACCTGAAATGGGGAATTTCAATACACATGCTGTCAAAACTGTTATTATCATTCTCGAAATGAACCATGCACAATTTAGCCACGGCATTCCCAAAAAATCAAGAGGTTCCCTTGATGCAAATATTCCAATTGAACAGTCTAGATCTGAGACTGCAAAATTTATTGCATCGTTTCTCATTGTGCATATTGAAGGACTGGCTGAAATAAGGTAGCTCGCATATGAAAATTTGAGGAAAGGTGTAAAAAAACAAAAAAAAAAAACCCATGGCCTGTATAATACATTTTGGGAAGCATATAACGTTGTTGGTTCAGCTAGTCATTATCGTTGAAATGAAGTCCTGCTTGGATGACTTCACTCATCACAATATTGATGTTTCATGCAATTTTCTCGAAACTTGTGGGCGTTTCTTGTATCGTTCACCTGAAACAACCATATGCATGGCAAACATTGTTAGAAATAATGATGGGATTAAAAAATGTGAAAAATCTTGATGCTCCACACAATACATTCGTTGAGAATGCTTTTTATCTTTCTAAGCCTCCTGAAAAATATGTTAGGGTTTCTAAAGTTCAGCCTCCTTTGCATCATTATGTGTGGAAACTTCTTTTTCAAACTATAAAGCATTTTCTCCTTCAACTTTGCAAACTACCCTGGAGTGAATACGAACCATATGGCTTGAAGTCTTTTATGAAGGTTCACAAGGGAAAGTATAGTCAAAGTACACCTTATTGCATCTCTTACTGCAAGCTTAAGTCCTCACCAAGAAGCATTATTGTTGTTGTTGTTAACGAGGTTCTAGAGAAATCAAGATAGGTCTCGAGCTAAATGACTATGGAATGCAATAGCGATGTATAGCACACATGCGCCTTCTAGGAGAGCTATACAGTTATCGTCTTGTTGCTTCATCTGTGATTTTTTGATACTCTTTATTTGGTTCTTTTCTTTGGACATGATACTGCAGAGCTTGACACACTGGATCCACCAGAGGACTGTTTTCGCATTCGGATGGTGATAAGTTGTCTTCAAACATGTGGTCACTTCTTTGATAGAGGTTCTTCTAAATGGAGGCTTGATAAGTTTCAGATGTTGTTGAAAGAGCAGGAGCGTAATGGTTTTCTGAAAAGATGGGCAGTAAAAACATTCTGACACAGAAGGATGCAAACCTGCTTCACATTCTATTGATCCAGTTGCACAAATTCAGTAGTGGTTGAGGATTTTAGGGCTTAATATCAACAGTCAAAGGTTGAAACAGCAGTAAAAGGGTAGATTTTGTGGAATATGGTTCCACACTTAAAGGAGCAAATCCAGTAATATTAATTCACTTGGCAAACCTTCACTAAATTTGGGTTTTCCAAAATTATTTCTCATGGTTCTTGAGATAGCTTGGAATATTAGTTGCAAATTAAGCAATCATATTTTTTAGTTTTGATATTGTTTAGTTTTGATATTATTTCATGATAGGATTTTAATATTAATTATATTTATTAATAGGATTTTATTTTATTTTTTATTTCCTATGTTGAGGAAATAAAAATAGATTTGTAATTTAGTATATATAAGATTAGTTTTGAAGATGTAAGGGTTTGATTTTGGCAGCAGAGAGGCTGTCTTGGCTTAATGTTTGAAAGATTAGAAAATGAAATTGAACTATTGGATGTCCAAATTTAATCACAAGAATTCCAAGACCCTAAATAGTTCTTGGAAATTCTCCCTCCTCCCAAAGAAGAAAAGATAAGGTTGCCTTTAGATGGTTGGATGGAAGGATGTTATGATTTGTAGGTTTTAACCCCGTACAAAAATTACCTGCATATGAATTCTAAAACACAAAAAATAAACAATGCGAGAGCATAACACACAAAACACATATACACAGAGATTTCCCCTAGATCCCAAAACCGGGACTACCAGCTTGATTTTTCATTATATTCCTTTCAATGTTACAATACATATTTATACATGCCAAAGCATCCAATACCATGGACCGAAAACCATCGTGTCCAAAACCGTGGACCGAAAAACCATTGCGTCCAAAGAACACGTGCGAAAATTATGCACAAAACCATAGGTGGGTCTGCCCAACCTAACATAGGGTCCAAAACCAAAAATTTTTGAGGCACTGCCCCGGACCCCATAAAGTGGGGTTACGGGTACACCTCAAACCCCCTGTGACCTCCCCCCCCTCTAACCCCCGGTTAGCTACGTGGGCTAGTCGTGGAAAGAATATAACACAACCAACCATTCTCCCACTTGTTTTTTTCTTTCCATAGGGAGCCACAAGAGAGCTTAGTCATTTATCTAGCCCTGAAACGCCCATCGTCTCTCTACACCAAGAGAACTTCTCAGAGCTCACAGATTTTGTCAATGCATCTGCACTATTCTTCAAACTGTCGACCTTTACCAGCAACACCATTTTGTCTTCTATCATATCCCTCACAAAGTGATACTAACCCTCAATGTGCTTTGTCTTTCAATGATATGCAGGGTTCTTTGCCAAGAAAATTGCACTTTGGCTGTCACAGTCTATCCTTATAGCTCCTTGTACTAACCCCATACTTGAACACAATCTCTACAACCAAATGGCTTCCTTTCTTGCATGAGTGGCTGCCATGTATTCTGCCTCTATAGTTGATAGTGCCACTATAGATTGTTTCTTACTCATCCAACTGACTACACCTCCAAATAGGTTAAACACATACCCACTTGTAGATCTTCTCTGATCCAGATCTCCAACCCAGTCTACATCAACAAAGCCACGAATATCCAACACTATGTCCAATCCTGGTCTTCCTTGGTAGCACAAACAATAATCACTAGTGCCACGCAAATACCTTAAAACCCGCTTCACTGTTGTCCAGTGCTCCTTCCTTGGTTTTGACATAAACCTGCTCAATACTCCCATTGCATGTGCAATGTCTGGTCTAGTACAGACTATTGCATACATCAGGCTTCCGACTGCACTTGCATATGGAACATGGGACGCGTCCTCTTCCTCTGCGTGTGTCTTGGGACACTGTTCAGCAAATAACCTCACAGCTACAGGAATAGGAACCTTCACCGGTTTACTATCCTGCATATTAAACCTCTGCAGTATTGTCTCAACATATTTCCTCTAGTTTAACTAGAGCTTCCTCTTTACCTGATCTATTTTAATTTCCATGCCCAAAATATAGTTTGCAGCACCAAGATCTTTCATGTCGAATTTGGAGGACAATTGGGTCTTCAAATGCTGGATAATTTCTTTGTCATTTCCAACCAGCAACATATCATCCACATACAAGACCAGATAAATAACATGGTCACCAATTAATTTAAAATACACACAGTGATTTGCTTTGTTTCTGGTGAAGCCAAGTCCCCGTATAAATGTATCAAATTTCTGATACCACATCCTTGGTGACTGTTTTAACCCATACAGAGACTTCTTTAATTTGCATACCATTTCTTTCTTACCCTTCACCACAAAGCCTTCAGGTTGCTTCATGTATATTTCCTCTTCTGGATCCTTTTGAAGAAACGTTGTCTTCACATCCATCTATTCTACTTCAAAATCAAAAGTAGCAACAACAGATAAAAGTAATCTAATAGAAGTTACCTTGGCAACAGGAAAAAAATATCACCAAAATCAATTCCTGGAACCTGGGAATAACCTTTTGCTACCAACCGAGCTTTGTATTTCTCCATCGTTCCTTCTGTATTTGTCTTCTTCTTGAATACCCATTTGTTGCCAATGGGTTTCCTTCCAGCCAGCAAATCTAGCAGATCCCAAGCCTCATTTTTGTGCAAAGATGCCATTTCATCAACCATGGCCTCTTTCCAGAGTTTTCCATCCTCTGAATCTACTGCTTCCTTCATAGTTATGGGATCATTGTTAGGAATATATAAAGAAAAATTTGAACAGAAATCAGATGGAATGTACCTTTCTGGTTGCCTTCCTTGTCAAACTAATCTTCTCACAGCCGGGCTTTGTGGCTCTTCATCTTCTGATTCCTCCTCTACGGTAGAGTCTGATTCTTCCTCCTTTAGCTCAAACTCTATCTTCTTAGGTTCCTTTGGTTGGAATTCATGTTTAATAACATCTTTCATCTCTCTGAACACCACATCTCAAATGTACACAACCTTCCTTGTTACTGGGTTCCAAAGCTTATAACCCTTTACACCATCCTTATACCCAATAAAGATGCAGTTTTTAGATTTACTATCCAACTTGGTCTATTTCTCTTTGGAACATGTACATATGCATCACATCCAAAAACCCTTAGATGTGAAAGAGAGGGTTTCTTACTAGTCCATACCTCTTGTCAAGTCTTATCCTCCAACGCTAATGAAGGTGACCTGTTGACTAGGTAACATGCAGTATCCACTGCCTCTGCCCAGAATTCCTATCCTAATCTGGCTCCACTGAGCATGATTCTTTCCCTTTCCATCAACGTCTTGTTCATTCTTTCTGCAACTCCATTTTGCTGAGGTGTATATGAAGTAGTCTTTTGCCGTGATATACCAAACTTCTTACAAAATTCTTCAATTTCCTTGCTACAAAACTCTCCACCATTATATGTCCTCAGCACCTTTATCTTTTTCTCTGTCTGATTTTCCACGAGAGCCTTAAATTCTTTAAACCTGTCAAAGACTTTAGATTTCTTCTTAAGGAAATATATCAATGTATTCCTTGAGAAGTCATCTATAAATGATACATAGTACACATACTTACCTAGTGATGGCACCCTCATAGGTCCAAACACATCACTGTGCACAAGCTCTAAAATTTGTTTCGCCCTCTTACTACTAGAGGGGAAACTCACCCAAAACTACTTCCCATATACACAATTTTCACAGAAATCAAAATCTAGAGAGCTATTACTCATACCTTCTACCATACCTTTACCATGAAGTATTCGAAGGCCTTTCTCTCCAATATGTCCAAGACTTTGATGCCACAACATGGTCTTCTCTCCAGAGACCACTAGATTTTCTGCTCCACTTTTAGGAACCACAGAACTGTTGCACCCATCATCAACAGTGCTACCTTGCAGCTTGTACAGAGTTCCAATCTGAACTCCCCGCATCAATACCAGTTCTCCCCGAACCATTTTGCAGGTATCCTTCTCAAACACTGTTTTTACACCTGCATCATCCAACTTGCTTACAGAAATTAGATTTCTGGCCAATGCAGGAATATGCAGAACACCCAAAAGTGTTCTAACCCTTCCACCTTGCAGCTTCAACTTTACTTTTCCATGACTAATGATTCTAGCCTTCCTATCATCCCCTAAGAAGACATCACCACCATCATATTTCTCATACTCACAGAACCACTCTCTATGGGGAGTGAAGTGAAAGGATGCACCTGAGTCAATTAACCATGCCTCATGATCTACATGTGTACTTGAAGAAGCCAAGTATACATCCCCACCTTCATCTGAGGTGGTTTTCGCCTCTGCAGAAGGAGAATCATCAGATCCCTTTCGTTTATCAAGAGCTTTAGATTTACAGTCCATTTTGTAGTGCCCTTCCTTTCCAAATTTCTAGCACACCAACTTTATAGGTTTTCCTGGAGATTTAGATCTCCCTCTAGATTTAGATCTCCCACTTGATGACTTATTTTTGTTTCTGTTCTGGGACCGTCCTCGTACAGATAAGGCATCACCATTTTGGCTCTCCATATTTTTCCGTCTCATCTCCTCGGTCAGCAAGGCTGAGACTATTTCATCAAGCTGCAAAGCAGTTGCATTGCTACCTATTGCAATATCCAAACTATCCCATGAATCTGGTAGAGAACACAACAAACTGATGCACTTATCTTCATCTAAAATTTTAATATCAACAGATGCTAACTGACTTACCACAGTATTAAATGTGTTCAGATGCTCTGTCATCAAGTCTCCATCTTTCATCCTTAGGTTATACAGCTTTTTCCGTGGGAACGGTTTATTCACCAAAGACTTAGATTGATACAAAGTCCCTAACTTGTCCCACAAAGCCTTTGTCATAGCTTCCCTTGATACATTCAGCAATACTTAATCTAATACACACAATCATATTGTGCTCTTTGTGTTCCGATCCAACTTCTTCCATTATTCATCGAATACTCCCGTTGGTTTAGTACCCAGATCTACCACAATCCACTGATCTTTATCCACCAACAGATCCTACATCACAACTCAAAACTCTGGCCATTAAATTTCTCGATCTCTATCTTTCCACTGCTTGCCATCTTCTTTCACCACCAGAATCGATCTCACAAATCTCCCACTGAACAAGGTCTACCATAGGCTTGAGTGAAACCCCTCAGCAATAAAGGCGTCCCCTTGAAGCCAAAACTGCTCTGATACCAAATGTAGGTTTTAACCCTATACAAAAATTACCTGCATACGAATTCTAAAACACAAAAAATAAACAATGCGAGAGCATAACACATAAAACACATATACACAGAGATTTTCCCCTGGATCCCAAAATCGGGACTACCAGCTTGATTTTTCATTATATTCCTTTGAATGCTACAATACATATTTATACATGCCGAAGCATCCAATACCATGGACCGAAAACCATCGTGTCCAAAACCATGGACTGAAAAACCATCGCGTCCAGAAAACATGTGCAAAAATCATGCAGAAAACCATAGGTGGGTCCGCCCAACCTAACATAGGGTCTAAAACCAAAATTTTCTAGGGTGCTGCCCTGGACCCCATAAAGTGGGGTTATGGGTACACCTCAAACCCCATGTGACCTCCCCCCCTCTAACCCTCAGTTAGCTACATGGGCTAGTCATGGAAAGAATATAACACAACCCAACATGATTTACAGCATGGATGTGACAATCTCCAGCCAAGAGCATATGTTAATGAGCTGGGGCAGTAGATAGAATCTGGTTTCTATGATCCTATAGCTACATATATGGAATATATTTTTAAATTGAAAGAAAAACCAAGTTGCCTATTATAGAGCGAGAGGTACTATGGGTATATATTACTGGTAGGATTTCCAACTATGTTCTGGTTCAAACACTATCAAACAACCGCATATTCGATACAGTTACTTGACTGGTTAGTCTGGCATTACAATATCACTTGATCTATTGATTTGGTTGCAAAGTAGGGTAGGACTGTGCATAAATAAGCTACCAAAGGCACCATTTCAGTCTCCAGTATTTGTTATGTACAGTTTGTAGTATGTGTATGTTTGGATTGGTATGAGTTGTTTTGAGTTTGCAGTTGGTTGACCGTATTGCCCAATGGATGAGGCACTTGGTCTACGGTGTTCTTGACACCTCCAAGGAGCTGCCATCCCCAATGGAGCCAATGTTAGAGTCAGCCTTTGTAGCCTGTCACTAGGGATCAACATGAGCTCTTACTATGTTTGGTTTGGTTAGATGTTTTTCACATGATAATCAGCACAAAACATGTCATAAGTCTATTCATCAGGAGCAGCTTGGAAAGAGCTTTCCAATGGTATATTACACTCCAAAAACCGGCTCCCGGATCAAAAGATATGACCGAATGAGTGATTGGCTCAAAGACCCTCCCGTGCAACAGTTCAGGTATTGAAATATCCAGAGGAAGCTAGGAAATGTCAGTGCCTGGTTTTGTGGCTGGACTATGATAGAAAATAAGAGAATATAGCATTTGAGGTCTTTTTCCATGCTGCTAATCCTCATCTCAACATATGGCGAGCTTGTTTCTCTGCTTTGATTGAAAGAGATATCCTGTGCAGACGACACTGTACATCATTGACAGGGATATTGTTGGTGAAAAGTTTATAGCTGCTGGGCTCATTTAGATGGTCATTTAGTATTTGTTGTCATCCTTATTTACTATCATTCATCATCTTGTGTCTATATGCCTACCTAAATTAGCTTAGAGAAGGATCTTATTGGGCGGTGTTGTAAGCTTTTCCAAGAGAAAATCATGGAACTCTTTTGTGAGCATGTCACTGCATTACTGTTCATCTACAAGTGTAAACGCAGATTTTGAGAGCCCATTTTCTTATATGCTAGACCGACTTTTGCAGTGACTGCAATAGTGTGCTGTTGTGTGGTTGGTGCAACAGTGGAGCTTGGAGGTATGAACAGGGGAGGATGCATTTGGGTTGAAATTGATCATGGGAAACTGTGGTACATGAGAGGAGTCTGTTGTCACCAGTATTGTTCCCATAGCCAAACTAGGCACATTCTAGACACAGCCGGTACTATTAGCACAACAAGAACATCAACGCAAGAAAGAACAGCAAGACACATCTCCTGCAATAGGTAGAAAGCCCACCCTGGTTAAGAGACTATCCTTGTCTTCATCAGATCTAAGCAATCCATCAACTCCCAGGGTTGTAGAAGACCTGAGATAGGACTCTGGATCCAACGTGCTAGTTTTCACATTGTTTGAACTGGAGGTCATCACCAAAAGTTTCCATTCTGATTATATTTTGGGGGAAGGAGGCTTTAGAACTGTATATAAAGGTTATGTAGATGAGAATGTCAGAGCAGGCCTCAAACCTCTGCCTGTTGCAGTGAAGCTTCTCAACAAAAATGGTTTTTGAAGCCACAGGGAATGGCTGATGGAAGTTATTTTTCTGTGACATCTGAGTCATCCCCATTTGGTTAAACTGATAGGTTATTGTTGCGAGGACGACCATAAATTGCTGGTTTACGAGTTCAAGTTTTGTGGCAGTCTTGAGAATCATCTTTTTCGAAAGGCATCTATTCCTTTGCCTTGGTCTACAAGGATGATGATTGCACTTGGGGATGTTGAAGCTCTTGCTTTTCTTCATGGAGTAGAGAAACCAGTTATCTATTGAGATTTCAGAACATCCAACATTTTATTGGATTCGGACTATACAGCTAAGCTATCTGATTTTGGACTTGCAAAAGACAGACTGCAGGGAGATGAAACTCATGTTTCGACACAGGTCATGGGGATATATGGTTATGCAGCTCTTGAATATGTCATGACTAGGCATTTGATTGCCAGAAGTGATGTCTACAGCTTTGGTGTAGTGCTCCTTGATCTGTTTACTAGAAGATGGTCTGTGGATAATACTAGACTGAACAGAGAACACAACCTGGTAGATTGGGCTTATCCACTTTTAATGATAAGTGGAGGTTGCTGCAAATTATTGATCCTAGGCTGTAAGAACAGTATTCCATGAAAGGTTCCCAGAAAGCTTGTAGCTTGGCCTGTCACTTCCTTAACCAAAATCCTAAGGCAAGACCTCTCATGAGTGATGTTGTTGAAACATTGGAACCTCTACAAAATAGGAAGGATATGGAAAATGTTTCCTTAATGTATACTTTGAATAATGGGATAGATGTACTCTTACTTTTTTTTTTCCTTGGAGCATTTACATCACCTCAAGCATATTTTCCTCTGATCAAACTTGTATAAAATATTTATGCCTTCCATTTGTGGGAAGTAATTCTTGATCCTGGTGAAAGGAGCTTAAGTTCATCAACGGTTGAAGCCCAGCATAGATGGGATGACCACAAGGGTGAAAGAATAGGGATTTATACTTGGAGAGCTGTCTATCAATAAGAATTTTATTGTAGGTCATAGAATTGGTGCGTGGTGTGCTAGAAGTATTTCAAAGAAGCGAGCACAGGGTTTCATTGAGATGGGCTCTTTCTTTGACACTAACTCTGACAATTTGGCTTAGTATCCAAAACCAGTGTTGAACCTTGCTGATGGGTTTGATGGCCAACTCAAAGTGGCTACCATGGAAAAACTTGTAGGTGAAATATATATAATAGAATCTGAAATGGGGAATTTCAATACACATGCTATCAAAACTGTTATTATCATTCCCGAAATGAACCATGCACAATTTAGCCACGACATTCCCAACAAATCAAGAGGTGCCCTTCATGCAAATATTCCAATTGAATAGGCTAGATTTGAGGCAGCAAAATTTATTGCATCGTTTCTCACTATGCATATTGAAGGATGGGCTGAAACAAGGCAGCTGGCATTTGAAAATTTGAGGAAAGGTGTAAAAAAACAAAAAAAAAAAAACCCCATGGCCTGTATAATACATTTTGGGAAGCATATAACATTTGTGGCCCAGCTAGTCATTATTGTTGAAATGAAGTCCTGCTTGGATGACTTCACTCATCACAATATTGATGTTGCATGCAATTTTCTCGAAACCTGTGGGCATTTCTTGTATCGTTCACCTGAAACAACCATACGCATGGAAAACATTGTTAGAAATAATGATGCGATTGAAAAATGTGAAAAAGATTGATGCTCCACACAGTACATTCGTTGAGAATGCTTATTATCTTTGTAAGCCTCCTGAAAAATCTGCCAGGGTTTCTAAAGTTCGGCCTCCTTTGCATCATTATGTGCGGAAACTTCTTTTTTAGACTATAGAGCATGTTCTCCTTCAACTTCGCAAACTACCTTGGAGTGAATATGAACCATATGTCTTGAAGTGTTTTATGAAGGTTTACAAGGGAAAGTATAGTCAAATTACACCTTATTGCATCTCTTACGGCAAGCTTAAGTTGTCACCAAGCAGCATTGTTGTTGTTGTTGTTAACGAGGTTTTGGAGAAATCAGGCTAGGTCTGAAGCTAAAAGACAATGGAATGCAGCAGCGATGTATAGCACACATGCACCTTCTAGGAGAGCTATATAATTATCATCTTTCTTCAGCCCTGATGATGGATCCCACTTGGGATTTGAAACGTTGGTATAAAAATGTTCATACTGTGGATTCTCCGGTTTCTGATTCAAAAGATACAAACCACAGATCTCTTAAATCCAATTATCATCTTGTTGCTTCATATGCTTCAATTGTGATTTTTTGATACTCTTTATTTGGTTCTTTTCTTTGGACATGATAATGCTGAGCTTGACACACTGGATCCACCAAAGGACTATTTTCGTATTCGAATGGTGATAACTTGTCTTCAAACATGTGGTTACTTCTTTGATAGAGGATATTCTAAATGGAGGCTTGATAGTTTCAGATCTTGTTGAAAGAGCAGGAGCATAATGGTTTTCTGAAAACATGGGCAGTAAAAATATTCTGACACAAAAGGATGCGAACCTGCTTCACCTTCTGTTGATCCAGTTGCACAAATTCAGTAGTGGTTGAGGATTTCAACGCTTAATATTAGCAGTCAAAGATTGAAATAGCAGTAAAAGGGTAGATTTTATGGAATATGGTTCCACACTTAAAGGATCATATCCAGTAAAATTAATTCACTTGGGAAACCTTCACTAAAATTGGGTTTTCCAAAATTATTTCTCATGGTTCTCGAGACAATTTGGAATATTAGTTGCAAATTAGGTTATCATATTGTTTAGTTTTGATATTATTTCATGATAGGATTTTAATATTTATTGTATTTATTAATAGGATTTTATTTTATTTTTTATTTCCTATGTTGAGGAAATAAAAATAGATTTGTAATTTAGTACATATAGGATTAGTTTTGAAGATGTAAGGGTTCGATTTTGGCAGCAGAGACGCTGTCTTGGCTTTGTGTGAAATTTTTCCTGAATATCATTTTAATAAAGCAGTCTTTTGCCCTTTGGATTTGGGATTCATCATGGTGCTGATGTTTAGTATGTTTGTTTTTTCTGCCTTGTTACAACATTATCTAAGTAATATGTTAGGAATTCATCTGTAATGATGCTCCTTTTGTGATGATTTTGTTGTTAGTTGTAATGGTTGTCTTATGCAAAATTCATCCATGTCTAGATGCTCTGTTGAGCAACCTTGTGATTCTCTTTCATCTAAAGTTGTTGTTGCAGATTCATCCCTTGTCTGATGCCTGTAGGGCAGCAGGTTTTTCCTTCTCACATTTACAATCTTCACTTGGTTGAACATGGCATTTAATTTGCCCCAGGTTTGTCGGTAGATACTGACATCAATTCCATAGTCCAATCACCCTTTCTCTTGCTGTTTTCGACCCGAAACAAATCCAAACAAATCGTCTAAGCTACTATACCTAGCCTAAAATCTACATTAAATTCAGTCATCTCAAGCCCTAATTGCCAATATCCTAATTGAGATTGACGAGGAGAGAACCCTATCCTGACCTAGTAGGGCTAGCTACCAAGTTAAGCGTGATTTGATGTTACCCTAAACCTGCCTTCCTTCAGCCTGAGGTCGATCTAGGCACTAACAAGGTACACTAGATACATGGCCCTTGTTGGGGAATGTGTTGAGACCAAGCGATCTTCATTTGAGGAAGTAGTGCAACAGCCGATTTGGGTTGATGCTATGGTGGAGGAGTATGACTCCATAATTCGGAATAGTGTTTGGGATGTTTTTCCAAGACCGAAGAACAAGTCAGTTGTGAGTTCCCGTTGGCTTTACAAGGTAAAGCAAGTTGTTGATGGTGGTGTGGAGAAACATAAGGCAAGATTTGTTGCTCTTGGTTTCTCATAGGTTGAGGGGATCGACTATGATGAGACTTTTGCTTCTGTAGAAAGGTACTCATCTATCAGATCGATGTTGGCACTATCAGCACATATGGGTTGGAAGATCCATTAGATGGATGTGAAGACTACATTCCTCAATGGAAAGATTGAGGAAGAGGTGTACATAGAGAAGATGGAAGGTTTTGAGACCTTCGATCGTGAGTCGTATGTGTGTCGACTCAAGAGAGATTTGTATGGACTGAGGAAAGCACTTCGTTCTTGGTACACCAGGATTGACAACTACTTCACAAGGTTGGGCTTCACAAAGAGTGAAGCGGATGCAAACTTGTACCACATCATGGTGGAAGGTAAGCAGTTGATCATTGTTCTTTATGTTGATGATCTGATATTGACAAGTGATGATCAGTTGATCATGTCTTGCAAGGAGGACCTTGCAAGAGAGTTCGATCTGAAAGAGATGGGTCTCATGCACTACTTTCTAGGCATGGAAGTGTGGTAGAAGGATGGGGAGTTATTTGTGTCTCAAGGCAAGTATGCCAATGAGGTACTCAGGAGATTCCACATGGAGAAGTGCAAGCCCATGCAGACTCATTTAGTAGGTAGCTGGAGGAAGCAGGATGCTACTTCAGGAGAAGTAGTAGAAGCTACTGTGTATCGGTAGCTTTTGGGTTCATTGATGTACATAGTGAACACACGACTAGATTTGTGCTATGCGGCGAAGCAACTGAGTCAAGCTATGGTTCAGCCAACCAAGCTGTTTTGGAAGACAACTAAGCATGTTTTGAGATACCTCAGAGGCACATCTCAGTATGGGTTATGGTACAGATGGTCAGAGGGAGTGAAGCTACAGAGCTTTATAGATGCAGATTGGGCAGGTAATCCATCAGATCGCAAGAGCACATACAGAGGAATTTTCAACCTTGGTTTAGAAGCAGTTTCTTAGTACAGCAAGAAGCAGAGGTTAGTTGCACTCATCTCAGCAGAGGCTGAATACATGGCTGCAAGTCAAGCAGCATGTGAGGCCATTTGGATGTGGAAAATTCTAGTTGGTTTGTTTGATCATAGGATGGATCCAACTGTGATCTATTGTGATAATCATAGTTTTATCAAACTCTCTGAGGATCCAGTATTTCATGATTGGTCCAAGCATATCGACATTCGATATCATCATCTCAGAGACTGTGTGGTGAGGAGGATCATGTTTCTGCAGTATATTGACGAAGGAGCAAGATGCTGACATTTTGACTAAGGCATTGTCAAAGTTTAAATTCGAGTTCCATAGAGACAGGATCGGGGTGGCAGATAATCCCTTTCTTATTGAGAGGGAGTGTTGAAAATAGCAACAAGAAATGCTAAAAATAGCATTTCTAAGGATAGCATTTCAAGATATATTATAATTATAATTTGTCCTTGAATTAAAATAGAGAAATAAAATTCGAATTTAGTCTCACCAGCAGTTTAAAAAATAATTAATTAATTCATCTTGAGTTAATTAGTTGGTGAAATTCAAACATGAAGTATATGAACAGTTATCCCTTTGATTGAGGAAGTTATCCCTTAATTAAGGAGATAAGGATGAGTTGTATTTGAGTTGTAATTAGTTAGCTCTATTAACTGAGTTAAGTCCAGTTAAATTAGTTTCAAACAATTTGAGGAACTAATTGTGAGTTTAGTCAGTTAATGCATGCATGCATGAAACTAGTGTGCTCCAGATAACTTAATATTCTCTCATAAATAACTCATGCATGTCAATTCAAACAAAGACCCAGTTGAGATTAAAGGTAGGGATAGTGTACTATCAGTTGCAAGAATTTTCCTATAAGAAAATCTCTTGAATGCAGAAGGATTTTCATTCCTTGAGGATTGCGCAGTTTTATAGTGTGTTGGAGCAGTGTGTGAGATTAGTGTCACACAAGGTTACAGCAGGAACACCCAAGGAAAAAAACACAAGGAAATAGGAGGCTTGGAGAACACAGGGAAAGGCATATGAGTTGTCTAGTCTATCTATAAGCAGCAGTGAGGGATTGTACTAAGATCTGGATAGCTGTGAGAGCTAAAGCTTTGTGTAATCCTGAAATATTTCCACTTGTATGATAATACAGATAGCAGGGTTTTTAACTGAGGATTTCCCCAGAGTATTCTTCTGTGTTTCATGTGTGACTGATTCTTCTTCTCTGTTATATGTGTTCTGTTTCATCTTGATCAAAATCGATTAAGCTTCCACAAGTTTGATAGTAGAAGTAGATAAACTATTTTTCTTTAGTTACATTTCATTATCAGGTGATCTACAGTAAGAATTTCTACATGGTGTTACAATCACATTATAATAAATAGGATTAGAATAGGGGGATGTTACACCACCCTTCTTATATCAACCTTAACTAACACAAGTGACCTTGATGGGGATGAGTGTCACCTTCTAGCATCATTGATATTGTGATTTACATATTCCCCGTGTACCGTGGGGATTTCCCACCCACAATCACTAAAACGTAAGAGCCCTAGAATATAGGCCATTAAGGTTACATTCACAATCAAAAAACTGGTGAGATATGTGTGATCAGAACCATACCTACAAGAAATATAACTAATCCCAAAACCTCCCAAAATATTTCTCAAGCCAATCCTTACACCTATCAAAAAGATCCTCTTCTAACATAAACATAGTGGACACCATTAGCTTGAGAGTGGGAATGTCACTCCATAGGTTCCTGTTGCAATCAAACACTTAACCCCTATGCAAGAGGAGATTTATGAAAATCAGCTGATTTGAAAATGGATTTACACTCTTTAGTATATCTAGTTTCATTTTTTTAGCCTTGAAGAGTTTCCTTTGCAAATCCCACTCCAAGGCTATACAATCCTAGGCTATTTTTGGTTTTCTATAACCAAAATGTCTAATTAAATTTATTATGCTTAATTTTAGTTTTTTGATTACTCATGGGTGTGGAGTGAAACTAAGATGGTGCATAAAAGACTTAATACCAATCCTAATGCAATATAAATGAACTGAAATTTCAATTTTTAATTTAATGAAAACTATCTAAGGGTAAAAAATTATTTTCTTTTTTCCAAGGGACAAATAAAACCTCACATTCACTCTCAATGATCACTTTGAAATTCACCAAATTCATAAATTAAAAGATCCTCTAAACAACTTATAACATAAAGATAAAAACTATTAAACAACTCCAAAGAAAGAGCACCAACAGGAACTCAAAAGCTCAAAAATAAGGATATTCAAAGAAAAATTATGAACTACAGCTCATCACACTTCGACAAACAACAAGCTCAAACTCAAAGAAATTTTCAATTCACATTTCAATGCAAGAAGACAAAAAACATAGACCTACAATGACGTATGTGGGAAAACAATTGAAATGCTAGACAAAGAAAACATGTCTTGAGAGGTCACAAATTTGGGATTTCTTCATGACAAAAACAAGACAACAGATCACAAAGACTTTCTAGACCTGTCACACGGAATCAGTCAAGAGTGCGGACACAACCGACCTTCCTAGAAGTCTAAGACATTCTAATGACAAACAAAACAAATTGGAGCTATCCTTCTCTAAACATGCATTATGATATGAGAAATCAAGTGTTTCGTTCTTACCTTTGTCCAAACGCTGTTGTAGAAGTCCAAGCTTTGTTGATCTGGACGAGCTCCTCCTTTTCTCCAAAACCTGCAATCACCAACAGTCAAACAATTAAATAGCACCTGATTATAACATGAAACAAAGCATATTCAACATATAGACCAAGGAGTACATGAAATAACCCATAAACAACAAGTTATTGAGAAGAATGGACCAATTTGCATTAAAGGTAATCAAAAGGAACCATTACAACCTGAGCCTTGGTGTTGTGCAAGCTCCTTCCAGGGTCCACAAGAGTCTTCCTCTACTTCGACAAAGCTCACCCACTTCCAAATAGAACAAGCAAAGATGGCAATCTCTCCTCACAAGCTTCTAAATGGGAGTCCTAATTCCTGCAGCATTTACCCTTAGAAATGTATAGCTTTCAACCTCTTCTCCTTCTGGCCCAATGCCTGTACTTATAGTGCTCAAGAGGAAGTTAATCAAGTCCACCATCAATGGGATAATCCCCTCTTTGGGTGGGATAGCTCCCTTATTGATGGGATAAGTTCCTCTTTGATAGGAGTGCATGAACCATCTGGAGGCGCCCAATACACGTTGAACAACCTTCTAGAATGCTCTAGAAATGACCACAAGTAACTTTTTAAAGATGAAACTTGTGCATTCTAACCTTTACAGGGGGACGCACCTGTCCCTTTACATACAGAGCGTCTTTGGACGCAGCTTTTGTGAACATTGGGAGCGTCCCCGCAGGTAAGATTGAGAGAACCTGCGTCCCCAGAGATAAATACATTTATACAAGACTTTCTCTCTTTTTTGAAGTTTGACATGGAGAGCAGAGGCATAAGACTTGCCTAAGAGGGTAGCATGACTGTTGATTGAGCCATACTAACTGTAAATAGTCATGGTGACATTTTTTAGTGTAACAGATTGCCCCCTAAAGTGCGAAGCCTGGAATAGATTAGGGTTTGTAATATCTAGGAAGGGTGAAGCGCTTTATCATTTCAAGGATTATCCCGTGGAGAGCCTGGTCAGAACCTGCAATTTTCAACACAAAATACATGTATAAGATTATATCATCACTGAGGTAGGAATTCCCATACTCAGATCAAAACTTTAACTAACAGACTAACTACTCTGATACAGGAATGATCTTGCAGTACATCACAATCATAGACTTTTGTAGACACAGTATGGACGCAGCCATCTGTTTATGATTAGTCTACTTAGATAATGAATACAAAACTCCTCGCAGCCTGGATGGTGGAAACTAGATCCAGGGTCTTCATTTCTACTTCCCGAATTGGTACGATTCTAGCCATGCGAATAAATGAGTTGATGTCGAACATGATAGAAACCACTTGATTACCAGTCGATGATGTAAACTGTTAACAAGCGTGAGAGAGACCACCAGTAATGTCAATGGTTCTCAAAGTACCCAGTACAATCCATGAGATGTGAATGAATGAGTTGATGTCGAACATTTCACGGAATCCTTTGATTGAAAGTCAATGATGTAAACTGACGTCAAAGGCGAGAACCCTGCCATTGATGCATGCAGACTCCAAGGTACTGACGATTTCTAAGTCATCTCTCTAGATAATGTGCTGATGTCGATAGAAAGCGACCCGTTGCAGGCAAGCCCGCAACACGAAATCATTGTTCAAGTTGAAGAAATGTTGCTGTAAGGACTGACTCAGGGATGGTCAAATGGATGACAAGTATTTTGCAGATGAAAGTTTTGCTTGCAGACCTCTTGAACACATAACGACACAATAGATGGCTTGGTGATAAACGACTCAAAGTTAATCCCCGAAACCCGGTTGAAGACTTTCAAAGTGGTTTGATCAACTGTGAGGTAAAGGATTTCCCAACCCAGGTGAATGAAAAGTGTCGTGTTCAAGAGTGGTAATAAAGTTTCTTCTGAGACAAAAGGTAACAAATAGGCTCATTCTTCTCTCTTTTCCCCCACCATTTCTGGCAAGTACCTCTTTATTTTTAACAAGCTTGAGGAGGATAACATATGCTTGATTATAAGCTCATCCTTCGGATGAGTCCAACCTAGTTTTGATTCGAACCCTAGGAAGGAGTGGTTCGTTCCTGTTTGTAATTGAACAGGTCCTTTACTGTGAAATGTTTAACGAGCCCAGTATAGGAGAAACTCGGTGTTTTTCAATTTTAGAGAGTCTGAAAAACTTAAGAAGACTCCAAGTTGAACTTTTTCGTAGATTTGTGTCCCTCAAGCCCGAAAAAGTATAAAATAATACCTGGGGGAACCGCTTGATCTTGCGACCAAGGAGTACTTTCATAATTAGTGCCACTGACCTGAAAAGTAAAAAGCGATCAAGGACACGTCATTTTATTTCCGTATCGAGTTTGAAACGACAAAAACCCGGCAATCTTTTCCTGATTTTACGGTCAGAAAAGAGCTATAAGGGGACCGTCTTTTAATTCCGTTTTAACGAGTGTAAAAGAAACGCTCGGCAATGTTTTCATTTTTTAGGAGTCAGAAAAGGGCTTAAAAGATGACTCTAAGGTGTCACTTTTTCGTAAGTTTTAACGAGTTCAAAAAAATGATAAAAATGTACTCATGGTTTTCACTTTTTCGTAAGTTTTAATGAGTTCGAAAAAATGATAAAAATGTACTCATATGGCTGACTTTCAATTTAATTTACGAGCAGGAAAAGACGGAAATAACTCGGCATTTTCATTTATTTTACGAGAATGAAAGATAGCAAAATAATCTCGGTATTTTCATGAGTTTAACGAGTCTTGAAAATAACTGAAATTGACTCGAGATAGGTTTCATTTTTACAAAAGCTTGAAACAGACAAAAACTATGCTTCAAAGTAGTTTCATTTTTACACAAGCTTGAAACAGAGAGAAAACTGTGCTTGATGCCCCCTAAGCATAATTGCTAGAGCGCATGCCCCCCAGCTTCATTTCATTCAACCAGTTGGATGAAATGAAGGTTGAGTTACGAGATCATTTGAAAGACTCGACCTAAAACTGTAAGGAAATTATACAAAACACTGAAATAACTAACCTAAACATACAACCTAACATCTGTGAGGTCTAGTCAAACTCTCGACTTAATTAGAGGAGGATTTGTTTCATTTTTTAACGAGCTTGACACAGGAAAAGAACTATGCTCGGATCCGGTTTCATGTTTATGCAAGCTTGAAACGAAAAACTATGCTTGTTATAAGTTCACATGCCCCCAGCATAATGACGCAAAATGAGGTACATGCCCCCCAAGCTTCATTGCATTCAATGAGGTGGATGGAATGAAGCTTTACTTTCCAGATCTTGGAAAGACTTGTGGGAGTTGTTTCATTTTTTAGTGAGGTTGACACAGGAAAAGAACTATCCTCAAAACCCTTGTTTCATTTTTTAAACGAGCTTGACACAAGATAAGGAACTATGCTCATAACTACTTTCTACAATCTACCTAACAAAAAACGTTACTTTAAAAACCTTGATTCATTTTTTAACGAGCTTGACACAAGACAAGGAACTGTGCTCTAAAATCCTTGATTCATTTTTTAATGAGCTTGACACAAGACAAGGAACTATGCTCATGACTACTCTCTACAATCTACCTACTTAACCTACCCTTGTTTCATTTTTTAATGAGCTTGACACAAGACAAGGAACTATGCTCAAAAAGTTCGCATGCCCCCAGTATAATGATGCAAAGCGAGGTGCATGCCCCCCAGGCTTCATTGCATTCAACCAGATGGATGGAATGAAGGTTTACTTTCAATATTTAACTTGAAAAAGGGAGTTGTTTCATTTTTAAGGAGGTTGACACAAGAAAAGAACTATCCTCATACCTGATTCATTTTTTAACGAGGTTGACTCAGTAACAGGAACTATCCTCAAACTTGATTCATTTTTTAACGAGGTTGACTCAGTAACAGGAACTATCCTCATAACCCTACTTTCTACAATCTAACTACATATCCTAAAATCTAGCTGATTCATTTTTTAATGAGGTTGACTCAGTAAAAGAACTATCCTCATGCTAGCCTGTTTCATTTTTTAACGAGGTTGATACAGGAAAAAACTATCCTCGTACACATTGATTCATTTTTTAACGAGGTTGACACAGTAAAAGGAACTTTCCTCGTTACAGCCTATTTCATTTTTTAACGAGGTTGATACAGGAAAAAACTATCCTCGTTACACACTGATTCATTTTTTAACGAGGTTGACACAGTAAAAGGAACTTTCCTCACACTCCTTGTTTCATTTTTTAACGAGGTTGATACAAGAAAAAACTATCCTCGTACACACTGATTCATTGTTTAATGAGGTTGACACAGTAAAAGGAACTTTCCTCACTACATCCAGTTTCATTTTTTAATGAGGTTGAGACGGGAACAAACTATCCTCGCTACATCCAGTTTCATTTTTTAACGAGGTTGAGACGGGAACAAACTATCCTCGCCACTCCTTGTTTCATTTTTTAATGAGCTTGGCACAAGACAAGGAACTATGTTCATGACTTCCAGATAGAACAAGCAAAGATGGCAATCTCTCCTCACAAGCTTCTAAATGGGAGTCCTAATTCCTACAGCATTTACCCTTAGAAATGTATAGCTTTCAACCTCTTCTCCTTCTGGCCCAATGCCTGTACTTATAGTGCTCAAGAGGAAGTTAATCAGGTCCACCATCAATGGGATAATCCCCTCTTTGGGTGGGATATCTCCCTTATTGATGGGATAAGTTCCTCTTTGATAGGAGTGCATGAACCATCTGGAGGCGCCCAATACACGTTGAACAACCTTCTAGAATGCTCTAGAAATGACCACAAGTAACTTTTTAAAGATGAAACTTGCGCATTCTAACCTTTACAGGGGGACGCACCTGTCCCTTTACATACAGAGCGTCTTTGGACGCAGCTTTTGTGAACATTGGGAGCGTCCCCGCAGGTAAGATTGAGAGAACCTGCGTCCCCAGAGATAAATACATTTATACAAGACTTTCTCTCTTTTTTGAAGTTTGACATGGAGAGCAGAGGCATAAGACTTGCCTAAGAGGGTAGCATGACTGTTGATTGAGCCATACTAACTGTAAATAGTCATGGTGACATTTTTTAGTGTAACAAGACCACCCAGACCAATTTTATAATTTCACAAAAAACAATAAAATCTTCAATCACTACCAAAATTAATTGTACCAAGCATGCAACCTTAACACAACAAACCAAAATTTAAAACAAGGGATGTCACGAATAAAGGGCCAATTAAACTAGATCTAGTGTACATCTAATCAATTATAGACATAAGATGAAATATCCATGGCACTTTTAGCATGGCTTGAAGGAAACTCTACCAAACAATAAATCTACAAGATGCAATATCTCCTAGAAAGAGGGATACTAGGGCACCGAATTGCTACAAGAATCATACCAAGTCACTCTATAAATGGTTAACAAGGAGAAAACAACACCCAAGGACAAGATTTAAAAGATAATCACACTCACATCTAATCAATCTAAAGGAAATTCAACTTCTCACAATCCTAGACAAGGTCAAAATGAATAGAGAAAGACATAGGAATAGGAAGAAATCAAAATTCAATACCAAGAAAAAAGAAATAAAAAACTAGGGATAGACTCTCCAGTGGAATCACTAGTTTTGTTACCTCTAGATATTATCAAAATGTAAGGAGTTACTCCTCCATATATATTTCCCTTATATCCATCAACTAGTGTGTGGAAAAATATATAGGAAATCTCACGAATTAGAGCGCATACATATTATTCAAATCATCAAGTAAGATAGAAGATACATACCTAAAACTTTTCTAGATCGGTGAAGTTTCCATACCCTATGGACATCTTTGGAGACCCTACTTCAACTCAAAGATCTTATTCCTATTTTCCTGATCCAATCCCCTACACACAAACAAAACTAAACAAGATGGTGTTTTTCCTTTGTAGAAGACAAGTCAACATGCACAAGCAATAATCATAACTACATATGTATACAGATACATGAAATATGTGGGAGCAAACTCACAAATTATTTCATTAATCAAAATAGCATAAATACACTATACTTCGACATATAAATGAACACCTCCTCGATCCTTAACATAACCCTTCCCTCAACTAACTGTAATATTGGGCTCACTTCACATGCAAAAGAAGTTCTAGTAGAATTCCACTAGCATAACTGAGTTATATTCTTTATATAGTGTTTTGCCTATTGAAAATATCTCTAGATATGGACTAGTTTCTGAGCTAAAGAGGATGTATCTAGACACTTAGGGCCATTGAGGGCCATTGAGGAAAATTTTATATCATTGTAAATTTATATATGTATAAAAGAGTGCTAGCGTCCACACCCTTAAGCGGTAAATTTTTATCCCTAGAAAACTCCATTTTATGCCTCAAACTACTTCTGAAAGGTTTCATACCCCAATTTTCTAAATTGGGACCCACAGGTAAAAATGGTCCTTGCATAGTGTGTTTGGTATCATGAGTCCCAAATCCACCTTCCTTGTAGGTGGTTACATCCTACAAGGAAATATATAAACAATGAATGATGTCATTTATTAAACATGGACTAAAAAAGCCTTGAATTAAGTGGAAACAATGCATAAATAAAAACTAAAACTAAACTAAACTAAATAACTTAAAACAAGCCAATGAAGCAAAACAACTCAATAAAGGCGGATGAAAAGGGTCATATTTATTTATTGTTGGTAGTGGAATGGTTACAAATGAATATCAAAGACACATGAAGATATTTTATTAAGAAATGGTGCTCAATATCTCTCAACAAGGATTTCCCCTTCTCAATCTCTTTTGAAAGTTCTTGCTCTCTCAAAGAAGAAACTCCTAGCCATAGTATGCTTGATTTCTTTGGAGCAATTCTGGCAGCATAACAATGCACAACTTATTCTTCTTTTTTCGCTCTCCATGCTCTTGCATTTGTAGAATATTTTAACACTTTCTCCCTCCATGGCCCATCTATGAGGTTGTTTTTATCATAAATGAGACAAGAGCTACCATCCCCCTAACATTAAGGCTTCTTAAGGCTCAAGGATCAAATGGTCAACCCATCATGTCAATTTTTTAAGTGTTTTCAAGCAAGTTCACCTCCTGAGATGCTAACTAGGCTTCTAGTGACCCTAGTGGTTATCGAAGAAAAAGTTGCAAGTGTGAAATTAAATGTCTTTGGAGCACCCATGCGGGTTGATTTTTTAAGTCAACTTTAGGAAAACCTTATGATTTTTTATTTTCATAATGTTTCCATCTCGAAATATGTCTTTTATACATGCTTCTCATTGACTCCGAGTGCCTTCTATTGTGTACAAATGAGTGTAATTTTTTTTTCATAATAACAGTTTCCCCTTGATGTGTGAAGTTATGAGCAAGAGCATAGCTAAAATATAGAATTTTTTTTGTTCTGATGACGAGTCTTACCAACTTCTTGAGAGAGATAAACTTATTGTGGTGGTGATTAGGGGAAATAACCATGACTAAGAAATGAAAGAAAACCATGCTCTGAAGGAATACTAATACAAAATTGTGTATACAAGGTGTTCATATCCCATGCTCATTATGATGATTGTGACTGAAATATCACAAACACATAGGAAAATATTAGCAGATTAGCACTTAAGTGGCTAATGTGATCTTACCTAAAGAAGATAATTTCTTTCGCCCTCAAGGGAATATTTTATAAATAGGTTGAATTGGGTGCCCCCATGCATTAGATACAAAGCATTGTTGAAAGAAGTGTGATCAAATACATTTGTCTTCAACTAAATGAGAGAATTGAAACATTCATAAAGTATGAAACACCCATGACGTGGAAAGTGATGTTGGTAAAAAACATTAGGGGTACCATTGAAATCAATGGGAAATGAGGGTAACTATTGTTCCACCCAAGATTGTCCCAAAATGGTGGGGAGAAACCAAGGTAATACTTTGATTCTAGAAGATGAGTGTTGATGTCAACAAAAAAGAAGGGTCAGCCACCCAAAAAATGGTTTCAAGGAATCTATTTGAAGTTCGGGTAGGTATTGTAATATGATGGGTTAAAGGCATAATAACAAAGGTTGATAGTATAGTAGGGATACAAAAAAATGCCCATGGTTGGAGCTATAATGCAAGTGGTGGAATTCAAAAAAATAATTTTGAGGGATACAACCCTCGAGTCAGGAGCACATCCAAGGGAAGTATATATATGTTTTGAATATCACAATGGAGGGCGTGAACAAATGTGATGAATGATGTGGTTATGAGATGGCTAAAAAGTGACCTCCAATAAAGGGAAACTAGGGTCTTCCACAAGGAAATTGACACAATATATGGGTGAGAAATGTTTTCCAAAAAAAAAAAATTGTGTACACTTGCCAAAATATTTCTAAAGTAGTTTTGGATGTACAAACACGAAGACAGGTTCCCCAAGAGTACAGTGGCCTACTTTATGATGTTCATGGGTATCTACAGAGTGTGGGGGGGTCATTGGATGGTCTCAGTGTGAGGTGTATGAAATGGAAATGATAACATAGATGGTCTACTACAATGTGGATGGATGGTAGGCCGTGTTGGACTTAGTGGTGCATTCATCATGAACTAAAAACAATGGTGGACAGGGAGGAGGGTCGTAAGCATGAAAGTGAGGAAGAGAGATGAGGCTTATCTTCAAATTGTGCAAATGAAAATGGCTCCTAGGCCTAAGAAAATGGTCATGGATACCAATATTGTTGGGGGAACTATAAAATGGGGTGATACATGTAGGTGGAACATACATTGACAAATGTGAACATTTATTGAGTGCGAGTGGAAGGTGACACTAAACCTGGCCAAGATGATGGACCTTATGGTTAATTTCAGAGAAATGATTTCAAGATATACAAATTTTCTAGGGAAAGGTATCATTCCAGTGAAGAATGATACCTTAACTAATGGTTGGTGCACCAAAAGACTGATTTTAGTGTGAAATTTTTCAATTACTTGCAACTTAAAATCCAATACCCAAAGTGAAAACATATTCATATAAAAACATGTAACCCAGAAATTTTGAATAAGATGTATCCAAAAATGTAGAAAGGAACACCTAGCGGGTACGATGAATGTGAAACGGGCCAAAAAATGAAAAAAAATTATGAATTGAAAGGAATGTACCATGAAGTAGATGATAGTGTCTTACTCCCAATGACATTGACAATTTGGTGAAAGGAGCTCATGATAAGCCATACAAGCCTCTAGAAAAATGGGAAAAAATGGTGTATATAAAGGTAGTGGGGCCCACATTTCCACCTTAATTGTACCTATAGACATGGGGCTACCCCCAGGTGATTCTTGGGGATCCACGGGTACGTGAGTATATGTTTTAATTTATCTGCATTTATATTTGTCATGTATGTACTTTTTATAGTGTACATCATATTGATACTTGATATTTTTTTTGTAGATATGGGTCCTCATGGGCAACCCTAGGGTAGATTGGCAGGGGTTGACTATGGGAGGAAGAGATAACCTCAAGAGCGGGTTGTTGTAGCTAGATAGTAGTGACTTTGGGAGGGGGTCGTAGAGGAGTGACCAGTGTAGAGGGAACATCTCAAGATAGGTGCTCCCCAAGAGGGTGGAAAGGTGGCAGGCCTTTAAGAGGAGATCGTGAGGCTGTAAGCCTATGCGTAGGTTGCCAAGTAGAGGAAGCTATATCTACGAAAAAGTTTAGTGACCTTTTGTTATGATTACTCAAGGCTGGTTGGGTGATGCTCGGGGAGGAATTCATCGAGAGGACAATGACGTCGGACAAGGAGTAGCATCTAGTTCTCCGTCGAGTAGTTGTTGCAATAGTTATGACATGCCTGATTTTGGTCCCAGGGTAGGGAGATACAAGAGGGCCTTAGGTAGGTAGTGTGAGGGGAATTGAGCCTCGAACTTAGATTTATGCATGATATACCAAGGGAAGTAACCATTATAAGGATTCTTCCCTCTTTTTTGAAGATGATTCATTCTTTTTGGCGATGGCTAGCTGATGTATATAAACATCATTTTTTGCTATATATGAGATATACCAATTTTTATGTTCTTATGATGTGTCTTTGTGATGATGTTTGCATACATGTAATGTATATTTATTATTATTGACATGATGGTTCATTTTATCATGCTTATGTGTCTTAATGATGACTTGTATGCAACACTTTATGTAACACCCTCCTCCCACATCTACCCAAGTAACTATCCAACTAGGAAAACATGTGATGAGAAGTTACTATGATATGATTTGGCTACCTATGTGTTAGTTAAGGAAGTGGAACTGGTATAACACATCACACAAACCTTCCAAATCAACAACAGAACTCCTAGGATCCATCCCAAATACTTAGGTAACTTTCCCTTGAGACCAACTGAGGTTTTAGACCATTAAACCCCCATATGCTTCCTTGATATGGACAAGAATGTGTCCAAGAGGCTCAAAATGCTCCCAGAACATGGGTATGCATGCATCCAGGGACTTTCTGCTCAGTGTTGTGCCCGCATCTCTAGGATTTGAGCCACTTTTTTAGGCCTAGAGCCAGGTCACTGCTTAGAACTCAATAACACTTTCAAAACTAAAATATAACAACATAACCATGATACAAACACAGTTACTTGAACAAGGACTTGACTAGACCCCTACTAGCCAAGACAAGAATTTCATCAAACATGTCACAAATATGTAATCTATGAGATTAAACAAAATATTTGAGCATAGGGGTCTCATACTCATCTAAGAATCATTAAGAAGCATTGATGCCTCAACACATTAGCTACAGTTTCATCCATTAGGCCATATTACATTGTTCATTCATTTACAAGTAAAAACATGATGAGAGCGATACATAGACACTATCATAATACATGTTCATAACAAGCATAATAATAACAGAAATATCAAGGAAACTAAAACCATATAATCCACATATCAACAAGTATAATACTCATGAAATAACAAGGAGAAATAAACCTCATATTAATCATGAAAATGATAACCAGTTGTGGGACTTCCACGAACCACCTGATCATAGACATGGTTGGCCAAATCTGTCTTCAGCGAGTCACCCTCATGCCGTGTTCCAAGCATGAATGTGGGATCTCATAAAACACATCAATCAAAACCATCCAGGGATTCCATAGGCCGAACCACCTCCACTCATCAAACAATCCACCTCACGGTTAGACATCACAAAACCATCACCAGATTGGTCTCTACCCAAGCCTTCCAGGGCTCCAGAGTTTTGTTCCAACCAAGGCTTCTAGGACTAATAACTCAATCCAGAGCTTACTCTAGTCTTCCAGAGCATTTATCCAACTAGGGCTTCTAGGGCTAGTAACTCAACCCACCAAGGGCTTTAGAGCAATTGTCCAACCAAGTCTTCCATGACTAGTAACTCAACCCGAGTTGTTACACAACTTCCAGAGCATTTTTCCAACAAGAGCATACAGGAACTAGTAACTCAACCCAAGCTAAAGGAATCATGAGAACCAACTACAAAAATAAAGAAATAAACCCTCACCACCATGGCTATTCAAGAAATGGCAAGGCTAGGCAAATCCACTATCAATCTAGGAAATCCTCCATGTCAATGATGGATCCTATCCAAATAACCACATGCATATGCCATGCATGCCAAAACTAATGAGGAAAATATACATGCAACTTGGTACCTACAAGAAAAGCCCATTGTACCTGCTAATCCCAATGTCCTCTTGTGCTTCCCTGCTCTTCCTTTACATTATTTCTCAAAAAATTCAAGTGTGCCACACACTCCAAGAGTGCTCCAAGAAAACTCTAAGTGTCCAAGAGTATAAGAGAGAGAATAGAGAGAGAGATCCAAAATTGAACTGACTAAAAGTATGAACTAACGAAATCCATGAACTCATCCTCATAAGCCTTTTTATTAATGAGGCCTCTTTTTTCTTCATTTTCCATTATTTTCCTTCATTTTCCACCTCACATGCAACCTGTGACCTTTCACTTCCCTTTTCTCCTAATTTCCATTATCTTCATAAATAAATGTGGCAAAATGCCATATTTACCTTTCCAAAGCCTTTGCCAATTTCCTTAGCCACTAATCAATCACCAGTGATCCCCATCACCATGTTTTTTCCCAAAATTCATCATGGAATAAGTGTCCCATCAACCATGGTTATTATTTTCCTTTATTAACTTTTATTACATGGAATTTTCACCAGGGTTGTTACAGAACCCTCCCCCTAGGAGGAACACCTCCCTCATTGTTCAAAAACACCTACAGCCAATAAGGTTTTTGTGAGAAAAACATACTACCCATGGAGCTTTATAACTTAGCTCATTGCAATGTTTTTAATGATTATCTTGCTGAGAAGAAAACCAACATGACAACATAACAAGTACAACATCATAATGACATGACACACATATTTCTTATTGGAACTTTATGACATATCTCATGAAGGTATTTATATCCATATACCTATGTGCATATAGAAAACATCACCAAAACATGTACCAAATACATATACCAAACATCGCTCAACCAAAGAATAAGGAAGGCTACATAACCCACATTTGATCCACCATCTCCCATGTAGCTTCATCAAGCCCAAAGTGCTTCCATTGCAATTTAACCTACTCGATTGCTTGGTTCCAGAGAATGAGCATCTTTATTTGAAATATACATTGAGGTTATGGTTTGAATTCTCCTTCTAGATCCACTTGCAATACATACTAGCCAATCACATGATCAACATATTTAACATACATATTAAGCAATGACACATTGAAAACATCATGGACTTTTATTGTCAGAGGTAGTGCAAGTCGATATGCTACTAGCCTGTTGACTTGAGGGGCTCAGACCCAGGTTTAGACTTAGCTGCATTAACCAACAAAACCCTTTATCACCGGCCCTTTCGGCAACGATCTGCTCATGCAGACTATAGTCTCACCAGAGGTGATATTGGGGGATGCTAGAACCAGGCTTTCGCATCTAGAAGGATTATGGAGTGTGGATCTTGAATAAGTCTGACTCACCTATAGATCTATTACTGCTCTATGTGATATTAATATTATACTGAATCCGATATTCATACAATAATACTACTTCACAGATCCAAAACTCTATCTACTATACATAAATAAATGGACCTTAACTGTAATTAACTGTAACAACATTCATATATTAATCCTGATTTTATCATTTACTGCGCAACACAAAAGTAAAAAATAATTGGATCAAGAAAAATACAAAATGTAAGTACATAGGTCTACCTTCAAAATCTTCTTTATTATCTTCATATCTTCACAATTACAATCCTTCTTACCCTGTGCACACAACTGCAGGGGCCTGCGCACACAGTTGTAGACTTAGCAAGGTCTCTGCACACATAGCTGCAGGAGTCTTCCCCTTCACTCTAACACAGAAAGATATTACAATTACAGACTCAAAAACATCAAAGCATATCCATGCCTTTGACTTACTAAGACAACCCTTTATATATATTTTTCTCTAACAACACCATGGTCCACAAACCATGGGCGGAGCTCAAAACATACAAATTGATCCCATCCTTTTATAAAATAAGGGGATGTGGCCCCACCCTAAAGCCCCTATGACTCCTAAAACACTGTGTGAAGTATGTGCCACTCTTCAAAATGTAGGCTCTTTACAAAACGTTGACAAACCTTTGACCTAGTGGGACCCTACCCAACAAGCCCATAACACAAAATGTGACACGTCTCGAGTCACTCAGCTAGTATGTCCTAAATCTTCACTATGAAACCACTATATTCATCCTTCAAAGGTTGAAGGGTCTCTACGCACTGCATGGCGGCCCACCATACTTCCTCTACTAGCTTCTCTGTCATCGGCCCTGATGTCGCTAGACCGATGTTTCGTTGTGTCTGCCTTATGATCTTCAGCTTGCTCTCCACTGTCCGTGAGAGTTGAATGGCTTCATTGGCCCATGGTTGCGTATGTGTTAAAATGGTCTATACCTTTTGCCATAGCTCATCGATCTGTCCCTGTAAAGACTTTCCCTCATGGAGACAGGAAAACCATTGCGCAGGTGCTAGGGTCAACACTGTCACTTTGATTTCATCAAACTATTGCTTCTTGTCACAAATCTCTACCTATATCTTCTGTACATGTGGGTCCTTGTGTAGCGAGGCCCATATCTGCATAGTGTCTTCGAAGATCTAGCTACAGTCCTTGATTGTAGTAGTTATATTTTGTATAGCAACCTTGATATCCTCTTTGTGCTGCTCGCGAACCTCTGGTGGAGTTTCCAACTGTAGTCTCATATACAACTCCACGATCTACATTTCCAGCTCTAATTTTACTTTGTTGAATTCTGCCTTTGATTCTTTTATTGATGCCACAATCTTCTGAAGCTTCTCTTCATGTGTTTCATATGTCTGGATCTAGAGCTCTGGTAGCTCGCTACAAGATTTGGTGATGGCCTCTTCTAGCTGCTACCTGTGCACAGCTACCTCATCACGAACCTTGATGGCCTGATTCTTGTCCTCGAATATCTGTCTGTTTTCATTTTTAACTTATTTAATTACCAACAGAGAATGTTTCTCCTGCACCTTTAGCTCATCGGTGACTCCCTGATGTAACTCGTGTAAGTTATGAATGGGGATCACTGCAATATTAATACTAATATTTTTTGAGTGCTACGCATGCTCCCGATCTTCAACAGTCTCAAAATGTAGATCGTTTCCTGGTAGTTTCACAGCTCAGAGCTCAGATATGATTATTGTCTGTGCACTACCCACATTTATGCTTGATGGTGTCACACTGACTTGAACCATGCTTGCCTGAACCTACAGCTCCTTGAGTCCCTGTTGGAACTTTGTCAAACTGTTTTATATTAGTCTTCAATGTTCACCCATATGTCCTCCGTCATAGCTCAGACTGTGTCTCCAATCTCATTGATGTCACCCTCTGTGAGGACCATTGGTTTTGTGCTAGCGAATTTGTCCTACTTGTGCTTCTTTCGCACATCTCTAGAACTTGGTTTCCACCTTTTAACTATGAATCGGGAATCTACCTCCTCAATGTCAATGAAAGGGTCTTCACCACTCTGATCGCCTCCTTCAGTGGTTATTCCTCCTGCTTGGCTTCACACTTTGTCTCTAGTGTAGTGTCCTTCTCTAGCTTGATTGTGACTTTCTTAGTCACCTTCTTTTTCCCCTTCTTGGTTGGGTACTTCTCGGTCCGCGCAACTAAAATATCTTGCATTTTTTGACTAGTGCCTTCTTGTTCTATCTATGTTCCTTCCATGGGTGGAGTTAGCTAATCACTTGGCATGTTTCTCAACACTTGCGTGATGTCATCATCAGTGACCAAGTATGGATGTGATTATTGTCTGTGCGCTACCCACATTTATGCTTGATGGTGTCGCACTCACTTGAACCACGCTTGCCTGAACCTACAGCTCCTTGAGGCCCTATTGGAACTTTGTCAAACTGTTTTATATTAGTCTTCAATGTTCACGCATATGTCCTCCATCACAACTTCGACTCTGTCTCCAATCTCATTGATGTCACACTCAGTGAGGACCATTGGTTTTGTGCTAGCGAATTTTTCCTACATGTGCTTCTTCCGCACACCTCTAGAACTTGGTTTCCACCTTTTAACTATGAATGGGGAATCTACCTCCTCAATGTCAATGAAAGGGTCTTCACCACTCTGATCACCTCCTTCAGTGGTTGTTCCTCCTGCTTGGCTTCACGCTTTGTCTCCGGCGTAGTGTCATTCTCTAGCTTGATTGTGACTTTCTTAGTCACCTTCTTTTCCCCCTTCTTGGTTGGGTACTTCTCGGTCCGCGCAACTAAAATATCTTGAATTTTTTGACTAGTGCCTTCTTTTTCTATCTATGTTCCTTCCTTGGGTGGAGTTAGCTAATCACTTGGCACGTTTCTCAACACTTGCGTGATGTCATCATTAGTGACCAAGTATGGAAGCTCGTACCATACCTCATCCAAGTCCTTCTTGGCACAGATGTGTACATGGTGAAAGTCTGCCTTTAATTATATAATCTCTTTGTAATGTTCAAATAAAATTTGTAATAGCCTCGGCCTCCAGCTAATCACGGTGCACAAATCCATTTCAAACAAGACCCAGAATAATTTATTCTCTATAACACAGCGAGGCATACCTCGCAGCCTCGCAGACATCAGGTTCCATAGTGGGGAACTATGACTCCTCTAGCATTCTCCATGTTGTCAATGCAATCAAGAGCAATAACCACACGTAGTGGAATTTCTTTCCCTCTTCTTGTGCCTCCCGGCAGTCATCAAAAACTTCTTGGCACAAATATCCTACCCAAATAAACTAAATTCCCTTGATTCACTGTGCATCCAATGATATGACTGGTGCAGGCACCTCATCTGCCTGACACTTCCTCACTATTTTCCCAGCCAAAATGTGCACGGAAAAGCGCATAGCATAATTATTAATGGAGCTGATGCGAAATTCCTGAGACTTCCTGAGCAGATCATAATCCTTCTTCATCTTCTTAGCCAACTTTTTCTCCTGATATTTTATGACAAATGCATCGACGGGGTTTGGTCCTTAGTAGGGAAGTGCAATTATTATTCTAATCAATGTATCATCAATGGGGATTTTCATCCCTAGCCACAAACATCCATCATGCACCAACGCCAATAGCTGGTGCACATAAATTGTGTTGAAATTGTTGTGCCCAAAGTGCAGAAGATATATCATATTCAACAACCCAGCTCATTGAATTCCTTCTGCCCATGACATCGATTGGAACCTTATCACTGCAGCTTCTTCACAGTAAAATGATTGCAGGTACTTGCTAGGCTCGAACTTGGGATACTTGCTCCAACCGTTAAGATCCCAGTCCTCCATGCACAATTATAGCACCTTTCCAACAAATCTCCCTCAATTGGCACCTCATCCAGTAACAATGGGTTAAATACTTTTAATTTGATATCATCTAGGTCCCTGTAACCTTTGAGGTCAGCTTTCATGGAAGCACATAGGGTGGCAACCTATATATAAGTTCCACATATTCTGCATCGATATCTTCTACTCCACCAACCACTTCTTCCTCATCAGAATCTTGGGGCTCCAATGGTTGCTTCTGCTTTTCTAGCCTTTCCTTAGTTCTCTGCTCCTTAGTGATTTTCCTTCATGATTTCTTAATAGGAGGCTCCTTTAGTTGCTTCTTCTTCTACGCTCTTGCCCTAGTAATTTGATTCCTTGGGGACCTCGGCCCATTGACATGTGTTGGCGGTGTAGCAGTCATGATGAATCGTAGCCTTCGTCTAAGAAATTCTTGTTCAATCTCATCCTAATTCTTACTAGATATGCAACAGAATGCTCGGCTCACACTTAAGAGAAAAATCACCAGTCAAAATCTCAGTGAGAAAATTGTTCAAATGTTGAGCGGGTTGTCATATTTACAACCTTTTTGAATTTCAAACTCCATGATATCCTTCAAATCCACACCATAAATTTCAATTTGGTGGAAATTTTTCCCAGATATGCCCATTAAATTCATTCCCCACTCTCCTTTTAACAGAAATTTACCTGTCAAATCAACTATAGCAACCGTAATGGTCATATTATGGATGAACTGTGTCATACCCTTCCCTACAATGTAGTTACTCCTTCTTCATCATAGCTTCCTCCATTTGCGTTATCCTCCTGAATACCACGCAACACTTCTTCCTTGACGAATTCCTTCTTTGGCAGATTAGTTTAAAGTCTTGTGCTTCCTTCTGACAGCCTGTAGCACTAAGACTTTTCTCTATTCATATAGTCATTGTGTAGTCCCAGGGATGGAATCATCCCTCTAGATTTTCAACCTACTACCATTTACTCGCCAAAGAAAGAATTATCCATTTAGCTTCATGAAATGAATTGTGCCACCATCTAAGATATCCCTGGAAATGTATGGTCCTAACCAATGCATTTTGGATTTTCCCCAAGAACCTTGCGAACTTACTATCATACAAGAGAACCAAGTCTCCATTCTTGAAAGTTTTATGCTTAATATGTCAGTGGTGCCAGGTATTTTCCCTAGCATTATTCACTTGTTGGTGAAATCCTACAATAAAGCGATCTTCCTCAAGTGTGAGTAGTTTTTCCAATATCTCCTCCATATTTTCATTTTCTGCCATGTCCGTGACAAGGGGATTCTAAGACTTGATACTATTTATTCCATATGCATTATGGCTTCCTATCCATAAACCAATCTAAATGGAGTTTGTCCCATCAACTTCTTTCATGTAGTCCTGTATGCCCATAAAACTGCTGGTATGCACATATCCCAATCATTTCTATTGATGTTGCAAACTCTAGCCAGACTGTTCTCCAAAATTTTGTTGAAAGCCTCAACTGTGTCATTCACTTGAGAATGATAATGCATGCTCTTTTTATGATGTACCTGAAATTCCTCCATTAATGCTTCAATATTTTTGTGTAGGAAGTGTGATCCTTAGTCATTCATCAAGATCTTTGGACACCAAAATCTCAACAAGACATATTCAAAGATGAATTGTACAATAGTGTTTTCACTACAACCCTTTGTTGGTTGTGCTTTAGCCCACCTGGTCAGATAATCCCTCGCAGTAATAATGTATCGCACGCCAATCTTCTTTCCTGATGGATTGATTGACCCAAAAAAGTCAATCACCAACTTATCAAAAGCCTGTAAGGTTACTTATGGATTTAGTGGAAATTCATCCCTTCTCGACAGTCTTCTGGTCCTCTGGAAGACATGACAAGCACTACAATATTCTTTGGAATCTTGGTACACCATGGGCCACCATAGTCCCACTCTTAAAATATTCTTCTTGGTGGATTTTCTTGCATAGTGTCCTCCTTCAAGACCACCATGTGCTTCTGCCAAAATACATTTTTTTTCATGCTCAGGGATATATCTGTACAATATCCCATCAGGGCCCATTTTAGACAAATGTTCGACAATCAGAGAAAAATTTGCAGCTCTCACTATGATTTATTTCTTTAGTTGAGTCGTATACTCTCCAGGGGCTACTCTGGTAGACAGAAAGTAAATGATATTGTTGAAATGATCATCAACAACCCTTACTGCAAAGAGTTGTACATCGGGCAACCCTTCTTCAATGTTTGTTGGTTCTTCATTGGTCTCAATTCTGTACAAATGATCTGGCCCAGCGTTCAGCCATCCTGTCCACCTATAGATCTTCCCCCAAAAAAAGGATTGTTCACCAAGTACTTCAGCGCAGAATGGTCTTAAACATCTTGAAGTGTGTGCCTAATAAGTAAATGCCTAAACTTTTGCAACGCGTACACCATAGCCAAGCCCTCTCATTCTTTTGTGGAATAATTCATTTCTTCCTTAAATAATTTTCGACTCAAAAGTGCGATGGGATGATCAAGATCCCCTTCTCCTGACTGCACTAAGACAACACCCAAAGCTATGCACGATGCATCTAAATGAACGTGGAACTCCTTATTCTAATCTGGAAATACCAATATCGGCGCAGTGACCATTTTTTCCTTTAAGATGTCAAGGCTCTTTTGACATTCATCATCCCAACAAAAGGTGACATATTTCTTCAGTAATTTTTCCATCTACGTGGTGATCTGCGCATAGACCTGTATGAACTTCTGATAATAACTAGTATGCCTTAGAGTCGCGCGTATCTACTTCACGTTATTCGACGTATCTAGATTGATAATAACAACGATTTTTGTAGGGTCCACCATCAGTCCCTACTTGCAAACAACATGTCCCAGTAATATTCCATATGGTACACAAAAAATACACTTTTTCCGGTTTAGCATTATTTGATATCTCCAGTAGGTATCCTACATCAAGTGCGGGCTCGAAATATGCTTCTTCAATAGTCCAAATACCATCTAGTCATTAAAGTAAACCTCCACAAATTTGTGGATGTATTCTTTAAATGCTGCAACCACAACTCTGGAAAATATCATAGGTGCATTCTTCAACCCAAATGGCATGACTATATACTGAAATGATCCCCATTCAGTAGAAAAAGTGGTCTTACTCATATCTTCCAGTGCGATCTTAATATGATCATACCCTAAAACCATCTGTAAAGGAGTAAGCCTCCTATCCTCCTACATTATCCAAAACTTCATCAATGAATGGTGTTGGGAATGGTTCATGTATGCACGAGTCATTGAACTTTCTTAAATCGACACAAATCCTTATGTCTCCCTTAATATTTTTCTCCTGCACTACCATTGGGCTCTCCCATTCGAATTCTTTCATAGGTTCAATTATTCCAGTTGTGACTATATTCTCAAGCTCCTCCTTTACCTTCTCTTTGTATTTTGGGTTTATCCTATATGGTCTTTGTTTTACAGGTTTCGCATCTGGCTTCAAAGTGATCCTCAGTATGCCTAGATCACCTACAATGCCTTTTAAATTAGTGAACTTCATCAGAAATAGCTCCTGGTACTCATGCAGTAATTCGGTGACCTTACCTACTGTATCCTCATCCCTGTAGTCTCTGATGCACATGAATTTGGGCTCTGCCTCTAAGCCTATAATGAATTGCTTCATCTTAATAGGCTATGTTATGTTAGGTATCTCAACCTTTATTCCTGCAACTATTGTCCTTTTGATTCAGGTATGTTAATTTTGCGCAGATCTTGCTCGCCCTCTTCCATGGTCATATTATAGCATTCTATTTCATGTTGCAACTAGGCATTCCAATCAGGCTGCACCCAAGTCATTGGCCCATTTGGTGTCCAGAAAATTACTACTCTGATTTCTTGAAAGGAATCATCAATACACTAAAAGCCATCTTTGGAGATAAAGGTCAATATGAAGCTTTCTTCCAAATCGTACCAGTCAGCACTGCCATGGAACAACTCTGTTTCGAGATACCAATTCATCGGCATGACATCCAAATTGTGGAGAAATATGTGTACCCATTTTTGTTGAGGTTATTCGCCCCATGCCATAGTCCAATGAGACAAATGTTCTCGGGGATCATCCTTACCATTATACTTCTCTATGAACCTTGTGTTTTCATGACCAAACATGAGGCTCATCATTCGGCGACACTCCTTCCAATCCCTTATATTGTCTTTATGTGTGCCAGATCATCGTGCAGGTGTAGACCTCAAAGATATATCCAATAGAATCGATGTTCTTCTAGTACATCCCTTTCAAACTCATCAAGAAACAAGCTGAAATCACCTACCCCATCATAGTAAGGTAAATTACATACCTCTATTGAGATGCAGCGAAGAGATTTTGTAATTCTGTTATAGCGCAGATTAGAAACTTTGTGCAATTGGTTTTTCCAGTTCTCCAATTCCTCATCAGAGTCCGAGACACACAAACTATCATTTTCCCATCTACGGTGGGGTTGATCCAATCCTCGTCCCACGTAGTTAACTTATAGATATTGTCAATATCTTTATCACCATATTCATCACAGATAGGTTTTGTATACCACGCTCCTTTAAAGGGGTCCAAAGGAACAACGACCCTGGTACCATTCTTCTCAAATACCATACTTCTTTTTTTTGGATTGATTATAGTGTCCCTATCAAAAGCCCAATCGAGTCCAAATAAAGCTGAATACGTATTTTTTTCATCCACAATCTCAATGACTTCAAAGTCTACCAGCACACTTACTCCAATGTCCACAACAACACCATGCAATCAACCCATCGGGATGATTTTCTGTTGATTGGTCGTGCGCAGCAGAATCGGTGACCACTGTAGCTTTGGTTTCCCTATTCACTCCCAGGTCTGCTTTGGTAATACATTTTTCATTTGACCTCAAGTCAATAATTACTTGAGCCATTTCAAATTCGTCAATCTACGTATTTAATCGAATCTCTTAGCCGATTCTTTTCTTATTTCTGTATACTTTCTTTACTACGTGTTGTTTAGGTTGTGGCTTCTCTTTACCAACAAATTTTTTGACTATTTCTTGCAATCCTTCCACTTCCTTTTTATCCTTTAGTAACTTCATACATGTCTGTAGAAATGATTTTATAATAGTCAAATCAGGTTTCTCTGTCACAGTAACCACTTCAGGATTCTTCTTCTGTGGTACTAGTTGCATTTGTGTCTTCAATGTTGAAACTCCTTGGACCATGAAACTCTTCTTTGCTTCCATGAAGGTTTCTTTCTCCCTCTGCATATTGAACTCGGTACTCTTTTCTCCAACCTTCCTAACCCATGTATCCGTCATAGATTTTTATCCTATGTTTTATCTCCTTATGTAGCTACGCCACTTCATGTCACTATGTTAACACTTGGATCATATTCATGTGGTTCATCCCTCATCATTTCCAAGCTCTGAACAGGGTATTGATTCTTATTTTCCTGCATTTTAGCCATCAAAACGGGACAATACTCTATTACATGGTCGAACTGTCTACAATAATGGAAGGGGTAGTGGGGTTCTAAAAATCCCACACAAAATTTCCAGCTTCACCACAATTATAACATATAATCTGACCCCAACCTCATCCAACACCCCCTCCTCGACCACGTCCTCAACCCTGAAATCCTCCATGGGCTGCAGGTAAACCATAATCTTCTTGCTCGCGGCCTTCACCTTGCATTCTATACGCCACAATTTTCCCTATCATTAAATCATAGTTGTAATAATTTCTTTCGTCGTGTCCTACTGACCGACAGAACTTACAAAATAACTCCTTTGGCAACTACACATACTTTTGTAACAAATAGCAGTGATTAGTGAGGTGATGGCCTGCAATTCGACAAATATTACACTAGACACTCGATCTGGTACTTAGTCCAACACTATGCTCCGACTCCAGAGGATTGGGACCTCCAGCAGCCAAATAATCATGATAGATAGGACACTGGTCCTTATAGTGACCTTTTGTTTTACACTTTATGCATCAAACTTATGAGAGCATATTCTACACTTCATTTTGTCACCATGACAAATGATCATCAAAATTGGATCTCTCACCATCAATCCAAGTCTTGTGAAGCACTCCCTTGCAAGTCAACAACTTATATACCTTGAATAAAGTGGAATTTCTGGATCTCTTGGTACAAAACCCTGCTTCTGAGCATCTGCGCAGTTTCGCTGAAGAAAAACCGCACATGTGCAGTTTCTTCCACTGTCAAACTGCGCAGATCTGCGCTCTGTTCCTAAACAAAAATTGCATAGGTCAAACAATAAAAATTAAGATCTAGAAGCATTTTTGGGCAGATCATTCCCAATAGAAAGCCTCAAACTCATTTATATTCGAGCCTAACCTCATTTTTTATGGAACTAACTCTCATTCTTCAAGGAGCCCTCATCCCTCTTTTAGTGGATCTCATCCTTGGACTAAGGATCTAAAACTACTTCCTTTTGGCCTATTAATCAAGCCATAGGTTGGGGAATTGAGGGAGGTTGCTAAGAGTAAGTTTATGCTTGAGTAATCAGGTTGGAGAGCTTATCATTCCTGGAATTTAGATCAATGGGAGGAGCTTCACAACATCAAGGCACATGTTTTGTTGCTCCTTTATGTTCCTAAAATTAATAAAAACAAGCATTTCTTCTCACTTCATTGTTTAATGGATTAATTAATCAATTTCATGGATGGTTTATGTGTTATTAATATTTTTCCATTGGAATGATGTTTGTTACTAGTCTCCTTGATCACTAGTTTGAATTATTGAATCATTTATACTGCATATGCCTTTGATCCTTTGTTGTTTCCATGTGTATAGGTCTAGATTCAAGCGTGGAGGAGCTACATTGAAGCACAAAAGGGGATCTTCATCAAGCATGTCGTAATAAGGTATGAATTTCCATTTCTCACCTTGTTAGATTATGATTCAAGGAAAGATAGATTCAGGGAAGGAATTAGCTTGATTGTTTGTTTGTTTCTAGTTCCTTTTAGGATCTAGGGATATTTGTCTTGTCAGTAAGAGGAATTTATCCACTTAACAAATTGGCAGCCATACTAGGGAATGTCATGTTCTCTTCCATCTCTTTGTTTTTTATTCTTGAACCTATTTTGATAGCTTTATTTGAGTCTTGACAAGTTAATGATATTTCAAATTTTGTGACTTGTTTGGATACTTTTTTATTTTTTCTCTAAGTTTCTCAACATGTGCTATTTCTGTTTAGAAACAGAGTGTAGATCTGTGCAAATTACCTTTATCCACAGTGTGCATGCGCACTGTACTATATTGTCTACTTGCTCTTACTCTGAGAATCTTTTGAAAAAATGGCTTTTCCTCTTATTAAAGTCTGAATGTTTTGTTTCCAATGTTTCATTACATTTATCTCCAACTCCAGTCAGTCTCCATGTGTTTGATCGAGTGTTGTGAAGGAATTTTCTTGAGATTTTTCTGTTTTCAAGGATTGAAAGGTAGGGTTTCTTAAGAATTAGTGTTTTGATGAGATGTTCTTCTTGTGCTGCATTGAAAACATGAGTCATTTTTATTCCAGTACTGAAGTTTAATCAGAATTACACATTAAATGTTGATTTCATAACATGCATTCATGCATTTTCATTTTAAGTATTTTTTTGGGTGTTTTGAATTTGAATTCCTTTAGTCATTTCTCAAAGATTTGTCTCAGTTTCTTAACAATTTTTGCATATTTTTTTATTTAGTTTGATTGTTAATCACCTTTGAGTGATATTATTTTTTATCTTTGGAATTTTCTTTGGTTGTATTAGTGAAGGGAAATAGTCTTATTGTTCTTTTGCTAATTTGGAATCATCTTGTGTTTGTTTTGAACAACTCTCTTGTATAAATTACATTTGCATGGTTAGAATTATGATTTCGTGGAATTGTGCATATATTACATTTGCATACTATTCACTGAAATTGTGCATAGGTTACATTTGCATAGTTTTCAAGAAACTTGTGCATAGATTATATTGCATGGTTTGTAGCGCAGAGCTTTGAAATAGAAGTGGTACATTTTGGAGTTAATATTTTAAAGAAGAACCTCTTTACTTACTCTAGCTATAATTCATCAAAATAAAAAGATTACAATTTCATATTTGATGCATTAGAATTTTGAGTCAAGTCATAATACCGTCAGTTTCACGTCCATTTACCTATTGAGTAAATAACAGCTTAATAACACATCGTTAATAAAATTCATCTAGAGTTTTTATTATTTCTAGGGATCTTTCCACCTACAATAGAATAGGTTGTACGGCTTTGGAATAGGGAATGAAATAAAATTTCCAAAGCTACAGACAAACAATAGAATCTTGAGTTAGGGAGAGAAAATCCAATTATTTCAGTTTTTCTTTGGGAAGCTCTTCTTATACATGATTTAAGCACGAGATCATGTCGGATCTAGTGAAGTGATCATACCCACTTCATTGGCTATGATAGAGAAATTTTCACGTATTACAATGGTACCAAAGGATACTTGGGTCACTTGAAAGTAAACCTCCAATTGATCATGTGGAGGATCCTTCAAGGGGATTGAGCTTGTTACTCTTCCCTTGCATGTACGCCTGATCTATGACTGTCCCCCGAGGTAAAATTGTGGTATGTAGTAAACTTAGTGACTATAATCCTAGGACTCTACCTAAGGTGACGACAGAGGGAAGGTCCTGTTGTACCTGGAATAGATTTTGACTAGACTCACTTAGACTTTTTGGAGGGTAATCTTTGCTTGAGATGGTTTATAGCAAAGTTACTTGCACCAAGTTGTTTCATTAAGAAGGTTTTTTGGGTAACTAGTTCCAAACACTCATATCTACAAAAGAATTCACTTTGATCTCTATGATGTTGGATTTTATCACCACCTAGAAGATATTGATCTCTGTGAAAGGTGAGTTTATAAGGTTTGAATCCCTAGATTTTTTAGCGTGTGTTACTTTGTTTGTTTTCACCTTCTACAAGACCTTAGCTGTGGATTGTGAATATTATTTAATTTTAATAATAAAAAATTATTTGGATTGAATCTAATGGCTACTCATACGGAATTTACCAACCAAGGAAAACCCATTAATGAGAATCCTAGTCGTTTTCCGAATATTGGAAATGTTGGTTTTCCTTATATGGCTACATTTTCACTTCCCAGATTCACGATAGATTTACTTGTATGGTTGTTCTCAACTTATTTATTTCCAAATACTCCAATTGTACTAGCTCGAACAATTTTTTCACCTCAATCGAGTTCTCCATCTCAACATCACCAACCTATTTTTGACCCTTTACCTTCTTCATCCAAAATGTCCTCCTCCCTTTCTTCTTCTTTGCTTGGTAAAATCCTTGATGTTTGTAACCAGCTGACTAAGAAAACAAACAAAGGGAACAGGGAGAAGAAGCAAGATAATAAAGAAGTCAACCAACCAACCATGGCTGTAAGTATTGGTAATTTTGAGGGAACTTCTATAATTCATCGTAAGCCAAAATACCCTTGCAAGCTTTGTAAGGGTGACCACTTCCTTATCAATTGTCCTAGTATTCCTAAGGTTTTGGAAGTATGGTCAAATAATTCTTATCAACTTAGTGTTGATCCATCAACCCGTGATTCTCAGATTCCAAGGAAAAAGCATAAGGTTAGGTTTACTTGTAGGTTATGCAAAGGGACTCATCATACTCACCTTTTCCCTCACATGGATGAAGCCTTAGAATTGTTGGAAAAAATTACTATTTCACAGCAACAACTTCCAACTAATTACTGTAAACTTTCTCCCCATCTACCATTAGTTCACAAAGTGATTGATCTAAATCCAAGTACAGTCAATTCCACTCTTCAATTGGAAGTTTAAACATGTATCGCTCAAGTTGATGGACTATTTGTTGATCAAATGGTCGAATTGATTCCATCTTCGGTTGATCCCACTTTCCCATTAGAGAGTGAACTTCATATCACTCATGTTCTTCATGTTACTTCAGATTCTTCTACACATGGGGGAATTTCATCTGTTTCTTTTGATCCCCATCCAATTAATGAGACTATTTATTTTTATTAGAGTAGTCTGATAAAACCTCATCTTCCTTCTTCCACCCCTTTCCAAATAATTTTGAAAGCTTATGGTAATAATGTGTGACATACAAATGTAAATGAAGGTTCTTCTGTCAGTATTTTATCCTCAAAATCTTGGAAAGCTTTGGGCTCCCCTCATCTTGTGCCCATTACACAGAATCTGTTAGCTTTTAACAAAACCATTAGTAAACCTTTAGGGATCCTTCCTAAGTTACCTATTACTCTGGATGGTAAAACTGTTTGTATTGATCTAATGGTAGTCCAAGATCCCTTAGATTTCAATTTGATCCTTGGGCAAGACGATGTCTATGCCATGAAAGTTGTTGTATCAACACTCTTTCGTGCAATGTACTTAACTCAAAATGGAAACATTGTGACAGTTGATCAGTTTTCGTACATTGATCTTCCTTCGACTACCAGTCATACAACACCCCTAAATTTTCCTTATATGGAAGTGGTACCTACCTTGCCATGGGTTAATTGTGTGGTAACCTATCCCATGTTTTCATTTACCGATGAAAGTGAGCCTCTCACTATCTTCTCAACTTCTTTTGACTTATATCTAGTAGCTGACATGGACAAAACATCAATCTAGGCATTTGAATACAATTTTTGTATCCCTATTGATTCCCTTAACATTGGTTCCTTCCAGAGAATTGTTCTTCTGTCTGATGAAGAACTTATAGAATCCATGACCAAGGGGTGTCCCTTTTCGTGTGTTTCCTCCAGATGGAACCCATGATCAAGGACAATGAGGATGGTTCCTTTACTATGTCAACCTCTTTAAAAAATGAAACAAGGTCTCGTTATGAGGATGCTTCTTTTATTGTGTCAACCTCGTTAAAAAATGAAACAACTATTTGATCATAGTTCTTTTCCCATGTCAAGCTCATTAAAAAATGAAACAAATCCTCCGTTGTTTGAGTTGAGTCTTTAAGTAGATCTCATAAATGTTAAGTTGAGTCTTTCTGTTCTCATAAACAAACCTTCATTTCATCCTCCTACTAGTAACTTGTAGTCTACTTAGGTGAATGAAATGTGTAGAAATTTTGAATAATAAACACTTATTCATGGAGATTATCCCGATTATACACTATTGCGGAATACATGCATAATACATAGCGTCCTCTACGTTGATCATCAATTTAGCAGCATTAAAAACAATGAAACATCAATCGCATGCACACATTAACACAGTATGTAACCCGGGGAAAGATTACAACTGAAAACCCCACACTATCTGTATATTAATGATTGAGAACATGTAACATTACATAGTACAATACTCCTCACAAGTACTTAGTACTATCTCCACCTGTTACACACAATACAGCTCAGATCTGATCTCCAAATCTCCTCCGATGCTCGCCTGCCTCCATTGCACAATCCTGCAAGAGAATGAATGAATCCAAACTTGTTCCAAGTTCTATTTACCTTGGAGAACCACTCACACTGGAAATCACGTGAGCAGAGGCTATATCACTGGGCATATGCAATTCTCATGGGCATACTCAATCCTTTGATTGTGCAAAGTCTCATGCACAACTATAGTCACAACTGATAGCAATCTCAACCTCTAACACCTGTCTCCACTGAACTGTACATGCACTGAGTTAACTGATGTATTATTCAGTTGCATTATGAGTTAATAATTAGTGAATTAATTAATAACTAATTCACACAATTCATCACTTATTCTATTGGCCAGTTAGACTAAATACAACTAGTTCAACTAAGTCAAACTGAACACAACTCCATTAACTGCTCATCCAACTCCACAAAACTCAACCACATGAGTTCTAACTGATGTCCTACATGCAATGACTCATAAAGAAAGTATATTTCCTTCTGACAGCTGTATGTGCCACATCTGTAGCTCAAACTGAAGTGCTCTAAGAGGATAAGATAAAGTTTATAGTCTAAATATTATTATGAGACAATAATATTTGAATTTTCTATTTTTGACTGGCAGTCTAAAAATAGACTTTGATCACTCCTGCTATGATCCAAAAATAGAATTCCATCTATTTTTCCCAACATGACCAATCATCCATAAACAACATCCTGCAACTCATAGACCATGATCCATATGTCTAAAAATAGACTTTGCGCCAAAACTTGCCTGAGGGACCACTTACTGAAGGTGACTCCTTTCCACTAAGCTCCATCATCTTGTTGCATTCTCAACAAGAATTTTTTGTTGCACACTTTTCAACACTCCCTCTCAACAAGAAAGGCTTCCTCTCAAACCCAATCCTATAACTCTAGAATGTTCTACATGCAACACATCTGCCCGATCCACTTTTCTCCAACAACACTTGGAACAAAAACACTCCCAACTGACCACTCTATTGGGCTAGGAACATACTTTGGCGCTGAAGCTCTACCTGCTGCTGACAAGTGCTCCCTCTCTGACATCTGCGCTACTGCAATATCTCCATGCATCTCGTACCATTGCACACCTCTCTGTGCCACCTGGAACTGTGCAAAACACTTGTGCCTCTCGCATTGCTGCAGCTTGCATGCTATGCGCTGTCTTGGGATTCCCTACACTGTCGCTCTCTCTGCCGCTCCATCCGCATCTGTCTCTACCTAGTCAATTAGTTCCTGCTACTCCACATCAGGGCTCCCGTAGCAAGGTCTCATCTAAGAGGTTCGATACCTCAAGGATCCTGCCCCTCCTCCTTGGGACAATCACTCTATATCGCCCCACCTCTTACCTGGAGGTATGGCTGCATGTGATCCCTCATCCCACCTGGCTTGAAGTTTCCCCCTACTGGAGTTCTTTGCATGAGTAGATGTCTATACTCGATCTCCTCTCATCTTCCCTTGTTGTGGCTGCTCCACAACCTCCTGAAGCTGTTGCACCAATCGTGGCTCCTCCACAATCGTCTGAGACTTCTTCTGGCTCTGCATGTTGAGAGGTAACATACGCTCCCTCTCAACCACCAAGTCTCCATCATTTGCCTCACTACTCAAGGCTTTGCATGCATCTTGAACCTCAAGAGCCTACAGGTTCTTGACCCATGAACCAATCTGCTTCAGCTGTCTAGTGATGATGTGTCTAAGGAAAACCTTTCCCTTACTGAAGACTACATCATAGCCTCTATCTTCCAGCATCGTGATCGACACCAAGTTTCTCTTCAGTCTTGGTACATACTTGACATCGATCAAGGTAAGGCGAGCTCCATGCTCCCTCTGAAAAATAACCGTGCCTACACCTGAGACACTATACTTTTCTTCATTACCCATCACTATGATTATCTGGAGATCTTTCTCCTCCAAAGTACTGAACAAACTTCTGTCATCGGTCATGTGGAAAGAAGCTCCAATGTCAAGAAACCAACCAATTTCCACCATGGATGAAACCATGCATGTGAAGAGTGTGAAGTCCAACTCGAACTGTGAAGCAAGTTCCTCACCTTCAGATCCTTCCCCTAATCCCTTCTTGGAATTCTTCTTTGGGCAATTAGTAGCATAATGGCCCAACTCATGACAACGAAAGTATCGCACCTTTGACTTGTCAGCCTTCCTCCCATCATTGGAAGAATTGGATTCGAAAAGAGAAACCTTCCCCTTCCCCTTCTTTTCCTTACTCGCTAAGGCACAGTTCTCCTCATCATGCACAGATGAAGAACTATCTCTGGTGTGCCATCTAATCTCCTCTTGCACAAGATCTGACCAAAGTCTCTCCCATTCTTGCAATTTCTCCCTTCCATTCACCGAGTCCTGGTAGCTATGCCAACTCTTAGGAAGGCCAAGGAGTGCTAGACTCACCATATCCTCATCCTCAATAGTTACCCCCACACTTCCCAGCTCATCCCGGCATTGGCTGAACTTTGTGAGATACTGGGGCATACTGTCTCCATTCTCACACCTAATGTTTCTGAGTTTATCCTTGAGCACCAACTTCCTCTGGTTGCTCATGCTTTGGAATAATTTTGTCAACATTTTCCACATCAAATATGGATAAGCCTTTCCATGGAGGCTAGACACAATGTGATCCCTCACGCCCTCTAACAGAATCCTTCGACACTTTGATGTCTTCTTTTGCCAATCCCTGACTTGAGCAGCATTAGTAGGTTTTGGGACATCTGCATCTATGAATTCCTTCAACCCATTATCATCTAACACCGCCTCCATCCTGTCCTTCCATGCAATATAGTTCGAGTTTCCCTCAAGGGCATACTCCAATCACATTCTGTTGAAAGACATTTCAACTTTGACACCTAGAAAACACTGCTACAAATTCGAATTCCACAAGCTCAAGAAAACTCAACCGCTTCTGATCTAAAATTCATGAGAACAAAGTATTTCTCATATAGAGATCGATTGTATGGGCTTTTACCGGATATCTCACCTTCCAAAGGAAGGATGAATCCAGAAGCTACCTGGCCCGATTATAGACTCTGTCTGAAGAAATAAAATGTAAACACTTTCTGAATAATAGATCTGATGATCAACTTTGATACTTGTAGAACTTTCTCTACAAATAAACTAGCTCCGATACCATGTAGAAATTTTGAATAATAAACACTTATTCACAGAGATTATCCTGATTATAAACTATTGCGGAATACATGCATAATACATAACCTCCTCTATGTTGATCATCAATATAGCAGCATTAAAAACAATGAAACATCAATCGCATGCACACATTAACACAGTATGTAACCCGGGGAAAGCTTACAGTGGAAAACCCCACACTATATGTATATTAATGATTGAGAACATGTAACATTACATATTACAATACTCCTCACAAGTACTTAGTACTATCTCCACCTGTTACACACAATACAGCTCAGATCTGATCTCCAAATCTCCTCCGCTGCTTGCCTACCTCCACTGCACAATCCTACAAGAGAATGAATGAATCCAAACTCGTTCCAAGTTCTATTTACCTTGGAGAATCACTCACAATGGAAATGACGTGAGCACGGGCTATATCACTGGGCATATTCAATTCTCATGGGCATACTCAATCCTTTGATTGTGCAAAGTCTCATGCACAACTATAGTCACAACTGATAGCAATCTCAACCTCTAACACCTGTCTCCACTGAACTGTACATGCACTGAGTTAACTGATGTATTTTTCAGTTGAATTATGAGTTAATAATTAGTGAATTAATTAATAACTAATTCACACAACTCATCACTTAGTCTATTGGCTAGTTAGACTAAATACAACTAGTTCAACTAAGTCAAACTGAACACAACTCCATTAACTGCTCATCCAACTCCACAAAACTCAACCACATGAGTTCTAACTGATGTCCTGCATGCAATAGCTCAACTGACTCATAAAGAAAGCATATTTCCTTCTGACAGTTGCATGTGCCAAATCTGTAGCTCAAACTGAAGTGCTCCCAGAGGATAAGATAAAGTTTATAGTCTAAATATTATTATGAGACAATAATATTTGACTTTTCTATTTTTGACTAGCAGTCTAAAAATAGACTCTGATCACTCCTGTTGTGATCCAAAAATAGAAGTCCATCTATTTTTCCCAACATGACCAATCATCCATAAACAGCACCCTGCAACTCATAGACCATGATCCATATGTCTAAAAATAGAAATAGTCTAAAAATAGACTTTGCGCCAAAACTTGCCCACGGGACCACTTAGTGAAGGCGACTCCTTTCCACTAAGCTCCATCATCTTGTTGCATTCTCAACAAGCATTTCTTGTTGCACACTTTTCAACAAAATGAAGTTTGGGGGGAATGTACTTATGTAATTATGTTAGGGGCATCAAAACCACTCTAAAGTATAGTTTTCTCTGTTTCAAGCTTGTGTAAAAATGAAACTTATCTAGAGTCCATTTTGGTTATTATTTTCAAGACTCGTTAAACTCAAGAAAATCCCGAGCTCGTTTTGTTATCTTTTCATGCTCGTAAAATGTACATCAACATGCCGAGTTATTTCTGTCTTTTCCTACTAGTTAATTAAATTGAAAGTCAATGAGATGAGTATATTTTTATCACTTTTTCAAACTCGTTAAAACTTACGAAAAAGAGAAACCATGGAGTCCTCTTTTAAGCCCTTTTAAGACTCTTAAAACATGAAAATATTGTCGATCACTTGATTGTTCGAACTCGTAAAAGTAAATGAACAACCGTCCACTCAGTATAAGTTTACCCCTTTTACGGACTAAGCCAGGAATGTTTACGAAAAAGGTATACATTGTTTGATTATGGTCAATAGATTTCTCTTCTGCATTATTTTATTTTTTTTTGGGCTCGAGGGACTAAATTAACGAAAAAGAACGTGATGAAGTCTACTTATGTTTTTCTTTTGACTCTTTAAAACTGAAAAGCACCGAGCTTTACTTCCTCCAGGCCCATTAAAATTTTACGGTAAAAGAACTAAATGAGTTTCCTTTTTGTGTCTTTTCCAAACTCTTAATAAGAAAACAACATCGAGTTACTCTTTTACTAGACTCATAAAAACTAAAAAGTATAGGACATGTTAAGCATAACGGAACTGAACCACTCCTTCCTAGGGTTCATTAAAAATACTAGGATGAACTCATCTGAAGGATGAGCTTACAGGTGATCCAAAATGGATTCAGTTTTGCCTCCAGATCAAAGTCCTCAAATTTAGATGAAATGGTATCAGAGAAGTGAAGCACAGTCGTTGGATCAGTCAGATCAACAAACGAGAGTGAGGGAGATAGACGGCTAGGATTAAGTCGCGCAAAATAAAGTTAAGAAATGAAGAGATCAGATTAAGCATGTGGGTAGTATTTGGAAAGTGGTAAACGGTATCTTGCGTGCCCTAATGGATAGAAATGGTATTTATAAAATTCACGCGATTAACCTTAGTGGGTGACACATAGCACGAGAAAACCACTTTTCTCGCACACTCTCGCTCTGATATCATTCATGCAATAATCTGCGTGAGATTGCATGATAGTCGTTCGATTGGACGGGTCACATCGATGGTGGAGATTGTTCGGGCTAGTTGGCAAGCAAACAACACGATAGCCAATGGATCACACAGGATTGATCGATGGTAGAGATCAGCCAAGATAGTTGGTGAACGGGTGACACGATAGCCATTGGATCGGGTGGGACCTTCTAATGGATATGATAAACTTGTATTTATTCTATGTCGGGATCTGCATCAGAAAAAGGTCGAACAGTCAGGGTCAACCCCACGACCACCGATCCTTTGATTTTATGTTATCACATTATCCCACATTCACCACAGATTGCAACTACATATGGTATATAATACTGTATCACCAAAATAGAACGAACATGTCGAAGGGTGGGACTTGGTTAACCAAGCCACCAATTGTTTAATAAACCATTGTAGGTGATGAATCCACCCTACCACCAACGTGCAGTCTAAGGTGGTTTTAAGCAGGCCGAAGCAGTTTTTTCCAAACAGAGGGTGGTTTTGGACCATTCCAGGGGGTCTGGAGGTCACAGTGGCGAAATATGGTTGAGTTGATTCTCATTTGATTCAAAATCTTGAGCTGAACGTAGTGGTGATGTTCATTTCCTTATTTGATACTTTGTTTTCGAGCTCATAACTGTAACAACAATTTGAAGACAAAATAAAGAGGTTGGCACTGGAAGCAGAAGGACCAAGAGACGTAGCCAGAAATTCTGGTGAACTCCTTTATTAACTTTGGTTGTGTTGATGTGTTTGAATGTGTTTTCAAGTTGTTTATGTGTTTATGTTATTCGCAATATGTTCAATCCATTGCACTAAGTAACATAAGCGAATTCACACATAGTCTATGATACCTTCTTTTTTTTCATTAATGGATCAAGTGGTATCATAGCTTCAAGGTTTTTAAGGTTTGACGAGTTTGTGTGGAGATTTGAATACTTACTAGGTTGAGGCTCGGACGAGGTGAAGGTGAACTTTTTTAGGCAAATCTATAGATTGGAAAGGTCTTTTCACAAATAAGGATGGCAGATGAAACTCCACTTGAGTTAGAATCTTAATTCTTGGATAGTTTCATGCCAATACGTGTAATGGTGGAAGAGATGTATCGCGATTTTAAGAAGAACAAAGATGAATGCACTTCATCACCTAAAGATCAAGAAGATAAGGGAAAGGGAGGAATCCTTCCTCCACATCTCCTCTATCATCACCATCACCATCATCATCATCCTCTTCTTCTCATAAATCTAGTCCTTCTAAGAAGAAGAAGAAGAAATCCTCTTTGATAAAATTATATGTAAAATTTGATTTTCCAATTTATGATAGATAACTTAACGCTGAAAATTTTCATAATTGGATATGACAAATTGAAGTATATTGTAGGGTGCAGAAAGTTGTTTCAGAAAGAAAGAAGATCCAGCTTGCTAGCCTTCGACTTGGAGGAACCGCACTTGTATGGTGGGAAGGCAAGACACAAGCAGATCTCCAAAAGCATGGTAAAATCATTTCAACTTGGAATGAATTTGTTTCTGCTATTAAAAAACAATTTTATCCTTTGGCTTATATGCAACAAGCAATGATGAGTTGGCAAACACTACGTCAATTAAAAGGTCAAAGTGTTCAAAGTTATACTCAGGAATTCTGTAAGAGAGATTTAACATTAGGCATATCATTGGACTCACCAGAGACATTGTTGAAATACATAGGTGGTCTTCATAGTTATTTGAGGCATACCATACTTATGTTTAATCCAACTAGTTTAGATGATGTATCAGTTCAAGCAACTCATCTAGAGGCTAGAGGCAAAAATGTAACCCAAGATGTTGGGAAATCATCCAAACCTATTGAAAACAAGAAGAAACTTAAATGGAAGGAGAATAAAACAAACATTGTGAAGAAGGATAAACCTTCATGCACTCATTGTAAGAAGGAAGGACACGATGAGGCACACCGCTGGTCATTGCATTCGGAATTGAAGCGTAAGAAGTCTGGGAGTAAAAAGTGAAAGAATGTTGCTGCTATTCAAAAGGACTTGGGATTATATTCAGGTGACAAGACAACAGTTACAGCAACAGGTATAAAAGGTAAATATTCTAAAGCATATACAAGTACTTCTTCGCATTCTATTAATAATGATAATGATGAGAGGAAAAGAAATGAGCTATTTCATATTAGAGTAATTTCCAAGCATACTAAAATTAATACTTTATTTGCTAGTGGGTCACAAGTTAATTTGAGTTCTGAAGAAATTGTAAAGAAGTTGGGTCTAGAAACAAAACCTCATAAAAATCCATATCCATTAGGTGATAAAACTAAGCTACAAGTTACAAAACAATGTAAACTTCATTTTCCTATTGGGTCAAAGTTTGTAGATGAGGTTGACTTAGACATAGTCCCATTGGACATATGTGGAATTGTATTATGAAGTCCATACTTGTATGATAGAAATGTTATCTTCTATCGAACTGAAAATAAGTATCAACTACTAAGGACGGAACTAAATATATTTCAAGGGCTCATAAGCTCAAAGATGATTTCTCTCTCATAAATTTAGGACAGATGAAATGAATTGTAAATTCAAGTAAACGAGTTTTACTTATGATTGTAAAAGCAAAGGATATTGATAAATCTGATGCATTCCAGGGATGTAATCCTAAATAAAAAGTAGATCTAGTTAAAGTTGTTTCCAATTATGATATTCTGTTTCAAGAGCCTAAAGGGCTTCCACCCAAGTGAGAGATATAACATGAGATTTATTTGCAGCAAAATGCTCCACTACCTAACATTGGAATGTACAGGTTATCATCTCTAGAGAATGGAGAGATAAAGAAGCAGGTATAGGAGTTGCTCGATCAAGGGTTTATTCAACCAAGCACATCACCGTGTGGATTACCTATTGTGTTATTGCAAAATAAGGACGGTTTGTGGATAATGTGGGTTGATTTTAGAGCATTAAATAAAATCACAATAAAGAATCGTTATCCTCTTCGTTGTATTGATTATTTGTTAGATCAATTAAAAGATGCAGTTTCCTTCTCTAAATTGGACTTCTGAAGCAGTGACCATCATATCAGAGTTGCAGAATAGGATGTATGGAAGACTGCTTTCAAAACGAAGCAAGGACTCTATGAATGGATGGTTATGCCTTTTAGCTTAACTAACACTCCAGCTACATTCATGTGATTCATGAATGATGTATTTAGACCGTTCATTGATGATTTTGTAATAGTCTATTTAGATGATATTCTTGTTTTCAGTAGAACATGGGATGAACATGTAAAGCATGTAAAGTGTAGTATACCTAGGGGGGATAATATGGGGTACAGAGGGAGGTACCCAAGGGAATAATGTAATAATGGGATGGGCCATAGTAATAAATAAGGTGGTTAACCTGTATTATGTAAGGGACCACAAGTAGTTAGCACTAATGTAATAAGCCCATGCTATTAGATTGATGGTATTGAGGGAACCATGGTAATGACCCATGGTATTGTATGTATGATGCCTATATAGAGGTTAGAGACTCCCCATTGAAGGATGTCAAGGATTATTGTATGAACAGGCACATGGCTTGTGGAGTGTTCTTCCTCCTTAAGGAGTGAATGTATGGTGTTGCCCTACCTTAAGGGTTTGATTAATAAAGAAGCATTTCTATCTATTTCTATCTTTTTATTTCTTAGGTATATTTGTATTATCATATATTTTCATATTAGATCTATAACAAGTGGTATCAGAGCACTTTCTTGGGAAAAAAACAGTATTTTTTTTTATTTTTTACAATAATTTTTTGGGCGGCGAGTTTGCAGATCATATCTATACATTTTGGTGCAAAATCTACATAATCTAATTGTAGATCTGATTTTTTGGTGAAAAAATACCTAATTTGAAAAAAAAAATCAGCTGAATCAGAGTCCGAATAACGGAGATATCGTTGATTTAAAAATTCGTTGTGTTGCAGACATTTTTCAGGGCAACGAGTTTGCAGATCAGATCTGTATGTTTTGGTGCAAAATATATATAATATAATTGCAAATCTGAGTTGTTGGTGAAAAATAATCAGAGTTCGGATGAGGGAGATATCGCTAATTTAAAAATCAGTTGTGTTCCAGACATTTTTCGGGGCAGCAAGTTTGCGGATCATATATGTATGTTCTGGTGAAAAATCTGCAGAATCTAATTGTAGATCTGGGTTTTTTGTGAAAAATACCCAATTTGAAGAAAAAAAATCAGCCGAATCAGAGTCCGGATGTGGGAGATATCACTGATTTAAAAATCAGTTGTGTTGCAAACATTTTTCAAGGCGGCGAGTTTGGAGATCAGATCTGTATGTTCTAGGGAAATATTTGCAAAATCTAATTGTAGATATGAGTTATTTGTGAAAAAATACCCAATTAAAAAAAAAAATATCGGTTGAATCGGAGTACAGATGAAGGAGATATCACTAATTTAAAATCAGCTCTTTTTCAGAAATTTTTGTGACAGAGGGACAACTACAACACGAATCTAAAATTCCAGTGCCTGTATCAGAATTTGATGAAGATGTACAAATTTGATGGCTTTGAATAAAAAATATGGGTAGCACAAATGGAACAATATTTCACCTTGAATCACATCGTAGATGACGAAACTAGACTAAGTGTGGCAGCCATTTACTTGGACCAAGAAAGATGGCAATGGTGGCAGTGTCATCAAAAATTCTATCCAAGGAAAATTACTTGGCAGATGTTCGCAAAATCCATTTGTGACCACTTTGACCCTAAATCTAATTTTTTGGGTCCTCTTACTAAGCTCAGACAGACAAGTACACAACCTAGCAAAGATTTTATTTTTACATGAAAGAAGGAAACCAAGAAACCTAAAGGGATATTTTTTGCTAGTATCTCCTTATTGCAGGTTCATGGATGTATTCAGAAGGAGAATATCATTGTGTCTATAAATCCTAGTTGCAAGCATAATTTAATCAATGTTAATTTGGCAAAAAAATTGCAAGTTCCAACAAAAAACATTGAAAACGCACAGGTTGATGATGAGGATGTTCAAGTTTATAAGGATTTGCAGCTTTCTATGGATAAGTATGTGTTGCATTTTGATTTTTATATTTTAGATATGGATAACATGGATGTTGTTTTGGGATGTCCTTGGATGGAATCTGTGGGTACTTTCAATATTAATGTGCAGAAAAATTCATGAAACTCTGGTATAAAAAGAAGAAAATAACATTGCAGGATATTTCTATTAAGACCCACGCAGAGACTATGGAGGTAGAAGCACAAAGCTCTAATGACACTTACACATCAGATGATCATCCTTTGATGGTTGACAATCAAACACAAACATCAAACCGGGTACCAAAAAAATAGGTAGTGTCCAAGGAGGCTGAAGCAGAAAAGGTTACATGTACCGATACATTAGATGAGGACTTAGTGGTTGAAGTAATATTGGAAGATAATAAACAATAGTACGCACCAAAACATGTACCAGATACCAATCAGCCTCCATTAGGTTTTGAATTAAAGAAAGATACACCGTTGGTTAACACTTTAGCATATCACCACCCACATCACCCCGCAAGAAAACAACCAACAAGATGGCAACGAATTAGCCACAAGGACAACAACCCCCGCATGATAGATAGAGATAAGCAATGATCCACCTACTACACATCAACACAGAAAAGCCACCGGGGTCAACATCCATCTCAAGCGAGCGAGGCACCATCTGGTGTTTCCCAGAAAACTAGTGTCTTTTTAATCGACTAGCCCTCTAGGATTGGCAACCATCTTAGAAACAAACAGTTTAAAGAAATTTGTGATTTCCTCTATGTATGATAGATAAGAGAGAGGCAAAGGAACCAACCTGGATCTTCCGCTTAACTCCTTGCTTGATCTCTCTCCCCCTTGACAGAGCTTGCACCTCTTCTCCTACTTATCCCACTTAGAGAATACCTGTAGAAACAAAGTAACAAAACACCATCAAAGCATCTTGATCTATTATATCATAAGCATTGCAGAATCAGAAATACAATGAACATACAATAGCATTCACAAATACACAATTGTATGGAGGAAAACTCAAAGAACTTTATTAAAATAGAAGGGAGAATTACAACCCAGATGTCTGATCCAGCATCATCCTCCCAGCATCAAAGCCATCTTCACCTCATGAAAAGCAAGATCACCCAACAATACAATGCTCTTTCTAAGATATAAACTATTAGCACTTCCTTACAAATTACAAAATTCCAGCCCCTAGATCTCTGAGATGAGGGATCCATTTATATATGTCTGCAAGGGTGTGAGTCATCTCTGGGTTTCTGATTAGTGTCATTCCACTTGTTGTTTCTGGTTCCACTTAGAGATTTCTTGGATCTCTTACTCATCCCTGGGTGAATTCAGAGAAACAAGTGTCATAGGAGAAGTTTCTAGAAGATTCCATGAGCATCCACTTAGCAAACTGTCTCGGACATTTTTCCATTCTCGCTCATTGCACCCCAAAAAAGGCCTCTTTAGTATGCATCGCACCTGGCTAGTGTAGAAGTCACTATGCATCGCACCCTAATAATGGAGCTTTGAGTATGGTCCAGTTCAGGCCAGTTTTGGATGGTTTTTCAGGGGGAACTTTTGGGGAATGATGTAATCAGTTGACCATGATCTTTTAGGGTATGAAACAACAATTTTAGGGGTTAAAGAGCCCTAGTTTATCAACATATACGATTAGGGTTGAAGTGCCCAAATATGTCTATAACAGTTTCCCCCTAAAGCATGAAGTTGTAAATCTTTGATGTCGAGTGAAATGCTTTAACATGAGGATCCGAGGTTTCGACACTGGAAGGTGACCTGTATAAGATACAATACAATACGTCATCATCATATAATTTTCATGATCTAGCTGAGGCAGGAATTCCCATGCTCAGCTTTATAAATTCATTTCATGTACATAGAACAAATAATCGTCTGCAGTTGCAGACTGGTGATTCTTCATATGTAGGGTCATCGTCCCTGGATTGGATGACCATCTATGCAGCTTCTGTGTACATTTGATGTATTTATATTCTTGAATATATCTCAACCCGGATGGATGAAACTAGATCCGGGGTCTTCAAACTCGTTCAATCTTCGCTCGATGTACAATTCGATCCATGTGAAAAGATGTTTTGAAGTCGAACATGGAAAGACATCGCCTGATTACCAGCCAATAATATGAGCTGTTAACAGACGCGAGAGGAATCATCGATAATGATAATGACCCTCAAGGTACTACAGTACAATTCACGTGGTGTGAAGATATGATCCGATGTCGAACACCACGCAAAATATTTCGGTTGAAGGCCATTGATGTCAACCTATCGCCAGAAGTGAGAAACTTTCCATTAAGGCATGCAAGCTTCAAAGTACTAAAAGGGTTGTTTCTAAGTCAACTTCTCGGATAATGAGCTGATGTCGACAAGAAGTGACCCGTTGTAGGAGGGCCTTAATGTATCCCACATCTACGACACGAAACGAAGAAAATGATTTTTTGGAGGTGAAAACAATCGATGACACAAGGTTCAGGAACGACGGTCATGAAAAATGGAGGTTGAAGGTATTACAGTGGATGAGACATTAACTGGATGGTGAATTCTCAACTAAATGACTTCTCTTGAACATATCGGCGACATTGAGATGGATTGGTAGCGTTAACCTCGAAAATGGATGGTGTGAAAGACCAATGGTGAAATGACTAGTGAACGGAATAACCCAACCCAACTTAATCATGGTGATGGAGTGAAAGTATCATGTTCAAGAGAGACCTGCTACCATAAAATTCTTCAAGTTTTCTTCCCTTTTTCCCCAGTCATTGCAGACCAGCACCTCTTTATTTTTTTCAAGCTTGAGGAGGATAAAATATGCTTGTTCTATAATTTTCCCTTTAGGCAAACCTGTCGCTATGTTCTTAGCGAGTCTAGCGACAATGAAACTCATTGTTGTCTTGGTGGACAAGTTTGTCACTATTGTTTTAACGATTTTAACGACAAGGATAACTTGGTCCATTTCATTTTTAGAGAGTTTGAAAAGGGATGAAAAGGAAACTCTAGTAGTTTTTTTTCGTAGCATAATCCCTTAAGTCTGAAAAATATTAAAATAATACAAAATGGATGACTTTTCAATCACTTTAGCGAGTCGAAAAAGACAAGTGCTCGAATTTTTTTGTGAGATAATCCCTCAAGTCCGAAAAGTATTAAAATCTATATGAGAGATGGCATTTTCAATTACTTTAGCGAGCTGGAAAGGCCAATAGCTCAACGATCTTTTCATATTTAATGAGTCTAAAAAGGGTTTAAAGAGGACTTGTTTTTGAGGAACGAGTGGTGTCTAGGGTAGAAACTGGTTCCAGGTAAGTTTGGAACTTCTCAAAACATGGTGATGTGAAGAGGTTGGCTACAGGGAAAATTTTAAGAACCCCCCCTAAATTTATAAATATAATAAATGGGCGAATCTCCATGGTATATAGGAAAAATGGAAGGCGATTTTATCAATAATATAATATGTATATATAATTTTTTGGCGAATCTCTCACCAGGCATGGCGAATATTTTACTCAATTATAAAATCTTGTAAGATCTTGGCGAGTCTTTCACTAAATAATAAAACTTTGTATGGATCTAAGACTATAGAATTTCCCCTTTAAATAGACTATGCTCACATGAATACCATGGTATTACCATGGGTCAATACCATGGGTTATCATAAACCTGGAGCTTAAAAATTACTATTAGTAACTTATAAAAATTAATAAAATTAATAGTTTATTTTTATTTTAACCAAGCTAAAATGTTTAACCTACATTAAATTACAACATCCATTTTTACTCTTGACCAAGCCCCAAGAGGATCAAATATTTTTTCACTCTATGCTAGTTTGCATATCACGATATTTGATACCCCTCGGGGGTTAGTAGATCCAGAGTAAAGATGGATGTATGCTGGTTTAATTCCCCCATTTAAACAGGCTACATTCTAGGTGAAAACCATGGGTCAATACCATGTGCCATATAGAACGAGGGTTATGGACTAAATATAAAAAGAGGTTTTATTTATTTACCATACGTCTAGTTTATTTATATTTTTATTTATTTACCATACCTTTTGAGTAAGTATAAAAAGATGTTTTATTTATTTACCATACCTCCACTTTACTTATATTTTTATTTGTTTACACCAGGTGACTTATGGAGTAAATATAAAAAATGTTTTATTTATTTACCATACCTCTTTTATAAATATGGTATTTGGCCCATAGGATTCACTTAAATAAAACCTATTCTTGAAAATCGGCGAATGGATTCACTTAAGTAAAAACTATTCTTGAAAATGGGCGAATGGAAGGTTGTAACTCTTAATTTCAAGGGCTAAATTTACCTTTTTTACCCTCTCCCTTAAAATAAGGTGGGCTATTTGAGGTGATTTGTAAAAATGTACTATGATACAAAATATTCGCCCACTAAAAATTTAAAACCCCTTAATTTCGCCAAAGGGCGAACATTCGCCCCTAAAATTATCCTTGGTTGGCTAACAAGACCACTCATTGTAGATGTTCCTCAAAAGGGTAAACAATCAAGTGGAAGTGTATGATCGGCCAAAAGAATGGAGGTGTGGCAGGAACACAACCATGGCTCAAAAGGTTGATGTAATGACAATCACAAAGGTTATTTACCAAAGGTAGGTTCATTTTTTAATGAGCTTGAACTCTGGGGGAACATATGCTCTGTGTGGGTGTGGGTTAATTCCTTAATGAGCTTGAACCTTGCAGAAACTATGCTCAGTGGTGGATGCGAGTTTAATTTTTAGTGAGCTTGAACCTTGTAGAAACTATGCTTGGTAATCTTTTCATTTCTATGCAAACTCAAAACTAAAAAGCAAGAAACAACAAAGCTAAAAAAGCTGAAGAACTACTAAGGTTAGGTAGGATGGTTTTCATCAGCAGTTAGACAAAACACTTCCTTTTCCTCATCTGCATTGTAGATGAAGGTGAATGGTGGTCGAACCAATAACCTAACCTAAGAAGCTAAACAACTAAAAAGCTAAAAAGCTAAAAAAAACTAGAGAATGAAAAAGAAATGAAAAGTTTGCATGCCCCTAGCATGGTGAAAAATATAGTCTCTAGTAACCATATGGAAATCACTGTGGTTAGGTAGGACGGTTTCGTCCGCCAAATAGACAAAATACCTCCCTCACTTCGTCTGCCAAATAGACAAAGTTGAATGGTGCCTCAGACCGATCACATAACCTACAGGGAAACTTATCTTTTTAGTTGGGTTTGTCCGCCAAATAGACAAGGGTGCATGGCCCCTAAGCTTCATTTCATTCACCAGACTACTCGCAGTAATTAGGTGGACGGAATGAAGGTTGAAGAGACACTGTGGATATAAAAGCACCATTTAGGGATGATGTTTAACTTGGAGCTATGCTTGAACCGAGAAATGAACGTTGGTCAATGGTGACAATTTTGCCTTCAAGCAGGAAACACATCTTTCGAAAGAGTGTTGAAACAATAGCTTCCATGTTATAAACATAGTCACGTCCAAGGAGTAGATTGTAATCTAGCGGTCCTGGGACTACCATCACGTTCAGGTGAATGGTTTTCCGTCGCAAAGTTACCGGTAACTTAGGAAGCATCCCTAACAGTTGACTAGTTCCTTTGTTAAAGCTTGACAAATTCTGTGTAATAGGCATAAGTGATGGTGAACCAAGTGCTTTCCAAGATGTTGAGGAAAGGATACTCACTGATGCACCCTCATCTATGATAGTGCCTGACACGATAATTTTGTAAACTTGTACTGTGATCCCGAAAGGTACATAAGAAGGAAGGTGAGATCTCGTTAGTCAATTCCAATCAAAGGAAGCAATTAGACTGCTTGGAGGGGGTACCAAATAAACGGGTGAAATAACCCCTTGAGTAGCGGGAACTGGGGGGTTCTCTTCCTGTTGTGAAGGAATAGGTAGATTGCCCCCAAGTTCATTAGACTCTAAAGTAACAAAAAGAATTTGAATAGTATCGTTCTCACTCTTTTCAAGGAGGATATGATCTTCTGAAGGTAAAACTAGGTCGACTGCCATCTCGACCTGTTGACTTTGGTCCGGTATGGACTCAGAAGAATCACTTTCAACGATAGGTGTTTTGATCGACGTTTTAGTTAAGTCAATTGGATTTTCAACTAGTAAAGGACTTTGGAAGAGTTTCTTGTATCCAGTTGGAAGTCGCTGCGGTGAAGCAGGACGATTATGCAAGACTCTCTTGGCCTCATCCAAAAAAAGACAACGGGGAAGGGTATGATCCCCTTCACATAATGTACATGGAATTTTGACCCTTCTTTTATGTCCGCTATTAGTAGTTGATGGTGTGCTATCAACATGATCACCAAAGGTTGACGACATTGGCTGCGGCGAACGGGGGGACCATTCTCTCAAGATCCAAGGAATGCACAGAAATTCTCGATCAAAATGGTCTCCTCTACAAATTATGCATGGAGATAGAGGTTTGGAAAGCTTAGTGTACATTTTTTCACTAGATGTTGCATCCAAATCTATGGTTGTTTGGTTGCCCCCTTGCTGAATTGGCTTCTTCTTCTTCTCCTCACCTTCCTTCTTCTTCTTAGCCTCTTGGTTATTAGCATCACTACTTTCACCAAGCGAAGAGGAAGAAGGGGAGGGAGAAACAAACGAAGAAGAAGGCGAGGGGTCAACCTTAGCATCAATTGGATGCTAATTTGATTGCTGAGGAATCATGTTATTTTTAACCACAAAGGTCGAGAACAGCCATACTTGTAGGCGAATAGTAAGTCTTGGAAGGGAAAAAGTGGCCATATGAGGGGCACCAATATTTCCCCAATATGAAAAAGGACTAGGATTCCCCTCAAAATGGATTCCATGATTGGTGGACTCCATTATCTCAACCTAAGATCAACGAAGGAACAAGGATGTTATTTCGAATTAATAAATTTTAATGACGCTTTGACACAACTTTGCTTTTTCAATTTTTAAGAGTCGATAAAAAGCTAAAGATGACTCTACTCCCCTTCAATTTTTAATGAGCCTGAAGTGACAAGTGCTCAGATGGACCTTTTCTTTTAGAGAGCCGAAAAATAATGAAAGTGACTACTCTAGAGATTTAGACAGAGGGATTACCAAACCAATCGCAAAACTGCAATATACACATTGGTGATAAATTAAAGAGAAATTACCAAGGACTTATGTACGACAGTCAATCTTCCCGAATGTTGTGTTCAGTGCATTGTGATCGATAGGGCGACAGACACAACTTCCTATGGATAAAGGATATAAGCCTATTGTGGTCTCCCAATATATACGCGACGGTACGGGGAGCACAAGTCTGTGCTAGCACTTGTTGTATCAAGGAGGAGGAATCACCCAACCTTCAATGAAAACGATAGTTACTAGATTTTACGCCACCAGAGCACGTCTCTAGCCTAGACCTCTAGATGTGTTGTGTTAGGTTCCAAAGCGTTGTTAAGTTCATTGAAATTTATTTTAGAGTTGATCTTGTTTAAAAGTTTTCCTTTCAATGGTTCACCACGTGATGTAGATTTAAAATTCCTAAATATGTAGTCTACAATGATAAACAATCGTTGTTTATTTTGATCAATAAAAATCCTAGCTATTTCAGAAAGAAGATTATGATTTCCTTCAAACAAAGAGCAAAGAGCACACACTAAATGCACTTTTCCTAAATCATTTTTCGCACACAGTCTAAATGCAAATGAAAATGCATGTATTTGTTTTTTCATTCCCCTTAATGTGAAAAATGCCAAAAAGGAAAACTAAGTAGAGCAAAGATCTGAAATATTTTTACTCAAAGCAACATTTCAACAATTTCTTTTTCAAAATACAAAGGAAGACTAAACGACACTTTTCAATTTCGAATAGAAAATTCTTTCGAAACTTAAAATATCAACAAATAAAATCAAATACATGACAAAAATTTCAATTGACTATCCGCGGAAGGAAGACTCAACGACACTTCTCTTTTTGACACAAAACGACAGTTACGACACTTTTTGTACCAAAACGGCAGTTTGATTTAAGCATCTTTTCGAAAAAGGATCGTAAATGATGGACAAATACATAAAAACATTTATGAATCATAATCAATGGAGGCTTATCTATCTGATGTAAGGGGGCTTCAGTAATGAGGTACTGTTCATAAGTAGAAAAACAACTAAACAGAGCTGAAAACAAGGACAAAAACCCCAAATTTCAAGAAGGGAAATAGGCTCAATCACATCGCACATGGGCTTCACAGAAACAAGGTTGCATCGCATTTTTCAAACTCAGGAGGTGCGATGCATACTGGTAGATAGTGATAGATAGTGCGATAGGCCAAGGAGCGCAACTGAGATGGGTCTTGGCGCAAATTTGCAACTGATTTCAGTGAGTTAAGCTGAGCTATGATAGACAGTAAAAAGAAAAGTATAAAGGTATCATCTTGAGAGGTTATTGAGCTACCACAAGGGCATCTAGAATTTTTGTAAGTCAGATGTTCAGTTCATAAACTAAACTAGAGATTGACTGAAGTAGCATTCATCTACTATGCAATTGCAGAGCAAGAGCAGTTCGAAGTCTATCTGGCTAACTTCAAGCTCCGTCTATAGTTTATAAAACAAACAACAATAACCAACAAACATCTATTTGTCACCTAACGGAGTCACCATTTTGTTCCCAGGAAAACTAGTGTCTTTTCGATCAACTAGCCCTCTAGGATTGGAAGCTATCCTAGAAACAAACAGTTTAAAGCAATTTGTGATTTCCTCTATGTATGATAGATAAGAGAGAGGCAAAGGAACCAACCTGGATCTTCCGCTTAACTCCTTGCTTGATCTCTCTCCCCCTTGACAAAGCTTTCACCTCTTCTCCTACTTATCCCACTTAGAGAATACCTATAGAAAAAAAGTAACAAAACACCGTCAAAGCATCTTGATCTATTATATCATAAGCATTGCAGAATCAGAAATACAATGAACATACAATAGCATTCACAAATAACAACATTCACAAATACACAATTGTATGGAGGAAAACTCAAAGAACTTTATTAAAATAGAAGGCAGAATTACAACCCAGCTATCTGATCCAGAATCAGCATCCCAGCATCAAAGCCCTCTTCACCTCATGAAAAACAAGATCACCAAACAATACAATGCTCTTTCTCAAATATAAACTATCAGCACTTCCTTACAAATTAAAAAATTCCAGCCCCTAGATCTCTCATATGAAGGATCCATTTATAGATGTCTGCAAGGGTGTGAGTCATCTCTGGGTTTTTGATTAGTGTCATTCCACTTGTTGTTTTTGGTTCCACTTGGAGATTTCTTAGATCTCTTACTCATCCATGGGTGAATTCAGAGAAACAAGTGTCATAGAAGAAGTTTTTAGAAGATTTCATGAGCATCCACTTAGAAAACTGTCTCGGACATTTGTCCATTCTCGCTCATCGCACCCCACAGAAGACCTTTTCGGTATGCATCACACCTGGCTAGTGTAGAAGTCAGTATGCATCGCACCCTGACAGTGGAGCCTTGAGTATGGTCCAGTTCAGGCCAGTTCTGGATGGTTTTTCAGGTGGAACTTTTGGGGATTGATGTAATCAGTTGACCATGATCTTTTAGGGTATGAAACAACACTTTTAGGGGTTAAAGATCCCTAGTTTATCGACATATAAGATTGGGGTTGACGTGCCCAAATATGTCTATAACATTTGGAGCGAGGGTTCACCTTTCTCTTGGATGGATAGATGCACTTGCATGGTACTACTGGACTAGTCTTTTGAGTAGATCTTATTATTTGTGTTCTTCGTATGTTTCGGGGAAGAAAAATGTTAAGGGGGGTGGAATGTAGTATACCTAAGGGGTATAATATGGGGTACAGAGGGAGGTACCCAAAGGAATAATGTAATAATGGGATGGGCCATAGTAATAAATAAGGTGGTTAACCTGTATCATGTAAGGGACTGATGAGCCCCAAATTTGGTAACATTTTGGGCTCATTTGGCCTAACTACCCTTGTTCAATCCTTCATTTTTCATAACTTATGCATTATTTTTTAGTATGTTTATGTCATTTGTACGAATAAGGGTAGTCACTATTCCTAGGTGGCTAACACGTGCTCATTTCAGGATTTTTTGACACATGTTGAAGCAAAACCAAGCAGACCTGGGCTAGGAGACAGCCAAGCTTGGGTTGAGGATTCATAGGGGGGTTTTCTATGGCATTAAATAGCCTCCCTCAGGATCTTCACCCCCAACTCTGAGCTCCAAAGGCCACCAAAACCGGATCTAGAAGGCAGCCAAGCAGATTTCTTGGAAGGAGCTGTTCACTCACAGTTTGGGCAGCCAAGTCCCATAGATTTAGGAGGCCAGCTAGGGCCTCGTAGTGTATAAATGTTAAGGCTTCAACCTTCGAAAAGGACTTTTGAAAAACTCTTGCATATTCTGCACTACGTGCTGCTAGCTCTGTTTTGTTCTTTTGTAGCCATTATTGGCATAACTCTTGACTTATGATTATTTTTTGATAATGGGAAGCAGTCAGATTTGATATCAGCTCTGAGTTTTTTATAGGAGCCATAGCTCTTGGGGTTGGGCCCAACCTGAGAGCCTAGGGCCTCCTTCTTTGTATTGTTATCTTTCCTTTCAGCACTGTGATTTTCCTTTTATGCATTTGAAACGAAGTTTGTTGAGCTAGATTCAGTTGTGTTGGTTAAGTAGGTTATTGTTGAGGAATAGGATTACTTCAGATGTGTGGAATAGATTGATAAGATAAATATTGATAAAGCTCTAGAAGAGGGTTGCCTGCACTCTCAGTTTCACCTCACCCTTATTGGATCAGGGGCTGGAACTGTGGAACCGGTGCTGCTCAACAAAAACACTAGTTTGCTTGACCATGCAATCGTTGGTGTAATGTTTTCATTTGTAGAAGTTAGTCATGCGTTCAGACCTTTTTAGATGTTTCTTTGATTAAGTGTTGTACATGGTTCTCTTTGGAAATAAAGTTGTTGTTCATTTGTTTCATTGACCGTTTAGATAGATTAGCTAGGATTTTGATTGTATGCAGGATTTGGTTGATTCAGTTAAGTACACACCGTGCAGGACCTATCCATCGTTCTCTCATCCACCTAAGCTTCGTCCAGGACAGCTGCTCCATCTCTTAGTTAGCTTCTTCATCTCACAACTACTCTTCTGTCCACGTAACCCTACCTTCTTGCTCTTCCATTGCCTTAGCCTTCCTTAAGACAAGTTAGCTCTCCACATCCTCTCATCACTTCATCCATCAGTCACTGGGTCATCTCAGACCCCTACCCTACCTCCCTATCCATTCATGCATCCTCTTTCACTCACCCATCTTCCAAAATCCAATGTTAGAACATCCTGTAGAAATTTCTGAACATCCTGTAGAAATCCCTGAAACATCCTGTAGAACCCCTGCAGACTTCCTGTAGAAGCTCACAAGTGAGGTTGCTGGATAGCCAAACTTGGTGAAACTCTCTGGAAGGGTGTTAGGGACTCCTTAGACCCTCTCTGAACCTTCCCAACCTTTTCCAAGCATTTCTCCTCCTTGATCCACCCCTGCACAGTAAAAATCCAGTTAAAAGTACATGTACGATAATTTTGATAACGTAATCAAAAATAAAAAAAGATGTGTTCTTTAGATAGAGATAGCATAGGCATGTGCATTTTACCTTTGTAGAAGTAATGGCATCTTTTTCAATAGTTTGCATCCTCTCCTTTGCATCAGTAGGACTAGCTGGTATAATTAGGGTTTGCTAGCGTTTATGTTACTCTTTGACTTTCAGTTTCTTTCTACAAGTAGATTAGCTTCCTTTGAGTTAGCTTCCATCCATCAGGTACAAAGCTTCTTCTAAGAGCTCATAGAAGTTGGCTTGAGCCCCTAGTGGACTTGTGCTAGCTGACCAAGTGACAGCTACGGCAAGAGCTAGTACTTGTGCATACAGCACTGTCGCTTCCAAGTTTGTTACGAACTACCTGGTTGATAAGAGTAAAGAAGGGAGTCCCAGGAGTTGCAGCATTATTGCTGCAATACTGGAGCCCACCATCTTTTTGGCGTCGTTTCCAGGGAAGCGTCAGAGTATTGGTGATTGTTTCTTTTCTTCTATTTTTCTACACTCGCCTTCTGCTAAATAGTTTATTTCATTTCCATTCTGCAATTTCATTTCCACAAAAGTAAAATAGATATTTCCTGCTTTCATAGATTAGCAATTTCAATTCTGCAAGCGTAGACTAGCATTTCATTCTTGCAATTTCATTTGAGCAACGTAGCTTAGTCCTTTCCTGCTTTCATTTCAATTCCGCATCTTCATTTCAGCAAGATAGCTAGTTGCAGTTCAATCTATTTTAGTTTTGCAGGTACAAGCAGAAAAAGCCAAAAGCAATCAAAAGCCTTTCCATTTCATGCCTTGTAGGAACAGAGATAAAACCAGCAAATTCTTACCCAACACCCCCACCACTTCACTGAGTCACCCTTCTCTCTTCTTTGGTGACAGTGATCCAAAAGAACCTGTAGGTGAGCCTCCTGAGACATACGAAGACCCTATACCAGAAGAAGAGTTAGAAACCATCCCACCTGAAGCCATGGCTGAAGATGGAAGAGAAGATGAGAGAATAGAAGGTGCCTTTCCCATCCAAGAGACCAATGGAGACATGAAAATGAAAAACATAAGCCCCTTCGCTTTACCTCACTTCCATGGATTGACTACTGAAGACCATGATACCTTCTTGTTTGAGTTTGTTGTCCTTTGCCGAACCTATGACTATACAGAAGATGAGCAAAAACTGAAACTCTTTCCCTCTACCCTCAAGGATGTAGCATTACGTTGGTTCATGGGATTACCTGGAAACAGTATCACCACTTGGGCTCAGATGCAGTAAGCTTTCAATACCAAATACCAGGACTACTGTAGGTCCAAGGAAGCCAAGGGAGAGATCTTTCGGATGACCATGGGAAATGAGGAGTCTTTAGAAGATTATGAGGAAAGATTCCAACTTAGCTATAAACGGGCCAGGTGCACACTTGACCCTGAATCTCTCAAGTTGGTCCTGTTCCGAGGAGTCCCTGAAGACCTCCAAGATACCCTTCACATGCTAGCTGGAGGAGACATCTACCAACTACCTTACGAGGATATAAAGACTATGTTTAGAAACCACTATAGGGCAGCCCGGAAAAGAGGTAGGGGAAACCCCCTTTCAGCTAGTGCTACTTTCTCCAAGCATGAGTTTGTTAATCAGCTGGAGGACCTCAAAAGTGAGGTGAGACAGACCATTTCCATGCAACTTGATACATTCTGAATCCAACAAAAGAAAGAGGAAGCTGAGAGGGCTTTGGCCATCTTCTGTCCTAGGTGTACAAGGAAGCACCCTAAGAACGAGTGTCCCTTACACTCAGTAGAGGTATGCTTTGTTTGTGAGGAGGACCACCCCACAAACCAATGCCCAACCTTACCTGGGTTTAAGGCCATGTACCAAGGAACTGAGGCACCCACTGAACCTCTCTACTTCCTCAACCAAAGAAGGCTACATGGACCTAGACCTTACCAGCAGGGGATGCAAGGGACATCCCAAGCCTATTATAGCCCCAACCAATCTGCTCATATGCCTTCTTGGGGTCCCCCTACTCATCCTCCCTGGTCTGTTCCTCCTCTATGGTCTTACCCACCTCAATACCATACTCAGCGCACTACTCATTCGTTTCACTCACATCTCCAGCCACAGCCTCAGTGGAATGCACCTCAACCGGGGTGGAGGCCCCAGTACAACACTCCTCCCGCCATTTTACCTCCACCACCAGCTCAACCACAACCATTACCTCCTGCTCCTCCGAGACAACCCAAAATGCCTGCTCAACCGAACCCGAACCCCAACAACCGACAGGCCCAGCAGGTATATACTGGGGAAACAACCTGCCCTACCTATGCTTTGGAGATCTAAGAGATCAACCTGTGATCCGGAAAGACTCTTCCAGATCACCAACCTCCTCCCCTAGAGAACGAGGAAGATAAACAAGAAAGTGAACCCAAGACCACTCCATCCTTTCTTGAGAGACTAACAGTAACCACACAACCCGACCCAGAGAAGAAGGAGCTTCTGGGAGAACTCAAACAGTTGTGTGTGAGAATACCACTTCTCCAAGCCATCAAATATGTACCGATATACAACAAATTGGTTAAGGAAAAGTGTTTCAGGCACCCAGGCAGGCGAAAAAGAGATGCCTCAACCATTAATGTCATAGGACAACTGTTTGAGCTTATGTTGGGGCAAGTAATCTGTCCAAAGTATTTGGATCCTGGGAGTCCTGTAGTTGATGTCCACATCAATGGCACCATCATACCCCACACTTTGATTGATTTAGGGGCTGCCATTAATGTGATGACCAGGGATACCATGCTCAAACTCAACCTTCAAGGTTCCTTAAGGAAGACCTCGACAGTCCTGCAGTTGGCAGATCACTCCACCGTGACTCCCGAAGGGATTGTGGAGGATGTCTTGGTCTCTGTTAACTCTTGGGAGTATCCTCTGGACTTCTTGGTTCTTCAGCCAAAGGCAAAGCTTACCGGATACCCCCTTATTTTGGGAAGACCTTGGCTAGCCACTACGGATGCTTACATAAGCTGCCGAGCAGGAAACATGACCATCAAAAATGGTCCTATGTCCAAGCATCTAGTCCTATACCCTCCTGCCCAACCTTTATTAGAGCATGACTTACCACTTTGGTTGGAAGAAGGAGAAGAGGATGAGGTGTACTCTGCACCCTTGTGCACCTTAGAGACCACCAGCGGAGGTCCTCAAACTGAGGATGATTTGATTGAGACCTTGATTCAGAATCCACCTCCCAGCGCATTGTCCTTAGAGAAATTGGTGGAAGATACTCAAGCTAGCACCTTAGTGGACCTTTGTGTGACCGATCCACTCTCTCCCAGGGTCAAAAATGTGGAGTTTGGCCCCGAGAGAACGTTAAATATCAGCTCCTTCCTATCTCCTTCCCAGGAAAAGGAGCTGTATAGTCTGTTGGCCAGTCATCTAGATGCTTTCGCTTGGAGCTATAAGGAGATGAAAGGAGTCCACCCTTCGATCTGTACCCATCACATCTACATCAAAGAAGATTGTAAACGGTCAGGCAACCTCAGAGGAGAATGAATCCAGCCCTTAAGGACATTGTCAAAGAAGAATTGCAAAAACTGTTGGATGCAGGATTCATCTAGCCCATCTCGGATAGCGAGTGGGTGTCCCCTCTGGTGTTGGTACCCAAGAAAAATGGAAAGTGGAGAATCTGTGTGGACTACCGAGAACTGAACAAAGCCACCAAGAAAGACCACTTTCCTCTGCCTTTCATAGATCAAGTGTTGGATGGGCTAGCGAGGAAGAAGTTTTTCTCTTTCCTAGATGGGTTCAGCGGGTATAACCAGATCCAAATCAGCTCGGAAGACCAAGATAAGACCACCTTCACTTGTCCTTGGGGTACCTTTTCTTACCGAGTCCTTCCCTTTGGGCTATGCAACGCTCCTGCCACTTTCCAAAGAGCAGTATTGAGCATCTTTTCTGAGCTGGTCCATGATTCGGTGGAAATCTATATGGATGACTTCACTCCCTATGGGTCCAACTTCCAAGAAGCATTGTCCAATCTGACAAAAGTCCTAACCAAGTGCATTGAGATGAACCTGTCCCTTAGTCTGGAAAAATGTGAATTCTTGATGACTGAAGGGACCGTGCTAGGACATACCATTTCTCGCCAAGGATTGTAGGTGGATCCTAATAAAATTGCTCTCATCAAAAAGGTTCCACCTCCTCAGAAAGTAAGATATGTTCGGAGTTTCCTAGGCTTAGCAGGATATTATAGAAGATTTATTAAAGATTTCAGTAAGCTAGCCTCGCCACTATTTGGCCCCTTAGCAAAAGATGTTGAGTTCAAATGGACGGATGACTATCAAAGGGCTTTGAATGAATTAAAGGATAAGTTGGTGTCTGCCCCGATATTAAGAGGTCCAAACTGGGCCCTACCTTTCCACATCCACACTGATGCCTCGAACAAAGCCATAGGGGCAGCCTTAGGACAGGTTGAACAAAAACTCCCATATGCCATATACGTTGTCAGCAAAAACTTATCCAAGGCAAAACTGAACTATACTGTAATTGAGAAAGAGTTCCTGGCCGTGGTCCATGCCCTGAACAAGTTCCGACACTACATCACTGGCTATCAAACATTTGTACATACTGATCATGTTGCAATTAGATATTTAATGAATAAACCAGATGTGAATGCTCCTATTATTAGATGGTTACTTCTGTTGCAACAGTTTGATTTGACTATCGTTGACAAACCAGGTAAAGAAAATGTTGTTGCTGACTTCTTGTCTAGACTGGATTTACCTGCAGGTGAAGATGGAACAGTGGACGACCAGATGCCAGATGAACATCTGTTTGCTATCTTAGTACTCTCCCCATGGTTTGTTGATATAGCAAACTATCTGGTCTCAGCACAGTTCCCTCCGCATCTATCTTCCAAAGAGAAAAGCAGAATTGTAAGGAAGAGTGCCTCATTCACTTGGATTGAGGGCAACCTGTTCAAACTTGGCCCCGATCAGATCTTAAGGCGTTGTGTAAGGGATGAGGAATTCTTTGACATCCTCCTAACCTTTCATGACAGGCCTTGTGGAGGACATTTTGCAGCCAAGAGGACTGCCTTCAAAATTCTACAGGCAGGCTACTATTGGCCCACGCTTCATCAAGATGTCAAGAGATATATCAGCCAATGTGACCGATGCCAAAGGATGGGGAAGCCAACCCCAAGGGACGAAATGCCTCTCCAACCTCAAGTGACTCTTGAACCATTCGAGAAGTGGGGCATGGATTTTGTGGGTCCTATCAATCCTCCTTCAAGGCAAAGGTCTTACATCATTGTGTGCACAGACTATCTGACAAAGTGGGCAGAAACCAAGGCAATCAAAGCAGCGACAGAAGAAAAGGTGGCTGAGTTTTTAAGAGAAAACATCTTCTATAAATTTGGCTACCCAAGAGAGCTAGTCACCGATCAAGGAAACCAGTTCACCTCCAACTTAATTGAAGATTTGCTTGCTCATCACAAGATCAAGCATAGGACTTCCACCCCCTATCATCCTCAAGCAAATGGGTAGGTGGAAGTCACCAATAGAGCATTAGAAGGGATTTTGACTGAGGTGGTGAGCAGCAGCAGAAATGATTGGGCAGATCACCTGGTTGAGGCCACCTGGGCTTACAACACCACCTGGAAGACCACAACCAGTTTCACACCTTATGAACTGGTCTATGGGAAGAGAGATTTGTTGTCAATTGATTTCGAGTACAACACATTAAGGATGGAAGCTCAGCTGGACCTAGATCTTAGCCATGCCCAACAAGAAAGGTTATTGCAGCTAAATGGGCTAGATGAACACAGAATGCAGGCCCTTCTCCACTCAGAAGTGGTTCAACTTTAGAGAAAGATATGGCATGACTAGCACCTCAATGACAAGCAATTCCAACCAGGAGATTGGGCACTGTTGTATGATTCCAGACACAAGGATTTCAAGGGGAAGCTGAGGAAAAGATGGTTAGGGCCATATGCAGTGGAGAAGTGTAATGATAATGGGTCTGTTCTTATCTGGATCATCGATGAGGAAGCCATCCCCATGCTCGTCAATGGGCATCTTTTAAAGATCTATAGGAAACCTCTTTCGAGGCAAGAGTTCATCAAAACTGTGGAAAAACCAGTGCTCGTCATAGAGAAGGGTTCTGCCTCTGTTTTGGGCATACCCTGAGCATCCAAAAAAAAAAAAATCATGATAAAAAGATCCTTGGGTGAAAACCTTTCTGAGGCTCCCAAGGCAGATGGTAGGGGTGAAAACCTCATTGAGGTGCCCCTGCTGTCTCTCTGAAAAAAATTGGAATAAAAACAAAAAGACCCTTGGGTGAAAACCTCTCTGAGGCGCCCAAGGCAGATACTAGGGGTGAAAACCTCATTGAGGCACCCTTGCTGTCTCCTCAAAAAAAAAAAAAAAAAAAGAGAAAACAACCAAGGAAAATAAAAAAGGAAAAAGAGGCAGAAACAGAAAAATGGGCTCAAGCTTTGGAAATTAATGCAGGTTGCAGGTATTCCATGCAGAAAAGTGTTGGCATTATGGCTAAAGTGTTGTCCTTGATGGCAACCCATTCAGGTGATAGATCACAGTACTCCAAGTCAGCAGCAGAGATATATGATCAGCTATCAAATATTGAAGAAAATAAGGGCTACGCAGGTACACCTTACAGAAGGTGCGTACACGCAGGCCGGTGTTACATAAAGTGCGTACATACTCGCAGTTATCCCGTTCAGGAGGTGCGTACCCCCAGTTCACTTACTTCAAGGTAGAGAAAAGCACACGTGGGGTTTCTTATGTTTAACCCTTGGTATTTAGCCGACGGTATTGTGTTATTATGGTTTTGGCTCGTGGTATTGGTCCATGATTTGAGGAAGAGCTTGCCTATATAAAGCAAAGGAGATCATTTGGCTTGTGCATGCTTGGGTTGAATATCTTATGGGAGTTTGATCTGAAATACTATGATCTCTTGGTGAGTAATGTCTAGATCTATAAGGCGAATCTTCTAATGGGTCGAGATCATCTTGGTGCGAGATCAGATCTGTAGATCTGATAAACTGGGGTATGCTTGAAGTCCGAAAAGCACCTATAACCTCAGGACGCAGGCGCAACACAGTGAAGGTGCGGAGGTACGCGGCACCACAGAAGACGCAGGTGCGGAGGTCCGCGGCGCCACAGAAGGCGCAGCTGCGGAGGTACGCGGCGCCACAGAAGGCGTAGGTGCGGAGGTCCATGGCGCCACAGAAAGCGCAGCTGCGGAGGTACGCGGCGCCACAGAAGGCGCAGGCGCAGAGGTCTGTGGCGCCACAGAAGGCACAGCTGCGGAGGTACGCGGCGCCACAGAAGGCGCAGGTGCGGAGGTCCGCGGCGCCACAGAAGGCGCAGCTCCGGAGGTGCGCGGCGCCACAGAAGGCGCAGGTGTGGAGGTCGTGGTGCCACAGAAGGCGCAGGTGCGAAGGTGCGCGGCGCCACAGAAGGCGCAGGTGCGGAGGTGCGTGGTGCCACAGAAGGCGCAGGTGCGGATCTGCACAGGGATGTGCAGAGAAGCAAAAGACACAGTGCGGAGGTGCGCAGACAGGTAGAAGGTACAGGTGCGGAGATCCGCAGGCTTTGAGCAAGTGGAAGTGCGGATATCCACAGATCTATACCAGTGAAGTTGCGGTCCCTGCTTGAAATTTGTTTTAACTGCCTTTGACTATTCTGCAAGGTTTTGGGTGCATAACTGATGTTTGATTACTGGTATTGAGTTCAGATAGCAGCATGATTAATGACTTATCTTTATGTACTAGATCTGGTTGATAACTCTCATAATATCATTATATGTGTATGGATTTGGTGATATGGGTGATTCAGAAGATTGTTTGATTATGTGCTTCAATGTTGTTTTTGGGTCTAGTATGAAAATTGGATGAAACGTGGCCTTTCAGATTATGTGTTGTGCTTCAGTGTATCCAGTATGAAAATTGATGAAACATGGTACCTGAAGGAGAGAAGATTGTAGGCTGGCGCCTACGTACTAGTATCTAAGCTAGTACAAGAGCTAAAAGAAATCTTTGGAGCATTGTAGCAGGTAGTAGCCTGCGTACTAGTAAACGGATCGACTAGTACAAGAGCAAAGGGGATTGTAGCTCCCGTACTGGTATAAGACTGCACCAGTACAAATATTGTAAAAGGATTTTCTTATTAAGAAGAAGATTGAGATGACTTGCAGCAAGTGGTTTTCTCCCGCATTGGGTTTCCACCTTATGTCATGGTGTTCATGTGTGTGCCTTATGTGTGATGATCTACTTTATGTTACTGCATCTGTTAACTAATAATATGGTCGATAATGTTCTAATGCACTCATTGAAGATCAATTAACTTAATCATAAGAAGTTGTGGAAGTAGCATATATGAATCAGAGTTTGGAAATGAAAAAAGTTTTATTAATGTGATAATACTGATTCACCCCCCCTCTCAGCATTATTTCCAACAATTGGTATCAGAGTAGGTCCTTTGATAGAAGCTTGATCGCTTGAAGGAGATCCGTGGAACAATGGTGTTATCACTGTAAAACTTCCTTAAAAATTTTGGACAACTTACATGGTTTCTCAATTCTTGTATCAGTCATGGTCAAGTCATGGTCAAGTCATTTTTATATTTTAGGGTTAGGTCATAAGGTTAGAAGTCTTTTAAGATCATATCTCTTTTCCAAATAATGTTTGACAGCCTCATTCCATGTTTTAGAAGTCTTACCAGGTGTTTATAAGTCATATCTCACATCATTTTAGAGAAATTTTGAAAGTAGCTACGAAATCACTGAACTAGGCGTTTTCGTAGCGCGCTACGAAACCCCTGTAGCAGCCTGTTTCAGCATAAAAAACTCTGTTTTCTGCTTTTACTAGTCAACTTCTAGAAGGGGTCCTGAGCAGCCGATATCTTAATTTTGCAAAATGAAAGAGGTGTTTCTTCCTAACATGTTGCACTACATAAACCTCTTTCAGTTTCTTCAATTCCATTCTGAGGTGGGAGAAATTTATGGTTAAACTTGCACTATGAAACTGCTGAAAGTCAAGCTTTGTTTTCTGGTTTTAGCAGTCTTTTCAAGATCAGTTTCTGGTCACATGAAAGGGTATTTTAGAATTATGAAGGAGTTTTATCTTCATCAAATCTCCTACTACAATAACCTATCTCAATTTCTTCATAAGTGTTTTCAGTTGGGAGATAATAAGCTTTCTTTGAAACCCGAAATTCAAAGAACGGATTTTTCCTGTTTGACACGTGTGTTTCAAGGATAGATTCTGGACAGATGGAGAAATTTTTTAAAAATCCAAGAGAGGTTTTTGTTCTGAAAAACATGGGCTACAAAAACCTCCTTAAGTTTCGTAAAATGTGTCATGGATGAAGAGATAAAGGCTTTGTCCCACGTGCCAATTTTCAAGGATCTAAACCTAAAAACAGGGAAACATGTTCCCTAATTTCTAGGGTTTGTCATCAGCAGTTGGGTGACCACGTGGGAGGCTTCATAAAATTCGACTTCATGGAGTGTTAGGTGTCAAAGAATGCTTTAAATTTTTAGATAAGTATGTTGTAATCATAATAAGGAGTTACACTCCTAGTTGTATTAGGTCACTAGCACTCCTAGTTAACAGCTAGTTCTAATTAATGGTTGGTTTTATGGTTAGAATAGGTGTCACCGATGGCAAATTCGAATTCTCTTGATGAGGGATGATGGAATCCTAATTGTAAATGCTTTATATAGAGCAAGAGGTCGAATTAGCAAAGGGTTGGAAATTTTATGAAAAGCTTGTATTTGGCCTATGTAAAGACTCATTTCCAGTAATACATGCTTGACTTTACTTCTCAGGATTCATGAAGGATTTGTTATGTTCAGAATATGTGATGTTGTCCTTTTCTTAATTATTACAGTGGTATGGATGTATAATCACTCAAAATTCACTGAATGTTCTCTGACTTCCTGTATACATTTATAAACTGTGTGGCCCCATATGAGTTTATGTTCTGAATGTTTAAATGTTGAATGCCCTGACTTCCATGTAAGGTTGAGTTCATTGTTATTTTGAGGTGTTGTTGACTCCATAAGCCCAACGGATAGTTTTTTTTAATGTGTTTCCACCATTCATATTTCTCACAGTTTTTCTACAAGAGTTAGCCATCTTATCTTTAATCAAAATCATTAACCTATCAAGAGAGAGCCCTCTCAGGTTGAGGAGGCTAAGCCTCAGCCTAAAGGTTGGTTTGAAAGAGTTACATAAGGTCTTCCTGATCAGCAGCCTATCAGGGGCATGATTTTGTGATAACATTTTGGTGCATCTTCCGAGAGCCTGAAGTCTATTCATTCCCGAAATTAAGAGGTTGAACTTCTGAAGGTAGCAGGAGCTTAGACATCTATTTGAGGCTGCAAAACTACCTTGGGGACTCCACACATCGAATAAGAAATTGGAAGGTGACTCCATTGCTAGAAGATCAGTAGCTTGATGAAGTTTCAAGATGAGTTCCACTGCAAGAATGAATGCCAGGTATGCTCCTATGAATTGGTCTCATATCCCTGGTTTTCCAAATCCTATGCCAAAGGTTGATTGGTTAGAGGATCTTCCGATATTCAATGATGAAAAGAAAGACAATGTTGCTCTTCATTTGGTTAGGTTTCATATGCATGTACGCAGTCTTAAGGTTCACTTTCCTGAGGATTGTCTCATGAGGATGTTTATGACCACTTTAGAAGGAAAAGCATGGTCTTGGTATAAAAGTTTGGAAAATGGTTCATTATATTCTCTTGCTGATTTCCATGATGTGCTCTATGACATGTATAAAGAGTGTCATCCCTCCTTATTGCTGGTCAAAGATTTTTGTAAACATTCTACGAGTTTTATTCAATATTTGGAGGATTGTTATGATGATGATGAATTTATGGATGAAGAAATTTTAGAGGCTCTTCATAACAATGCATTTCAACACCAAGAAGAAAGTATAACATCTCATGAAACGCAGCATGAGGATCAGCAGGGGTTTACTTGTGAAAACAATGTTTCATCCTTTGATATGAATGAAAAGATGCAGCAGATTTGTCATTCTTTTGATCATAAAGAATATGAAATTGATTGCAAACAACAAGAAGAAGTACTGGAAAATAACTTTTATAGCCCTCAGGCAGAGGAAAAGGTTGTTCAATTTTGTAATTCCTTGCAGCATCTTACTTCAAATAATGATCACAATAGTGAGGAAAATTACATTGTCTATGAGAATCATGCAGAAAGGCAGTTGGATATCACGTCAAAGGAATTTTGTGTGGCTGAGGATCAGTTGTCTGAAGAGATAGAGTGTTATGATGATCATCAAAATAATCATGTCTTCTTTGACCCTATAAGTGAATACATGGCAAAGCTTTGCACACCAGTATTTCATTTTCATTTGCATTATGAAGATCAGGTACATTATAATTTGATTTGGTCATCTCACTATCATGGTTATTTTGAGGTTGAATGCAGTCAAGAGCCTCCAATATCAGAAAGGACAATTGATTGGCTTTATTGGAAGTTTCATGTTCCTTGAGCTACAAGTGGAGATTGCAGCTGATAGGGTAGGTAGGAATGTGCAAATAAAGCTCAGGGTAGGTTGACTGAGCATCTGTTTCAGTAGGTGCAGTTGGAATTCTTCATTCAGAAATAATTAAAGGCTTGAGGAGCAAATTGGGCAGAAGTTCAAAGTTGTCTTCTAGAGGATGGATAGCAGCACTGGAGCTACAGGTTCCTAATGTACCACAAGGGCACACTATCCCTAGTGGAGCCACTGTTATCACTGTAAAACTTCCTTAAAAAGTTTGGAAAACTTACATGGTTTCTCAATTCTTGTATCAGTCATGGTCAAGTCATTTTTATGTTTTAGGGTTAGGTCATAAGGTTAGAAGTCTTTTAAGATCATATCTCTTTTCCAAATAATGTTTGACAACCTCATTCCATGTTTTAGAAGTCTTACCAGGTGTTTATAAGTTATATCTCACATCATTTTGGATAAATTTTGAAAGTAGCTACGAAATCACTGAACTAGGCGTTTTCGTAGCGCGCTACGAAACCCTTGTAGCAGCCTGTTTCAGCATAAAAAACTCTGTTTTCTACTTTTACTAGTCAACTTCTAGAAGGGGTCCTGAGCAGCCGAGAACTTAATTTTGCAAACTGAAAGAGGCTTTTCTTCCTAACATGTTGCAATACATAAACCTCTTTCAGTTTCTTCAATTCCATTCTGAGGTGGGAAAAATTTATGGTTAAACTTGCGCTACGAAACTGCTGAAAGTCAAGCTTTGTTTTCTGGTTTTAGCAGTCTTTTTCAAGATCAGTTTCTGGTCACATGAAAGGGTATTTTCGAATTTTGAAGGAGGTTTATCTTCATCAAATATCCTACTACAATAACCTATCTCAATTTCTTCATAATGTTTTTCAGTTGGGAGATAATAAGCTTTCTTTGAAACCCAAAATTCAGAGAACGGATTTTTCTTGTTTGACACGTGTGTTTCAAGGATAGATTCTGGACAGATGGAGAAATTTTTTAAAAATCCAAGAGAGGTTTTTGTTCTGGACAACATCGGCTACAAAAACAGCCTTTAGTTTCGTAAAATGTGTCATGGATGAAGAGATAAAGGCTCTGTCCCACATGCCAATTTTCAAAGATCTAAACCTAAAAACAGGGAAACATGTTCCCTAATTTCTAGGGTTTGTCATCAGCAGTTGGGTGACCACGTGGGAGGCTTCATAAAATTAGACTTCATGGAGTGTTAGGTGTCAAAGAATGCTTTAAATTTTTAGATAAGTATGTTGTAATCATAATAAGGAGTTACACTCCTAGTTGTATTAGGTCACTAGCACTCCTAGTTAACAGCTAGTTCTAATTAATGGTTGGTTTTATTGTTAGAATAGGTGTCACTGATGGAAAATTCGAATTCTCTTGATGAGGGATGATGGAATCCTAATTTTAAATGCTTTATATAGAGCAAGAGGTCGAATTAGCAAAGGGTTGGAAATTTTATGAAAAGCTTGTATTTGGCCTATGTAAAGACTCATTTTCAGTAATACATGCTTGACTTTACTTCTCAGGATTCATGAAGGATTTGTTATGTTCAGAATATGTGATGTTGTCCTTTTCTTAATTCTTACAGTGGTATGGATGTATAATCACTCAGAATTCACTGAATGTGCTCTGACTTCCTGTATACATTTATAAACTGTGTGGCCCCATATGAGTTTATGTTCTGAATGTTTAAATGCTGAATGCCCTAACTTCCATGTAAGGTTGAGTTCATTGTTATTTTGAGGTGTTGTTGACTCCATAAGCCCAATGGATAGTTTTGTTTAATGTGTTTCCACCATTCATATTTTTCACAGTTGTTCTACAAGAGTTAGCCATCTTATCTTTAATCAAAATCATTAACCTATCAAGAGAGAGCCCTCTCAGGTTGAGGAGGCTAAGCCTCAGCCTAAAGGTTGGTTTGAAAGAGTTACATAAGGTCTTCCTGATCAGAAGCCTATCAGGGGCATGATTTTGTGATAACAAATGGGAAAGAAGCTTAAGAAGAAAGCATCTAAGAAAAAGAAGTCATCTCAGAAGAACTATGACAGTGGAAGTATCGATTGGGGATTAGGCATAAGAAGCTCTTCAGATTCAAAATCAGATTCAAAATCATTATCAGGTATGAATGTGTTATCCTCTGATGTTCCAGCTATATTTCCTTGTGAAAGAGATGGAAGTGATAGTGAAACTACTGAACTTGCTCTTATGGGTGAACAAGAAAGATATCAAATAGAGGCAGAATTTAAAAGGCTGACAGACAAAATTAGAGATCAACAAGATCTATTGAACAAAAGGGAATGTGACTTCAAAGAAGAAGCTACCAAACTAAAGGCCCTACTAGAAGAAGGAAACAAGGTAAGAAAACTACTCAAGGACAAGGAAGACCAATGTCAAAAATTGCAGCATGAAGTGACATCATTAAGAAAAGAAGTCAACGAAAGAATCACAACCATCAAGAAACTCAAAGATAGATCTAGCTACTATGAAACTCTTGAAGCTACAATCCTCTCACTAAAGGGAGATCTTGAAGAATCAAAGAAGCAGAATGAAGACCTACATCAAGCAATTGAAAAACAAGACAACGAAGTCATCAGCTTAAAATCCCAGCTGGAATGTGCCTTCCAAGTTCGTCAAATGCAGCAGGATCTGAATGAAGAACAAGAAAAGGAGATTCTCAAACTAAGGGAACAAATGGAAGAAGGAAGAAAAGCTGAAGAAGATTTGAAAAAACAATCTCTTGAAAAGGAAGAACAACTTCAGGTTGAGGTAAATATCTTGAAAGGTAAAATAGAAGAAAAGGATAAGGTTTTACGATTTCAAGATAACTCTAAAGTCTTGGATGATATTCTTAGTAGTCAAAGGTCTCCTGCTATAAAGACTGGTCTTGGTTTCCATGAATCGGTTGAAGGTGAATCTAGTTCACAAGGTGAAGCAAGGAACTCTAAAGAGAAATCTAAAGTAATCAAAGAAGAAATAAAAGATCCATCTCATCATCAACCAAGGAAAGAGATTCCTCAAAGAAAATCCTTTACTCCTCCTATGAATAATGTTGAATGTTATGTATGTCATAATCTTGGACATGTTGCAGCTAGATGTAGAAGAAGAAGAGTTCAAGACCATTATGCAGAAATGTCATCTCAATCAAGGTACTTTTATGGATATTGCTTTGCTTGCAATATGTTTGGTCACAAAGTTGCCGATTGCTACAGGAGGAATATGAAACATGTAAGATGTTATGCATGTGACAAGCTTGGACATATAGCTAAGGAATGTAGGAACAAAGTGTGGGCACCATATCAAAAGGAGAAAATGTCATCATCACGCTTGAAGATATGGAGGAAAAAGGAAGTACAATCAGAAAAAGGTAGCACAACACAACGTACAAATGTACCAGAATCAGAGGGAGCTGAAAGTACAAAACTTCAGTGTCCTGAATCTCATATGCAAACTCCATAAAGAGAAGTCGCGTATATACGTGAGTTGGATACTGCACAATCGCGTATATGATTATTTGAAGAAAGGTAGTAGGCAAAGTGAAGTTGGAAATGAATCTGATCAGATCTGGGCATCTGACTAACTGTGGCACATTGGTGAACTACCAATTCGGCCCTAATCAGAAGTACGCAGAGCAGAAGAAGGGGCACTGCGTGGGTACGCAGAGCAGAAGAAGAAGAATTGTGTGGCTACAGTAGAAGTACGCGGCGCGATAGAAGAAAAGGTGCGTATGTACGCACTGTAATAGAAGATTTTTTGCGTATATACGCAGTGTAGCAGAAGGATCTCTGCGGGTGTACGCAAGGGAGAAGAAGGTGAAGTGCGTTGCGACGTAGGACAGATAAAGAAAAACTGCGTACCTGTCTTAAGGCATTTATTGGCTGACTTTTGATAAGATCTGACAAATGGCACCAGTTTAGGGGGAGCATATGTTCTTAATGCATTGTTGGCATTATGGTCCTTGGTGATGATGCTTATGATTCATCTTACTATGGTTATGAGTTGTTCACATGGTTCTTGGATCAGATTTGTGGTTGATTCTCTAATGATGCTTGCATGGAGTCTTTATTGTTCTTGGCACATATATGGATGAGGATTGTTGGCTATTCAAAGTTGCATTGTTGGAGACATGATGATGATGAGATCTTACCTATATGATGATAGGTTTTTTCGTACATATGTTGATTGATGCAGATGCTTCCATTTGATGACTCTTGGTTCATGTAGATCTGGACGGTTATGAATGAGTTGATGCAGACATACCTTGCTGTTGACAGATACTATGAAGCAGATCATACAGTGTTGTTGTTGATGTTTATCTTAGATGATTGGTCTTTACGTAATAGTGTGTCTCTATTGTAGTTATCTCTTCAGGTCATGTAACGGCCTATGTTTCCCCACTATGCCTGGGATGAATGATGTTATCATATGTAAATTTTTGTATCACCGTTGTGATGAATGTATGTATTGAGTCTTTTGGTGATAGGAAGGTCATTTATGATATATAGAGTCATGTTCTTCTTGTAGAACATCTTTTTGCAGTCAGGGGGAGCTTGAGCATGAACAACACTATATAGCAGAGCAGACAGAGCATTATCAGATTGGAGCACCATGGCATATACAAAGGGGGAGTTCATTCAGAGACTTCAGCAGATCTGGTTTATAGTTAGGAGAGCATGTTCTTAGGGGGAGCATAACCCTTTGCCCTTGATGTCAAAGGGGGAGAGTGATTTGGTGTTGTTGCCATAAAGTCCAAAGGGGGAGATTGTTGGCATTATGATGCATGTGTTGTACTTGATGGCAACCCTCTCATAGAAGATCATCTCACTTGTATACATTCAGATGAATCTATAGAAGAAATATTAGATGTGACAGAGTGCATGGGTTACCGGACAGCACAAAGGGACCAGATGACAGTTCACAAGTAAGCTTTGCCATCAAGTCCAAAGGGGGAGATTGTTGGCATTATGGCTAAAGTGTTGTCCTTGATGGCAACCCATTCAGGTGATAGATCACAGTACTTCAAGTCAGTAGCAGAGATATATGATCAACTATCAAATATTGAAGAAAATAAGGGGTACGCAGGTACACTTTACAGAAGGTGCATACGCGCAGGCCGGTGTTACATAAAGTGCGTACATACCTGCAGTTATCCCGTTCAGGAGGTGCATACCCCCAGTTCACTTACTTCAAGGCAGAGAAAAGCACATGTGGGGTTTCTTATGTTTAACCCTTGGTATTTAGCCGACGGTATTGTGTTATTATGGTTTTTGCTCGTGGTATTGATCCATGATTTGAGGAAGAGCTTGCCTATATAAAGCAAAGGAGATCATTTGGCTTGTGCATGCTTGGGTTGAATATCTTATGGGAGTTTGATCTGAAATACTATGATCTCTTGGTGAGTAATGTCTAGATCTATAAGGCGAATCTTCTGATGGGTCGAGATCATCTTGGTGCAAGATCAGATCTGTAGATCTGATAAACTGGGGTATGCTTGAAGTCCGAAAAGCACCTATAACCTCAGGACGCAGGCGCAACACAGTGAAGGTGCGGAGGTACGTGGCGCCGCAGAAGGCACAGCTACAGAGGTACGCGGCGCCACAGAAGGCGCAGGTGCGGAGGTCCGCGGCGCCACAGAAGGCGCAGGTGCGGAGGTACGCGGCGCCACAGAAGGCGCAGGTGTGGAGGTCCGCGGCGCCACAGAAGGCGCAGCTGTGGAGGTACGCGGCGCCACAGAAGGTGCAGGTGCGGAGGTCCGCAGCGCCACAGAAGGCGCAGCTGCGGAGGTGCGCGGCGCCACAGAAGGCGTAGGTGCGGAGGTCGCGGCGCCATAGAAGGCGCAGGTGCGGAGGTGCGTGGCGCCACAGAAGGCGCAGGTGCGGAGGTGCGCGGCGCCACAGAAGGCGCAGGTGCGCGGCACCACAGAAGGCGTAGGTGCGAATCTGCACAGGGATGTGCAGAGAAGCAGAAGACACAGTGCGGAGGTGCGCAGACAGGTAGAAGGTACAGGTGCGGAGATCCGCAGGCTATGAGCAAGTGGAAGTGCGGATATCCGCAGATCTATACCAGTGAAGTTGCGGTCCCTGCTTGAAATTTGTTTTAACTGCCTTTGACTATTCTGCAGGGTTTTGGGTGCATAACTGATGTTTGGTTACTGGTATTGAGTTCAAATAGCAGCATGATTAATGACTTATCTTTATGTACTAGATCTGGTTGATAACTCTCATAATATCATTATATGTGTATGGATCTGGTGATATGGGTGATTCAGAAGATTGTTTGATTATGTGCTTCAATGTTGTTGTTGGGTCCAGTATGAAAATTGGATGAAACGTGGCCTTTTAGATTATGTGTTGTGCTTCAGTGTATCCAATATGAAAATTGATGAAACATGGTACCTGGAGGAGAGAAGATTGTAGGCCGGCGCCTACGTACTAGTATCTAAGCTAGTACAAGAGCTAAAAGAAATCTTTGGAGCATTGTAGCAGGTAGTAGCCTACGTACTAGTAAACGGATCGGCTAGTACAAGAGCAAAAGGGATTGTAGCTCCCGTACTGGTATAAGACTGCACCAGTACAAATATTGTAAAAGGATTTTCTTATTAAGAAGAAGATTGAGATGACTTGCAGCAGGTGGTTTTCTCCCGCATTGGGTTTCCACCTTATATCATGGTGTTCATGTGTGTGCCTTATGTGTGATGATCTACTTTATGTTACTACATCTGTTAACTGATAATATGGTTGATAATGTTCTAATGCACTCATTGAAGATCAATTAACTTAATCATAAGAAGTTGTGGAAGTAGCATATATGAATCAGAGTTTGGAAATGAAAAAAGTTTTATTAATGTGATAATATTAATTCACCCCCCCCTCTCAGTATTATTTCCAACAAAAAGGAGGCCTCTCAACTCAAGGATAAGGGTCCCTACCATGCTACCAGGTGACCTCACCAGCACTCCCTCCAAAAACACTCATCTCTTCCAAGGTTTGGGCACGGTCTGGTCATATTTTAGCCTCCTACAGGAAGCTACAGGACTTTCTACAGGAAGTTATGTATTTCTACAGGAAACTTCTTGTAGAATCTTGGGACGGGCCAGGACTGACTGTGTAGAAGAATTTGAAGCCCGAAGTCCAATAAGGAGGCATGAAACCAATGTTTTTCTCCATCACCCACTGCGGTCGCCTCCTTCCACCACCATTGTTGTCGTACGATTGGAATACCTGCGCAGTCAAACCAGAACGTTGGACTCTCAGAAGAAATCATTTTCAAATGAAAAACAAAGCATGCAGAGGTTACTGCACTACCTGTCAAGGCAATCCGAGGACCCTGCAACCATGAACGTGACTCCACCATTTCAGCATGCACCCGAGGAGGAGAAACGGCTACAGGATGTCCTACAGGAAGCCTGTAGAAGTTGATCCGGCTAGAGCGCACGCCATGAAGATACCTGAAACTCATGAGCCGGCGCATGAACCATCCACAACCAAGCAACTGGTCTCGTAACCAGCAGCAGTCAGTGAAGAGGAGCTCCCGTGCCTGTGCACGAAGCGGCAGCAAGCAGATCCGTCACCCTCGTCCTGAAGCATGAGAAAAATAACGTCACGGCCGCACAGGTAAGTGCCTCACCCTGTTTCGTCAAATTACATGAACAATGCTCTAAAATGTGTGTAAATATGAAAATGAATGGGTTGAGCAAGTCGGGTAGCCATTCAACTGGCCACCACAACCAGCCCGACGGCCTCGTCCGATCCAAAAAGCTTTGGGTGTGTCGACGAGACAGGAAATGGACACGTGGGAAGAGTCCAGTCGGAGAGAAGCGGCGATCTAACAGGAGTGGCGGCGGTAGATATGTAGGGTATGATTCGGCGGTCAGGTAGACATGCAGTGGAATGATCACAGGTGATGTCGGCCAATAGGCCGATGGGGACAGCTCACCCCCACGCCACGAGTTCCGCAGAGATTCAAATCTACTGGCTAGATCACGTATGGCGCACTACACTTATTTATTTCCAACCGCTTTGCGTATGCATCCGCAATTTCCTGAAGGTTGATACTCCAAGTTCTTGGCCTGTTCAAACATCTTGTTGTTGCACAGAAGGCCCAGAACCACTGAAGCGCTCCCCAGAACCTGTGCACGACTTCTACAAGAAGTTGCGCTACAGGAAGCTCAATGTTACGAAGAAATTAAATTGTTCACGTCAAAGGTGGCAAGTCTGGAACGAGGTAAGCCTGAACATAGTCCTCCCATGCAATTGGTTGGAAAGGTGGTGAAGTCGACGTATCAAAGGGGTAGAAAACTGTAAATTTCAGTCTGTGCATGAATTTGCAAGTGTCTTCTTATTTCTGCATGAGAATTGTCGTCGTAGTGTGTATGCGGGATTTTCTACAGGGTTTGGTTCATAATTGAGCCACTGTCAAGGCTCACCTGTAGACAGTCGTGAATTTATAAACTGTGTGCATGATAGAGGCGTAACTCTGCGCTCTATCTAAGGAAATCCCAAAGATCCATCTTTTTATACGCGCCAGCCAGCTCAGGCCAACACAGCAAGCTTTTACCATGCCGGGTGGGTTGATCAGGAAAGAGCCTACATACTCAAAGAAGCTACGGGAAACCCTTGAGGTGGTAGACCTGTTTTCTCATGCACGGTGGATGTCATTCTGTGACAAGATTCAAGGTCACGATGACGAGGTTGCAGAGGAATTCCTGCGATCCTTGCAGCCAAAGTCCAAAACATTGGCTGTTGTCAACTTCAGAGGTTTAACCCTCAGACTTACCCCACAGTTCATTAGTAGGGTCACTGATCTACCGATGGGGGTACCTTGGGATAAGGAGGAGAGAAAACTGGGCCAGAAGGCTAAGAAGTAATTATTTTTGCTGGAGGAGCAATTCTCAGAAGACAAGAATGGAGTTCGAAGAACTAGCCTACAGTCGTTCTGGAGTGAGGTCAGCCTCCAAATTATGAAGTATATCACGTGCGAGGGGCGATTCAGCATCGTGTATGGATACCATTTTCGGCTGCTCACAGAACTTAGGCACCAAATGGACATACCCTCAGAGAAAAAGTTGAGCATCCCTTTCTTCCTCCTGCAGTCCATGACCGAGTGTGCCACTAAGTTGAGAGAGGGGACGCCAGATCAGATAGCCCATCATGGGCTCATTAAGCTCCTCGTGGAAGATGCACTTCACACGTATATCGTCCCTCTCTCTTGGGAAACCTTCCGAAATTTGACTAAGGATGATGACATTCGAGTGCTGGCTGAGGAGCTCAGCTCCTCCAGCAGCGAGGAGAAGGAAACAATTCAAACAGAGGAGAAAGAGAAAGGCCAAGAAATCATGGCCAAAGCACCAAAGAAAGAGAACAAGGGGAAACAAGAGAAAAAACAAGATGCCAAAACAGAGGGTGACAACACCACATTAACACCCAGGGAGAAATGACTATAGAGCAGGGTGGAAAGGACTGAAAAAGTCCATGTCAGTGAGGGCACCTCTAAGGCAGCCTCAGCAAAATTGAAAGAAAAAGCACCCTCAGCCAAGCAGGCTAAAACGGTGCCATCTGTTTCTACAGGAAAATTGAAAACGGCTTCTACAGGAAGCCAGAAATTAGCCGCTACAGGGCCTTCTATAGGAAGTCCTGAGAAAAGCACACAAAAGGAGAAGACGGCCGAAATCCTTGCTCAGGAGGTAGCAGCTTTGCTGGCCACCCTAAGTACCTCTCCCAAGCCAAAGGAGAAACAAAAAAGGGAGACTCCTCTGTATTTCAAAGCAAGGAGAAGTGTGAGAATTAAAACTGGCAGGCCCCAACCTCCATCTAAAGACCCAATTACCATCAAAGAAACCCCTACCTCACCAAAGGAAAAGTCCCCCTCCAAAGTATCAGTCACTTATGAGTGGGGGAGCCCCAAGACAACTACCTGGAGGGAGAGAATGGAAAGGTCAACATCAAAAACCCCTCTACAGGATGCTGAAGTAGTTCTACAGGAAACTTTAGCCTGGCTCAAGGAGACCGAAAGAATGGAGGGGGAGGCAGCCACCTCACCACAAAGGGAAGCAGAGGTAGAACACATCATGGAGCCTAGCCCTCAGCCTAGCTTGAGCTCTTATTATAACTTTTTGGAGGCTGGGAAAATTGTCCCACAAAAATTCACAGTACCGCTCTTCTTTGCATTGGAAGAAGAAAGAGTACGGACCCACACGTGGATGAGGATAGCTAAATCTAAAGGAGAAGTAGATATAGGCCCCTTAGAGGAACAAATCAAGGAGGCAAGAAGGGAATTAGCTATGGCCAAGCACGTGGGAAACTGCCAGCGAGTATTTCTACAGGAAGAGAATGAGAAGCTCAAACTACAGTTACAGGAACAGAGGAAGGAAAGGGGCACAACCTCAGAGGACATTACAAAAGAACCTCAAGGCAAAGAAGGAATGCAAGCTGGCCTTTAGGAACTAAACCAGCATCTACAGAAAAGGGAATTGCAAGCAAACATAGAGATACAAGCTCTCAAACAATAGTTGCAAGAAAAAGAGGCACAACTAGCCTACATGGCTAGTTGGGCTATGGATTCTCTACAATGTAGGCAGCCGGCCAAATCTTATGGCCTATACCTGTTATCACTCAGAACTAAAATTGATACATGTAATTTTTTATCCTAGCCCGATGACAAAGGTCAGTGCTAGTTTAATTTGGTTTTAATTTTTTCCCTTAGAATCTGGAGTTTTCAAGAGTTTTTGAGTCAAGTTGTTTTCAACTCCCATTGGTTCTCCTCCATCTACCATTGTTTTATAGCCACCTGTTATCTTATATCAGCCATCCTCCATCTACCATTGTTTTATAGCCACCGTGTCTTTTTGTAATTTCGCAGCGAAATCATGATTAGGCAGTTTCGCAGCGAAATCATGATTAGGCAGTTTCTCAGCGCAATCATGATTAGGCAGTTTCACAGCGCATCATTCAAATTTAAAATTGATCGCGCTGCAAAATCATGGATTCGTACTTTCCGCAGAGAATCTTTCCCGAAATATCAAATCCGTTAGGTGAGTCATAGGCTGTGTCCTCTCATGTCAGCTCATGTACCCCGCTTATTACATTTCACCACTCCTTGCCACTATCACCACCACTAGATCTGTTGATACTCATGAATTATCATTCCCAAGAAAGACAACCGTGCATAAATCTTAATGATGGCTGTAAGTCTTGCATGAATGACAAATCTGCAAGGTTACATCTTGAAATATTTTAAACGGAAAAATTTAAAATTCAAGCGAGGCTGATAATCAAGCGAGGTTTAATTCAAATAGAAGCTGAAACACAATTCCAACCGGAGCTGGTAGTTGTTGTTTGCGAGGATTTGGAAGAATCAATGGAGAAAAAGGAGCACAGATCCGACAAACCTCTAAGGACTGAGCCTGAAGGCCTGGATATAACACTGAGAAATGAAGAGGTGAAGAAAGCATTTAAAAAGGCCGGGTGCTGGAAGTTTTTGCAAAAAATTAGGAGGACAGGCACAGGTAACCAAAGAGTTTGCACTTAACTTCACAGGCTTGAATTCAAAGGTAGCCATGTTAGAATTGCAGGTTTTGCCAGAAGTGATATCTACTATAACAGAGATCCCACGAGGAAAAGAGGAATGGTTTAAAAATTTCAAATTTGACATGAATCCTTGCAAGGAGTTTTTGAAGGATGATTATGTAAATGAAGATTTAAGTAAGGCAGTGCCCAGGAATTATGTCAAAGAATATTATGCTCACTTACTCACCTGCATACAGAAATATCTGACTTGTGAAGGAAGGTATAACAAGGTTTATTCTTACCATTTCAAACTCCTTTAGCATTTCACCGGGAAGATCTCCATAGACTTACCTTTTTATCTGTTCCATAGTTTGAGTAAGATGTGTGATAAGGTACAGCTGAGGAAAGAGGATTGTGAAACCTCTTTGTTTCATCATGGTTTGATTAAACTACTGGTTTTAGATGGGCTCCAAAAGATAGACAGGGATTGGAATTCATTCATTTTTATGGCTGGATTCAAAAGCCAGACTAGCCTCACTCCACCACCTGCTAGAGATTTTACAATAGCTGAGCTCCAAACAGAAGCAAGAGCTAAAAGAGTTCCAAAGTCACAAGTAAGAAAACAAGTGAAGCCACTTATCATCCAAGATCAACCTCAGCAATCAACTAAGGAAAAAGCTCATGGTAAAAAGACTGTACCTGAAACAAGCACATCTGAAGTAGTCCCAAGGGTAAGAACAAGAAGTCAGATAAATAAGGAAAAAGGTAAAGCTATAGCAGATGAAGAAAGTCCAGTGTCCAAGGCAAGTTTAAATGAATTATTACAGGCTATTGAATTCGAGCAGTCTCTACCAGTTCAAATCGAATTGATGCAGTCAGAACAAGAAAGCACCAAGAAATCCAAGGCCTCAAAAAGGCTTAGATTTGATGTGCTAGCTGAAGAGTTCGTTTTTAAACCTAGAAGACCTATGACAAGGAGATTCCAGCAAGTATAGGAAGCACTGCCAAGAACAGAGGAAACAGGGGAAGAGACACAGAAAAACGCAGGCAAAACAGTCATCACATCTCAAGGAGATAATATAGCAGCCATAAAGAGACAATTGGAATCAGCTAAATATGAGATTGCCAAATTGAAGAAAGCTGCTAGAAAACATGCAGCCATACATGCAAAGTATTATAAAACTCTATGGGAAGGGAATGCTGCTGTAGAAGCTCAGTTGAATTCAGTGGTTGATGGCCATTCACAATTTCACACATGGACAGTACCAGCAATCAAAGAAGCCAAGTACATCAGAAGGATCAATATGCAATTGACAGTTGGGAATAAGGCTATGAGGAGACAAATTGAAGATCTGAAGGCACAGTTAAGTCAGCTACCTGCTAAATGAGTTTTCATTTCAAGTAAGATTTTGTTTTAAAGTTTTGACAAATTTGCTTGATTTTATCTTTCTAAGGAAATATAAATCCCTATTCGACATATGGAAAGTCTAAAGGAGTTTTTGGCAATCAAGTACTCGGCTAATAAAGGTCTCGGGTTAAAAGCAAACTATTTTAAATAACTCAGCAGTTTCGTAGCGCGCTACGAAACTGCTGAAGGTGATGATTTTAACGCAAATCAAGCAGTTTTGAATTATAAGCGGGAATTTTGAAAGGGAAACGTCTAAAATGCATACAAGGCATCATCTGAAGCTATCAACAGTCAACCAGGTCAAGACAGGTGGAGAAAAGATATATTCAAAATCCAACTTTAAATTTTTGTCGTAAAGTGAGCAATTTACCACAGTTCAGGATATGTTAAACAGTTTACAAGAAACTTTTGCCTGCACACATGTACATGGGAAAAAGCTTACAATGCATCAAGGACGTGGAAGACTACTACATTTTGGGTGATTAAAAGATAAAGGACATGCTTCTTGGCATTCGAATATTTTGGGGAAAACTGAAGCCGAGAAGCAAGGATAGTCTCCTAATATTTCTGGGCAGTTAAGAAGATTCAGCATCCAAGGTCAACATGGAGCATTAAACACTCATCTCAGCCAAACTGAAAGAAAACCAGATGTCAAAGAACGAGGAGAAGCCATCATGCATGTAATATGGAGTTAGAGTCATAGTTGATTTAGATCTCTAAAAAACTCCAGTCAACACCTTGTTGTATTTATTAGTTAGTTAAAAGGTTAATAGGTGTCATTAGAAGTAGTTTTCGAATTCCCCTCATGCTGGAGGAGAAATCTCGATCAGTTAGAATAAGAACTCTATATATAGCTGAAACAGCAATGTCATGAGGGTTGGGAATTTTATGGAAAATCTTGTATTTGGCTTATGTAAGACTCATTTTCAGTAATGCATGCTTGACTTTACTTCTCAGGATTCATGAAGGATTTTTATGTTCAGAATATGTGATGTTGTCCTTTTCTTAATTCTTACAGTGGTATGGATGTATAATCACTCAGAATTCACTGAATGTGCTCTGACTTCCTGTATACATTTATGAACTGTGTGGTCCCATATGAGTTTATGTTCTGAATGTTTAAATGCTGAATGCCCTGACTTCCATGTAAGGTTGAGTTCATTGTTATATTGAGGTGTTGTTGACTCCATAAGCCCAATGGATGTTTACTGATCATGTTCAACCATTCATATTTTTCACTTGTTTCATAGAGTTAGCCATCTAATATTTATCAAAATCATTAACCTTTGAGACAGCCCTCTCAGGTTGAGGAGGCTAAGCCTCAGCCAAAAGTTGGTTTGAAAGAGTTACATAAGGTCTTCCTGATCAGCAGCCTATCAAGGGCATGATTTTGTGATAACAATACCTACGGGACCAGTGGCTGCAATTCCAGATTAATGCATTAGCACAGAGGGGTATCTCCCAGATCCAAAACCCCCAGCAGTTCACAGATTTATGCAACAACAGCTCCACAGAGGACAAGGCCAAGCTATCAGAGTTCTACCTCCATAATTTGGCCCTTCCCAATGTAACTTCATGGGATCCCAACATAGTCATGGGAGATATGCAGCTGATGGCATTTACCTCTTGGTTAAACCACGAAGAGAAGAGAGTGACAGAGGTCAAAGATGTTATGAACCGAGAATTACATGAACCACTGTTAATCATAGCAGAGCCAGGGGACTCCACTGCATTGATATCTGCCCACCAACACCTAACAACCAACCCGCAGGCTTTACAAAAATATATGGATCAGCAGGCTCAGGCTATAGCATATTTCGAGGATATGGAGCGACTACTAGGGGACAATTGTGTTCATGCTTGTACCCGGAGGTGGAACACATTGTCCCACAGCCTCAAAATCAGGGAGTATCACACTCCAACTAGAATGAGGGAGGGCCTAGTACGGGTACCTCTCTACAAGAAGTCCATGCAGAACCTCCAGGCCAGCTAGATCGGCCTCAAGCTAAGCCCACCTTTGCTTCTGGGATTGGTAGAAGGAAGCACAAAAAAAGAATAACATAAGCAATGGGAAGAGGTGGAAAAGAAGGATGGGTTCCATGACAATGAGGAGGATACTACTTCAGAAGCCTGGGATGTGAGAGTGGCAGTTAAAGCAATGAAGGACGAGGAGCTAGATTAGTTGCTCAAGGATGAGCAATCATTTTAGCAGGGGGGTGATGATGAGCCCCAAATTTGGTAACATTTTGGGCTCATTTGGCCTAACTACCCTTGTTCAATCCTTCATTTTTCATAACTTATGCATTATTTTTTAGTATGTTTATGTCATTTGTACGAATAAGGGTAGTCACTATTCCTAGGTGGCTAACACATGCTCATTTCAGGATTTTTTGACACATGTTGAAGCAAAACTGAGCAGACATGGGCTAGGAGACAGCCAAGCTTGGGTTGAGGATTTGTAGGGGGGTTTTGTATGGCATTAAATAGCCTCCCTCGGGATCTTCACCCCCAACTCCGAGCTCCAAAGGCCACCAAAACCAGATCTAGAAGGCAGCCAAGCAGATTTCTTGGAAGGAGCTGTTCATTCACAGTTTGGGCAGCCAAGTCCCATAGATTTAGGAGGTTAGCTAGGGCCTCGTAGTGTATAAATGTTAAGGCTTTAGCCTTCGAAAAGGACTTTTGAAAAACTCTTGCATATTCTGCACTACGTGCTGTTAGCTCTGTTTTGTTCTTTTGTAGCCATTATTGGCATAACTCTTGACTTATGATTATTTTTTTGATAATGGGAAGCAGTCAGATTTGATATCAGCTCTGAGTTTTTTATAGGAGCCATAGCTCTCAGGGTTGGGCCCAACCTGAGAGCCTAGGGCCTCCTTCTTTTTATTGTTATCTTTCCTTTTAGCACTATGATTTTCCTTTTATGCATTTGAAATGAAGTTTGTTGAGCTAGATTTAGTTGTGTTGGTTAAGTAGGTTATTGTTGAGGAATAGAATTACTTCAGATGTGTGGAACAAATTGATAAGATAAAGATTGATAAAGCTCCAGAAGAGGGTTGCCTGCACTCTCAGTTTCACCTCTCCCTTATTGGATCAGGGGCTGGAATTGTGGAACCAGTGCTGCTCAACAAAAACACTAGTTTGCTTGACCATGCAATTGTTGGTGTAATGTTTTCATTTGTAGAAGTTAGTCATGCGTTCAGACCTTTTTAGATGTTTCTTTGATTAAGTGTTGTACATGGTTCTCTTTGGAAATAAAGTTGTTGTTCATTTGTTTCGTTGACCGTTTGGATAGATTAGCTAAGATTTCGATTGTATGCAGGATTTGGTTGATTCAGTTAAGTACACACCGTGCAGGGCATATCCATCTTTCTCTCATCCACCTAAGCTTCGTCCAGGCTAGCTGCTCCATCTCCTAGTTAGCTTCTTCATCTCAAAACTACTCTTCTGTCCACGTAACCCTACCTTCTTGCTCTTCCATTGCCTTAGCCTTCCTTAAGACAAGTTAGCTCTCCACATCCTCTCATCACTTCATCCATCAGTCACTGGGTCATCTCAGACCCCTACCCTACCTCCCTATCCATTCATGCATCCTCTTTCACTCACCCATCTTCCAAAATCCAATGTTAGAACATCCTGTAGAAATTTCTGAACATCCTGTAGAAATCCCTGAAACATCCTGTAGAACCCCTGCAGACTTCCTGTAGAAGCTCACAAGTGAGGTTGCTGGATAGCCAAACTTGGTGAAACTCTCTGGAAGGGTGTTAGGGACTCCTTAGACCCTCTTTGAACCTTCCCAACCTTTTCCAAGCATTTATCCTCCTTGATCCACCCCTGCACAGTAAAAAGCCAGTTAAAAGTACTTGTATGATAATTTTGATAACGTAATCAAAAATACAAAAAGATGTGTTCTTTAGATAGAGATAGCATAGGCATGTGCATTTTACCTTTGTAGAAGTAATGGCATCTTTTTCAATAGTTTGCATCCTCTCCTTTGCATCAGTAGGACTAGCTGGTATAATTAGGGTTTGCTAGGGTTTATGTTACTCTTTGACTTTCAGTTTCTTTCTGCAAGTAGATCAGCTTCCTTTGAGTTAGCTTCCATCCATCAGGTACAAAACTTCTTCTAAGAGCTCATAGAAGTTGGCTTGAGCCCCTAGCAGACTTGTGCTAGCTAACCAAGTGACAGCTACGGCAAGAGGTAGTACTTGTGCATACAGCACCATCGCTTCCAAGTTTGTTACGAACTACCGGGTTGATAAGAGTAAAAAAGGGAGTCCCAGGAGTTGCAGCATTATTGCTGCAATACTGGAGCCCACTAGGGACCACAAGTAGTTACCAATAATGTAATAAGCCCATGGTATTAGATTGATGGTATGGAGGGAACCATGGTAATGACCCATGGTATTGTATTTATGAGTCCTATATAGAGGCTAGATACTCCCCATTGAGGGATTTCAAAGATTATTGTATGAACAAGCACATGGCTTGTGGGGTGTTCTCCTTCCTTAAGGAGTGAATGTATGGTGTTGCCCTATCTTAAGGGTTTGATTAATGAAGAATAATTTCTATCTATTTCTATCTTGTTATTTCTTGGGTATATTTGTATTATCATATATTTTCACAATCAGATCTATAACATAAAGCAGATTTTAGATGTTTTGAAAAGAGAAAAATCTCTATGTAAAAATGTCAAAATGTGAATTTGGCAGGACATCTTTGAATTATTTGGGTTATATTGTAGGCGGCGGTGAATTGAAGACAGATCCCTCTAAGGTCAAATTCATTGTAAATTTGCCTAAGCCCAATACTACTACAGAAGTTAGAAGTTTCTTAGGGGTAGTGCAATATTCGAGAAAGTTTATTGCTAACTTTTCTTTGATTGCAGCTCCTTTACATGCTTTGACAAGTGTGAAACATGTGTTTTAGTGGGGAGGAAAACAGCGGAAAGCGTTCGACACATTGAAAGAAAGGATCAATACAACACCAGTACTAGCACTGCCAGATCTTCAACATCCATTTGAGATCGAGACAGATACAAGTGAATATTCCATGGGGGCAGTATTGATGCAGCACAAAAAACCTATATGCTTTCATTCTAAGACATTCACATTAGTAGTAGTTAACTATCCTACATATGATAAAGAATTATATGCATTAGTTTAGAGTGTTAAAAAGTGGAAACATTACATTATGGGTAAAGAAACAATCATACACACATATCATCAACCACTACAACACTTACACTCATAAACTAAATTGCAACAATCATGACATTATAGGTGGATGGGTTTTCTACAGCAATTTCATCTTGTTATCAAATATAAGAAGTTCATAGATAATAAGGTTGCAGACATGTTATCAAGACCAATTATAAATGCATCCACAATACTTAAGCATAATTTGGTAATTTATGAAAGTTACATTGAACCAAATGCTCAAGACACATATTTTAAGGATGCATATGCAACTTTAAGTCATGGCAAGCAGGTAGAAGAATTGGATTATTTCATAAAGGACAAACTCTTATATCATTTGGGAAAGTTATGCATTCCACAAATTGAAAGAGTTAATATAATTCAAGAAGCACATACTTCTCTCATATCAGGTCATTTTAGTGAAGCAAAACAGTTGCACAATTACAAATATTATGCTATTGGCCAAAAATGAATGAGACAATTTCTACATATATTAAAGGATGTACTATGTGTGCTACAAGCAAGCCAAGTAATAGAAAATTAGATTTGTATATTCCACTTCCAATTCCTTCTCGTCCTTGGGAAAATGTTTCCATGGATTTTGTTGGGGGATTGCCAAAGTCTAGAAAGAGTCGTGATTATTTGTATGTAGTTGTGGATAGGTTCAGTAAGATGTGTATTTTGACACCATGTAATAAACAGGTCATAGTTGAACAAACTACAAAGTTGTTCTTCAAAATGTATGGGTTCACTTTGGGTTACCCACTTCTATTGTATCTAATCAAGATACTCGATTTGTCAGGAAATTTTGCTCAAGTCTATGGGAGTTAATGGACACAAAGTTAAAGAAGAGCACGAAATTTCATCGGTAAACAGATGGTTAGACAGAAGTGGTCAACAAGACAGTGATACAATTTCTGCAAGGATATTGTAGCAAGCATCCCAAACTTTGGGATGAGCATTTGTGTTATGTGCAGCATGCTTACAACCATGCAAAACATTCTTCTACTCAGAGATTTCCTTTTGAGACGTGTTTTGATTTTATACCAAAGTCTCCCTTGGATTTTGTATTTAGTAAAGACATAGCAGTTGATGGAAACAGTGATGTGGACAAAGAAACCAAGTTCATTGAACAAATCCAAGAAATTCACCAAGTAGTAAAAGAATAGCTAGAAAGAAGCCAAGAAAAGTATAAGGCGTGGCATGACAAGCATCGCATTAAGCATAGCTTTTAAGTTGGTGATCAAGTCTAGTTGTACATCAGCAAAGAAAGACTGCAAGCGGAAGGTAAAAAGTTGAAACCAATTAGATATGGTCCTTTCAAAATACTTGAAAAAATTGGTAAAAATTCTTTTTGCCTAGATCTACCAACTTATATGCAAATATATTCCATTGTAGTGTTGAAAACTTGTGATTGTATGAACCTTCATTGATTGAAGACCTCGAAGAGCAAGGTCAACTACCTTCCATTGAAGATCTTATGCCTGAGTATCTCAATGAGCTACAGGAGGACACAGTTCTTGACAGGAGGATAAGGACTTCATGACGGGGAAATTTTGAGTATCTTCGAGTTGGAATCAAAGGTACAAATCCGAGTAAAGAATGATGGGTAGATATTGGAAAAGTGAGGTAACTTTATCCTCACTTACTCGACAGCTAAAACCAACTTCTAGTAGACCAAAAGCTTCTAGTGGGGAGGAGTGATACAAAATGGATTTAGTTTTGCCTCTAGATCAAAGTCTTCAAATGCAGATGAAATGGTATCAGATAAGCGAAGCACAGTCTTTGGATCAGTCAGATCAACAAACGAGAGTGAGGGAGATAGACGACTAGGATTAAGTCGCGCAAAATAAAGTTAAGAAATGAAGAGATTAGATTAAGCATGTGGGTAGTATTTGGCAAGTGGTAAATAGTATCTTGCACACCCTAAAGGCTGGAAATGTTGTTTCTAAAATTCACGTGATTAACCTTAGCGAGCATCACATAACACAAGAAAACCACTTTTCCTGTGTACTCTTGATATGATACCGTTCATGCAAGAATCTGTGCGAGATTTCACTATAGTCGTTTGATTGGACGAGTCACATTAACGGTGGAAATCGTCTGGGCTAGTTGGTGAGCGGATGATGCAATAGGTGTTGGATAACACAGGATTGATCGACAGTAGAGATCAGCCAAGATAGTTGTCGAATGAGTGACGCGATAGCCATTGGATCAGACGGGACTTGGTAATGGATATGATAAACTTGTATTTATTATGTGTCGGGATCTCTGCTGGAAAAAGGTTGGACGGTCAGGGTCAACCCTACAACTGCTAATCCTTTGATTTTATGTTATCGCATTATCCCACATTCATCGCAAATTGCATTTACATATGGTATATAATACCATATCACCAAAATAGAACCAACATTCCGAAAGGTTGGACTTCGTTAACCAAGCCACCAATTGTTTAATATACCATTTCATGTGCCAAACCTACCTTACCACTAGCGCGCAATCTGAGGTGCTTTTAAGTAGGCAGAGGCAGTTTTTGCCAAATAGAGGGTCGTTTTGCAGGGACAGAGGTGGTTTTGGACCATTCCAGGGGGTCTGAAGGTCACAGTGGCCAAATATGGTTGAGTTGATACTCGTTTGACTCGAAATCTAGAGATGAATGCAGTCATGATGTTCATTTTCTTATTTGACACTCTATTTTCAAGCTCATACCTGTAACAACAATTTGAAGACAAAACAAATAGGTCAGCACTAGAAGCGGAAGGACCAAGAGACGTAGCCAAAACGTTTTGTGAACTCCTTTCTGAAATTTGGTGGTGTTGATATCTATGAATTTGTTTTCAAGTTGTTTATGTGTTTATGTTATTTGCAATCTTTCTAATCCGTTGCACTAAGTAACATAAGAAAATTCACACATAGTCTATAATACCTGTGTTTTTCATTAACAGATCAACAGGAGAAGCATATGTTATCCTCCTCAAGCTTGTAAAAAATAAAAGAGGTACTTTCCAGTAATGGTGGGGGAAAATTGAGAAGAAAAGTTCGTTTCTTGTATTTCAAGCAGTGGTTTCTCTTGAACATGACACTCTGTCACACATCTGTTTAGGTTGGGAAATCCATTTCTCTCATAGTTAACCAAACTTATGTAATGTAAAGGAGGTTGCCCCCTCGACGAGGCTGAATTCTAAGGCGTTGATCTATCTTTCTATCTTTTGGTATTATCATTGAGTCAAATGCTACCAAGTCATTTTGTTGTGTCACCAATATGTTCAAGAGAAGTCTAAACCTCAATTCAAATTACCTTTCAATTTGTAGCCTTCAATTGCGTCAGCCATCCCGGATTCAGTATTTGCAAACTATTCTTCAAAACTTGAAATTATGTTTCATGTCGTAGGTTTTCCTACGATGGGTCTCTTCCTAATGACTTCAGCTCATTATCTAGGAAGTTGATCTAGAAACCTTCAGTACCTTTAGACCTACTTTCCTTAATGGTAGGTTTCTCACCTTCGATGACAGGTTCTCATCATTGGCCTTCGATTGAATGATTCTATGAATGTTCGAATTCAGGTCATATTTTCACACTCTATATATTATACTAGGAGTACCTTGAGAACCGTTGCCATTATTGGTTGTTTCTTTTGTGCTTGTTAACAATTTACATCATTTCTTGGTAATCAAGTGGTTTCTTCCATGCTCGACTTCAAGACATTTACTCTCATGGTTAGATTCATAATATGTATCAAGAGATGGAGATCATGACCTTGGATCTAGTTTCATCCATCAAGGTTACAAGGAGTTTTATACTCATGATTATAAAAAGAGTTTTATTTTTAATGGTTGCATCCATCCTATATCTACTTTTACATTATGTATTTTTGTACTGTGTTGTAAGACTTTTATTTTCTGAGTATGGGAATGCCTTCTCCAATGATGATTATTATATTGCATTGTGATCCTTGATTGATTGATGCAGGTTTCCAACCACGATCTCTGATCAAATCCTTGATATGATAAAGTAATTTAGTCCTCAAACCTTGCTAACTTCACACTTTAGGGGGAAATCTGTTACACTTCATTTTGTCACCATGACAAATGATCATCAAAATTGGATCTTTCACCATCCATCCAAGTGTTATGAAGCACTCCCTTGCAAGTCAACAACTTATATACCTTTCATAAAGTGGAATTTCTAGTTCTCTTGGTACAAAACCCTGCTTTTGAGCATCTGCGCGGTTTTGTTGAAGAAAAACCACACATGTGTAGTTTCTTCCACTGTAAAACTGTGTAGATATGCACTCTGTTCCTGAACAAAAATTGTGCAGTTCAATCAATAAAAAGTAAGATCTAGAAGCATTGTTGGGTGAATCATTCCCAACAAAAAGTATCGAACTCATGAATACTCGAGCCTAACCTCATTTTTTATGGAACTAATTCCCATCTTCAAGGAGATCTCATCCCTCTTTTAGTGGATCTCATCCTTAGATTAAGGATCTAAAACTTCTTCCTTTTGGCCTATTAATAAAGCCACAGGTTGGGGAATTGAAGGAGGCTATTGAGAGTGAGTTTATGCTAGAGTAAGGTTGGAGAGCTTATCATTATTAGATAAGAATGAGATCAATGGGAGGAGCTTCATAACATCAAGGCACAAGTTTTGTAGATCCTTTATGTTTATGAAATTAATACAAACAATCATTTATTCTCACTTCACTGTTTAATGGATTAATTGATTAATTTCATGAATGGTTTATGTTATTAATATTTTTCCATTGGAATGATGTTATTTATATTTTTCCATTGAAATGATGTTTGTTACTAGTATCCTTAATCACTAGTTTAAATTATTGAATCATTTATGCTACATATGCCTTTGATCCTTTGTTGTTTCCATGTGTATAGGTCTAGATTCAAGCATGGAGGAGTTGCACTAAAGCACAAAGGGGGATCTTCATCAAGCATGTCGTAATAAGGTACGAATTACCATTTCTCACCTTGTTAGCTTATGCTTCAAGGAAAGATAGATTTAGGGAAGGAATTAGCTTGATTGTCTATTTGTTTCTAGTTTCCTTTTAGGATCTAGGGATATTTCTCTTTTCAGCAAGAGGAATTTATCCACCTAACATCATATCAGGCCGAACTTCTTTTCCCTTCTTCAAATGTTGTATATCCATATGTAAGCTCACTAGTTGTGTTTGTATATGCTAAAATCCTATCTGAGTATCTTGTATTTTCGATGCTTCTAGCTTCATCGCAATTTCTAATGCCTCATCTTGTGATGTGGTATTTTTCTACGATAGCGGTAATATAAGATGTGGTAATAGCACAACTATGTACCACTCTTTGTGCTGCTCATCGGAGATATTAAAGTTCACTTGTGCCACCAAACATTTTAATCTTTGCTCTAATTCTTAGGTAGTCTCATTGACTGCTTTCCTAATCTCTTTTATCTCTATAATGCACTGTGACTGCGACTTTAGTTTATTGAACTCTGTGTTCACTGCTTTCTTTCTATCAGCTAGCAAAGTGGTTGGGTTTATTGTATTGTACTTAATATACAATCACAACACTCTCTCCTATAGTGTTGTGAGAAGCTGAGGTTTCTTTATATGTTCATCATTCATTTGTTGCACTTTCCATACAGCTTCTGCGACAAACCAAAATTTCTCGAGATCCTCATATCCATGACCCTTAAAAATAGGCATATTTACTTCGTTAACAATATTAAATGGGGGAAGTCTATGTGGAGGTGTATTTGGAGGTGTAGGTGTATGAGGTGGAGGTGGAGTGGTGGGATGTGGAATCCTATAAGTGCCTTGATTATCTATCTGCGATGCACCTCTAGGCATACTAGGGTTGCTCCTTTCTTCTTTACTTTCTGATTCACCCAATAACGAATTGTAAATAGCTTCAACAAAATTATCACAGTCTATTCTGAATCTCTTTCTACTCCATGTAGATACAGCCTTGCTTCCTTTAAACACCAATCCTCTTATATGTGTAGTACACCCTTCTCACATAACAACATCTTAATCTAGATATTTAAGGAATTAAAATACTTACCTTATAGGCCCTTGAAAAACTGGCACTCAGCTTCATTGTAGGATAACAATGTTTCAATCGCGAATTCAGTAATAAATCCTTTAAGAACACTATTGATCCAATAATCAACATCTCTTGTGATCTTATTTTTAGACTCCTTGAGTGTCTTAATCAACTTTGGGGTCCACCCAATAAGCTCGTCATGCTTTCAACATGTTTTACTTTCATCTAGTTTTGACAGCCACTCGTGCAGATCATTAGCAAACGATGCGAAAAATATCTCGTGTTGATCTATAAAGATATACTTATGCAGCCACCTTTCTTTTGGAAAGCACGGATTTCTATTACCTTGTGATGCAAATTTGCGCACCTTTAGATCGACCAATCTTGAATCTCTTTTTTGGTCGGATGCAACATCACATATTCCTCATATAGATCCTGGTCTCAGAAACAGAACCATTTTTTGGCTTGAGGGGTTTAGACCCAGGTTCAGAGTTAGCTGCAATCCAACAAAACCCTTTATCACCAACGCTTTCGACAATGATCTGCTCACGCAGACCTTAGTCTCACCCGAGGGGATATTGGGGGATGTTGGAACTAGGTTTCCACATCCAAAAGGATTATGAAGTGTGTATACTGACTTAGTCTAACTCACCTATAGATCTATTACTGCACTATGTGATCTTAATATTATATCGAATCCAATCTATTCATACAAAAATACTACTTTATAGATCTAAAACTCTATCTATTGTGCATAAATTAATGGACCTTAACCGTAATTAACTGTAACAACATTCATATATCAATTCTTATCTTATCTTTTATTGCGGAGCATAAAAGTAAACAATAATTGCATAAAGTAAAGTAAAAAATGTAAGTACACAGGTATGCCTTAAAAATATTCTTTAGTATCTTCAAATCTTCACAATTACAATCCTTCTTACCCTGCACACACAACTGTAGACTTACCAAGATCTCCGCACATACAATGGCAGGATCCTTCCACTTCGCTCTAACATAGAAAGATATGACAATTACATACTTAAAAACGTCAAAGCATATGCATGCCTTTGGCTTACTAAGACAACCCTTCATATATATTTTTCTCTTCCAATACCATGGTCCGCAAACCATGGGCGGAGCTCAAAACATACAAATTGATCTCATCCTTTCACAAAATAAGGGGCTTTAGCCATCCCTAAAGCCCCTAGTACTCCTGAAACACTGAACAAAGCGTGCTCTTCTCCTCAAAATGCGAGCTATTTACAAAAATTTTACCTAGGGGGACCCTACCCAACATGGCCTGATCCTCTCAATAATCCTAAAATGTCAGCAAAACTGGGGTGCCAGCTTGGCACATGTTCAAATCTACAAGGAGCTCTTCTTTAGTTTTATGTGCAAGTACAGCTGTTCCCCAACCTAGAACCCCTTGAACAACATATTTCGATATGCATAGATCTTCTACCTATCCTATGTTTCTTTCAAATTCTTCTTGATTACCTGCATTTCTCGCTTCATGTCTACCAACATGTCTGGTCTAATCAACACCCTGTTAACTGGATCACTCCAACTGATGGGAGTATTGCAACTCTTCCCATACAATGCCTCAAACAGACTCATCTTCAAATATTCTTGATACACATTGTTGTAAGCAAACTCTACCAGTAGAAGATACTCTTCCCACTTTTTTTACTGATGCATCACGTACATCCTCAACATGTCCTCCAATATCTTATTGACCCTCTCAGTCTTTCCATCTATCTATGGATGATGAGTTGTACTAAAATCCAACTTTATTCCCAAACCTGCAAACAACTCCTTCCAAAACTTTGAAGTGAAATTTTCATCCCTATCTGACACAAAATTCTTCAAAACTCCATGCAATCTCACCACATCCCTAATGAACACCTGTGTTACATCACTTACTGAGAATGTAGACTTCACTGGAATGAAGTTCGCTACCTTTGCCAATCTATCCACCACTACCATGATGGAATCATGTTGTCTCACTATCCTTGGCAAACCTATGATAAATTCCATGGAAATGACCTCCCATTTCCATTTTGGAATCGCAATTAGCTTTAGCAGTCCACCTGGATGCTTAAATTCTACCTTCACTTGCTAACAATCCAAGTACTTTGCCACAAACTCAGCTACATCCTTATTCATATTCGGCCAATAATAAAACTTCTTCACTGTGGTCAATGTCTTCTGATAGCCTGGGTGACCTAAATATGGTTTCACATGAAACTCCCTCAGGAACACCTTCTTAAGCTCACTATTGTCTGGAACATATATCCTGTCTCTAAATCTAACCAATCCATCTGTCATGAGACAATAGTCCACATTATGTGCACTTGCACCTGTACCTATACATGTACCACTACCTATACCTATACATGTACCACTACATTTACCTTTACATGTACCACTACTTGTACCTGCACTCTGCTGCAACCTGTACATAATCTCCATATACCTGATATCCTGCTGACCTGCCTACAAGATCCTATCCTGTAAGTTATATCCCATATTAGCTCATAGCTGCTATGTGGTTTACCTATATCTACTTGATAAGAGCATCTGTCACCTTTTTCTCTTTACCTTTGATATACTTGATCTCAAAGTCAAAATCATTGATTGTGGTCAACCATCGAGCTTTCATTCCGTTCAAATTCGGTTGGTCAAATAGACACTGAAAATCACTTTGATCACTCATAAATACAAACCTCTTGCAAAGTAGATAGTGCCTCCACATCTTTAATGCATGTATGATCGCTTCCAACTCAATATCATGTGTCAGATAGTTCTTCTCATGCTCATTTAGTTTCCATGATAGCTCGTAGCATACAACATATGCATCATTCATAAGGACTCCATCAATTCCTCCCTTGCAAGCATATGTACATACTAAAAACACTTTTTCTAGATCTACAATCTTTAACATTGGTGCATGTGTCAACAAATGTTTAACATGCTCAAAACTGGCCTCACACTTCTCTGTCCATTCAAACCTCTTATCTTTCCTCTCCAATGATGTGATAGGATAGGTAATCTGCAAGAATTTTCTGATGAACCTCCTGTAATAACCTACTAACCCCATGAAAGATCTCACCTCATCCAAATTCCTAGGATATTCCCACTCCATTATAGCTCTTACCTTTTTTGGATCCACTATTATGCACTTCTTGGAGACAACTTGCCCAAAGTTTTGTACCTTAGCTTGAAATAAACTACACTTGCTGAGCTTAGAATACAATTGATGCTCTATCAATAATCTCAATATTGCTGCTAAGTGTTCAGCATGCTCTTCCTAATTTTTAGAATATACCAATAAGTCATCAATGAATACAATATAAAAAATATTCAAATACGAATGCAACACATGATTCATCAAGCACATAAAGGTAAATGGAGCATTAGTTAAACCAAATGGAACTCCAACAAACTCATAATGCCTATACCTAGGCCATAAAGTTATCTTGTAGATGACATCTTCTTTAATGTGTACCTGATGATATCTAGATCTCAAGTCAATCTTAAATAACACTGATGATCCCTTCAACTGATCGAACAAGTCATCAATCCTTGGTAACAGATACCTGCTATTGATGGTCACTTTCTTCAGCTACATGTAGTCAATGCATAATTTGAGAGTACCGTACTTCTTCTTCAAAAATAATACCGGTGCACCCCATGGTGATACACTTGGCCTAATGTATCCCTTGTCCAACATTTCTTTCAACTATGGCTTCAACTCTACCAACTCAAGTGTACTCATCTTGTAAGGTTCCTTTGATGTTGAAACTTCCCCTGGCACCAACTCAATAGAAAATTCTACTTCCCTGTGAGGTGGCAACTCTAAAATATCTACAGGAAATACATCCTGAAATTTTTGTAGAACTGGGTACCTTCTCAAAACATCTACATCCTAAACTTCATTGCATTTTTCACTAGAAATGTGAATTGAAAATAACACACACCCTTTCCTGCGACTATGCTTGGCTTGCATAGCTTTCACCATTCTAACTGGTGTTGCTTTCTTCTTACCCCGCAAAACTCTTTGTTCCCCATTTTCATCCAAGCACTCAATGGCTTTCTCATAACAACCCACCTTGGTTCTATGAAGTTACAACCAATCCATGCCCAACAACATACTGTATGATCCTAATAGTAATACATTCAAATGTGTTGAGGTAGGCATAACATTCAAATCAAATGTACAAGCTCTTACCCAATGATGAACCCACTTCTTTGTACATGTAGCCAACTGGACTAACTAAGAATTTGCATCAAACTCAATCATGTCTTTGAATTCAATCAGTAATCCACTAGTGAATGTTTGAATATTGGCCTTCTCCTCCTTGAGGTAAGGAACATACGTCAATAGCTCCAAGAACCTACTAGTGTATTCCTCATCTGTCATCGATCCCATTTTTAACTCATACAATTATTTTTCCATATCATCAAAGTATCTCTTCGATAGGTAATTCTTGAATAGTCTCTTGAACTCATTACAAGTCAAGTCCTCCTCATGAATACCTTTGACATTCTTCACATCTTCCCACCAAATATCTACTTTACCTTTAAGACTGAATGTAGCTATCTTGGCTTTCATGTTCTCTGAGTACTCATGCAATCTAAGTAACTTATTCATACCAAGTAACCATATTTTTGCATCATGTGATTTCTTCATATCTCCATTAAATTTAGGTGGATTTTATTTCTTAAACTTGTTTAGCAAATATCCCCTATGTTGGGTAGTGGAGGTCCCGCATAAGGGTTTTGGGGCAGAAAGCCTAAAAAATAGGATTAAATGATTGTAAAAACTCCGCTGAAAGCACGGAGCGTAAATTATAATAGGTTGAGTCAAATGGTAGTCTGCCCAAAAATAATGTAAAGAAATATAAATAGAGTCGGCCCGCGCCGGGATCGCGGGCCAAGGAAGGGTATAAATAGAGTGCGGCTCTATGAGGGAAAGGCAGTTCTTTAGGGAATGAAATGTAATGGGTTCTTGAAGAATATAGTCTGAAAGCATCTGTAGGTCCGAGTTGAGGGTTAGGGTAGTAGATAGAGGCTTTGCAACTGTGTGCGCAGAGGCTTGGAAAGTCCGCAGCTGGGTGTGTGGACCCCTGTAGCTGAGTGCGTAGGGTAGATCTGGATGTATTGGTGGAAATTAATAATAAAGATAAGTTGCTACTGTAATTCTATGTTGTCAAGCATCTAAATTTATGATTTACCTTTCTATATCTGTTTAAATACGAATTTGATGAATGTATGCGAATCTACGTTCATTTTAAGTATGTGAATGATTAGACTTGTTAAATGTTTTCTTAAAGACCTCGCTAAAAAGATCTGATACATTAATTAGATTAGATGAGTAATAAACGCAGTGGAAGTTACTCCGGGTCTGGATCTGTGCGACTGTAGAGCAGCATGAAGCAATGGAAAGGTGTGTGAATTCCCTAAACCACATCTTGACAGCCCAAGGGTGCATAAACCTGGTCCCAGCACCCTCCCCTGCTACCTCGGGTGAGACCTCGGTTTGCACTCCGTGGGCTGTTGCCGAAAGGCCCGGTAGCTGCAAGATTTTTTTGGCTAAATAACTCTTCTGAACCTAGGTCATGCCCAAATAAGCAAACAAATGGTTCCGTTACCGAGACCAAGATCTACCTAAGGGGTGTTTGGTGTGGAACAAGGAAACTCTATAGAAAAGAACGTTGAAAAATCAAAAGGATCAAGGACGGTAGTAGTTCAAGGGGAACTATGGAAAATGCAATTCAGTTACCGGTGTTTAAAGGAGCAGTAGGCGAAGACCCGAAACAATTTTGGTTTGTGCTAACATCAGTATGGAACGTGCAGAAAGTCATGGATGATAACATCAAGAAAGACATCTTAGTCAGCACACTATAGGATCGAGTGCTAACATGGTACATGAAGTATTCAACCATCAACCCAGTGGCAGGGATAGCAGACATTCATACTGAATTAAAAAAGGAGTTCAGCTGGCCAAACTCAAAAGCACAGTCGATTGTAGGATTCAAAGAGATCACAATGATGCCTAGGGAGACTCCGTGGGATTCAGATCAGAGGTTGAAAAGCACCATTCGTGAGGCCAACATGACCCTGATGGATGCACAGCATTGCGCTTGGTTCGTCGCATCATTAACACCATATCTGAAGTTGGCTTTGTCACAACAAAAGATCTCAACCCAAGCAAAAGCGTTGGTGGTAGCAATGCGGCTACACAAAACCCCGGTACAAGATCCAAGGTTGGGAGTTTAAAAAATCCATGCGCAGGTCCAAAATTTGTGTTTGGAAATACAGAAGCTAAAATAAGAACATACACCGTGTTCAGAAGTCTGGGAGGAAGTATGGTGTATAAAGTGTAGGAGCCAGGGACACTATAAAGATCATTGTCTGGTCTCAGTGAATTTTGTGGTCACGGGGGGACCGACACCATTGCGACCAGAGGTCCAGGTAGGGCCAAGCGCGATCGCCCCACTCTGGTGTGAAATCTATCATGTAGGAGGAAAACACAACACTGATAACTGTCATCTATTGCCAAAATACAAATAGACCCCCCAGCAGCTCTTTTGCAACTTTTGTAGATCGTTGGGTCACGAAGAAAGAGATTGTCATAGCTATCAAATGTTGATGAACCAGGCACTTTCCTACAAAATGCAGACTGAGGTGCGAGGTCAGGATCCAGCCGCGGCAATGGCGTGTGGTGGATTCTTGGGACGGGGTCGAGGACAGGGTGGAATGGGACTAGGAAGGGGTCGCGGGAAGCTAATCTGTTACAACTGTGGAGGACGAGGACATTACGCATGGGATTGTATCAATCCAACCTAAATATCATGTCCTTATTGTGGGCAATTCGATCATGAGCTACTAGATTTCCCTATGCTGATCACATAGATTCACGAAAAGAAGACAGCGCCTCCTACAACAACGCAAAACATGTAGATGATGAGATCTGAACCATGCGACAACGAAACCATGGTAAACATGGTAGTGCGAAGCGATGTAGCCACAAGAGAGGTCAATGGGAAAACCAATATGGAAGCTAGGGAAAGCTTCATGGGAGTCTCTACCCGAGGTAGTAGGGATCGGCCTGAGCCGGTTAGGGACCCTCAATGTTGACTACCTTTTTAGAGACATACATGAAACTACTTCGCGACAACAGGGAAGTTAATGGGTTATAAGAAGTGATTAATAAATGCGCAGGGTGGGGTGAACCTTGCATAGTCCAAAAATTAGGAAGACATGCATCATGGATGGATCGGGAAATGTGGTTAATGGCATAGATTGGTGACTACGAGATGGATCAGGTCATTCTGGACCTAGGGTCAGATGCAAACGTATTGCCTAAATAGACTTGGGAGCGCATGGGTAAGCCTATGCTACAATGGTCTCCTATCCAATTACGGATGGCCAATCAGCAGAAGATCTTGCCCATGGGAAGGATGCAAGGAATTACAGTAGATATTGATGGCGCAAGCACCCGTACGGATTTCGAAGTTATTGAAATCATGGACGAAAATAGGCTGTACCCTGCATTGCTAGGGATAGACTGGGCCATTGACATGAATGGGGTTATTGACCTCAAATAGAGGAAGATGATATTTGAGAAGAAGTCACTCTGTGTAGTTGTTCTGCTAGATCCAACAGATAGACCGCGCTACACTGAATCTATGCACAACATAGAAAGGGATGATGCATTGGATTGTATCTACAAAATTGCTGCAAGTAGGCCAAAGGAGGAGTGGAGACTCTCGTGGGGCTACGCTGACTCATGCACCAGCGATTCAGATGAAGAAGACGAGTGATGGAGAAACAGGGTGAATGGGGTAACCACGTGACACTATAATATGATGAAAAAATCCCTGTGTTGCATTAAAGCTCTGACCCGTGAGCTGTTGATGTATGATGGGTTGACAATAGTGGATGAATTCCTGGTTAAATTTGAAAGTGTAGTACCAGAAGACCAACGCTTTGATGTGCTAAAATGGACATTGTACGCAACACCAGCGCGATGGTGGGATACCCATGAAGGAACCTTTGAACATTGGCGAAGTTGCAAGTGCATGATGTAGATAAGATTTGGGAAGCTAGAGCTACGAATAACAATGAAATATGATTCACGAGATGATAGGTGACTGCACCTAAACAAATGGACCAAAACTTATGGTGCGAAGCCTCAACCAAAATGGGTGCACTTATTTTATCATACCCTAGATGTCATTCCAAGGAACTGGTATACGGAGATAGAGCTCCGACATGGCACTGGTGAGTGGGATATCCTGCGTGAAGGGTTTCTATCAACCTTTCTCTTTGAAGACCAATGGATGGATACCGTAGACGACGCATTATAGCTAGTAAAGATGGCCATATTTAGAACACTACCGGAACTAGAGGAAGTCGTACCATCAGACTAGTCGTGATAGTTGAGCCAGGCCCCAGCATGTTACAATATATAAGTAGAAGATGATGAGGATGACCCGCATAACATCAATATACCAGAATCCGAAGGGAGTCGTGAGGTGCGTGGACCTGATATAGAAGATCCAGACATCACAACGCCATTGAGAACAAAATAAGTAAATATTGGAACAGCGGAAGGGCTGAAGTATGTGACGCTTGGGGACTACTGGGACAATGCCATGGTAGAAAAGGTCATCGAATTGCTCCGAGAATATTGAGATTTATTCCCTACAAAAATTACGAAGCTAAAATGGATTCTAGGAGACCTGGGAATGATGAAGATAACTTTGAAGCCAGATGTGAAGCCTGTGAAGCAGCGACCCTATCGATTAAATCCAAAATACAAAGCAAAGGTCCATGAAGAATTGAATAGAATGTTAGCAACAAGAATTATTGAACCAATTGAGGAGTCTGATTGGGTAAGCCCTATGGTTGTGCAGTAGAAGAAACAGAAGGGTGAGATCCACATCTGGGTAGATCTATGGAAGCTCAATGATGCTTGTGTTAATGATCCGTTTCCAACACCCTTTACAGATGAGGTACTAGAAAATGTGGGCAGGTAGGAAGCATACTCCTTCACAGACGAGTTCTCCGGGTACCATCAGATCAAGATCGCACTAGAGGATCGGAGCAAGACAACGTTTGCTACCGAATGGGGTTGTTTTTAGTAAGCGGTAATGCCCTTTTGGTTGAAGAATGCACCGGCAATATTTTCCCATATTGTGGTAGCCATGTTCAAGGAAGTTATCCACAAGTTCTTAGAAGTCTATCTAGATTACTGGACCATATTTGACTTGGTTAAGCAACATGTCGTGAGCTTACGATTGATGTTGGATACCTGCCAACAGCACCAGATTGCGCTCAACCTAAAGAAGTGTATGTTCCTCGTCCCTTTCCAAAACTTGCTAGGCCATGTGGTTTGTAAGAAAGGATTGATGGTGGATCAGACAAAGATCGTTGTCATACTAAATCTGCAAGCATCGCGAAGTGTAAAGCAGCTACGCACTACATTAGGACACACGAGCTACTACCGAAAGTTTCTAAAAATCTACGCCTAGATCACGACTCCAATGGAACAGTTACTAAAGAAGGGTGCTACGTATTGCTGGAACAAGGAATGTAACAAAAGCCTGGAAACGCTTAAGGAAAAGATGACAATTGCCCCTATCTTGGTCTTTCCAAAGTGGGACGTTGAATTTCATGTACATGTCAACGCATCGTGTATTGCATTGGGTACGGTACTCACTCAGGAAGGAGCGAAGGGAGTTGATCACCTGACTGCGTTCGCAAGTGACAAGTTGTCCAAGGTAGAAAAGAATTACTCTACTACTGAGCGAGAGGGATTGGCGATGGTATACATGCTACAAAACTTCCGCCACTATCTGCTCGGAGGACATTTTAAGATGTACATTGATCACTCTGTGCTCAAGTACCTAGTGAATAAGCCTGTGTTGGGGGGGCATATATGTCAATGGTTGCTGTTGTTTCAAGAGTATGACTTTGAGGTTGTTGTAAAGTCGAGACGTCTGAATGCAGGTCTGGATCATTTATCCTGAATTGAGACTGGTGAAGAACCAACAAATCTAGAGGAGGGACTCTTGGACGCCCAATTATATGCCATGCGCATTGCTGATGGCCACTTTGAAGATATAATCCAATTTTTAACTACGGGCACTGTGCCATAGGGGTATTCTATCCAACAAAATAAGGAATTGGTGATATGCGCAACAAATTTTATTGTAATTGCAGGCCACCTCTACAAGATGGGCAACGACAAAATATTGCGCAGATATGTACCCGAATTTGAGCGCGGACAGATCCTGGCTGAACCACATGGAGGGGTTGCTGGCAGACATTATGCAGACCGTGCCACAGCCCAGAACATCCTTGCGCTGGATTATGGTGGCCCACTCTACATAAAGATTCGAAAGCATACTGTCAGGCCTGCGATGTATGTCAACAGATGGGAAAACCGTCGCAAAGGGATGAAACGCCACTTTAGCCATAGATGACGCTACAACCATTTGAGAAATGAGCGATCGACTTCGTCGGGCCTATTGAAATCCGAGGAAAGATGGGCACACGCTATATCAACATTGCGATTGAGTATTTGACCCAATGAGCCAAGGCACAACTGGTTAAGGATTGCACGGCGGCATTGGCAGCAAAATTCTTGTTCGAGAACGTACTGACTAGGTTTGGCTGCCCTAAAATTCTCATGAGTGATAGGGGAATGCATTTTCTAAATGAAACGATTAGCGCACTCACTGAGGAATTCTAGATATATCACCAATAGAGTACACCCTACTATTCGAAAGCAAATGGGACCGTTGAGGCATTTCAAAAAATTTTGGAGACCGCATTGACTAAGGTCTATAATGCATGGCAAAATGACTAGGACTTGCGCATCCCTATTGTGCTATGGGCATACTAGACTATGTGTAAGAAGCTACCAGGCTAGACACCATTCCATTTATTCTATGGCAAGGAGGTTGTTATGCCTATGGAGTATATTGTGCCTAGTTTGCAGATCGTGGCAATCACAGGGATGGCGGACCACAAGGCGCTGGAAGAACGGCTCACATAGCTAGAAGAATTGGAGGAGGAATGGTTTTTGGCTGGATTCCATCAGCAAGTACAGAAATAGCGCGAGAAAGCATGGCACGATCGCCATATCAAGGTGTGCACCTTTAAGGAGAATGATCTAGTGTTGCTTTATGACAGTAAGTTCAAAAAATTCCCAGGTAAACTCTCCATGCACTGGTTGGGGCCCTATGTCATCAAAGAAGTTACCAAGGGGGCATGGTTTAGTTGGCTAAACTCAATGGAGACCCCTTCCCAGGAAGAGTAAATGGCAGTCGCCTAAAGCTCTACATGGGCAAGCCAACCTCCTGACTCGCCGGCAAAATGATAGTCTCACTGCTCCACCCAGTTGAAAAAGAGTGTGGGACGATAAAGCAGCCTGAGGAACAGATGTGAGCGTACTACGGTTCACGTACATTTGACCAAACTAAAGCATCACAGTTGCGCAAAAAAGGATCATGCGGATAGGCTGATAAAATGAATGATGGTCGTTGATACCACTAGTCATGACATAATGTCTACAGTATGGCAAAAGGGAGCGGGCTTCGGACAATTAAGAGAAATAGTACTCACCAGATATGGAACGAGCTGCCACGGGTTTTACATGAGCAGTTTACATGAACTGAAACAGACGACAATTAATGCATTTGAAATTTGCATGACTTATAAATCACCGAAGGGACTCCATTGGGTGGCCTACACTTCAGAAACACAGATGGAACTGTTCATTATCTCTGCACAAGGCATGCGCCCGAAGGTAGTAATTTGGCTGATGGAGAGGCAGGACTCTCTAAGGGGTATGGGGGTGACAGTTGCGGGGATCCCACAAACTATAGCATCACCAATAGGAGATGTACTGGAAAAGAGGGAACACGAAGCAGAATTGGTCCGGGCGACGTTGCCTTACCTAGGGGCAGGCCGGCGCGCTACAACAGAACAACGAAAGGGTGGAAAGACGGTGACCATGGGTAGATATGCAGTTAATAATTCATCTCTAATGTCCCTTGAGGATTGGGATCTTGCGGAAAATAGCCAGGGTCTTGCAAAATTACAACACAAGATGCAACAGACAGTGCGAAGAGAAGATACGAAGGTCGGAAGTGGCTATGGTGGTACCAGGCGGTCCTGCATGTGGCTCCCCCGCTCACACTAAAATCCTATAAGGGGGTGTTCTTTGTTAACCGAGCAGAGCAAAATGAACATCATCGGTTGCGAGACATGGTAGACACACTGAAGTAGGATCTAGATGAAGCATTACAGGAGACAATGAAGGAGCAGTAGGACGACAAGCGTCACTCCAAGGGAGGCGAACCGTGAAGCCAAAGTAGAGCATCTAGTTGTGCCGGTGAGTGCCTCAAGATGAGTCATGATGATTTTGTTGGGACATTGTTGGGTAGCGGAGGTCCTGTGCAAGGGTTTTGGGGCAAAAAGCCTGAAAAATAAGATTAAATGATTCTAAGAACTCGGTTGAAACCAAAGAGTACGAATTATAATAGGTTGAGTCAAAGGGTAGTCCACCCAAAAATAATGTAAAGAAATATCAATAGAGTCGGCCGGCGCTGGGATCGCGGGCCAAGGAAGGGTATAAATAGTGCGCAGCTCTATGAGGGAAAGGTAGTTCTTTAGGGAATGAAATGTAATGGGTTCTTGAAGAATATAGTCTGAAAGCATCTGTAATTCTGAGTCGAGGGTTAGGGTAGTAGATAGAGGCTCTGCAGTTGTGTGCGCAGAGCCCTGGAAAGTCCGCAGCTGGGTGCGCGGATCCCCGCAGTTGAGTGCGCAGGGTAGATCTGGATGTATTGGCGGAAATTAATTAGAAAGATAAGTTGCTACTGTAATTATGCATTATCAAGCATCTGAATTTATGATTTACCTTTCTATATCTATTTAACTACGAATTTGATGAATGTATGTGAATCTAGGTTCATTTTAAGTACGCGAATGATTAGACTTGTTACACAGTAATTTCTCACTGCCTTCCTGTCAGTCACCCTGCTGTGCCCAGATTCCACAATCACTAAGTTCTTGCTCCCTGAACTGGTTAAAAACCCATTTTTCCAAAGTTTTGTTCATCAGCGCGTCTGTCCCTAAAATAACCGCGATGACAGGCGCCTTGCAGTGTATTCTGTGCGCTGCCAGCACGGAAGAACATCACTTTTCCGCGATGGCCTACAGCGCCCCTTTCCCGTGTTCTTCCGCGCTGACGTGACTTGTCCAGTTACTGATATGTGCTGACAGCGCGGCAGTTTCCCTATAATCCGCGCTGATCCAGTTTGGGCGAATTTGTTCAAACAACCAGCCTTCCAGATCACTCCAGGCTTGGTTGTTAGCTTTGTGAATATCGACTCCCTTCTATGGCATGTCTGTTCGACCCTTTGCAACCACTTCCCTTGAAGATAAGCTCATCCTTCCACCCTTTTAGTAGGCTCCTTCTCCTATATATACTTCCACCATTACCATGAGCAGCTAGTTTTGGATAGTTAGACATAGCTTGGATTGTATAGAGCTTATAGTGCTCAGATTGCTGCTACTATAGGTATTTGGTGTGCTAGGTGTGGAAGTGATTGATTGCTTAGGGAAGGTTGTTTTGTGTTGCTTGTGTGGGAGAGAGAGTTGTTGTTGGTCTTGGGAGAATCATCCTCAAAGGTGAATGCTTGAGATACATGCTGACTGGCCCCTCCTGAGAAGATTACCGACGTCAGAACATTTGGTTGTACTCTTCTCTATTCTGATTAATAATAGATGACTGCTATTATTGTTCCATTCCCATTTGTACTTGCAATGGTTAAATGTGAATTACATCTTTTCTGACTGATGTATGGTTGCTTTTACTAGATTTCACGCTTGTGTTTGTTTCCTCTTCGTGTGTGCAGGTATCCATTCGCGGGGATCGCGGAGGATTGTGACCAGCCGAAGCGAAGGAGCGAAGGTTACATCTCTTCGTCAAACAACAGCGCTGGAATCCAAGTAGGTGCTCTTTGCCTCTTGTTTAATTGTAATTAGGAACATGCATAGCAGCATTGTTTGATTGTTGCTAGACCCTTGCTGGGCTAGTAGGGATCGCCTCTATCCGTAGAGGGGATTTACCTCTCCAACAATTTGGCGACTCCGCTGGGGATCAGCCTTTTTGTCTCTTGAGTCCATCTTTGTGTTTGAATTTGATTGCTCTCTTTTTGAAATTGGGGATTAATTATCAGTCTTTTGCGTTTCCTGGGTTGATCTGGGAGATGCCCCTGTTTGATTGAAAGATTGGCTGTTTTGATTTGGGAGTTTTGATTTGCCTGTCACTATTTTTGAGCTCCATCGCGGATTTAATTTTAACAGTCGCGCTGAAAATCGGATCAGCGCGGGAAAGACATGTATATCTGCGATGTCAGCGCCACTTTCTAGCTTAATTCCGCGATGACTGTGTTTTTCTGAGATCAGCTCGGTTTTTTGGGCAAAATCCGCGCTGACAGCTCGGGTGGCCTGTGTAAAAATTGCGCTGACATGGGTTTTTAGTGTAAAACTTGCGCTGACTCCTGAAAAGTTGTTTTTATAACTTTATCTCCTGAATTCATCAATCTTTCTTATCCCCTGTGGTTTCTTGTCCCTCATTAGCTTGTTTTGATTGCTTTTTGGTTAAGGGATGCTCTCTCTTTGATTTCATTCGAGTGACTCTTGTGTTTTTAGACCATGTGACCTAGCCCTTTAGAAGTTTCATCGAGAAACCGTTTGCTTGGGTTACTTGTCTATTCAACATTCATCCACAACCCTCTTATTGATTTGCTTGAGGATTTTTCATTGCTTGTTGCTGATTGATTTTTAGTGTCGATTATTGAACCACCTTTTTTATGTTGATTCGATTTCTTCACTACCAAGCATAGATTACGATTGTTTGGATCGATCAGTTCACATTCGCTTCCTCCTTGCTTGCAATCCTTGCTTGTCTTGCCGAGCTTAGATCACATAGCTCATACGGAACTTAGTTTTCCTTTTGATTTGGAAGCCTTCGTTGGATGTTTTGGGAACTTTGTGTGCTTTCATTAAGTATTTTGCTTGGTGTTCTGGTTCCTCCAAATTATTTTAGATGCTTTGTGTCACTGAAAGAAAATCAAACTAGTGGCTTTGCTTTTAAAAATTTAAAAGGAAAAGAACATTTCGTTGATTCGCATTTTCAAAAGAAAAAAGTTTCCTTTCCTCGCTTTTAGTTGCATTAGGTTGCTTGTTTGCTTGTGTTCGTTTTGTTTGATTGAAATCTCTTTACTCTTCCATAGCTAGGATTCATCGAACAAAATGATTCTCTTTGGCATGTAGTTTGCATCTAGGTAATTGTGAGAGAACATACGATAGGACCTGAAATCGAAACTTAAACTTAAGACCAACTATAAAATGAACCGAATGAATCTAAAAACGCATTGGAACTAAACGCAAATATCTAGAGGTCTAGGTTAGAGACGTGTTCCGGCGTCTTTAAACATAGTCACTGTTGTTTCACATTAGGTTGGGTGATTCCTCCTTCTGTGACTCGATAGTGGTCTAACACGGACTGCGCTCCCACGTACCGTCGCGTATATAGGGAGACCCCACTAGGCTTTTATCCTTGATCCATAGGAAGCCGAGTCTGCTGCCTTACGATTCGCAATGCAGTGAACACAGCATTCACGAAGATTGACCACCCGTACCCTAAAAAGTATTCTGTGGTTTTGCGAAAAGTCTGGCACACCTTTTACCTAGAATCTCCAGAGCAGTCACTTTTGATCCTTTTCGGACTCCCTAAACGAAAAGGTGCCTGTGAGCATCTTGTCACTTCGTGCTCATTAAACATTTGAAGGCGACTGGAGTCATCTTTTCGTCCTTTTCTCGACTCTTGAAACATGAAAAGGTCAAGTTTGGTTCCTGTGTCTTAAAAGTTTATTCGGCCTCGATAACATTTCCTGGTTAGATCTTGTGTGCGCTAGCTTGAGTAGGTTTCGCTTTCTTTCTCAATGGCAACTTTTCCGGGGTTCACCAACCCAAGTTCCCCTCCTGATGGGAATCCTGGTCATTTCCCTCCTCTCGGGAATGTTGGTGCTCCTTATATGGCAACATTATCCCTTCCAGGGTTAACTGTCGGGTTGCCTGTGTGGTTGTTTTCAACCTCTTTGGTCCCTACCGTATCGGCTGTTAGTCCATCAGTCCCTCCACCTGAACAACATCATGTTGATCCTAAGGTGGATCTCTCCCCTTCGACGCCTACTTCTACGTCGTCCTCTTGTACTTCGCCTGGTGAAATTCTCGATGAAAGTAACCAGGTGGCTAAGAAGAAGAAGAGGAAGACCAAGAAGAAGAAGTCCCCTCAGGGAGAGCCTACACACACAGTCCCCCTCTCAAGTCCAGCTATCCACTCTAGTACATATGAAGTCGGGTCACCTTCTGCTCCTCCGCGGAAAGTTAAGTTTCCTTGTCGATTATGCAAGGAGGACCATCTGCTTCGTGATTGTCCTGGCATTCCCAGGGTATTAGAAGTTTGGTCTCACGATCCGGCCTGCCCTTCATCATCCACTGATGATCATGGCGATGCTACCTCATCGGTTGGGAATGGTAAGGAAAAAGGGAAGTTTCGAATCCCCTGTCGACTTTGTGAAGGCAAACATCCCCTTCACCTTTGTCCCCTCATGGATAAAGCCTCTGCTGTGTTGGAAAGTCTTGCTGCTCCTCCAAATCCATTTCCCGCCGGTTATCAACGTCTTTCTACAACTGTAGATCGCGCCCCTGTTGACAAAGAGATCGCTTCAGATTCCCCTTTTGTCCAGGCCCCTCTTCCCAAACCTGGCTGTTCCCAGTCTGTTCCAGACCCGCCGTTGGTCGGAAAGGGTGTTGATTCGAGTTCACCTCCTCTCAACCACTCTGTTTCGGAAGAGCAAAGTTCTCATGTCCTTCTCGTTTCCTCAGATTCTCCTGAGCTTGATAAAGGTTCTCCTGAAACCTCTCCGGAGAATTTAGATTCGGTTCTTTCCGAGCGGGGGGGCAACCATATGGTTCCCCCACCAAGTAGTTTGGTCATCTCCTTTGATTGGAGTCGTTTGACTGCCCCTCCCCTTCCGTCCCATGTGCCTTTCTGGGTCACCGCCTATGCTTGCAATAAGGCGCTGCCCGGCACTGTGTTAGACGAAGGAGCATCGGTTAGTCTCATGCCCGTTACTACTTGGCGAGCTTTGGGTTCCCCATCGCTTGTACCTGTCGCACCGCATCTCACCGCGTTTGATGGAGGAACGAGTCAGCCATTAGGGATCCTCCCGAAGTTTCCTATTACTTTGGGAGGCAAGACTGTCTATATAGACGTCTCGGTTACCCAAGGTTCTCTAGACTTCAGTCTTCTCCTTGGTCGTGATTATGTGTATGCCATGGGAGCCCTTGTTTCTTCACTTTTCCGTGTGGTTTGTTTTCCACACGATGGAAGAATCGTGACGTTCGATCAATTATCGTTCGTTCGTCCACAAGCCCCTCCGGCGCACTCATCCTTCCCTCCTGGCTTTCATCCACAAGTTGCATCTGCCTCGCCGCAAATCAACTACGTGGCCACCTACCCCGTGCCCGTACCCCGTGATGACACCATCGTGCATAGTGTTATGGGGGCATTAGGTCCTAATTTCCAAGATGTCGGCCTTCCCTCCGGAGCCACTTTCTTGGGGGCCTCCACTTCCCGTTCATTATGATGAAGTCTGGATGGAGCATAGTTCTTTTCCTATGTCAAGCTCCTTAAAAAATGAAACTGGGTTTGGTCGGAGCATAGTTCCTTTCCGGTGTCAAGCTCCTTAAAAAATGAAACTAGGCTTGGTGGAGCATAGTTCCTGCTCTTGTGTCAAGCTCGTTAAAAAATGAAACAAGGGTTATGAGGATAGTTCTTTTACTGTGTCAACCTCATTAAAAAATGAAACACCTCCCTTTTCAGATCGAGTCTTTGATTAAGATCTCGTAAAATCCCAGTCGAGTCTTTCCAAGATCTCGAAAGTGAACCTTCATTCCATCCACTTTGTCGAATGCAATGAAGCTTGGGGGGCATGTACCTTACCTCGATTTGCATTATTATGCTGGGGGCATGCGAACTTATAACAAGCATAGTTTTTCGTTTCAAGCTTGTGTAAACATGAAACCAAATCCAAGCAAAGTTCTCCACGGTTCAAGCTTGTGTAAAAATGAACCCATACCCGATTTACATCTCGTGATTGCCATTTTTATTCGCCGAATTCTGCTAGATGAGCCTTGGTTGTTTCATTCCATTGCTACCATCTCTTTGGCCGATCATATGCTCTCACTTGGTTGTTTATCCTTTCCTGAGGAACCGCAGCGATGAGTGGTTTTGATTAGCCAGCCTCTTGACCATTACATGTTTTGAGCAGTTCCACCATTACCGGAACCAGTTGCTACCCTTTATACCACTCGTTCCTCTAGGATGAGTCGCCTTTAAGCTCTTTTCTGACTCGTAAAATATGAAAAGATTGCCGAGTATTTTTCCCTTTTTGACTCGTTAAAGAGAATAAAAATGGAGGTCTGCTTTCAGCTCTTTTCTGATCGTTTAAAGATGAAAAGATTGCCGAGTCCCCCTCTCGACTCGTTAAAGAAATGAGAGGTGGTCGCCTTTAAAGCTCTTTTTTCGACCGTTTAAACTAAAAAGATTGCCGGGTTTTTGTCGTTTCGCACTCGTTATTGGCTCTAAAACGACGTACTTCTGACCGCTTTTTTACTTTTTCGGGTCGAAGTCACTATTTACGAAAAGTACTCCTCGATCGTGATGGTCGGGCGGTTCTTTCGAGCATTGTTTTATACTTTTTCGGGCTCGAGAGACACAACTTTACGAAAAAGGACCCCCCTGGAGTTTTCTTTTCTACTGTCTTTTCAGACTCTCTAAACAGGAAAAGACGCCGAGTTCTTCCTTTGTCAGACTCGTTAAAACTTAAATGACATCGGGTATCGTCGAAATGACACTTTTTCAAGCATATGCTATCCCCGTCAAGCTTGTCATCCAAAAATAACCGGGGTACCTGCCAGAAATGGTGGGGAAAATGGAACTGCAATTATTGCGTCGGCAGTATGTCGCTCTTGAACATGGCACTCTTCTGCTTCGTGTCTGGGTGGGACCATCTCATCTCGTTTTTCACTAGCTTCCGTGGGTTTGGGTTATCCTATTTGACCTCTCATCTGCTTATTGCCCTGTCACCATGACCCTTACTCATTTGATGTCAAATACTGCCAAGCCCGCCACAGTGCCGCCGATATGTTCAAGAGAAGTTGACCTCTGCAATAATACAACCTCATCTGCTATCTCACACAAATCATTTTTCCTCTGTCTCGCGTCGATGATGTGGGAAACATTATGGCCCACCTTCGATCAAGGTCCCTTCCTGTCGACTTCAGCTCATTATCTGGGAAGGTGACTTAGAGACTCCCTTCAGGTGCCTTAGAACCTGCATGCCTCAATAGCAGGTTCTTCGTGTTCGACGCGAGGTTTACATCATTGGCCTCCGATCAAATGATTCCGTGGGTGTTCGACACCAGCTCATTGATTCACATGCCGCGGATTGTACCTATAGTACCTTGAGGACCATTGTCATTATTGGTGGTACCTCTCGCGTCTGTTAACAGTTTTCGTCATTGACTGGTAATCAGACGATGTTCATGCATGTTCGACTTCAACTCATATATTCACATGCTTGAACTTGTACTTTGTTTGGATCGGGACGGAGCGCAAGACCCTGGATCCCTATCTTTGAGGGCCAGGTTGCGATTTTGTGGATGATCATTACATGACTCATTGATGGATGGCTGCGCCCATACCTGAGTCTTCATGGATGGCTGCGACCATATCTTATCATTATTATGGTCTTTTTAGCTGGGTGGTTGCGTCCATTCCACAGACCTTTTTCGCATGTCTTCGTGGATGGCTGCGCCCATGCCTAGACTGCATGTACTTGATTATCAGAGATATTTCGGTCCTTCCTGGTGGTGTTCCAGTTCGGCGTGTGTTGTAAAGCATTTCACCCCTCCCACTCTCTCGGTCTTCATGCTTTAGGGGGCATCTGTTACACAGTAATTTCTCACTGCCTTCCTGTCAGTCACCCTGCTGTGCCCAGATTCCACAATCACTAAGTTCTTGCTCCCTGAACCGGTTAAAAACCCATTTTTCCAAAGTTTTGTTCATCAGCGCGTCTGTCCCTAAAATAACCGCGATGACAGGCGCCTTGCAGTGTATTCTGTGCGCTGCCAGCACGGAAGAACATCACTTTTCCGCGATGGCCTACAGCGCGCCTTTCCCGTGTTCTTCCGCGCTGACGTGACTTGTCCAGTTACTGATATGTGCTGACAGCGCGGCAGTTTCCCTATAATCCGCGCTGATCCAGTTTGGGCGAATTTGTTCAAACAACCAGCCTTCCAGATCACTCCAGGCTTGGTTGTTAGCTTTGTGAATATCGACTCCCTTCTATGGCATGTCTGTTCGACCCTTTGCAACCACTTCCCTTGAAGATAAGCTCATCCTTCCACCCTTTTAGGAGGCTCCTTCTCCTATATATACTTCCACCATTACCATGAGCAGCTAGTTTTGGATAGTTAGACATAGCTTGGATTGTATAGAGCTTATAGTGCTCAGATTGCTGCTACTATAGGTATTTGGTGTGCTAGGTGTGGAAGTGATTGATTGCTTAGGGAAGGTTGTTTTGTGTTGCTTGTGTGGGAGAGAGAGTTGTTGTTGGTCTTGGGAGAATCATCCTCAAAGGTGAATGCTTGAGATACATGCTGACTGGCCCCTCCTGAGAAGATTACCGACGTCAGAACATTTGGTTGTACTCTTCTCTATTCTGATTAATAATAGATGACTGCTATTATTGTTCCATTCCCATTTGTACTTGCAATGGTTAAATGTGAATTACATCTTTTCTGACTGATGTATGGTTGCTTTTACTAGATTTCACGCTTGTGTTTGTTTCCTCTTCGTGTGTGCAGGTATCCATTCGCGGGGATCGCGGAGGATTGTGACCAGCCGAAGCGAAGGAGTGAAGGTTACATCTCTTCGTCAAACAACAGCGCTGGAATCCAAGTAGGTGCTCTTTGCCTCTTGTTTAATTGTAATTAGGAACATGCATAGCAGCATTGTTTGATTGTTGCTAGACCCTTGCTGGGCTAGTAGGGATCGCCTCTATCCGTAGAGGGGATTTACCTCTCCAACAAGACTTGTTAAATGTTTTCTTTAAGACCTTGCTAAAAAGATCTAATACATTAATTAGATTAGATGAGTAGTCAATGCAGTGGAAGTTACTCCAGGTCCAGATCTGTGCGACTGCAAAGTAGCGTGAAGTAGTGGAAAGGTGCGCAAATCCCCTAAACCACATCTTGACAGTGCAAGGGTGTGGAAATCTAGTTCCAGCACCCTCCCTTGCCACCTCGGGTGAGACCTTAGTCCACGCTCTGTGGTTGTTGCCAAAAGGGCCGGTAGCTATAGGATTTGTTTGGCTAAATAACTCTTCTGAACCTGGGTCAGGCCCAAATAAGCCAACACCCTACTGTCACTATTCTTGTAAGGATGATAACAATGTCGATCATAATTCCTGTCAGAACCAAAACTATAATATTACCTATGACTATAACCTCTCTTATCCGGAGTGTCCAAGAACCTTCCATCTTTGATCGTGTCATCTCTATATGATGTGTACCCACTAGGAGACCTATTTCCATATGCCCCATTAGTTTTTTCCTCCAGCTCATGGTTTATTCGAAGTGGTCCATGTCACTACAATTCTGACAAACTCAAAAGTATCACTACATTTACCTCTACTTGTTTCTCCTATGCCTTTATGATTTTTTCATTGTCTGCCTTACAACTCCTTATTTCTTCCTTTAAGCTTCTCAGTGTGTCTTCCAAATTAGAAGAGTTCCCAACATCATGCTGCTCATATGATTCATAGGGAGAGTCTTGGGAACTATAGTCTACCATCTTTCTAGTCATCTTTGATATTTTTACTACAAGGTATATCATTTCAACTAAAACAAATCATAATAAACCAATGTACCTTAGCATAATTTAGGGAGGATACCTCATCTGCAAGATCAAAAAATCACTGTGATACATGTATAACATAATCATGATAGCATATAGAGATATAACACATAAGCATATAACCATATAACAATCGTTCTACCTAAAGTCTAGTCATCAATGCATAACCATATCAACTACACATACCATGACCTCATGCATAACAATAACCACCACATCATTGTACACTTGACCACATGTTAATACTAACATGCATAAGAAATGCATAATGAACCATACTCTCACGATGAAACACTCCACAACAACACCATCAACTTCCCATGGAGACCTCACTGCAACCATAACGCATACCATACAAATGCAACAAGCACATGGTCCTACAACACAAGAAACAACTATGCAATCAACATGAATGCATGACCAACACACAGCCCATATAGTTTGATAGGTGAATCATTCTCTGATACCACTCGGTAACACCCTCCTCCCACATTTACCCAAGTAACCATCCAATCGGGGTAAACATGTGATAACAAGTTACTATGATATGATTTGACTCCTTATATGTCAGTTAAGGAGGTGGAACCGATGAAACACATTAGAAACACCTTCCACATCAACAAAGGAGCCATCCCAACCATTTAGTTAACCTTCCCCTCAGACAAAATGAGTTTCTAGACCATTAAACCCTCAAACACTTCCTTGATATGGACAAGCATGCATCCAGTAGGCTCCAAATGCTCCCATAACATGGGTATGCATGCATCCAGGGACTTTTCTTCCCAGTATTGTGCCTACATATCTAGCATTTGAGTCCCTTTTTCAAGCGAGGTCATTTCCCATAACTCAATGAAACTTCCAAAACTGAAAGATAACAACATAACCATGATGAAAAATGCAATTACTTGAACAAGAATTCACTGGACCCCTTCTATCCATGACAGGAATTTCGTCAAACATGTCACAAATATGTAATCTAGAGGTTTAAACAACATATCTGAGCATATGGGTCTCATACTCATCTGAGAATCATTAAGAAGAATTGATGCCTCAACACATTAGCTGTATTTTCATCCATTAGGCCATCGATACATTTTTCATTCGTTTATAAGTAAGAACATGATGAGATCCATACATAGACACTTTTATAATACATGTTCATAACCAACATAATAACAATACAAATATCAAGGAAACTATAGCCATATAATCCACATATGGACCAATATAATACTCATGAAATAACAAGGAGAAATAACCTCATATTAATAAGGCAAAGGCAAACTAGTTGTGCAACTTCCACAAACCACCTAAATATAGAGATGGCCAAACCAAATCTCTCTTCATCTAGTCACCCTCATGCCATATTCCAAGCATGAATGTGGGATCTCATAAAACACATCAATCAAAACCATATAGGGCTTCCAGAAGCCAAACCACCTCAAACCATCAAACAGTGATTCCACCTCAAAGTCTAACATCAAAAAACCATCACCAAATTGGTCTCCACCCAAGCCTTCTAGGGCTCTAGAGCATTGTTCCAACCAAGGTTTCCAAGACTGGTAACTCAACCCACAAATTACTTTGAGCTTCCAGAGTGTTTGTCCAACCAGGGCTTCTAAGACTAGTAACTCAACCCACCAAGGGCTTCTAGAATTTTTGTCCAACCAAGGCTTCTGGGACTAGTAACTCAACCCAAGTTGATTATGAACTAATAACTCAACCCAAGCTAAAGGAAACATGAGAACCAACCAGAAAAATAAAGAAATAAACCCACAACACCATGGCTATCTAGGAAATGGCAAAGCTAAGTAGTTACATTGTCAATCTAGGATATCCTCCATGCCAATGACATATCATGACCAAATAACCACATGCATATGACATTCATGCCAAAACTAATGAGGAAAACATACATGAAACTCAGCACCTGCAAGAAAAAATAATTCTACCCATTGATACTGATGTCCTCTTACGCTTTCCTTCTCTTCCTTTTCCTTATTGCTCCAAAACTCCAAGTGTGCCACACTCTCCAAGAGTGCTCCAAGAAAAAGATAAGTGTCCAAGAGTATGAGAAAGAGAGAATAGAGAGAGAACTCCAAAACTAAACTGACTAAAATTTTGAACTAACAAAAGCCATGAACTGATCCTGAGAAGCCCTTTTATTAATGAGGCCTCTATTTTCTTCATTTTTCATTGTTTTCCTTCCTTTTCCTCCTCACATGCAACTTGTGACCTTTCACCTCCCTTTTCTCCTAATTTCCATTATTTTCATAAATAAATGTGCCAAAATGTCATTTTTCCTTTCCAAAGCCTTTCTATTGCCTTTTCCAAATTCTTTATCCATTAATCAATCACTAGTGATCCCTCGTCACTATGTTTTTGCCCAACATTTAGCTTGGAATAAGTGTCCCATCAACCGTGGTTATTATTTTTCCTTTATTAACTTTTATTACATGGAATTTTCACTAAGGCTGTTACACTTTCCAGTCTATGGATTTGATTAGCTATGTGGTCAACAACATGATTCTAACTTCTTGGTATATGTGAAGATGTGATATGATCAAAACCATGTGGTAACAGTTGTGCATGCAGGTATTTCTAAAAAAGGAAAGGGTCACATACATTGAAGGTTTGATTGAACTACACTACAACAAGTTGGGAATCAAGGAACACATGCAAATGATGGATACCTAACATGGAGGCATCTACCAGAAGGCCTATTATGATGCCACTTCAACTTTAGTTTTAGTGGTTGACGCAATACAAACATCGTTTTGATGGAGAATAGTTTGATTGGGAGAGTATTTGCCTAGGATACTACAACAAGATTTTGCAACCATCAAGAAGCACCATCAGCGAAACCATGGTGGTAAGCTATTGGAAGATCCCTCTATGACACATGATAAGAGTATAGTTTATAGTACATCAATGATGAGGTAATTGAAAAAACAAATCATGGTACATAGTTACATCATAAGGTTAGAAACATGTGGTTAGGAATGGAATTTTTTGAGATAGAGCCTATTGATAGGGTCTTTGAGATAGGTCCCATCAGGCTCTTCTAACATGTAGGCACATTTAAGAAGGAAAATGTTAAATAATGTAGTGCCATTTCCACTACATTTCAAACTTTCGAGGTCCCAACGATTCATTGGTAATGTCGTACCAAAGTACTAAATTCCCCTAATTAAATGAGTGAGGGGTGACATGGAAGTCAAAAGAGGCTTTGGTTGACTTTTTGTGGGCTTTATTGTGTTGTAAGGATTCTTGCCAACTTTCGTCAATGTGTTCTAGTTGGATGAGCCTTTTTTCTAATGGAAAAGTATCTGGGAGGAGCTCTGTTACACAAAAATATCGTCACCATGACTATTTGCAGTCAGTATGGGTCTATCATCACTTGTACTGTCCTCCTAAGCAAGTCTCAGACCTCAGCTCTTCAAGTCAAGCTTTGAGAGTGAGAGAAAGACATTGAAAATCAACAAAGTTCTGGTTCTGCACTTTCTCTCACTGTTGCCTGCGGTCCCACACCCCCTTTTCACATTACCTGTGGACCTGCCCGCTCTGTCCCTAAAGGAGTGGGTGCGGACCCCTGTGAAAGTAAAAAAGGCACAATTTTATTCTAAAAAACTCACTTTGGGTTAATTCTAGATGATTCTAGAAGGAATTTTGACGTGGATTGGTCGCTCTTAGGTGGTTCATGCATCCCAAAAGAGAAGGATCTAATCCCTTGATGAGAGGAGCTATCCCTTTGAAGGAGGGATTTATCCCTTTGAAGGAGGGATTTATCCCTTTGAAGGAGGACCTAGTAACATCCCTCCATTGCACTATAAATTAAGGCATTGGGCTGGTTGCGAGGGAGGTTAGAAGCTGAACATTTTTTAGGGTAAATGCTGGTGGAATTGAGACTTCCTAGTTAAGCTTGAGAGGAGAGATCACATACCTTTTTCGCTTCATTGGGAAGAGAGTGAAACTTGTCAAAGTAGAGGAGACTTCTTGTTGGACCCTGGGAGGAGCTTGTACAACACCAAGGCACAGGTTGTAAAGTTCTTCTTTGATTTGAATTAATACAATCAGATTCATTTTTCTCAACAAATTGTCTTATGTCATTTGTTTCATGAATTCCTTGATCATCATGTTAAGTATGCTTTATGATATTGGCTTTTCAGGTGCTATTTAATTTGTTTGCTTGTTTGTGTTTGCAGATTCGCAACAAGGGAGCTCATTTGGATCAAAGGAGCGAGGCTTCCACAAACTTGCATTGGACCCAAGGTAGGCCTAAAACACTTGTTTGCCTTTGTTTATAATTGCATATTTAGAGAAAGATAGTTTTTGATTGGCTTTCTTGTCACTAGATATCGTTAGATTCTAGGAAGGTATATCTTGTCCGCAAGATCGACTCATTCCGTGTGACAAAATGGCGACCATACTGGGGACTTGATTTTTTCCTTGTTTTTACTTTGACCTGAGAAACTGTGTTTTTGTTTCTGTTTTTGGCTTGTTGTGTGTGGAATTGGGTAGATTTATTAGATATAGGATTATTTTTTGTTTTTCATAACTTTGGGAGAGGACTGCACCCTTGGATTGTGACACAATGTGGACCTATCCACACTTTTTCTTTTAGCACAGAGCGGTACCGCACCTGTGTGAACTGTGGGCCTGCGGACCCTGTCAAAATTTCGGAAAACCTAAGATTTTCTCTGTTAGTCAGCTTAGTTTTTGTTTAGATGTTATTATCCCCTGCCCAGACCTGCATATAACCTGTCTGAAGCTTTTCTTAGGTTAATTCCATTGGTGTTAGGGTTTTAGGTGAAATTCCTAGAAGCTTTGATTCTTGGGTTTGGTTTTCATTTTGGTCTTCTAGTAGCTCTGAGCTTAGAAGCTGTAGAAGCCTCAGATCACCTTGGTTTTTACTGGCCTTCTTATGAGTCTGACCATTTGCAAAATCTATTTTTATTGAGGAATCCACATTGTGTTTTCTCTTTGCAAAACTTCGAAAAGGCTTGTGTTAAAAGTTTGGATTTCATTTTTAGAAAAGAAAGCAAAAATTGGTTGTTTTTTGACTGATTTGTGATTCTGGACAAATTAGTCCTTAGTTTGTTTATAGCTAAGTAAAACATCCTTGAAAAAGACATTTTGTAAGCTTTGACTTCAAATTGTTTTTTGTAGTTTATATATCTCAAGATTAGTTAGTTCCATAGTTTTGAGTGTTTTATAAAAAATTAAAAAATCTCTTTTGGAAAAAGTTTGTTTTTGTAGTATTTGAGTGTTTGAAAGAAAAGGGAAATTTTTGTGAAAATAACTAGTTGTCTCGTTTTGAGTGCATTGGAAAAGACAAAAAGCTCTTCTTTTAATTTGTTTGTTAAGAAATATTTGTGTTTACAAGCATTTGCATTCTCAAACTCTTTCCTAAATAGAAGTTCATTGAAGGGAAAAGATTGCTTAATCATACTAAGTGCATTTTTTAGTGATTTCGAGTCGAGTCTTCACACCACGAGTTTCATCTCCGCACCTCTTGACTTAAGCAAAACCAATAAAAATAACGCTTAAAGTAAAATATATCTAGTAATATTTTTGTTTCTAGGGCTCTAATACACCAACATAGCTTAGGCTAGTGTCTTGGAGTAGGGAGTAATTAACTCTCCACGACAGTAAAACAAACAAGTAGTTGTAACTTGCGGTAGGAGAAAAATCCAATTGTTGCATTTATGCTCTGGGAAAGCTCCTCTTAAAGGAGAAGCACGAGATCGTGTCCGAACCAGTGTGGGAATCAATCCTTCCTCATTGGGAACGACACCAGATATTCACGTATTAAAAATGGTAAACCTCAGATTAACCATTGTTGAGGAGCCTGGGGTCACTTGTTGGTAAACCTTGGATTATGTCAAGGAGCCTTCAAGGGGATTGAGCTTGTTACTCTGCCCTTGCGTGCGTATCGGATCGTAGACTGTTCCCCCAGGTATATTTGTTTCCGTTGGTAACCTTAGTGACCATATTCTATAGGATTCTTCCTAAGGTGACAGTGGTGGGAAGATCCCACTGTACCTGGAGCAGGCGTCGTCTAGACTCACTTGGATTTTCTGGGGGTTCTCTTCACTCGAGACGGTTTAGTGGAGGAACTTGTCTCAGTCTATTCATTAAGCAGGTTTCCAGGGTAACTGTTCCAACCACCATTTCTATATTGAACTCTGTGACGTTGGACTTCATCACCAACTAGTGTTTTCAGTATGGAAAGTTACTGTTTGTGTGTGGTTTGATATCCTAGATTCTTTAGGTGTGTGATTCAAATTTGTTTGGTTCTTTAGAAGCTTTAGGTGGTTTTCATTGAGATTTTACTTTGTTTGCGTGTGAAGTAGTTAAAAAATTTTAATCGTGTCTGAATTACCGAGGAAGTCTCGTAGACTTCGGGGCCAACCTCCTGAGTTTTCACCGAGCCAGCCTGAAGGGTTAAGAGCCCTCGTAACTCCTAGAGACAGTAGAGTTGGGTCACCTGAAGAAGGAGAGTCTTCTTTGGTGGTACATCCTAATTTTCAAGCTTTAGTAGCAGATTATAATCCACAATCGGTGTCTGTTTCCGAAATTACTGGTAGCTTTTCATCTACTAGTGATATAGGTGAGGAACCTGAAATATTCGAACCTAAAATTGAATTTGCTGCTACTCCAACATCGGGGTTTACCTCTCCAACTTCTAGTGGTACTGGTTCACCCAAGGTAGAAAGAATAATTACCCAAAATCTTCCTTCTAGACTTATAGTTATTAAAGAACTTGCTACTCCGGAAGAAGAAGTAGGCATCCCTATCCCTGAAAATCAACCTATTATCGAACTTAGGGAGCGTGAATCAATCTTTTACAGTCCACCTAGGAGCAGTGCTTGGTATCTTTCATTGACTAACTTTTTGGAAAACCCGGGACTAAGTTTTTCACCACCTCGTATTCCTTATCACCCAAAACCTACAGGTTACTATCCTCCGTTAAATATGTCAAGACAGTCGTCCATGTTTTCTCAATCTCTAGAATCCTTTTTGTATGGCAGTCCTTCTGTTCCCTTTGGGTATCAGTCACTTTCTGGTACTTTTGTGGGAGCGTCTCCTCAACCCATTGAACGAGGGTTATTAACTGGAAATAATGGTACTAAGCCGTTGAGTGTAGAAGATATTCTCATGATGTCAGGTACTATTCCTAATCCTCAACCTCAAGGTGGCCAGTTACCGCCTGGGGGGAAACCTCAAAATCCTCAATTATCACCTGGGGGGCAACCTCAAGGTACCCAATTTGTGCCTGGGGGGCAACCTCAAGGACAGTACATACCTACGGGACAGTACGTTCCTCAAGGTCAACCCCAGACTCAATATGTACCTCAAGGTCAACCCCAGTATCAATATGTACCTCAAGGTCAACCCCAGTATTAGTACGTGCCTCAGGGTTATCAACCCCAAGGTCAGTACTTAAACCAAGGTTTCCAACCACCCTCCGGTCAATCATATGTTCAAGGAAATGGAAATGTACCTCTGAATTATCAACCCTACCCTCAACCTGGTTATGGTCCTCAATATTCTCAACCTATTATGGGTCCATACCCCGGAATGAACTTAGTGTGGGATCCATCGCAAACTCAACAGGTCTTGCAACCAAATGTATAGTTGTCATCTCAAACTGGACAACCCTTAGTTTTTGGTTCACCCCAGCAACCTGTCCAGTCTACTATTCAAACTTCTGTACCTTCGGTAGTTTCTCAGCCTGGGCCTAGTATGCCTCGTACTCCACCTCAAACGGCTGCTGCAACTACTGCAACATCTGTTCAATCTTCCCCATGTACTTCTAGAGTATCGACAGCTCTGGTTTCTACTGTTCCTGTATCAACTCCTCAGACATCTTTACCTCAGTCTGGATCCACAATTCAAACTTCGGTTCAGATGCTTGTAGGACAACCTGGTTCAAGTATGGTTGTCACAAGTCAACCTCAATTTACTTATCAACCATACCAGGGACAGTACCAATTCGGTCCAGCTGTGCAGCAGCCAGTCTATCAGTATCAACCATACCCTGGGTATACATATCAACAACCTCAACAACCCCAGTACGGTCCAGTTAATCCTGGTTTTCCGAGAGGATACAATATCCCAAATGCAATCCCAATTCCTAGTTATCCTAGATATCCTCCTCCTAGGGCTGGTCTCATGACCTAGAGTTTTAGGGACCCTAATCGTCAGTTGCCGTTTATCGCAACTTTGGACTTGCCTGACTTGTCGCGCCTAATGAACGATCCCATTAACTATCTTTCTTTTGGCCGCCAATGCCGAATAAGTTTCCTAGTGATATTCCTAAGTTTGAAGGCAAATCAAGAGAGGACCCGTCAAACCATGTGATGACTTATCACCTTTGGTGTGCATCTAGTTCCATTTCAGTTGATTCAATCTATTTAAGGCTTTTCCAGCGCACTCTAATTGGTCTTGCGGCCAAGTGGTACATTGAGTTACCGCGAGCCAACTTTAGTCAGTTAACTACTTCGTTTTTAACTCATTTTCAGTTGCCAGTCAGATATGACAATGGCACGGAATTACTAACTTCATTAAAGCAGTCAACGTCCACTTACATTTCAGATCACATTCATGAATGGAGACGTCGACGGTGTTTAGTGAAGGTTTTTATTCCGAATCAGATCTTAGCTGAATGGTTTTTAAAATCTTTATTGCCAAAGATCACTGAGGATGTAGCTAAGGCTGGAGTCATTACTGAGGAGCAAGTAATTTCTCAAGCGCAGTACCTTGACTTAGTTTATACTCAGTCAGGTACGTTACACGAGAAAATCCCCGATCTTCCTAAGCAAAATCAAATCACTGCAGCTCCTTCAGGCTCTCATGCCGCTGACGATATGATTGGTACGGTTAATACCAAAACTAAGAAGAAGTCTTCCAAGAATTCTTCTCCTATCATAACCTTGCCAGATTCCCCGACAGGAGATTCTTCCGTGGAGATTTCCGCCGATATTCATGTTGTAGAGTCATCTACATCCAAATCAAAATCCGGTGGTAAGAAGAAAGGGAAGAAGAAAAATAAAACAGATAAAAATTTGAAAGAGAAACCAGAAAAAGCAGAATCAAATGATGAGAAATGCAAACCTCGTTATCCTTGTCTCATTTGTGACAAAGAGCATTTTACAAGAGACTGCCCTCATCGTGTAGAGGTTGCGAAGATTGTCAAAGGTTCCCAAATGCCTGCTATTTTGAAGGATCCTTTTCCAAGTCAGGACAGTAAGATGATAGGTTCTTCCTCAAATGCTAATGAAGAACCCATACTGATGATGTCCCATGTTAGGATTGAGACTCGATCGCATGATTATGGTAGTAAAAGTCCTGTTGATGGTAAAGAAGCAGAATCTTCTCATTCTAACCCATCAACCTCAGCTCCCGGTTCCGATCCGCTACAGATCGAGAAACCTAATTCATACTTAGTAATCAAACCGCTTGCCAAGGGTATACTTCGAAAGTCAGCTTTCAATCCACATGCGAGAGTGGCTCAGAACTATAACATTGTTGAAGATTTAGCTGTTTCACCTTCAGCAATGTCGGCTTTGGAAGTGTTGTAATCATGTTCAACACAGTGTAAATTACTTTTGTCATCTATAGGAGTTGTTGACATTCAGGACTCGAACCTTATAATTTTCGATCTAGAAAATAGTACACCACGCTTACCTCATCAAATGGCTTTCCAGATCCCAGTGTTAGTAAAAAACAGACCTATTCATAGGACTGTGATTGACGAGGGAGCCTCAACGTGTATTATGTCGATACAGTGTTGGAGATCGCTTGGTTCTCCTTCGCTAAATCAATCCCCGATGATTCTAAAGGCCTTTGATGGCCGTGGTTTTCATCCTTTTGGCATTCTATAGGATTTACCTATAGGGGTTGAAGGAAAAATTGTTAATCTAGATGTGGAGGTGGTTGATGCCCCTCTAGATTACAACCTTCTCTTGGGTCGTAGTTGGTCTTATGCTATGATAGCTGTCGTTTCATCGGTCTTTCGGGTTATAAAGTTTCCTCATAATGGAAAGATCATAACAATAGACCAGTTGGCTTACTTTTCATCCAACCTAGCCTCTTCTGAAAGCATTCAGCATGTCGGAAAAACGATTATCCCGTATAAGGATGTTGGAGTAGGACTAGTTAAAGATGCCAGTTTACTGGGAACTTTTCCTTTTCCTCCTTCAACGCATCATCTTCTTTTGCAACCATTCATATGATTTCGTCAGACACCATTGTTTATGATGATCCTTGGATCGTACATTCCGAATCTGAGATAGACTCATTTGGTGATGTTATGCCTTTGAGTCCATATGAAATTATCAGGCCGTGCAATCGTTTTCCGACCCATCTTCAACCAAATTTGACTTAATGAATGTGGTCCATGAGGAATTACTTTTCACATCAAACTTGGATTCAATAACATTTCCTGAACTTGTTCACACTGATGAAAAAATTTGTGAAATCCTATGTGTTGATGATTTACCATGGGAAGATCTCCATCATAGATCTTCGTTTTTACCCGAGAGTGATCTTTTGAAAATGATTTTTCATCAATTTTTACGACTGAATATGTCAAGGAATCTCAGAATCCAACGAAAAATCCTGATTCAGAGTTAAATTTGGTAAGCAATTCTCGAACTATTCCTATTGATATCTCGATTAAGCTTGGAATTGTTGAAAACATTCACATAGGTGCCTCGTGTACGGAAGATGAAATTCAAATATATAAGGCCCTATTTCAAGAATTTTGCGACGTGTTTTCCTGGTCATATGAGGAAATGCCAGGAATTGACCCTGCAATTGTTGTTCATGAAATCAAAACTTACCCGGACGCTAAACCCGTCTGGCAATGTTTGCATCAGATTCACCCGAGAAAAGCTGCTACTATTAAAGCAGAAGTTGAAAAATTACTCAAAGCAGGTTTTATTTATCCGATTCCGTTAACGGATTGGGTATCGAATATTGTTCATGTTAACAAAAAGCAAGGGACAATAAGAATATGTATCGATTATAGGGACATTAATCGAGCCCGTCCAAAGGACAATTACCCAACTCCCTATATCGATCAAATCATTGATGATTGTGCCGGCAGCGAAATATTCTCCTTCATGGATGGTTTTTCCGAATACAATCAAATTAATATTCTACCTGCCGATCAACCAAAAACGGCTTTTATTTGTCCATGGGAGACATTTGCTTATTGCAAATTACCTTTTGGGCTCAAGAATGCCGGGGCAACCTTTCAAAGGGCCATGTCTTATGCATTTCATGACATCAAGCACATTGTGCAACCCTATCTCAATGATTTTCCTGCTCATTCATTACATCGAGCTGATCATCTCATCCATTTACGAGCAATCTTTATGAGGTGTAGTCATTATCGGATTAGGTTGAATCCACACAAGTGTGTGTTCTGTATAGAAACGGGCCGGTTGTTGGGGTTTGTTGTTTCGAAAGCCGGCATTCATGTCGATCCCTCAAAGGTTGAAGCTATTGTCAAATTGCCTCCTCCTTCGAGTCTTCGCCAACTCCAAAGTTTGCAAGGGAAAGAAAACTTTTTACGATGATTCATTCCTAACTACACCAAGGTTACAAAGGGTTTTACTCGGTTGTTGAAACAGAATACCCCATTCTATTGGGATGAGATAGCTCAAAAATATTTTGATGCACTAAAACACGCGTTGACCCATGCACCATTATTGCATCCTCCCAACTACAACCAGGACTACTTCGTGTATCTCGCCGCCTCCCATTCCACCATTGGAATGGTGTTAGTTCAGGAAGATGAATTCGGTACTGAACATGTGATATATTACCTTAGTCGAACTTTAAATCCAAGTGAGCTAAAATACTCACATGTGGTGAAATTGGCATTGGCAGCTGTTCAAGCTGTCCAACGTTTTCATCACTACATTTTACTACGTAAAACTACAGTAATTTATGATTGCAACCCTATGATTTACATTTTGACCAAGAAATTGCTAGGGGGAAAGTACTCCAAATGGATTGTGATCCTGCAGGAGTTCGAAAAGTCTAAGTCTAAGAAATCTTTAGTTTTTGTGGAGTAAATGTTTGACTTCCCGCGTGCTGATACGGAAACTGTGGCGGAGGAGCCCATTGCAGACGAATCCTTGTTTCTAATCAGCATTTTAGATCTGTGGTATGGGGATATCATCATTTATCTCCAGACCCAATCCTTTCGGCCATAAATTTCAAGGTCAGAACGTCGAAAAATACGATTCCAGTCCCAACAATTCAGAATTATTAGAGATACTCTTTATCGCCGTGGGGTGGAATTTGTTTTTCGACGTTGTTTAACTCACGAGGAAGCTAAAAGGGTTCTAAATGACTGTCACTATGGAGCATGTGGCGGTCATATGTCTGGGTATGCCACAGCCCAAAAGATATTGCGTGCTGGCTACTTCTGACCATCTTTGTTTAAAGATTGTATTAACGCGGTCCAAAAATGCCATAACTGCCAAATTTTTGATCGAAATATGCGCGCTCCACCTGCTCCTCTCCACCCTATAATTTCCGTTGGTCCTTTTTCCAAATGGGGTATCGATTTTATTACATGTAACCCTCACTCGGCCAGGGGGCATGCGTATATCATCCTTGCGGTAGATTATTTTACCAAGTGGGCCGAGGCGATGCCTACATTTGAGGCAGACGGCAAAACAGCTACAATTTTCGTGTTCAATCATATAATTGCTAGGTTTGGTGTTCCACAAGCGATTATCACTAATCATGGGCGTCATTTTTGAAATGTTATGATGACTGAACTTACAGGCCAGCTTGGCTTGCATCACGATAGTGCAACTCCTTATTTCCACAAGCTAATGGTCTGGTTGAATCCATCAACAAAGGTTTAGTCATCATGATCCGACGAATCATTGGGATTCATTGGTCGAATTGGCATAACATGCTATTTTCAGTGCTTTGGGCGTATCGAACCTCAGTAAAAACGTCAACAGGGTTCACTCCTTTAAAACTAGTTTATGGTCTGGAAGCTGTGTTACCCATTGAATACGAAATCTCGTCATTGCAAATGGCCATCGAGTTACTTCCAGCCACTTCCGAAGACGAAAAATGTTTGTTATACTTGGATCAATTAGATGAGAATCGACGTGATGCTGCATTAGCGATCGAAACTCATGCAAAACGTATTAAAGCTCAGTATGATCGAAATGTGACCCCTCGAAATTTTTCGGAAGAAGACCTAGTCTTATTGTACGATCAAGCTAATGATAAATTAGGTGCTGGAAAATTCGTTCCTATGTGGCATGGTCCCTATGTTGTCAAGCGAAAGCTAGCAAAAGGGGCCTATGAATTGGTAGACTTTGACGGGGACTCTTTAGGTAAACCCAGAAATGGTCTTTACCTAAAGAGGTATTATGCTTAAAAAATGGGTGTGGAGATTTTTAGTTAGGTTAGTTTTCTTTCTAGCTAGTGTGTTTTAGTTTAAAAAGTGTGCTTAGCTTAGAGAGTGTTTTCCGTCATTATTCCTGCTTATCTTGGTTTTAATCTTAATATTGTAGATGTCGATGCCTCTCCAAACATACATTGGTTTTGCTGATGGTGCTTGTCGTAATACATGGAACATTTCTTCGGCAGCTTGGGTTATCTATTCGCCCTCTGATGAGTTGGTATCTATGCATGGGGTAAGCCTCGGTCAAACAATGAACAACATTGCAGAGTATAGTGCAGTGATTGAGTTATTATCTGAATCTATTTCATTTGGGATTCGGAGTGTGATAGTGAGGTTAGATTCTGAACTCATTGTATTACAGCTTAATAGAGTATATGCCATTAGAAATCCAGTGTTATTGAGATTGTTTATGAGAGTGCGTCTCTTGGAACGTGAATTTGTTTATATTGAATATCAGCATATTCCAAGATCTTTAAATACATTAGCAGATGCAATCGCTTCTCGAATGTTAAGTAGACATTTGAAATAATCATACATGTAAATTTAAAAGCATTCCATAACATGTTTTACAAGATAAGCCGGTAATAGCGATATAGTATAATATAGGAGTGTGTCAAAATATACATCGTCCTCGATCATAAGTTGAAAAATACCTTATGATCGGCAAAAATGATAAGTACAAAAAGCAAAAATGGCATATGTGTCTACAATAGTCGATCATCCTATCACTGGTGATGATCTTGATAAGAAACCATTGTAAGGGCCACCTTACAAAGGAACCTCCTAAAAGGTCTTGGGACCCCAATCATATAGCGCTGTAGTCGACGAGGAATGTCATCTATGCCGGTCTCTGGAATGTCTCCTGTCAAACGCTCTAGATGGCTCTCCAATTCAGCCAAGGTCTCTGCTGATTCGTCCTGTGGGGCTGGTGCCGCTACAGCTGGTTGTTTCCTCTCGTAAGGCCGGAGAGTGACTGGTCGTTGTGGGCCCACATCTACATTTGAAACTTTTACTATCAGTTTTTGGATGAGATAAAAACAAAAAACAAAATTAAAATAGGAAAATGTTGAAAATGATTTTACCTGAGTCATCCCATTGCTCTCCTCGTGGAAGAGCCATGTCTGGGTCACCGCGAAAATCTACCCCAGCATAAGGGAAGTCCTGAATAGCAAAAACCTGGTTTTCCAACGAATGGAAATACTCAGGTTTGAATCGAACGACCTCTGTCCCCTCATCAGGATGACAGGCCATAACTGCAACCCATCGGCATCAGTTTGGGCTCTCGAGGAAGTCCAGCTCCAATAGTGAGGTGCTGCGGGACCAACATTGGGACCCACTCCAGACCAAAGCTCACAACCAAAGCACCATATCCAAAGGACTTCAGTTGTCCGTTCTTGGCTCTGGTCAATTGGCCTTTTACATTAGCCAACACAGCATCACACCAATTGAAGATGGTGCCTCGAAAGCAGTCAACTGCCATCTGCATCTTGGATCCGGTGGCTATATGTAGTGCGGCGCTCCCGCAAAGCCTGGTAACAGTAAACGCGATCACCATGAGTTCAGGACGAGATATGGTTTTAATGTCTATCCCTTTGTCTCTAGTCTGGTTGTTGCAGTACTCTAGCCGGAGGCTATCAACAGACTGGCCACCTGGCCTAGTCCCGAATAGAGTCAAGTCTTCGCCTCTCTTAGGCAAACCAATCAAAAAGTATATGTCTGCCGGCTCAATTTCGAGCTGGTGGCCACCAATGAAGAAGCACTGGTCCTGTATGCTCCACCTGTCTACCAGCCACTGCAAGAAGTCCACCTCGGCCCTCAAGCCAGGTATGGCCCAGAATTTGTACAAGCTGCATGCCTTCAATGCATCGATCGAAGGTTGGTGATTTAACGCGGCAAGATCTACATCCTCATGCTCCCGTTCTCGCCAATCAAGCATGATGTATACTCTACATCCAACAAAAAGGCGAGTTAGAATGAAAAAAATTGAATTGTTTGGGTAAATTTTGAGAAATTTAGGGTTAAAAACCCTTGCTGCGGGGACCACACCCCCTCTATTAGAGATAGTGCGTGAGTCCACACCTTGCCTTCACGGCAAGTGCAGACCCCTGACTTTTTCCCCATTGAGAAAAAGTCGGGGTCCACGGGCTGCCTGTGTTATGCCTACGAGCCCCAACGCGCGGGTTTCTAGCCTAAAAACCCTCTAAAAAATGAAATAAAACCCTAAAAAACGATTTGAAATGGATAAACTTGAAGAGTAGGATGATGTGGATTACCTGGAGGAGACGGCGCTCAATTCTGACAGATGGATTTTTCGTAATCTTCACGGGAAGTTTCTGACCAAAAGCACTATTTTCTCACCCAAATCTCAAACGGTAAAAATGAATTGACGAAAGCCCTTTTTATAAGTTTTTTGAATAAATGAATTGTAAATTTGTTTATGTTTCACTTTAGAAAGGTAACTTTTGCAGCATTTTTATCCATCTCAAACAGGTATGAGTAATGTTTGCATTTTTGTTTAGGATAACAAATTTTTTAGGCGAAATCGGTCATTTTCGACGAAAAAACATTTAGAGTCATCTTTAAGCTATTTTCTAACTCCTAAAACATGAAAAGATCGCCGAGTTTTTCTTTTTAAACTCGTTAAAATGGAACTAAAAAGACAGTCCACTTACAGCTCTTTTTCTGACTGTAAAAACATGAGAAGATTGCTGGATTTTTGTCGTTTCAAATTCGATATTGGTTATAAAACGACATGTCATTGATCGCTTTTTTACTTTTTCGGATCAGAGGCACTAATTACGAAAATTACTCCTTGGCCGTAAAGATCAAGCGGTTCTCTCAAGTATTATTTTATACCTTTTCGGGCTTGGGAGACACAAATTTACGAAAAAGGTCAACCCTGGAGTCTTCTTAAGTTTTTTCAGACTCTCTAAAATTGAAAAACGCCGAGTTTCTCCTATACTGGACTCGTTAAAATTTAACAGTAAAGGACATGTTCAATTACAAACAGGAACGGACCACTCCTTCTTAGGGTTCGAATTTAAACTAAGTTGGACTCATTCGAAGGATGAGCTTATAATCAAGCAAATGTTATCCTCCTCAAGCTTGTCAAAAATAAAGAGGTACTTGCCAGAAATGGTGGGAGAAAAGAGAGAAAAATGAGCTTGTTTGTCATACTTTGTAACCACTCTTGAACATGACACTTTTTCACCTGGGTTGGAAAATCCTTTGCCTAACAGTTGATCAAACCACATTGAAATTCTTCAGCCGGTTTCTGGGTATTATCTTTGGGTCAATTGTCACCAAACCATCTGCTGTGTCGTTATGTGTTCAAGAGGTCAGTGCCAATAAGCCATTCATTTGCAAAATATCTGTCATCCATCTTGACCATCCCTGAGTCAGTCCTTACAACTAAATTTCTTCAACTTGATCTATGATTTCGTGTTGTGGGCTTGCCTACGACGGATCGCTTTCTATCGAATTCAGCTCAATATCTAGAAATATGATCTATAAATCGTCAGTACCTTGGGATCTGCATGCCTCAATGGCAGGTTTCTCGCCTTCGATGATAGGTTGCATCATTGGCCTTCGATCAAAGGACTCTGTGACATGTTCGACATCAACACATCTATTCACATTTCATGGATTGTACTGAGTACTTTGAGAACCATTGACATTGCTGGTGGTTTCTCTCACACTTATTAACAGTTTACATCATTGACTGGTAATCAAGTGGTTTCTACCATGTTCAACTCCAACACATTCATTCGCATGGATAGAATCGTACTGTTTCGGGAAGTAGAAATGAAGACCCTGGATCTAGTTTCCATAATCCAGGCTGCAAGGAATTTTGTATTCATTATATTGTGGACTATTCATAAACAGATAGTTGCATCCATACTGTATCTACATGTGTCTATAGTTGTGATGTATTACAAGATCATTCCTATATCAGAGCAGTAGTTAGTTTTCTATTCAGTTTTGATCTGAGTATGGGAATGCCTACCTCAGCAATGATATGATCTCATATATATATTTTGCATTGAATGTTTTTACAGGTTCCGACCAGGCTCTCCACAAGATGATCCTCGAAATGATAAAGTACTTCACTCTTCCTAAATGATAAATGAAATCCTTATCTACTACAGACTTCGCACTTTATGGGGCAATATGTTACACAAAAATATCGTCACCATGACTATTTGCAGTCAGTATGGGTCTACCATCACTTGTACTGTCCTCCTAAGCAAGTCTCAAACCTTAGCTCTTCAAGTCAAGCTTTGAAAATGAGAGAAAGACATTGAAAATCAACAAAGTTCTGGTTCCGCACTTTCTCTCACTATTGCCTATGGTCCCGCACCCCCTCTTCACATTACCTGCGGACCTGCCTGCTCTGTCCCTAAAGGAGTGGGTGCAGACCCCTGTGAAAGTCAAAAAGGCGCAAGTTTATTCTAAAAAACTCACTTTGGGTTAATTCTAGATGATTCTAGAAGGAATTTTTTCGTGGATTAGTCACTCTTAGGTGGTTCATGCATCCCAAAAGAGAAGGAGCTAATCCCTTGATGAGAGAATCTATCCCTTTGAAGGAGGTCTTTATCCCTTTGAAGGAGGACCTAGTAACTTCCATCCATTGCACTATAAATTAAGGCATTGGGTTGGTTGCTAGGGAGGTTAGAAGCTGAACATTTTTGAGGGTAAATGCTGGTGGAATTGAGACTTCCTAGTTAAGCATGAGAGGAGAGATCACATACCTTTTTTGCTTCATTGGGAAGAGAGTGAAACTTGTCAAAGTAGCGGAGACTTCTTGTTGGACCCTGGGAGGAGCTTGTACAGCATCAAGGCACAGGTTGTAAATTTCTTTGATTTGAATTAATACAATCAGATTCATTTTTCTCAACAAATTGTCTTATGTCATTTGTTTCATGAATTCCTTGATCATCATGTTAAGTATGCTTTATGATATTGGCTTTTCAGGTGCTATTTAATTTGTTTGCTTGTTTGTTTTTGCAGATTCGCAACAAGGGAGCTCATTTGGATAAAAGGAGCGAGGCTTCCACAAACTTGCATTGGACCCAAGGTAGGCCTAAAACACTTATTTTCCTTTGTTTATAATTGCATATTTAGAGAAAGATAGTTTTTGATTGGCTTGCTTGTCACTAGATATCGTTAGATTCTAGGAAGGTCTATCTTGTCCGCAAGATCGACTCATTCCATGTGACAAGCTCAATGGTCATGTGTATGGTAGGGATCTTACACTCAATAGTTAGTGCAACCTCGACCACATATACTAAGTGAAAAGGAGTAAATTCGGTGGATGCTTTGACTGAGGTATGATATGCGCATAAGGTGACGAAAAGAATGTGGTGACAATTGGTTTTGTATTTTTCATCATACACTACAACATTATTTTGAGGAATTTGTTTATAGATTCTACCTTGCCATTGGATTGGAGGTGGAAAATCTCATTCTCAAAATGCTTTCCATGGTTAGATATGAGTTACTTAGGTATCTTGAACTATGTGATGACATGGTTAAATAAAAATTAAGTGGTGGTATTAGAAGTGTTGTTGAATGTGGCTATAGCCTCGACCCACTTGGTAAAGTAGTCAAAAGCAACTACGATGTACTTATGGCCATTTTGGGATGGTGCATTGCAAGTCATGAATCCAATTCCCTACTTGTAGAAGGGGAAAATAGTGATTAAAAGGTGTAAAGGAGTGGAAGGGGATATGTCTTTATAGGCATATCATTGGTAGTGTTCACATCATTTAACTACTTTGATGTAGTCATGGAAGAGAGTTGGCCAAAAATAACTAGCACAGAGAATCTTTTGGATGGTGGTCATCTCGGAGAGTTTGGCATTGTAGGCTCCACTATGGAATTCATTTAAGAGTTTCTCAGCTTCATTAAGTGCGATGAATCGATGTAAAATGGTGTCCATGCCTTTATGATAGATAACATCTCCAATGATGAGGTAGCATGGTGCTTGATGGCAAATGCACCATCGATCATCATGTGTGAGCTGAGGATTGAAATTTTGAGTTCAGAGGTAAAGAAGAATGTCACTATACCAAGGATCATCTGTCAATATTATGAACAAGTGTTCTTCCAAGAAAGTGTCATTCAAAATAGACCCTTGGGTTTCATAAGGGAGATCAACAATGAACTCAACAAGGATGAGTGTTGGCTTATTGGGGCCTAACCTAGGTTCAGAGAGTTATTAGCCAAACAAATCCTACACTACCGGCCCTTTTGGCAACAACTCGGGGATCACACACTGAAGTCTCACCCGAGGTAGTAGGGGAGGGTGCTGGAACCAGGTTTCCGCACCCTTGGGATGTCTAGATGTGGTTCGGATGTGGTCAAAACCCGTCTGTGCCCTCGCTCTACTCTGTACTGCTACTAAGCTTTCGCGTAGATCCACACTGATGCGCTTATTATTAATGAGTTTATTATAGATCTAATATACTTCTTAAAGTCTTTAAGCAAACATTTAATAGTAATAACCAGGGTGCACAATCATCAATAAGCATAAACTCAAAACATGAGCAAAGGAATATATTTGCGATAAAGCACACAACTGATTCAAAAACTCTTATCTTTATTTATCTTCGGTCAATACAACTAGATATGCCCTACACACTCAGCTGCAGGGGTCTGTGCACACAGCTGCAGACTCCACCAAGCCTCTGCGCACACAGCTGCAGAGCCTCTATCTATCTACCAAAACCCTCGACTCGGACTTACAGACGCAGAGAGAATATTACCTTCATAAACCCATAACATTAAGATCCAAAACAAAAAACTACCTTCTAACCTTAGAGCCTTGCTCTATTTATACATTCCCATGGTCCACAGACCATGGGCAGGCCAACTCACTTTCTATTTTCTTACATTATTTTCAGGCAGACAACCCTTTGACTTGACTCATTACAATTCACGCTCTGTTCATCTCGTGGAGCCTTTACCATACTATTAAAAAAAATGTCGGCTTTGAACCCCAAAACCCTTACACGGGGCCTCCGCTACCCAATAGGCCACCAACACAATCATCGTGACTCGTCCCGAGTCACTCGGCTGGTGTGGCAATCTTTGCGGAGAGGTCATTTAGCAACTTCTGCACTTCGCTTACACTCACAACAAAATATTCCGCCATCTACTGTACCTATTCTAGCGAGCCACCAATGCATCAGTATCTGTTTCAGTTGCTTGTCCGGGTTGATATACTTCCTGCATGTGTGCCATATTTTTCTCGATGGTGGTGGAAACTGCGAATCCCTCATCAATCCAAGGATGGATGCATTCCTTAATCACTACTTCCTTCTTCTGAGTGGCATCAACTTGTATCTTGAAAGCCTGGGCCTCCCTCATCTTGGCCAAGCACTGCGTAATATCAACCGTCTGTGTGGTCCCCCTGACATTATCATAGGCTAGTTGTAACTCCCTTTCTTCTGTTTCCAACCACTGTAAGGTTGGGTCTTCCTGTATTGAAATGATTGTACTAAGTGACTGATCCAACAAGTTGGCGCACTCCTGCATGGCACATGCTATTGTTTCCTGCCTAGACTGAATGATGCCTTTCCGCTACTTTCTAACCTTCGGTGGTGTACAGGGCTGTGATTTCAGTTTTAGTTTTGTGATCTACAACTTGAGGGCCAACTGGATCCTCGCTGCTTCTTCCTTTGCTTCGCGGAACACACTAGCCAACTTGTGGATCCGTATGCCGACAAGTAAATCTACTGAAATCTTGTGCTCAGGGGCATGACAACACACTTCCCCCACAATTTGCTCCAACCACCGATTTTGTGTAACTGCTTCATCATGTTGGAGGCTCAACTGCTCGATGTTAATTCACTACTCATTGAGTACCCACACCGCATGTCCTTCCATCGGGAGAGGCAAGTGCAACAGGTACACCAATAACTAGTAAAAATGAAATAGCAATTAATGCAAACACAGCCAATTGGAAAGAAATAGTCATGGTTGTGATCTTACAAGCTCCCAACAGATTGAATAATTTGATGTTGTCTGGCCATTAGCGCAATGTCACCTTTTTCAAGAAAAAGTGTGTTTATCGCTAGTTTGTCGAGATCCATTATAGGTTATTTCCAATATGAATTTTTTGATTAGGGAACCTCATCATTTCTCATACCATTTGAAGTAGGATCAGTTTGATCTTCTCAATCGGCGACTAGTGCGGAGCTCCATTGTTACGTCGTCTTGAAGCCAGTATATGCTCTCACAAGGGAGGGCAGCCAAATTTAATCCAAGCCCCGTAAGCCAGCCTATGACAGCTCTATCCTCTGCATTGTCTATTGTTAATGCTCCTATCGGGGCTATGATAGCATTAGCCATTTTGGCCTGCAACAACTGCTCAGTTGCTGACATACCCGTAGCTCCATGGGTAGCGACTATTCCTAGCTGTGGGGTTCATGCGCTAAGTTCCTGCAGCTGCGTGCTGAGTGCCCCCAACACAGTCTTTTGCTCTGTCATGGCCTCATCAAGCATTTCTGGAGTGACTTCACTCACTGTATCCCCTATGTCATATTGGCCATCTTCGGTCAATTTGATAAGTGCCCCTTCCAATTTAGACACCTTGGTCTTCTTTCGTGACTTTGACCATTCTGTCAGCCGCGCTATTTTTAAGGGCAATCCGGTGGTGGTTGGCACCACACCTTTCGTCACTATATCCATGTCTGGCTCTGTGGTCACGTTCAAGTTGCTTTCATCCTTTTCCGTAGCAGCCCCTCTTGCTGTCGCCTTGCCCATAGAAACCTGCATTGCCTCCTAAGTTGCCTGTACTTCAGTAGTGTATTTTTTGTTCCGCTTCTGTTGTGCTAAGCACTTGGCCTCAGCCTTCTATTTTTGGATGGTGGTCTCAGCGCGCCCTACCACATTTCGTCTGTGCCACTCCGGTGGCCAGGTATCCAGCACCGTAAAATAGCCTCATCGATGGCAATGAAGGGAAGTGTGGTCCACGTCTGTTCTAGATCCTTGCACGCTCAGATGTATACATGGTGCATATCCGCCTTAAAATCAGTTATGTTCTTCACACTGTCATAAACCTTGGTAGATTGACGGGGTTTCTAGTTGATCCATTATCGTATGTTTGCGTCCATCAGTATCCAGAAAATCTTGAAATCTCGGATTCTAGCGGCGTCCTTCATCACCCAAAGCAATGCGTATCTTGTGGCCTCTAGCCAATCCTGGTCTAGGGACAAAAACTAACTATCTTCAGGTAATTCACTTGTAACCAATAGGATGGATAAAAGAAACCACGCATAGTGGAAGGTTTTACCCTCCTCCTGGGCCTCCCTGCAGTTGGTCAGGAATTCATCACAAAGGAACTGCGCCCAATTGAACCGTTCCCCTTCTGCGCGTTGCTCAGTTAATGCGACGACCACTACTAGGACCTCGTTGCCTCAAAATTTCCTCATTACTTTTCCTGCCAGCAATTGGGTAGCAATGCAGACCCCTTTGTCCTGAATACTAGCAATAGCATACCCTCTCTGCTTTTTCTCCAATTTGTATTTCTTTTTCAGGGCTTCTGTCATCGTCAAATCACCACTCATATCAACTATTTCTGTGGGGTCCCTTCCTTCACAAGGAAGCCGAGAGATCTTATGAATGAGCTCCGTCACGATGGGGACAGGTTTGTTTATCCATAAGTACCCATTGTGTACCAGGCAGAGCAGTTATCTAATGATCAATATTGTAATGGGGGGCCGATGAAAATGTGGAATTAACAGGAGGCAAAGTAGCCCAGCCTCCTCCACCTTTCATAGCCATTCCTGTGACTGTAGTGTCGTAACAGCTCCCTCTATGCTTTGCTCCATCAGTTTGCTAGTTTCCAAATGGGGAAACTTCTCAATATCCGCAAGGTCCCAGTCTTCAAATTTCATAGTCAGGATGTGATCAGTTGCCGCTCCTTCAAGCGGAACCACTTTAGGGAGAGATGGGGTGATGAGTGTGCTGTCAACGACATCTAAATCTTTACGTACCTTGGTTGTCCTTTTCCTTGGAGGAACATACCTAGGCTGCTTTGATGGAGCTCGTTCCAACTGGATATCTTCTTCCATATCTTCTTCTAGTTCTATTTCTTCAACAAAGTTCAAAGGATCCTCTTCCTCTTCATCACTGTCAATAGTAACAGTTTTAACCTTTTCCTCCATCAACAATTTGCCAAATCATGGATTTCACAGAGACATCCGGACTGGTACTACTACTTGTGGGTTCTTCCTGGTCCGTGGCATCCTGGGTGATTTAGGGACGTCAGTTGTCCCTCCCATCAACCATTCCTAGGGACTCCTTTATTACCTTTAGCAATTCTTGAAACCATGGGCTTCCTTTTATGACTGCCTCATTCATCCTGCGCCTCTTGATTTGAATCCAGAATAGCTTACTATGCAAGAGGCCAAATGGTGTGTGGTAACAAGCCACCTGTGCTTTATATACCTTTTCGACTTCAAATTCGGCTGTGCTCCTTGTTCGTGGCTCATTAATGCGATTTTGGCAGAAAATCCATTTAGCGCAGTGTCTTAATGGTCCGTCGCCTACTCCTTGGTGTCTTAAATGGGACATCTTGTCATGAACAGTATCTGCAATAGTCACCTTCCATCCTTCCCATGCGAAAACGTAGTCCCTGGTTCGCGGATGCGTTCTATGCTTCCTACTAGCCCTATGCGCCATGTCCGAATCACGCAACCTTTCTGCAGACTTCTTCATAGTCCCGCACCCTCTTTCAACTGCATGGAGTGCTGAGACTAGGCCTCCTACAGATAGTTAGGTGGTCTTACCCCTCGTGTGAGACTTCCTCTTCCCTACTAGCCCAGGCTGTAGGCACCCTTCGCATACCTTTGAATCAAGTAGCGCATCACATTCTGTGCTCCCTCATTTAGTAGGGTGCAGTCGTAAACATGATAGCAAGGTCACAGCTCGTTCTAGTATCATAGGACGGCTGGCCAGGTCTGGTCCCCTTATTCTCACATTTGCACGGCCCATTTGTGCGACTCCTATGTTTATTTTGCTAATTTCTTTGTCCAACCTCATGCGTTTCCTCCTTAGCCTTGCCCCCTCTTCTTCAAGCTCACAAAGCCTCAGGCTACCATGCCAAATGGCTTCCTGCAACTATCGGGCCCCTTTGTCTAGGTCCTCTCATTCAGGTGGAACTGTAGGGGCAGTGGTCAGGGAAATTCTCTTCACTTTCCTGGTTTCATCACATCTAACTATGGAGAGAGTTATCTTCGCACACCCCACTTTGTTTACAGCCTTATTGGCCCAACGAACCCCTATCATGCATAGATTCAGGCAAGTCGATGGTTGTACAGCATACAGTCGTACCGTTCACCACGGAAGTCCTCCAACCCGTACACGCAATCACCTTCTACCTTCACACTCATTCCACCCCATCTTCCTATGTGCATGCCACACTGGTGTGATTGTCACGCGCAACACTCCTTCCAGTGCACCCTGCCACTTCCGCTCTATGATTGAAGTTTTGCAATGGTTGATGAATTCCTCCCCATTTTTTGCATTGTCATCCACTAGTCGATTCCTTACCTCGGTTGTCACACATCGTATTGATCTAATCATCATGTTACAGTTGAGTGTTGGGACTTCATGCAATCGGTTTTGTCATCGTTCTATCTCCTCATCTGGATCCGATGTGCAGGAACTATCATGCTCCCATGAGATTCTGTCGTAAGTTGTTGGATTCCCTCAATCCTAGTCTTGCGCTGTTATCTGGTAGATGTAGTCTAGTTCTTCGTCACTGTCCTCGTCGCGCACTGGTTTGGTGTAGTGCACTTCTTCTGTTGGGTCCAATGGAACTATAACACGGAGTGACTTTTTCTCGAATGTCATCTTTCATCTTTTTAAATTGATGACCCCATTCATGTCCATGGCCCAATCTATTCCTAGCAGTGCAAGGCATGGATTACTGTCCTCAACAATTTCTATCACCTAAACTTTTGTCTGCGTACTTATGCCTTCAATGTCCATTGTCACCCCTTACAATCTTCCCATTGGTAAGATCTTTTGTTGGTTGGCCATTCGTAGTTCAATAGGAGACCACTATTGTGTAGGCCTGCCCATGCGTTCCCTCCAGGTGCACAGAGCATGTTTTCCCAGTTTCTGGACTATGCGCGGCTCCCCTTATCCCGCACACCTAGTGATCAGCTCTTATAGTCCTTTAACTACCTTATTGTCATGTAGCAGCTTCATACATGTCTCTAAAAAGGTAGTAAGCATTGAGGGATCCATTCCTGGCTCAATTGGATCCCTACTACCTAGAGTAGAAGCTTCCGTGAAGCTCTTCTTAGCTTCCTTAGACATCCCCTTCACATGTTCCATCTCAAAGTCAGGTTCCTTCACATCTTCTTCGGACTGTTTCCTCGCATCTCCCCCTGTAATTGCGCCACTCCTTAGTACCATGTTTACACTGGGGTCCTCCTCACGTGGCTCAAACCTCATCATTTGCATATTTTTAGTTGGACTAGGCTGTATTACCCCCTTTTCATGCATTCGGGAAATCAGCATCAAACAATCTACCATTTCATGGTCAAACTGTTCACAGTATGGACAATATATTCTCGTCAGGTTAGTACAATTGCGAGCATAGTGCCTCGGCCCTCTGCAATTATAACAAATCAGCTGTTCGCGCCCTTGTCTAGGTCCCATTCCTCTTCTCCCTCATCCGCGTCCTTGGAATCCACCACGTGGCCCCGTGGCTAGGTCGAAACCCCACGTTTTAGTCTGCATTCTATAGGCTGGGGTCCTCTCCATCATTAACTCATAACTCTTACACGTTCGCTTGTCATGAACCACTGATCTACAGAAGTTGAAATACAGTTGCTGCAGGGTCTGGGTATACTTCTGCAACAGGTGATAGTTGTTTGTTTCATTCTTTCCTCCTACTTGACAAATCGCACACTAGAGTGCGGGCGCCACACTTGGTCCTGCTTGTACCTCCAGTATTAATGGCATCGACCCCCCTCCCACCAGATAGTTCGCGAATACAGGGCAACGATCCTTGTCATGCCCTTGGCCTTTTCATTTGATACACCACACTCCTTCATGTGTCTCCAATCGGGGCGCCCTATCTTGCTTCAGAATTTGAATCTCTAAGCATAGGTTTTGTAGTTGCGCGTGGATTTGCTGAACTCCCAACCCCGGATCCTGTATTGGAGTTTCATGCAACCTCATCGCTATCTCTAATGCTTCAGCTTAGGTTGAGATCTTTTGTTGTGACAACGCCATCCTTAGATGTGGTGTGAAAGACACCACAAACCACACACGGTACTGCGCATCTGTTAATGTCATGTTAGCCTCATGGATCATACTCTTCAATCTCTGATCTAGATCCCATGGGGTTTCACCTAGAAACATCACGATTTCTTTGAACCCAATGATCAACTGCGTCTTCGATTTTAGCTGGCTAAATTCTTTGTTCAATGCATCCTAGATCGCCGCTATTCCCACATTCGGGTGATCACTGGAGTACTTTATATACCACATCAATACGTGATCCTATACTATGCTTACCAAAGTATCCTTTTTGATGTTATCATCTGTAACACCTTGGGCTTCCCACACTTCCTTTACCATGAACCAAAACTGATCTGGTTCCTCATTTCCTACGCCTCTAAATATAGGCAACTTGATTGCGCTCACCATTCTAGCCCTAGGGGTGTGTCACACGGAATCTGTCAAGGGTGCGGACACGACTGACCTTCCTAGAAGTCTAAGACATTCTAATGACAAACAAGACAAAATGGAGTGATCTTTCTCTAAATACACCTTTTACAACATCAAAACTACAAGTGTTTAGGCTTACCTTATTCCAAAACGCTGTTGTTGAAGTCCGTTCTTGACGATCCGGATGAGCTCCTCCTTCAAGTCAATTCCTGCAACCACAAACAATCAAACAATTACCAAGCACTTGCATTTCATATAATAAAACATATATTCAACATGCAGACCAAGGAACACATGAAATAACTCATTAACACAAGCTATTGAGAAAAATAAACCAGTTTGTATTAATAACGAAACAAAGAAACTCTTACAACCTGGCCTTGGTGTTGTGCAAGTTCCTCCCAGGGTCCATCAAGGGTTTTCCTCTACTTTGACAAAGCTCACCCTCTCCCAAGTAGAATCAAGTGAAGACAATCTCTCCTCACAAAGGCTCTAATGGAAGACCTAAATCCTGCAGCATTTACCCAAAGAAAATGTATAGCTCCAACCTCCCCTACCTCTGGCTCAATGTCTTTATTTATAGTGCTGTTAAGAGGTTATTCAGGTCCACTATCGATGGGATCATCCCCCTCTATGGGTGGGATAGCTCCCTTATTGATGGGATAAGTTTCCCCTTAATAGAGATACATGAACCAACTGGAGGCGCATCCATTTCATCAAACCGACCTCTAGAATGTTCTAGAAGTAACCACAAGTAACTTTTTCAAGATAAAACTCGCGCATTTTGCCTTTTACAGAGGGACGCACCTGTCCCTTAACATACAGAGCGTCCATGGACGCAGATTTTGTGAACATGGTCAGCGTCCCCGCAGGTAAGGCTAGAGAGAACCTGCGACCCCAGAGATAAACATAGTTTTTTACAAGACTTTCTCTCTTCTTTGAGTTTGAGATGGATAACAGAGGCATGAGACTTGCCTAAGAGGGTAGCATGACTGTTGATTTGAGCCATACTAACTGTAAGTAGTCAAGGTGACATTTTTTAGTGTAACAGATTGCCCCCTAAAGTGCGAAGCCTGGAATAGAATAGGGTTTTGTAATTCTAGGAAGGGTGAAGCGCTTTATCATTTCAAGGATTGCCTTGTGGATGGCCTGGTTGGAACCTGCAATTTTCAACACAAAATACATGGATAAGATTATATCATTACTGAGGTAGGCATTCCCATACTCAGATTCAAAACTTTAACTAATGGACTAACTATTCTGATACAGGAATGATCTTGCAGTACATCATTTTTATAGACTTTTGTAGACACAGTATGGACGCAGCCATCTGTTTATGATTAGTCTACATAGATAATGAATACAAAACTCCTCGCAGCCTGGATGGTAGAAACTAGATCCAGGGTCTTCACTTCTACTTCCCGAATTGGTACGATTCTAGCCATGTGATTAAATGATTCGATGTCGAACATGGTAGAAACCACTTGATTACCAGTCAATGATGTAAACTGTTAACAAGCGTGAGAGAAACCACCAGTAATGTCAATGGTTCTCAAAGTACCAAGCACAACCCGTGAAATGTGAATAGATGTTTTGATGTCGAACACTTCACGGAATCCTCTGATCGAAAGTCAATGATGTAAACTGACGTCAAAGGCGAGAAACCTGCCATTGATGCATGCAGACTTCAAGGTACTGTCGATTCCTAAGTCATCTTTCTAGATAATGTGTCGATGTCGATAGAAAGCGACCCGTTGCAGGCAAGCCCGCAACACGAAATCATTGTTCAAGTTGAAGAAATGTTGCTGTAAGGACTGACTCAGGGATGGTCAAATGGATGACAAGTATTTTGCAGATGAAAGTTTTTGCTTGCAGACCTCTTGAACACATAACGACACAACAGATGGCTTGGTGACGTATAACTCAAAGTTAACCCCTGGAACCCGGTTAAATACTTTCAAAGTGATTTGGTCAACTGTGAGGTAAAAGATTTCCCAACCCAGGTGAATGAAAAGTGTCGTGTTCAAGAGCGGTAATAAAGTTTCTTCTGAGACAAAAGGTGACAAATAGGTTCATTCTTCTCTTTTTTCCCCCACCATTTCTGGCAAGTACCTCTTTATTTTTAACAAGCTTGAGGAGGATAACATATGCTTGATTATAAGCTCATCCTTCGGACGAGTCCAACCTAGTTTAAATTCGAACCCTAGGAAGGAGTGGTTCGTTCCTGTTTGTAATTGAACAGGTCCTCTACTGTAAAAGTTTAACGAGACCAGTATAGGAGAAACTCGGCGTTTTTCAATTTTAGAGAGTCTGAAAAAACTAAAGGAGACTCCACGTTGAACTTTTTCGTATATTTGTGTCCCTCAAGCCCGAAAAAGTATAAAATAATACCTGGGGGAACCGCTTGATCTTGCGACTAAGGAGTACTTTCATAATAGTGTCGTTGACCTGAAAAGTAAAAAGCGATCAAGGACACGTCGTTTTATTTCCTTATCGAGTTTGAAACGACAAAAACCCGGCAATCTTTTC